>LR994579.1:23137553-24545053 GCA_905187575.2 Celastrina argiolus
ATCTACAACTAATGACATTGACAGCTACTTCTTTTTCTTCTTGTCAGCTTTGCTGCCGCCCATATCTTCCAACTGCTGTTTGAGCTCTATGAGCTGGTTGTCGGGTACGTAGCGGATCTCCTCATGCTCAGGTGTGTGCTCTTGCACTGTCAGCGTACAGCCCTCTGGCAGAAGAGCCCGAGACATGCGTAATAGTGTGCCAAGCGCCCATGCCGGAACGTCAGTCACCTAAATAGTTATTTTATGTAGAAGATAACAAAAAAATATGTATACAGATAAACTAAGAATATACATAAATAGATATATCATGCAGTATTTTTCTATATTTATTTATAATTATCAGTAATTTAAGGTTCCTAGCTAATAGTTTTAAATAGTTTATTACCTGTACATTTCTTTCATAAACCTGAAGATTATATTCTGTTTCTACAGCTGTACTTGCAGGCTTGTATCGAAGGACTTTAAGCTGTTGTGCAGGTGTCGCCCAGCTACAATGTTTTAAAAATGTTACCACTATAGAGCATGTATCAAAATCTTTTAATTAGTTTGAGATGGCTTATATGTAAGTTTTGTTGCTGCTTACTTTATATGAAGGAATGGAGACAGAAATAGCTGAACAAGACTGGAAATTAATATTAGTTACTACCATTTTACTTATTTGCCATTAAAGAACTATGAAGCTACACTAAAGAATCTGGACAGTGGTTTGCTACAGTCTACAGTCATATTTTTAATTATTTAACACAGTTAAAATAAGGATAACAATAATTACCATTCATCTACAGTAATTCCCATTATATCTGCATATCTGTGAATCTCTTTTTGACAAGATTCAAGTAATGTGTAATCATATCCTCTGATTTGAAAATTCAAACAATCATACACTGGCTCATCGGGTTCTAAGCTCTGAAGGTAATGATTGGTATTAGTGAATTTATCAGAATATACTTATAATAACAAAATAATTTTACAAACTATAAAACTTACTATAAGGTAGTCTGGTTCGTGCAAATCACTTTTAAACCTATTATTTTGAATCCTGACAGCGGGAGATCCTACCATTGTACAGGATTTGACATGGTTGCTAGTTGCCACCTAAAATCAATTAGAAAAAATACAATTGTTATTGTATTCCATTATTGATTTGTATATCTATAGAATAGAATAATTCTATCTCAGATCTTATATATTCTTATTCAAGACAAATTTGATGTTCTGGAAATAATTTATTTCAGTTGCATACATAGTTTTATATACGAACATTCATATTCAATAAGTATAATAACAAAAATATAAAAGCATAATAATATAAAAAAGGTGTTACAAAACCTGTGTAGAAACTCTAATTGATCTCACTATTCTTGAAAGGAACATTTCTCACAAAAATGAAATAGTACGAGATAGGTAATAAATACTTGGTGTTATTGTTTTGTTTATTATTCTTTTCAGTTGTATTACACAGTTTAGAATTTACTTGTACCACAAATTATTTTATTTAATCGGATTTAGAACATAATTTTTTATAACCTAGAAATTTTTCTTATTTATGAAATGTCATATTTTTGACAGTAAACACCATGGGGGTGACACTCAGTACATTGTTTCTAAAAAAAATATTTGTATGGATGGTGCTGCTATCTTACAAACGATACAATACAACTATTTTCCGTTGGTACATTTAAATTCTACTAGATGTCACTACATTATTAAAGAATTATAATTATTTTATTTTGATTAAATTAATAAAAGACAATTTGAAAAATTTTTATTTATTTTTAAATAGGTACATACAGCTGCTTAAAATCATAGATTGTTGTGACAAAATAATCATTTTTTTACAATTGCAACTTGCAACACGTGGGCAACACTTTGTATAATAATGTTTAACCGTTGATGGAAATTTTCACTTTTTAAAAGTTCTTCCTTGCGTTTGTTGTTTGTTGTGATTTTTAGTGTATCTTTTTATTACTGACTTCGGCTTGTTTACTGGTATCTGATAGTTCCTATTTCTTGTTTTTGACCTTTGGCTATTTCTTACGGACACTGATTTCCAATCCTTACCGATCGACTCTGGCTTCGTTTTATGGACTTGGACGTGCCCATTTTTTCTGAAGACTTGGCTTGTTTTTTGGTCAAAATTATGGCGATGATACCGACATACCCGCGACTTCACTGTTACTTTGGATGTGAAGAAGGAGGTAAGTAAATAAACTTTACAAATATTTTTATAGAGACGTAGTAATACCCTACACTCCTTGCCGATTCAATGTAATACAAATGTAAACAGAAAATATTAATTTGCAGTTGAAATTCTTATTTTAAGTGACACTTAAATTGATAGCAGTTAGGAAAAATTCTGCGTTATACAGTGTTGTTTTGTCAGACACAGAATTATATTTCTGTAACTATCCTTTACTTAAAATGCTGGTTTATACTTAACAGTTACATATTATATATATTTACAATTATGATTGTATCTTACGAGTTCGTGAATGTTTAAAGGTGTGCTGAAAATTGACTATACAAAGATATTGAATGGCTAAACATAAACTCACTTACTTTAAATGGTTTTAAAACTAATTATATCCCATTCTCTATTAATGAAACAACCCAACTCCCTAGTAATTTTAATATAACAGCATATAAATGTAACAATTACCTGAACAGTATGTGTCAAAAATAAGAAAGGGTAAAATCTACTAAATATTTAGGTGTAATCATCCGCAATAAATTATCTTGGAACCCACAACTCAAAATTTTTGCATCCCGCAATAGAAAACTAACTTGGCTCTTTCAATACTTAAGAATTTTTCTATAACACAGAGCAGCTATACAAAGAAGCCAATGTATTAACAGTAAGGAAACTTTATATACTGAAAACAATATTAAAGGTTCATAAAAGTACTAAAGTAGAACCAGATATATTAAATAAAAGAAACCCTTGTTGTGTTATATTTCAACCACCTGTCTGCAGTCTGCACATCATCTGCAAAACAGCAATTTGCCTTGCATTCAATCATATTATACAAGAAAATCAATAAATTATCTTGGAACCCACAACTCAAAATTTTTGCATCCCGCAATAGAAAACTAACTTGGCTCTTTCAATACTTAAGAATTTTTCTATAACACAGAGCAGCTATACAAAGAAGCCAATGTATTAACAGTAAGGAAACTTTATATACTGAAAACAATATTAAAGGTTCATAAAAGTACTAAAGTAGAACCAGATATATTAAATAAAAGAAACCCTTGTTGTGTTATATTTCAACCACCTGTCTGCAGTCTGCACATCATCTGCAAAACAGCAATTTGCCTTGCATTCAATCATATTATACAAGAAAATCAATAAATTATCTTGGAACCCACAACTCAAAATTTTTGCATCCCGCAATAGAAAACTAACTTGGCTCTTTCAATACTTAAGAATTTTTCTATAACACAGAGCAGCTATACAAAGAAGCCAATGTATTAACAGTAAGGAAACTTTATATACTGAAAACAATATTAAAGGTTCATAAAAGTACTAAAGTAGAACCAGATATATTAAATAAAAGAAACCCTTGTTGTGTTATATTTCAACCACCTGTCTGCACTCTGCACATCATCTGCAAAACAGCAATTTGCCTTGCATTCAATCATATTATACAAGAAAATCAATAGAATAAAATATATTTATTCTGTTTCATAGAGTAAATGCAAAACAATTATAACAAATTGGCTGGAACTACTAAGTAATGGGGAAATTGAGCTATTGTTATAAATAAAATAAATAAAAAGCCATTTATTCAATTTCCCTTTATTACAATTTAGTGTATTATATTTACAATTTATTGAATTATGTTAGTTAGTAATAATTATGTTTTGTTCATCTTATTCGTAGATTATTCTGGAAAATTGACCCCTTTGTATAGGCCTCCCCCAACTTTTTCCAAACTTCCCTGTCATTGGCTTTGTCAAGCCATGAGACTCCAGCCACCTGCTTTAAGTCATGGACCCATTGCTGCTTTGGTAAATTCATTATTTTTGTAAATATAAAGTATATAAAATAATATTATGGTATATAATATAGTATTACATTATTATAATGCAGAATTATTCCAAATATGATGCCATATATTGTATGTATGTGTATATATATATGTTATATGACGTAAATGTATATATGTTAATTTACATATACATACACACACGCACACACACACACACATATGCAAATCATGGTTACTCTTGTAGGCACAGAAATAATAAAAATGTAAAATTTATAAATATATAAAAACCTTAATAATTATTGTGTATTAAAAATTGTCTCATAGAAGGAATTTTCCTAACACAAGTTTTAACTCACATGGAGAATCCCACATTGTAATTTTGTAATATTTGTTAGAAAATGAATCTTTTTTTTTTATTTATCCTTTTTGTTATAATACAAATACTGAACTATTTCAGGGCCGCTGCATAGTTTCCCCAAACCTCATAATAATCCAGAAAGATTTGCTGTATGGAAGGCCGTGTTATGTGAGGAAACTAGAGAAAAAGGGGATATGTACATTCATAACACATTCAAGTTGTGCAATAAACACTTTGAAAATTATTATGTTTTAGAAAGCAAACAGCTAACAAGGAATTCTGTTCCAACACTATATTTAGAATGTAAGTATTATATTATGTTTTAACATGGTTAACTAGTAAATTAGTTTTCAACTGTCAAAATAAAATAATTTTATTAATATATTCCACGAAAAAAATTTCTAAAATAATTAAAAACCTATTAATGTCTTAAGAATTATAATTTTTATAGAGTTCCCGAACATACACACAATTTAAAACACTAACATAGTATTTTGTTTTTGTTACAGTTAGTAGACAAGCAAAAGGTCAACTCAATTTATTGCAACCCACTGCAGCTGATGTTATTTACACAACACCCCACCCTGAACCTTCAACATCTACTTTTGATATTGTACATACTACTAAATTGTCACAGAAAAATAAATCTATGCAAGGTTGGTTGTAAATCACTAGTAGAGATAATTTTTAGAGATTTAGCAATATTTTAAATAGTTTTTCCTAATTTATTTGCATTTTTTTCAGGTTTCACAAACCAAAACCACAATTTAAGAATGATTGAAAAGTTAAATAAAAAAGTTATTAAATTAACTGAAAAATCAAAAAATGTTACAAAAAAAATCGTAGCTGCCAAAAAAATATCAGAAAAAAAAACATTTTTAAAAGCAATTGATTCTATGCCTGATAGCATACAGACATTTATAAAAATGCAAATGAAATGTAAACTAAAACCAAAAGGTAGAAAATTTACATTAGAAGAAAAAATTATGGCAACGTCAATTTGGAAACAGAGTCAGAAGGGATACAATTATCTTAGTAAACTTATGGTACTACCTTCAAAGCGCACACTTCAAAGACTGATAGGTTCATTCAGCCTAACACCAGGCATAAATGAAAAAATAATGTGCCAAATAAAAGAAGGTTTAAAATACTTACCTATAGAAAAAAAATTGTATACCCTTCTGTTCGATGAAGTAGCCTTGGCTCCAGGCCTTTACTTTAATAACAATGAAATAATAGGTTTTGAAGACTTTGGGAGTTCAAGGAGTAAAAATATTGCCGACCATGCACTGGTACTGATGATCAAGGGCATTAAATCTAAAACAAAACAGCCAATATTATTTCTTTTTTGTAAAAGCACTACAAAAAAATTTGATTTAAAAAAAGTATTAAAAATGACTATTGAGAAATTGAGTGAGGCTGGAGTTATTATAGTTTCAACTATATGTGACCAGGCTACTTCAAATGTGAGCACAATAAAATCATTACAAAAAGAAACGAAGGAAAAATATTTAAAAAGAAATGAAGAATACAATTCTAATGCATTTGAAATAAAAGAGGTGAAAGTTTTTCCACTTTTTGACACGCCACATTTATTAAAAGGTGTAAGAAATAACTTTATAACAAAAAACATAAAGTATATGCAAAATAATAAAGAAAAAGTAGCCAAATGGGAACATTTAAGAAAGTTATTGGAGCTGGACACGGGAGAAGACGAAATAAGAATGTTAAATAAATTGACAGAGTACCATATAGATCCCGCAAAAGTACCTAAGATGAAGGTCAAATATGCTGCCCAGGTTTTCAGCCAACGAGTTTCTGCAGTTATGAGATTTTTATCAAGTAAGTGTTACAATATTTTCCTTAAAGTATTATAATCCCATCAAAAACATAACATAAAAAGTGCCAAGTCGGGGTAAGTCGGTCAGTCTAACAACATCATAATATAGTGATATCAATATTATTAAACATCTTTTGTTTTAAATCATTTAACAAGATTAAGAACACCATTTGACTTGATTTGATTTGACTTGGCAATCGCAATAAATAATCTGATTTAATAAGTATCACTTGTCAGATTGATATGTTTCATGCAATTGCCTAGTCAATTTACTTATTTATTTAGAACATGAAATAATTTTAATAATATTGATATGACCACTAAAAGATGTTGTTAGACCGACTGACTTGGCATAACATGAATCTTACAAATTTTTACGGTAGAATACATGAAATACATTTGTTCGCGACTAAAACACTAATTAAGTTCATCTTCTACAAAAAAAAACTGAAATCTGTACTTTTTACAAGTTATGTTTTTGATTGCCACCCCACCCCACCCACGCAGTCGCAGCTGACGGTCGCGAGTATTGATAGTATATGTCCCATAATATGTATATTACGAAATATCGCTCGAGAAGACATAATTGACCGAAAATGTGCCTTACTCCAGGACTATAAACGACCGATAACGAAATCAACTGATTATTTCTGTCGGTGCACTCCACCCTTAGTTGTATTATATTTTTGACTAAACGGCCGATTACGGAATCAAATGATTATTTCTGTCGGTGCACTCCACCCTTAGACGATTACGGTAAACATTGCGTATTATAACTCCGGTCGTCCGTCGTCACTAATCTAGCATTCCGTTTACTAATGCCCTGTATTTTGTCTAATCTGGTCTTAGTATCGTAGTGCTTGCACTCACAATGTACAGTCGGCTGCACTAACATGGATACATCTACAAATTTGCAAAAATATGTCTACGTTTAATTTTCAAAAATATCGTCACCTTATTGCATTCAAAGCGATGTAACCAGCAAAGTGTTTCAAAATTATGAATACATTATTTTCACAATGAAGTAAACAGCAGTATTTCAGTGAATAGTATGCACACTTAAATTCATAATTATGAATACGCGACAAATTTCAATAATATGTAAACATTGTTTACTTCATTACAATGTAAACATTAATTGTATCAATAATATGGATACACTTATAAAATTTTAGCATTTTTCACTTTTCTGCAAATATGTTTTAAATGCCACAAAAATGTACTCGGGGTATGTTCCAATAAGATGTATACATTTATTTTTTCTTTTTCTTTTCGCACAGCCGTAACTACAAATGGTAGAAACATGAAATTTGGACTACTGAATTCGTAAAAAATCCCTTTTTGCACCTCCGACAAAAACAGAGGGATTTTTCGAGTCTGTCTGTATGTCTGTCATCGTAGCTCCCAAACGGATGAACCGATTTTGATGTAGTTTTTTTTGTTTGAAAGCTGACTTGGTCATGTTAAAACACTAAAGCTATGATTCAACAAAATAAATTTGCTTACTGCTGAACAATTCAAGTGTTACTTAAAAAATAGTTTTACTTTTATGACTAGAAAAACACAAAAGGAAAAGAATTATGAAATTTATTACAGTCAATCAGACATTTTACCTAAACATATATTTCAGAAACTATTTTTGTTAGGTTTTTACTTCTACCCTCAAACTATATCTATGAAATTTTAATATTATATTAATTTTGTTTATCATACAAAATGTTAGCTTGCGTGTCTGCAAACTAAACTTACACTATGATATAAGTTTGACGTTTATTTATGTATGTTCGTCTGTTTGCCTGTGGCATCGTAACTACTAAATGGATGGACCGATTTTGATAAACTTTTTTTAATTTTTATTCAAAGACGAGATCGCAATAATTCGTCATCAGTTCATTCACTGTTTGACTATTCAGGGGCTAGTTAAAAAAATAATTTTGCTTTTCTGACCAAAAAAAAACAAGAAAAGACAAGAATTATCCAATTTATTACAATCGATCAGAAATTTTACGCGAACATAATATTATATTTCAGAGACTGTTTTTATCAGGTTTTTACTTCTACGCTCAAACTATACATAATATGATGATAACAAAACCAGAAATATTTAGTCACGAGCTTGTACAACAGAGTTAATTTACAGTCATCGTTCGCACTTCGCAATATTCATTATTAAGTAATTAATTTTTTTTTGGTTTGTTTTTTGTTTTTAAGCTTAGGTAATCCGAATGGAGTCATTTAAAACTACAATTTTTATTATTTTAAAATATGGGATGTTTTTCATTTTGCCCGTGTTACTTTATACTATTTATATTTACAATATTACTAATATAGAACGATATTATTAACATTGTTTAGTTTTGATCATATTATAGTTTGAGGGTAGACTATAAAAACCGATGAAAGTAGTCTTTGAAATATATACGTTCGCGTGTATCAGAGTTATACCTATTACACTAAAGAATTAGATATTCTAATGTATGTGTGATTTTTAAATAACCGTCAATAATAATACCCGTCAACATATCACCTCTATTATTTATAGAATTCATTATTGTATATATTGCAATGTAATGAAATTTTGACCAGCCTTTTCTGAAACACAAAATTAACGTTTACATTATAATGAAATAAACAATGGTTACATGCTACTGAAATTTGTCGCGTGTTCATAATTATGAATTTAAGTGTGTATACTATTCACTGAAATACTGCTGTTTACTTCATTATGAAAATAATGTATTCATAATTTTGAAACACTTTGCTGGTTACATCGCTTTGAATGCAATAAGGTGACGATATTTTTGAAAATTAAACGTAGACATATTTTTGCAAATTTGTAGATGTATCCATGTTAGTGCAGCTGACTGTACATGCAACAACACTATAAAAGTTTTTTTTTATTCAACTCTTAATATATTTTTTGTCTTGTTTCAGAAAACAAAATTATACCGGAGGAGTGTGAAGACACTGCAGATCTTCTGTTAATTTTTGACAAACTATTTGACTCTTTTAATGGCCACTTGTACCATGATACGGCTAAAGTTCTCAAGGGGTGTCTCAAAAACAATTCTCCACACTTTAAGTTTTGGAATGAAGTTATACCAATATTAAAATCTATTACCTTTGAAAAAATTGTAAAAAGTCCAGATGGTACATATACAAAAAAATATGAAAAAGTTCCATCGGTCCAGAACTGGATACATAATATAAATACATTCTCAGAAATGTGGACATATATTCATAACAAGTATAAAGTTCGAAATATTTTGACAAGGAATTTTAATCAAGACCCTCTTGAGAACTTTTTTTGTTGCATTAGAAGCAATGGAATCCGTAACACCAATCCGACATGTTTGCAATTTGTTAATGCTTACAAAACATTATTGCTTAATAATATGAATTCGCCTCATTCGATTAGCGCAAATTGTGAAAAAGATGATTATAAACCATTACAATCAATGAAATTTTTACTGTCACAGAAATGTGATAAACAAACTCCTGATTTTGCATGTGAAATAGATTTTTTGATTACATCAATGAATGAAATAGTGTCCAGTAGTTATATAGTGCATGAAGAATCAAAAAACTATGTTGCGGGGTATATTATAAAAAAATGTAAAAGTGTAATATTTAAAGGATGTAAAAAGTGTTATAATGATCTTGTTAAAACAGAAATTAATCCTGATTCTTTCAATTATATGATTGATTATACGAAAAAATCGTTATTTAATGCAAACAATACTTTTGTTCATTTGTTAAATGAAATTTACTTTATGATAGTAACATGTTTGAGAGAGTTTCCGGAAATGAATAACTTAAAACAAAAAATCGTATTTTGTATAAATTGTAGGTGTGATTTTTCTTTGATTACTTGTACTAATCACAAGTCTGATTTATGTAATTACATAATTAATTTATCCTTAAATTTAATAGTTAATAGTTGGTGCAAGGGAGTAAATAGAATTTTAATTGGAAAAATTATTTCTTTTGATCAGAATGACAAAATAAAGCTTCAAGCTCAAAATTACTATAAAAGTCATAGGAAACGAAAAAACTAGTATTTTTTTTAGAAAAAATATTTTAGTAATTGAAGACATGAATGGATGAAGGTGTTATGTAAAATTATGATTTTGAGAAAATTGAGTTCAAACTGTCAACTAAACATTTTAGAATACGTCGTAGAGTATTAAGTACCTTAATCTTAAGATCCGTCTCTAGAATCAATGTACTAAGGCCGTGTTTCACCAAGCAATTTTAAAGTTAACGCCATGTTAAAATACCATGCCATCTCATTCATTGCCAGGAAATACGAGAGGGATAACATGATATTATACATGGCGCTAACTTTAACATTGCTTGGTGAAACACGCCCTTAATCTTCTTCTTCTAACTTATGAGCTTCGCTCTTGTCGGTGGAGTTTTCTTCTGCACTCCGACCTTCTCTTGACCTCCTGATACGACACGACCATCACTTTCTCCTTCACCTCCATGCCGTATCAAGTGATTCCGAAACTTCTTCGTTACTTATCTTTTCAGCCCACTTTATAATGTACATAATACGTTACTACAAATCCTAAAATTTTTCAATTATTATATACTGTTTAAACTAGAGATGTAACGGATATCCGGTAACTATCCGGTATCCGGCCTTGTTTTCACTATCCGGCCGGATACCGGATAGTAGTACAGTATCCGGCCGGATACCGGATAGTAAAATTTAAAAAAATCTTATTATTTTATAAAGGCAAATCATACTCCAATAGGTTGTGAACACCGTTTATTTTTATAATCGCACATCAAAAATGTTTGTTTTATAAACAAGTGGCAAATTGTGATAAATAAATACTTTAAATACCAAATTTAAAGTATTTATTCATCACAAACGCCCCCGAGTCGACCCGATCTCCGGTTACATGCGACCCGAATGCGTCTGAATATTTCCGATCTCGTTCACCGCGCCAATATTCAAATCAAACTTATTATTATAACGGGTGTAAAAAGAGCAGTCACTATAACTTTGGGATATGATTATACTACCTTTCTCATTCTAGAATGTATTTTTTTAGAAAAATTTCAAAAAAAAAATTTTGTTTGCCTTATTGTTATTTTTGCAACAAAAAAAATAAGAAATGGTGAGAAGTAAAAAATTTTTTTTGTTTTTTTTGACAAAAAAAATTCATTTCCAAAATGAGGAAAGGTAGTATAATCGTGTCTCAAAGTTATAGTTGCTCTTTTTACACACTGTATATTATCAAAAGGCCGAATATCCGGCAGCCGGATATCCGGCGATCCGGCCCAGTAGCTTGCCGAAAATCCGGTATCCGGTATCCGGCCAAACTACTATCCGTTTCATCTCTAGTTTAAACTTCATTTTCTGGGTAATTTTTTTTTGCGACATAATATCACCTTCATCGATTCATGTCTTCAATTGTGTCTATCTCAACTTTATTAATGCATTAGTAGTTAAAATTGTAGTTTACCAATTAAATTTTAAACTATACATTTTATTATACAAAAGTTTTGTTTTGACAAAAAAATCCATTTGAATTTTCACTTTTACAGGGGGCTTGAGATATCTATAATATTTTATTAATTTTCCTATTTTGCATGTTACTAACATAACAATTGAAAAGTTTGGATACCATATTATGATAATTTTTTTTGGAAATACATATGTATATCATTCCAAAAAAAAAATATTTTTACCCTCTAAATTATTACCCTCATAAGGTTAAATTAGTCAGTTTTATTTTGATTTCAGTTATTAAAATAATCATCCTAATTTGCCAGACAAATATTAATTATACTTTTGTTACTATTGTTGGGGCTTGATATATTTTCTAGAAGTATATTAATTTTGCATGTTTGGCGTTTGTTTTTTTTATATAAATGTATAGGCTCAACCTATATTGACACAGGGTCGAAGCGTCGCATTTCTTAGTTTTTATCAGCAAAGCATATTTATTTCTATTTTATAACAATTATTAAATACACATAATGATTATAGATATTATTGTATTATAGAGCGAGCCACGCGATATGACGCTTTGACTCTGTGTTGAGCCTAATAATATATTTTGTTTAAATTGTACCCGTTTCATTCAGAATAGAACCATTATAGTTAGTCGTCTGATTTTAATAGATAAATGGCAAATATTCCTTTTAATATATTATTTGACATTTTTTAATTTTTTAATTATTATTTTCATGTTTGTTTTTAGTGACCTTGTGTGTTTTCATAAATACATATGTCCTTTACGTTTTAAAAAATCTGATTTAAATGACTATAATGTTGTTTTACAATTTCAGAAGGACTATGGGCAAAAATGTATGGGCTCCGTCCCCACCTACCAACAGACATAGAACTGATACTAATGTGTTCCTAAAGTGCAACCTACTTAATTAAAATCCTTTGTTTTAGATAAATCAGTGGGAATATTACAAAAACTAATTGTAATTATATTTAACGTAGGTATACTTTTATTTAACAAATGTCAATCGAAAATCTATCAATCAGTCCAGTAAACATGTACGGGTCGTAGTTGTAAATTGAGATTAGTAGTTAGTGTAATAAAGCGGGTACACATTATTTATTTTCAAACGCCCGCGTTTCGAGAACCAGGAGGTATGTTGAAGTGTACTCATGCAAGCGTGCGATTTACAACTACAACCCGTGCATGTTATAACCTAAACAAATATGTTTAAACGTAAAATACCATGAGAATCCCATGCATTTGGGCAACGTCGCCATAGCATAAAAATATAATCTTGCCAAGCAGTATCAATTGAGCTACATTTCATTTCTATTGATGGGCGTGGACGATTCCGCACATAGTCCTTTAATTAGAAAACTGCATTTTAGTCATTTAAAAAAGTAATATAGGCATAATTAAATAAAATTGTAATAGTCGATATATGTTTTTTACCGAAACGCTAGCGTCGAACGTTTGTATATTTTATTATAAATTCAGTTGTTAATAAAAAAATATAAACAAAATAATTGTTTTATTGCCTCTTAATATTTCTTGTATCAACATTTTTACTATAGACCTACCATCCCTCTATGTCCGCTAGATGTCGTTGTTTTTTTTACAAAACGCCATCTAGCTGACCTCCAGGAATACAATGTAGCGTTCAACTAGATGGCGTTACATCACATGTTAAAAACACCATCTTCAATCCACGACATTAAACTTATTGATACTTCTGTCGGTGTCCAATCTATCTCTATTTATACTGTATTATCTATGGTAAACACTAACAACTGTTTTTTTTACATCTGAGAAAATTCCGCCGAATGCCAAAAACAAAGATTTTACACAACTCTAATATTGTGTAAATGAGAAAAATTTTTGGTAAATAATATATTATATAATCAATTTATATTAGAAGAATTTCAATGTGTAATTCTGCAATTGAAATATAAAAACAATCATGCTAAACCTTGCTAAAGTAAATAACCTGAGCTTGATTGTTTTTGTCTCAGATTAATAATGGTTTTTGTATTACATAGATTAGAGTAATTTGTTATTAGAAGTTGTATTATCTGTAACATAATGTGTCACAGTCAGAGACAAATTCAAAGACAAAACGACGGCAAAGGTTAGACAATTTTTGTAGGATGAAGAATGTTTAATTTTACATTAAAGTAATTATTATTCGTCGAAATAAATGGTGAAACACTAATAGTTGTTTAAATCACCAGGATGGCTTCCACCGGCAGCACACCTTTCCCGAAATGGCAACTGGCGATCCTGCTCGGTGCCCCCTTAGCTATTGGCTTAGGTTACCTTTATCTAAGAAATAGATTTGAAGATCCCGAAAAGAAGAAAGTGGCAGAGTTAAACGCAAAAGCTACTATATCATTAGACAACGATGAGAGCGCGAAGGCATCGGAGTCTGCCATAGACCGTGCCATGAAACTAAAGGGTGCCGGAAACCGGGCATTTCACGCTGCAGAGTTCGACAAAGCCATCGCTCTGTACAATGAAGCTATCGAAGCCTGTCCACCGGATCGTCCTATCGATTTGGCTACCTTCTATCAGAATCGTTCGGCATGCTACGAGAAACGTGAAATGTGGGAACAGGTTAAAGAAGATTGTACATTTGCTTTGAAACTAAACGAAAAGTATGTAAAAGCGTTCCTACGCCGTTCTCGTGCGGCTGAGAAGAGCAGTGACCTCGTTCTGGCTTTAGAAGATGTGACTTCTGCCTGTATTTTAGAAAAGTTTCAAGTGCAGAGTTCTCTTGTGAACGCTGATCGAATTCTTAAGGCTCTCGGTAGACAGCACGCTCGAGAAGCATTGGCTAAGAGAAAACCTGTAATGCCATCCAAGCACTTCATCAAGACTTATTTCTCTGCATTCTCCGAGGACCCAATTGCTAAGGTTAAAGTAGACGAGAAAGCTACCAATGGATTTTCTAAGGCAAAGCGTGCTCTTGATTCTCAGGATTATGAGTCTGTTGTTAGCTACTGTACTGAGGAAATAGAAGCAGAAGGAGCATACAAATATGAGGCTCTACTACTCCGAGCTACCTTTTACTTGCTACTGGGAAGACACGAGGATTCTAAAGCAGATTTGGGTAAAGTGATTGACAGTGATGCCCCCAATAAAATCAGGGTAAATGCGCTTATCAAGCGAGCCTCACTCTACACACAGCTGGAAAACACTGAACATTGCTTAGAAGATTTTGCTAATGCTGCCAAATTGGACCCCAAAATATCCGACATATACCATCACCGAGGCCAGGTCTATTTACTGTTAGAGCGTATGGAAGAGGCTACAACTGAGTTTGCCAAGGCTGTGGAACTTAACCCAGAATTTTCAATTGCTTTCATTCAAAAGTGCTATGCCGACTACAGACATGCCCAATTACACAAGAACATTAATGCTCTGTCACAAGTGAGATCAGACTTTGAGAAAGCTCTAGAAAGGTTCCCCAACTGTGCAGAGGTATACATTTTGTATGCACAAGTATTGTCTGACCAGCAGGAATGGGGTAGGGCGGAGTCATTATTTGAGTCAGCTCTGTCTGTAGACCCCAACAACGCCACACTTTATGTACACAAAGGGCTTGTACAGCTACAGAAGAGCACAGATTTTGATAAGGCAGTCAAACTAATCAACAAAGCAATTGAAATTGATGACAAATGTGATTTTGCATATGAAACTTTAGGCACCATAGAAGTACAGAGGTAAGAATTATTATCTTATTGTATTAATTACTAATTTTACTTGAAGATAATTTAATGTTGCTATTTCATTGAAGAAGCATTAGTTGTAGTGATAATAATTAGCATTTAACAAAAAATTTAAATATAAGCATAAGTTATTTATTGTTTCAAATAATTTGTTATTTGTAATATTATATAAATAAAAAAAACTGTATGTTATCAAAATTGGTCCAGTTTTTTTTTGCATGCATGTGATGAAACAAACATACATTTGCATGTGAAGAAACAAACATACTCATACACACTCACAAACTTTATAAAAGTGTGTTTTATTTTTACGCTCATACCTATATTTTTTTCAATATATTATGATGTGCATCTATACATAGAAAATAATTTAGTAATAAGTAATAGTTTATCTTAACAGCAAACATTTTATCTATAACACATGAGTTGTATCAGTGTGTCACTTGAGAATGACTGATATGTTTTAGTACACATTGTTAGTAGAAATGGTAGATAATGCCATTATCTTAAGAATAGCTCTTGTATTATGTAATAAAACAACAAATTATGTGGCTTACATCTTGCAACAAATATAGTTATGTAATAGTAAGTAGTTCTTTTGTATTAACAAACTAATTATAGTACAGAGATTTATCATTTAAATACAAATTATATTACTGATAACACTATCAAAACTTTCACTGAGATAATAATATGCATAATATTGAAAAACAGATAGTCCAAGTAATGTTATTTTAGGAGCCTTGAGCAATCTTTTGGAGCTTATTAAAAATAAAATACTTCTGTGTTCCAGGGGCAACTTAAGGCGATCACTAGAACTGTTTGAAAAAGCAATAGCACTTGCCAAGACGGAGCAGGAGATGACTCACCTCTTCTCGCTCAAGGACGCAGCGGCCGCACAGCTGAAGGTGTCTGAGCGCTGGGGTCTGGACTGGACCGTCAGTTAGAGCCTGTATTGGGCAACCTCGACGCGCAAAACATACAATATGGTTCTGATACGTTAGATTTTTTCTGTTATCCCATTTTTATGATTTTATATAAATCAATGACATCCCATATGAAATTCCTACAAGGATTTTATAAACATGAGAAATGCAGAGTGAGATAGTATTTTACTATTTGACAGTACAGTTTTGTGTTCTATTGTATCAGTAACAACTTTATTCTTGTTTGTTAAGTATCATTACTTTTGTAAGAGGCATAGGGGTTCATTGACACTCCTTATGGCGCAAAAATCAAATACAAATGTGCGACCAGGTGATATTTAAATCCTCTCAAAATTACTGTATTTATCGTGTCCGCCGCCAACTCAAATTTTGGTTTGTGTTATAGTTATAACCATTTTACTGGAGTATTTTCGGCACATATTATTATATCATGCATACAGGGCGCTCGCGCACTGTAGGATATTAAGCCATATCTTTCTACAGTTTAAATAAGGACAATGTCCTTTTATGGAGATGATTTGTGCTTCATAGCAATTAGTAAACAGTTGAAATTACATTACAAGTTTTAAACTTCACTTTGTTATGCCATTTTAAAAAACTGGTAATGTGCAAACATTTCTTTTAGATAAAATTTAAATCGTGTGAAGTATGTTGCTTGAATATGTCTTTAATGATATAAAGCCACAATGTTGATAAATATCTGGTCTGGACTATATTTTCTCTATATAGAGAAACTTCTCTCCTCAGCGCTTTCTTAGCAGAAATAATATCACACAAGGATGACATATAATATGGTATTATACTTCATATTGAAGTTCCTGTCTGTGTATTTTTTGAATGAATTAGTCTGAAAATTGCATTTAAATTTATAAAGCCACATTTTATTTAAAATTGTATTATATGTAATTATTAATTATATTTTATGTAAAGGTAGATTGTTGTATATATTTTTTTTCTTCAATGTTGGCTTAACGTTTTCGCTTAGAAGAGATGGCTTATCGATTTAAAGAATTTTAAACATAAAATGTTTTAAAAAATTTCGGACAAAATAATTAATCATCAAATATAAAAAAATGTTTAACTCGTTTAATTATTATATTGACGTACTTCATATTGTATAATAAATATTCCAGCAAAGTACTTATTTAAAATGTCAATATTATTGTGTGTTAGATAATAGATGTACGTTGTTGCCATTTTCAGGTTAAAAAGATAGTACTGCAAAAAGTAAATGTGGGGTATAACTGTATAATGCAAATGTATGGAATTGGACTGGAAAGCTTTCGTAGGACTGAATACAATATACTCTGTACCTTTTTACGCAAGTGGAAAAGACACGAAGGATATGTGTTCTTTGTAATTTTAGTAAAAAGTGAGACATGAATATATTCTTGTTTCCTATTTTTTAAGCACTTGCACATGAACCCCATCAGAATAGCAACACAAATGTTGTTCTCGTAAATTTGAAATTTAACTGTAAATACGCATTCTAGTTCGATTGAGTTTAGAGACGGGGGTGGTTTTTGTGAATTATGTTAAAGCGCTTTGGAGTTGGTCCGTGCGGCGCGCGGCGGCGGCGGAGGCGGCGTGTTGGATGTCGGTGCATTCAGTGTATTTGTTAGGGTAGTTTGAAATTTACCATTGTATGTTGCTGTGTTTTATTATCCTAAGCATTTATTTTGGTTTTGAATGCACCTCTAAATTGCCAGCTAGATTGTGAGTAGAGTTAGAGATAACAAAATATGGTTCTACAAATTAAAGTTGTTACCTCACCGATAGTTATAGTTTCAAATTATAAAAAACTTCATTATTAATATTGAATGTGTTTTTCTTATAAATGTTACATACAACCTTAATAATAACAGCCTGCCAAAATTTTGAGATTGTCTATACCCAGTTGAATATAATATTCGATTCCCATAAAAAATATTTTGAGTTATTATTAATTATGTACTTTATTGAAACCAGCGAGAGTGGCAGTGAGTATCAAAGCTGCAATATATAAATCCTCAAGTAATAATTAGCTGCCGTGGAAGTCCTGCCACATGTGAATTACAAATATTAATTTATATACCTAAATCATGCATGGATACGGCAAAATTCGATATCAACAATGTTAAGAGGAAACCACACGGACGAGAGAAATGAAAAATAGGTATTTGAAAAGTTTGTTGCCGTCTCCAATGCGCCTTGATCACGTGGTTCACGCCCGCTATCGATGTGTGAGTGTGATCGTCTATGTGTGCGTGACACCCGCGCCCCGCCCGGACGGGCCTCTCGCTACCTATAATGCTTAAAGTAAATCGGACTATATTTTATGATTATGACAAGAAATGGAATCTTCGTTAGACACTTTTTAGTTTTTACCTCGACTAGGTACTTAGTACCAGAAATGGTCGATGCTCGTATACAATAACTAGTGAAGTCCATAGTTTCATAATATTATGGTGTTAATTCTACATACTATGATTAAAGTATGTGGCTCATTCAATCCGAAATTGTCTAGATCATTGTGATATTTCGGCACACAATTAAATTAGCCCATTAAAAAATCTAAAAGTTTTATATACTCAAACACCTTCAAAAAATAATGTTTGGTTTATAGGCTATTGTTCGATAACTATAAATATTTACGAAATTTGAAAAAAATATCCTGAAAGAGGAGTAAATTTACCAAAAAAAGGTTACACTCCGGGAATTGTACCTCCAATAAGTATATTTTTAAATTAACGCTGAAAATAGCCCTCCGCGCCATTGTTGCATGCAGACGGAGTCAGTTAATATTTTTAAAGTAGGTACCTAAGTACTTAGAGTTAAATGAAAAGCATAAAAATATGTAAAGTATAATCTAAATACTCACAAGAATTGATTTCTGTCGGATTTTTTCATATAAAAATTATATTTCAATAATTATGCTAGACAATAATTTTTTCAAACTTCCGTTATCGTTCTAAACTAAAAAATATTTAAATAATGTCCGTTTATAGAATAAATAACTACAAACCAAACACTATTTTTAAAGATGTTAATTGTTTATAACTTTTGAATCTTTTTGGGCAAATTTCATTGTGATCATTACGACGATCATTATGATTATCAAATGGTCAATATGATCTAAATATCATCGGATCGAATAAGCTAACCACAATATATTATGTAATTTTAATCGCAGTATTTTAAACATTTTAAACTTATAGAAGTTTAAAATGTTTTTTATTCTACATACTAGGTAGTCTAGTCTACCACGAAAGGATATGGATCATGCTCCATATAAGTCTAGGCCATAAATTCAAGTAACCAGCCAATGAAAACAAATATGCTATGCTCACACACATCTATGTATGTGAGTCAAACTGAAAATTTTCAGTTATGTAACTAAGTATTAAGTATTCTCTAGGAACACAGAAAAAAATATTTATAAGCATTATTCGGCGAGCGGTCATAACTGTGCTAAATTGTTTAGCGCCAACGCAAAATTACTTTTGCATATTTATATATTGCATTTGTTAGTTTTTGAACTTAGGGTACATTTGTTTAAAATTTTAATTAAAAAAATCTTAAAAAAAGTTTTTTTTTTAGTTTTATAACAAATATAATATTTATCAAAATTTCTGAAAATGAATGTAACAAAATTTTGTAGTATAAATATCAAAAAGAGACTTTAATCTTAATTATTACATTAATAACCAGTTTTTCATTAATATTTTGGTAGAAATAAAATATTCCATCACAAAGAAGGTTCATATTCGGAACTAGAAATAGGTAAAACGGAATGAGATAGTGACATAAGCCTCAAAACAATTCTCAAATCACTGTTTACTTTCCAAAGCTCATCTACTCATGTAGCAGTTTGACAGCTGTTGATAACGCTCATACTCAGTTGAGACACCGTCTTTAAGTTAAGTGCTTAAGTACTATTTATTAATTCGACTGTCATCTCAAATACTGACTTGAGGTTGAGGTTGAGATCGTTTTATTTATATGTAGTATGTATTACTTAATTCAAAATTCACAATATTTTATTTAGAAATGAAACTTTACAAGTTATTTTCGGAAAGTCAACAAAAAGGCTACAACACCAGAAATGAGCTTGTGTTTATTTATTATTAAAAGAAAGTTATATAGTAGCTAGTATATATTTTGTCTACAAGAAAGTTATGTAAATGAGAGTTGTCATAGACTCTCCTTGCCTGTCAATGAATTAAAAAAATGTTATGTTGATTTATAAATTTGTAGAGCAAATTATACTAAGCAGATTTGGAGCATCAATAATATTATGTATAATTTTGAATAAGTATAATAAGAAAAAAGTATTTAAAAAATATATTTACTTTAAAATAACAATATTATAACTCACAAACAAGCGAAATCTTAATAATTATTTTAACAAAAAATTAAAATGTATAATGTAATCTAAATTATTCAAAACACTTACACCAACTGGGGTCATAAGATATTATTTCTCCAAAAATAAAATAGGATTTTAGTTAAGATTTATACAAATCGAGCTCAAAATTATTTCTGACACTTTTTACTAACATTTTTAGAGTATTCTTGCTGTAATTATTGAGCTCGTAAAGGCAACCTTTACAACATTATAATATAATACGTTTTGGCCGACCGGCTATTTGACGTTATGGCCCAATACGATCCTCGTTATTTGGCAGTAAGCATGAGAGAATGATGGACGCATAGTTTTTTATGTTTTTTGAATATAATTTAATTAGATAAATAATATATAATTAAAGTTAGTGTAATATTATAATAATTTAATAATAAATATGAAAAAAGCTATAGACTTCACGAAAAAGATGTAAGAAACTAGAAATGTCGATATCGATAAACAACACTAGTTTATCGATATCATTATCGACTACGTGTCACATCACGCGTGTGTGTGTGTACGTATTTGTCCGCGTCCCCCTACCTCAAGCCTCGCCCCTCATAGTGCGATAGGGACAACTGCAGCTAGAACTGAAATTACCTATTAAAAGTACCGGAAATCGACGTTTAGGGGATTTCTGTTTCCTCCTCCAAAACTTAACCGATTTAGATAATTCTTTCTTTATTAGCTAAAAAAAGAAATTAACTAGGTTCCTATTTTTTGATTTTCTTGCATAATGTAGTCAAATCTGTTTCGTAGATGTTTAAAGACGGCGGAGAGTCCAGCGGTTTTTTTTAGGTTTTTGAACGTCCATATCTCTTTAAGTAATTAGTTTATTAAAAAAAGGAAAAAATAGGGACGTACAAATATTATTCATAGATATTCATGGAAAAAATAGTTACTCTAGACTAATTATCCAGGGAGGAAATAGAAATCCCCTAGACCTCTATTTTTGTATGGAAAAAAATTCGTGGTGTTTCCTCTTAATACTTAAATCTAGTAGGCTATGCTGTGGTACATAATATGGGTATTATACTCACTTCTACACCCCTGTTTGTGTACGTTGTGCTACAACGGTACACTGAGCTTTAAGGAGTATGGCGAGGATCCGCTGGCATCACCGCCGTTGTTCACCTCGCCCCGGCAGAGGGCGCGCCTGCGCTGTGCGCTCACGGTGAAGTGCGATGGTATGAGATTATCGATAGAAAGGCAAACTAAATTAAACTTAGGAAACCTTTAATTTTACCGGAGTTTTTCGAACGGTCTACATATATCGGATAGATATCGTTGTAATGATAACGGTGATCCGTCTTTAACTATTGCGCCTGTGGAAACCGAGAAGTTACAACGTGCAAGAAATGTGTGCTGTCGAGTCTTCATAAAAATGCATCACACAGTTTTAAGCAACGAAATCCATGTCGGCGTACTTTTACGTATGCTGACTGTTCAAGGCCGTTCGCCGTTCGAACAAACTTGGACAAAATGTAGTAGTTTGATTTGCGTAAATATTTCACCCGACTTCTAGGTGCTGTGTATGTGTGCAATGTAAAAAAGAAAATTTAGTAAGAATATGCTGTCAATCAAAACTGCCACACATGTCAATATGTTCTACAGTAAAGTTAAAATAATAAAAGCAATAACAAAACCAATATGTACTGGTGGTTAGGTTCCCTACTTTTGAGTGTTTTATGTTCCGAGGCCCTCATGTGTTACAACTGCTCTTCCACTCACACGGAGCTCGGGAAGTGTGCGGGGACTTTTGTCACTCCCCACATGCAGTTCAACTCGAGCAGACTTCATTTGATAAGTTGTGATGTTGGTTAGACCTTTATTGATGCTAGCGACGAACGGTTGTTATCTATATAGTAGTGGTTGTTATCAGCAAGTAGCTCATGCCCAGCGATACTATCAATAGAAGTGTCTTCGTTGCTTAAATCCTAGTTATTATACCTACGGTTATTGGTTGCTTGCATTGGTTAATTGGTGGTTCCATCTCTTGCGCAATAGCATATTGTCTATCAGCATTAACAACGAGACCCCATTACTTTGTCTCTCATAGGCTGTATCTCAACAACCGCGATAGCCAGACAGTTGAAATTTTCACAAATGATGTAGGTGTTTAATATTTATGTTGTAGGAAACTCTTCGTCCCTCTAACTCCAGCTTCTGTTATCAGAGAATGCGATGTGCTTCGTGCGCGCGTGGTCTGCGCGGGGCGTGCACGCATGGATTGTGCAGCGCGGGTGCTACTCCGCGCCCCCCCGCGACCCTCTGCTGCAGGAGATGATCACGCCTACTAGAGCCATGACCTGCAAGGAGGAGAGGTATACCTTCACTGCGGTAGCGTGCGGCATCTATTACTCCATTCCTATCGGCTGCACTCACGAGTACCTAGGTACCCTTTTCCGTTCTCTGCAGTAGAATCTGCCTTCGCCACTTGTTCACTGTATCAATCACATATGACCCTTATTAAAGGTATTATAGTAGAATTGCAGTTGTGGGAATAGTGGAAACCCTAATGGGAGATCTGTGACCGAACGAGGTACGGTGTAGTAGTTTTCAGTAAGTATTTTGTATTAGTGCCTACATAGCGCGTTCGAAAATGTCGGTAGCGCGATTCAGGATTGTGTTGCTTATTGGTCCGCCACACTTGTATTTTTATTTTTGTGGTTTGTTGGCTGGTGCTTAAATCCCTTACCCTATGTTACCTTGAGAAGTGTGCTTCACATACCCAACGACAATGTACTTTAGAACTTATCTAGACAACATACTGCCCAAAAATTTATGAATAATTCTTTAACGAAATAGATATCTACAAGATAAATATTTTATGTCGGGACATCCTGTGTGAAACTGGGTGACTTCTAGATACGTATATAATTTAGTTTGATTGCCATTGCCAGGTTGCCAGATGCGGAGTACAAGGTGTGTCTGTGTAAAGCGGACTGGTGCAACACGGCGGTGTCAGCTAAAACTCACGGAAAAGGAATTGTTTTTATATTATTGTCATCTGTCGCCTTATTTATGGTCCTTCGAGGAGGGATACTAGATGTCTGATTAATGGTAAATTATGTTATGTATATTGGTATATTTATATACCTACTACCTACATATATTTTTTAATAAAATTATAAGATTATCAATTTTGTTATTCAAATGTATAAAACGCTAATTTGAAAAGAAAAAAAATATTGTGGATTGATACAATTTTTTCTCATCTCGCACAGTTTATTAAACACTTATCTCTAAGTAATTGTGAAATACAATCAATAGTAAGGATAGTAAAAACGAAACATACTCAGCCCTGACCGTGCATTAATACGAGTATGTTGCCGTGACGGACGCGTCTCATTGTTCGAGAATCAATTAATTATCATTTATCCGCACTTCCTGCGCCGTGCGCGTTTAGGCCGACGCGACAAGACGACGCGCGACGCGGCTTTCACTCGGTCTAGGCTCTATTCCGCGAAGAGCAGAAACGCGTGTCAGTGGGCCGCGTCCGCCGACGGCACTTTTTGTGCACACACATAATTAGATAAACAGTCCATGTTACGCCGTTTCCGATCTAGAGTTTGTTTCGCCGGCTCATCTCAAAGAACGCATAGAGATTACTTTTCTCAATTTTATTGATGGCTATCGTGATTAATGTAGAGGCAATTTTTCGGGTAGATATGAACCTGATTGAACTCTGAATCGGTCACACAATGTACGACTACGAACAACTATACAAACAATATTTCAGTTTCTCTACCGACAAATTCTACATATCATATACCTTATTAAAACATGTATAACCAATTACTTTTAGTTTATCTATTTAGCATTTTGCTTATGTTTTAGGTTAAGACCGGGTTATGTATAAAATAAGCCAAAAATTTAAAATTTAAAACTTTATTCAATAAATATACTTATCTCTATAACAATAATAATTTAGATTCAAATATTAGATACTTAGGCATAGCCAAAAATACTTTGGTAATGTCAAATTTTCAAACTTAATATCCCTTCACTCGATTGTCGAGCACACCTGTGGTGTTTTTACCAATAATTATTATTCATTATTATATTTTTTATTTGTTGAGTATTATTAATATTATTATAGAACACATACAAAGTGGCTAAGTACTCGTCCATCACATTTATTCGTACTTTTGCGAACGTCGACTGTATAGTTTATACACAGTACGCTATGGTCAGCGGTAAAATTACAGTTATTATATTATATTATGGCCGTGTAACAATGCTTAACTATAAATCATGCAGTATTCAATAGGACAATATATCTATTTGTACGTCAAAGTAGTTTCTCTACTTCAGGGAAAGATTCTAGGCGTTCTAAATAAAATGTAAAGTATGTAGAATTTTTCCCGATGCTTTTTGAAAGTTTTCTTTTTTCCCGATCCGATATGATCCACGACTGTCGTCAGTCGACAGCCTACTTTTGATGTTGGCAGTTGGCACATGTTAGGATCTTTACTTGTCGAGATAAAGTAAATTGAAACTGGAATCAATTAGGTTTTGATGGAAGTTGCAAAGGAAATAATCGCTTCTGTTACAATACAAAACGGTGGGGGGTTTTTGTTGACTAAAAAAATAGGGTTCCTAGACTTTATCCGTTTGATGCTTGACCACAAAATATATTATGTAGGTCCAAAAATATTGACAGGATCAAGATTTTATCTCAATCGAGGTAACTAAGTATATAGCTTTAATATAACCTGTTTTTGGCATCACGCTGAATCCTAAATATATGTGTACTTTACTTACGAATATTACGTTTCACTGTTCACCTGTCCTCCTCGCTGACGTCATCATCATCATCCTCGAGGTTGTCGACAACGGAGGAAACTTTCTCGTTGGTAACGGTCTGAGCTATGAGCCCTACCAGGCCGGTGCTGTTCTGTTTACCTTCAAAAAAGTTGTAGACGAACTCTTCCAACGAGTCTTCATCGAATGGTAGCAGACTCTCTAGATCGATTTGCCTCTTCGTTCGTTTTTCTGTTATTTTCTTTAGAGACGTCACGTAACCGTTTTCTTCGTTATCCACAATTCCTTTCTTATAAATTTCAACGGGCACGCCACTACCGTCGCTGATGTCATATTTTATACCGACGTCCGCCTCCTGAATCTCGATCGATCCGAAACCTTTGTCGATTAAGGATTTTAAATTCTTGGACCTTCCCTCTCTACCCGTGATCTTCTCTTTATTCACCTTTTTCTTTTCCTTGATGGGATGCAAATGTTTGACTTCGTTGGTTTCGTTCGGGTTGGGAACTTTATTGCTATTGCTACTTTGAGGTTTCAGTTTCGAGCCGTAAGTTTTTACTTTAGAGTGCCCTTGTATAATTAAGTAAGTAGGTATGTGTTGTTTTTCAGTGGTCGTCTTAATGTCTTGGGGATCGGAGGTTGTTGGGGGGGTAGTAAACCGCATATGCAGATATGGGTCTTGGGTGGGACCATGTGCATCATGAGATTCGTCGGGATACTTGTTATACGTCTGCGTTGAGGAGTCTGGTATTTGAACGGGAGGCGGGGGCTGCATAGTCTGCATCATTTCTAATTCGATGTCATCCTTTTTGGAAGGTTCCTTGTAGATTTGAATGTTTTCAGAAGCGTGAGCGTAGATGTTATCTTCCGGCCTCTCTGTGACCATCGGCATAGACATCATCGGAGCCAACATGTCTATCATGGTGGGCTTCTGTCTGGGTACAGGTTTCGCAGTAGTCGGTATAGGTGTAGTTCTATAATTTTCTGTACTCGTTTCTTGAACCGTATTCGTAATTTCTGTAGAAACATCTGGAGTCGTAGGTTCCGTGTGGGACCAGGTCTCTTGATAAGCATTATTTGTAGTCGGAGGTAGTATTGTAGGCAAGAAAGATGGATATGGATTGGCAGTTACCAATGCCGGCGGCGCTTCAGATTGAGGTCTCTGGAAAGGATATTTTTGCTTATACTGTGACGCGACGTTATCGTAGTGCGGGATAATGTTGTGCGTCTCATTAATAGAAGTGTCGTCGAAAGGCGTCGTCGGGCCCCACCCCGCATAGTCGCTGGTCACGGCAACATTCGAGAACGGATTAGTTCTGTTAGGCTCCAGCAGCCACTCCTGTCTCGTGGAAGATTGATAAATGAGATTGGCCTCCTGCAACGCGTAGGAAGTGATGACGTCGACGGTGGGTGTTACGTCTCTAGTGAACGCCGTGGCCTCCACGTACCTAGGCGTTGTCGTTGTCGGAATGTCATCGTTCGATATAATGAACAGAGTGGGCTTGTGTCCCGGCGGGGGAGGGGGTGGGGGCACTAATATAGTCATGGGGAAGTCGTTGCTCAGCTTGTAGGTGAAGTCCTCGTACTTTTGAATCATAGGGGGCCGCGGTGACCTTCTAGGGGGTGCGGGAGGTCTGGGGGCGATGCTCGGCTTCCGAGATGAGACTCCAAGCATCAATACTTCAGATTTTCTCTCGGGATGTTTCTCCCGCTCGACGCGCGTGTCGTCCGCCCAGTAGTGGACACGCTCCAACACGGGAGGCTCGTAATCATAAGTAGGATCGTTACGTAGAGGGTCCCCTCGCCCGGTCAGAGGCTTCCAACGATCGAAGTCCATACGAGGCGAAAATATTGAAGACATACCTTGCTGTATTGCATTTGACTTCGGAACTGAAACAAACAATATAAAACTCACTTAAATACATTAAGTACATAATTTGAAAAATACTTATAATATTTTACACAAGTGCCTACACCTTCTGCTCTGGTACTTATTAAGCCATATCGTAATATTATTAATATTATGTATATAATATGCCATAGCATATTTTATATTATTAATATTATGTTTTATGTATAGTATTGGACTTTCTACTACGAGTTGATTAATTTGAAGAATTCTATGTCTGAGGGCTCTTATTCAAGATGCTGTTATCACTAATGCTAACTAATAAGGTTCGCTAAATAGCAAGCAAATTCGGATGTCACGTCCTATACATTTTGTTTTCGAACTTCGTAAGTGACAAGCTCATTGACTCTTGAACCGGAGATAGTGAGTTTGAATTGAAAAATTTTTGTTCAAGTTGAAAAAAAAAGTTTTATGTATTCCTGTGGTCATGGATAATAATACATGTGTTAAATATCTATTAATTGTAAAGTTCTTCAAAATGTATACCAGACTAACGTGTGCTTGTGCATGTTAGTCTACACTGATACTTTATCTAATGAGTATTAGTATATTACAATAAGTGTCGCTACTAACATGAAGGACTGTCGAGAGGTCGCTCAGGTGCCGGGCGTCCGGAGTCCGGGCGCGCAGGGCGCAAGACCCCCACGAGCAGCACTAGGACAGCGGCGTTGTGTTTCTGTAAAAGTAGGCATTGTACGTGAATACAAACTAAATGACTTATTCGCAGATTACAATATTCTTTAGCGTTCTTTTAAATATAATTATCACCTAACAGACAGAACACATAATTGACCAATGACGATCAAGCAGTGTCCACACATTTTAATAGGTTCATTTAAATTTAGAGTATGTTTGAGATTTAGAGAGAGAGGTAGAGTCTATCCCGTAAAAGATTCCTCGCGCAATGTAATTCTAAATCAATATCTAATATTTAAAATTCTCCTGTTACAAAGATCCACGGGTTCCGGGTTCCTCGTTCCGCGTTGGGGCTTCTGCGATGTAATTAGATTTCATCACAAACTGTTTGTATGCTCAACGTGGGCACGGGTCAGGACTCAGGTAGTATTCATAAGATGGTAAAAGCCGATATTTACTGAGATCGGAGTGTTTTACGGTTATTCCTATAGGGGCTGATATTTCAATCGTCAGATAACTTTTTCCTGAGGAATAAACCTGTGACTGACAGATTTTGTTTCAGTCAGTGGACAGACTGACGAGTGACGATTGAAAAATCTAGATTATTTATAAGTTTTGTTTAATATTAAGTAATCAAACCTTTTTGTTATTTCAACTTACCTACCAGGAATACTAAGAGCGAAGATTGTAAAATCCACTATGACATTGGCAACTTATGGACTCATTAAGGCCACCACGATCGAAAAGAAGAAGATTGAAAAATTAACCCTCAATAATAATACTTCCTTAATAATAATTAATAGTTCAATTAATTGCCGCGAGACTTATCACGGAAAGGAGTCTACAGTGCCTTTCGGGCAAGTGGTTCATAATAATCCCTCACGTGTATTGGTGGACGTCGGTGGTCCGAAGCGGGTTTGGTGCAATTAGAGCGGCCGATATCAGTTTTTTGGTCACGCGAGCTCTCGTTAAAATACCGGCGCAGGAGTCCTCCCGTCTGATGCTGACCTCGATCGCGATTAACGCACATGTTCCAATTATGTTAACATGATCGTGACGGCTTTCATTTAAAAAAGTAGTTTGACTTAATGTTCATTACGATATTGTACCTCCTGGCGACTCGCCGAAGATGGAATCGGCGCAAACGAAAAACTGGATCAGGCGAAGTTGGTATTTTATATTGTGACAGAAATGCGTTTCCAATATGAATACTCCGTTTTAATTCAACGTAATCTAATTTTATAGTTATAACAAAATATAAAATTAGATTAACGTAATCTATATAACAAGATGGAGTGACGATATCCGCCTAACCCTATGGCCATACTGGACCAGAGTTGCAGAAGATCGAAGTCAGTGGAGTGAGCTGGAAGCGGCCTATGCCGGGAGGCATGCCGAGCTGCGAGATATACTTTAAGAAATGAACACAACAAAAACTTTAAACAAAATAAAAGTTTATTATTATAATCAAATTTTAAACAAAGCTCTATATGGAAAGCTTCCTTTCCTTCCAACAGGCACATTCCCTTACGCAAAAAATAATAATGTCAAATTAACTGGGATCGATTTTCATGTTTGCATATTCTTTCTAAACCTAAATTAAGATTTGAGTCTGTACTGGCAGGGCATCGGGCGTGTACCTACTGTGTAGTGTGTAGTGTCTAGTGAGTAGCTGATGATGATGTGCTCCCGGGCCCGGAATGCGGGTGGAACGTGAAGCAGCAGGACGCGTCAGTGAAAGCCGCGCGTGCGCTGAATAGTTAACTTCTGTACGCGTCGGGAATAGGACTCGGGCGTTTTGCATCTCATTTGTCCTATTCGGCCTCTCCTTTCACTATCTACCTATCTGCCGACAAAACACTACCGACCAGGATATATTGTTTAGATTTTGAACATGTCGGGGTGTTTGATATATTTTGTTATCTATAAAAATTAAAGCTGATATATTAAGCTTAACTTAGCAATAAAAAGAGTAGGTAAGTATATGACGGTATAGGGCCACGGTCAACGGCTCCTATAATGTTTTATGTTCGTTAGCAAGATTATACTTTAAATGTAAACCCCGAGGATGCACAGCTTTACTTTAGTTATAGAAATGTTGGTTATTGAAACAGTACGGCCTGTTTCAATAACCAACATTTCTATAACTAAAAGTTTAAAACCGTTAACCGGCGAAGTGCGACAGCGATTTTAGTTTGAGATTGGTTATTGAAAGCGTAGTCAGTGTCGGACCACGGGTTCGCTTATATTGTTGCGATATTGATAGTGCTCATAAAATTGCGATATCGATCTGCGGGCGTACACGCGGTCGATAAACCAGACACGTGTTAGAGTAGAGTACCACGCGTAGGCAAACGTAGTGCCTTAGGAGATGATAAGCGATTTCGTATGTCATTTAGCGAAGCTTATGTCAAATCTTGTACATTTTGTTTTCGAACTTCGTAAGCGATAAATAGCGACGGCATCTTGAATCCGGACCTGTACTTTGGACCGACGATTTAAAAATGCAGGGGACAGTGCAGGGGGCAGGATGTACGAGGACTACACATAAGAAAGGTTGGCGCTCAATGGGAGGTGTTCACCAGCGGCGAGTGGCGACAGGCTGATGATGGTGATGAGTGCGATATGTATCGCATATCTGTCGGTCAAGTTCGACATGCGCTCGGGTGACAACTTTCAATTTCTATACCGCGGTCGCCGGCGGACCAGTAACCACGTTATGATATTTGCTCAGGGTGTCGGGTGATTTGCTCGCGAGAAAATTGTGTGAAAGTGACGACCGTAACGTTATGTCACACGGCACATGGACGGTGCACATGCACATGTCTTATCTCGTTAGACAAAGCTTAATATGCTAATGTGAACATGAAACGTCTAAATTTTAAATGCGAAAGTATGCGTCTGTTGTCTCTTCACGCTTTAACCGCTGAACCGAATTGGATAAAAATAGGAAGTCAATAGCAAGGTCAAAGGACAGTTTGTATCCCGATAATGTGGGAATATGTAATAGTAATAGTTTTCTTTTCATCTAATAGACATTAGTAAGAACTTGGTTTATTAATCACCTAAAGCCTACATACGAGTAGGTACGTATAACGTACTACATAAATCCTATAGGTACAGAAAGTAAAGGTTGAACGGCCGATTACTGAAACGCTAATTAAAGTTAAGAGTCCTCTTTTTTGCAGGCTGTCACTGTTTTTTGGAATGTCAAGGTATTAAAACTAGACCGAGTTATGTTACTCGATTAAACTTTTTTTATTTTTGGTGTATATTAAGGTAAGTGCATAGTTTGTTTCGAAGAAGGCTGAGAAGCGGTCAATGGCGGTTTAAGATGACTCTACTTCAGGCTGTATAGCGCGATACACATTTACTCGGTCGTTCTATCGTTTACGTACAGTTCTTATCATTTAACTTGTGTGGCCCACGGCCGGCCCTATTGGCTAGCCTAGTGACCACGCTGTAAAAATTTTCTCCGCCGAGGTATTTAAACATAAGCAATTGTTTCTATTTGCATACAAACGTGTATACTATTACAGAGCTCGTGAGCTAAAATCAATAATTTCTAAAACCTCCGCGGCGTGGAACAAATAAATATTCATGTAGGTAGTACTTCCGTAAACTTGTACACTATTTATTTTGCGGTGAAAGTTTAAAAGCATAATAAAACGTTAAAATTGATAATATATTAGCGCGAGGAGAGGCGTGGGAGCCTTCGGCTGACCGGTCGCCGGCAGACGGCCTGGCGCGGGCGCCACGGGCGGCGTGACGTCACGTCTGCCGTACGCTCGTGAGCCAACATGCAGGACCAGCACTGCCTAGTGCCCACCGTGTGCTCCGTTACGTGCTCTACAGCTAAAATCTCCGTGTAGATTATTTTGGATCTAAATTCTAAACTGAGTATCTTGGTGACAACCGTCTACTAACAAATATATTCATACAACTGATCAGCTATTTCGTATTCTTGTTTTTGTCCTGTGGTATAGAGCTTGGCTCTCGACCCGGAGGTCGTGGGTTCGATTCCCCCGTTGGAACAATAAAAAAAGTTGTTTTCAAGTTTGGTTAGGACAATGCAGGCTGATCAGGTGATCGTCTTTCTTGTCAGACAATCACCTGATTGTCCTGATCTGATCCATGCGTCAAATGGACATGTAAAAAGTTTTGGTAACTACTGTTCATCATCATCATCTAACAAACATGGTTGAAGTTATGTGCAAGAAAGACGTCACGTGATTTATGTAAGTTTATGGTGCTTTTTGTAAATAATCTATTGTTCTATTGAGCGCTGCGGCCGGCGGATTGGCGGGTGTAAGTTATTTAACTTTCACGAGGTGACATTGGCTGGCGTCGATTTTGTTTCTAGTTAGTAATTGTTAATAAAACAAATTTTAATGAAAAAATCTAACCCTCGTCATTTTCAGGTAGGTAAGAGCTTTCATATAAAAAAACTAGATTAAAATCGGTTCATCAATGATGCTACAATAGACTCACACATACATACACGTCAAACAACATCCGTCTGTTTTTCGTCAGGGGCTAAAATGAACTTCGTTCTAGCGGTTGATTTGGAGACTGCTCTACTGCATAATAATTGCGTCATGTACGGCTCTATTATGTAGTAGCTATGGGATCTTTACATTGATTAATATTTAATGAGGATGTTGGTAAACACGACAACAAGTGCTAGTAGACAATTTGATTATGTGATGACAATTAGCTCGTACTTTCACAGAACATTACACAACTGACGCACCGACCGACACGTGCGTTATGGCCGTTAACACGCCATGCCCGCCGTTAACACGCCACGCGACGGACCCACACGCCGCCGTCAACACGCCATGCGACGCGACGCGCCGATAACACGCGAAACGTTCCTACAGCACGAATCCCAAATTTTCAATTGCAGCTATAATTTTGGCAGTAAACTTGTTACATCATCAATACACCATCCATACACGTATAATGCTTAGTCCCTACTAACTAAAACGGTGGTCTTGAAGCTTACAACATGAAAGGCGACCTCGGAATTGTAGGTTTCAAGCCAATCAAGAAGAACCGAACCATACTCAAATTATATTTTTTTATTGATTGTTTGTTTATAATAGTCTCCGAAACTACTGAAACGATTTTGATGTAATTTGGTACAGATATAACATGTATAGTAGACCACGGGGAATAACATTACTTTTTATTGCGACAAAATGTACGATTCCTGTGATATTCCTTTTTTCGCGAACGAGCGCGCTGCACTACATCTGGTCTATAATAAAACGCAAAGCTGATTGACCGATCCACAACGCACAGGTAAACCTTTTGAGCTGGAAACTTGAAATGTCACACACGAGGGTAGGTGTTCCTCTTTTGTCGTAGGGACCTAATATCAGAAGGTCCAATCCAGATTCATACCCCCTGGAGTCGAAATTAATCTGATGCGGGCGACTCGGGAAGTGAAAAACGATAATTAATAATAATAATATCTATGGACGCTTCACACACGTCAATCTGGCCCGGTGCTAAGTATCCTTGTGTTACAGTAACCAGACAACGGAAATATATTTAATAATTTTATACTATACACACATTTAAGATTTTTATTATATTATACAAAAAAATTAATACACATCCATGACCCAGGAACATTGCAAACTTTTTTGTCCCCTCGGCGGGATTAGAACCCGCGACCTCTCTTTCGAGCACCAACGCGCTCAACCACTGCGCTACAGAGGTCGTCAATAATCAACAACGTCAATGTGAACTGGTCACATACTGGGGCCTAACTCTCCAAACTGATTCGATTTTGATTCAGATTCGATCGTGCCGCGTACCTACTCCCGAATAAATTGACATTTGTTTATTTTGATTATCAGCCGATTGGTACGGTTACGTTAAGTTACGATCTAACGATTGTCTTTATCCTGGTTAGTTTCAAAGTAATCCACCAAATAAAATACCAAAAGCCGTTGAGATCGAACTGATTCTTGGTTGTGTCGGGAGTAAGCCTTCTGTCCTTTTTACGGGAGCTTCACGAGGTTGTACCGACAAAGCGGATACCAAATAAAATAATTACTTAGGAAAACTTTCGCATTTACATTACAACGTAGAAACGGCGAGTGTTGTATATAATACTGGAGGCGCTGCTACCGGTGGCTCATACATAATGAACAATGCGCGAAAACGACACCGCGGCCGGCCTACATGTCACCGCGAAGGTTGTAGTCGGTGTTTACTGCTATATGTTGTCTATCTACAGCTCAATATTGTTGCTAGTAATAAATATATCGTCCAGACATCGAGAATTATATATTTTATATTATTATTGCGAATAATCAGAAACAGTTCAGAAATATATTAAGGTGTTACGTAAAATAAGTATGCTTTAAAAAAGATTTTTTAAAGCATACTTATTTTAAAGAAAACGCCGATTTATTAAAAAGAACAATTTGACCGTGCGAGTTTCTTACGCCAGTTTTTCTCGATGGGGATCACCGATTGTCTGAGAAGAAAGATGATCTATGCGTCGGATGGGCACGTAAAAAGTCGGTCCTGCACCTGATCTCCCGTCAGTCGTGTCGGTTATCCGTCCCACTGGGCTACTAGGGTGAAGGAAGAGAAAGTGAATCTGTGCATTGCGCACACACTTGGTCACTATAAAATAATTCCTGTGTAGCCGGCCCAGTTTAAATGAAACCGGCCACCGTCACCGAAATCGGTGTGGGAGGCCGGAGGCATTATTATTATTATTTATATTCCCTGACATAATATGTTCATGAAGGGGGGACGGGGTAAAGTTGGGACTACTTTCGTTCGATTGCCTATAATTGACCATCTCCTAAATAGCTAGAATACGACTAATTTATATCGAAATTTGTATATCAATAATAATAAATTAAATTGTTTTTTTTTTCATTTATTCACAGAATGTATTACATTTGCAGTTCGTGTTATACCTCATAACCCAACCTCTCGTTATTAATATTGCGAGGTGAACAATGGGACATCACACAATAATTAACCAGCATCACTTATAGTAGATGCGTTTCAGTTGCAAATAAATAACGTTATTAAGGAAATTTTCATTCACCAATAGTTATGCAAAACTCCGAGCGTCGAGCGCGTTAAAGTCTTTTGTATGGAGATGAATAGCGCCGACCGTTACTAGTGGCTACGAAGTACAGAGGGGCCAGCGGGAATGATTGAGAGACGTATTCGTAACGTTATCGAGCGAAAAATGTGACCTCGCTCATACAATTGACATTCGATAATGTTACGAATGTAAATCAATCCCGATAACCCTTCTGATGATATTGAGCTGTAGGGTTAGCAGGACTGCAGGGCTGGTTGAATTAAATACAGTAAATAAATGAAATAAAAATAAAAACAAGCACACAAAATAATTCATAATTATAACTAACCTCCGTTTTAATTTTTCTAAGATAAAATCTAATGAGTTTCTACTAAACTATTTTGTTTCGTAATTATATTGTTATACAATTAATTATGTATTATTTAATGCTTAACTATCATACTTCGGAATAAATCATATTTAATTTTATTTCACGCTTCGAAAAACAATTTTTATTTCGTGGCGATTGTGAAATACCTTATTTTCTTTCGAATGTAATTTACTTAGCACCTAGATTCTTTACATAGTCATATGCACAAAGCTTGTGTCATTCATTTTAAAAGTTACGCGTGTAAAGAAAATAACCGTATGGGATAGATAACCACAAATAATAAATTATAGTTTATAAAACTAGAAAAAACTAGCTTAATTTCATTGTCACTTATCCTTGATACGTATACAAAATTTCAAATTAATTGCACTTCTGTAAATTGGTGAAAATTATGCTCAAAGATTCCGTTACATACATAGATAGATACAATCCAAGCTTATAAAATCGTTTAAAAAACTTTAACACGGACACGTAAAATACAAAGTGTATGTTAAGTACTTGTAAGCGACGATTAGCACTGTACGGAAAAACCAGTAATGGTTTATGTTGGACTGTGTAGATTCAGTTTTGGATGTATTTCTTTCATTGAATAAATTATAAATAAATAAATAAGACCTAACCTTTAATCCCGGGTCGTAGTCGGGTAAAAATATACCTATTGAGTACATTACTTGTCAAAGAAAAAGTAATTTATTGTCACAGTAGAGTTCCGAACCGGTGGTAACAGGTAATTGTAATTTATTTTCTAAATTGACATTAAAAAAACTTTATGTTTAAATTTTATTTTTTATTTATTTAGTAATTTACTATAATACCTAAGTATATGTTTTATGTGGTACACTGGCTCTGTCCTCGACCTGTGCCAACGATAGACGACGACCTAATAGAATTTCATTCTCATTACATTTTTATTTACCGTACCTATTTAAATACGAACGAGTATTTTATAACAACCAAAGCCAAACATCACAAAAGTTCGATCCATCCATTTTCCTCTTATTTTAAAGACCGAGAAAATAACATTCAGTTAGCGATTTTCCGCGTTTTTCTTACATTTATTTAAATTGTTATATAAAATACTATGGATTTCTAATATGCTTTACATTCACAGCATTAATTATAATAGGGTATATTCATAGTATGTACCAAATAGTTAAACCTACATCATACTAAATACATCTATATTACCTATTGTAGCCTTCTGCTCAAGGACTATAGGTCGTACCAATACGTCGAACCTCATACATGCTGTAAAATTAATGAGTGATAATACTTTAGGGTGTGTATGGGTCCCGTATATAGAGTTTACTGTGAAAGCACCAGCGATGAAAGAATTACTTTAAAAAAAATATTGTATAGGCAAATTTATGATATTGGGGCATTTCTCATAGAAACATGAAAGTAAAAAGTACGACTTTCAGCGCTGGTTCTTTTACAGTAAACTCTACATAGAAGGCACATACACACCCTTAAGTATTATCACTTATTTATTTCACATCTTGTACATGCTGTTCTTAAAATATAATATGATTTAAAATAAATATAATAATCAACAAGGGGACTCACCATGTTATCGCCCGGAAGGTCCACCGTACAGTAAAGCACTCGCGGCGTTGGTCCGGCGCGGCGGCTGCGGCGCGTGTGACGTGCGCGCAGCGTGGGGCCGAATGTAAACACTGGGATGCCCGTGGAATTTCTCTCTCGATCCCCTTTCTGGGGCCGTGGTGTTTCGGTGTCGGGGCTATGCCCCCTTACAGAGGGAGCTTCCTCATCTCACTACGGTGAGACGGTCACTGGGTTGAGGGATTTCTGCACTCTGTCTGGTTTCGTTATCCTCAGTTGCAAGCTGGCTCTATCCTACGCTGCTTTTCCTGTGCCGCTCCCGGCGGTCCACCCCGCCAGGTGAGATCCCCGGTAGATCCTAGCAGAGGCTGCCAGCGACAGGAGCGGTGAGCTCAGATAGAGTTGGAGTGGATAGTGGCTTGCTGATGAGTGAACTGATGGGATGGGATGTGTGGTCACATACACGGTAGATATGATGATCTTGGCTGCCACCCTATAGGGCCTATAGACACGATACTATACTTGAAATACTAATAAAATATAATATAAAACTAAAATATTTAGAGTTTATTATTACTACCTACCTATAATAATAGGAAAGTCCTTATATCCCAAGCTACCTATAGTAGATAAACTTCCTTTAGGTATACTTATAACACGTTGACGTATATGCTAGCTATGCCACGTTATAAGCATAGAATAAAAGAATAGAACATTATTTATCTGTACACAGAAAACATGTAACATTCATGAAGCAAAAAGAGGAAGTGTACAAAAAGGCGTTCTTGCTGCTTACAGCAGTCCTTTCCAGACATTTGCAAAGGGAGGATTTAAATTAAGTATACAATGACAATCGGTTTAAGTTGGACTTGTCTTTTAATCATGGTGTGTGGCACACATAAGTACTTACATCTACAGTGCGAAAAGTCTGCGTGTCTGAAGTCTGATGCAGGGGCCACCGGCTTCGACAAGCGAGTAGTGACCTGTATTACTGCGCGCAAGTGAGTATTGTGTGCTAATACAGCCTGCTATATTGAATACCTACTTGTGTAACCAGGTTGTACTTTATATTTAAAGTTGTCACACCTTTAGGTATTAAGTTCTGTTGCCTGGGAATTGTATTAAAGCTAATAAGTAGGTGTCATTCACATAAAATTGTTTTCTTCGCACGTACCTACATATATTAGGGCTATATTATGACAAGCTCGGTAGCGCAGTGGTTGAGCATGGTTGAGTCGGTGTTCATGCTATAGATCGCGGGTTCGAATCCAGCAGAAGGAGCAGATTTCTTGTGCTCTTGGGTAATGGATGTATTTTAAATTTGTGAATAATATTATAATTAAATCTTCTGAGTAAAAAAGTATTAAATATGTTGCCGTTGTCTGGTATCTATAACACAATTCTATCAGATACTTATCACGGGCCAGATTAATGTGGTGTGAAGCATCCATACTACACACTTAGACACGCGGTAGCGTGTCAAGTTTGAACTTGGAAAAGGAATGTAAACTTTGTAATAAGTAACTCAAAAACTCTTTAACGTAAACACATAAAACTATCTACGTAAGATTAATTATAATATCTATAAGGACATATAGAAGCCCAATTTTCATGAAGCTAGCACAAAAAGATAATATGAGGGTCAAAAAAGTAAATTTTAGCACGCCTCTGACTGACTGACATATTATAGACTATAGCTATACCTATTTATACCTCTTTATATTATTATACTTTATGGACTATAGTACCTAAAACTAACTTACTTCCAGATGACATAGACAAATGAAATTTGGAATCCAGCTCGGTTATTGTGTGTAAGCGTAAAAGAAAAAACATTTATACGGTCGAATTGAGAACCTTTTTTGGAAGTCGGTTAAAAATTCACTGGCAGTTTGAACAAACTATGACAAAAGGTCAAAATTGATTTGCATCAATTTCATATGTAACGCTAGGCTTTAAGGTGTTATTATTCCATGGATTTGTTATTATTACCTAAGTCAAATATTTTTAGCTATTTTTAAATTAAATCTACTAGTGTTATAATTTTTAAGATGTAAAGTTTCAAAATAAAATTGACCTAAGTATTCTTTTTTTTTAATACCTATACTAGTTTTTACCCCAACTGTTTTTGATATTCTACCAGGAATCAGGCATACCTGTAATCTTGAATTTTGAAACTTCGTAATCTTGAATCTTGAATTTTGAAACTTCGTAATCGAAATGAAAAATAACTACGTAACATGACATGTTACATTGTGCCTCCTAATCCGACCACATAATGGACAACACGCCTATTTTTGTACTCGCCTAATTATTTTAACTTTTACTTCAACGTTACGTCGATTGTGTCACGCTTCATGTTGTGTCATACATTTCTTTTACGTTATTATAAGGCTTATTTTTTTAGGGACACCTAAAATCACACCAGCTTATTATAACGGTTGTAAAAATAACAGTCACTATAGTTGGGATATGATTATACCTACTACCTTTTCTTATTCTAGAATTATTTCTTTATGTACAAAAAATTTTAAAAAAAATCTTTTTCGATCTTGCGACAAATAAAAAGAAATAGTAAAAAGTGGAAAAAAAGGTTTTTGGCAAACAAAATACATAAAATTTAAATATATTATATCTAGCAATATCCCGCGAAACAATTATAACCACAACCTGCAAGCAGATGAGTGAGTGTACCTACGCATAGGCATGCGTTTGATGCACTTCCCTCCTCCCACACTGCTTATGCGTACACTCGCAAGCAAAAACATGTAAACGTTAACACTTAACGAACATTGTTCGCAGAGTGTACGGTGTACTTGCACGATCGTGTTAACATTATTGCTTGTGTGGTGGGGGTGTTTTCATGTTTTTTGCTTGCGAGTGTACGCATAAGCAGTGTGGGAGGAGGGAAGCCACAACCTGTGTGGATATAATTGTTTCGCGGGATATTGTTAGATATAATATATTTAAATTTTATGCTATGGATTACGGAAATTAACGCCTGATTCCATTAACTAACCAAAATACATTTTCAAAATGAGGAAAGGTAGTCTAATGTATCCCAAAGTTATAGTGACTGTTCTTTTTACACCCTGTATAGTTGTCTGGCGAGCCTGTCGGTGTTCAGTTTCGAATCCCGCCAAAGAAAGAAAAGAGAATCTTTAATACAGTGTGATACAGTAATATTTTATTATATCGTAAGTATGGTAGTAGTAATAACATTTATTTTCCGTTGACTGGTAGCCAAAACACAAGTTCTTCGAAAACTTAGTACAGGTCCAGATTGACGTGGTGTAATTCCATAGATACTGGAAAACCATTTCGAAAGTTTATATAGTTAAAAACTTTTGTGTTACATTTATTACTAGCTGACCCTTGCCCACTTAGTTGCGCATATAAACGGTTTTACTTGTAATGAAATTCAATTACCTACACCTAATGCGGAACCTGCAACGTGGATCCCAGAACCCGCAAACCCGGTACACACAACATACATCAAATCAAATCAAATATACTTTATTGTGTACAAAATCTTTACAGAGTAACATATAAATAACTATACAACAATACATAAAATCAGACATGCACACAAGGGCGGCCTTATTACTTCAAAGCAATTTCTTCCAGGCAACCCTTTGGTTTTTGACATTGGAAAGAATCATAGACTGAAAGATAGGTTGTGTGTAAAAGTATGTAACATACTTATTATAATATATGTATAGTCATAATATATAATATATATAATAATAAAAATAAGAGGTATGTATATTGTATAGGTATATAAAATAAATAAATTTATACATAGATATATATAATATATATACGTATATATAATATATATATATATGTGTGTGTATATGTATAAATATTAAACAGCAATAAAAAATAATAAAATATGTAATTTTTATTAGTAGGTATGATACGGTATACTGCAAAAATAGGTAACAATTATATTAAGCAATTATTTTAGTCGGTTGACACATAAATCGAGGTAATGGTTTTTTAACAGCGTCTTAAAGCGTTTTAGGTTTTCAGCCTGCCTAATTTGGGAAGGTAAAGAATTCCAAAGCAGGATGGATTTAACAGTGAAGGAGGAATTAAAATATTTAGTGTGATGGTTTGGGATATTGAGGAGAAGATTGGAAAAGGATCGGAGCTCTTGTCGATCAGACTGGCGAAGTTCAAAGTTGTTTTTTAAATAAGTAGGGCAATGCGAATCAAATAGAATATTGTACAGAAAGGAGAGGACGCGAGCATCGCGTCGGTAACGGATCGGCAGCCACTGGAGCTTGCGACGATATTCGGAAATGTGATCAAATTTGCGCAAGCCAAAAATGAATCTCAGCGAAAGGTTTTGGAGGCGTTCAAGTTTATCAAGTTGATCCTCAGTCAAATTGATAAAACAAGTGTCAGCATAATCTAACAGCGAAAGAAATAATGTTTCAGCCAAAGCTACTTTTGTGTGTATAGGAAGAACATATTTGAGTCGCTTCAGGGAATGCCATTTTCTTCCATAAGCCTTCTTCTGATTATAGCAAACAACAAACAACTATTGGCTTTACCAATCTTCGTTCTTATATGGAAACATGAACAACGAGGAATGACATTGCTGTTGTGGTCCTACTGAACATATTTTCCCTGGGATAATATAGAATCGATACATGACATAAATCTGAGTTTTATAGACTGAAAATATGAAAAGCAGTCAATATTTATTAACGTAAGCAACATTGTAATAAAAACCCTAATAAAATATGAAATACCCTGGGTAATAAAGTATAAACAAGGGTGAACTGAGATGAAATAAAACAGGAACTACTGTTTTAATTTATTTTCGATGTGTGTCATGAACACATCTAAAGGGTCACTAGCCATGCTATCGCTAGATTGCTTTCTTCCGTACACATTTACCAACTTCATGTGTTCTTCCAAGTTGTTGCTGTCATTCTCTTCTGAATCAAAATACTTGTCCTCTGCATCGCGAGACATCTGCTCCAAGTCATCATATTCCTCATTATTATCAACTGTAGTGTAGTCAAACTCTAAATCGTGGCCCTCTATAAAGCTAGTATACATTTCCTGTAAAAATTCTTCTCTTAGTAAATTTCTTTCATTAGCGTTTATCATTGACCGGTGCCTCTGCTCTGGTACATGGCTAGGTTGCGTGTCTGGTTCGTCAAAATCACCCCATCGCTTCTCCTTTCTGCTGGATATAGGAGATGCTACTTTTTCAGTTTCATCTTCTGTGTCAGGAAGATTTAAATCTTCTAGCATACTCTGTATGTTCTTTTTTTCCCTCATTTCATTTCTCTCTACAGATTCCAAGATGACTTTTAAAAATGAATTGCCTTCCATATTGATGCCATCGCGCTCCTGTACCTCTTCATCAGTTAAGTACTGCCCAACTAATTGGTCATACAATAGGGGGTTACGGTACATCATTTGCTTGTCACTAAAATAGTCTGTACTGGTCTTGAGCTTTTGGAGAGCTTTGTAACGCCTATTTCGTATCCTCTTAATCGTCTGTTCCTTTGAATGATAAAGCTTTAAATAATTTATACATTCTTGAAACTTTGCGTTCTCCTTATGTTGCGGTAAGTTTTCGAAGTAGCTCAAGTGGTTTGGCGAACAATATTGTCCAAATTGTGTTAAGAACTGCGTCGGCGACTGTTCGTAGAGTTTTATCGCAGCGCGTATATTTTCTTTAGTTTTAACTTTTTTCTCATCAACGTGAGAATGTAAAAATGAAATGTTTACGCAGCGTACAAGATAGTCAATAATATCATGAATTGGATCAATTTCACTTTCAACATCGTCGCAGTCGGAAAAATTATTACATTGGGTAGCCATTCTAGACATTTGAATTATTTTGTAAAGTAGATAATATATTTCTATGCAGTATTTGGAAAGACAAATGCATATTTAATTAATAAACACCTACATAACTACATTTTCATAATGCCAATTGCCCAAAGTATTTTAGTTGTCAAAATTAAATGCCATTGTCCATGTGACATGTGACACATGACAGGCAAAGATATGACAGTATGACGGGTGTTCTTTTTAATTTTATGGTAGTAAAGCTTAAAACCGTATTTGCCAGTGTCAAGGGAAACGGCAGAAAGACTACGTGGAAAAATGAAATTTTTCATACAATGACGCTGTACTGAAACTTCGTAGGGAGTTTTAGAGAGAAAAAATAATAATCAATGTGCCCTGCCTAGAGTCCATTCCGTGAAGGAAGTCCTATTCATTAACTAGTCATATAAGAACTACTTATATTTTCAATTTTATTATATTTTAAATAAATATATTAGAGAGTTAGTTTTTAACTACCTATTTGTATAAATAACCTGTACATTATAAAACACCAAGGCTTGTTGCCCTATATTTGCTTTCGCTATTATCACTTATTTTCGCTATTTTTTTTATTTATTATCACTTAAATCGAAGTTCAATAACAAAAGCCCTTTTTTTCTTTAGAATCTTTCAAGATTTTTGATTTAACAATCCGTTGTGCGATCACAGTTTCTTCTTCGGGGAACGGACTCTACCAGTAATATCTACATTTATTTTGTGCTTTGTGACGCGTAAGCACAGACGTGACGCGACGAACATTAACTCATGAAGGTTCAACAACGTTCAACAATCAACGATCCGCAGCCTTCATTCTAATGTCCGTTTCTCATTGGCTATGCACAAAGTGCATGCCATTAAAAAGAAAAAAGTCTAATGACATATTATGTCAAAAATGCCAAATTCACAGACGTCAGTCGTCACTTTTACTATGAAAAATACAACAATAGATGATTGAGATAAAAAATTAATTTAGTAAAACGGTTTAATAAATAGTAATAGAATATAGTATTATAATTATCAATCTGTATTAAATGTTGCAAGTGATGTGATTGTGAATACTGGTCCTTGAATAATAATGATATTTATTTTTTTAAAGTAAATAGTCTGTTATGTCTCATCAGTAGAAGAAAATGAATGTGTTTAGCAATTGGACGTGGAGATGGGAAGATGTGTGCGGTCCAGATGGCTTGCGACCATGGAATGAAACAACGAAAGACTTTAGCATGTGCTTTCAAGAGCTGTTCCTGCATGTTCCTGTTTATTTCATTTTTGCCATAACTTCCAGCTATTTCATTGGCTTAAGGAGAAACTGGGTGATACGAGAAAAGACACAAGAACGTGCGATAATATTCCGAAGTTTTGCAGTGCTTGCACTAGTTTTTATTCCAATAATTCAAATTTATATATTACTGACTAATAGCAAGTATGTTTTATTCCCTGTTGACTACTTCTCTGCCGGAGCTTGCTGTTTATGTTGGATAGCTCATTTTTCTTATGTTCTGGTGTTAAAACACAGACTGGGCCAGAGCGCTCGAGGGCCAATGTTTCAGTTGCTCCTATGGGGCATCACTCTTATACTGAATGTGATAGCTCTACGAAGTAACATAATATTGGGAGAAAGTCCATCATTTGAGATTGCAAATTTGTGTTTTCATGTTGTGTACTTTTTGACATTAGTGCCTTCCAGTGACTCTAGACCGACTTACTATTCCCAATGCCTTGTAGGATCACAACATAGACACGTAAGTTTAAATTTTCCATTTTAAAAGAAATAAAATTTTAATATAAAATCTATGTGATCAATATTTTAGATTTATTCTTTTTTATTGTCTCAAGAATGAATACACTCCTCTGTTGCCCGGTATTGACGATGGAGTGCTGGGGACGGCGATGCAAGAAGCTAATATATTCTCCAAAGTAGCATTTTGCTGGGTCGACCCACTGCTTAAGAAAGGTAACCATTAGCTCAGTAAGGCGACCAAGTTTAGAAACAGCAATATACACTATCCTACTAGTAGTTGTATGATAGAAGGACGCTGTTTATAAACATGGGTATATTATATTTGTATAATTCTTTTATTAAAAATGACAATACAAATTTTAGTATAATGTAATTTTGTGTAGTTGTGGTTTTGTTTGTGTTTATTCCAAAAAAGGAAAGTGTTTCCATGGGTACATGCAAGAGGAGCAGCATCCAAAAGCTAGTTAAAACTATATTTGTCTCTGGCCATGACTCATGAATTAAACCATACTGTGCTTCAATGTTATGCTTATCTGAGTCATCAACATATTTTGAATATATAATTGAATTAGGTTCTTCCCCATGATATTTCCTTGTCTCTGTTATTAATTGTGTTGATTGACTATGAATATTCACTCAATGTGAATGTTCGCATGAATATTTGTTTGTTGGGATTTCGTCTTGTCGAGCTTGTGTTGCAAGTTGAATATTTATTTATTTATTCTTCATTTACAATAATTATTCTAAAATTAACTTATACTAGGACTTTTATAAATGTACATAGGTGTGCTTATCTCTACAAGAGATCTCTTCCAGCAGACCTACGACAGGACATTGTGAGATACATAAACGGACACAGATAGTACACAAGAGAATGAAAAGAACATAGAATAACAAATATACATTAAGTATTATATACGGAGAACAATAGAAAATGTAAATAAAAATAAAAATACCACACTATGATTCTAATTTTAACCTAACATCAGAATATTCAATGTCAGTTGCCACTTATAAGCCGTTGCTTTAAAGACAGCTATGATCTGCGAGGTGGCGCAAGCGGGTCCGCAGCCGATGGTTGTGAATTACTATTGAAACCTTTAGGCCTCGACCACACTTAATTTTTTTAACAATTAAATTTCACTACAAATATACAGGAAAACCTACATTACATGTATTGCGGAGAGGTAGACTATTTAGCGAGAGCTCAAGTCAGTAAACAGAATGCAGATAGTGTACGACAGAGACTGTCATGTCACCTGTGCGCAGCCCTAATAATATTCGCGTAAGCATAAGAAGTCGATCGTTTTTACCCGACTGCCCCAGAAGGAGGTTTATGTTTTTCTAGAATATGTATGTCTGTTATGATAGTCTTAATTTTTTTAAAGGATATGACAACAAGTTGAATGACCTAGAGGAGCTGTTTGACCTGCCTGCGCAGTACAGGTGCTCGTACGTCGGGGCGCGGATAGACCGAGCCCTGATTGGCAACGTGGATAACTATCAACGGTTCGCTGAAGTGCCCCACGAGCCCTTTATAGGTTCAGGTAAGACTTAATAATCTACCCTGTAAGGTTCATTGAAGGAATACAACTATGTTTTTGTAATCATGGGTTTTAAGATTATTTAATACTTACTTGAGGCATGATCAAACTTTAGTGTTTACAAATTAAGATTTATAAAAATCTTTATTACATAAACACAATAATAGTACAACAGAATAAACTCCTAACCGAATCCCATGCTACGTTAGACTTGTTGGGTATCAAACAATAATTAAAGGTACATATTATACCAATTGAAGACATGAATCGATGAAGGTGATAAGTCGCAAAAAAAAATACTCAGAAAATTGAGTTTATACTGTCATTGAAACATTTAATGATATCTTGTAACGTAATAAGTACATTGATTCTAAAGAAGGATCTTTAGATTAATGCTCTTAATACGTTACGACGAATTCTAAAATTGAACTCAATTTTCTCGAAATCATAATTTTGCTACATATCACCTTTATCTATGTCTTCAATTTTTGTACATTATGTTGTACAAAATGTTGTATATTTGTTTAGGCTATGGGGCAACAGGTGAAACTAGACCAGAGAACATATCGACACCGGTGACCCCGACCTCCAGAGTGCTGGTGCGGCCTCAGAGGCGACAGAACGTGTCGCTGCTGCGCGCCCTGCACAGCTGCTTCGGCCTGCAGTTCTACGCCATTGGTGTGCTGAAGCTGGTGTCCGACATGGCTGGCTTCGCTGGACCCATGCTTCTGAACAAACTAGTGACATTTGTAGAAGACACTAGCATCGACCAACATATGGGGTGAGCTTTTCGATTCTTTACGTAGTGTTTTACGCGCTATATTAAAAGTTGCTTTGTGACACACATGACACATTCTCTGTGCTTCTTTTTGTGTTTCATATCTCAAGTTCCGTATATCTGTCCGTCTGTCCTTTCGTTTGTCTGTCAAGACACTTTTTCTCAGGAACGCGTGTAGGTACCAAGCCGTGGCTATTCACAGTTATATGAATAATACTAGCTGACCCGTGCCCACTTCGTTGAGCATGGAAACCGTGTTAACCTTCCCGGGACTTCCACGAATATTTCAAGACCAAAAATAGCCGAATCAGTTCAGCTGATCTCGAGTTTAACGAGACTAACGAACATCAATTGATTTTTATATATTCCATGTTACTCAGTGATAATGTAGCTTTCTAATGAAAAAGAATTATTAAAATCGATCCAGTACTTTTTGAGTTAAGTCGTTACATACAAAAATACAAATCTTTCCTCTTTATAATATTAGTGTAGATAATTACTATGGACGCTACACACCACGTCAATATATTTAATACTTTTATACTGTACACATATTGAAGATTTTTATTATATTATACCTACATAAATTAATACATATCCATGATCCAGGGACATTGAAAACTTTTTGTTCCATGGGCGGGATTCGTTCCCGCGACCTCGGTCGATCACCAACGCGCTGATCCACTGGGCTATCCGTAGCTGCGATAAATCACAAACGCGCGTAATAAGCATGAACTTCTCTTGTTTCCTCGGAAACAGTTATTTTATCAAGATTAATATTTTGGTACCAGCATTAACAAATAAGTAAATGATAAAACTATGTCTTTTCCTCGGTGTCCAGAAGTAATATTGCGATTGAAATAAATTATACTAGGTAACAGTTGGTTAGTTGTACTTCAATTCAGACAGATACCGTAGCCTGTATAATAGGTATTTAGTTTAGTTTTACTCTAGTAATGTGGATGAGATCCTTCAAAAGGTAATGGGGTAAACGAAGCAGATAACAGTTATGTGTCAGCGCCACTGTTGCGTAAACTTTCTTCATATTATCCGGTTTAAACCAATTTACTTTATACAAGAGTTTGTGGTATTGTATACTTGTAAAACATTTGCTACATAAATAATACATTGTTATGTTAATATATGATAATCATCGATATCTTATTTGAGACTTCTCGTGTGTGAGTCTCTTACCTAATTGCAACACATTAATTACCACGACTAATGGCGTCGTATCGTCGAATAAAAGTATTTAATATGTTTCCGTTGTCCGGTCCCCGGAACTCCTTTTTGCATCTGTGGCCCGTATAAATAAAACAATCTCAATCGAAACCTCTACTTGAGAACCTATTTGACAGAATATAACAAAAACTATTCGTTTCACTTTTAAAAATGAACAACTTTACTTACGTTACACATTTTTTTTTCTAAGATAAAGATTATAAAAATATAGATTGTCGGTTCGAAAGGAAAAGAAATTTAAGTATGTAGCATTAATAAAGTTGTTCACTTTTGTGAAACGAAACGTTGTTTTATTTGTCATATAGGTTCTCAAGTAGAGGTTGCGATTGGGACTGCTTTTTTATGCGGGTCTTAGTATGCATACGGGTCTAGATTGACGCGGTGCGAAGCGACCAAAGACATTTGAAACTCCCCCAGCTACCTCTACGCGCTCACGTTGCTCGGCGTGACGCTGGTCGCCATGATTTTCAACGTGCACTTCAACTGGCTGATGTCGGTGGTGGGCATCAAGATGCGCGGGGCCATAGTGTCCGCGATACTGCGCAAGACCCTCAGCGTGACGTCCACGGAGCTGGGGGCGCGGTTCAGCGTCGGGGAAGTGACGAACTTCATGTCCACCGACACGGACCGGATAGTCAACAGCTGTCCCAGCTTCCATGCGCTGTGGAGCATACCTTTGCAGGTGAGATCACTTTGTGATGTTTATAACCTGCGAAAATAGAGATGTGATGTAATTTGACGTCTGACCGTATCGTAGCTCCCAGACGGATGAACCGATTTGGATCGTAGTTTTATATTCGACTGCGGCAGAAGGAGGATTATATTTTTCGAGAGTTTGTATAAGTGTTCGGCACGCTCTGCAGCCTGAACGACGCGATGGATTTTAACTTGAAACGTGTCGTTATATTTAATTTTGTGTTTATTGTGACAGTGATATTTCTGTGGTATTTTGTGAAAAATTATATTATGCTAGATACTTACCAAATTGTGATCACCAGCTGACCATCACCCTCTTCCTGCTGTACCAACAAGTGGGCGTGTCGTTCCTCGCCGGCGTGGGCTTCTCCGTCGTCCTCATACCGATCAACAAGCTCATAGCGAACAAGATAGGCGAGTTGAGCACGCAGCTGATGAAGCACAAGGACGCGAGGGTCAGTCTGGTGGGAGAACTGCTGAGGGGGATCCGCGCCGTGAAGCTACATGTGTGGGAGGACTACTTCATTGAGCGGATCTCGCGTAAGGATGCACTATAATTGCATGTGTCTGAGGCGACAATAAGTTTAAACGTATTAGCGTATAAAGGTTACCTGTAAGGCGGCCATACTTAACCTTACTTTATAGGGGCCGCAAACATGTGTCAGCCATGTCGAGGGCTACAAGCTAAAACCATTTAATTGGTATTGACTATTGATGGAAGCGTAGGTAAATCATAGTTAATGATGGACTTACTATTAAAGATGAACACTCTTTCAAAACTTTTTGAATATTTGCTAAGGGCTTCAATCTTATTTAGTAAAAATTTAAATGGTTTTGTACTTCAAATGGGCCAATAAAAAAGGCCGGTGGGCCACATGCGGCCCGTTGGCCGCAGGATGAGTACTTAGTTCTAGTTGGCCTGCATTTCCTTGTGAATCGGCCCTTAGGGTTGGCGGATACTGCAGACGTAAGATTATAATTATCCACGGGAAAAACTTTTGGAATCTGCGGCACATTTGTTTCTACATAAAATGCTTTAACGTATTTGTGTAAATTGTCCGTGGACGTGAATATTATGATGATAATGTGTGGAGCCGATGTGTAGCCATCAGGCTCCATATCTTCTACAGAAAGTAGAGTATTCCTTAATCACTAACCCTTTCTCGCAGAGGCTCGAAGCTCGGAGATGCGGTACCTGCGCGCGCGCAAGTACCTGGACGCGGTGTGCGTGGTGCTGTGGGCGACCACGCCCGTGCTCGTGGCCGCGCTCACGCTCGGCACGCACGCGCTGCGCGGGATCGACCTCGACGCGCCCACGGTACCGTATACTCTACACCGCCCATAATACGGTACTGTACTGTACTATATAGTAAAACACAAACTACTTGCACTTTTTTCCACTTTATTTGTTATTTTACATTAATTATTAAATAAAATACACTACTGGTTTCGACATAGTCATCATCAGTGTATTTTAAGTAATAACGAATGTAAAAAAACAAATAATGTGTAAAAAAAGTGTACAAGAAGTTTGTGGTTTACTATATAACATGAATTTCCACCAAGAACCTACAGTACTTTCAATAACATATGTACAGTCGGCGACAGATCCGGTTTACCACCCTAAAGGCGAGATTCGTTTGCGGTCGATTTTACTTAGCTCCGCCTACTTGCACACAAGCATACTCGTAATATTTTGATTCTTGAATAATGAAATAGTGAATGCGCGTGCGCTTATATTATAGTAATGTTTGTTTGTTTATTGTAATCATTTTAATTTATTGGACTAAATACATATATTTCTTATGATCCCAGTTGGATTTTATCGCAGCTCCTAAATGAATCGACAGATTTTGATGCGGTTTTCTTTAGTTGAAAGTTGACGTGGTTTATATATTTTAAAATTATACTAATCATCATCAGCCCCTGTGTGTCTGTCTGTTATATCGCAGCTCCTAAATGAATCGACAGATTTTGATGCGGTTTTCTTTAGTTTAAAGCTGGTGTGGTTTATATATTAAAAAATTATACTAATCATCATCAGCCCCTGTGTGTCTGTCTGTTATATCGCAGCTCCTAAATGAATCGACAGATTTTGATGCGGTTTTCTTTAGTTGAAAGTTGACGTGGTTTATATATTTAAAAATTATACTAATCATCATCAGCCCCCGTGTGTCTGTCTGTTATATTGCAGCTCCTAAATTTATCGACACATTTTGATGCGGTTTTCTTTAGTTGAAAGCTGGTGTGGTTTATATATTTAAAAATTATACTAATCATAATCAGCCCCCGTGTGTCTGTCTGTTATATTGCAGCTCCTAAATTTATCGACAGATTTTGATGCGGTTTTCTTTAGTTTAAAGCTGGTATGGTTTATATATTAAAAAATTATACAAATCATCATCAGCCCCTGTGTGTCTGTCTGTTATATCGCAGCTCCTAAATGAATCGACAGATTTTGATGCGGTTTTCTTTAGTTGAAAGTTGACGTGGTTTATATATTTAAAAATTATACTAATCATCATCAGCCCCCGTGTGTCTGTCTGTTATATTGCAGCTCCTAAATTTATCGACACATTTTGATGCGGTTTTCTTTAGTTGAAAGCTGGTGTGGTTTATATATTTTAAAATTATACTAATCATAATCAGCCCCCGTGTGTCTGTCTGTTATATTGCAGCTCCTAAATTTATCGACAGATTTTGATGCGGTTTTCTTTAGTTTAAAGCTGGTATGGTTTATATATTAAAAAATTATACAAATCATCATCAGCCCCTGTGTGTCTGTCTGTTATATCGCAGCTCCTAAATGAATCGACAGATTTTGATGCGGTTTTCTTTAGTTGAAAGTTGACGTGGTTTATATATTTAAAAATTATACTAATCATCATCAGCCCCCGTGTGTCTGTCTGTTATATTGCAGCTCCTAAATTTATCGACACATTTTGATGCGGTTTTCTTTAGTTGAAAGCTGGTGTGGTTTATATATTTAAAAATTATACTAATCATAATCAGCCCCCGTGTGTCTGTCTGTTATATTGCAGCTCCTAAATTTATCGACAGATTTTGATGCGGTTTTCTTTAGTTTAAAGCTGGTATGGTTTATATATTTAAAAATTATACTAATCATCATCAGCCCCTGTGTGTCTGTCTGTTATATCGCAGCTCCTAAATGAATCAACACATTTTGATGCGGTTTTCTTTAGTTGAAAGCTGGTGTGGTTTATATATTTAAAAATTATACTAATCATCATCAGCCCCCGTGTGTCTGTCTGTTATATTGCAGCTCCTAAATTTATCGACAGATTTTGATGCGGTTTTCTTTAGTTTAAAGCTGGTGTGGTTTATATATTTAAAAATTATACTAATCATCATCAGCCCCTGTGTGTCTGTCTGTTATATCGCAGCTCCTAAATGAATCGACAGATTTTGATGCGGTTTTCTTTAGTTGAAAGTTGACGTGGTTTATATATTTAAAAATTATACTAATCATCATCAGCCCCCGTGTGTCTGTCTGTTATATTGCAGCTCCTAAATTTATCGACACATTTTGATGCGGTTTTCTTTAGTTGAAAGCTGGTGTGGTTTATATATTTAAAAATTATACTAATCATAATCAGCCCCCGTGTGTCTGTCTGTTATATTGCAGCTCCTAAATTTATCGACAGATTTTGATGCGGTTTTCTTTAGTTTAAAGCTGGTATGGTTTATATATTAAAAAATTATACAAATCATCATCAGCCCCTGTGTGTCTGTCTGTTATATCGCAGCTCCTAAATGAATCGACAGATTTTGATGCGGTTTTCTTTAGTTGAAAGTTGACGTGGTTTATATATTTAAAAATTATACTAATCATCATCAGCCCCCGTGTGTCTGTCTGTTATATTGCAGCTCCTAAATTTATCGACACATTTTGATGCGGTTTTCTTTAGTTGAAAGCTGGTGTGGTTTATATATTTAAAAATTATACTAATCATCATCAGCCCCTGTGTGTCTGTCTGTTATATCGCAGCTCCTAAATGAATCAACACATTTTGATGCGGTTTTCTTTAGTTGAAAGCTGGTGTGGTTTATATATTTAAAAATTATACTAATCATCATCAGCCCCCGTGTGTCTGTCTGTTATATTGCAGCTCCTAAATTTATCGACAGATTTTGATGCGGTTTTCTTTAGTTTAAAGCTGGTGTGGTTTATATATTTAAAAATTATACTAATCATCATCAGCCCCTGTGTGTCTGTCTGTTATATCGCATCTCCTAAATGAATCGACAGATTTTGATGTGGTTTTCTTTAGTTGAAAGCAGATGTGGTTTATATACATATTTAAAAACTGTACTGTATGTACTAATCATCATCAGCCCCTGTGTGTCCGTCTGTTATATCGCAGCCCCTAAATGAATTGAAAGATTTTGATGCGGTTTTCTTTAATTGAAAGCTGATGTGGTTTATATATTTAAATATTATTCTAATCATCATCAGCCCCTGTGTGTATGTCAATAAAAAATTAAAAAAAATAAAAGACAATTAAATAATATTTTTTTTATTTATAAATAACAATTACTTTATTTAACAAAATGTGAATAGATTTAAATCACGGTATTTCACAGTACCTACGGAACACATATTTCACAAAATAAGATCTCTAAATAAATACAATATTATAATTTTGGTTTAAAATACCTACATTTTGATATATTATACCTATCTACAACTTATTATTTAAAATGCTTAAAATACTATTTAGATTAGAACAGTGAAACGTAAATAAAATCGATACAAAACACATAAAAATCAACACTATACATGTATAAAACTGGCACAACATGAACAAGATCACATACCGTCATGATTTTTAAAAATTCTTTAATCTCAGCCGTTAGTGGGAGGACTTTTTAAAGCACGTTTACATACAACATTTAAGGATACATAAACAATTAAATTAACGATTTAAAATGAAATATCTCGCAAACGGCTTCCTTAATCTAAAAATAAATATATACAGTTTTGTCAAGACAAATTGTTCTTTATCAAGATTAAAAACAATTCAAATCAAAATAAATGTCCGTCATCCTGAAGTTTCAAAATGAATAGCAAGTAGAAAAATATTTTTAGAGATATATATAATTTTATATTGATTTATAGTACCATATCATAAAATATTGTTTCCTACAGTAAAGATTTTTAATATACAAAAAATATTTATAAAATATAAAAAATAATAATCTTAAAGCCGTATTCTTTTAAAGAAAACTATAAAATAGCTAAATTGTAATTGTTGAAATATCACAAAATAAGAGTCAATCAGTATTTTGCTAAACTCTACTAAAAATATGATCAGAAGCTAAAACAATAGTTATTTAGAAAATGCTGGATTAAAGAAGACAAATCTGAAAATAAAACATACAGAGGCAGAAATTTAAATCCGGCCCTGATTATATAAAAGTATTGTATTATAAATTTCTAATTTAGATTTTAATCAAAATCAATGTCCGCTAATTTTCAAATTTTAAACAATTAACATTTCAATAGGTATATAAGATAATGGATAACAAGATTAAAAATATTTTAGGTGGTACTTAACATAACTGGTTGAAACTTGAAAGAAACTTTACAATAAAACAAAATATTTTGATCATCAGGTAAACAAAAGAAATAACGAAAACTATAATATACAATAAACTATAATAACTGTAAAATATCACAAAAGGTTAAGCATAAAATAAACTTTTTATGTCAGTAATAAATTACTTGTATGTTACGTGTAACATTGACAACAAATCAATAATATTTAGAATTTATTTGTCTATCATTTGTATTAAAATCAACATGCGTAAATAATTTTCTAATTGTTTACACTTTTAGGAATAAGAAAATTAATTAAATTTTCTAATTGTTGGTAAGTAAAACAAACTGACGAAGTATTAAGGTATAATATTTATATTATATTAATTTTAAGTCAAAAGCACTTTTGACTAATTTTGCTAGTCAATAGTACTTTTACTATTGACTAGCAAAAAAGGCTGGTTAAGAGTTTTGACTGCAACATATTATTTAATTATTATACCTTAATACTTAGTCATTGCTCCACCGGCGTCAATAACAGCATCGAGCCGATCCCGCATAGAGCTCACAAGGACCTCGCAAAAGTTAGAGCCCCGAAACGAATTCCAAACCTCATCGCAGTGAGCGACGAGCGCAGGCTTAGTCCTTTCGTCTCTGTTGTCCCACGTTTGTGCACACATTGCCCATAGGTTTTCTATTGGGTTAAGGTCTGGGGACCTAGACGGCCATGGGACAGTTCTTATTTCTTGTTGCTGCTCAAGCCAATCTCGCACTACTCGCGCTCTGTGTATAGGACAATTGTCCTGAAAGAAATAAAAAAAAGGCACAGCGTCTCTCGGGTACACAGTGCGCACAGTAGGCAACATTACTTGTTGCAGCAACTCCGCATGGGACTGTCCGTTAGCCCTTCGGTCAATATATACTAGTTCTCCAGGACCTGCTGCACTCATCCACCCCCACATATTTACTATTATGCGCCCCGAGCTTTTATTTGGCAATACATTTCGGGGCTCATATCTTGTGTTGTTAGTACGCCATAAATTCAGACGGCCATGTTGGCTACTGGTGAAAGATTTCTCGTCTGAAAATATGGCGTAGGAGAAATCGAAGTCCCTATAATCACGAGCGAATTGGACTCGTGCTATTTTTTGTTGTTCGTTTAAAACAATTTTTTTTGAAGGACGCCGATGGTGAAAACCAATTTCATGGAGACCTCTTTGGACTGTGCGCAAGGAGCACGAAAATTGGTTAGCAAAAACGGCAGTTTTTGTAAAGGGTCGCTCGGTATATATTTCCTTCATTCGGTCTTTTCTAGGTGTATTTAAAATCCTTCGACGAGATGCACGAGGATGGTCGGTTGTTGATCCTTCGTCGGCGTTTCTATTAACCCATCGACGCACAGTAGACCTCTGAAAAAAATACAAAAAGGCATTAGGTATCTATATATTAGTAAGTGATGGATAAAGTTTTACGAGAATTGTGCGAACAGGGGATTGTAAAATTGGGCTTACATATATATTTTAGAATGATATTTTTAAATATATTGTTTAAGTATTATTGTAATTAGTCTTTAAGCACTGCTGATTGTTATTGATCTCATCTTTTGTATTATTATATACTCCATTATTTTATTTTGTCATATAATTTATTATTTTATAATATGATAATTATCATTTTTATTATTTGATTGTCTGTCTGTCTACGGTGTTCACTGAAAATTAGCGTTGTGAACTGTTAGGTTCGCAACAGTATGCTGAATGAATACATATTTGGTTATTTTTTTTCGTTTTTTTTTTATATTTAACCTTATTACGTTTATAATACTAGTAAGTTTTTATATTATACTTTCATATTAATATATTTAAGGTTATCTAATAGCCGAATGCTATTAAAATATATTTAAAATAATGTTTAGAAACTTATAAAATTAATTAGCTTTTAGCTCTCAGTTGTAGAGTTATAAGTGACATTACATTCGTTCCAAAGGCAGGTCTAACAATAAAATCAAAATAAACTTTTATAGCCTTTTTTATAACTAGTATATAACCTAGTAGGTATAATGTTATTATGTTAACAATTTACAAGATGAAACTATTTTTTCTGTGAAAAATTGTTTCATCTTTCATGAACTTATGAAAAAAGTAGAATATATTATAGTAAATATTCTGTAACAATGTTATAAAAAAACATTTACCTATTCCAGAATCCGTTACACGCGTAAGAGTTAAATACCTACTAAAGAATTCGTCCCTGTTTGCTAATGTGCAATAAATTATTAAAATTTTTAGTTCGCATTTGTTATAATTGCATTGGTTATTTTTTTAAATTAAATAGGTACTTATTTTGAACGAAGCTGACACAAAACAAAATATACACACAAAAATTTACAACAACAATAAATAACTGCGGGCCGAAATTGTATTAACAACGTATTATGTTTTTACTTTTTACCAATTTCTTGGAATACACAAATCTTATTTTATTATTTGTTCCGATGCGTTTACTAAAGGCTGATTAACCGGTTCCTCGGTGTGAAACGACAACACGTGCATAGAAACAATAGAAATGTTTTGTGCAATAAATCCAGACAGTGATCAAATAAAATAAACCTTATTCCCACGCAGGAATAATGCATGAGTCAGAACTCTCACACCTGTTATCTAAATTTATAAAATTGTTCGATTTAAATAATATAGGTATATTTTTTGAAACAGCTTCATTACGGTAATTAAAAATGTATTTATAAGCAAACATAATACCTACGCTACAATCTACATACGTGACTAATTGAATACCTATATATAAATTAGAACCTATATTTTTACTTATAACGGCTGGCTTGTCAGACTCTAATAATGAAAAAAATTAATTTATTATGAAAAACTAAACATTTAAAATATTACTAGCAGAGTGCAGACTCGTGTCCACTTGGTTGAGCATTTACATCGTGAAACCCGCAAACCCGCCACGCGGAGCCGCACACGGAACCCACAACGCGGAACCCTCATTTTTAGTTCTACATTATTAAAAAGATAGGTAGGTATATGCATATTATAAAATTTCATAAGAATCGTTCATCCGTTTCGGGGGAGTAAGATAACTTACACTGTGACACGAGAATTTTATTATCGTAGATAATAGAAGTACTATTATAATTTATTTATTTTTTATTATGAAAACCAACAGCATAATACAAATAATTTTACAAACTTAGTATCTTACAAAAGTAAAGCCAATAACAGGTTTCCCATAAATAAACATTGTGCTAACGTGATATAGAAATGAGAGCTTGATAGTAAAATACTAGTTCGCAATAGTTTTAAGAAACAAGTAGGTATAAAACACAAAGTAACTCTTAGCGGTCTAAATTAAACAATAATAATAATATTTACTCACCGAAATGTTCAATTCCCTGGATATTTCTGATATGTTCCGCCCTTGATCGTGAAGGAAAACTATTTGATTCCTTATGTCACTCGTCAAATTTGCAGGCATTTTTCCAGTCTATATGCACAGGTCAATAATAAGGCTATCAAAAACTGTCCAATATGAAAAAGCGAAGGTCTTCAGAAGTGCACTCAATCAGAATCCATAAAACACAGCAGGGGTCAATATTCAATCCGAAACGGGGCGCAAGCGAAACAAATTACAAAAAAAACACGGACGTTGACAACCAGCGGGGTGCTAATTGCAACTGATTGTTACATTAAACCAAATAATATTATACTTTGTTTATGATCGAACGCACGCCACAACTCTCCCGTGATTGGCTCAAATCTAAGGGAAGGCGGGGCTAGACTCTACGCTTACGCATCCGATTCTTTCGCCAAACTGGTAAACCGGATTTGTCGCCGACTGTACTGTACTAAACAAAAATGAAACTTGATCAAATGAATGTGTCATTGTTTATCTTCGTTGCCCGGTGAATGAGCGTCATTTTAGCTGGAAGCTTTATCGGCGCCCACACTTAACTTTGTTTACATTTATATCAAATTCATTAGGAACCGAGTACACACTACCACGAAGCCGGACTAAATATTTTACAAATGCAATAGCATCTCATTATATGGATGTCTATAATTAATTAATCACGCACACTAATGCACTAATAACTGTAAAAACGATTATAGAATTTAACAACCTGCAAGGTTGTGGTTAATTTTTTCGCGGGATATTGCTAGATATAATATATTAAAATTTTATGCTATGGATTTCCGCAAAGTAACGCGATAATGATACGATTACCTGGCATATAGGCCTGGTGTCCTGAAAAACAGGTTCACGCCCAGTCATACGCACCAGTCTTCCACAATAACCTGTGACATTCTACATTGTATAAGTATTGTTCTGTAATTTGTGGTGTATTATAAAAATGTCCTTATAAATGTAATACAAGTGAAGTCATGAATGGATGAATATACATATCACCATATGGTGCAAAAATTTTTACCCCGGATTGACTTTAAACTGTCATTAAAACAATTTTAGGATATGTGTCGTGACGTATTAAGTACATGGATTCTAAGGAAAACTCTTTAGATTAATGAACTTAATACGTTACGACGTATTCTAAAATGTTTAAGTGGCAGTTTGAACTCAATTTTCTCGAAATCAGAATGTTGCTACATATCACCTTCATACATTAATGTCTATAATTGTTTCGTCATCGTCGTCTCTGCTATGACGTTTCCGCTGGACAGAAGCATCCCCCAAAGTATTTTTTGGAGGGAGGGATGGAGGGATAGGGAGTTGCGTATACTCGGCACGCTTGCGAGCTGGTTGGCGAGCGCAGTTATTGTTATATTGTTAAAATAACAAGTCCGCGGTAACGCTGATGCCCAGTTTATGTTCCATTAACATTGTATAAACGAATTCCCAGGTGTTCACGACGGTGGCGCTGATCAACATGCTGATCTCGCCCCTGAACGCCTTCCCCTGGGTCCTCAACGGCCTCACGGAGGCCTGGGTCTCCATCAAGCGGATACAGAAGCTGTTAGACGTGAGTTCATATTAGTTAAAGTAATTTGGACAGTTAAATTTATCTGATTATAAAACGTAGACCTCTATGTATTAATGGTGACTTAAGTGCGAGACATGTTTGATAAAAATCGGTTGAGCCCATTAAAAAATGTAGGGGTTAAATTGGGGAAGAGTAACCAAATGTCTGCGAGAACACCCCCCGTTGAGTATCAAACGAAAGAGCATCGAGTGCACATTACAAACAATGTTCAATGATCTATCGGCTAAACTGTGAAAAGCTCTCCTTTCATAAAAATTTTTGGATTTATTAAAAAGATATTTCGCTTATAGTTAGACCTCTCCTTAATACGTATTATATGCCTGAACATGCCCGCGCGTGTGTCATAATTCATACGCCGATTCCTCCCGACGGGTTAGGTTATTTTATTTATGTTGACATTTCGAGAACAACTTATTAATTGCTTTGAGTCAGGTTTATTCCTTTTATGTCAGGTACATTACCTCCGAGTAATATCTATTAAAGTAAGTAACGTTACTGACAGACAGACAGACGCCGGGGAGATTAGTAAATAGATATGTCTGCGGCGGCGACCCTCGCCGGGCCGGCGCGCGGCGGTCGGCCGCGCGGATCCAGTTACATGCTCGGGCAGCAGAGTAACTATATTATAGTGCTGTTGTCATTTTTTACCTATTTAATAATAAAGGCATTATTGCCTCCCACACCGATTTCGGACACGGTGGCCGTTTTCATTGAAAGGTAGGAGCTATTTTACAGTGCCCAAGTGTGTGCGCAATAAACTTTCTCTCGTCCTTCACTCTCGTAGCTCACTGGGTCGGATAACCGACACGACTGGCGGGAGATCAGGTGCAGGACCGACTTTTTACATGCCCATCCGACACATGGATCATCTTTCTTGTCAGACAATCAGGTGATCGGCCTGCATTATCCTAACCAAACTTGAAAACAATATATTTTTTTGTTGTTCCAAAGCGGGAATGGAACCCACGACCCCCGGACGAGAACGAAGCTCTGAACCATTAGACCACGAACTACGGCGAAACCAATTCCGATTTTATAAATGAGGCGTCAATAAATTCGTAACAAACGAAAGAGTCAATACATTCGTAATAAACGAAAGAGTCAATACATTCGTAATAAACGAAAGAGTCAATACATTCGTAATAAACGAAAGAGTCAATACATTCGTAATAAACGAAAAGTGAAACTAAAATGTAGGTTATCTACGTAGAGTATAGTTTTTCACAAAAATGTAGTTACCACAATATACTAGATGTTCCCCGCGACTTTTGCGCTATCAATCGCGGTAATGTTGCTGACATGATATGCCTGTCCTTCCTCATAGTTTCCTTTTAATTCATATATTTCTCCTCCTCCCAAAGTTTACGAGTCTGAAATATATTATGTAATAAAATATAATATGAAATACTACCTAAACCCTTCGACTAATCTAGAATAAATAAAATTCTAATGAAAACATTATTTCAGTTGCCGGATAGCGATATCGAAGGATACTACGACCGTCTCAACACAAACAAAGACGAGGACAAAGTGATCATATTCAAAAACGCGACCTTCTCGTGGGCAAAACCCTCCGTTCGGCCCAAGCCGGCGAAGGAGAAGAAGAACAAGGGAAAATCCACCAAGAAGCTCTCGAAACGTCTACGCGCCGATTCTACAGCTTCCGACGAGCAGATCACGGGGCCGTTTAGTCTCCAGGATATATCCCTGGAGGTGGGGAAGGAGGAGTTCCTGGGCGTTGCGGGGCCCGGGGGGAGCGGGAAGACCTCCCTGCTCCTGGCGATAGTGGGGGAAATGATCAAAAAACGAGGCGACATACAGATACCGGAATATATTAACAGTAAGATAGAAATTTATTTAGATTCGAACCGAGTCTCTGACATGAAATCTTATCAATATACATATTTAAATGGGCATAGTTAAAGACAATGATAAGATTTTGACCGAATTTAATCTTTTACGTAGTCATATGGATTAATTTGGATCTGAATAAAATTTCACCCGTTTTAGTCAAATCCAGATATTATATCTATCTTTTTATTAAAAAAATATTGAACAGTGATACTATTTAATCGTTTATAATCTAAGTAGGTTCCACACTCATAGAATAACTAGCTGTGCCCGCGACTTCGTTCGCGCGGTTGTCGGAAACACTATCGCGATTATCTTTTGATTGCTCACGTTGGTTTATGTTATTATGATTGTGAACACACAGCGTAATGTTATTATGACTCATATTATGAGTAAATCTTAAGAGATAGACATATACCTACTGGCACCGACTTTTTTTTTGATTTTTAAAAAATTCTTTCATATTAAATATTTTTTGAGTAACTTAAACCGTTTACGCAGCGCACGCAACGAAAATCCTCAAATGTGAATAATTTTCCCCGTTTTTGAAACATTTTTCACTGTAAATTTATTTAATAACTAATGAGGAACGTAACAAATCCCTCCACCAACCCATGGCCCCATCAACCGATCATGGTTATACGGGCCGAAACACGGGAATGCGCACCCTACTGTCTGAGGAACGTAATAGTGTATTTGTCTCCCCAGGCTTCGGCTACGTGTCGCAGGAGCCGTGGCTGATCCGCGGCACCATCCGCGACAACATCCTGTTCGGCCGCGCCTACGACGAGGCCAAGTTCAAGGCGGTGGTGGACGCCTGCGCGCTCACCGGTGAGGCCGGTAGTCGTAGGCCCGTATAAATAAAACAATCTCAAACCCAGGTTGGGTTACTCACTTGAGCACCTAGCTCAAGTGAGGTTGGATTTGAGATTGTTTTATTTATACGAGCCTAAGTGTACTACACGCCTTCGTGCTCCAGTGGCTTAACACTTAACAGGTCGGAGGTCGTTGGTGCGATTCCCGCGTTGGTGCAACTAAAAATGTTGTTTTCAAGTTTCATTTTATTCATTTATTCATTTTGACCCACATCACTAACGGCATTAAGTTATCACTTCTCTGTCCCGAGACGCACCCGTTTTTTATTTATTATTATCAGTCGGGTAAAAATCGCCAGAAGGGGGGTTATGTTTTTCGTGAGTATGTATGTATAATTGTTTCGTACATTCTGCGATGTATTTCAACTAGAAAGGTTTCATTGTAACACTGGTTGTATCAAAATAAAAAAATATAATGATATATTATAAAAATAATTACTAAATAAGTAAAATATCAGGTTTGTTGCGTATATATTAATTAGTTGATTGTATGTAGAGGACCTGAACACGCTGGGGTGGGGCGTGTGGGTGGGCGCGGGCGGCTGCACGCTCAGCGGCGGCCAGCGCGCACGCGTGGCGCTCGCTCGCGCCGTCTACGCCGACAAACAAGGTGAGTCTATCGTCAATGAGATGAGATGTGGCTGGAATGTAACACTTATTCAAGAACGCTTCCAATCAAACAAGGAATCCTCCAAAAGTATAAACATTATATTATATTAGCAAAACTTTGGTATTGGCGCGTTATAAAACGCTACCTGAAATACTCAAAATGGTGGCCCGTCCATTTTCACAGCGTGCAATGAGTTACTACTTACTACTACTATTTCAGCACAATCATTCTGAGTTCAAATTTTGGTTGGAGAACGTTCGGCAACACTAAACTGTCCTTAGATGATATTATAATTTTCAAGGCTTATTTTTAGGCGAGCTTTTTTAAAAACTACAAGATAAATATTTAATACCCTATTACCTATTTTAACCATGTATGATAATAATTAATATGTAACGATTGCTCAGGACATAAACACTTTTTTGGCAATTATTTCATACAAAAGTATAGAATTGTTTACGATGTTAATTACGGTTTTTATTCACGTCATGTACATGTATGTATGCAGTGTACCTGCTGGACGACGCGCTGGCGGGCGTGGACGCGCGCGTGGCGGAGCACGTGCTGCGGCGCTGCGTGCTGGGCCTGCTGCGCCGCACCGCGCGCGTGCTCGTCGCGCACTCGCCCCGCCCGCTCGCGCGCGCGCACCGCGTCGTGCTGCTGCGGGACGGCCGCGTGCAGGCCGTAGGTAAGTTTATTTATTTTATATAATTATTTCTACTATCACAAGTTTTCTCCTATGCAATATTCCCCAACTAGATATCCCACGACTTTATTTTTTTATAAATAAATAAAGATAGGTAATTGAAAATTTTAGTATCCTACAAAATTTTAAAAATTTCTGTTTGTAGCCTCTTCCGTTTAGCTGTTTGGTATCCAGATTTGACATCATGTTATAAAATGAAAATAAAATCTTGGTTAAATGTGACTTGGTAATATTTTGGTTAAATTGCAGATTGGTTTTTGCAGAACTCTAGATTGAGGGGGAATAGGATAGGTGTAATGTTTGTTTACTATCTTATTTTCATTGAGTGTTTCTGTTGAACATAAGAAAATTTTTATTCAGGAACAACAATATTATATGACTGTCGTCATACTTCACATCACGTAATATTTTAGATCACTAAAGAGTTCGTATTACAACAGTTTCCTCGTAGCCAAAATACTTCGCCATACGAGGATATTAAATTAGGTCAAACTAGTGTTAGTGTAGTTTGGGCCACCCATAAAGTTTACATATTTATTGTTTCAAGTACACCCTCTGTCCAGGTCCACCGGAGTCCGTGATGAACGAGGTGGAGGAGTTCCTCACGAGCGAGACCGAGTCTGTGGGGGAGGACCCGCCGCCGCCGCCGCCGCCGGACAGCGCCGGCTCCGTGAACACGGACAGCGATAACATCGACACCGTCAGCCGGCACAGCGTGGACAACGACGTAAGTATCTTTATACCGTGTGGCGAACATGTGTCCTGTGGTTAGACCATAGCTCTCGTGGGTTCGATTCCCGCGTTGAAACAACAAAAATATTGTTTTCAATTTTAGTTAGGACAATACATGCTTATCAACTGATTGTTCGCCGGTTCTTCTCGGCGGGCTAGGGTAGGGCCGAAAATAGCCTGTTAAGTTTCATTTGGAAATAAAATAATTTGATTTGTTAGAAGGATGATCCATGTGTCGGATGGAAATGTAGTAAGTCCTCAATGAGCGTTCAGAATGGCTTGTTCACTCAAATGTTAGCTGATCGACGACTGGATCAGCCTTTTCGAAAATTCATTTGCCAAATTTCATTAAAATACACGCACTCATGCTTTCCTTTTTTAGATACAACCTGGTGACGGACAGATATAATAGGGTTTTCCTTTTCGGTGCAGAATCCTTCAAATTGTTATTAAACATGTTTTCATTACTTAGCGCCCAAAAGGCGATTAACAATATATATAATGCCCGGGAAATTTGAATCTTTGAATGGTTATTATCAAATTGCACTACTATTATGGGCTTTTTCATAATGACTGGGCATTATGTATAAGGCTTAATATATTATTTGGTTCACTTAATCACTTCTGAGACATTAACACATTTTTATGTCAATAATTGTAATTTCAGGAGAGCATGTCAGAAGGGACGATTGGTTGGTGGGTGCTAGGGCTGTACCTGCGCGCGGTGGGCGGGTTCATGTCCGTCGCCATACTTCTGTCCCTCGTGCTGATGCAGCTCTCGCAGAACTTCACCTTCCTCTGGCTTACCTTCTGGGTGAACAACAGACAGAAGAATTCCACCGGTGTCCACGACACGGCCATAGACAACGTCCACGAGAACGCAACGGTGTTGGACCACGGGTTCAACGCGGCGGACGCGCTAGTCCACACGGTCATTAACGGAGTACTGGACTTCTTCAGCGACAATCAGACGGCTATGCCCGTGCAGCCCATAATCAAAACCATAGACACGAAGCTGGAGCTGGAAGCGCCGCTATACTCAAACAACTACTACCTAGAAATGTACTTCGTTTTGGCCCTAGTCAATGTACTGTTCACTATCATGAGGGCGTTCCTATTCGCGTACGGCGGAGTGAAGGCAGCGGATAAAATACATAAGAGGCTAGTCAGAGTTATTATTAAGGTGAGGATATTTTTGTTTTAAATTATATCCGCCTTTTTTCGCGGATCTTATTTAAAATGCCATTATTGCCACTCGGCGATCTTAGTCGAATCCAGTCGTATATTTGAATTTGTACAAGTAGTTTGTGTATTATTATTGTCATTATTTTCATCGGGAACAGTATATTCAATAACATATAATGAATAACATTTGCAGGCCAAAGTAAAGTTCTTCGACACGACCCCTACCGGGCGGATACTGAACCGTTTCTCGTCGGACACCTACACCGTGGACGACAGCTTGCCCTTCATACTCAACATATTCCTCGCGCAGACCTTCTCGCTAGTCGGTGAGTCGCCGTTGCCGTGGTAACCAGAATGTTCTAGAACATCCCAGTACTGTAGAATATTCTGTAGCCCGAGAGTTCAGTAAAGTAATCGATTGTCAAAAACCTTGAATCATGCTTGTCATAATTATTATTAGTTATCGTTAATTTACGGAGCTTTCAAATGTTCCTGCTTGGCCTACTCGTCTCTTACTTTTAATCGGAGATAGTAAGATGTCGTGAATACTGTGTCTTTAACATTGCCTTTATAGGTACACAATAAATAAACAAATAATAACAAAATCGGGAGTACAGTTTAGTGTTACAGCTACACATCTATCACCCAAATTTAAATTACAATACTAGAAAGCTAAAGAACCAAAGAATTTATTACGCTTAGCGAGGACCGTATTCATATACAGTAAACGGCCGTTGGCCGTGTCCATAATACAACTTTACGAGTACATAGAATACTCCGTTTTGTGTTTTTCAATTATAGCTGGTCGGTAATATAAAAACCTTGTTAGTAATACATAATGATTTTGTCTCTGTTATTTTACATCGTAATTGTAGATAAACCCAATCTTTATATTGTGCTCTATGGCTCAAAATTGAAATTCTAAATTCAAAATATTTTATTTTCAAATGTAACTCAGATTTTTTTGGAAACTAAAAAATGCTGCATTCGTTTAAGTATTTTATACGACTTAGGGCCGATTTTTCAATCTTCAGATAACTTTTATCTAAGGGATAAATATGTGACTTTGGCAGATTTTGTATGGAACAAATGTCAAAGTCACATCATTCAACTGATAAAAGTTATCTGACGATTGAAAAATCGGCCCTTAATAAAATTATAATTAAACACATTTGACTTTATACACTTTGTTGTAATTTGACAGCCAACCAAACTTTATTTGTAAGTTAGTACATACTCAGTTTCAATGGTGATTTATTTGTAGAGAGTCTTCTAGCGCACACGCCGAAATATAAAACGCCAACAAACATTACCTTATTTACATATGATACTAAAACAACTTTAATCTTTACAGGTGCGGTGATAGTGACGCTGTACGGCATACCGTGGCTGCTCGTGGGGGTGGTGCCGATGGCTGCCATATACTACAGGTAACGCAAGTCTTCGCCAATATTTGTATTTCTCATGCTAAAGTGATTTAAATAGAGGACAATTTCAAATTGCTGAACAGTGTACTTGGTGAACTATCTATATTTATAGATAACTTAACAAATCCGCCATTCAGCATATTTAATTTTTATCTGGTGTGTACTGTTTATATGGTTTAACGTGCAAATTAATATTTTTTGAAAATTCATTATATAGAAAATGTGTGCGTTTCGGGACGCCCGATAAATCAAATCAAATCAAATATATTTTTTCAGAGTAAATTTTACAAAAAATGTTTTCTGAACGTTGTTTCTATATGATGCCTACCACCTACTACAGAAGTGATAAGTTCACCCAGACAGACTGGCGCCATAGCGCATAGCGCGGCGTAACGTGGCGGCTTACGGAAGAAGTTAATGCATCAAAATAATGAATGTTTTGTTTATAGAGTGCAGCGGCGGTACCGCGTGACGTCACGGCAGCTCAAGCGGCTACAGAGTGTCGCCCTGTCGCCCGTCTACGCGCACTTCAACGACACGCTCGAAGGTAAAGTTTCCAGAGTGATATCTCAGCCTTTCCGAGATCCTTATTGACTAACTTTAGTGTTGGTAATTGCTGAACTGTCAAAAATGAAACGCTAAATTACGCAAATTAGTATTAACACATATATTAACGAACGTACTTAACTTAAAAACTTACAATCAACAATACAACCTGTGCATTGTGTCTGCGCTACAAGCATCGCCACCTGTTGCCTCGAGCAGGAACTACACACGCCACGCCTAACGTACTACATATCAAATATTATAATTTTATACGTAATAAATATTTTAACTACATAAATAAAATTAATCATTAAAGAGACCGGGAAGTCCCCGTTGCTGAACTTTGTATGAGTCTGGATTAAATTGTATTTATATTTTTTTATTTGTATTATATAAATTCTTGTTTAAGTCTGGATTAAATTATATTCGGTCAGAGTATGTCTAAGGTCGAACCGGTGGAAGGGATTAGGCTTTGACTTTCCATAAATGTCTCTGTACATTTACATGGAATAAGAATGATTTTAATTTTATTTTGCGTATTCAGGTCTGGCGACGATCCGCGGGCTGGGCGCCCACAGCACGTGGGCGGCGCGCGGCGAGGAGGGCGTGGAGCGGTGGCAGCGCGCGGCGCTGTGCGGCGCGGCGGCGGCGCAGTGGCTGGCGCTGCGGCTGCAGGCGCCCGCCGCGCTCGCGCTCGCCGCCGCCGCCGCGCTCGCCGCGCTGCAGCGCGCCACGCACGCGGCCGACCCCGGTACGTATACGGGTGATATCATGGGTCATAGCAAGCCAAATGTGGAGAGAAGAGAATGACGCGTAGAGCATATATATATTTTTTGTTTGAATTGTTTTTTCACAAAAAAAAAATCATAGTTCTAAAATATTTACAAGGAGTCAATCTCACTATCCTGGGGCTCGAAGTCTCCTATACACACGAACGCTCTGGTCGTTGGCCTAAGACCTTACCAGTATCGAAACTCATCTGTTTTGGGACTTCTTTAATCGCGATTTGTCGCGTTCTGGTAAGTAATTTATATGAGGCGCCAGAACAAAAAATGCTCTACGCGTCCTTCTCTTCACAGTATATTCGGCTTCATATATGAACCATGAATAACCCTGTTTATACAACTGTTTCAGAAATTAGTGATAGAAAAAGCGTTTTCAGCATTTTTCACGGAAGCTGCAATAGTATGTGTCCTATGTTTGATACTTAACGTCATTACACACGCTGTAATATTAATGAGTGATTATACTTTAGGGTGTGTATGGGTGCCGTATACATGTAGCGTTTACTGTGAAAGTACCAGCGCTGAAAGAGGTACTTTTTTACTATTGTATGGGAAAAATTATGATGTGTAATTTCTCATGGAAACAGGAATGTCAAAAGTTAGTCTTTCAGCTCTAGTACTTACACAGTATACTCAACATAGGAGGCAGATACACACCCTAAAGTATTATCACTCATTTAATATGATGACCTCCGTAGCGCAGTGGTAGAGCGCGTTGGTGCTCGAGCGAGAGGTCGCGGGTTCGAATCCCGCCGAGGGAACAAAAAGTTTTCAATGTTCCTGGGTCATGGGTGTGTATAAAATTTGTGTATAATATAATAAAAATCTTAAGAGGAAACACCACGGTTGAGAGAAATACAAAACAGGTATTTATAAAATCTATTGCTGTCTCGCAGTGCCTCAGCTAGCCAGCACTAGCGCGATAGACACAACTGCAACTTGGACTAAAATTACTTATTAAAAGTACCAGAAATCGACGTTTAGGGGATTCCTGTTTCCTCCTCCAAAACTTAACCAATTTAGATATTTTTTTCTTTATTAGCTAAAAAAAGAAATTAACTAGGTTCCTATTTTTTGATTTTATTGCATAATGTAGTCAAATCTGTTTCCTGGATGTTTAAACATAGCGGAGAGTCTGGCGATTTTTTTTAGGTTTTTGATCGTCCATATCTCTTTAAATAATTAGTTTATTGAAAAAAGGAAAAAATAGGGACGTAAAAATATTATACATAGATATTCATGGAAAAAATAGTTACTCTAGAGGTATTATCCAGGAAGGAAACAGGAATCCCGTAGACCTCTATTTTTGTATGGAAAAAAAATCGTGGAGTTTCCTCTTAAATATTATAAAAGTATTAAATATATTTCCGTTGTCTGGTAGTTACCTGTAACACGAGTTCTTCGTATTCTTAGATGGGACCAGATTGACGTGGTGTGCACCGTCCATATCAAATCAAATCAAATCAAATATTTTTATTCTTAAATATTAAATTTTACAAAAAAATGTTTTCTGAACGTCGTTTCTATATGATGCCTACCACCGGTTCGGGAACTAGCCCAGCAAGAAGAACCGGCGTAAGAAACTCGCATGGGGCCATCTTTTACCAAAAAGATGGAAAATTTCTCTTTTTAAAAAAAGTATAAATTTACATATAAATATGTCAATACTAAAGCTAAATAACATAGAATGTACTATATATAAGTAGCCTTGTAGGGGGCTACTTTATTCCCAAGGTGTGCTATCATTCATATAATCATTAACTTTATAGTAAGCTTTTGCACACAAACGTTCTTTGACTACTTTCTTAAACTTATTAGTTGAAAAATTTTGAACGTTTTCTGGGATCCTATTGTATAGGCGTATACATTGGCCTTTAAACGAATTCTTTACTTTGCTTAGTCTAGTCACTGGAACAACAAGTTTATTCTTATTCCGAGTATTTCTATTATGATTATCACATTTTCTTATAAACAGGTTTACATTTTTCTTAACATATAATACATTAGAGAGGATATACTGAGAAGCTACAGTTAGTATTCCAGTTTCCTTAAACATTTCTCTAAGAGAAGTGTTGGGGGCCAGCTTGTAGATTGCCCGAACAGCTCGCTTCTGCAGCACAAAGATACTATTTATATCATAGATATTATTATTTACTCCTCGTGTAGTGTTAGTATGTACGGTTCCCCAGGTCTGGTGGGGCTGGCGATATCGTACGCGCTGTCGCTGACGTCGGCGCTGGGCAACGTGCTGAACTCGTTCACGGAGACCGAGCGCGAGCTGATCGCCGTGGAGCGCGTCGGCGAGTACATAACGCAGGTGCGTCGTGCGGCCCGTCTGGCGAACCACTATGGTCGCGTTCGGTGGCTTGTTTTTTGACATATGCGTTTGTAAAGCACCAATCAAAAACCTTATTTTCTATTTTTCTATTTTCTATTATAGTACGTCCGAGATAAATTTGAACCTAAACGTAAACAAACCCGTCTATGACACAACCATAGACTAGTCAGTGATGCCAATTGGCCTATATTAATACAATGAATATTGTATGAAATATGAATCCATAGACTATAGGCTTATATTCTACGACCAGCATATTCTAAAATGATTAAGTGACAGTCTGAAAATTTCGTTCAGACTGTCACTTAATCATTTTATAAATGATGTCGTAACGTATTAAGTACATTAACCTAAAGAACCGTCTTCAGAATCAATGCCTTTAATACGTAAAGACATATCATAAAGTGTTTAAGTGACAGTTAACACTCAATTTTCTCGATATTTTTTTGCGCCATATCATCTTCATCCATTCATGTCCTCATATGTTTTGTAAAATCAATTGCAGAAACTTCGGGCACTTTGTTTCCTGCTTATGTTTATGTAATGATGAATACAAGTCATAGTTAATCATCACTTTAACTCAATATGTCTCATATTACCTACATTACAGTATTTCGCCTGAAAATAACACGTATATGTGAATTATAATTATATTGTAACGAAGTTCCTTATTATTACGTACTTTATTTAATGTATCACTGTTTTATTTTTTGTGTAATCTATACAAAAACTCACTTACCACACTTTCCATATAGGGTACGTTATAACATTATAGGTATTTAATATTATTACTTTATTTATTAATTATATAAAGACTTTTAGTGTGCGTGACTATTGCGTATTGCCTTTTTTATATTTATTATCTACTTTGTGCTATGGCCTATCTAGGTAGGTGGGTGCTATGGTGCGCGCGCACGCCTCGCATTGCATTTTAATATTTTAATATTCATACATCATATTCTATTTTCACTTATATTATATACGAAAATGAAAATGAAAATGAAAAATCTTTTATTTCCAAATAGGTTAGTAACTAACACTTTCAGAATTGTCCTACATGATGACCTACCACCGGTTCGGGGACTAACCCGGCGAGAAGAACCGGCGTAAGAAACTCGCTCGGGGCCACCTTTTAGCAAAAAGATGGGAAAATTGTTCTTTTAAAAAAAATATATATAACAATGTTATAACTTAACATAAATTACAATTTACAAAAGTATACTTTATAAAATAGAAGTGGCCTCGAAAGTGGCCACCTTATTCCCAGGGTGTGCTATCATTAACAAAATCATTAATCTTATAATAAGCTTTAGCACACAAACGTTCTTTAACTACTTTTTTAAATTTATTGATGGAAAAATTTTGAACGTTTTCTGGGATCTTATTGTATAGGCGTATACATTGACCTTTAAAAGATTTGCTTACTTTGCTAAGTCTGATCATAGGTATATCTAACTTGTGTTTATTTCTTGTATTTCTACAGTGATTGTCGCTTTTCGTTTTAAAATTATTTAAGTTCTTATACAAATTTATATATCTAGTATTGCTTGCTAGGTCTGTCGTACGTCATACAGTTTGGGGCCACGGAAGACCAGGTACTGCGGCGCGCCGTGTCGCGGTGATACACCTGAGTGGTACTCCATTTTGGTTTTAGGCAATACACTTCCTTCCTTCCTTCTATCCATTTTTATTGTTCGTTTTTTTTTAATTCTTTTTTTTTGTTGTTATCTGGTTATTTTGTATTTTAATTATGTATGTCTAAAATGTCCAAATAAAGTTTTTTTATTTTATTTATTTATTTATTTTATTAGATATTAAGGCAAAAAAACGAGAAGTTGCTTACAAAATAAAAATACATAATAGTAATACTACTAGTGGACGAGCCGACAGCGACCGTGGCCATTTCTAAGTTGAGATAATATGTTCATCGATATGTATATGACTAATAATAATAATAATAATCGATTATTTTCTCACCACAAGAATTACAGTACAATATTTTGAACAATCACACAGTTTACATAGAGTTTGTGGGAGACTGGTGCCCAAACTAGGCGTGGCCTGTATTTAACGACACCAGAACCTCCGTACAATAAACATTTGAAACAGTTGTTGCTGTTGAGCAGACTGTATCGTATATGTTAATAAACTATATTTATGTGATATTATTCCAGGTGGAAAGCGAGAGCGTGGACGGCGACTGGCCGCCGTACGGCTGGCCCGCGCACGGCGTAGTCAGCTTCGAGGACGTCGTGCTACGATACAAGTAGGGCTACCCTCACATTACTTCGCTCACATCACTACTTCTTACGCCACGAGTAGGGCCTAGCTCACATAACTACTTCTATACACCACGAGTAGGGCTTCTCTCACATTACTATTTCTATACGCCAGGAGTAGAGCTTCTGTCACATAACTACTTCCGTCATGCGTGGCGGGTACACCTTCCCCCATGAAACACTTTGGGAGAGTTTAAGCCCTATGTCCAGCAGTGACGTCATAGCTGAAACGACAGCGATGATAAATGTTTTGTATTTACAGTAGCAGCGGCGAGCCGGCGCTGCGCGGCGTGTCGTTCACGACGCACGCGGGCGAGCGGCTCGGCGTGGTGGGGCGCACCGGCGCGGGCAAGAGCTCGCTGCTGCGCGCGCTCGCCCGCCTCACGCCGCCCGCCGCCGGCCGCGTGCTCGTGGACGGCGTCGACGTGGCCGCGCTGCACCTGCACGCGCTCCGGTATGTACACGCCAAATATCGACCATAGTTCATTTGGCTCCTAGATATGCACAAACATTTTACAAGCCATAATATGACAGACTTTTTAGTGCCCCTAGAACACCCGGGTGAACTACGCACGAACCCAAAATTTAGTCATGTATCATGATTGATGAATCTAAAAGAAAGATTGTCATCTTATGAAAGTTACTGCATTTATACAGCGCGGCGCATGGTATTGTGCTTGCCCGAGTGTGCCTTGTTGTTTTCACTATTTTGATTTTAATTAAAAATGCTAATCCATTCTGCTTACCTTCACTATATTAACTGTAACAATGTGCCAAATTTTACAATCCTTTGTTTGTTCTAGAAGTTTTTGCTTCTCGCATTAATTAATTACCCGCGTGTTGCAGGTCCCGCATCGGCGTGATACCGCAGGACCCGTTCATATTCGAGGGCTCGATACGCGAGAACGTGGACCCGCTGCACCAATACTCGGAGACGGAGCTGTGGCGCGCGCTGGAGGCGTGCGGCGCGCGCGCGGCGGTGCGGGCGGCGGGGGGGCTGGACGCGCCCGCGCCGCCGCTCGCGCGCGGACACCACCAGCTGCTGTGTCTGGCGCGCGCGCTGCTGCAGCGGCCTAAGGTGCTTTATATTAGTCGTCCCGGCGAACTTCGAACAAAACACGTTTATTTTATGAAAAATAAACATTGATCGCAAAATGCAAAAAGTACTATAATCAGCCGTTAAAAGTTACGAGAAGAAAAAGAAAGCTACAAAAAAAAAATGAAAATTGAGTGAAAGAGTGTTTTTTTTTGCTACGGAGGGAAGATAACTTTGACGTGTCTGTGGCATCATAGCAGCCAAACGGATGAACCGATTTGGAGTTAGTTTTTTTTTATCCAAACAACTGCTGACGTGATCGAGAGTGTTTTTGGATATAATTAGTCATCATTAGTTTGCGCACTGCTGGGCAAGCTAGGGCAAAAAACAAAAAAGTCAAGGGTTAATTAATTTTTTTTGTTAATAGTTATATTATGTACTTATAAAACAAACGTTTCAGATACTACTAGTGGACGAGGCGACAGCGGCCGTGGATGCGGAGACGGAGCGCGTGGTGCTGGCGTGCGCGCGCGGCGCGTTCGCCGGCTGCACGGTGCTGTGGGTCGCGCACCGGCCCGCCGCGGCGCTGGACTGCGCGCGCGTGCTCGTGCTCGCCGCCGGGCAGGTGCTGGCGTGCGCGGACCCCGACGCCGCGCTCGCCGACCCCCAGCACCCGCTCACGCGCCTGCTGCACCCCGAGCGCGGGGACAGTGACGCGTGAGGTGGTGACTGAGGCCCGTATAAGTAAAAACGATTTCAAACCCAACCTCACTTGAGAACCTATTCGACAGTTAAAAAACGTTTCGTGTCACTTTTAGAAACGAAGAACTTTACTTATTTTAATATTTTTCTGTATCTATAATATGAATATTACGGTATAAAAAGAAAAGCAATTAAAGTACTATGTAACATCAATAAAGTTGTTACCTAAAAAAACAGTGAAACGAAACGTTGTTTTATCTGTCAAATAGGTTGTCAAGTGAGGTTGGGATTGAGTTTGTTTTATTTATACGGGCCCAAGACAGTTTCCGACAGTAAAGCGAGGATGCGCTAAGACAAATGTGATCTTTATGAACCAATAGAAAAATGCGAGCGGGGAGCTAAGTAAATGAGGCTACTATTATTTTATAAATAATAATAATGTATTGGTTCTTAAAAAACACATTCCTTGCAATGACATCTTCGCACATTATTGGTGGTTAAGCATCCTAAATGTCTCTTTGTGACAAATGACCACGCGTAAATGAGAATGTGATTCGAATGCCCGTGACATGTGCCTGACCACGCGTGAACTCTAATTGACCACGGAGACCCAGGGCGCCAATTCTCGTATATCGTTTTGATTGTCAGTCTGTCTCACACGGGCGCGCGTTCAATCATGTGCGTGAGAGCCTCAGGCTGACAATCTGGCCAAGACCCGAGGTGCGGGAATCGCGGCCCAGATGTCTACGCGATACCATCATTAATAGTGTTGTCCTTAATCATTTGTCAGTATACAGACTATGTAAATAATTGAAACGGATTACATTCTTAATATCCCGGACTTCAAGGTACCCATCCTTAATTCTGACTACTGTTATCGAGTTTTACTTATACTCTACTTTTTAATCTGAAATTGTATATTGTTACTTTACTAATTCCCGGTTTCTGAGGCGGTTTATCAAGATATATTGAATTGATAGACTACCGACATAAACCACGAAAGTCGACCATTAATCGATGTTAAAGTATTTTAATTTGTAGATATATTAACATTATAGAAGTATATTTCATCCATTAATTTGCGTAGTTTGGCGTTTAATAATTTTAATAATAATCATCAAGATGCATTTCATATGTTTTGTTTGTTTATGAGAATGCCAAAGTCAATTATTTGTGTTGATTGAAAATGTATTTATATTGTTGTGATGTTTGTGTTCAAATATAGATTGTAAGGGTCCATATGAGGCAAACTAATTGGTCTAATTCCTATGTGACCCTTAAGACTGATTGTTGTGTATTGGAATATTTAAAATGATAGCCGTAAGGCATTATACCAAATTTTGCGTAAGTTAAAGTTGTTTAATGTAGAAGTTAAATAACTATTATATGGTAGTTTATTTTTGTACGAAGCTATTTTATAAAACTATAAATAAATGTACAGCTGTTTTAACATTTATCACTAAAAGTAAGTAAGCTCAAATAGACTTGACAGTATTTTTGTTTTTTCTGGTTAAGTGGTAAGTTGCCAATTGTTTAAACATATCTTGTACATAATTAACACATTTCCATATTATAACATAATTATATTAAATAGATCATTGTATAAAAAGCAATATTTGATTAAACATGAAATAAAGTTTTAATAATTTTATAACATTTATTTGTGAGCCCTTGGATCTGCCTCCTTTTGCGTTACACCTAGAGCGGGTACACATTAGGCGCTTTCAAACGCGCGCTTTGTCAACCAGCAGTTCTGTACAGACAGTGTACTCTGTACATACTCAAGCGCGCTTGTTCTTGATCCAAAAACGCGCATCAGCAAAGCGCACGTCAATAAGCGCCTAATGTGTACCCGCTCTTAAATGGCTCCAACAAAAAAAAACCGCGATGCCATGCCGCATCTCATAATTTTTCACTTTTCGAACATCGATCCGATCGCAGATATCTGCGATACGACGCTGTGCGGTTTAGTTATTCCTTAACCATGTTTTTCTGGACATGCCTGGCCTTTATACATTATTTACCCGTATCGAGTATTTTTAAACGCTTTTGTTTAGAAAACGTTTTTCTGCACGTGTGCCTTAAATATATTATTTGTGGAAATTGAAATAAACTACAGCGGAACAGAAAATAAATTCTTTATTCAATGTCAATAATATCCAATTGTATCAGATTAACGTAGGATCGAAAACTAACAATACGGTCAGTACTTATATTAGTCGCTGCGATTATTCTAGAGTGCGCCTGCGCGGCGGGCGGCGGCGACGCGATCACTATTCACAATAATCAATATTCCTCTATAAAAAGTTAATTTGTTTATAAATAGGTATAATATGTTTCATTTAAAAATAAAAGTATACAAGATTAACGACGCAATATATTTTATAATTGTAGTACATGCGATAATATAATAAATTGACGTCGCCGCCGCGCCGCCGACCGAGTCGACTCTCTGAGATCTTAGAAAATTACATTTCAATAAATCGTCCTTATAAAATACAGTTGTCTACGAGTATTAACATTACGGCACCGTCACTCGCTTGTAAAACCTTTCTAAAACTGTTAACCTAATTATATACAAAATACACTGTCGGCTGAGGTAATTTCGTGTCTACTCGTTTGTACTCGTTTACTTGTACTTACTCTATATACTGCATTAAAATTTGTCTAATGACTTACAAATGTAACAACTATATCAAAATTAACAACGGTACTGTTGGCACGTCTCCCCCGTGGAGCGGCTACCGTTATTGTCCGTGAAACGCTTGTCGAAAAAACAATTCCCTCTTCCCTCCGGCATGACCTCCCGGAACATCTGCTCGGGTACCGCAGTACCGTCGGACGTAAATACGCGCGTTACGAATATCTATATCGACAGATATATAAATCAAACGCATCACTAGAAACTAAATAATATTTTTTCTTCACGATCCATAGATATAAGAAGTGTAACCACTCCACTCAACTACGATTCAACGGTTTCATAAACCTTTTGGCAGACAACTAGAATGCGATCTACTCTAGGATGAAAAGAACATAAAGACGCCCCTACGGGGGCACTAAGTACTAAATAATAATAAAACATTATGCGCACGTCTGGCAGTCGTATGCGTCGCGTGCGTCGTCTGCCGCAAAACATAATACTATAAAAATAATTCCGGCTCCCGGATCGTCGAGCGCATTACATGCGCCCTCTAGTTACAAAAAAAAAACATAAAAAATAATATTTTTAAAATAACATTACAAAAATAACTACTCTTACAATCACATTTCGTAACCCGTTCTCGGCACGACTATGGCGGTATTGCGCACTCTCGTACGAAATGATCGCGCCGAGAACCTCACAGCTCTGCGTCGGCGGATCGTTGTACTCTCTCGCAATAAAAAAAAACTGGTAACTAGAATACGATGGCACGTTGTGTGACTACGCTCGCACGTCGAGCCCGGCCGCGCCGCCTTCCGAGCTTCGAATTCGTTCGCTGCCAACTTGACGCGCGTCAAGCCCCCCGCCGGGTCATTTGGCGCCGGCCTTCTCCAGGAAGTCCATCTTGAGCCGCAGCTCGATGAGGAACAGCTGCTTCTGGAGGGAGAATATCTCCTCCTTCTGCCGGAGCTCCATGTCGAGGATCCTCATCTTGGCCTCGTGCTCGCGCGCCGCGTGCTGGCGCTTGGCGCTGAAGTACAGGCGCTCCTCGTCGCCGGCGGCGCCGCACTCGGCGCGCGCGTCGTCGCGGTCGCGGCTGGGCTCGCGGCCGCGGCGCTTGTCCTCGTCGAGGTGGCTGAGGTTGAGCGGCGTGTTGGACATCTCGTTGAGCTTCTGCAGGAAGGTGTGCTGCAGGCGCGCCTGCTCGATGGCCTGCAGCGGGTTGGCGAGCAGCGGCAGGTGGGCGAGCGGGTTGAGGCGCGGCGGGGAGGGCGGCGAGTGCGGCGAGTGCGGCACGATGCTCACGTGCGGCTCCAGCACGTTGCCGGCGCACGAGTCGCTGTCGTTCGTGTTCGACAGCCGCCCGTTCGACATCTGCAAGTTAGAAGGTTGTGAGTTAACACACGAACTGCGGCTGCAGCTACACGTCACGAGCGTCCTTCGTAACACTTTTTACTTTACAATGAATAATATTCGAGGTAACATGAAATCACACAACGTATAACAGACGTAAGTGATAAAAATTTACTAGCGTGCTTCTTCAGTTACATTTTATTCAAATAGTAACTCAGTTGAAATTTGTAAACTATACGATTTAAACTAATTTAAAGGTTGCAAAAAAAACTTGAATTACTTGAAGTGTGGTTCACGTGGGCTTTCATTGAATTAGTTGGTACTTGGTAGTATTATGATTTACCGCTCTAATCAAAAAAAATATATATATATTGGACCGATTTGGTTGGTGACTTTTTGATTGGTCCGGCGGCATGTAAACAAAATTACTCTTTCAGTGTTGCTACTTTCACAGTGAAAAAGGGATATTAAATGTGTAAAATATTTAGGATTTTTAAAAATATCTTAAGTTTTTTATTTTAAAGAGGCTTATGCCATACAAGGCATGTCAGCCCCAACATAACTTATTTTGTACAAAAATTATAAAAACAGAAATCAAAAATATTGAATTCAAATTTTGTAAAAACTCCTTTCTTTCGGCGGCACCTGTCACGCACTCCATAAACAAATTACGAATATTCATTGCAGTTAAGCGAACGAGTTATTTGCCATATGCCATGCCGCCAACAAATCCATAATCTATTTTTGTAATTGTAATCGAATCATAACGGCTATTAACTAGTTCAATAAAAGTCCACGTTATTTTTGCAATATTACAAATTACTTGTCTCTGAAATACTGTGGTTCAATTCACAAAACATAGAACACGAAGAAATCAGTAAATTTTTACACTGATTTAAATAAATTAATAAATAGAACTTTATTTGACATTTTAGACAATACATACATTAAGTAAAGATATATATTTAAAACACAAAATTTAACAGATAACACAGCAAAAAAGTAACCAAAAAAAAAACAAGGCATATCAAATAGCTAGTTCATATCCGGTGGGAAGTGTAGGTACTGGGTACTGCTTTCCCTAACCAAAATGAAATACCACTCGAAACACAAACAAAACAAAAGAAAGCAACCATTTAAATTAATGTCTTATTATTGTGAACATGAAGAACCAACAGTATATTTAATCAGTTATATAGAAATTAATATAAATCAATATATTAGACACGATAACAAAGCAAAAATAAGATAGTGTAAATATAATTTTATTATAATAGTGGTGTGCGCTATTTCTGTTACACGTTGTAAATTGGTCGTTAAATATTACCACTGATTAATTTTCCAGGTTGTATAATGAAGAGGAACTCACGTTAACGGGCAGACAGTCGTCGTCTTTGCCGCTGTGCGCGGTGCCCTCGAGGCTGGTCGTGGCTTCTCCTTCCTCATCTGAATAACAAACACGTATAACCAGATTGGACCACTTTGTGCCGAATACAAAATAATATGCTATCCATAGACAATGGAACGAAAAATCAATAAGTATTAAGTAACCCGACCACTTGAAATAAAATTTTATAAAAAAAACATTTATATACCATAGATCAGTATTTAAAAAGAAAATTGGACCAAATAAATGTAGCGTTGTATTTTATCTGTGCGTCGTAGCTTCCAAACGGAGGGACCGATTTTGATCTGGTTTTTTGTTTGATATCTTAAGTACCGATTTCACCAACGCATGTTAATGATAACGGCTTGGTAAATTATCATGACTTCTCATTCATTCATAGGAATTACGAGAGGGATAATATGATATTTTACAAGATTGGCAAGGTCACGATCAATACCACGTACACAACATAATATTAAATATAATAAGAAATAATTATGTAATCTATTATAATAATATCTTATTTATAACTTTATATATATTATACTTTATATAATTATAACTTTATATATGTATGTGTAAGTATATATATAATATGTATATAGCATTCACTGTATTCTCCGATTAAACAGCGCTTGGCGCTTGAAGCTTGTGTCCTGAGTAGTCTGTCTCACGCCTGACAGTATGGATCCACAGAATATCAGGGACTGTGGTTTCCGCAGTCGTATTCCTGAGTGGAAGTGGTCTTTTTTGTTAAATGTAGTAGGTTTTTTTATAGTATTAGTATTGTGTTGTATATTATATAATATTATGTATTTACCTTACTATTTCTATTTTGTATGAAATTAAGTGTAATGTCCAAACCTTTTGAATAAATGTCTTATTATTATTATTATATTTAACGAAGGGTTAACTTTAACATTACTTGGTGAAACACGCCCTAAGTGTTCTCTAACATTCATCACCATCTTGACACTTTGGGTGTTACTAAATATTTTAAATGTTTAATACGTGTCATTTAAATTGGTAGTATTATGTCTTCTGTTCGCGTTGAACTAAAGCGAGTACACACATATTTTAGAGTTGTTACCTTTAACGTCTAGAGGGTGTATGGTCTGCCACAGCATGCCGTCCAGCAGGCCCGGCGGCTCGGGCGGCGGCTGGAACAGGTCACGTCGTATTATAATAACATCTATGGACGCTTCACACCACGTCAAGTACAGGCAACTACCCCCAATTGAATACTTTGGGGACGCTTAAGTCTAGCAGCATATATAGTCATAGTTGAACACCAAAAAAATATAAGAACTATTAATTATCTATATCTATGGACGCTTCACAACACGTCAATCTGGCCCCGTGCTAAGTATCCGAAGAACTTGTGTTACCAGACGACGGAAATATATTTAATACTTTTATATTATACACAAAGGAGAATACCGAAAACTGGGCTATTTTGCGTCACTCTTGCGTCTTAACCATATATATATCAATATTCGTCTTTTGAAATATTATGTTATGTATATTAATTTTAGTTGTAAGCGAATGGGGGTTTACAAGTTATAAAAAAAAGTAACCATATTGAATTAGAAATTAGCGGAACCGCCATTTTGTATGTCAACCGCCAAATGATGCCAGTTTATTGCCAATACCAGTTTTTAAGTGAAATAGTAAGAATAGTGATATGAAATAAATGAAAGAAACCCACACCAACTCTATTTAACATAATGAACATTAGTCGAAGATTACTTTATAAAATAATGCTAATGAAGTTTTTCTTTTTAATTGAAAGTAATAAGAAATATAATAAAGTTATTTTTTCTTTTTCTAAAACTATTTTAGGCTACATATTTTTTTTTACTGGCAGCCCTAACCGTATGGTACTATTGACATTTGTGTGACGTGAATAATGAATTTGACTTTTTGATGGTGTGTGTGAAAGAAGTGTTTTCTTTAATTATTATTCAAAGTGTTCCAACAAAGTGTATTAAAAGTCTTACTTCAACGTTGAGTCGTGCAATCCTCCGTTGATTAATTTACTATAAGTGTATGTCGATAGATATTGCAAATTACTTTTGATACTATATTTTACACTTTTGAATGCATAACTTAACCTCAAAATTCGGAACATTTCAAATTCAGATTTCACAAAACTCCCATCGAATATGTAAGTGATTTTTTTAAATATGAATCCTGAGTACATTTTCAATGTTTTACAGTTAATTTGGTTAAGACGCAACAATAGCCCAACTCTCATAGAAAAAACGGCATTGTCCTTTAATACACATCCATGACCCAGGAACATTGAAAACTTTTTGTTCCCTCGGCGGGATTCGAACCCGCGACCTCTCGCTTGAGCACCAACGCTCTGAACCACTGCGCCACGGAGGTCGTCAATGCTATCGTCAGTGACGTGAATGGGGCCGAAGGAAGGACCTCCTCATCGACTATCTCTCCCGTGAGCGTCGTGAAAGGCGACTCCCGGAAATGGGATTTCCGCGGACAATGTTATCTGCGAAGCGTGGCGGGTATACAACTACCCCCATGAAATACTTTGAGGCTTATGTGCAGTCATCCCGCGACAGTGGCGTGATCATAAGCAAACTGTACATCATCAGACTACGGCTAAGCTAACTGGGGCCTTACTCTCCAAACTGATTCGATTTTGATTCAGATTCAATCGGGCCGCGTACTTCCCAATACCTTGACGTTTGTTTATTTTGATTTTCAGTCGATTGATATGGTCGGGAGTAAAAAGGTACGATCTAAAAATTTTCTTTATCCTGGTTAGTTTCAAATCAATCCAAATCAAATCAAATCAAAACATTTTATTCAGAATAAATTTTTACAAACTGTTTTCTGAACGTCGTGTCTATGTGATGCCACCAAATAAATCCACCAAATAAAATACCAAAAGCCTTTGCGATGGAACTGATTCCCTTCTCGATTGTGTCGGGAGTAAGCCTGCTGTACATATCCAGATTACGGCTAAACTAACTCTACATTATCGAGACTATGACTAAGCTAACTCTATAAAGGTGCCGGGTTAGCCGAATAGTGTGGGCACTCATATCGCTTCGCCTCGCGAATCTATATACGCTGTCGAAATCTTGGGTTATTTCGCGGAGCACTTCCTTGGACTACTTTGCGAGAAATATGGCGAATTATGGGATCCAATCGCGAAGCATTAACAATTCACAGGTTGTTCATAACAAAATGCAACTATACGGGTGTTGTCATTTTCGTCCAATATCACTCCATAGCATTCGACGCCTCCGTGGTCTAGTGGTTTAGAGCCTGTCGACCCGGAGGTCATAGGTGAACCTACCTTGGACAACACAAATTGTTGTTACCAAGTTTGGTTAGGACTATGCAGGCTGACCACCTGAGTGTCTGATAAGAAAGATGATCCATGCGTCGGATGGGCATGTAAAAAAAAGACGGTTCTGCGCCTGATCTCCCGCCAGTCGTGTCGGTTATCCGTACCACTGGGTTACGAGAGTGAAGGAAGAGAGTGTTTATGTGTATTGCGCACACTTCGGGTGCTATAAAATGACTCCTGCGTAGCTGGCCTGGTTTCGATAAAAAACCAGCCACCGTCCCCGAAGTCGGTGTGGGAGGCGTTATTATTATAATAAGCCGGTACCTGCGTGTCGGTGGCGCGCATCTTGCACTTCTTCTTGTAGTTCTCGTACCACATCTTGACCTGCGCCGGCGTGCGCGGCCGCTCGCCGCCGCACCGCTTGTTCACCTCCTCGCAGATCGTCGACCAGACTAGCTGCACACAAAGACTTGTATTACTTACAAGCGATGAACGTCACATAGTGAAAAAACATCTTTTGGAACGGAAAGTAACTCTTAGGCCTATTGTATCACTCGGGTTTTACGCGATGAATATCTAAATCGTGGCATGTTAACGCATGTCACATACATTTAAAACAACAGCTGCAACTGCAACCTTTCCGTGAAGTTTATATTCACGCAATAGTTGGACTTTTATCTATAAGGCTGCTGCCTATATTCTGTACTAGAACACAGAGGCGAGCTAGGTGCCATGCCGTCACGACGGCGCGCACAAGCGGGCGTCATAGTCACCGATTAAGGGCGAGGCCCCATTAGTGCGTTGCGTCGTCGCCGCTGCGTCAATTTCCATATATTTTTTATGTCATGACCAACGAGAAGCGACGCAGCGTCAACGATGCGACGACGCAACGCGCTAATGGGACCTCTCTCTAACAGGAATGCAGTCGGTGACTATGGTTCGCGTCGCCACTCTTGCCGCTGTGTTCGGAGCAGACGCCTAAGACTACCCGACATAAGTGTGACAACTAAAGCCTCAGTGGAGACAGCAGTAAAATATTTTGTTCCCGATTGGCCTACTGATATGTCTCCTCGTAATCACCGTCTGCAAATTCCCCGCTTTATAACCAAGACGACGTAAGACGTAATCGATAGAGCTTTTGTTAGTACTCGAGCACGACCCCATACAGTGACCTACAAAGAACTATACGACATACTACGAGTGATACGTGCAAATATTTAGGCCTATATTGCCGCGCCACGCGGTAGGGATGGCCCAAAGGGAATAAATATTAATTTTAAAAGGCTCCTTAATCTTACACAAGCTTGGTAGATATTGTCTTCAGCACGTAGGTATCCGAAACCTAAACAGCTTTGTAATCAATAATAGGTACAAGAATCTGTTTCTCACAAGCTAAAAATAAATAAATTGTCAAGGTGAGTCAACCCTGAAACTCGCTTGTCCAATACACAAATTATGTTATCATTTCATAACACAGCATATTGTGTAATACGTGATAATATAGCAGTACCTACCTTCCAACAGCCTAATACTTGGTGTTACAGTAATAAAGAGAATACGAAAAAGTAAGAATAAATATCGAATTATTTTCATCTCTACGGGTCAACCATTTTATTACAGACCCACAGCCAAATATATCAAATGCTTGAACTGTGATCATCTTAACCACAAAGTATATATATAACAGAGACACGACGTACTAGAAAATTGTATTACCATAATAATGGCAATTCGACTGGCTGTTTTTGTTTTCTTCGATTTCCAATAGATAAAGGGTGAAGTCCGGGCACATTCCGGAAACCGCCATCTAGCGCCACTATTGGAAAATACTAATTACTAATTTCGTTTCGTATTTTCTTCTTAAGGCGAGGAATAACCGCAACTAGCGCCACTCTTTTTTTTTTAAATTACAACGACACAATTAAAAAAGTAATCGGTTCAAACTTTAAGTAAATAGTTAAACTAATTTATTGGCATTTAATTACAGCTCTAAATCCTATACTGTATTTACTGTCTTAAGTAATAACTAAAGTGGCCGTTTTAGTTATTAGTTATTACTAATGAGAGTAAATACAGTAACTTTTTCCTCGCCTTAATTAAGGAGTTAAATTTACCTTAATGTGATGTTATGCTTAAAAAATGCTTATTTTTATTTTAATGTCAATATTGTGTACTTAATTCGGCATGTTTACATTTTATACTTTACAAACGCTAATAGTAGTGACATCTATTGCAATTTTTTTGTATTCAACATAGATTGTATGGGATGGTAGGCCGTGTCTTAACCAATAAAAGTAAGTCATTATGACATTTGCATTGACGAGGGATAACTCACTGCAAATTATACAGGGTGAATCATGGTTAATATACAGGCAAATTAATGAGTGGTAATATTTTTAGTGTGTATCTATATCTATCTATATCTATGGACGCTTCACACCACGTCAATTTGGCCCTGTGCTAAGTATCCGAAGAACTTGTGTTACAGGTACCAGACAACGGAAATATATTTAATACTTTTATAATATACACATATTTAAGATTTTTATTATATTATACACAAATTTAATACACATCCATGACCCAGGAACATTGAAAACTTTTTGTTCCCTCGGCGGGATTCGAACCCGCGACCTTTCGTTCGAGCGCCAACGCGCTCAACCAACTGCGCTACGGAGGTCGTCAAAATGTGTGTATGGGTCCCGTATATAGAGTTTACTGTGCAAGTACCAGCGCTGAAAGAGGTACGTTTTTTTAAATTATTGTATGGAAAAATTTTGCATTTCTCAAATAATCATGAAAGTCAAAAGAAGTCTTTTAGCGCTGGTACTTAGACAATATACTCTATATACGGGACCCCATACACACCCTAAAGTATTATCACTAATTTATTTTACACCTTGTATAAGCGATGGGTCAAGTAGTAATCGAGTATAATTACGTCAACATTCTAACTAGAATATTGGCTTATCACTAGATACAAAGATTACATAAAGATTATATTAAAACAAGGGCGATATCGAGATCGATTTAACTAAATTATGTTCGTAATGTAAAGTCCGGCGGATGACGCATTCGCTGGTAAGTGGTGTGATAACCCCTGGGCAAGTGATGTGGGGAGCTTACACCTACATTCCGAACAACTATTCCTGACACTGATTGACTTTACGAACATTGTTCGCAGAGTCTACATCCCGAGGATGCTCCGGGGTAGGAGCGAAACGCACGTCGAGTTTTGCAACCTGCTTGGCGGTGTGAGGCTTTGCACGATCGTGTTAGCATTATTTGTTGTGTGGTGGTGGTGTTTTCACGTTTTTGCTTGCGAGTGTACGCATAAGCAGTGTGGGAAGGAGGGAGATGCTTTGAACACAATATGCCCGAGACGCAACGAGATGGTATGCTCGGTCAGGCCGAAGCCCACTGTACTAGTTTTTAGATGTTGTATATATAGCGCCGGACTTAGAAAACTTCGATAGCGCGATGCAGGACTAGGATAGTAGTACCGCCACAGTATTATGAATTTATGACGGTTGAAAAATGTTATTGCCTTTCAAATACTTTTTAACCGCCTTCCAAAAGAGGAGGTTCTGAATTCGACCACATATACGCTTTTTTACATGAGGCGGTTGGGGTCAACCGTCGTACCTACAAGCCGCAAGTTGTTATGCTTTGTAACGCGCCGAGTGGACTAAATACACAACCAAAGTAATTAATCCATGCAAAATGGAAATCCTAAAGAAAACATAAATGTGAAATGAGAGCCAAGTTTAACGCTCAACAAGCGCTACAGAGGTCTTCAAAAAATGGACCGGGCACAATGCTGTATGCCTAGATACTCTAAATTCAATTAATCCAATGGATTTTAAACCATCAATATCGTGCAAGGTTTTAAACCAAAAATTAGATATTTGCCACTCATTAAGTAGTTAACGACGAAGAAAACTTTACAAACCCTAAATGTTTAGCTGTTGTAGTAGTGGACTCGAATTTGCGTGCACCGAGCGAAGTAGGTACAAGTAGGTACACCGACTGGGAACTGCTTGCTGCGGTCGGTGTCGGTGTTGGGTGCGGTTGGTGATGTGCGGGTACGAACTGCGTGCTTTAGAGGTCGGTCTGCACACGTTCGCACGGGACGGGACGCAGTACGCACCTGTTTGCTGCGGTTGGTGGCGTTGTTGGAGCGGCCCTGGCGCAGCACGTCGCGGTGTCGCGCGATGAGCTCGAGCACGGTGCGCTTCTCCAGCTCGGTGAAGTTCTTGGAGCGCTCCTTGTGCCCGCGCCGCGCCCGGAACGCGCCCACGCCCGCGCTGCTGCGCGTCGTCATGTCACACTGTAACAAGGTTTTACGTTACGTTACATTACGTTGCGGCTCGGTACTCCGGGTAGTGTCAAACACACTATGCCCCGTATTAATAAACAAGTCTCAAACCCAACCTCACTTGAGAACCTATTGGACAGATAAAACGTTTCGTTTCACTTTTAAAAGTGACCAACTTTATTAATAATACGTAGTACTTGAATTTCTTTTCTTGGAAAAGCTCATGGAATTGACCCAGTACCTTAGAGCGGAGACCTACCTAGCACAACGGATAGCCATTGCTATCCAACGCGGTAATGCTGTCAGTTTGCTAGGTACTCTACCAGAGGGGGACGACCTGGGGGCTTTTTTCTATTTATAGAGTAGGTTAGGTTAGTTATTATTTGTATAATATATTATTAATGATTTTTTAAAAGTTATTTTTATCTTATTATTAAGTTGCCACATATATGAAAATTGACGAATATAACTATATTGACAAATACTTATTATCCTTTAATTAGTTTACATTGACATTATTAATTCATTATCAATATTTTGTCTTTATCTCTTTATTAGTTGACAATTATTATTAAATGCTCAAATTAAAATTGTAATACCTAAATCTTTATTAATTATAATTATTTATTGTTAATTTGTCCTTTGACATTGTATTCAATTTATTTCTATTTTATAATTAGTATTTACTAGAATTCTTGACTTAACCTAAATTAAGAAAATGCAATTATTAAAATGGAAATATTTAATTTATACTGTTTAATCGTAAAATATCACATATAATTTAATGTTTAGTAACTATTATTATTATTTTAATGTGTTGCACGCCATTGTAGTGGCAGAATGTATAAGCGCCTCTCATATATTATAAGATCATCATGTACTACATTCTAGCAATAAAGGAATTTGATTTGATTTGATTGAAATATTTTATAATTTTATAACAAATAAATTTATTCAGACAGTCTCTAATATTACTAGACAGTTTGAATGTGAAGTTAGCTGTAAGGTAAAATGAGATTCCGAGTTTTAAGTGCGTTTAAGCTCAGTGCGATAGGTTCGGTACCTACAAAGAGCGCTGATGTTATCATCACAATCACAACACCTCCGGTTTCTGAAAGGCTGATCGAACCGTTCAGAATGGCTTCATTTATACCCGACTTCGGCGAAGCCAAAAGGAAGGGTAATGATTTTGACAGTACAATATGTATGTATGTATGTATGTTCCCTCGTAGCGGCTAAACTACTGGTCAGATTTTTATGAATGAGGTGTCAATCAATTCGTATTAATGCCGCGAGTAACATAGGCTATATATATATTTTTTTTAATTTTGACTTTGAAAATTATACCCCAAAAAAAATTAATTTAAGATATTTGTCTCGTGTTTGGTATCAAAAGATAGGTCTTGGCAAGCACATTACGAATATGTATTTTTATTTTTTATTTATTATTATATTTTATTGTTAAATTCAAAATAAAGGTTTAAAATGCGGTCGTACAAGTAGTATCTAGGAGTTGATACTTTCTATGTAATGGACAATTAAATAAAAATATAATAATTATTATATTTGATGTGGAAACAGAAAAATATTAAATAAAAAAAAGATTAAAAAACTATAACCCGACTTCGCAAAAAATGGGTCTAAAAAGTCTGAAACAAGAAAATAATTCAATTTGAAATCCAGAAATGCATAGGTACAAAAATGGTCAAGGTAGAGCCGTGGTCGTACCCGCTAATAAAATCTAAGCATTAGTTCACACCGAAATACGGTAGAAAAAAAAATTCAAGGCTCGATGCCAATAGCGGGTGCGACCAAGGCTCTACCTTGACCATTTTTGTACCTATGCATTTCTGGATTTCAAATTGAATTATTTTCTTGTTTCAGACTTTTTAGACCCATTTTTTGCGAAGTCGGGTTATAGTTTTTTAATCTTTTTTTTTATTAACTCAAATGTTAGCTGAGCACTAAACAAGCAGGCTTACTACCAACACAATCGAGAATCGAATCAGTTCTTATCTCAAAGGATTTGGTATTTTATTTGGTGGAAACTTTGAAACTAACCAGGATAAAGAAATCGTTAGATCGTAACTTTTTGTAATCTCGGCCATATCAACCGACTAAGAATCTAAATAAATTGTAGCACGATCGAGTCTGACTCAAAATCGAATCAGTTTGGAGAGTAAGGCCCAAGCTCACACATGTTTAATGCAATAAGGTTAGTCTCAGTTGTTGGTCTCAGGTTAAAAATAGTCATGAAAAATTATTTTCAGACTCATTTTCTACTAACGTTACAATAAACTTTATGCTCGTCTAGGCATCGACAGCTAGTTATTAGTTTGTGCCATTGTAAGTAGTTACTAGCATGTCATAGCAGCACTCATTTAATATGATTGACTTTTTCCATAGGTACAATAAAACCAACCTAGTCTACTTTGCAGAACATTTGATACTGTTGCGTTTTCCCTGATCGGATAGTAGCAGAACAATCTAGATCCTAGGACGAAGAAGCAGCAAAAATGTTTTAATTATATTTCACAGTGTAAAATAGACTAAAACAAACGTATCACGAGTAGATCTCGTGGTCGCCAAGTTAGTATTTTTGTTATAGGTTAGTTGTTTTAGTAAGTAATTGATATGCATAAACAAGAAAAAATAAAGTTTTGCCTCAAGTGACAGGCACACCGGTCAGGCGCACAACTAAACTTAACATTTAGAATCAACCTATAGAACTTTGCGTGAATATTTTTACTGAGTTCTATATTATATTTATTCTAATCCCTTTTCTATCTATTAGAATCCATAACTTTATGTAAAGGTTGACAAAGTAGACATTTTAAAATAAAGCATAAAACATAGCACAGTAACTTTAGATTTTCAAAACTTTCATTTTCTTTCAAAATAATATAGTATTGTGACGATGCAGAAAACAGTGTAAAGTTCTGTATATAATATCAATTAAAGAAGTTATTTCCGAATAAATTGTCATTTAAGAGATGTCTTCTTCTTCTTCTTTTTTTGGCATATGGGGGGGGGGGCTCAATAGGAGTTGCCAACGTCAGAATGTAAAAAAGTTAGCAAAAAAGTTAAAATTGTAAAAATTGAAAAATAGTTAAAAAAGTTAAATAAGATTTTGGTATTTTACTTAAAAGATGACTAAACTCAAAATTAGCTTACAATGACATCTTTATTCCCGCGATGACACCTCCGTGGTCTAGTAGTTCAGAGCTTCGCGAAACAACAAAAAAAATGTTGTTACCAAGTTTGGTTAGGACAATGCTGGCTGATCACCTGATTGTCTAATAAGAAAAGATGATCCATGCATCGGATGGGCATGTAAAAAGTCGGCCCTGCGCCTGTTCTCTCGATAATCGTGTCGGTTTACCGCCCCACTGGGTTATGTGACTAAAAAGTAAAAGAGAGTGTCTTTTTGTATTGCGCACACACTTGGTCACTATAAAACGACTCCTGGCTGGCTAGATGGCCTGGTTTCAATGAAATCGGCTACCGACACCGAAATCGCCGAAGGGAGCTATTATTATTATTATTTAATATTGCATTGAATATTGCAACAGCTGACGAATATTATGATTTTTCTAGCTCTTTTTTTAGATTTTTTAGCGGGTACGACCGCGGCTCTACCTTGACCATTTTTGTACCTATGCATATCAGGATTTCAAATTGAATTATTTTCTTGTTTCAACCTTTTTAGACCCCTTTTTGCGAAGTCGGGTTATAGTCTTTTTAAATTTTATGTTATTTTATATTTTTCTGTTTCCACGTCAAGTATAACATTATATTTTCATTCGATTAACCATTACATAGTACTTAGATAACTTAGATACTTGTACGACCGCATTTTAAACGTTTATTTTTAATTAAACAATAGATTATAAAATATATAAATAAATAATAAAATATTTAAATACATATTCGTAATGTGCTTGCCAAATCTTATGATACCAAACACGAGACAATTATCTGAAAAAAAAAATTTTGGGGATAGTTTTTGAGGTTTAATCTTCAAAATCCAAAGTTTATCGAAAAATTTTATAGCCTATGTTACTCGCAACATCATTACCAATCGATTGATACCTCATTTATTAAAATCGGATCAGTAGTTTAGCCGCTACGAGGGAACATACATACATTCATACATATACATACATAGACTGCCAAAATCATTACCCTTCCTTTTGGCTTCGCCGAAGTCGGGTAAAAAAAGGCCTGACATAACTGAATTGAACCAAAAATATAGAGCGTTTCGATGATGGAGTAAAATCTTTTTTCCCATTATGCCCATTTCCTTAATTTTCCTAGACAACTAGAAATGTTTACATTGAAAATAAACTATTTATGTTAAAATGATATCATTTTGATGAGTTAGAACGATGAGTCAAAATTGTATTTTAATTTCCGATAGCTAAGGTCAAGGTTTCTTAATTAGCCGAAAGCTCACTCTACATGTAGAGCTTTTAAGTTCTTTTGACATTCGTCATTGCAAATTATAAATTTACATTCCTAATGTATATTAAACACTAACACCTCGTTCCTTGCTAAGTGTAAACGAACATAACGTTTTTTTCGTTTACATTCCGTTTTATATGTATGAACGTAGGGCGTTCAAAATATTATTTCCTTGCAACTGGAATGCACCCTTTGTATGTATACAATGTATACAAATGTAAACAATATTATTTAAGTAATATAATATTGAAGCTATTGATTTAAAAAAAAACTTATTGAAAATATTATACAATGTAAAAATAAAAACAAATGAAAGACTAAAAAATAGAAACGAAATGCTAAAAATAATTAGTAAGAATAAAGCTGTGTACCCACTCACATGCTCAAAAGGCATTCAAGCATCGACCACAGCAGACCCGAGGCGCCCGGTCCCAGTAGCCCCCGGTATCAGTCATAGTCCCGATTTCACCAACGCTTATTAGTGTTGATGGCTTCTCATTCATTGACAGGAAATACGAGAGGGATAACATGTATTTAATGGAGGTTTAACTTTAACATGTTGTTGAAATTGGCACTTAAGATTAGTTTAGTGTCCTCGTTATATTCTGTCAAGTTCCAGGCAACATACGTTAGAAAATTCACACGGAGAGTGTTCATCGCGTTGCAAAACTAATAAGAATTTTGAAGAAAACGTTTTTTTTTTTAATTCTTAATAAATTTAGGGATTTTAGCGCACATTGTGGCATCGTACAAAATAGACTTATTATTACTATTTACTAATTATAAACGTATATCATAATTTTGCTGCTGTTAAATTAGGTTCAGCTAATATTACATTAAAAATACCAATATTCATTGAGGATAGTTTAAGAGACTTTAAGTACCATAATATTTATTTTGTCGGTGTATCGGACACACTCCGCCAAGAGTGCCAAGACATGTTGCACATCACTGGTTTCCCGCACAGTTCACAATTAGAGGAACTGAAGAAAACAGTTATTAAAATTGTTCATCTATCAGATGGTTCGAAGATCCTTCTGAGGATGGCCACGCCCATGTTCTGCTGCATCTGCTGCTGCTGCAGGTTATAGTCATTATGTACCAGTAGCGAAGGCCAGTTCTCATTCATAGGGAACTTCTAACCCATAAAACGAAACCCTAGCTTGTATTATATAAATAGGTAGGGATTTGGATAAGGACTGGGTTTAAAGCCAAGTATCGTTGAGATACTGTTTACTTGTATTATACTGATACTGATTATTTTATTACATTCTCTAAATAAAAAAAAACTCTAAATGAGAGAACAAAAATCACTAGTTTTAAAGAAACTGCCCGTTAATTACTTATTTGAAACACTTTTGTGAATCTTATAAAACGCATTAGTTGCAACTTGCAACCAAGTGTGCAAAATATCCAATTTTTTAAATATTTCCGTAGTTTTAGCGTTTATGGTCATTACTTATGGGTTTTTAAACTAATTGTGTAAGATATTTTATTACATGCCGAATTTACGAGGCTAATTTTCATGTTATTAATGTATGAAATTTCAATACTACACAAATTTTCTCTTACTGTTATCAAGCGGTATCTCCTCATTATTTTTGAATGTATAAACAATATTTTTTACATGTTGTGAAGTAACCAAATAAGGCTTCAAAGGACCCGTTTTTGGTTTCCCTGCGGACAGGGCTGGAAGGTGGACGGTTACCGGCGCCCGCGCAGCGTATCACCCGCCCGGCCGCCACGCACGAAGGTCACGGGTTTCATTAATATTTATACTTATTCAACCTTTATGTAATACCTATTCGTTTGCTTACTTAATAAAAGTACCATAATTTTGTTCCTTACTTGTGTGTTAATAAATCCAAACCTACATAATATGGATCCGTAGTTAAGTCGAGCGAGACTGATATGTCAATATAATAATAGACAGTTAGTATCTAAAGATCAAGTAATCGAAATATTGTTTTTAATAAAAAAAAAAAAAAAAAAGTAGACCGCATTAAATTACTAGAAAACGAGTAATATAAAACTAAAAATACTTAACGAAAAACGGCGAAAAGTATCTGGACGGGAACAAAACATGGTTTTCCATCGAACCAGTTAGCACATCATAAACACTGCGCACCAACTCAACTAATAAGCACTAATTTACGCGCCGATTGATACAAAGCGAATCTAGACTAATTCACTAATAAAATGACACGACCGGTCGTAGCACACGTCGGAACTAACGCGACGTATTGACAGGTAGAAAGCCTGCGTTTTCGATAAATTATTCCAGCGTAGGTAATAAAATAGCGGTCTAGAGATAATGGTCCAGGTTCAGTCTCGACGCTTGTGAACTGAATATTCTCTCATTATTTATGTAAAACAGAAGCCTTAATGATCGAGACTAACGCTCGAGCAACGTGAGATATTTTTGGTCCAAAACTAGATTATCTTCGCAAAAAATCTGTAGTTGATAATATTATGATTTTTAGTGTCTAAACACATCTCGAAACGATTCGAGTCAAGAAACCACCTAATATCTACACGAAGCCTTTGATATACCTACATATTTAAATCAAGAAATGAGGGTAGTTCTAACCAAGCGTCCTTACGAAAACGACGCGTCAAACATTAAAATCATACAAACATTCGAGTGCATCCAATGTTCACTGTCCTCCATGCTTCACTGAACTTGCACCACGAGCCACATGACACTACACTACAGTCTGCACCTCCAGTAGCCACGCACTACACCTACAGTACACACACTACAGTCTACACCACCCGCCGCGGCCGACCAGTAGTGGAGTCATTAGCAGCGCCGGCGCCGGAACCAGTAGTCAGCCATACTAATTGGCGGGCGTTCTCGCGGACTGACTAAACATATTATGTAAATCATATCACATCGTAGAAGGTCATTCGAATCGCTCGACGTTTGAAAAGTTCGGTGATCTACATCTGAAGAAGACCAGCAAATATTCAAGTAATATATAAATAAGCTCATTGAGGAATTCAAAGTATTCGATGCGAGATTTTTCGCGAGGTACCCTCCCGCGGGAATTCTTCTCTCCCGCTAGAGGACTGTTCGCAGAAGAAGAGTCTATGAGGTCCTTACACATAAAAGATATAAAATACAAGCTTCTGTGAGTTCATGAATAGAAATCGCTCGGCGAGCGGACATGACCGAATAATTTATTTCTGTATTATTAGTAAAGACTAAAAAGTATGGCATACGAGTTAAGCACATTATATACTTGTTCTAGCGAGTTCATAACGAGATATATATTCGGTGGCTATCGTAAAGATACTGATCGACTCGATACTTGTTTTGTGATTATTTTTAAAACTATTTTAATGTCAGTGTTCTGACGTACTCGTAGCTCAAATATTACTTTACCTTACTTGTCGATTTGCATCACTATTATTGATATCCAATGTTTCTGCGAAGTAGGGATGTAAACGCGCTTTGTCAAAGCGCGTTTTGAGTTTTATATTTTATTTTAACCAGGAGTTCTGTTCAGACAGTGTACTCTGTACATTCTCAAGCGCACGCTTTTTCTTTATCCAAAAACGCGCATCAGCAAAGCGCGCGTCAATAAGCGTCTAACGTGTACCAGCTATAAGTCATAAGAAGGCGCGCTCGGCGGTCGATCACAGCGCGCTCGCGAATATGCATCCATATCTTGGACCATTATTAACCTTTATATGTCATCTGGCATGCATATTCATGTTGGTTTTATTGTGTCCGAGCTCTAACGACTATCGAGGACTCATTATAATATATTAGCATTATATTTAAAATAACGTTCGTCGCTAGAGCGCGGGAGAAGACGGTGATTGTAACTAGCAGCTAGAGAGATGTGCTAGAACAGGTATCTGACCTGCTGCGTGTGGACTGTAGGAGGATAAACCTATCGACTATTGTTAAACAGGATATTTTATATTCGTTTTTCAAAGATTTTGTAGCCACTTTCAACAGAGCTCTATAAAATTAACATCATGAGAACTATAGCATTCGAATAATAAAAAATAAATAAAAAATCTTTTTACATCCCATCCTACCCATCCGACGCATGGATCATCTTTCCTGTCAGACAATCATGTGATCTGACTGTGACCGATCAGCCTGTATTGTCCTAACCAAACTTGTTGTTCCAAAGCGGAATCGAACCCAATACCTGCAATCTGCAAGCCCCAAAATAACTAAATTAACAGGGCTCTATAAAAACTACTAATTCGGTAAATAAATTGTTATAACTGATAACTGATTTATTAGATAGATACAAAATCGGGCCCTAAATATCACATCAAAAGTTCAGATGAGCTTAAAAAGCTTCGGCAGCGTCCGTGTGAATATTTTTGGAACTATTCGATATTCAAATAGAAGAAATTATACAGAAAAATAAAAATCTAGAAAGCTCCAAAATTCGTTTTAGTTTAAATTCTGCGATTATTATCTCACATGTAAATGACGGCGGGTTTGTCGCAAACCTGTTGTAAATGTTACCGGCGCGGCACACACACGCACACACACACACAACAGGCTGTATATTTACATATCCACGATAATTGATACACTTTCCAACTAATACTTTACTATTTTATATCGGACTTTCTTTTCACATTACACGTGGGGTAAAAGAAAGCCTAATAAAATAAACTACGTAAAAAAAAAACAACTTAAACAGCTAATTAAATTTTAAGAATTTACCATACCTGATGATTATGGGACCACCTAGAAAGTTATACCTTATCAAACAAAAAAATAATTTTGCAAATCTTTCCAGGCGTCTGAGTAATCAGTGAACATAATAAAAAAAATATTCGACAAATTGAGAAACTCCTCCTTTTTTAAAGTCGGTTAAAAGTAAAATATAAAAACACTTTCTAAACTGTCGTACACTTCTAAAATATTAATAATACAATAGGCGACAATGTACTCAAAGGTTTATCTATTATAAATTCCATTTAACTTAATTTGAATAATTTATACACTTAAGAGTGTGAGAAAAGTTATCGTTCGCCCAGAAAATCGACTTGTCAACAACTCTATTCTCATTTCTCATGTCCTAATAAACGATTAATAATAAATACATTACGCCCATTATTATTATAATAAATCATAATTAATTTAATAAATTACAATTATTACAGTGCAAGTGTACGTAGCGCTACGTGACGCTACGAGGCCGCTACGGCTACGGAGCTACGGGCGCCCTGATCCACGGCCTGGGAGCTGCGTGCGAGTTTTTGCCAATACTTGCCGTGAACAAGTTAAGGCGAGGCAGCAAGCGAAACTAGCGCCACTCTTTTTAAAATTAATTTTACAACGACACAAAAATCTTATTAAAAAAGTAATCGGTTAAAACACTAAATAAATAGTTAACTAATTTATTGGCATTTAATTACAGCTCACAAAACTCTAAACAAGATCTTATTAAAAAAGTAATTTTAACCGATTACTCTTCGAATAAGATCTTTGTGTCGTTGTAAAATTAATTTTAAAAAGAGTGGCGCTAGTTTCGGGTGTTGCCTCGCCTTAACTTAAAAACTATAAATTGTATGGAATCGAATTAGTTTCTATTGATTTTTTTTATTGTTGAAAAGTTACGTACTATAACACATCTAAAAATCTATTCGGTGTACAGTATGGCAGTTGTAAAAATGTTTTATTAATCAAATTAGAATTTAGCAAACACCAAAACCGTTTTTTACAACCCATTTCGGACTAGTTGTTGGTTCTACTGCGACAGATAAGGCGGTATTAATATTTATAGCGTGTATTTATTTTATTGGTAATTTGTTCATAAAAAATTGGCGCAACTGGTCATTGACTTTAGCTTTTTGATTTTAATTATGCGTCTACCAGCGTGACGACTGTAGCTTAGTTTAAAGCTACGGATACACATGCATACCAGCTCCATGCCTGTCATGTGTACATATGCTTACTGGCCAGAGCTGCAAGAACGTACCAAAAAGTACACTTTTTGTCACACAACCGTACCACCGTTCCTCAGTGTGGACCGTAACTTTTTCGTACGTTATAAATAATACTGGTAATTCATTTTTTTATACAAACTTTAGAAGTAACCACTATGGGTAGACTATAGCATTTTATTTGTTTTGGCAAAACCGTACCTTTTAAGACAGCCAGTCGTACTTTTTTGGGAAATCATACTGGCAACACTATTTGATTTACTCGTATGCCTGTTGAAGGAGTAGTTGAGAGGGTTCAAAACTGCCACGTGAGAACGGACACGACGGGCATGGCAGTGCGGAGTGAGGACGGGAAGGGGACAACTTGCATGTCGGTATTACTTGCAAATGTATCCGCAGTATGCCAGTTACTTTTTTTTTCGACAGGCATTGGCCCACCCCACATTCCCACCACTGCTACTCCTGTAAGCCAGGATCAACAGCGGTAGCCAACCAGGACAAACCCTTTGATATTATCTCAGGGGTGCCCGAGGGACAAGCTAAATCTGTCTTGGTATGCCAGTTACTCGTACATGGCAGTAATTTTCTTGCCAGCTCCTGCCCCGATTTACTCGCATTTGTATCCCTAGCTTAAGTATATTCGACAGCGCCCGTTGTGTTAATATGTTTACAAAAACTTGATATAAAAAAATATATTATAAAGTTATAGATGATATTCAATCAACAATTAACTTCAGTAAGCTTTGGTGATTTTAACACTTTTTGGCTTTTAGTAGTATGCTAACTTTTATTTAGTATTTAAAAGCTACCCATTAGATAGTTCACGCGTAAAATACACACTTAGGGCATTCACACACAATAGTGAATGTCTTAATTTTGTTAACCGTTCTTATTTATATTGAAAAACCAAATAGTTATTCAGGTTACACACAATAGAGCCCATTCCTACAAAAGGTCTCTACCACCATAGTACACCTACTATTCAGAAGAACCAGAATAAAAAAATACAGTTAGGTATCGGGTAATACTCTCCCGCGGAACTCCAAAACGCGCCAATATGCAAAGTAGCGAGTTAAATAAACATATAAAAATATCTGAATTTCCACTTAACTCGTGATAAATGCCGGTCCAGCAGAGCTATTCACGAACAGACAACATTGCTTTCGAGACTCACTCAGGCGAACGTACTCACTTCGATAGCAAAATCATCTCACTTTACATTGCGATTCACGATGTAACAGTTTGGTACTTTCGAAGTGAAGTGAGCTTGGAAATGAAGCTCTAATGTCTAGAGTTGTGACACATGTCGGACAACCATATTAAAATTTCTTGTTTATGGTTTATTTATTTTATAAGCTGTAATATGCATTAAACTATGTCTGTTAAAGCTGATTTGCTATAAATAAACATTTTTTAACCTATTAAACAATTTTGAAACATGTAAAACTGAAAAATACTACAATTCAGTTTGCGTGATTCATTGAGTATAGAGTATAGACCCTATGTGACTCTGTGGAGAAGTGTCATCTGTCAAAGCAAAGTTTGTTTATTTATTACGATAAACAAATCAAAGCGGCGGCCGGTATTGTGCGTATTTAGTTCCTAATAACTTTATTGAAGATTGTTAAACATTTTGCTATTGTGAGAAATATTATTTCTTGGTGGAAGAGAAAATATGAAGTAAGTATTTCAATTTTATGTTATTTATCGTCCCCATTGTTTGTGTCCGATTATGTTATGAGCCTATGTTTTGTATTGTAGCCCTACAGAAAGAGCGTCTCATCCCTCTACAGCTCAAATTGAGATGCTCTTAGAGTTTTTGGAGAGACATCCCAGCGTGGCTTAAGGATTTTCAAAAGTTCCAAGTGCAAGGGAAGCCAGTAGAAAGTGCTGGGAACAACTTTCTATTAAATTGAATAGCATTGGGGGCTGCGTTAAAAGTTGGAAACAATGGACAAAGGTTTGTTAACCATATGTATCGTTTTTTTTAGATCCTGTTGTTCATTGTAATATATTAAAATTAAGTGTTTGCATGCCCTTTTTTATGGGTTTTAGTATTGGGCTGACAAAAAGAGTGCAGTTAAAAAAAAGGCAGTTTCACGGTATCGGGCGCGAAATAAAACTGGTGGTGGAAGCGAACTCATTACAATTTCTCCAGTGGAAGAAAGAATAATCAGTATATTTGGGTGGTGAGGGTTTTGCTGTTGGTGATAGACACCTTGAATGTGAAGACATGTTGATGATGAAAGCCCATCATTGTTAGCCAATGAAGTGTTGATGTCAACAGTAAGTGTTTTTAAAAGTATTTTAGTTGATGTGCCTGGAGTTAAATTTAAATTTCTTGATATTCCATTAATGACGATGGTGAAAAGTAATGATAAAAATTAAAGTCTAACAAAAACTATTTTAGGTTCAACAATCTGCAACACCAGATGTAGCCAGCCCCACTCATGATGTTCTAAGTATAAGTGTGTCACTATTCGAGGTATGCTATTATTATTATATTTAAGAAAGAACATTATATGATATAATATGTAATTCTAATATTTTATTAATTAATAAAATATTATAATTACAATATATTATATCCATTTTGTCGTAGTTTGTATTAAATATTAATATTAATTAGTATAATGTATTCACAAAATAAAACACATTATTTATAATTATTATTACCAGTCATAATATATTTTAATTTTACCGCAACAACAGCAGTACATAGAGTGTTTACCTGGAACATCAAACTCATTGTCAAGACCCAGTGTTTTCCGTATGGTTACTAAATTCATATTATTATTTTTATCGTTGCTTTTCTATTATATAAATCATTAGGTAATATAATAGGTATATATAAGATTATATCTCATAGGAGAATAAACTATTTTGTTTCTCTGTAAATAAGTTATTATAATTAACTTACAAAAATCATATTATACAATAAGCAACTTACTAACTATATGAAATATAATATGATACCTGTAAATAAGAGAAACAACAATTATGTTTATTGTAGTTCCTTGTATTTTTAAACATATTGGGCACAATTTTATATTTTATCTTAATCAGTTAACATTTTCTTCTAAAATTTAAAAAAAAGTCTTCAAAATTATTCTAAACTCATAAAAACCTATTTTAAATTAAAACTTGTACATATAATATTATTTAATTGCATTATTAAAAAAATATTTTATCTCCATATCAGGTATCTCCAACCGTACCAGAGGCACCCACTGTGAGACCCCAAACGCCACCAAGGGCTAGTGGTGGCACGACGCCTCAGTTACCCACTACTCCATCTGGGTCGCGGCAGCACCTGCGACGACATACTAGTCGTCGTTTAGAGAGGTCTCCTGTATTAAGTAGTAAGTTTCATTTTCGCAGGCCACCACGTCATAATCTATTTTAAGAGAAGGTTGAAAATGATGCTATTATTTAAAATTATTATTTGTTACAGCTGCAGGTGGTGCTGCTCACAATTCCCGACGCCAGAGGCCTCTGTCACCTCCATCGCAGCGTCGATCACAATATGTTAGCCTGAGTGAACGTTTTCTGAGATTAGAAGAGCAGCGCATTGAAACCGAAAGGACCAATTCAGAAGCACGTGTTGAGATTGACAGAAGGAATTCAGAGGCCTTGATGTGCATTGGGGAAGGTTTAAAGTTGCTGGCTGAGATTTTTAGGAGATATTTTTTAGAAATTATTAAAAAACTTTTTTTAAAGAAACCTTATATAATATGTATTCGATAGTATTAATTGTATAAAAATAATGTTAGTAGTTAGTAGTTTAATGCATTACAATGATTAGTAGATGAAATGATAGATACCTTAATATAAATATTTAAGGAAAATAAAATTATATTTGAAATTATATGTTTATATTATAACTAGGTACTTATATAAATTTTCAATACATTAACAATTAGCCAAGAATATTTTTAATTGTAAAATTATAGAACAGAGATTAAAGGTAAATATTTTGTGCACGCCACAAAGTGTTAATTAAATCTAGACGGCTAGACTGTGCAATTATCTGCTCCGTTGCATTTAGCTCTGGGATGGATCTCTGTCCACGAGCAGCAGTGCGGAATTGCACTTTCTCCTGCAGCTCGCGGGCTTCCAAGGCTGGTGCAGGGAGCCCAGCACGATTACACATGTTGTGTAACACACAACAGGCTATCACTATTTTTGCTACTGTGTCTGGGTGGTAGTGAAGCACTCTGTGAACTACCTTTGAGTCTGTTTATTGCCCTCTCAACAGAGTTACGTGCTGTCATGTGTATCTGTACAGCCCGGCCGATGTTCCTTCCTCTGCATTTGGCACTGGTACCATGAGGTAGCTGCGTTGTGCGTAGCCGGAATCTCCTGGAAGTTAATATAATATAATTAAATTGATGGGCTTACTTTTAATTTGGTTTTAATTTTGTTTAGGTAATAACAAAAAAAAAACTATTATATTATATCTATATAACGTTATAATTAAAATATAATATTATTATATAGGACATATTAATATGTCCGAACTCACCTAATAAATATACCATTTTATTGAATTACCATATCTAAATATATGATTTTGAATAATTAATATAAATTAATAATATGAATAATTACCAATTGGATGTTTCGAGCATGATTTCCTTTACGACAGAAGAAACGCTCCTCATTTTGTTGTGGTCTTACCATCGTCACAAAGGTTCCATCTATACATCCTATTACCCCTGGTATATGATATTTCTGGAAAAACGTAAAAATGGAAACGCGTTATTTTAGTGCTAAGTACCTTATGGATAGAAGCAATATCGCATTGTAATAATACTTAAGTTTGTGTATTGTAGAAGTACTAACTTTTCTTTTAATTTGAGTATTTCCAAGGAATTTTGTGGAAACCGAATATATTTTTTAACCACACTGGGGCTCGACAGTACTTCTACTACTTCACGAACACAGCGCGATACCGATGGCTGTGACATGAAGGAATTTACATCCTTACCACAAATTCTCTGGTAACTTCCAGTTGCAAAAAAAGCAAGGGCACACAACAACTGAAAAAAATGTCAATATTAGTCATAATTCATGCTAATATTACAAACCAAAATGTGACAAAAATTCAAATAATACATACCCTTTTTTACCGGTTCTACCCGGTTTTAACTGTTAATGCTCTCCTTCGCTTAGGATCTTTCATAAGGTGCTTGATATCACATATTAAACTATTTATCAAATCTTCAGACAAACGATAATTCTCTACAAAGTCTCTGTCCCTATTAAATATTTGTAAATCCCGAATATTATTAGCCTAGGTTCGACTGTCAGATAAATCTAAAGAATGCGCTTCATTTAATAACCTACTGAATAAAAACAAACGAGCCATATTATTATGAATTACAAAAGTTATTTTAAGATATTATGTTTACGTATTTTAGCTGATTGAAACTATTTTAGCACAATTTTACCGCACGTTAAGTTATTTCTTCCAACTAAAATGAACCGTTTCAAGTGTTTTCACACAAATTCACTCTTATCTCGCCACCTCTTGAGCAACTTACACGATGACAAGTGGAATGAGCTCCGAAAGTTTCAAATTACAGCCAAGTGAGGCGGGAATTTGCATGCGGAATACCAAGTTCATAGTTCAAATGTCAAAATGTTTACGCGCGAAGGTTCGTCTTATTTCCGCGCTCGAAATTGCAGCGCCACCAGCGCCTTCGCAAGTAATCGAAAGTTAGAGAATACGAAATTTGACACCCACCGCGGATTTAACTGTCGAGATGCGAAAACAATTTACGAGAATAGCTCTGCAGTTCTAATGGCCCCACTCACGATAAAACTGACATAATTAAATCTTATGCACCTGTCCAATCCTCCTGTCTATGTCTATTCACTAACGACATTTCGCGGTACGACTTTTTTTTATTAGGGTTTTAGGTATTTTATGTTTTTTATTGTAGAGCCTCGCTTGCCCGAGTCGCGGTGTGTGTATAGTTTAAGGCTTCTAAACAACGTATTGAGATTGAGCCTTGCAGAAAATTAAAAAACAAACTAAAAATATAAAAGTGACAAACTCCAACAAAATCGGCGCGTTTATTGACGAATATAAAGGATAATGCAAAATATTTTTTCCTAAATATTCATAACATTAAATACGAACTGGATCAATATTATGAAATAATTTATTTCCAAGGTGTCGCCGATCAACTAACATTAAGATCGAGAATATCCATTAGAACCGGCATCGCGTCGTTAAATTAATATAATATATTAACATCAAATCCAAAAATTAATATTCTCATGAGTACATAACTCTACTTTCGGTGTTTTATTTTTATTTACGTACTACCACAAAGTAGATATATAAGAGACGACGTAGTACTAGAAAATGTGTTAAAAAAATCACCCTAATACTGGCAATTCGACTATTTATGTTTTCTTCGATTTCCAGGCACATTCCAGAAGCCATCTAGCGCCACCATTGGAAAATACTAATTACTAATTCATTTCGTATCTTCTTCTTAATTAAGGAGTTCAATTTAACTCAATGTGATGTTATGCTTAAAAAATATGCTTATTTTTATTTGAATGTCAATATTTGTACTTAATTCGGCATATTTACATTTTGTAATTTACAAACGTTAAAAGTAGTGACATCTATTGCAATTTTTTTGTATTAAAAATAGATTGTATGGGATGGTAGACCATGGTACTACTAATTGATAATTTCCATTTGTACAAAGTTTTCAACTCAGTTCTACCCTACGCCGGAGAACCGTGTCTACTGACTAGACAACTGGCGCCACGCAAATTAAAAAATATGTATAGTTCTTGTATCAAAAGCGCCAAGCAGAGATAGGGAGTAGAGTTCATCCTCAGTAGTTTGACTCTCCATGAAAATTAAAAAATATATTGTTGAAAAAAATTCGAGATTTTGGACAGTTTTATTAGCATTGACAAATACTTATTTATTTGTTCACCAAAAGCTAAAATTTTAAGGACTTTATATTACTATTATTTTTTATTAATAAGAAATAATAATGAAAGGTTATATGGACAGTGTTCGATTTTCGCGGTGATACGATATGCCTTAACCGGTTAGTTAAGATTAATTAGATCCTTTATATAAATATCGGTTTCAATTAGCTAAATCAACAGTAGCTCGCAGTTCCCACAACATATTTACATACTTGTTGATGTGCTCATAAATTTAATACGTCCATTAAACCAATTTCGTATTCTCAAAAGCCCAAAACTACTCGTATTATTATTAACCGACCAAAATGCTAATATTTGCGTTAACTTATAAGGAATGCTTTTTTCTGTTATCTTCAGAATAAAAGTTGTTTAAAACCGGCGACACTACTATTGTATATCGTCGTGACACGTCTCAATAAAAACCTGCCAAGTGTGAGTTGGACTCGGGCACGTAGGGTTCAGTACAGAATAAAAAAAAACACGATTGTTGTACGAAATTTAAATAGGCCGAATAGGTGACAAAACTATAAGGGTTTCGAGACGTGAACTACTGAATCCTGAAAAGGGCGTTAAGAAAATTGTACAGCTCGTTTTTAGAGCGAGAGCTGCTTCGCTGCAAATTGAACATTACTTATTTACTTTTTAACCCCCGACGCAAAAACGACGGGGTGTTATAAGTTTGACGTGTCTGTGTAAATGTATATGTGTCTGTCTGTGGCATCGTAGCACCCAAACGAATGATCCGATTATAATGCGGTTTTTTTTGTTTGAATGGTATATCAGTCGAGAGTGTTCTATAGTAGCTATGTTTGGTGGAAATCGGTTCAGGTCGTCAAGGTCGTCAGGTCGTTTGTTAGATGTGATAGAATGTTAACGCAAGTCGGGGGTTATTTTTAATTTTAGAGTTTTTACATTGATAACTTTTTAAGAAAACTGATAATTTTAATATGTCCAAGCACAATTAATGTTATAAAATAATGTACGACTAAAGAACCGGCGCATCCCTTATAGATCTCATTGCTGAAGCGATAAGATCGACAAGTAATACCTACATTGACAATTTCGGCGACCGCACATAGCAATATTTTTTTAAATAAACCAGAGATGAAATGGATATGATATTTCGGATACGGATACGGATATTAAATTATTTCCGATTATCCGTTTGTTTCGGAAAAGTTCGGTTACAGATATTGCATTTTGGTTTCTTTTTTACAGTAACAAAACTTTCATATCGGATTCGGTTACGGTTATGGAGATTTATTTTATCGGATATCCGATTGTTTCGGTTGCGGTTGCGGAGCTCCCTACATCCCTGAAATAAACCAAGTTTTAGCAGTGAATTACTAGATGGCGTTGCTGAGACTATTGTAATTGCCGCTCGAGATCGACAACGGTTTCTAGGTTTATTAAATACAATGAGGAACGATGCGCGCTTTTATTCAATTGTGCGCGGCGACAACGGCTAGTCAATATATGCTATCAAATATTGCTCTCTCTCTCTCAAACAATACGTGCAACAGTTAGACCATCCTGTATGATGGTGCTCTATGGTCCACATTCAAGTTTTCAATATATTTTACTACACTTGTATCTAGATTTCATGTACATATTTCTAAAATATATTTCTTCAGCCAAAAAAATGAATAACAGTATTTTGACAAAACAGTTTTAATTTCACAAAAGTTGATGATTAGTATTGTGTTAGGAAAATTAATAATCATAATATTGTGATAATTACCTAATAATGATAGTATGAAATGTGTTTAAGAAACACTGATAATGTAGATTCCTTCCCAACTATTGATGGTAAACATACACCGCAATATCACATTCAAAACGCACAATGTTGTACTGACTGTTAAATTGTGTTAATAATTAACATTATTTTTAAGAGATGTAAAAAAAATTAAGAATAGGTATATAATGATATTTAATCTGTTAATATATTTGCATAAATACATAAAGTTCATAATTTTTAAAATAAATATTAAATTAACAAAAAGCTATGCTTTTAATTTTCTGAAATTTTTGCATCAAAAAACAATTTTGTCTATTTAAAACACAGCAATAAAATTGATGTATAAATTATTTATATTTACATTTAATACTTGAAATTTCACATGCCACCTCAGAACTAGTTCAGCTTGGCAATTAAAAATTGAAATTGGCCGACGGTATATTGATAAATATTATAATTAATGGCAAGTAGTTAAAATGATTTATCCTGTTAAATAGTAGCCATGTTCTCAATATCCTAATTAATTCTCAGAAATAATGTGAATACATGAAAAAATATTTTTTGAAAAGAAAGTAGGAATGTCACACATTATGTGTTATTAAACTTGTAGGAAATATCAGGGCACCTCGAACACCATGAACAACCATGTAATTAATTATATCTATTGTTAGTGAAAGAAGAATCATTTTTGAAAAAGAATATTTTAAAGAGGATTATGTATTAATTTATTTTAATAATGAATAAGTAAACAAAAATATTTGATATCCTATTACATAAAAAATAAGCTCTACTATCAGATAAAAACACACATGATAAAACTGAATTTGCATTCACAGATAAAGATAAAATATATAAATTATTACATAGTTGATATAGAAAATAATTATGAAAAATAAAGAATTTACCATTGAGCTAGGCCAAGCAGCAATTTTGCTTTGGAATCCTCCACGAAAATACACTCATTTGTACACTTGGAGCACTATCAACACATTAGATTATTTTCCAAAAAAATATAGATAACTGTAGTTATGACGGTTAGGGCATTTTATCAGACAGTTAGAACCAATCAACGGTTTAAAATATATTTAGTACTAATAGAGATAACAGCACAATTATGTGATAAGTGGGGGATTAAAGTTAGATTTTATTTTTTTGGTGTAAGATGCCGAAAATAATCGGAGCCGGTGACACAGGACAGATGTATGCGGCGACTAGGCGATTTGTAATAAAATTATACACGGGACAGCGTCAAATTACGCGTCTCTCGCCTTTAGTTAAAAGGTTAACAGCCAATTGACTACAGTTTTTTTAATCAGTTAAAAATAAGGACATTCAAGCATTAATTTAACAATTTTAATGGCTCACCGATGCTAGCGGACCGCATTCCACCGTTCTCGAAGTGCGTGGGCTCGTATTTTCATCTTGTTCACGTAATACCACTTCACGAATTACTAATATTTTGTATCAAAATGCAAGGAGATATAAAAAATAAGATGACCACTGATACATTAGAACTGTCAAAATTGAACTTCACCCAAGAGATCGTGCCAAATTCCATAGACAAATGTTTTTAAATAGACTGAAATTACATCTACTCGTTACTAGATGGCGCTGGTATGAGTATTTTAAATTAATTGTAAGTAAAGTTTTTAGTAATATATATTATTTTATTTAATAACGTTAAACTGTTATTCAGTAAAAATTCTTTGCTTATATAAAATAAGTACTTTCCTTAAATTACACGCTAAACCTTGGTATTCCCAATAATTATAGGTACCTAAGTATGATAGCCATTCAAAGAAAATGAATAGGCATTTCTCTAAATACTAAAATAAATTTGTTTTAGGTTTAAATTGCACTTAAATTTACTGAGTTACTTTTTCAATTATAATATAGGTACCTAGTTGTAAGAATGAATGTTGAATATTTTTTATACTTAGTCTGAACACGAAATGTGTTTAGTAGGTAATAATTTAATAATTATAATGTTATATTAGTTATACCTCGCGTTTGTTATATTTCCAAATCATTCTTTTGCAAAGCAACGAGTGCTACTAATACATACGATAACATCTTGAACAAGGTTCATTTATCAATGTAACATATAGGTACAACTCACTCACAACGATAATTATTTTTATTATCTTTTTAATAGGTGCTAATTTTCTGGTAATTTGGTAAATGTTAGATAATAAAAATAATTATATTCTCGTATCCTAAAATATATGTAAACAGATTTTTGATGTTGTGCGAAACGTTTCGCCGTTCGACATGACTGGTATATGAGCGTTTTTTGTTGATTTATTATTGTTTCATGAGAAACAAGGAGTGGCACGTGCCATGAATTTGAGATTCGATCGATAACGATTAACCACACGTTAATTTTAATGAATGTGATCACAATGTTAGAGCATTATATTAGATACAAGACTATAAGTACCTACTCACGGATTCTTAAAATAAATATAATAAATAATAAATTTTGAATAATACCTTATAATTAATTAATATTACCTATACGTGTATAACATGTATTGTAGGAGAGTCACAATCGTCTTGCCTGTAGACGATTGTGACTCCTTTGCAGGGCCGCGCCAACCCCATGTAGCGCTTGTGTGCAAAGCCCATGAAGCGCCTCTTATTTTCAAGAATCTTTATATTTTATGCATGTTTTTAAGTAATAATTTAGGTGTGCTATCATCTTAATTGTTATTGTTTTAGCGGATCGTTGTAGTAGCGCCTGTGTGCACTGCACACTTCGCACATAGGGGCAGTGCGGCCCTGCTCCTCTGGTGTCTATGTGCGACGATAGTGATCTGTTTGCTCATTTGCATCCTATCTCATTGAACAATATTATCATTACGAAACTAAACGTATTAATTTGTTTTGCAACGTTTATTAAAGACTAACTAATCATTTTGATTTTCATTTAACCCTGCACTGCATTAAATAAATATAGGATATTTTCGTATATGCAGGGATTTACTTTTACATACGTAGTAAAGTAACAATTTCCTTTTACTTGTTTTTACTAAGATTATATAGATACTATTTGTTGGTATTATAAACCTTAGGTACTACATATTTTTAATATCAGGAAAATGACTCATCTTTATTCTATGATGAAACTTTGATTGACGAATTTTTATCGATGTATTGATGCAGGTAACTATAAAACCATTAAATTTAGCCTCGCTGACGGGCTCGTTAGCATTCCACTCTCGAACAAATCGGAAGCATCGATCGACTTAAACTGCTCAACGTTAAGGTATTAGCTACCTGCCGTGATTATCTGATTAATGTCTACTTTACGGAATTCGTCATAATGTTAGTACAGTTTGTAATCATCTTCTGGCTGTTTGACATGGTAACGCTATACCTTTCTAGAAGCTACGTGGGCATAGTGGGTTATTTAAATATTACAAAAATAAACTTCAAGACGTCGCAGGTTCTATTTTTAACCCTCGTTACAAGTGGTCAGTAATGATGATTTCTGAAGAGCACTGCATTATAAGTACATATTTTCACAAATGATAGTTCATAAATGGTAGTTAAATTTCGATTTACTACCCTATACATTTATATTAAAAAATTACAATAAATAGAATCGAAGTAACTAAGATGAATTTCAATATTTTAATGCTGGGCGGCGATTCTCGGGCAGTGGAAAAACGTTCATACTCGAGTAAAACAACGACATTCGGAAATTTTAAGAACGATGTACACTTGGTGTATTCTCAGAACATACTGAAAAAATCCGTTTATTACTTATTTAATCATAAGTGTGGAATGAGCAAAGAATAATCGTTCTTAGGCTGCCGGCATAAGTGTGAAAATTCTTTGTACATTTTTAAGTGATAAGAGTTCATTTTGTACAATATGCTTACGCTTATTTCGCTGCTAAGAAAAATCGTTCTTGTTAGAGGGTAATAAGAGCAAAAATTCTTTACTATTGCATATTACTTTTATAAGTAGTTATATTTTAAACGGCTTATTTTGTACTTGTTAGAACTTGTTAGTTGCGTTTTGCAGGTCGATGAAGTAACGTGTTTTCATTATTTTACTCGACGAAATGTTTCGTATTGTTTGTTTGTTTTGGTGGTGCGTTTAGGTTATACAATATCGTTGACTTTTAAAGAGTCAATAATACTCGTAATTAATCATTTTTGTTGTAGACGTAAATATATTAACTATGTTTGTTTAATTTTTTAGTTCACATTAATAAATTATATAAAAACTAGCTGACCCGTGCCCACTTCGTTGAGCATACAAACCGTTTCGCCGAATCGGTTCAGTCGTTCTTGGGTTATGCTGACCAACATATTTTGCGATCCATTTTTATATTATAGAAGATGTAAGGTTTACTTCGACAGTTCGATTGGTAATTGTTCTATTGGTACCCCAGAATACGTGTTTCATGAATCGTTCGAACTTTTCGGTAGTAGAACGGACAACTTCATACATACGGTGGCGGCTGGTAGGTTATCAAATTGGTGGTGCACTTTTCTTACTTAGCTTTAAAAAAACTTAGCGTTAAAAAAACGCTATGGGTAACTTCAAAGACATAAAGTGATTTTCTTGTAAATATTGTTGTTGTTTAATGAAATATTAATATTTTAATTACCTAAGTATAATATTATGTATTATAAACGTATCAATTACGTATTTCGTCAATCATAGATAGTTAAAATAATTTTTACCCGACTTCGGCGAAGTCAAAAGGAAGGGTACATGATTTTGGCAGTTTATGTATGTATGTAGCTCGCAGCAGCTAAACTACTGGTCAAAATCCAAAAAATTCTAAATTCAAAACTTTTTATTTCCATAAAGGTTATTAAATAACACGTCTTATAGAATTATCCTACAATATGATGCCTACCACCGGTTCTGAAACTAGTCCGGCGAGAAGAACCGGCGTAAGAAACTCGCGCGGGGTCATCTTTTAGCAAGGTCCGATTTTAATGAATGAGGTGTCAATCAATTCGTATTGTTGCCGCGAGTAACATAGACTATATAAATTTCATTATCTTAATTGATTTTTTTAGAATTTAGTTTTTTAAGTTTAATTTTGAAAATCTAAAATCGTTTTTTAAACATTACACACACTCTCAATAATGACAACAATTTAGTAATAAAAACTACTTTTTAAGTTGCTAAAATAAGTAAAAACTGCACAGCTGTGTATGGTCTTTTGTCGCTTTATGATATTAGCCCACAATAAACTTGACTGTCGGCATCATGCATAGTGAACTTTCTAAGAAATTCGTTCTTTTGTTTACAAATTGGGATTGCTTGCACGTGTTGACTGTTTTTGACCATTACTAATAAGTAGGAGTCATGGATTAACTATACGTTAACATATTCTTAGTTGCTCACAAACTTTCAAACTGTAAGCATGGCTATTAAAAGAAAATCACTGTGTATTGACGAAAAAGTATTACTGATACGCGCAATAGAAACGGAACATATGGGACATATCTACTATCACTAATCTGAAATAAACTTTTTTTTCACATACATACATACATACACACATACATACATACATACATACATACATACATACATACATACATACATACATACATACATACATACATACATACATACATACATACATACATACATACATACATACATACGTATACAAACATGCATGCATGCATGCATGCATACATACATACATACATACATACATACATACATACATACATACATACATACATACATACATATGTACATACATACATACATACATACATACATACATACATAAATACATCAATACATACATACATACAGACATACATACATACATAGTACATACATGCATACATACTTACATACATACATACAAACATACATACATACATAAATACATCAATACATATATTACATACATACATAGACTGCCAAATTATTTATTTGTACATGTGGATGCGGACATCTACCGGTCCTTACCACTCGTTGGATATCGGGGACTTTTACACGATTTACTTCGACTGTGAAGATCTGAGAATACACATGTGTTTATCGTTCTTAAAATTTCCGAATTTCGATGTTTTATTCGAATGTGAACTTTTTTCCACTGCCTGAGAACCATGCGCATTACGTGTTTTATAAACCGCTCGAACGTTTCGGTAGAATGGAAAAAATCATGAAAAAATGTCATGCGGAAAATGTTCTAATAGCGAGAATCGCCGCCCTGGTTTTAAATATATTGTCTGTATGCATTACCATAAAAAAGGAAACAATAGGCGCGAACGTATCAATTTGTAAATGAGAGTATGATACTGGATGACTCTTCAAAAATAAAACAATTATGTTAAACAATCGCCACATTTCCAAACAAACGAACTTGTTAAAATGTTGTTGAAATATAAGTTTTAACAACTAGAGTTAATCTGCTTACCTACATAATATTATTTTCCTATGAGATGTAACTTTGTACGTGAAAATTTTTAAATTTTTTAAGCACTGATGCCTTTGTAGTATTGGACATTAGTAATTAGTATTTTCCAATATTGGCGCTAGATGTCGGTTTCCAGAATGCGCCTGGACTTCACCATTTACCTATTGGAAATCGAAGAAAACAAAAATAGCCAGTCGTATTGCCAGTATTAGGGAGATACCATTTTCTAGTACTATGTAAGTTGTCTCTCTGTGTATTGGACCAATTATATGCACTGTGTATAATAAACTACCGGCGTGCCGAGTGCCAGTCGTCGGTCTCTGCCTGTGCCTAACGAAGGACATACGTAAACATTCCTGTAGGTTTATTATCTACTTTGTGCTGTAGGTAAGTAGGTATGTAATTCTTTACATAAAATATAAAAATTATTTTAATTTTATTTTTTATACTTGCCAAATATTATTAAATACCTGTATGAGAAGTTGCGAAATTGAGTTTCACTTTGATGGTTGTAAAAATACATATTGATATAATAAACTCGATACAGAAAGGACGTAGCATATTGGTAATATCACGACTACAAAATTTTGGGTAAAGTACCATCAAAATTTGAGCACCACTAGCTTATTTGCTAACTTTTATATTCAGCAAAGCAAAGCTAGTTGCAATTTGCCTGCATTGACTCTATATGAACTATGCACGGATGTAATTATTTTCACAAAGGCTATTAGCAAAAGTGTTGCTATGATTGGATGATCTTAGATCGTCGATGGGCGGGTACGATAGAGTGGAAAGTGACAAAACAATATGCAAATATTATGTATGGTGCCGCGTCATCCAACCAATTTGGTTCCACCATACTGTATTGATTGAAGGACAGGAACGATGTGGAGTCGACTTATTGTTATATTAGTATTTTTAGTATAGGATATAATATTAACCATAACACAATATTATTAATATGATATACTATTAGTAGCTTAATTTACTAATACGATTAATTTAATACTTTTCGTCACTAGATAGCGTTATGTTAATAACCTGTTCAGGTTTAAAGAGTGTACCTAATAATATTACCTAATAACAGACGACAAGTTCTTTATTTACTATCATCTACGAGGATACCTGTCACATGTATGGTTTTGAAGCTCTAGTTATAGATAGATAGTGTACGGTGTCTCATATCACACCGTAGTATTTTTACTTAGTACTTTTCTTCATACAATCAGTACGCGTTCATATATAGCAGACACCGCGTGCTCCCCAGTACCTTTATATCAATCAACAACATGATATGTGGGAAAGTTAATAAAATTAATTAATCGGGAAAACATCGCATATATTAGCCAAACCACCACAAAAATTTGGTCCTTCGAGCCTAGTGACCTTCCACGTTTTGGTCAAAAGCAGAATCATACGCGTGTGAGGAATTATCATTATTGAAATGTGTCGTTAGACTAACATCTTGTAGCTTAACGACGTTTACTTTATGTTCGTAAAACTAGAACTTAGGAATAAAACACAGTTAATAATAATAGTTAGAATATCTATTATACTTTTAGAAGTATGAATCGACTCCACTACATCAAATCAGCATATTGAAATTGGTAGATATAATGATAGTATCATCAATCGTTTAGCATATAACATGACGGATTGCCAACGGCGCGAGGCGTTCGGTGGAGCGCCTATAAACAGGTCTAATAGTCTCTACAATAGTCTATTGTCTACTGAGCAGATATTGTGTGAGATTTACCTATTACAATACTGACTTGCACTTATTTACGGCCCTTCAAAATCCAAAGACAAATAACCTCTTAACTTGTGGAAAATTATAAAAAAATAGTTTAATAAATACCTACCTAAGTCAGAGGTGATAAGTGATAATCGCTATATACTTACAAATTATTTTATTATAAACTAATTTTTAGTAACGTTTCTTATTTCATTGAGTCAATATTATTTACGCTATACCCACAATAATGCCTCCCACGTCGATTTCGGTGACGGTGGCCGGTGTCATCGAAACCAGACCAGCTATGCAGGAGTTATTTTAATAGTGCCCATGTATGTGCGCAATACACAAAAGCACTCTCTCTTTCTTCACTCTCGTAGCCCAGTGGGACGGATAACCAACACGACTGGCGGGAGATCACGATCAGGAACGATTTTTTACATGCCAATCCGACGCATGGATCATCTTTCTTGTCAGACAATTAGGTGATCAGCTTACATTGTCCTAACCAAACTTGAAAACATCATTTTTTGTTGTTCCAACGGGGGAATATAGGCTCTAACGCCTAGACCACGGAGGCCCACATCGACGAGGTCGTCAAAAGACCCTTGTTCGTGATTTTACACGGTATTGCGTGTTCGCAAAACATAAAATGCCGTAAAATGTACCGAAATTTTACAGAAACAGATAGGTATGTACATTTTACGGCGACGTGAATCTTTCAATACACTCTGCTGCGACGCCGCACCGTTTTCTGTCGTTGTGCTGAGGACACGTAGACAGGCCACTGGCCATAGGGCGAAGGTATTATTACCACTTAAAAAAAAAGAAGTCTGTGTCTGCAGATACTCACTCCTGCGTTTTTTGAACGTAATTCGTGAAGCTCACCCATTTACGAATTCTAAGTCTATTGACTCCATACTTAGATATATAATTCATGAAAGTCACTCCTTTACGAATTATAATTCTAAATATGAAATTGAGTCTCCGCATTCGGCATCCTGTCAATCACCGACGGTGGTCTATGGGCCCAATAAGCGAAACCACAAGAACACACAATACTTCCTTCGCTACCATTCAATCGTTTATTAGGACGACGTTAGTCATAGAGGAACAACGCCATAAAATAATCCGATACCTACATTTCTAGAGTTAACCGAATCGATATCCGTCGCTTAAATTATTGTTTCCATGAATTACTACAACGATGTAGAAGTCAAAGACTCACAAGTCACACGCCTTATGGTTTTTATGAGAATGGTCTATAATTTGGAGAGATGATATTCTTATTACTTGCGTTATAAATTGTAATATAATATTTGCATTTGAGCTAAGGTTAATTCATTATTTTCTTTAATGTTGAGGTTTAATGTTACATAATTTTCAGATCAGCGTTTTTTATCTGTTTGTTGTAGAGTGTAAGTAGAGTGAGTAAATGGAAAAAAACGGACAGAATGATTAAGCAGGTTGTAGAGTGAGCTGAGTTGACTTATGCTGTAAGTACTTTAAATTGAACCAAAAGACTGGATATTCATTTTAATTTTATATCAATGCTGATATCAGTATTAAGAATGCAATTTATATGCAGCACAGTGACAACACCAATCAAGTGAGTAACGCACTAAACTAATTTTTGCATACAATAGCCAAAGATTTTACCTCGAAAAACAATGCAAATTCAAGCGAAAATATAACTTAACACTTCGGACATAGAGTCCTTTTACGTGTGATATCATTAATTAACGAGTTGCATTTCGTTGATTGTTCACGTTTTTTGTTTGCAAATGATACGTAATTGTCGGCCATTTTGAATTAATTGGCGCTAAATATGGCGCGCATTGTGTTGGTTCAATTTGAAACAATAAGGACAGCTAATTGTTTTTGGTTTAGGAGGCAGTTTATTGCGGCCTTGCGCTATAAGGAAAATCAATTAACTAATTAAAAGGTCCTTATAATAAACATTATGTTAGTTATGGTAGAGTCACAATTAGGTACTTGGTAAAAGTTCTATGGTCTATCATAATTTTATTAGGGTTTTAAAATATGAGCTATTGAAGAGACTACGTTTTGTGAATATGTAACTAATCATTGCGATTAGATACTCACACGTTTTGCTGGTTGCAACATCAGTAAGCAATCTTAAACTTACTCATTGCAAAAACATAGAGCTTTAGGGCGTGTTTCACCAAGCAATGTTAAAGTTAATCCTTCGTTAAATATCATGTTGTTCCTCTTGTAGGTAAGTCCTATCAATGAATGAGAAGGCATGGTATTTTAACAAGCCGTTAACACTAACATGCGTTGGTGAAACACGCCCTTAGAGTGGGAAATCACCTACCATCATATAGAGAAAAGTTTGAAGTAAGTTTCAGAAATTGATTTAGACATAAGAATTAGATCATAGAACAATGTCAGTCCGGTGTGTGTCCTCATTAATTCTCCCAAATGTCCAAATTAAATAATTATAATATTTTAATAGATTTCCGTTTCGCCAGAGACAATGGAGGTGCTGGCGATTATCATAATAAAGAGATTTGTTCACCGCGCGGCCCGGGCACCGCCGCGCACCGGACGCTGGCGCCCAACCGCACTGCCGGCAGAACAAGCAATACAAACTGTACAAAATGCTGGAATAAATATATTAAATAAATTAAATACCATAATTTCTGGCTGCATAGGTAGGCCGCATATGTGTGGTGTATTCGGTGCACACAGGGGCTAAAACAGTAATTTAGGTTACGGCACACCTAAATGATTACATAAAAACATGCATGAAACATGAAGAAGAATATCGATGGCACATAGTAACAACTGAACCATCGTCGCATTTCAGAGGCCTAATTCTTAGAGGAGTAGGTACTATGGATTGTTAGAAAAAATTTACTGTAACACTGGTACAGAAAAAAGGAGTTTGGAAATTGATAAGCTCTTTAATAGTATGGACCATGTTGCACCTTATTTTTTTCGTCAAGTCTCTGGTAGAAAGACAACTGAATCATCGACACTTTATTTCTATACTACGCAAACACTTAGAGAAAATAAAAGACCCTGATATTTTTTTGCTAACCGTCTCTGCGCCGTGAAGGTATGTGTCCACGAAATAATCAATCGGGATTATTGAATTATGTATTGATCTGAGCACATTCTAGATGGGCCACCTGATTGTATGTGTTCTATTATTATTGACTTATGGTGTTACAATGGACGCGGGCATTTGTATGGAAATAGTTATGAGTTGTGTCGATTTTAACAGAATGATTGGGTGGGATATGCATTTGACAGGATATAATTAAAATATTAAGTAATTTTTTAAACATAATAGAATAAATGACATGTGTGGACAGCAAAATCATCAAAATCAAAATCAAAATCAAAACATTTTATTCAGAATAAATTTTTACAAAATGTTTTCTGAACGTCGAGACTATTTGATGCCTACCACCGGTGCATTTTTTAGGCATTTGCTATTGAACGAGATATTATTGTTTCACATTGGAGTGTTTAAAGATTTAAACTATACATATTATTAAATTGCTACTAAAATGATTGAATTAATTAATGGCATAGTTTCCCAAAAAGAATGACCTAAATATAAAAGGGTTCCTTGGTAGAGTCTTTTCCATGAAAGATGTCCCGGGCAATTCTTTTATTCCTAATTCTTACTCTAGATAAGGTTAAATTCTACTGAACTAAATCTTACCTAGATATATTATTAGCTTAGCACGAGAGAACTAAGACTTAGCACGAAAATGAGACATGAACGTACTTACATGATTTTCTTACGTATGTACAAGCTATCCATAAAAACAGTTTTGCGCTACATTTTCGCAAGCAGATTGGAATACATAAAGTTACCTAAGAAAAAATCGAAAACCTTTTCTTCAAAAAAAACTTCTGGCGATGCGGTTTATAAGCGGTGGATGTAATAAATATGCCGTGGGCATATTTTATTCGAGATTTGTCATAATTGCGAACTTCGTGACGGTTGGAATTAATTCAATAGTCCATACAGATAATATCGATCGATTGCAGTCAATACACGGCCGTTCGGGGAACGCTGGCGGCCGCGGCACCATAAAGAAATTAAAAAGAATGAGTGACGTCATGGCCCGTGACATAGACTATAGAGCGGGGCGGCGCGCGGCGCGGTGCAACAAACGAGGTTGCACACAGAATTTTGATTGTTCATTGATTGCTTTATTAGTTTCTGTCGGTTATTTAAATTGATACTGTTTATGAGCTCCCGGCTACGCATACACACTGCACTTTCATATTGAAATTACTTATTGATTTATGTCTAAAGCTACGAAGCCTCCGATGCTGAATGCTTTCGTTATTTTTAATTCATGGTGTGTTGTTAACTAAATCCTTTATAAAATCTTTTGATCTATTAAAAAACAGGTAGTTATCGTGGCCCAACTCTACATTTTTATGTAAAGGTAGTGGCGTATTGCCTGCATTCGCCACCATTATCGTGGCCCAACTCTATATTTTTATGTAAAGGCAGAGTGGCGTATTGCCTGCATTCGCAACCGTTATCGTGGCCTAACTCTAATTTTTATGTAAAGGTAGAGTGGCGTATTGCCTGCATTCGCAACCGTTGTCGTGACCAACTCTAAATTTTTGTCTTTGCCTTGATGATAGCTTTTTTTAGAGGAACATAAAAATAGCAAGTAACGACGTGATATTAAGTCGCTAGCCTTACACGAGCTGATAGCAATAAACGAATTATTTATGTCGTATTCAAAAGTGTTGTCGTTGCTTACATACTTTATATCTAGCTATAGAGACAAACCGTGCAAATAAGCTTTCAAACAGTGAGTAGTAGGTACTCGTATGGTAAGTCTCGTTTAATTTTAACCCAAACGTAAACAAATCTGTCCATAACACAACCATAGACTACTTAGTCAGTGGTGCGAATACAATTATTGTTTGCGACTAAGAATCCATAGACTATATTCTACAGTCAACAGTGTCAAAATTTAATTGTTGTAAAATATATTGGATAATGAAGTATGATCCTATCGATCGAAGTATATTCAGGTAAAAGTATTGATAAGTGGGCACAATAATTTCGGTGTTTTCGGTTTGTTTGCCTTTGAGTAAAAAAAGGGCGTACTTTAGATTGTGCGACCAGCCCTAACTCGATCTACGTCACCCGCATGTCCCCACTAGTATTGCGATCAATTAAGCTACTTAGTATTAGCGGTATGCGCGCGCATGTTATGGTAATGTTGTAATTGGAACCCGCCGCCGCGGTACAAAGCTATCGCGCCATCGCCGCGCGTGCAGCGGTACTGGGAAATTGATACACATACATACTTGTACAGCTCGAACTTAACTTCTTACCGTACATATTAATAATAACATGAACGTTTTCACACAACGCCAATCTTACCCGTGATACTGGCATATAACAGCGTGATGTAGGTATATATTTCAATTTTTATTTTTTATTGAAAGGAAAATTCACAGCTACATTAGACAAAATAGAAATTACTTAGATTCCAAATAAGAGATAATTACAAGTTTTCACATATAAATGAAAAAAAATAAATAAAAAAAAACATTTCTAGAATGAGAAAAGGTAGTATAGTTAGTCATATCCCAAAGCTATAGTGACTGCTCTTTTTACACCCGTTATAAATAAACTTTGCCCAAAACTAAAAATAACTGAATTGTCGCCGAGCGGGAAGAAAAGCGCTGTAACATAAAACAATGAGAACTGGCCACAAACAATTTGAGGCATGAGAACGTGCTTAAAAAGTTAACGTCCTAACTTTTTAATTGTTATTAAATTCATGATCAGGCACTAGGCAGTATGCCGCGCCTGTCCATCGGCCCCTCAAAGGGCCCGGCCGCGGCCTGCATCGTAAATCGTAATGACTGTCACCTGCTTATTGATTGTAGGGTTATAAACCTTCGCCTCGAATTAAATTGTGACTATAAAAAAAGTCATAAAACATTTGACATACCTAAAAATAATCACACGTTGACAATGCAAATATTATGTTCTTAAAAACAAGACTCGACGCGCGTTTCGCTCCGACCACGGAGCATCCTCAGGATGTAGACTCTGCGAACAATGTTCGTTATGACTTAACGAACATTGTTTTGCAACCTGCATGGTGGTGGGGCTTTGCACGATCGTGTTAACATTATTGCTTGTGTGGTGGTGGTGTTTTCATGTTTTTTGCTTGCGAGGTACGCATAAGCAGTGTGGGAGGAGGGAGGTGCATCAAACGCATGCCTATGCGTACACTCACTCATCTGCTTGCAGGTTGTGGTTATAATTGTTTCGCGGGATATTGCTAGATATAATATATTTAAATTTTATGCTATGGATTTCCGCAAAGTAACGCCTGATTCCATTAACTGTCTTAAAAAGGTCCTAGTTTCCAACCGCGCTTAAACAGTTTCGTACAAACGAAAAAATAAATAAAAACACGTCGAATCTATGCGACTTATTCTATTATATTATAGCTGCTTATAATATCCAATTGTCTTAGAGACAAAATAACCCTTTTTAGAAAACCGTTTAAATATAAGTATGAATAATAATTGAGAAGCCAAATTCGACCAGAGCGACCTCTAGTTATGTGTCACGTTTCCCGGCGCCTGCATCAAAACACCCCTACCTAGTCACTTCATTTGTGATTTCCACACACGTAGCCCAGGCGCCACACTAGAAAAACTGTGTTAACACAAAATCCGGCGGAATCACAAAAAACATTTGTGGCGTTAAAACACAAAACCGGCACGATAACACATTGTGTGTTAATTTTCGACCGCAATGTAGAGAATAGAGAATCCGCTAAGAATTTCTGGCAGAGGATCTTATTTGAAAGAAAGATGTTTTTTTATACTGATCATCACACAACTCATACAATTATACAGAACAATAGGGTATAGTAAAGGTTATAACCTTATAATATCTACTTTGTAGTAAAGGTAGTGAACATAAAAAAGGTGTCTACCTATAATAATATTATTATGTTGTATGATGTTAAAAATTGACCCCAGCTCAGCATTTACACAGCGAGCGAGCCCACCGCACTAATATTCTGCCGGGGCCAATTAAATGTGTGACATCAAAACACAACAATTCTTTTAGAAAAAAAGTAAATAATACATAGAGCTATTTTCGTGATAAAGTAATAAAATACTCGCACACTTATGTTGACAGGTGCCAATGATGCTGTGTACGAGTTTATGTACTCGTATCAAGACTATCAAGTGAAGTTTCTACAATTTGCATGGCATGATCAGTAGTCGTACGGTACGGCAACATAAACCGTGTTGCCAACAGTAGCAGAAGCAGAACACATCTTGTGCGGTCATTATGTTACGAGATTGAGGAGTTCTTGGGTTCTGGATGTGTGTTAAATTTGTGTATTAATACAATAAAAATCTTAAATACATAAATACATATCTTAAATATATAGAGTATAAAAATGTTAAATATATTTTCGTTGTCTGGTACCTGCAACACAAGTTCTTCGGATACTTAGCACGGGTCCACTCATCACACCACGTTAGTCTGGACTAACGTGGTGTCAAGCTTCGAAGCTTATTATTTTGATGACCTCCGTAGCGTAGTGGTTCAGCGCGTTGGTGCTCGACGTGGTGTGAAGCGTCCATATAGATTATTATTATTATTATTATTAATTGAATTCCACCAATATTGAAAGAAGTCTGAAGACTGTCTATGAAAGAAGTCCCATAGACACCGCGCTGTGATAATGCGACGGAATGTTAGTTCACCCTATCCTTTAAGATCCCCAAAGAAAAAGCCTTACTTCTATTTACTCGGATTGGGTACAAATAGTTGATAACTACATACAAAATGACAATGTTGAACTAATTTCTAGCTTTGTAAAAAATGTTTAATTTTTAAGCAGTGATCAAACCGATAACATAATCGATCACATCAGTTTTCAAACAAAAAAGAGATTTCAATTGGTTATTACTTACTACCTACGCTAAACGGATGAACCGATTAGCTGACACACACACACGTCAACTTATAACACCCCACTTTTTTGTCGGAGATCAAAAGCTGAATATATCTAGATAAGATTTATTTCCTCTAATGGGTATCATCTCTTAGATATATTGTAAGAACACTAATTAATAAATTAGTACAAATCAAATCAAATCAAATATTTTTATTCCGAGTAAATTTTACAAAAAAATGTTTTTTGAACGTCGTTGAAATGAACATAAACGATAGAACATATTTTAAATAGACTCCCCATTCGAACCTGGAATCTTCTGATCTGTGGAGACTCTACTATGATTTGCATTCAACATTGAATTCGAATAATTCACCTTTCATCATGATTCAATCAACAAATCAACATTCGTCATTCAAAGTTCTAAATCGCGAAATTTCTATAACACCGCACAAGTTATAAGTATTATAAAGTCAAAACATTCAAGATAAAATCTCCTTTCGCAGACAGCAATAATCGCGACGGAGGTTTATATTTCACTTATAATATTTAGCAACAACTTACAAAGCACCCCTAATAACTGCCCCCCTAGGGTGGCAGGGGGGGGGAGAGCTTGGCAGATTTCAGAGGGTGTGTCGACAAGAGTATGAATTTTATGCATCGGCTGCTCACTTTCCGGATTAGGGATGGGATTTTGTTTATTTCCATTCTAATTTAATTATGACGGTTAATGTTTTTTGTATATTTTTGTATTTGTTAGATACTTGATGTTTTTTTATATTTTTTTTAGAAGGATACCACTTTACCCCGAGAAACTCCAATTGAAAGACTTATAAGTAGAGTCTGCCAATAAAAACAGAAAAAATGGTCTCCTAATTATCTCCTTCTCCTAGTAGAATTGCAATGTGAATAGACGAAATGCAAATTTCACCAAACATGTTAAAGATAATCCTTCATTAAATATTATGTTAACCCTCTCGTATTTACTGTCAATGAATGACAAGGCGTGGTATTTTAACAAGCCGTTAACACTAACAAGCGTTAGTGAAATCGAGACTAACTCCAGATTTCACTATTCAATGCCTTCTCATTCATTGACGAGAGGGATTACATGATATTTAACGAAGGTTTAATTTTAGCATGTGTTGGTGAAATTGGCACTAAACCTTCATAATTAGGAAAATCTAATCAGTCTATTAGATAACTCTAGCTATACTAACTCAACCGACAACCGTAACCGGAACCAACCGGAACGAATCGAAATAAATATCGACAACTTATATCGATACCACCACCGCACCAACCCTACCCAGTGCTCATCGCAGCGACATTAGCATAACAAATATGACATGGAAATAGATTTAGAGCGCACGCGGTTAGCCCCGGCCCGCGCCCGCTGACGTTTAGCTACACGGTGCACTCAACAGCCAACAATCAACGTGATCGTTGAACATGCAAGAAGCATTCATACTCGAACTCAATTTAAACAAAATAACACATAATCTTATACAATTATAATATTGTCCTAGATGATGCCTTACCAACGGTTCGGTAACTAACCCCTCGCGGCGATGAAACCGGTGTGAGAAACTCGCTATCATTAACGAGGCACAGAGCGTATAGTGTTGTGAAAAAAAATCTTGTTAATCCATCCTGATCGAGCATCCTGATGGATGGTCTTGATTGTCAGGAGCCCGCAAATGAAGCACCCTCTCAATAGTATCAAATTAAAATGGACTAATAGGCTAAAATGTTTGGCACGATTTACAATGTAGACTACAAGCCCTTGAACAGTATTTACCTGTGAAATGAACCAACGTTAATAACGCTTAGAAGGCTGTTATCTATAGGTACTATAATATAATAAAATAACTCTGCGCGTTATGCGGTGGTAGCTATTTGTGTTGATATTCCGGGAATAACTTGTTAAGTTTTACTTGGAAAAGAACATTTTCACTATCAGCACAAATTAAAATAATTATGTTATACCTTTTATATTATAACAAACAAACATTCTTACCCCATATTTGTGTATTTATTTTATAAAATCTGTCGGTTCTATTCATGGCTCGGGAAATTGATTTATCAAGAATTCAGTTTTTGTTCTTATCAAAATTTGTGCACTCATCTCAGAATTCTGTGCTTATAAACGTAACTGTAGGTATACCGGAAAGTGTCATAACTACTTTGAAACATACACGCTCCAGTTTTACCTGCACAGGTTATCCTGTCAGGCTGTATGGAATTATAGTTTCACCTATCATGCTCTCTTAAAAAATACAATTGAAGATTCTAGAATCGTTAAGTACAAAAGGAAGCAATAGTTTTGTTGTACAGTTATTTAAAATTGATAATATTAATATTGATCATTATTTTCTGCCTCAGATCAGCTGACGCCCGACTCCCCGACTCTTGAGACCTGACATATAACTTTTGAGTTCTGACTTATGACTCTTAAATACTAAGGGCGTGTTTCACCAAGCAATGTTAAAGTTAATCCTTCGTTAAATACCATGTTGTTCCTCTCGTAATTCCTATCAATGAATGAGAAGGCATAGTAATTTAACAAGCCGTTGACACTAACATGCGTTGGTAAAATCGGTACTAACCGATGCGACGGTATTTAGGTGCTGCTGTACAAACTTAAACAGTAGTAACATACGCCTTATTTTCAGGAATAAACTCGGAAATAGTTTTTATATAAATTGTAAGTAAAACATTTATAATAAGGAGAAATGGTCTTGAAATATTCGTGAAAGTCCAGGGAAGGCACGGGTCAGCTAGTAGTTTCTAAATATTTTGAGTACAAAATGACAGCTTTTGTTTTCCACAAAATCTGAGCATGGGAACTTTTATATGCGCTTCTCATTTTATTGTGATTTCTAACGTCGTCTTCCGCACTTACTTGAAAAGTTCGCTTTTCATGTTTTTGTTATAGTCACGAAGTAGTTTAACATAATAATTAAAAACTTTTATTCAAATGCTTTTCTTTAATTTTCATCTAGTTCATAGTTGCTAAGGTCAGTAAGCTTCGGGACTAGGGTATCGAGAACCGGTATATTTTTAGGAACCGGGATTTTCGGTACCGGCACTAGTCAGAACCGGGAATTCCCGGGATTTCCCGGGATTTTCGGTATTTTCGTGATTTTTTTCTTACTTGACTAAAAACAAATACAATGACTTCGAAAACTACTTTTTATATATAAATCACACATTTTGGCATGTCAAGTTAAAGTATGATACATTAAATTGCTATACAATGATTAAAATATCGTTATAAATGAACCTTTGATAAAGTTTTATTTAATTTAACGTCTCTAATATTAGGCCTTTTTCCGCGGCTTCGGGCGCGTAGAATAGTATTCGTATCAAAAAGTTCTTTATCAAATAACTCTATGGCTGCAGTATAATTAAGATATTGTTATACCAATAATCTTATGACAGTCTACTATCCAGTTTCTGGCCAGATCATACGCACTACAATATTTTTTTCCGAGGCGTATATTATGTATAATGATTTGCCAGCCTATAAGGCACACTTAGCAGATTCCCTCCCGCTCTTGCAAAGTAATTACTTTTGAATAGGTAAATAAAACATTGCATATTATATCTACGATCTATCATGAGCCAAAAAACTATTTTACCGGTGTAAATCTATTAAAACTTATAATATTGTAAAATACTGTGTAGTACAAAAACCCAACCAAAACTGAGGAGTTTTAGAAGTGTAAGTATAAGTAATTATATTTTGTTAGTAGGGATCAACGTCACGTTATATACGTGACGTTGAATCCTACTTTGCTCGGTAGTTTTGCCTCGGCGTGGATAAGTGACTTATCCACGTCTTATCATAAGTCCTATTTATTATAAACTTATCGCCGTACCAAAATTAAACCAAATCGGTAAAACGGTTCATGAGTCTTAAAGTAACAGACATAGTTAGTTTCACGTTTGAAATAATATTAAGTATGGATAAAACATTTTAAAATTATTTTTCTGCTTAGCCAATCGCAGGAAATGCGGTATAATGTTTGGACAGAAATTAAAATTTTAAACGCAGATATTGTGAAAGTAAGTTTTTACCCTTTGAATGTAATATCGAAGTGAGTTTTACTGGCTAAAAAGATGGATCTTCCAAAAATCTTAACAACTTTATCCAACAGATAAATTGATTCAACAAAAATTCATAGTTCAAAGATATTTTATAAAATTGGTTTTTGCGATTTTTATTCATAAGTAGTAGCAAAAAGATTATATTATTTATTTTAATTATTATATTTTAAAAGAAATCAGAATACAGATAAATACGATGATACAAATAATCATAATTTATTTTTGTTTTATAAGCAAGTTCAAAAATACAGCTTTTATAATTATGATCCCTTGGGACCCTTTTGTTAACCCAACAAAAAAAATCCTGTTATTAACTTCTTGGTCCAATCTACCTTTGTGCCGAGTTTCATTTAAATACGTTGAGTATTTTCACCGAAATACCATCAAATAAGTAGCTACTGTTTTTTGAAAATCCAACGGGCGCCCTTTCGTTTTTGGGATAATAATATCCTACATTACCCTTTAGGTTCGAAGCTATCGGCCTGCTAAATTTAATTTTATTCCATTCAGTACGGACTCACATACGGACTGACAGACAGACAGTACTTTTTTTCATAATTATTATTTTTAGGTTCTATGGCCTTTATAGACCCCAAATCTTGATTTTGACTTAAATATATATTTAATGAGCAGACATTACCCTTAGATTTATTTTAATATGTTGAAATAGTAAAATCAGTTAAGAATATTTTGAATAACATCGTAACTTAAGTTAAAATTTGAATGCGTTTTTCGCCGTCGGAAATTTACACATCAACGGTGAACACAGGCTTTATTATATTAAAAAAAGGGAACCTTACTAAAACTCCAATAATGTAACCCAAGGTGTAAAAAGTATACAATTTATTAAGTTTTTATATGCATTGGTTAAATTATAATGATACTCATAATATGTTTATTGCTATAACATTATCTAAACCACATTGCAGCTGTAGTGTTATTTGGAAAAAACTTTTTGCTACGAATACAATAATTCCACACGCCCGAAGCCGCGGCCAAAGCTAGTAATATAATATTACACATGTTTATAAAAATTGTTTATATCTATGTAAAACTTTAATGGAAGTGAATGTATAACGATATTTTAATCATTGTATAGCAATAAATATATTATCCTTTAACTTGACATGCCATAATGTGTAATTTAAATACAAAAGTACTTTTCTAAGCCCGTTGCGTTTATTTTTTGTTAAGGTAAAAAAAATCCCGAAAATACCGAAAATCCCGGTTCTTTTGAGTTGAGAACCGGTTCTATAACAGTAGTCAAAGAACCGGGAAATCCCGGGATTTTCGGTACCGGGATTTCCCGGTTCTGAACCCTATTCGGGACTCTTCATTATTACTTTTAGGTACTACCTACCTATTAAGTTGAACGAAACTTAAAATAATGTAAATAATTACTTCGTGTTAACTATATCTATACTCTATATCTATACATATAATAAATCTGTAGAGGAGTCGTGTCTGTACATTGAAGATATTTGAAAAAAAATATGATAGGGGACCTTTATTTACGCAATAGTACCCAAAACTATGATTTTTGAAATTTTTGTCTGTTTGTCTGTTTGTCTGTGGGTTTGTGCACGCTAATCTCAGAAACGGCTTATCCGATTAAGATGTACTTTTCACTAATATATTGCGGCAAGCTTCACTTAACATTTAGTGTTTGTTTTATGTAAATCGGTTCATAAATAAAAAAGTTATGACAATTTTAAAAGATCATGTCGTTTTTGCTGGACGTTTGTAGGAAGCGCGCGGCGGGCCCGGGAGCCGCGCGCCGCGCCGCCGCTCCGCTTCAAATTGTATTCGCAGCAAACGCACCGGGGCCGCGGGGGTGACTTTTATTTGTTAGTTTTAACTTTTAGGCTTGCTAGGTAGGGACAATCTAAGATTTTTTTTCTTGAGTTTATTATGAAAGTTATTTGTATAAAATCAGTTAGTACTTTTACTGTAAAGTCCTTTGTGATAAGTAGGTACTGTATACATATTTGTTAGCGTAGGTTAGTAATAAGTAAATAAATAAAAACCGGCCAAGTGCGAGTTGGACTTGCGCACCGAGAGCTCCATTCAAACCTGATTGACATAGAATTTTGATTTGGTTACAGCTTGAATATATTAGAGACCTAAGTATTTGTTATAAGTTTCAATTATACACATTCATGACAAACGGTACTAAGTTTAAAAAAATCAAAATATTTTTACTATCTATATAATGTTACTAAAAACGTATGGTTTTAGACGTTGCTTGGTTTCAAATTTTATGATTTTGAGTTCACGGGAAGTACCCTTTAGGTTTTGATTCCCTTACGAGTGTCGAAAATGACGAAATTTAGCGACATACCTAAGCAATAGGGTTCAGAACCGGGAAATCCCGGTACCGAAAATCCCGGGATTTCCCGGTTCTTTGACTACTGTTATAGAACCGGTTCTCAACTCAAAAGAACCGGGATTTTCGGTATTTTCGGGATTTTTTTTACCTTAACAAAAAATAAACGCAACGGGCTTAGAAAAGTACTTTTGTATTTAAATTACACATTGTGACATGTCAAGTTAAAGCATAATATATTTATTGCTATACAATGATTAAAATATCGTTATACATTCACTTCCATTAAAGTTTTACATAGATATAAACAATTTTTATAAACATGAGTAATATTATATTACTAGCTTTGGCCGCGGCTTCGGGCGTGTGGAATTATTGTATTCGTAGCAAAAAGTTTTTTCCAAATAACACTACAGCTGCAATGTGGTTTAGATAATGTTATAGCAATAAACATATTATGAGTATCATTATATTTTAACCAATGCATATAAAAACTTAATAAATTGTATACTTTTTACACCTTGGGTTACATTATTGGAGTTTTAGTAAGATTCCCTTTTTTTTAAATATAATAAAGCCTGTGTTCACCGTTGATGGTGTAAATTTCCGACGGCGAAAAACGCTTTCAAATTTTAACTTAAGTTACGATGTTATTCAAAATATTCTTAACTGATTTTACTATCTCGAACATATTAAAATAAATCTAGGGGAAATGTCTGCTCATTAAATATATATATTTAAGTCAAAATCGAGATTTGGGGTCTATAAAGGCCATATAACCTAAAAATAATAATTATGAAAAAAAGTACTGTCTGTCTGTCAGTCCGTATGTGAGTCCGTACTGAATGGAATAAAATGAAATTTAGCAGGCCGATAGCTTCGAACCTAAAGGGTAATGTAGGATATTATTATCCCAAAAACGAAAGGGCGCTCGTTGGATTTTCAAAAAACAGTAGCTACTTATTTGATGGTATTTCGGTGAAACTACTCGACGTATTTAAATGAAACTCGGCATACCTAATAACAGGATTTTTTTTGTCGGAAAACAAAAGGGTCCGTTCAAAAATACAGCTTTTAAAACAAAAATAAATTATGATTTTTTGTATCATCGTATTTATCTGTATTCTGATTTCTTTTAAAATATAACAATCAAAATAAATAATATAATCTTTTTGCTACTACTTATAAATAAAAATCGCAAAAACCAATTTTAAATATCTTTGAACTATGAATTTTTGTTGAATCAATTTATCTGTTGGATAAAGTTGTTAAGATTTTTGGAAGATCCATCTTTTTAGCCAGTAAAACTCACTTCGATATTACATTCAAAGGGTAAAAACTTACTTTCACAATATCTGCGTTTAAAATTTTAATTTCTGTTCAAACATTATACCGCATTTCGTGCGATTGGCTAAGCAGAAAAATAATTTTAAAATGTTTTATCCATAGTTAATATTATTTCAAACGTGAAACTAACTATGTCTGTTACTTTAAGACTCATGAACCGTTTTACCGATTTGGTTTAATTTTGGTATGGCGATAAGTTTATAATAAATAGGACTTATCCACGCCGAGGCAAAACTACCGAGCAATCACGTTATATACGTGACGTTGATTCCTACTACCAAAATATAATTACTTATACTTAAACTTATAAAACTCCTTAGTTTTGGTTGGGTTTTTTGTACTACACAGTATTTTACAATATTATAAGTTTTAATAGATTTACACCAGTAAAACAGTTTTTTGGCTCATGATAGATCGTAGATATAATATGCAATATTTTATTTACCTATTCAAAAGTAATAACTTTGCAAGAGCGGGAGGGAATCTGCTAAGTGTGCCTTATAGGCTGGCAAATCGTTATACATAATATACGCCTCGGAAAAAAATATTGTAGTGCGTATGATCTGGCCAGAAACTGGATAGTAGATAGTCATAAGATTATTAGTATAACATTATCTTAATCATACTGCAGCCATAGAGTTATTTGATAAAGAACTTTTTGTTACGAATACTATTCTACGCGCCCGAAGCCGCGGAAAAAGCCCTAATATTAGAGACGTTAAATTAAATAAAACTTTATCAAAGGTTAATTTATAACGATATTTTAATCATTGTATAGCAAATTAATGTATCATACTTTAACCTGACATGCCAAAATGTGTGATTTATTTATAAAAAGTAGTTTTCGAAGCCATTGTATTTGTTTTTAGTCAAGTAAGAAAAAAATCACGAAAATACCGAAATTCCCGGGAAATCCCGGGAATTCCCGGTTCTGACTAGTGCCGGTACCGAAAATCCCGGTTCCTAAAAATATACCGGTTCTCGATACCCTACTAAGCAACTGCTTTTGGTTGCATTGGCTAAGAGGTCTGATTTTTTCACTGCTTCAAGGAACAGTAGGTATCCTGAGTATTTTATATAATTTTCATCTTGATACCTACACGCGTTTCTGAGTAAAAGGGTCTTGACAGACAGACGGACATGGAAATGATCTTATAATATGTGTTTCGTTTTTTCCTTTTGAGGTACGGAATTTTAAAAACAGTTTTAAGGTTTTCATAAATATATTGCTCTTTATTTTGTTTTTCCTTTTTTTTAATATATACATACGTTAAAAAACATCTTGATAGTTACTAAACTGTGTTACAGGGGAAAACTGTTGATACAACTCGATTCCAATCGAGATAGCTTTTGAAATTCTAGCCTTTTGCGGCCTGTCCTGGATATGTGTTAACAGATTATTATGGGTTTTTTTGCCAAATATCATAATATTGATAGAGTATTCTCATATACAAATCTATCTTACAAGCGATAGCGCGATGCAGAGCAGACCATAATAGCGACATCTATACGCCAAATGCCGTACTTTTAATACAATTATAGCAAAGTTGAGTAGGTACCTACATTTATACAATACGTTATCCGAGAGTTAAACTCAGCGTGCATCATTAGCAATGTATAATATTATTTTGCATTGTATATTATAGTTCTCATTCCGTCCGTTAAAATTCATACAGCCTACTATTACTGTACATTCGATAACTGCATAATCCATAGAATTTTGATTAACATAAGTATTGTGTTTACAGTTAAACTAAAAAAGTTATGTCAATATAAGTTAGATTTATGTTTTTCTTGATATTTTTATTTCTTAGTTTTTATTATGGACCGAATGGTTTTTATGTTAGGTACAACTTAGGTTTGTTTTCTTTCTTTTGGTACTTTCTATATTTTGCTACATTTCTGTATAAAATCAGTACTTTAACAGTGAAGTGATTTATAATCAGTACCTACATGTTTGGTTATTAATAAATAAAAAACCGGGCAAGTGCGAGTCGGACTTACGCACCTAAAGGCTAAAATACCGCAAAATTTTGCGGCGCGCTGTCTTAATATCATTGTCGCCACACCAGCAGCGTCGGCGTGGAAACGATCATCGTCTGCAGTCGCTGCGGCGCAAAATCCATACAAATCTTAGTACTAGATGTTCGTCGTGTATGTGAGCGTACTATCAAGTAGTCCCGTTCGCATTATAGTAATTGTACACGGTCGTTTGTCAAGCTGGTAGTAGGAATTGTCAACATAAAGTAGTTTTTTAAATACCTCGACGACAGTTTTTATAACTAAAAATATTTTTAAAACAGATTTATTATAACACTGCCTAAAATTACTTTTCCACGCGTACGGAGTCGCGGGCACAGCTAGTTATTTATAAAAGACGCTTTTAAAATTCAATTATTTTAAAAATCCCTAAATTATCTACAGAATTTTACTTTCCAATTAGCTTTCTATTTTCTAAAAGCTGATAAAATTTGCTTCAAAATGGTTTTTTGTTGAAATTATTTTCCAATTTATTAAAATACTTTACTATAAGCGTTACTAAACTGTGGAAAATTTTAAAGTGTAATTAGAACTTGACTTCGTTGCGCAGGCCAGTGTGGTAAAATACATAATAATATACATAATACATAGGTAATATTGGTACAAACATATTTATAAGTTACAAGATGTAAAATAAATTAATGATAATATTTCAAGGTGTGTATGTGTAGGCGCATATGTAGAGTTAACTGAAAAGTACCAGCGCTGAAAGGCTTACTTTTGACTCTCATGTTTCTATGAGAAATGACCCAACACTATAAATTTGCCCATAAAATAATTTAAAAAAAGTAACTCTTTCAGCGCTGGTACTTTTACAGTAAAATACGGGACCCATTCATACCCTAAAGAATAATCACTCATCCGTTCCACCTGAAAAATAAAGGCGAACCGACCTACATGCCTAATGCCTATCTAAACCTAAGTTAATTCCCGACATTAAACAAAAGTTAACATGAACTAAATATTATGTAAGAGTAATTTTTAATAAATAAAATAATTTCCACATAATTTATCAGCATTAAAGCGATCAAAACGATCCGCGCTCGCTCTCAGGCATTTGGCCGCACAAACAGCACGCTACTTGTACTAAATCGGTTAATCCCATTCAAATCAGTCAGCCGAGAGAACTATTGTGAGCATTATGGGGATAACAATTAAAAAGCCGATCGCGCCCCCAAAGTCACATCGAAAATGGCACAGCCACGCCCCCGGGGATTTGACACCCTTCTGTAATATTGTGTCAGCTCCTGTGGGGTCTGCCGTCTGCGAGACGAGCGCGTCACGCACAGATTTGTTCAGCGATACTTAGCTTCAACAAATTGCCCATTTGCAAAATAAAACTATTGTTAATGCTACCACATCTCATTGATAAGAGGTACCTAAAGGTAAGAGGAGTAGGAATCCTGTGTACGGAGGTAAATTAAATACCCAAACGTACCATAGTAGTCGATACTTACCAGTGGCTTGGGATTCCTATAAATGCATTTCTACCGGCGTCTCTTACTCTTTCTTGCATTTTAAAGATCCTCATCCCTGTCTATTCCACAGGCTTGGGCTTTCTTCTGCAGGAGAGCTTTGGCTACTTATGCCTACTTTCTATAGTACAACAGATAAACCTAATGCAACTTTTACTACAGTATATACTTAGAGTTCTGATTAACAAAATACTCAATTATTTAAGTATTAGATGTAGAAATATAGATTTCATCATGTTGGTTATTTTTTGCATAGAATAAAGACTGATTAATTGCATTGGTCTATAGCCAAATAGAGGGCGTAGTCAATTTATTAGAAAAACATTGTACAGAGTGACATTTGTAATCGTCTATTAGCCGGTGTCAGGCCGCCCCGCCCACAGATTAGCGCGGAGGTAGCGCGCATCTGCCACTGCGAGTTTGCTGTTGTGTTTAGGGGAATATGTTGTGGAGTCCTTTAGATGAAAGAAGACCGTGAAGTTAGTCAGTCAGCACAACGGTCAGGCAATACCTATTTGTGCCACGTGATGAAAAATTCGCGATCAATAAAGCGGTCCCCAATAAATTAAATTAAACAATATTGAATCCAAACTATTGTAGAGTTCTTTTTTTATTCGACGCAGCCACAATGTAGATAATAAAACGCAGCTGACATTTGGCTTCCTAAAAATGTTACATAGTTTGGTCCTGCAGTTTTGATTTTATGAAAATTATGGTTTTAGTTATGAACATTTTCGTTTTCATGTAAACATGGATGATATAGTTTCTGTACGGCTAATTTAGGAGTTGCTAACTTTCGCAAATATTATTGAATTCGACAAAGGATGTTGTGTGGTGTAATAAATATCTGTGTGAGTGTATGTGTGTATCTCTGTGTGTATGTCAGTCTATCTGTAGCATCGTAGCTACTAAACGGATGAACTGATTTATCCTTCTGTAGTTTACTTTAGAGACACTAGAAAAAGTAGAAAATACTACGTTTAAAAAAACCGACTTTAACAATAAAAACGTATAAAATATACTTTTTTAATAATGTACCTACGATGTACCTTAATAATGTACCTTTATGTTAGTACGAGTAAGAATAGTTGTTAGAGTGGGTTTTTTAAACATAGTTGTTTTTAAATTACTGTTTAATTATTTACACTTACTAATGCTATTTTACTGTAATAAATGAATTTCGATGAAACTAAATGTGTTTTGTTGGTCAGATTAATCTTTTAAGTACGTATAATATGTGTCTTGTTACTCGTAACATAATTCAGTGAAGAAATAAATAATATTACTCGCTCTACCGAGCTGGGGCCTTCCTCTCCAAATTGATTCGGTTTTGATTCAGATTCGTGCCGTGTACTCCCGAATAAATAGACGTTTGTTTATTTTGATTCTCAGTCGGTTGATATGGTCGGGAGTACAAAAAGTTACGATCTAACGATTTTCTTTATTCTGGTTAGTTTCAAAGCAATCCACCAAATAAAATACCAAAATCCGTTGAGATCGAATTGATTCTATTCTCGATTGTGTCGGGAGTATGCCTGCTGATCGCCTCCAGTCTCCAAATTGAATAGTGTCGTCCTTCAATATTTCTTTAGTCAGAAGTTATTAATTCTGTTTTGATGGATTTAAATCCGTACGGTAGAAAAATATGTAGTCATACAGCGATTTAAGATTCCCCAATGTATTTGCCATATTGTCTAAAGCTCTGAGGATTTTAGAGAGCCACGCCCACTTCGAATAAAAACTAGGGCCAGCGAAATCAAAATGACTATGGGCCTATACACTATACAGACTATAATATTAATGAGTAATACTTTAGAGTGTATATGGGTCTCGTATATATAGAGTTTACTGAGAAATACCAGCGCTGAAAGGGGTACTTTTTTTAAAGTTATTGTATGGGAAATTTTATAATGTTGGAGCATTTCTCATACAAACATGAAAGTCAAAAAAAGTGTTTCAGCGCTGGTACTTTCACAGTATAATCTACATAGGAGGTACATACACACCCTAAGGTACTATCGCTTATTTATTTTACACCTTGTATACTGAAACTAGCCTTTAGCTCCTTATTCAAATTAAAGTTTTGAGCTAGGAGGGCCTATTTCCAAGTTGTCACTTGATTTAACTAAATTGCATGTTTTCGCTAGTCGGCCGTAAAATGATTAAAATAGATCAAAATCAAAAAATCAAAATCAAAACATTTTATTTCCATATAGGTTATTAAATAACACTTATAGAATTGTCCTACATGATGCCTACCACCGGTTCGGAAACTAGATGAAGGGGGTACCAACCCTAATAGCCCTAGAAAGAGCCAAAACGGAGAATGTGGGAAAACGAAATGAAATATTTAAGTCACACAGTTTTATAATAAATTTATTCTATAAATCTATACTTAAGTATACAAAAGTCTTATAATAATTTACCTACATACATCTTACGCCTAACTAAGGCGGCCATTTTGCGTGAAGTGCCTCAAGCTGGCCGCTTGGTTCTGAATACTGGCCAATCTCGTGGCGTCGTAGCTAGTGTTGCGACTCAGGGAATTTAAAACTATCGACTCGTGCCGATTTTCCGGGTTCAACTTCGTCGCACTCAAGAACGCACTAGTCTGGGACGGTAGAAGGCTCCCGGGTATCGGTTGGGTCCTGTCCAGCCGGTACTGGAGGTTCTGCTTCTCCATCTGATGGTGCTGGGTCCGGACTGCGAAGCGGTTGACGTGGACCGGAATGGGGACGACTATTTTGGTGCCGGAGCTGTTTTTCCCCGCGTGGCTTCCCGACGCCAGACCCGCTTTCACCCGTTTCCATTTGGCACGACGATTTTGAAACCAAATTTTTACCTGAAACAAGATTTTTATATATAACACTTGTAGGTAGGTCTGTATTTAAAGTTGTTGTACGTCCACTGGTTAAATTTTAACCCAAACGTAGACAAACCCGTCTATGACACAACCATAGACTAGTTACAGATGCGATTTATGAATATTTTCGTTTTATGATGTATGTACGTGGATGACGTAGTTTCAGTACCGCTAATTTAGGAGTTTCTCAATTCAGTATTTATAATTGACACAAAAAGGAGGTGATGTTATAAATATGGAGAGTGCGTGTCTGTTAGTCTGTCTGTCTTAGTTGTTGAAGTAGGTTTTTTAAAAGCAATTTTTTTATAAACTTTTAATAAAAGATAGATAGGTTATAAACCGGCCGTTAAAAATATTTATATATTTATAACTTTTGATAATTCGCTTTCTTTATATACTTGATGTGAATGTACTCTGTGCAGTGCGCTGTACTCACTTGTACTTCACTGAGCTTCAGCGCGGAGGCTATCTGCGACCTCTCGGTGAGGCTGAGGTACTTCTTGGCGTGGAACTCCCGCTCCAGCTCCAGCAGCTGCTCCGAGGTGAAGGCCGTCCGCCGCCGCCGGGCCTTGTTCTCGCGAGGAGTCTCCGCGTCGTCCGGGTCACCATCGGATTCGTTACCTGTGGAGGAAGGAAAGAATAGTTGTATTTCTGTAAGGTACTATTTAAAAAATAAAAATAATAAAAATATCTTTACTAAACACATAAAGGGACATAACACAGCCCGAGGTTAACCAAAAAAAAACACTAACTTACACATAATTATAACAATACAATAGGGAAAAAAATAAGCAGAAAGTTAAAGTTTTACATCACAATAATAATTAAGGCTATGCAATGCCCACGCCATGCGTTTAAATAGACCGGTAGGGCTAGCGTATTTTGAGGTGATAACCTTCAAAAATTCTAAATTTTCTGAATTTTTGCATGTGGATAGAGCCCAATCCAATTAGCTTATTTTCAAGTTTGGTGTCATTTCTGACCATTGCATTTTGAGTAAATCGAAAATAAGTGAGCAATTTTTTAAATTTGTAATAAATCTGTTTTAAAAAAATTAAATATTACAATAACAACGGGGTCATGTGTGGGATATCATTCGGATTCTGGATACCTAATTTGTGCCATTTTCGCCCATTGCAACCCGACATATTGCCAGTAGCCACTCAGGCTTGTTCATGTTTTGCCCGTGGAGTGCCGGAGTAATCTTTCCCGTGGGTGTCATAGAAGTTGACAGAGGGAATATAACCGGAAAGAGGCAACGTTTCCGTGGACATTGTTATTATCCCAAAAAATGGACTCGCCAACCCGTCTGCCAAGCGAGTATTATAGACAATACCCATTACCCTATATAAATGTACTTTGGAGCCCCCAATTAAAAAAAGTCAAAAAGTGTCTAGCAAATGTTTGTGGCCGTAGTAATAATTGATCAATTAAAAAGGCATTTACTTAAGTGTTGACCTACGAAAATTGTGTTATTTTCATTCGTAAAATGTTTCAAAACACAGTATTAGTTGAGGCCAGTTTGTAAAAAGGAGCCCCAAACAAATGCTTACGCCATATTAGACGATAGTGATATGTGATAATGTAATTTTTGAGTGCTTTATATCCTTCAATCAGGCTGTAACAGGCGCAGGGCGGACCGCTGACACGGCGGAGCTCGACCGTCGCTTTTTATCGTCCATTTGATTGCCTCGGGGGATGAGACCGCGTGATTGACTAGCCACTAGGGCTATTTTATCAATATGGAGAATCGAGGGATATAAAACCAAAACCAAAATTTGAGTTAGTAGCACCACTGAAAACCTCGTGAAAACTGTTTTAAAATGCTGGCTAGTTTCGTACCAAAACCCGCTAAAACATACAGAAATCTGCCCACCAAAAATAGATTCAAAATCAAAAGTCTCTCAGTGCATACCAGTATCAAAATCCGATTAAGCTTTTAAGTGATTTTTTGTATCCTGTCATATCATAGTATAGTAAATGAAACGTGGGTACGTGGGTTTTGATAATATACCCCACAGTTACTGCTTTATCAATTGGTACTAGTTGTACACAGTTGATTACAATATTATAATACCTAACCACGTCAATCTGTTCCCAAGTTCTCCAAGATCTTGTACATACTACACGTTCTAGAGAACGGAAAAATATTGTTTTATACTTTGATGCCATACATATTATATGTATGATTTATATCATATTATACATGTGTTTAATATGGTACGTTGATGACCTAGAAGAAAAAAATGATCTTTAGGAATTCGAACTCCCACTCAACGGATATCGTTTAAAATAATATTTTATGGCAAATTCTTCTTTCTTCTTCTTTTTTCATTGTAAGTTACAAAACACACACACACACATTCAGACATGTTAAATTTCTAGTTGACTTAAATGACAATATTATCAAATCATTAGATATTCCTGGATAATATAATTGTGCGTTGAAAAACTGCCATAAAAGACCCCTTCTACAAATTCATACATTTATATCTTATTACTGCGTCGAATAACACCGACAGTTATCGAAAGCGCCAAATGAATTGTAAAGGAAATTTAAAAATCGTGTCGGAAAATACATAGAGTATAAACCTTAGTCTCCACACAATAGAGTGCACAAACCCGAAACTGACGAGAAATGTAAGTTTGTTAACACATAAAGCTCCGTTCCCGCCATTGCACGATCAGAATTCGAATTCGTATCGCGTTAAGTCGCGGCGAGTTAAATCACTCGTGAACTTTATATGCAGTTTCGATCGAACTGAATGTTGATCGGTGAGTGTCGAATGTCGATAAATGGACAACACTATGTGGATCACGTTCAAGTGGGCACAATTTTCACACCGCGGTGCAGTGGCGAGGAAAAAGTTACTGCATAAATGTTTTTTTTTTATTTTAAACAATATTGGCTAACATGTTAAATTACCATCGCTACTGTTTGAGTACTAACATAGCCGTGAGAAACATAAATGTAACTTGGAATAATAAAATCTTAAAGAGGAAATTAAAGTGCTAACTGAAAAGTGTAGTTTCTTGTTTGAATTACGTAGGTACCTGTTATTTTACATGAAATAGTGAAATTTAATCAGGTGCTATCAGTAAAATTGTCTAAATTAATCAGGTAGCATAATATAGAATTTATTCTTTATGTACATAATTCTAAAACTATCTTACATAGATGAAGACAACAGTTATAGAAGTACATAAATGATGTACCTAGACATTATACCTATTGTAAATGCCCTTTCGGCTTTTAAATCGGCAGTGGGCATTAAAATATCTACTGTTTCAGCATAGTAGAGAATATAAAATTGAGGTGAACAATATTGTTTTATACTGAGAATTAATTTTTAAATTAAAAGTTGCTATTGTTTAACTGTAAACGAAGAAAAGGAAAAAAGCAGTTAAAGAAAACCTTGATCATGTTGAGTTGGTGAATGTTTGTACAAAGTCGTGTAGAATCTTTACATCTGATTTAAAGATAAGCTTGATGATTTAAAGCTTGATAGCAAATAACTGTAAAATTAAATCTACCCACATTAATTTGTCAACTTGTAATATTTATAATTTGACACATTCTAGTGACAGCTGTCATTTTACTTTGATATTTCCCGCCAAACAATTGTGCTTTGTTTAGAAATGACAATTTCACGCCACAGATGCGTTCTCCAGGAGCGTGACATTTTTTTTATTGAAGGATCCGCAGCAAATTGGCTATTTTGCCTCATCAGAATCTGTATTGTGTAATTTACTACAATGATTGGCGTAAAATTGTTTATGCGATTGACAATACAATATGTAGGTAGGTACTTGAATAAATTCGAGTTGTGACCTTTAAGTGGCGTTACTTTCAAGATGCTGGGATTTAGTATATTTTAGTAAAAATAAAATTCAGCCGATTGTGTAATAATAATTTTCTTTTCCAGTTGTCGCACTTTTAGTAAGATGAAGTAGACCGTAACAATCAGGTAGGTACGACTTACCTACTCCAGTTTGGGCTAAATTAGTAAATCTTAAGTTAGTCCCAAGAGTTACAATATCATAATATCGTCTTGCACCACCTAAAGTTAGAAGATATATTTACTTAGTTAAAAACATATAACTATACGGTCGAATTGAGAAACCTCTTCCTTTTTTGGAAGTCGGTTAAAAATAGATCCTATCAAAAACATAACTTGTAAAAAATGTTATTAAAAATCTTTAATGTTTTAAATGAGTAAGAAGATTGACTTGGCAATCGCTTATTTACCCTCTTCGGATAAAGAACTAGAAATTCCCGCGGTTTTCCGTACATTCGGTACTGAACTTTTGTATAAAAAACAAAATATTATTAAATGTGAAAAAGACATTAAATTATTAGGTTTTATTTGTGACCCGTCTCGTCAGCCCATATGGTGACCAATATTGACTATGATAATTAGTGATGAGCAAAGCAAGACCGAGACCAAGACCAAGACTAGACGAATTTGAGCAAGACCAAGACCAAGACTGTCCAAGTCTTGGTCTTGCTCAAATTCGTCTAGTCTTCGTCTTGGTCTCGGTCTTGGTCTTGCTTATTCAGTATTGGTCTTGGTCTTGCTCAAATTCGTCTAGTCTTGGTCTTGCTCAAATTCGTCTAGTCTTGGTCTTGGTCTCGGTCTTGGTCTTGCTCACTCGGCCTTGGTCTTGGTCTTGCTAAAATACGTTTAGTCTTGGTTTTGGTCTTGATCTTGTAATAAGGTCTTAACAAACATTTTTCAACAAATTATTTCAACATTGCGTTTTTTATCGACATAAAGGAGAAAGCCCATTTCAGGCCCAGAGCGGACAGCCGTCTTAAGAAGACTTAATTTCTCCAGAAATGTACCATAAAGAGACATGATTTTTGATAACATTCAAATAACCGCCACTATAATCAGTAATGTTCCAATAAAAAAAGGAATTTTATTGAATTATTTGGAACAATACGTCCATGTGGAACCTAAGTAGAACGTTGAGGTGAAATGTTACCCGATGATAAAACTCTAATCAATCAATCCGAATATCGATTTATAAACAAATAAAATAAACTCATGTAAAATACAAATAACGGGTCACTGTTGGTAATTCTGTAAAGAATTAATCAAAAGAAAACATTTATCTTAAAACCAATGTTTACGTTTGTTACTATAAACGATAAAGATTAATAAAAAGTTAATATTATGTCAATTATTTTTTACGTAATCGATTTATCGATTTCATTTTTTTGCAACAAGCGGCAACACTGATGACTGAAATGTCATTTTTCAAACGAATGATTTCGACCGTTCGCTTGTTGTTGCAAGATGCGTTTTGTTTTGTTTTCGATTTTTTTCACCGCAATCTGGCTTTCTCGCCTGAAATTGTTTCGGCTTTTCACGTACGACTTTGGAATTGTTTTACTGGTTTTGTTCTCTCCTTCTACGATTACTTGGCCCTGGATTAAAGGATTACGCTATTTGATTGTGCATACCAAAATGTCTGAAGAACATTGTATATGTTGTGGTAATAATGTTACCGAGAACCGTATTTTAGAGCCCGAAGAATTAAGTGTCATACAGCAGTGGGTTGCACGGCAGCAGGTAATCATAATATTATAATAAAATGTTTCTATTATTTCTTTCATTATGGTTTAATCGTTAAATCTTTTACGGTTGAAAATATTTATCATTAATGTTAATATGTTTTAGGTGTCAGGCGATAAACTTGTTTGCCACAATTGCTGGGTAGCAATAACTGAAAGTCTTGCACTACAACAAGGGCTATCTTATTATATCTTACTATTATAAATTATTTGAAAAGTCGGAAAAGGCCTTGAAAATAAAATAGATAAAAAGTAAAAAAATATATATTTCTACAATAATGGCGGCATTTTAAGTTTTTTTCTCAGATATCTAATACTATTAAGATTTTAGAACACTCATATTTAATGCGATTTTTTGATGTCCACATTGGGCCTGAGACACTATGGAGAGTGGGCTTTCTCCATATAAAATGTTATTGCTTATTGTTATTTGTTATCTAATTATAAATTATAAATAAACAGTTTAAAATTAATAATTAACCAGTAAAGTACCTACTATATTTTATTGCAGTTTGAAAATATTATAGGTAATTGGCACATAACGTTGGGATAAGGAATACTTATTCTTGGATTTTTTTTTAAATATTGTTTTTTATGTGGTAAGTAAAGTTTCTTTGTTTTTTATGTATGACGTTAAAATGTAGAAAACAAACAGACAATTCGACTCGTAGGTATACTATATTATTCCGAGAAAAGCATATGTTACAAATATTTTATCTCATAATAATATGACCTAAACACTACCTAAATATATACGTAAACACTGTTAGTAACAATTTTCGGTTGAGTCTTGTGTATTTGGTCTTGGTCTTGCATAATCGGCCTTGGTATTGGTCTCGTTCTTGTTTATTCTGTCTTGGTCTTAGTCTTGCTAGACTAAGGATAGTATTGGTCTTGGTCTTGGTCTTGCTTTTTTGCAAGACCAAGACTGCAAGCCCAAGACCAATTTTACTCATCACTAATGATAATTCAGCAGTATTGGGTATTGACGACGTTTTAGTTCATGTATTAGAAAGTTTTTTCAAAACATAATTAAGGGGTTTTTTAAATTCTGATCGTTGCATCCACACGATAACCGCGATTATTTTTTTAAAACGCGCTGCTAATTTATTTAAAGTGTTATAATTATTGGCGAAGACACGAAACTCAATACTAATTATTATTATTATTATTTAATATAACCTTAATTATATTATAGTTGGAATTAGAGGTCCATTTTTGATGACTGAGACTATTAGTGGTACCTCAGATGGATTTTGACAGGGTTGAACCCTAAAAAGTTATAGGTAGTCTCATCGTTTTCCTAACAACATCCGGTAGCTATTGTATTGCATTATTATAAACATCTCAGTACAATAGGAATTATTTTACTGAGATGTAAAATAGGCATTGCTATTTTACTGAGGTGTAAAATAGGCATTGCTATTTTACTGAGATGTAAAATAGGCATTGCTATTTTACTGAGGTGTAAAATAGGCATGGCTATTTTACTGAGGTGTAAAATAGGCATTGCTATTTTACTGAGGTGTAAAATAGGCATTGCTATTTTACTGAGGTGTAAAATAGGCATGGCTATTTTACTGAGGTGTAAAATAGGCATGGCTATTTTACTGAGGTGTAAAATAGGCATTGCTATTTTACTGAGGTGTAAAATAGGCATTGCTATTTTACTGAGGTGTTTATGTAGGTAGGTACTAGCTTGCAATATCCGATCTTGACTCTAATGGAAATACATTTATTATATACCTACCTATTAAGTTGATAGCTTTTGTAAAAAGTGTAAATCCATATTTTAATTTTGTAAAGCAATTGATTACACTTCAAAGTCCAGATGTTCGATGCTTTATAATAAGTTAAAGTGAGCTTTTCAATAGCATTTTATATTTAAATCCACTTAGACTCTAATCCTTGGACTGCCTCAGAAAATTACGAAAATAAGAGTGAAAGAGATCACTCTTATCATTTTAAGTCTTATCCTTTTATATAGGTAGGTACTACTTACAGGTGATAACATGAACAGACTACCGAAATCGTTTGATTTAATATGGCTAAATTACTTTCTGAAGGGCTGCGAAATATGTCTAGTCGACGATTAGGTACCTACCATATCTTAAGGAGAACCCCCAATTAAATAGGTACAACCTAGGCGGTAAGACCGCACATTTAATTTTTGTCTGATGTGTACTGTTTTTATTATTTTTTTGTTCAAAAAAGATTTAGGAGAGACGACAGGCGGTCCGCCATTGTGGTATAGCTTATATTATTATAATATCATATCTAATTTATCACCTTGTGTGTCATTCCCCGCTCCGTCGCTCTCGGCCTCGCTGCCCACGCTGACCGGGCTCTCCCTCCTCTCCTCCTCCCTGGTGGGCTGCGGCGGCAGACCGGAGCCGAACACTCTACTCAGCCACGGCTCCTGATACGCGAGGAGAAATGGAAAGTTCACACTCTGTTGTAAAAATGGCGCATAGTGCCGCATTCTGTCGATATTTGGCCGATCGTCCTCCTCCTCCGATGTTCTCGAATGCTCAGATATATTATTTTCGATGTCAATTTCTGGCGATCGGCGCCCGCTGCCGATCAACGATTCGATTGAGAACGGTCTGGGTGTCCTACGTTTCGTTTGCGTGGTCGTTTCCGCCTCCATTTCACTTTATTTGTCACAAAACACGGGCACAATTTTTATTCACTGGCAAATATGTTTGTAAAAACAACATGAAAGAATACTTGACGAAATTTAAAAAGTTAATTTCGATTTTCGAACACGCAGCACGTGTGTACGCCGCGACACCGTAGTGATGTACTCACATATTTTTGGTTCGGTACCTGACACGCCCACATACGGGGAGTAGACGAAACGTAATCTTATTTTATTAATGTCCCAACGCTCCGGCTGGACGAACATAAGCTTTATTACTATGGCCATAAAACCACGGCTATTACGGTGCAGCACTTTTCTGTAAGGGCGAACCTACGTTGTGTGTATTTTGAATTTCAACCTTGTTCCCCAGTAATTGAGTAACTTTAGCCCAGTAACAATTTTAGCTTTTTGATCAAACATGTTTGTTACAAAAAGAGCTTTAAATAGCCTGCTGTAAGTCATATTTCACGCTTACTCTCTAGTATATATAGTGCTTTTAAGTATTAAGGAAGAGTGGTTTAAGCGTACTTTTGGCAATGTGTGAAAGAATAAGATGTTTACTTTGTACTTGTGAAGGAATGAGACGGGTATAGAGGTATTTGTGGACGCACTGAACAAGGATAATTGGTGATCAGAGTGTTTTGCTGGTGTCAGCACTTTATACGGTGATCGTTTCATGCTGTGTTTGAATTAAAATTCTTTTACGCCGAAGGATTTCCGTACCATTCATTTTTAATTTTTCTTTTTTTTTAAACTTGGACGTCTATGAAATTACTTTGACAGTCTTGAAGTAAAACATAATTTAAATTTCCTTTTTTAATAAAATCCAGTAAATAAACCGTAGCGAGTATTCTGTAATCATGACCTGCCATCATGGGCTGACCCGGTTATTACCTGCTTATTTTACTCTATTTTGTATAAGTAGGTAGGTACCTTTAACCTGTTTATTAGGTATACCTACTCAGAAGTATTTGGTGAGCATAATCACCAATTTATTGTGAGTCTGAATTACACATGAGTCTGGGAATTATGTGTACCTAAGTAGGTACTTCAGATTTGTGTAGTAAGGTAACTATGAAAATGTTTTTGTTATTTCCAAATGAAACTTATCCAGGGGGTCAGTATTTTATTAGTAGGTAAGGGGCAATATTATAGGTCGGTTACACCAATTTTTAACCTCCGACGAAACAAGAGGGGTGTTGTAAGTTTTGTCGTGTCTGTAGGTATGTGTGTGCCCGTCTGTCTGTGGCATCTTAACAGCCAAACGGATGAACCGATATTGATCTAGTTTTTGTTTGAAAGCTGGTGCTATTGCGAGTTTTCGCAGCATCAGTCCGTTCACTAGGTACTTGACAATTAAAAAAAAAAACTTCAATTACACAAGTTTTTTTTTGACGCTCTGCCGTTTTGGCTGAGGACTGGCGCTGTAAGGGCAGCACCAACTCGGCGGTCATTAGACAGCAATTTGTCCCACCCCCTCCCCCGGCTCCCGTCACTTAGCAGTTAGCGACAACCCTCGCCAAATTGATTGTGGCTATTCCTTACACCGTCATTAAGACGGAATTATTCGTCTGTAGACGTTATTATCGTCTATGTTTTTGGTATTTTCCAGAAAGGTTTATTATTTTTTCGAATAAAAAATATCCATGGGTAATATTTCAGAATTTAGACTAGGTACAAACCAAAATCAAATGTCCGCGTCGGTGATGAGCTTGCGACTGACCATAGATAACATAGTATATTATATAGCGTCTGACGCTTGTTAAGTGACATAAAATATTATGTTTAAAAATAAAACTTTATTGCGAATTTGTACATGAATAGTTTATATGTAATGTTACTTAGACGAAGGTTAGAATAGAAGTGACCTAAAGTAATGTCAACTCATATATAAAGACAGAACGAAGTCTTAATGACTTGTATACAGAGCAAAGTCCTGTGAGAAAGCAACACATTAGTAATGACTCGAACTTTGGTAAATGATAATAATATACTAAAGACTTATTTATTTACCTTACGACATCGATATTAAATAGGATAGAAATATAATGTTCGTACATGATATATTATATAGAATAGAGTATAGGTAGAATAAGAAACTATAACTAACTTAAACTATGTATAGGGATGTGGTATATAACACCTCCCCCCTTAGAATAAAGATTGGGTGTTTGCACCCAATTTTTCCGAAGATTTTGCAGTGCTTGTTCCAGCGTCTTCGTCTTCATCATCGGAAATGCAGGTTGTGGTGGCCTCGTGGATCGAGGTCATCGGAATAGATATGTGGGTGTTCCGCCTTTTGGATCGCCCGAAGCAGTTGTTGAATATTTGTATAGCACCATGTGGATTTTCGTTGTGATGCAGTTGAGGTCTTCTGAAGATGCTGGGACATCGGCGGCAGCAATACAGAGTAATAATGACCAGCAATATTATGCCGATAGCGAGATTCATCCAAGAAAATGTTGATGCTTGTTTGATTATTAAGGAGTCTTCTGTGTATTTATTTAGTTGTTCGGAGTGCTGATCTAGGTGATGTTTTATTTGTCTTAGAGAATCTAAAGGTACATCATTAATTGAAAGAGGGATGATCTGTGGTCTTTCTATTTGTTTTATATCTTTAAAGCAATCTTCATTCCTTATGTCTGGCATTAGGATTGGGTAAGATACATTTACTTCGGATATGTGATAGGCGGCTAAGGTGCTGTAACCTGTGTGAAGTTTACAACCTTCAGGCAGTGTTAAAATACCTGCTCCCTGTAACTTCTCGTGCGTTACTTTATTTTGGCATTGTAGAACGGATGGAGTACTGTCGCTGAGTATGTAGAGCCATTTGTTGTTTTCGATGTTCTGGAACGTGTTTATTTTTGCAGAAAATGTGGATGTCGTGCAGCTCTCAGGTAATGATAAAGAAACGCTGAATAACATTTGAAGTTCGCAGATAGGACGTGCTGCACCATCGTAGACCACGAAGTCCGTGCAGATCCTCTTCTTTGTAGAGTATGTCTTACAAGTGTTCAATGAGCTCGTAGACACGTATTTTTGTCCACTCGGATTTGTAGCCAAATAAGTATGCTCGGGAAGGATGGTGGTATAATAGGTGGAATTTGGATGTTGGATAGGTATGGAGAAGATATGATATAAATTTAAAGGTTCATTTTGAACTAAAGGAAATTCTATTACATAAACTAAACGATTCGAATATACGTAAGCTGATAACGACGATGAGTCTAGTAGGCTATGAATGTTTTCGTAACTTATTGATTCTACTAAACGTTTGCTGGTACGTATGTGATTAGAAAGCAAAAGTTCCTCGTATATTTTATGTAAACTTATAATGGAAGGGTGAATTATGTTTGATTTTGCGAATAATATGCTAGTTAAACAATCGTTTATTTCATTTTCTAAACTGATAACTGATTCCAAGATTTGTAATGAAGTAGACGATACTTCTTCTGATATTTGAATATTAAACATAGATTCTTCCGATTTATTGAAATAAGTATCTAAGCGATTTAAGTTTTCGTTTATTATTTGTTCATCGAATGTTATTTTGAATATAGTGTCGTTAAAATTTTTGACTGTGGATGAGGTTATTTGAACTTGTTGTTTCATAAGAGAATGGAGATCCAATTCGCGACGCTCAAGTAGATCGATACATTCGTCATAACGTTTTGCGTCTCTAGCATCGGGAGTTCCAATAAGCCATTTTAATAGAGAGCCAAGACCGTCGAGCAGTTCTCTCTTTTGACGTTTGGAATTTTTACCTAGATATAAGTTTAATTCGGACAACCTGTTATAAATTTTGTTTAGGTTTGTTTTTAAGAAAGATAAGGTAGATTGAACGTTAGGAAAAGATAAATATTTCGTTGAAAAACTATTGAATTTAACAGCTAATCTTTCGAGCGAGTCTTTCGAAATAAAAAGGGGTTTCAAATCTTTATACACTACAAGTTTCCATGATTCATCTGAAGGATATAGCGTACCTTCTTCCTTATAGAATAAGCCGGAATAGGAAGGAAGATTTTCGGTTATTTTTAGACAGTGGATACATTGTTGGGTTGAAATGACCCTGAAACAGACGAGAACGTCTTTTTAGACTTACTGTATTTGTATTTATAATATAACATTTTAATAAAAATGTACATTTTGTATAAGACAATATAAAATAAGAATTTAACTATAGAACATATGATAAAATTTATATAAGGATTTTTCATATATTCATGCATGGTTTTGATATATGTGGGATTTTGAGCATAAACTTTTGCACAACATTCGATCCTGTAAATGAAATATTACGTAGTAGTTTTTGCTTATGGTTACTGTTTTTTTTTTTTTATGTAAAAATGTAAAATTTAAAGAATAAATAAAAAGTATTTAAAATTATTAATATATAGGGTATAAAAATATAGTTTTACAAACTAAACTAAATCATTTGCGCTATATGGTCTCAACCTATTCGCATGGACAAGCTGCGTTCGGTTAGCTTTTTTTATCAAATAATTTTCGTTAAATCCTACTCGAATAACTTGATATGGCCCATCCCATTTTGAATCGAGATTATTGGGATTTGGTACGCGTAGCATGACCTGGCTACCTAAACGATATTGAGCTATATTTTTTATTTGTTTATCATATCGCTCTTTAGATTTTTCCTTCATAGATTCGATATTACGAAGTGCTGTATCTCGAGATGTTCTAAGGCGTTCGTTTAAATCCTTTAGATAATCACAAGCTGAGTAATCTGGGATAGGTTTTAAGGAGTAAAATGGTCGCGGTTTAAACCCGAATAGTAATTCATGAGGTGTATAACCGGTAGATTGATTAAGAGAGGTATTATGACACATGATAACAAAGGGAATAACTTCGTCCCAATTTTTGAGTCTGCGGCTATGATACATGCGAATGTGGTCTCTTAGAGTGGCGTGAAACCTTTCAAGAGCACCGTTAGTTTGCGGATGATAGGCTGTATTAAAAGTATGATTCGTTCCTAGAAATTTAACTAATTGCTTTATAACATTGTTCATAAATTCTGTACCTCGATCTGAATGAAAACGTTTTGGCACACCAAAGTGTTGACAAAAATGTAAAATTTTTTTAGCTACTGTGACGGCTTCTTTATCAGTTATTGGATAGGCTTGAACGAATCTAGTAAGCTCGTCTTGAAAAGTAAGAACGTACTTGTTATTATTATCACTTATTTCGGAATAGGAGACAACGTCAATAGAAACACGTTCAAAGGGTTCTGTTGACTGAGATGTTATAACCATAGGGGCTTGATATGTCTTTCTTTGTATTTTGTTGCGTTGGCATATAATACATGATTCTATATAACTTTTTATGTCGTTGGACATGCCTTTCCAAAAATATTCATCACGAATCTTTCTTATAGTTTCACTTATTCCACGATGACCTGAGAGTGGTTCGTCATGGTACATTTTTAGTATTTTAGGAATTTCTTCGGGACTAGGAGTTTTTACTTTGTTTTCACAGATGGTAATAATACAATCATATATATCTGATAAGTATGTCGTTATTCGAAGCTGTTCATTGCCTACCATTTTACAGGTTCTGTCATCCTTTAAATTAGGTACACATAGAGTTTGAATTTTATGTTGTTGTAGACAGGATTGTAGTGCTTTGAAATAACTTTCAGAATCCCAAGGATCATAGTGATTTGGTCTAGTATAACAAAAATAAAGATTTTGATTTTCATTTGAAGTAATTAAATCTACATCGTAGAGTTCTTTCGTTTCTCTGAGTTTAAAAGATTCTTTTGTACAAAGATTTACAGCCTCATTGTAGAGTTGGTTTTGTTCATGTGTTTCGATAGATGTATCTATGGGAATGAATATGTTCTTGTGACGTGAGTCTAGAAGTCTGTTAGGCGATATTTTCAACTTAGAATTATCAGAGCTAATATTATTTTCAGTGAAATGTTCATAATTTAACTGTAAATATTCCTTATCGGGGCTTAGATCATTTGGATTTTTGTTATTGTTTACCGTTAAGCTATGGTCTGGCAATGAGTTGGTATCGTCGTTCGTAAGGTCTATGATGTTCGTATTTAGTATTGGAGGGCGAGATAGGGCATCGGCATTGGTATTATTTTTACCAGCCTTATAGATTATTTCGTATTCGTACTCTTCTAGTTTTAGTCTCCAACGAACTAGTCTACTACCAGGATCTTTAATACTAAAAAGCCATGTGAGAGGTTTGTGATCGGTAACGATTTTAAATTTGCGACCAAACAGATAGGGGCGAAAGTGTTTTACTGCCCATACGATTGCTAATAATTCACGCTCTATTGTAGAGTAATTTGATTCGGCTTTATTAAGGGTACGAGATGCATAAGCTATAGGGAGGTCTCTACTAATCTCACCTTGCGATAAAACTGCTCCGATGGCATATAAGGATGCATCTGTGGTCAGTATAAATTCGCGGTTAAAATCAGGGTATTGAAGTAAAGGAGTAGTTGTAAGAATATTTTTACAAGTTTCAAAAGCGTTTTGTTGTTCGTTGCTCCAATTAAACGGGACGTCCTTTTTGAGTAGCGATGTAAGGGGCTTTGTTATTTTACTGAAATTTGGAATAAACCTACGGTAATAACCAGCTAGACCTAGGAATGATTTAATATCTTTACAAGATTTAGGTGTAGGAAATTCTTGGACTGACTTTACTTTATCTGGGTTAGGTTTGACACCTTCACTAGAAATTATGTGTCCTAGATATGCAACTTCTTTCCTTAAAAATTCGCACTTATCAGGCTGAACTTTGAGGCCTTGTTGTCTTAACCGTTTGAACACTTCTATGAGTTTTTGTTCGTGTTCCTGAAGGCTAGATGCAAAAACTACTATATCATCAAGATACACGAAACATCTTTCACCTTGTAAGCCGTACAAAACGCTGTCCATTGCACGTTGAAAGGTTGCGGGTGCATTTTTAAGACCAAAAGGCATTCTTAAAAATTCGTAGTGCCCGTATGGAGTATTAAAAGCTGTCTTCGAAATATCTTTTGATTCAAGTTCTATTTGATGAAAACCGGACGCAAGATCTAACGTTGTAAAGTACGTTGAATGTCCTAGTTTATCTAGTATATCTGATATATTTGGCAAAGGATAACTATCTCCTACTGTTATTTCATTTAGTTTGCGATAGTCGATAACTACACGCCACTTTTGTTTCCCAGAGGCATCTAGTTTTTTAGGTACAACCCAGATCGGACTACTCCATGGAGATGTACTAGGTTGAATTATGTTTTGGTCTAACATTTTTTGAATTTGTGATTTTACTTCCTGTTGGTGAATAAAAGGGAATCTATAAGTTTTTGTATTTAACGGTATTTCAGAGGTTGTAGGAATTGAATGCTTCGTGTGGTTGGTAAAAGTTAAGGGCTGACCTTCGGTGTAAAATATGTCACAGTATTCGGATATTATTCTATAAAGTGATTCACATTCTTCTTTGTTTAAATGTTCACTTCTTACAAGATTCAATATGTCGTTCTTATTTAAATTATTATGTTGGTTATTATTTAATGAGTTTATTTGATAAGTATCATAGGTAAACGATGTAGTTTGTACAGTGGGTGTCAAAATAGTTTTATCGTCGTTACTGGAGTTCAAACATGTGATTAAGAAATGATGGTCTTTAACAATAACAATCGAATGAGGAATAACAATATTATCTTCGTGAATTTGTTGTTTTTCAACAATAGCTGAACCATTTTGAATATCTTTAGTAAAACATTGTATAACAGTTTCAGAGCGTTTCGGCAAGAAATGATTTTTGGTACAAGTTTGCTCCGTTTTTTCGTGAAGATAAAATAAACTATACAATTTATTTTGAACTTTCATTGTTTTTGACTTTACATTAATTTGGACATTAAACTTAGTCATGAAATCGTTACCTAAGATTCCGTCAGATTCGATATTTAAGTTTGCTATATGGAAAAGATGTTTTGGAAGCTGGTCTAAGGAGATAACTGAGGTGCCGTATGTTTGAATATTAGCATTGCCGTTGGACACGCCAATTATTGATACTGTGTTAGACGTATCAATGGGATTGTTCCCTATTTTATTTTTGTTTATTACGGATATAGCAGCTCCCGTGTCTACTAAAAGAGTTACGGGCTGGTTACCTATATAGAATCTACAATGGAGTAGATTTTCAGGAGGGATATTCAAAGAAGAAATATTATAAGATTTTTGTATGTTTTCAGTAGAGATTTCAGATTTCTGAGGATTATGAGATTTGGACTTCTTGTATTTTTTTGATTTTTTATTAGATTTATGGATTTTGATGCTTGAATTTTGGGGCTGGTTACCCTGTCTGTAAGCGGGAAATAGAGATTCGGTTGATGTAGATTTAGAAAAATTCGTAGTACTCTGGGTTTGGGGCTGGCTACCCTGTTCGAGAGTTTTAACAATATTACATTCTATCGTTTGAGTGCAAACATCTTTCATTTGTCTCCGATAGACTGGAATGTTTTGTTTGCATTGATTATTATTATTTCCAACAACTAAATTATTATAACTACATTGTCTCCGATAGACCGGTTGATATTCAATGTTTTTCAGCGAGTTTACTGAATATGGGTGTTTTCCATAGCGTGTAGAACTTGAGGAATCTCGGTATCTACTGTGGGATAGTATCTCGAGCTTTGATAAGCGGTTCCCGATGAGTTGCTCATCTCGTCGGCCGCGTACGAGTTTAAATGATTCACTATAGGTTTATTTTCTTTGCTAAATTTAGAGTTTGGAGGAGTTTGATTTTTATTATTGAACGCGCGTTTTCGACATTCTGATATGAGATGCCCGGGTTTTTTACAATACGCACAGGTTTTAAAGCTAGGCGATGGAGAAGGTTGTGTTCTATACGCGGGTTTGAATTGGTTCCCAGTTTCACTACTTTTAAAATACAAAGCCTGTCTGCATTTATTCATATTTCGAATTTTTTCTTCCTGGATTGCGAAATTAGCTGCATCGCATAATGTACTGAATTTTTGAGTTCGTAACATTATTCCTATATCTGATATTAAGCCGTTTATAAATACATTAAGAGCTGTTTCCTCGGTTAAATCGCGACGACCTGTTAAACTTTCGTCTGTCACTTCTGTATAAAGTTTTTCGATCACTTTGGATCTACATAGATCGACGCGGAGATAGTAATCGCTTACACTCTCTTTATGGTTTTGGAACATACTTTGGAGCTCTAAAAATAAGTGACCTAGAGTTTTGGTTTTTGAATATTTTTGAATGAGGAATGCTTTAAGGTCACTCCAAGTAGTAAATTTCCGAATATGTACATCGAACGATCCCGGCCCGACTATTTTATTTAATGCATAAGTTAGTAAAGGCTCATGTAATGGAACTCGTGCCAGTGAGAACGCGGAATCGCATGATCGAATATATCTATAGACTTGGCTATTTTGTGTTGTATCGAAACTAGGTATTAAGTTATTTAGGGCTTGTAAGTCTAATACAACAGCTGAGTTGGATGACGTTATGTTGGCTTCGTTTTGCATTTTTGTTTGTTATTATTTCAAGTTTAGGATAAAAGATGTATTTTATTTAATATTTTTTTTGTTTAGAAAAATAAATTGATTTTAGCTAATGCGCGGTTTTTAGTTTTATTTTGATTTAGAAAAAAAAAAAAATAGTAGACGATTTTCGTTTCAAAAGAGGATTGGAATGGAATTGGAAGAGCATATAATATTTGAGCCACTTACCAAAGTAACAAAATGATGTGCATGGTCCGGCGAGGAATTTTAAAGCTCTTCAAGCACCGTTGATGTGATTTGGCGATTCTTGTCCTTTTCACACACGTTGATCCCCGTCTTTTTGCAAATCCTACCGACTGCGCCAAATTTGTTAAGTGACATAAAATATTATGTTTAAAAATAAAACTTTATTGCGAATTTGTACATGAATAGTTTATATGTAATGTTACTTAGACGAAGGTTAGAATAGAAGTGACCTAAAGTAATGTCAACTCATATATAAAGACAGAACGAAGTCTTAATGACTTGTATACAGAGCAAAGTCCTGTGAGAAAGCAACACATTAGTAATGACTCGAACTTTGGTAAATGATAATAATATACTAAAGACTTATTTATTTACCTTACGACATCGATATTAAATAGGATAGAAATATAATGTTCGTACATGATATATTATATAGAATAGAGTATAGGTAGAATAAGAAACTATAACTAACTTAAACTATGTATAGGGATGTGGTATATAACACGCTCCTTTTTTATACGTAGACAAAAGACAACGACTCAAAGTAGGTAAACAAGGTGTAAAATAAATGAGTGATAATACTTTAGGGTTCGTATGTGCTAGTCCCTATGTAGAGTTTACTGTGAAAGTACCAGCGCTGAAAGACTTACTGTTTACTTTCATGTTTCTATGAGAAATGCCCCAACATCATAAATTTGCCCATACAATTTTTTTTAAGTGACTGTTTTAGCGACAGGACCCATGCACACCCTAAAGTAGGTTATTTGCCTATTATCACTTATACACAATATTACAGCCATTATATTTTGCTTTTTCTGGTTATTATTTAGAAGGTTCATTATGTACCTATGTAAGTAGGTAGTAGGTTCACCTATATCTAATTATGGCCACATTACTCACACCGACAGATTCAGATACCGTTACATCAGAACGTCGCAAAAATGACAAAGTAAATAAAAGCTATTAAATTAATGATCTATTGTTTGTCCAGTTAGGATTCAGCTGGCGATGGCTATGGGAACGCTGCACGAGACAGGACTGAGAATGGCCCAGACGATGTGTTTATTGGACTTGTAAAACAATTCTGTCATTTAAATTGTATTTAAAGCAACTGCTAACCTGTCGATAGTATTTTCCTCAATCTAGTTTGTGGCTGGGAGGATTGCCATTGCGACGGCGACATAGTGACTGTATAGAATGTATGTAGAGTAAGTAGAGTCAACAAACTTTGTAGATATTAAGTCTATGCCTATTAATAATAAGAACTATGAACCTACAGTGTGTTATTTTTACCCAGGACCTACTAATTGTCATATTCGGGAATTCTACACATCATCTCATTTACCTACCTACTATTTTTATTTGTATTTTACTATGTACTTACCACCGAGTTCATTTTTGTGCTGGGTATTTAAAATATATTCTATAATCAAATAATAACAATTCATCTAAATAAAGCGACTGAACGAATTCACAAATCGCATTTATGAACATTTATCATAATTTGCGTCCATTACACATAATAGAATAAATTCATAACAAAATTCATATTACGCTCGTGGCCCATAACATCAAATATTAAAACAGCCTGTGCATTTTGATAGGGTGTCCCATTCTTGCACGACCATTACAGCTAGGAGTGAGAGAGATGTAAATACCGACTGTGTTGCGCTCTAATCGGTCGTTTGTAAGTAATGATCGCGGTCACGCCCCGCAATCACGAGTCGGTCGTTCCATTGGCAGACGCTAGGGATGGCATTTGTTTTTTTTATCGAGTTAAGTCGATTCATTAGTGTGTAGTGATGAGGCTCGGTCCCCCGCGGCCCGCGTATCGCAATTTATCAAATTAGAAGACATTATTGCTGGTAAATTTAATTTCTGACAAATATTAGGACGTGTGTTAGATTATCAGATATTCTCGGTGATGATAATAACTAATTTGATTATACACAAAAGGGAGTTCTAAATAACTGTCATAAATAAATTTACTTCGTTGGCACAGTAATTTTGATTTTCATTCAATTTTAAACCTTCCATGTACCGTTCAGACTTCAGGCATGTAATAACAACTAGAACCCATATAATATAATAATAACTCTCTCTTCCTTTTACTCTCAAAACCCAGTGGGACGGTAAACCGACACGACTGGCGCGAGAAGGACCGACTTTTTACATGCCCATCCGACGCATGAATTATTTTTCTTATTAGACGATCACCTGATTAGCCTGCATTTTCCTTACCAAACTTGGAAACAACATTTTTTTATTGTTACAACGCACGAATCGAACCCACGACCTCCGGGCCGAGAGCGAAGCTTTGAACCACTAGACCACGGAGGCGTTAAGATCCCATATAATATAATGTTAAATGACTAAAAATAATCTAATTCTTTCATAGATTTACAATATAAATGACCAAACTTACAGTTTGTTAGGTTATGCTTGGCCTTCTACGCTATTTACGCACGAACCTTTTACTTACCTACGCACGAACTTTTACAGTTTTACGAGATATCTATTTTTAAATCGTAATAAAGAGTCAAAATATGTCTATATAATATAAGATATAATATTATATAAATATAAGAAAGCCGATATGGATGACCATTGACGCTGTTCCACCGTACGCCGACGGCCGGGCGTACTTAGTTGCGTCTTGGGGTAACCTAAGCAATTTACAGATACGTAACACAATCACTGTGTAATTAAAATTACTAACGTAATCCAAGTAAAGTGATATTGTAAGCTAAGTTAGCGCGATGCGAATATAAAGAATAACAACACTTGTGTCCCTTGTGACTCTACTTTCATAAATTATAATTGTGCATAAATTTTCCACGTCATTTTACTGAAGAACTCTACAATGTATGAATTCTAAATTCAAACTCCCCCAAACGTATCGAATGGCGCGCTGTCATGTCGCAACACTATGCACTTTACGGCTGTCACTAGCACATCACAATTTTGCCACCCATGACAACTCCTGCACCCCACTGAGCACTAATAAAATATCGTTAAATTATAATTAATCTCCGCTAATAAATTCCGCATTTTTTAAACACAAACCTAATAGCATAATAGGATTGAACGAATGTTATTTATATCTACCTACTGGATTAAATTTTTAATTGAGTTAATTCTTGTGTTAATCTTTTCTTACAGTGGAAACCTAATAAATAAGTATTAAGTAAACCGATTGCCTTATTACAATAATATTATCGACTGATATACCTATTATAAATTAATATAAAGTGATTAATAGTAGTAGTAAATTATTATTTTAGGGCAGGTGACAACAAATCTTCATTCTTACTTTGATCTCATATTGATCGCACAAGTTGCGGGTACATATAAATTCTAATCTGTGGAAATAATTTCGCGCGCTGTCAAGTGGCCGGCGGCGGCGGAAGGGGCGTGGTTTCCGGCCACGTTCCGTTTTACACAAACGTAATGCACCCATTAAATATTGACAAATTGTTAACCCCAGAACCGCATTGCGAGTGAGCTTTATTTCAATTATTATTTTAGCGCTAAGCCCTTTTTTTGCTCATGCAGTTAGTACTTACTAACCTTACTAGTAGTTCTATAATATTATAACGTTGAACAGCTGCTCTAAACATTGACACACAATATATTTAGTTATGAATTATAATATGAGGTAGATACCGAACTATACGTTGAATCATTTTAAGCAATTTAAAACCAAAAGCGAATAGAAGTGTTACTGTATTATATTTCTATTTAAATGTATTTCGGGAATCTTAATTTTTATTCAGAAATTATAGTATTTGCTCGCTTTTGATTTTGTATTTGATTTAATTTCATCCATATGTTCAAAGTGCTTTTTGTTTTATAATCAGATCAGAACAAAGAACACTCTTATCCTATTACTACTTATATACATCTATAGTAAACATTAAACAATGATATTTCTGTCCATAATGAGCAGTGCGATCATTATTTAAACAAAACAAAGTGTGTTTTTCAAATTACACGTTTCATTCCACGCACTGCAATTTGTAGTCCAGGATCGGGGGTGGAATTAAGTGGCCTCGGTAATGGCGGTCGTTATCAAATCAATATTGATTTGTCGTTAGTCGTTACAAACGTCCATATTAAATTCAAAGTTTGTAAAAAGTCACTCAGGCGCATTTATAAGACTACTTTCACAAATGAAGACCGTACGTGTTACCCAAAACTGCGGTATTCCTGTTAACTTCGCTTACTTACTTAAATGGTAAAACGGGGCCTATATTTTATTTATGTATTTTCACATTATGAGTTTTATGTTGTTTGTAAATTGTACAGTAAGGTAGGTAGGTACACCATCGGTGCACGTTTCTTACCGACTCGTACTTCGCCAGTTTTAATTTTAAAACAATTATCCTATTAGTTACTGTAATTTCTGGAATGTGGACGGTACTCCATAGCGAAGGAGTCACAATAGATCCAAAAGGGTCGCAGTGATGTCAGGGCCTGACAAGGCCAGCATTCAGTTGAAAAAAAAACTTATTTCTACGTTATTAAAATGTAGTAAATTAATTTAATAATGATTATATTTCATCATTAAATGATAAATAAATTTTATTTACTCGAAGTTATTAGGTAGGTTACTATACTACATACATATAACGTATATCTATGTTTACTCACACTCCTGACCACACTAATGCGTATGTACTAAAGTATGTACACGTACTCGATATTTACCCCTAATAATAATATTTACAGCACTTAAGCTATACAAAGTTGTGTGTTAGAAAGTCACTATATATTTATTAGGAAGTTAGTAGGTACGGAACTAAAACTTTATTGATAGATATATATATATATTTTAATGAAAACACTGATGAGCAATTTATTCATATTTCGGAGCCACATTAGCTCTATACAACACGTGGTTTCGTGTATGTGTAATTGATACTCTTGCATTGTTATAATTCAATAAAGACATACAAAAGTTTAGATATGATAAACATTTTCTGTTACTCGCAACGCCGTGGAACAGTTAGGCTGGTCTCTCGAGGTCTAGGACGACCACATAGTACGCAGAAGACTATCGTCACAAGGTCCATTTCAGTTCCTTTGTGGAGAGATTACCAACGGATCTTCTGTCAACCATCGAGTTGGAGAAGATTTAGAAGAAGTCAACCGAAGATCCGAGGGAGATTCCGACAGAAAGCGCGCTTCACGTAACTCTTACAACTATGTACATTTAAAATTTTAAAATATCTAGCCCAGCTAAGGCATATCTGGCCCTTTTCATGTGCTAGAATACAGTAGCGAACGTATAATTTGTTAATACGCGGTTCCGTATCTTGCTTAAGCATTAAATTTAGGGTTTCGTTGTATCCCCTAATTCGATAAAGGACCCTTCGGACATAAAACGTGTAACCATGTTTCTGTATGCTCTGGGACAAAATACCAAACCTTCATTATTAATGATACATCTACACTAATATTATAAAGAGGAAAGATTTGTATTTTTGTATGTAACGACTTAACTCAAAAAGTACAGGACCGATTTTAATAATTCTTATTTCATTAGAAAGCTACATTATCACTGAGTAACATAGGAAATAAAAAATCAATTGCTATTCGTTAGTCTCGCTAAACCTCGAGATCAGCTGAACTAATTCGGCTATTTTTGGTCTTGAAATATTCGTGGAAGTTCCGGGAAGGTTTACACGGCTTCCATGCTCAACGAAGTGGGCACGGGTCTAGTTAATTATAAATTAGCTTGATATATTATGTGACACATGTTTGAAATGAAAACAAAAAGCTGTGTGAAAGCAAGATTGACAGCAATGTATTCTTAACGTTACCGAATGCCAATCGTATCGTAAGGACACTGCCATATTATTCATACAATTCTTTTTTTATTTTATAACCTTACTCGGATAGCGTTACTTAGGTACGTAAATTGTTCCTGCTTACTCCACTGGTACTTTAGTTTAGAATTTCAGATTCTTAAAATAATAATAAATTTATTTTTCTAGTTGCCACAAATCCAGAAAGATATGTGACTCATGGTGAGCAGACTGTTTGTCACCCCGTGGTCACCCCAATTGAACCCGCGTTCGTCGCTACAAGCTAACTCCAGTTTGCTAGTCTCCCAAATTGATATGAGATACTTTTGACGAGGCATTTTGATAACTGTTTATAAATATAGGTATATATGTTTTGATAAATTACTGTTCTGTGCTATTTTTATTACTTCTCTGCCTATTTTACAACTAAGTCTAAAGATTTCCGAACGGATATATTTGATTATTGTAACTGATAAGTACTTAATAATAATTAATACTCTATTCAGCTCTACAGTTGACTATGTAAGTATTTCCTGTCTATCCCTGTCGAGCAATTAGAAAAACAAATCCGCTCAGTATTACTCGCTTTAAATCTAATTTCGTGGCAAATAACAATTAACAAAGTCACTTATGCCTAACGACAGACGGCGACGATTCGAGCTGTCACTTTGACAGATCGGAATGGGCGGGCTTTGACGTCCTTTTGCGCGGGAACGTGTTGATGCGTTCTCGGAGTTTTTTCGTTTTATTTTCGGAGCGATTTAGATCAATTGCGGACGTTAATTTCTTTTACCTTTTGGCAAACTTATAAAATATATGGGGTTCAGAAATAGGACTTAATTGTTAACATTATTTTGTTATATAGAATCCTGAATTAAAAGTTAGTTAAAAGTTAATTGAGCTATGAACAGTTATACCTACTTCCATTCATTGAAATGAGTGGTAGCTAAACTTAAGTCCGTGGAGTGCCATAGTAAGATTAGCATTTAGTGTGCAACCGTTCTCTTCTCAAATAGAAAAAATATAAAATCTATGAGGGAGGTTTATTTCCAGTGGTGATCGTCATGGCTGAAACGACGATGTCGAAATAGATATGGAATTGGTACCTACTCAGAGTGGGATTATGATTTACAGAGCAAAAATATGTCAAAATATGATACATAAGGGAAAAGTAGGTAATTTAGGGTGGGCAACAATGGGAAGTCACTTAGCCGTTTGCGTCCATTACCCGGCTATTGAAACATGATGAATAGCGCACATCCCTCCGCAGACTGCACGCAGTCAAGATAGCTGTGCATTTTGTGGTTATATCCGTTTTCTCTTTTTCGGTAAACAAAATCAAATTTTAAGGCTACATAAATTTCTTTTAATATTTCTGGTTTTCTGGAATCATCATAAATCCTCAAGAAATATTTAAAAATTGTTAATAATATATTCCGTGTTAATTACCCACTTAAAAGAAGGAACAAGTAAGTGTAGAAACACGTAACATCTGTCAAACAGTCCGCCGCAGCAAAAGCGCGAAACCATCACCGCATTTCGCGCCTCATTTGAATTTGAGTACGCAATCTTCGATTCCATTTTCAAAGGGATACTAAAATGTTGCCAGCAATAAAGCACGACAAGCCGAGCGTGGTGTTGTCAGCTCTCAAAACAAATTGGTTAATTGCCCCGCGTTATTTATAGCGCAGAGGATGCGAGAGACAACTTATTAGTGATTTGTTGACGGCGACCGTTTCTTTTCACGCGGCATCCGAGCATGACTAACGATATTGGTTCGGAAAGATCTATAAATATCCCAGTAAATATTGACAGTAAAATACTGGCATGTTACATTTCAAGCAATTGGCAATGTACAGTAGAGTCGGTCCTATTTTCATTAAAGAAGTCCTGCGCAGTTAGGAGAATTAAATCTTATCTACATTATAGAAATTAAATCGCGATCTCAGTTTTAAATATAATATAAGCCATATAAGGGAATAAGTTGATATCAGTATGTACCTACTCTATAAGATTACTAAAAACATACTACCCTACGACAGATTAATTAAAAATCCCTAATCATTGAGCTCTAAGGCCTCAGCCTCGAATTTTGCGGGCAGCGGGGCGGGAGCGGCGGCAGCGCGGGAGCGGCAGGCTCTTTTGCTTAAAATCAAATGGACCGGGGCCCTAATTCTCAGGCCTCGAACATAGATTAATAATTGGTCGCTTTGACTAGATACCGCATTCTGAAAAATGCGGCAACAAATACTACGCCGTATTCGGCGTACCCGCGCCAGTCGCGCTACAAGCGTAAAGTGAAGTAGACGTCTCGAAAATTTGTCAAAGATTTGTGTGAGGGCGAAGCAAAATGCCGATTTGAATAGTCCAACTATGTAAAAATAATACTACATGAAACAAGAAAAATACTGGCATCACATACCATTAGTAAGTATTGTATAAATCTTCTAAAACACAGTCAAATAATATAATCCTAAAATCTCCGATCGGAGTACCGCTTTGTGTTCAATGTTGCCTTGTATTCAAAAATTTTTAACCATATTTAGTATCAGATTACCCGTGTTTACCACGTCATGTCATGTTATAGTAACGCCAAGAAACATATTGTTTACGACTTGATAGGCAACCATGATATGATGTTTATGCGTTGTCATTTTGGGTTGGATTTTATAACGAGTCGCCTTTTTACTATTTACGAGATTCGTGGTGTAGGGGGCTTAAGCGAGAAAGTCATAATTGCCCTTATAGAAATTTTCCGGCAACCCGGAACCCGCAACGCGGGAACCCGGACCCGCAACGCGGGAACCCGGAACCCGCAACGCGGGAACCCGGAACCCGCAACGCGGGAACCCGAAACCCGCAACGCGGGAACCCGGAACCCGCAACGCGGGAACCCGGAACCCCCAACGCGGGAACCCGGAACCCGAAACGCGGGAACCCGCAACGCGGGAACCCGGACCCGCAACGCGGGAACCCGCAACGCGGAACCTGCAACGCGGGAACCCGGAACCCGGAACGCGGGAACCCGCAACGCGGGAACCCGCAACGCGGAACCTGCAACGCGGGAACCCGGAACCCGCAACGCGGGAACCCGCAACGCGGAACCTGCAACGCGGGAACCCGGAACCCGCAACGCGGGAACCCGGAATCCGCAACGCGGAACCCGGAACCCGCAACGCGGGAAGCCGGAACCCGCAACGCGGCAACCCGGAACCCGCAACGTGGCAACCCGGACCCGCAACGCGAGAACCCGGAACCCGCAACGCGGGAACCCTGACCCCGCAACGCGGGAACCCGCAACGTGGAACCTGCAACGCGGGAACCCGGAACCCGCAACGCGGGAACCCGGAACCCGCAACGCGGAACCCGGAACCCAGAACCCGCAACGCGGGAACCCGGAACCCGCAACGCGGCAACCCGGAACCCGCAACGCGGGAACCCGGACCCGCAACGCGGGAACCCGGAACCCGCAACGCGGGAACCCGGAACCCGCAACGCGGGAACCCGAAACCCGCAACGCGGGAACCCGGAACCCGCAACGCGGGAACCCGGAACCCCCAACGCGGGAACCCGGAACCCGCAACGCGGAACCCGGTACCCCAACGCGGAACCCGGAACCCGCAATCGGGAACCCGGAACCCGCAACGCGGGAACCCGGACCCGCAACGCGGGAACCCGGAACCCGCACCGCGGGAACCCGAAACCCGCAACGCGGAAACCGCACGCCGAAATCCGAAACCCGCAACGCGGAACCCGGAACCCGCAACGCGGGAACCCGGAACCCGCAACGCGGGAACCCGGAACCCGCAACGCGGGAACGCGGAACCCGCAACGCGGGAACCCGGAACCCGCAACGCGGAACCCGCAACGCGGAAATCCGGAACCCGCAACTCGGAACCCGGAACCCGCAACGCGGGAACCCGGAACCCGCAACGCGGGAACCCGGAACCCGCAAAGCGGAACCCGCAGCATGGGAACCCGAAACCCGCAACACGGGAACCCGGAACCCGCAACGCGGGAACCCGGAACCCGCAGCATGGGAACCCGAAACCCGCAACGCGGAACCATATCGATAAAGCCGTTCTTGAGTTATAAATAATTTAACTAACACGACTTACTTTTATACATATAGATGTATAGATTACTCCTACTAACATAAGCTAAGCCCGGTAAATGCTCCCGTCACAGTCGGTCCAGCCAATTCGGTGATCATTAGTTAGATGACGATGATGATGGTGATGAAAAGTAGCCTAAATTAATCCATATAACTTTAGCTATCTACCAGTGAAAGTCCCGTTAAAATCGGTCCAGCCGTTCCAGAGATTAGCCGGAGCAAAGTGACACGCCGACAGACAGACATTTTTTTTTTAATTACATTTTCGTTTTCAGTAAATATCGTTGCCAATGCAAAAAAAAAGCAGAAGATATCGTTTAAAATGTCATATGCATTTAGAAAAACGTTGCTAATTGAAAGTTACAAACTGACACTTCAATTTTATTTATTTGTATAGATGCATAGATTTGGAAAACCTCCCCAATCTTGGCGTTTCCACTGACGCGGAGCGGGGCGCATAGGAACTTAGTGGTTCCCAAGCGGAGTGGAGCGGAGATTTCGAGCATAGTGATTGGTCAATTCGGGTACCGCAAGCTTCCGCCTCGCCCCGCATCAATGGAAACGCAGCCAAACGTCTATAACGTCTAACGGTCGTCATGGTAACGACGTTGTTTACAAATGGATTCATGTTTTTGCTAATCCTAATAATTTTATTAATCCAAATAGTTTAAGCTGATATAAAAACGGTATTTATAGCATTTCATAATTTTTATTTTCCATTTGTAAACAATGTCGTTACCATGACACCCGTGTCATATAAACTGGGAACGACGTGAATCGATCGAGCCCAGGTTCAAACCCCGCGTGTCCATCACGTATTTTCTTCTTTTTTCTAATTTTCTGCTTATTTCTTTCAACATTTTCTTTCATAATAACCTTTTCGTGACAATAACGAACATACCGTAAAAAAAAATTGCGAAATTGGTCAAGCCGTTGTCGAAGCGCACACGATGTAAGAAATTTTGGAGGTCGTTTTTTTACACTTTGGGCTACATTTTTGGGGTTTTAGTAAGGAACCCTACTTTTTTTAAACATATAATATAGCCTATGTTCAGCGCTAGGAATGTAGCTTTCCAACGGTGAAAGAATTTTTCATATTGGTTCAGTGGTTTCAGAGCCTATTCCATTCAAACAAACAAACAAACAAACAAACAATCAAATGTTACCTCTTTATAATATTAGTATAGATATACAATATACAAAAAGCATAAAAACGAAAAAAAAATGATACTGAAATATTCTAATGAACTTAAAAAATTCTGTTTGACTTTAAACTTCTATTCCCTATCGGCATATAATTACGTGAGGAGTAAATTTGTCATCATCGATGGCGCTCCAGGATTTACTGAAGAAGCGTTTACTTTATTAATAGTTTTGTAACTTTATTAATAGGCACTGGTGTAAATGACACTTCTATGTTAGCTTCAGAGGCATATATCTTCCTATTAGTTTGTTTAACTGAGCACTGGAAACTGCCTATTGGATACTTTTTAGTGCATGGCCTAACAGGGTTCTATATATATATTATAGTATGTATATATATAATTATAGTTAATGTTGTGTGACTTGGCCGTTGACAGATGGATTTCTAATTATTGACAGATTTTATAGCTTACTGGATGACTAAAATTTCTGCGTTCTGGTCTTATCCGGAGGTTCTCAAATAGGGGCCTGAAAATGCGACAAAATGGTGCCTGTAAAGGATGGTACGGCAGTGTTTGCTTCGCGCTCGACTTGGCGGGGACACTGCCGTGCCCCCAGATACTAAAATAAAAAAGCTTTTTGAAAATTATGCCTAATAATTATTTAAGAATATGAAGAAGAACCTTCATTCTTCATAAAAATGATTATGATTTCATATTAAAGATTTTTTTTATTTATTAATATTGATAAATTACCACAGCAACGAAATATTTTCCCTATTGATCGGGCACTAATCAAGTAGCTGGCAACACAATTATAGATGCACACTACAATCTTTGCGCATTGTTTTACACACACTACAATATGAAGTTGACGCATTCAGGAATCTGTTTTTTATTGACAGCGCTCTATCTAGTCGAAGGGCACTGAGACCAATTAATAATCTAAGGCCTCGAACTTATTTTTTACTATCGGTCTGTCCCGCTCATGCAAATGAGATTGGCCGTGCGTGTAAGCGGGATATACGAATATTCGGAACTAAGTTCGAGGCCTGAGAATCGCCGCCCGGTTCTCGAAAACAGCGGCGCGGCAGCGACGTGGGAGCGGGTAACGAGTACTGCACCTCAGAGGGCTTCTTTTACGGAAAGGAATCTACGTCCTAACTGGACTCTATGTCAAAAGAACAAAAGAAGTTTAGATTTGCAAAGGCAATGATTTATCTGTACTTTAATTATTGTGAGTTGTGACAAATAATTGATATAGGTACTTAAATTGAAAAACTCTATCCCACCTTCGCAAAAACGACGTCTAAAAAGGCTGAAACACTAAAACAATTCAATTTAAAATTCAGAAATGTGTAGGTGAAAAATATGATTAAGGCAGAGCCGTGGTCGGAGACCCTAATAAAATCTAAGCGTCGGCGCACACCGTAATACGGTAGAAAAAATAGAACTTGAAAAAGCATAATATTCGGTTGCTGTTGCAATATTCGACGCCAATAGCGGGTTCGGCCACGGCTCTACCTTGACCATTTTTGTACCTATGCATTTCTGGGTTTGAAATCGATGTTTTGCTTCAGACTTTTTTGACCCCTTTTTTGCATATGTTACTTGCGGCATCATTATAAATCGATCGACACCTCATTTATTAAAATCGGTCCAGTAGTTGAGCTGCTGCGAGGGAACAAACAAACATACATACATACATACATAGACTTACAAAATCAAGATCCATCCTTTTGGCTTCGCCAATTTCGGGTAAAAATAAGATTTTTTTAAAAAACACATTTGTTAACTTTTTCATGTGTCGGACAAGCACCACAGCTACACGAAGATTTGGAAAAATTTTGCAATGTCCTTACATTTTATATAGTTTCCCTACCTACTCATCTAAAAATGGCACGTGGAAACCATTAAAGTTGTAACTTATAAATAATACAGTTTACTAACGTTAGACACATCACACAGAATAGATAATAAAGCACTTTGGATCTTAATTTAGTTCCAGAAAGCGGAAAAGGATTTTATTGAAAAGGATAATGGACATTCTGGTCAGTAGACCCCTCTTTTAATGCTTTTTTTCATTGTATGACATACCAACTTAGTTAAACTTGAAAAAAATCTGGTTTTTGTGGTGACGCCAAAAATCACATTATCAAATTTTATTTCCTTTTGTTTAAGCAATTATGAATTAGCTTGTTTTTATTTGGACTTGGTAGTGTTGAAAAGTCGAGGTTACATGTGTGGCTGACCAACATAAGTAGATAAAAATACCGGATTGCGAACTTTCTCCTGTTTTGGAAATCGGTTAAAAATACACACCTTGTGTCACTACTCGATAAATATTGATTGATATACGATAAGGAACGCATTTTCGAACATTTTTCTACCTTCACTTGACCAGTCAATTCACCTATCCCCATGTGTGTAAAAATAAAAAATTAAATTGCACGTTAAAAATATTTCATCCATTTCCCCTAGTATCGAATATAGACGATCAATTACTTTCAAAATTCAAAATTCAAAATTCAAAAATTTTTATTTCCATATAGGTTATTAAATAACACTTATAGAATTGTCCTACATGATGCCTACCACCGGTTCGGAAACTAGCCCGGCGAGAAGAACCGGCGTAAGAAACTCGCGCGGGGCCATCTTTTAGCAAAAAGATTGGAAAATTGTTCTTTTTCTCTTTAAATATAATTTATTATACATAACAATGTTATAACTTAAAAGTAAAATTATAAAAACAAAGAGTACAAAGTTGTAACCTAGCATAGAGGCACCTTATTCCCAGGGTGTGCAATCATTAATGAAATCATTAACCTTATAATAACCTTTAGCACACAAACGTTCTTTAACTAATTTTTTAAATTTATTTATATACTTATTGCCTATTGGGTTCCAAGATACTATTATATATTATTATCAGAGGCAATAACTATTAATTAATAGTGACAATATTCCTTTATTCCTTTTTAAACTGCAACAATTCAATTATCTATTCATTCATATATTATTATTTTAGAACTCTACCAACTCTATTTATACATCAGTTTAATATAATTATTGAAATTTATTAAAACAAGTAGTGACATCTTGTGGTGAGTAGAAACAACTTTAAAACATACATCCAAGGTCACATGAGTTTTTTAAGATTCAAAGACAATTCTGTCAGTACATGTAGACTTGAATTTATTATATATTATAATATTATTATTATTAAAATGGACTTTATTTATAAGTTACGTATGTTCGTTTAATATTTTATTTTTATATAAAATTACATGACAGCAGTGGATTATTAAATTTTTTTGTACTTTTTCTTCGTTTATGTCAAAATGACAACTAAATTGTCAACTGCCAGCTGGAGGATGACAGTAAATTGCAATGAGTTGTCAAAATTTATTGTGTCATGTCACGGTATGTTGTTGTAATTTTTTCAGTAGATAATTTAATTTTATCCCACGATCTACAAAAGTTGTGATAAGTAACAAGTTGTAAAGTATTAAATATCAAGGAAAGTGTTAGGAACTTGTAAACGTCTTCTCTTTAACCAGTCATCATGCATTGGTTTGGTGGAACTATAGGTGAAGCGGTTACACTATCAAAACAGAAAAATGCAATTTTTGTTGTTTTCGTCGAAGGTAAATTACTCACCTACTTTATAAAACTTAACCTATTCGGATAGTAAACTAATTCGGTTTGATTCGTTTTACATTTATTATTTATCATTTAAATGTAATGTTTACTTAAAACTAGCGGTAAATTACGTCATATCTTGCTAGCACAATTTTTAAATGCTATTCAATGTTTACGAATGTATTGATCTTCCGTACCGTTAGGATGACATTTTATACTGCAAGAGAAATCTTTACAGTACAATGAAATATTGTTCTCTTTTAACATTTAATCTTACATCACATTGTTAATGGCTCTCGGTAATGTACAAAATTGCCATTAGAAACTTGGCTGAACTGTATACTATTTTTTAAATGTCAACTGCATCGTGATTTCTGATTGTATCCCTATTTGTATATTCATTGGTACGAAATGGTATTGATAACAATCAATCATTTTTTAACAGACAAGTTATTTTTACTTTAGATATTGTATGTTTTAGAATTATAATAGCACAAAATACAATCTCTTTTTGATTCTACAGGTGACAATGATTTGTCAAAGGAATTAGCAGACACAATTGACAATGAGTTGGTGTTAACTCGTCTGAACAACCCCAACAAGTTCCTGGCTATAAAGCTCAGGAGCGGTTCAGACAACTACACCTATTTTGCACAAATCTGTATCCTTTACATAGATAATCATCAAAAATACCTATATGTGTCAGATAGTCATTGAAAACATGAATATGACTACATATTCTATAAAATGTTTAAGTGACAGTTTGAACACAATTTTCGTCAGAAAAAAAGTCAGAATTTTGTGACATTTCATCTTTATCCATTCATGTCTTCCATTATGATTGCTAACCACTATCAAGTCTAAGGCCTGTATAAATAAAACAATCTCAAACCCAACCTCACCTCGAGAACCTATTTGACAGATAAAAAAATGTTTCGTTTCACTTTTAAAAATGAAGAATTTTACTTATGTTACATACTTAATTTTTTTTCTTTCTTAAAACGTAAAAATAAAGATTATAAAAATATACATTATACTTATTTTATTGTTTCCTGTAATCTATAATATGAATATAACGGTATAAAAAGAAAATAAATTAAAGTACTATGTAACATTAATAAAGTTGTTCACTTTTAAAAGTGAAACGAAACATTGTTTTATCTGTCAAATAGGTTCTCAAGGTGAAACCTAACCTAACCCAACCGGGTTTGAGATTGTTTTATTTATACGGGCCTAAGAATACAATTCCTAAGTCTACTATGCTAGCCAGCTGTGGGTTTGTAAAACAATATAATATGCAATAACTTTAATAGCCACATCTTTAAAAACATGTTAAAGTTTAATTTTCCTTAAGCAGTGTTCAGATCAATTTGTGCCAGTCCCATCATTGTTCTTCATAGGGCGAAATGGTACTCCACTAGAGGTAGTGTGTGCGGGTATTGAGGCACAAAACTTGGCCTCACGTATTGATCTTATCATAGAAGAACATGGTAAGTTCCTATTTACTAAGTTTGGATTTGTTGATTAATATGTATACTCAGTTCAATACAATCTAAATGTATTGAAAACTGAGTTTTAAAATTGAAATATTTAATATCTAGCATATCTCGCAAAAAAATGTGGGATATTACCAAAAGATATAAAATATTTCAGTTTTATGCTACGGATTTCTGCAAATAATACATGATTCTAGAATAAAAAAATAGAAACTATTTAAAACTCAGTATGATCGGCTATAATCCTTCCAATTTAAATATCATAATATTATATTCATGATGCTACAAAGAAAGATAATGATACATTTATTTGGTCAAATCTAAATTTATTGTTTTTATTTATATAATATTGGAGCAGAACACAGTATCCAACTCCATGTAATAGTTGTAAAAGTTATTTTTAGGGTATTAAGTGTTTTTTTTATATTACTAGCTTTTAATTGTGCAAAATAATGCTAATGCTTATAAGTTTATTTTTTTTGTTCTCACTTCAGGCAAGGAAGGTACACCAGTAAAGCCTTCAACATCTGCACAGAGTGTAAAAGAACAAACACAGAGTCTCTTGCAGTCGGAGGCTAGTGGAAGCGGACTTAATACAAGTGGCTCCAATGCACCAGTTACTGAGAGTTTGAAGAAGCCAAGTACAGAAGATGCAGGTAAAATTATTACTTATATTTTATGGTTTTAACCACATAGTACATATATCTTACATTTTAATTTTATTAGTGAGAATATATATGTACATAAAGATTCAATAAAAGTAGTATTTACAAAACACAGAATAGATTTTATAATTAGTAGGGCGAGGGATTGTAGGGGGGAGGGAATCATATAGAGAGGATTGGTTTTTAGCCAGGAAAAGAAAATATGGTCCAGAGTTCTTTCATCAAGTCCACATTCACAGATAGAGTTATCCCTTACCCTGATTTTAGCCAACAAACCAGGCGAGCAACAATGTCCCAGTTTCTGAAATACTTAGTTTTATTAATTGTTTTACTTATGTCATGTATTTCATTAATTACTTAAATATTCTTAGCTCTGAGCGAAGTAACGCATTTGAAGAGTACTAGAATACTGTATAAATCATCCACTGACAGATGCAAAGACCTACTTTTACTGTTGTTCATAAATTCTGTACACAGAAATCAAATCAAATTATTTTATTTCCAAATGAAACTTAATAAGCTATTTTCGGAAAGTCAACAAAAAGGCTACCACCAGGCATAAGATATGAGCGGCATACACAAGAGTCCATAGTGGCATATACATGTGTGTTTTGATACAAATAAACAATTATGATAATTGGGTCCTGTTCACCAACTTGTTATAGTGTCAGATATTTGTTATTAGTATGTAAAATAAAAATTTCAGTTGGCCCAGCAGCAAAAGTACAAAAGACAGATAATAACAAGCCACAAGAGTATGAGGTGGTCTGTGACGGTGATGTGTGTGTTCGGAGACCCAAGGACGATCAGGCAGGGAACAGCAATGACACAAACACACAGGCTCCTGAAACGGTCAGTCGTATAAGTACTTAGTTTTATGAACATCTTTACCCATATAGATTTGATTTTTTTTTATTCTTAAAGAGGCTTTTACCATACACATCATGTCAGCCCCATCATAACTTATACTAGATATTAACAAATAATTTTGTATATAAATTTTGCTGCAGGTGAAGCCAGAATATATATTCACAATATAGATAAACAAAAATCAAACCTATTATTAATATTAAATTTACTAAAAAACTCCTTTCTTTCGTCGGCACCTTAGTCAGATTTCTATACAATTAACTATACAAAAGGTTAAATACGACTAAATTCATATATACCTATAGTGTTTGAAAAAAAGAAAAGTTTGAAAAGTGTCATTTAAATCATTCCACGTTATTGTTATTTTATATATACTCGTATTTAGATTAAATTGCATGTAAATAGAATATCTCATATCATTCTTACGTACTTGTATTTCAAAAACACTCCGCCTTCGCGGCTCTCTCGTCTGACTACTGCACCAATCTTTATGCTGTTGTCACAAATGGATAGAGTGGTTCTCGAGGAAAGTTTAGTTTACCAAGTTTAGTATCTTGAAGCAGCTGAGCGTCAAAAAACTTAATTCTAAGGTGGAAGGAAGTTAGTGTATTATATAAAATACTTGGTGAAATTACTGCAGCGGATTTGACATATTATTATTTATTACAGAAAGAGCCAAAAACAACTGATTCTAAAGCCAGCGAAGAAGTTAAGACGGAGCGAGCTAAGGACCTCATAGAGATAAAGAAACGAGAAAAGGCTGAAAAGGAGAAGGAGGTAAATATTTAACTTTGGCGGGAAATGTAAGTGTAAGAGACGCACAACAGCCCGATATCGATGAACAAAATAGGCTCACAATTCCGGAGCTGTCATGGTAATTTTAAAGCGAAACTATACGGATGTAAATTGGTACAGTTCGTCTCTGATAAATTTAACCTAAAGGTTAACAAACCGAAAACATCTAAATTTTCACATATTCACTTATTGTGCTCACTTATCAACACTTTCACTGGTATATTTAAGGATCATACTTCATTATCCAATACATTTTATAACAATTAAACAATAATTAACATATTTAATCATCAAATGAAAAACCTTCAGAGTAAAAATACGCTATTTTGACTGCACTGATGACACTGCCGACTGTAGAATTTTATTTTATTTTATTAGGAAAACTTACAGCATGTGGAACATTACAATAAAATTACATATTAACAAACTTAATGCCAATAACAAGTTTCCACTAGTAGGAAAACAAATTAAATTAACTTAAGCACGTCATGCTAAGCATCTCACCATAGAACTACATACTAACACTACTATCTATACAAAACTAGGACTTAAATCTATAGTAAAAACTAACATATATATAGCATGCTCAAACCACAAGAAAAGGATTATCTATTAAGTATAGAGTCATGTAATTAATGAAGACGGACTCACCACGGCTCAATAATATGCTATTGTAATTAAGATATAATATAGGTAGGTAGGTACATATAAGGGGGGAAAATTTAAGGGAATATAGTCTATAGTCTATGGATTCATGTAGCCAACAACAATCATTGCGTTATTATTGGCCAATTAGCATCACTGACTAATCTATGGTTGTGTCATAGACTGCTTTGTTTACGTTTGGGTTAAATTTATCTTGGACGTACTATACAACAAATCTATTCGAGTGTTTGCAAACGGCTATTCACATTCTCCGGTAGTGCGACAATTAGAGTAAAAAAGACTGAATATTTCAATTTCAGCTGGAGAAACAGAAGGAGCTGGAGCGGCGGTCGGTTGGGCAGGGCGTGGCGGAGCTCAAGCGCTGGCAGGCCGAGCAGGAGCTTAAGCAGATACAGGTGAGATCCGCGTGGTACCGGAGTAATCCGCGGCGTGCTGGAGTAAACCGCGGGGTACCGGAGTAATCCGCGGGGTACCGGAGTAATCCGCGGGGTACCGGAGTAATCCGCGGGGTACCGGAGTAATCCGCGGGGTACCGGAATAATCCGCGGGGTACCGGATTAAGAATAGCACCTCCCCATCAACTATCTCTCTTTATTTCATATCTGCCATAAGTGTCGTAAAATTCGCCAGAGGAATATATATGCGGAAATGGGCAGCAGCGTTTTCGCGGACATTTTAATTATTTTAACACTATGCCCGCCAACCCGACCGCTAAGCGTGACGAGTGTAGGAAACTACCCCTAATGAAATACATTAGTGGAGGCTTCTGTAATTGATCTGACACTATCCAGGAGGAGCGCAAGCGGGAGAAGCTAGAGAACGCGCTCGCCCGACAGCGGATACTGGACCAGATCGCCCAGGACCGTGCCGAGAGACGCGCGCGCGAGGCACGCGACACGCCGCAGCCGCCGCAGCCGCCGCCGCAGCCGCAGTCGCAGCCGCAAACACAGAGTACGTAACATTATCTACGAGGAGCGTAAGCGGCAGAAGCAATACTTAAAAGCAAGTCGACAAGACGAATTCTTACATGCTCGTTGATAATTTCTTATCAGACAATAGGTGATCAGTTTGAAAATGACCTCCGAAGCCGATAACCAAACTCTAAGCCACAAAACCACGGAGGCATTTTAATAACTTAATAAATAAATAAATAAAAAGTTATACTATGATAATCGGAGCTTTTTAATTATAAAATAAATAAAAATTGATTTTAGGTGTCGCTAGCGGAGGCGGCGCGGCGACGGCGCGGCTGCAGCTCAAGCTTCCGGACGGCGGCGCGCACACGGCGCAGTTCCCCGCCGCCGCCACGCTCGGCGACGTGCGCCGGTACATCGCCGACAACTTACAGGTACCGACGCGCTGTAATAAGTAACCTACAAATGAGCTAGCGGAGGCGGCGCGGCGACGGCGCGGCTGCAGCTCAAGCTTCCGGACGGCGGCGCGCACACGGCGCAGTTCCCCGCCGCCGCCACGCTCGGCGACGTGCGCCGGTACATCGCCGACAACTTACAGGTACCGACGCGCTGTAATAAGTAACCTACAAATGAGCTAGCGGAGGCGGCGCGGCGACGGCGCGGCTGCAGCTCAAGCTTCCGGACGGCGGCGCGCACACGGCGCAGTTCCCCGCCGCCGCCACGCTCGGCGACGTGCGCCGGTACATCGCCGACAACTTACAGGTACCGACGCGCTGTAATAAGTAACCTACAAATGAGCTAGCGGAGGCGGCGCGGCGACGGCGCGGCTGCAGCTCAAGCTTCCGGACGGCGGCGCGCACGCGGCGCAGTTCCCCGCCGCCGCCACGCTCGGCGACGTGCGCCGGTACATCGCCGACAACTTACAGGTACCGACGCGCTGTAATAAGTAACCTACAAATGAGCTAGCGGAGGCGGCGCGGCGACGGCGCGGCTGCAGCTCAAGCTTCCGGACGGCGGCGCGCACGCGGCGCAGTTCCCCGCCGCCGCCACGCTCGGCGACGTGCGCCGGTACATCGCCGACAACTTACAGGTACCGACGCGCTGTAATAAGTAACCTACAAATGAGCTAGCGGAGGCGGCGCGGCGACGGCGCGGCTGCAGCTCAAGCTTCCGGACGGCGGCGCGCACGCGGCGCAGTTCCCCGCCGCCGCCACGCTCGGCGACGTGCGCCGGTACATCGCCGACAACTTACAGGTACCGACGCGCTGTAATAAGTAACCTACAAATGAGCTAGCGGAGGCGGCGCGGCGACGGCGCGGCTGCAGCTCAAGCTTCCGGACGGCGGCGCGCACGCGGCGCAGTTCCCCGCCGCCGCCACGTTAAGTAACCTATATAGTTAACACAACGTGTTATTTTTATAGTTGTGTCATCAACCTGGTGAGAACAATACGCGTCTTTCCTGTAAAGAGACAAAAATTGAGCATTTATTGCTTTCACACATCGTCATTTTCATCCGTCTCAAGTTTTATCTCGCACGCATATTTTCCCTTTTAATTTTACACCGTGATAATATTTAAGCATGCATTGTATGAGTTCACTATTAAAAGTTTCAAAAGTTTTCCTTATGGATATAAAAAACTCAAGAATTATGCGACTAAGTTCTAAAATATTTTAAAGATCAATTCAACCAGCGACTCAGCAGAAGAAAAGTTTTGCGGGTGTCACTGCCCGCTCCCCCGCACCTCCCCAGGGGGTAAAGACGAAAGGGGTGAAAGAGAGCCGCAAGGCTAAGGAAAGCCGTAAGGCAGAACCTTCTCGATCTAACGAGGGCGAGAGCAGGAGGTGCGATGAGGAGGGCTTCACATTGGTGGAGAGAAGAAAGAAGAGGAAGCCCGCCGTCCGCAACCACCGCGGCACCGCACCCTACGGACCCGAGCAGCGGCTGCGGTGTGAAATACCGACCACGCCGCTGTACGTGTCCCGCCTGCACTGGTCCACGAAGGTCGAGGATGTCGTGGGCTACATCTTGAAGAAGACGTCCTTCAACTGAGGGTCCAGCGTCTGGAGTCTCGCCATAAAGTTAGCTTTAGTTCTTTTGTGGTGAGAGTACCGACAGATCGCTTATCGACCTTCGAGGTGGAGGAGTTCTGGCCGATGGGTGTAGTTTACCGAAGGTTCCGGGGGAGACTCCGGAGCGAGGCGCACATCACGTCGCCGATCATAATACGTGATAGAGCTTAGATATAATTATAATATGTATGTTAGTCTGTAAGGTATTTATAATATGGGCCTATGCCGCCCGAAATAAACATTATTATTATTAATTCATTTATTATGTACAAAACATTTCCGCAGCTACCGTCGTCGCAGTTCTCCATCTGGACGGCGTTTCCCCGGCGCGAGCTGACGGACGCGGACGCGACGCTCGCCGCGCTGGGGCTGGCGCCGTCCGCCGCGCTGCTGCTGCTGCTGCGCGCGCAGCCGCCCGCGCGCACCGCGCCCACGCCGTCTAGTCTTATAGGTATGTTTCCCCGGCACGAGCCGATAGACGCGGACGCGACGCTCGCCGCGCTGGGGCTGGCGCCGTCCGCCGCGCTGCTGCTGCTGCTGCGCGCGCAGCCGCCCGCGCGCACCGCGCCCACGCCGTCTAGTCTTATAGGTATGTTTCCCCGGCGCGAGCTGACGGACGCGGACGCGACGCTCGCCGCGCTGGGGCTGGCGCCGTCCGCCGCGCTGCTGCTGCTGCTGCGCGCGCAGCCGCCCGCGCGCACCGCGCCCACGCCGTCTAGTCTTATAGGTATGTTTCCCCGGCGCGAGCTGACGGACGCGGACGCGACGCTCGCCGCGCTGGGGCTGGCGCCGTCCGCCGCGCTGCTGCTGCTGCTGCGCGCGCAGCCGCCCGCGCGCACCGCGCCCACGCCGTCTAGTCTTATAGGTATGTTTCCCCGGCGCGAGCTGACGGACGCGGACGCGACGCTCGCCGCGCTGGGGCTGGCGCCGTCCGCCGCGCTGCTGCTGCTGCTGCGCGCGCAGCCGCCCGCGCGCACCGCGCCCACGCCGTCTAGTCTTATAGGTATGTTTCCCCGGCGCGAGCTGACGGACGCGGACGCGCCCATGTAGTCTTATAATAATAATAATATTAATTAAAAAAATATATATCTATTTATATACCAAATCCAAAGTGAAACATACGAAAAATTTATGAGATGTAAACTTGTAGTATAAATTACTTAATCATTTTCAGCGTTCCTCACCCAAATGTTTACGACGATGATCCTGGACCCCACATACCGTGTTTACAATTGGCTGCGGGACCAGCTATTCCCGCGCGGAGCGGCGGGCGGCGGCGGTGCTGCTGGCGCGGGTGCGGCGACGGGCACGGGCGCGGGCGGGGCGGCGGGCGTCGGCGGGGCGGCGAGGGCTGGCGGGGCGGCGAGGGCGGGCGGGGCGGCGGGCGCGGGCGGGGAGGGCGGCGTGCGGCGACGTGGCAACGTGCACCGGCTGTCGGGCGACCACGACGACGAAGACAACAACACGTGGAACGGCAACTCCACGCAGCAGATGTAGATAGAGATATATCGAGTGAGTATGTGAGTTTGTCCGCTGTGTGTGAGTTTTCGTCACTGTTCACCGTAAGGAAGTTAACTATAATTTGTACCGAAACAACGCCTCTAGTGGCAGACTATGGTTACTAATTTGATTCCATACAAATTTTTAGTCTAGTTCTTAGTCAACTTCTTCCCGGTTCACCAGTCGGTGAGCAGGGACAAAAACACGCGCACAGCGCATAGGAGCTATCATCTGCATAATTATTTATATTCAATTAACACAGGTTCTACAAAGCTACTTACCTTGTGTTGTATTTACTGCATGTGATATGTGATTGTGAGAGAAATAAATTACTATTATTATTATTAAAGGTATAGATATATGCTATTTCTCAAGTGAACGTGCGATTCGAAGCGTGTGTGAGTGCAACATGCGCTGACAATGAAACCCTGAAACTACGAATTTATATTTTACAAAGATGGTGACAGTTCACGTTTTTTGAACTCATTGAAGCCCAATGGTTACACGTTAAATTATTATTTTAATATATACGTAAACAAATAGATTATGTTATATATCACAAGCGAGTAGAAACTAATATATTTCGTCATAGGTTCTAATCAGATTTTTTTTTACAGTGTTCCTGAAAGCAGACAGAAGCGAAGTGAGGTGTGTAAACTCAACTTATGCCTGCACATATTCATAGAGTCCAAATATATCATTATTATGTAAAACTTCACATCACGAAAGGCGAAGAAATAAAAAAGGTGAAAAAAAAATTAACTGTCAAAGCGTTTTCAGCATCTAAAACTGTCCTGTCTTCTGGGGCCTTACTCCCCAAACTGAATCGATTTTGATTTAGATTCGATCGTGCCGCGGTTTTCTGAATAAATTGACGTTTGTTTATTTTGATTCTCAATCGATTGATATGGTCGGGAGTACAAAAAGTTACGTTCTTTATACTGATTAGTTTCAAAGTAATCCACCAAATAAAATACCAAAAACCGCTGAGATCGAACTAATTCGATTCTCGATTGTGTCGGGAGTAAGCCTGCTGATTTGATTAACATTGATATTCGACTATATCCAGCCGAGAACGCTAATAGCTATAATAATATAATATAAATGTTGTATCTTATTAAGTGACATATCTGTGCGACAATGTTTCGTATTTGTTTATCAATATTTTTCTAATGATCATATTCCAATAACCTTGAGTTGAATGAATATTGAAGAATTTTTAAAAGATCTAAATATGATTGTACATGTGAAAATGTTATGTCGACTTCAGGTGTCTAGTATTGTTGCAAATTGGTATTATTTATTATCAATAAATAAATATTTTAAAGTTATATTTGGCTTTTATTGGACCTTTTTATTGTGACCCATGATATTGAGGTAAAGTAAATAATGCATGCATAAGATCAGTAAGTAACTATAACTTTGAGATACGATTATACTACCTTGTCTCATTCTAGAAATGTATTTTTTTTTACAAAAATAAAAAAAGTATTTTGTAAAAAGTAAAAAAAAAGTTTTTTAGTTATTGACAAAAAAATACATTTCCAAAATGAGTAAAAGTAGTAAAATCGTATCTCAAAGTTATTGTTACTGATCTTTTTACACGTACGCTTTACCCTCCTGCTATACCTGAAACTTAGAGTATGGTGCCTGTATACCTGGAGACTACGCTACGTGTATCTAGTCCGGTGGTGATTATGCTTTGTCGTTGTGATATACGAGAGAACGCAGATAGAGATACATTTTGCCGCAGTTAATACGTAGCATATTAAGCCCTTCCTCGTATTATCTATCGATGACAAATTTTATCTAAATCCAGTCCAGCTGTTTCGGAGCTGATTCTATGTAAACACACATACAAATATTTCCTCTAATAATAAGTAGATATTAAATAGTAAAGAAGGTAGGTTAGGAGGGTAAGGTAGTTACTTGCGCTTTCGAAGGAGTTGACTTATAATAAGAATCCGGGTGGTCCGTTTACATATTCACTTACAGTCGCAATAAGCATTGTTCGTAAATTCTTTTACTGTGCTAACTAGATGTAAAGTAATGCTTACTGATTGTTCATTTTACAAAGTTACCTAATAACCGTTCGAAACTTTCGCGATTTTCGTTTTTTAATCAGCTCCACTTCGACTACAATAGTTTATGAGTTAGGTAAAAAAAATCTTGAAACGGGACACGCATACGTGAAAAGCGAAAGTTTTTTTGTGTGGCGCGTGTGTCCAGCGCCTTAGTGAAAGATGAAATTGCCGCTCGAATCTATGTAGAGTCAGTCGAGACTCGGCCTTTCCAACGGGATGTCGTTCTACTACTTTCTCGGTTTACGCTCACGTATTTATTTGGATTCAAATTAAAAATGACTAATTTAAAAAGTAAACGGTCCACGGGCGGAGTTAGATGTTGGAGGTTCACAAAAATGGATATACTTTTGTGTTTGTTTTTATTATTCTTTAGTCCAATTTTCGCGGCTAAACTACCCAGTGATAAAATATTAGTGAACAGTGATAATAGTATAAGGAACTATGCCAAAAATTATACATACACACGCAGTGAGAACTATTCACGAAATGACCAAAGTTATTCAATAAGTAGAAGGAGTTTTAGTACAGGAGATGCATCCGTAGGTAAGTTATTAGATTTCCGTCAGTGTTTACTTCACAGGCTATAGTCCACCATCTACGAGTATAAAAAAAGAAAATTTATTGGGTGAAAAAAACAATAAGCAAAAACAAAAAAAAAACAACTTTATCAAATAGGTCTTGACTCTGCTTATTGTTGCAAACGCAGTTTTTCTGTAAACACCGTACCGTAGTAAGGCGTACATCCTGCGTATGGCCACTGTGGGTACGTGAAATTGAGGCTATCAGAAAGATAGATGAAGTGATAACTAACAATGGGCACATACCTATTAAGAATTTATTCTTTGTTATAATATGACTTATTTCTATAAGTACCTAATGAAGTTACAACCTAATTATTTTGTAGTACCTGTAAACAAATCTATAAACAACAACAAATACATAATGTGTACAAGGAGGTTTCTCAATTCGACCGTATGTGAATATAATAATTATATTATTATATAGGTACCTACTTTTTACAATGAAGTCGAGTGTGCTAATAAAATTAGTTTTTCATATGTACAAAGAAGAGCCGCTATTAAAATCGAATATTGCAACAGCAGACGAATATTATGCTTTTTCAAGTTCTATTTTTTCTACCGTATTTCGATGTAAGCTGATGTATATGTCGCAGTCATCTTATTGAATTTGGTTATTTAATTGAATCACTAGGTGGTTATAAAATGGCGTCAAACAGCTCTTATATTTAAACGAACATTAAAGTAAATACAAATTTACTTTAATGTTCGTTTTATTAGTACTCATTCGGAAATTTCGAAGTTTAAAACTAAAATATTAAATGGCTGTCCTAGTCTCAGATTCTAAAATTTGTTGGTAAAAACAGGATTCAATGAAAGCGCTAGTCATTCAATTAAAAAGCGGATTCAATCAGATGACTGCGACATATTATATATTTGAATAGCGGGTCCGACTTGCATTGTGTATAATATTAATATTCAAAGTTCGAATAGCAATACCAATGATTAAGTTGAGCTCGTGTGTGGTGTGTGATCTGAGGGCCGTGCTGTGCAAATGTGTGTGTGCTGTGATGGGCTCATAAGTCTTTAGGTATCGGTAGTCACAGTAGCTTAATAGTTTATCATATATTATCATCCACCATCGTCTTGTGATCGTGTCGGTTTACGTTGTTACCTCCGAAACGGCTTCAATTTCACATGTCCATGACATTTTGCAGTGCCTTTGGTGGGCATGAGAATTAGCTGTTTTCTTTTTTGTGCCCTAGTCTTTAGTACATTAATTTGGTAAAGGATGTGATTTTATACCAAATAAATTTTCTTTTTTTTTTTCTTGTGAAAGGGTTAGGGTTAGGTTACTGGCACCCTATCCCAGAAATATGTGATTAAATATTTTTTACGTAGATATTTTTAATGAAGATTAAAATCTATACATATAATAAATCTGTAGAGGGGTCATGTCTGTACATTAAGAATATTTAAGTGAAAATTAAAAAAAGGGGGTCTATATAAGCCACAGAACATAAAAATAACATTTTTGAAAAAAATGTCTGTCTGTCTGTCTGTCTGTCTGTCTGTCTGTCTGTCTGTCTGTCTGTCCATATGGGAATGTTTGTCGTCGCATCACGCTAAAACCACTGTATGGAATGAAATGAAATTTGGCAGGCAGGTAGCTTATGATCTGAAGAGCATTATTGGAAATTGTTATCCCGAAAAACGAAAGGGTTCCCGTAGGATCTTAAATAAATTGTAGCTACCTATTTGACGGTATTTCAGCCATACTACTCAACGTATTTAAATGCAATTTGGCAGGCAGGTAGCTTATAATCTGAGGAGCATTATTGGAAATTTTTATCCCGAAAAACGAAAGGGTTCCCGTGGGATCTTCAAAAAATTGTAGCTACCTATTTGACGGTATTTCAGCCAAACTACTCAACGTACTTAAATGAAACTTGGCACAAAGGTAGATTGTAACATGAAATAACCAACATAATATTTTTAACCGACTTCCAAAATAGTAGGTGGTTTCTCAATTCGTAAATATATGTTTTTTTTATGTTTGTTCGTCGATATCTTCGTCGTTTATGAACCGATTTTAAATATTAATGTAATACCACTACTACTTAGTCTTTGAAGATATACGTTTGGAAATTTCGACATCGTTTATACTGCAAGCATATGGTAATTAATAAATAAAAAACCGGGCAAGTGCGAGTTGGAATTGCGCACCGAGAGTAGACCGCCGACGCCGAAAAATTTGGCGGTCGGCGCAAGCAGCGCAGCGTCGGATTGAAAGTCGGCGTCGGGCGTCGGCGTCGCAACGTTGGGCGTCGCGCCGTAGGGCGTCGGGCGTCGCGGCGTCGGGCGTCGGGCGTCGGGCGTCGCGGCGTCGGGCGTCGCAACGTTGGGCGTCGCGGCGTCGGGCATCGGGCGTCGGCGTCGCGACGTTGGGCGTCGCGGCGTCCGTCAGCGTCGCGACGTCGGGCGTCGGCGTCGCGGCGTTGGGCGTCGCGGCGTTGGGCGTCGGCGTCGCGACGTTGGGTGTCGCGGCGTCAGGCGTCGGCGTCGTGACGTTGGGCGTCGCGGCGTCGGGCGTTGCACCGTCGGGAGTCACGCCGTCGGGCGTCGTCGTCGCGACGCCCAACATCGCGACGCCAACGTTGCGACGCCACGGCGTCGGGCGTCGGCGTCGCAACGGCGGGCGTCGCGGCGTCGGGCGTAAGCGTCGCGGCGTCAGGCGTCACGGCGTCGGGCGTCACGACGTTGGGCGTCGCGGTGTCGGGCGTCGGCGTCGCGGCGTCGGGCATCGGGCGTCGGCGTCGCGACGTTGGGCGTCGCGGCGTCCGTCAGAGTCGCGACGTCGGGCGTCGGCGTCGCGGCGTTGGGCGTCGGCGTCGCGACGTTGGGTGTCGCGGCGTCAGGCGTTGGCGTCGCGACGTTGGGCGTCACTGCGTCGGGCGTCGCGGCGTCGGGCGTCGCGGCGTCGGGCGTCGCGGCGTCGGGCGTCGCGGCGTCGGGCATCGTGGCGTCGGGCGTCGCGCCGTCGGGCGTCGTCGTCGCGACATTGGGCGTCGCAGCGTCGGGCGTCGCGCCGTCGGGCGTCGTCGTCGCGACATTGGGCGTCGCAGCGTCGGGCGTCGCGGCAGCGGGCACCGCGGCGTCGGGTTTCGCGGCGGCGGGCACCGCGGCGTCGGGCGTCGCGGCGTCGCGGCGTCGGGCGTCGGCTCCACGACGTTGAGCGTTGCGGCGTCGGGCGTCGCGGCGTTGAGCGTCATATACGGGACATGAGCGCGTTTAAACCAACAAACAATTTACATTTGGGGACTTTCGTTGCATGCGCTGCATAAACGGTTTAAGTCAAACAAACACCACGCGAACGGAGTCGCGGGCACAGCTAGTTTAAAATACATTTAATCTAATACTTATAGGTAACCCTCAATTTTTATCCTTCTTATACCAACCCCCATTGACTATATCGATATTTGTACTGTAGTAATAATATATTTTAACCCTCAGTGGTCGATAACTTTTTCATACAACACATAATTTAGGTACCTAAGTAGTAACGTAGTCGTGGGTGTAGTTAGTAGTGAAGGAGTAAGTAGATACCTACATAGTTATTTATTACCTATTCGAAATTTCTTTTGGGTAGTAATTTTATAACACTAAATCGTGATAAATATCTAACTAACTAATTATATAAAACCTAACCTATTTCTAGTATTTTATGTATCGTAAGTATGTAGGTAAAAGTCATGGTGGCCCACTTTAAACCGGTAGTTCAACTCAAAACCAGTTGTGATTAGAATATTAGATACCATTAACTAATATTACCTATAGTAGGTATATAGAGCCACATTAATATAGCCTACCAACCTAATTGTTACGTTTTTTAACCGCGCATAGGTACCTACTTTACAAATAAGTAAATAAAAAGTTTAGGAATAATTATATTTAGTTTTACTATTTCTTCTAAATTCAGTAATTCTATATACTATTCTAAAAAAATTTAAAAAATCAGTAAAATGTTTATGGGCGATGCCAAAACTGTAGGAGAGGGAATGTTCCAACTACCAGGGTTTATTGGAATAAACGAATTGAATAGAGGTTTTCTCTCAAATGCTCAATGATTCAACCAGGAACAGGTTCATCAAACTCAGTAACGATCAGCAAAAAATTCATAATCGCTGGTGTGAGTTGTGACCGTCACGCGACTCACGAGCTCTCGCTTTCATCTGCCCCGTGTCCCGCCGACCACAGAATAGAAATACACTCAGAAGAGAATTACATTCCACTATTGTAATTATTATTATAAAATAAAAGTTTAAAAAACTATAACCCGACTTCGCAAAAAAGGGGTCTAAAAAGGCTGAAACAAGAAAATAATTCAATTTGAAATCCAGATATGCATAGGTACATATATGGTCAAGGTAGAGCCGTGGTCGTACCCGCTATTGGGATTGCATATTACAACAGCAGACGAATATTATAGATTTGTTTAGCGGGTACGACCACGGCTCTACCTTGACCATATATGTACCTATGCATATCTGGATTTCAAATTGAATTATTTTCTTGTTTCAGCCTTTTTAGACCCCTTTTTTGCGAAGTCGGGTTATAGTTTTTTAAACTTTTATTTTATTTTACATTTTTCTGTTTCCACATGAACTATAACATTATATGTTCACTAAACTAACGTTAAATTAACACATAGAAAGTAACTAAACAACTCCTAGACACTATTTGTACGACCGCATTTTAAACCTTTATTTTGAATTTAACAACAAAATATAATAACTAATTAAAATTTTAAAAACATATTTGTAATGTGCTTGCTAAGACCTATCTTTGGATACCAAACACGATACAATTATCTTAATTTAATTTTTTTTGGAGATAGTTTATGAGCTATAATTTTCAAAATCCAAAATTTTTCGAAAAAATATATAGCCTATGTTACTCGCGGGACCAATACGAATCGATTGACACCTTATTCATTAAAATCGGACCAGTAGTTTAACCGCTACGAGGGAACATACATACATACATACAAACATACATACATACATACATACATAGACTGCCAAAATCATTACCCTTCCTTTTGGCTTCGCCGAAGTCGGGTAAAAATATGATGATGATATTAGAATTAGTGCAATCCTCACTAATTCTAACATAATAAAATATAAATACGTTTATTTAAAACAAATAAACTGAAAAAAATAGTACTTAATTACAAAATAAAACTAACAAAAAATGGTGACAAATAAGAGAACCCGACAAGGTCCTCCTGAGCGGGCTGAATACCTAGAAGGCTTAAAGAGTTTCCTCGCTGAATGACAATCCTCAGACTTTGATACCTGGCTCAATCAAAATGTGCCGCCTCAAGGGGCTCGGGTGGCCTCTACCAGTATTTATTTAAAAATTTGTCCAAGAAAATAAATAGTATATTTCTAACTATCTATAAAGGAGAAAGCCCACTCTCCATAGTGTCTCAGGCCCAATGTGGACATCAAAAAATCGCATTAAAAATGAGTGTTCTAAAATGTTAATAGTATTAGATATCTGAGAAAAAAACTTAAAATGCCGCCACTATTGTAGAAGTATATATTTTTTTTCTTTTTGTCTATTTTATTTTCAAGGCCTTTTCCAACTTTTCAATAATTTATAATAGTAAGATATAATAAGATAGCCCTTGTTGTAGTGCAAGACTTTCAGTTATTGCTACCCAGCAATTGTGGCAAACAAGATTATCACCTGACACCTAAAACATATTATCAACATTAATGATAAATATTTTCAACCGTAAAAGATTTAACGATTAAACCATAATGAAAGAAATAATAGAAACATTTTATTATAATATTATGATTACCTGCTGCCGTGCAACCCACTGCTGTATGACACTTAATTCTTTGGGCTCTAAAATACGGTTCTCGGTAATATTATTACCACAACATATACAATGTTCTTCAGACATTTTGGTATGCACAATTAAATAGCGTAATCCTTTAATCCAGGGCTAAGTAATCGTAGAAGAAGAGAACAAAACTAGTAAAACAATGCCAAAGTCGTACGTGAAAAGCCAAAACAAGTTCAGGCGAGAAAGCCACTTTGCGGTGAAAAAAATCGAAAACAAAACAAAACGCATCTTTAAGCAACAAGCGAGATCATTCGTTTGAAAAATGACATTTCAGTCATCAGTGTTGCCGCTTGTCGCAAAGAAATGAAATCGATAAATCGATTACGTAAAAAATAATCGATATAATATGACTTTTTATTAATATTTATCGTATATAGTAACAAACGTAAACATTGGTTTTAAGATAAATGTTTTCTTTTGATTAATTCTTTACCGAATTACCAACAGTGACCCGTTATTTGTATTTTACATGAGTTTATTTTATTTGTTTATAAATCGATATTCGGATTGAATGATTAGAGTTTTATCATCGGGTAACATTTCACCTCAACGTTCTACTTAGGTTCCAAATAATCCAATAAAATTCCTTTTTTTATTGGAACATTACTGATTATAGTGGCGGTTATTTGAATGTTATCAAAAATCATGTCTCTTTATGGTACATTTCTGGAGAAATTAAGTCTTCTTAAGACGGCTGTCCGCTCTGGGCCTGAAATGGGCTTTCTCCTTTAACACGAACCCCTAGTTCAAGACACCATCATCACTTACGAAGATCAAAAACAAAATGTATGGGATTTGACATATGTCACACACGAATTCATGTGTCACTTAGCGAAGCTTATGTTGTGTTAAAGAGATCCCATACATTTTTATTTTCGAACATCGCAAAGTGATAATAGCGATGCCACCTAAGACAAGGGCCCAGATCGACAACATAAAAATATCATGTATCGTTTACAATTTGACTTCCATTAGCCATCGCGCGTCGTGTACATCATTTATTGAAGATAAAATATAATGTAACTGATTGAATGTACTGTTGGTTTTTACAAAAAATGTACTGTAAGTTTTTACAAAAACACAACCGGTTTCGATTACACCTGATGATGATTTAATCGAAACCGGTCGTGTTTTTGTAAAAAAATATTAAAACGTAATAAAAAGTGGAAAAGTGTAAAAAAGTTGTGTGTTATTATTGTAAAATATAATGGTCGCGTAGCTCCTACATGCAAATGTAAGGTACATTATACTTACAAACGTGGGCTTGCCTTCTGCATCTCTTTATTCAGTGCCGATATTCTGTTACACTGATGCTCGCCCGCCAAGTGGTAACGCTCCCGCGGCTGACGACGCGTGGTGCGTGGTGCGTGACATCGCGCTGTGACATCATAAATACTGTAACGCGATATCCGTGTTACATTTTGTCTCGTAATTTATTTCTCGCAATAATTAGTGAAATCTTTGTTTCAGTTGTTCATTAGAAAGCGATCGTGAAAATATTTAATTGCGTTTTATCAGATAACAATCAGATAATTACATGTTGCGATAGTTTTCGCAAAAATGAAATGTAGGGTAATTATGTGATATTAAATTGGTAGTTTTAATCACATTTTTATCCTAGTATTATAACTATTAAAATGCGTAAGTTTCTGTCCAGTCCAGATATATCTATAATATAGTTATTTGTTATTGCCATATAAAAACTTTGGACAAATTATTATAGTTAAAAATACGTATCTAATACACTTTTTGTAATTTTTAATACCTAATTTGGGACTAATAATAGGTACATACAATCCTCAATTTTTATACATGTTACACGAACCTCCATTGTATTATAGCGATATTATAATACTGTTCAATCAGTTTTAACCATACATACTTAGGTTTTTATATTATTAAGATGTAATTGAAATTTGGATGATACCTATCCAGGTATCATCCAAATTTCAATTACATCTTATATTTATAATAATCGGGGACACAGTTTAGCGTTTAGCTACAAATCCACCTCTGTTTATATCTTTTCTTTTAATTTCGTGTCTATGAAAGTAATTTTAAAGACGTAGATGTTTACGGCAAATCCTCATAATGTAGGTTAAGTTATTTTATACTTACGCCCGCGCCGGCAAAGGTTTCTCATTGATAAGTGACGATTACCTAACGGCGATATCAATTGTAAAAATGTTGGTCGAGGCGCAGTCACAACTACATATAGGTATAACGTGTGATTCAGGTTATCGTGGAACTGTGCCATGTCGGTGACAAATATGTAAGGTGGTATGCACAGTGCACACGAAGTGGTTAGAAATAATTAATAAAAATATGTTCGTATTCCAATGCACTGGTAGTATTCGGTATATATAACTGCTTAGGGCGTATCAGCCGAATGTGTACGAAAAGTCGAAAGAAGCCTTTAAAAGACAAATATATTTTTGACCCACAAAGTCAAGTAGCCAATTAATAGTGATAGCGTTGTAGAGGCTTCTTTTACTAAAAGCTAAGACATTTGTTTTCGTTGGCTGGCTAGAGTTTGTGGCCCAAACTTGTATATAGCATGATTTCAGATTGTCCTACATGATGACCTACCGATTCGGGAACTATAGTACTACTAAGTATACTATAAACCTGGCGAGAAGAACCAGCGTAAGAAGTTCGCGAAATATAAGACCTACACGAAACCAAAACATTCAGAATGTTATTTTTTAAATGCCTTCCTCTTATTGTAACTTGTAATTAAAACCCTGAATCACCAATCCCCAGGTCGCACCTTCGGCATCCGCTTCAAGAAGATGCTGCAGGCGCTGGTGCCGCTGGCGTTCAACCTGGGTATGGCGTCCACGTGGGCGGTGGTGGCGGCGCTGGTCGGCATCAAGACGCTGGGCGTCGCGTTGCTCATCCTCAAGCTGCTGTTGCTGGCGGGTGCAGCCAAGGTCAGTGGTCTCTGAGCAGATGCAACATTCTAGTGTTTGATCTTGTCTTCTCACTGATTTTTCTCCTGACCTCTCAGTCTTGAAAAGAATCGGTGCGCTGCGTCGAAAAAAATCGGTGGGGAAAAGTGACGTAGGTATGTCCATTCCAAGGTGAGTATTCGATAGTTTATAATAATATCTACTATATTATACTTATACAATAGTTACCTACTTAGATTAGGTACTAAATCCTTGTCTAACAGTGATCAGTATAGTTTGTGTGTGCTCCAAAATTGCCAAATTAGTACATACATAGTATGAATAACTCTTTTTCATGATTCTTGAGTTTATATCTAGGTTAGGTATGTAGATTATGTTCTCGACGAGAAAGTTGCGGTTGATTTTTGTTTTGTTTTTAATTAGAAAGAATCGGCCGATTCGAATTACGAGTTACAACAACTGATTGGTGAAAGGCTTAAAGTGTTTAATTCCATCCGTCTGTCTTTATGACATGTTCATTTCGTGACCTCGTAAACTGAGTTAAAATGTAACCGTAAGCACATAATAAATAATAGTGAGTGTTGAGTAGCCACTGGCTTTAGTTAGTAATGATGATGCATCATTTGTATTCAAATGATGCATCATCACTTGTATTCAATTACTTTATTTATTATAATATAAGATCTTATAACTAGGTACATAAGTACCTACATAACCTACTCTTACATACCCTCTTGACCGACTCATCTAGATTCTAGACTGTCTTAGGCATCACTGTCACGGTCATATCATAATATGTCAATGTGACATTACATTATTTTAATACTTATGTAACAATATGCAACAGTAAGTACCTTTAGTAATTGTTTTAAATGACAACATAAAATAAGAAAGTTGCGACCAAAGTTACAAACGCACAAGATAACATAACATCGCAAAAGGGAACAACTTGACATATATATGCGCACTTCACACGCGAAATATACATCATACATCCTTTTTTGGATGAAATGCTAGAGGCACAGTCCTAATATGGGTCTTTTAAAATAATATTATGTGGGTAAAAAAAATAAAACAAATGTAACATTGTTGGAACTGAAATCAAAGTCGTGAAGACGTTAATTACAATTTGCATGGCATAGAAACAATGCCCCTAGTGGCAAACAATAGTAACTAATTTGATGCCATACAAATTATTGTAGTTGACGTTAACAAGTTCACGGCGAGTAGTGCTATAATGTCGTACGCAGCACACGAAGCGTAACTCGTTGGCGTTATACAACTTTGATGGCTTTTGCCATGGTAAGTGTAAACTTCATTAGCTATGGCCAGTGGCTACCACCGCTAGACCGGATAGAATTTATTACAACTGTAACAAAAAGTTATTGTTTGCCTAGAGAAAGTTATTTGCTCTCGAAGGTTCGAGCGAGACGGGGTAGTTTGATCACGGGTGCGAGCGAGAGGCATGACGTGACACAGCGAACTGTCATTGAGGTCAAGGTCGCACTTTCTCGCCAAAAAACCTAATGGTTGCGGAATTACCACGACCACAAACGGACGGAAAGGCCTACTATATAATTATAAGCTACTCGTGCCTACTTCGTTGAGCATACAAAAAGTTTGTGATGAGCCGTTTAAGCCTTCTCGGTACTTCCACGAATATTTCGAGACTAAAAATAGCCGATTCGATTCCGCCGTTCTCGAATTTAGCGAGACTAACGAACAGCAATTCATTTTTATATATATAGATAGATTTTAGGGTTAAAATTTTCGTAATATCCGGACTAGTAGGTTATCGCAATGAGTTCAAACATATTCATGTTTGATGTTCAAAACGACTGTCGTTGCAGTTCCTGTGGCCTACTAACCTAAGCTACCTTGTCTTGTTGATCAAACTAAAATGAATCTAGTCTACCCATCAAGTAGGTATTTAATACATATTAATAAATTTAAAATCTTGCGTAGGACCGAAATAGCGTCGTCTTGAAAACAACAATATGTAATACCCATATATTGATAAAGGAAAGCTATTTACGAGCTCTGAATTACGAGTAAAAAGTAGTGTTTATTCGTCCATCTTAGTTTGAAATCTTGCATAGGTTTTATTACTAGACATTAAGTAGGGATCACAATAGGCACATAAAAATTAAAAACTAGTATAAATATATTATTGAATGAATCGTTAACGGCCCGTTTCAATTATCTATTTAAAGACTATGGGACGATTCGATTTGCTAAAATTTGAGTAAACAATCCATGCCGCCATCACCCGCAGCAACTTCACTCGCCACATCCCCAATGAGCGTTCAGAATGGCTTGTGTTTAGCTGATCGACGATTTGATGCATTTCAAAAACCGGGGGCTACTATCCAAATGTGTTGTCTTCACAGTTCGGTGCATTCTTCGCGGCGAAGGCCCACCCGGCGCCGGCGAAGTGGGAGCCGCAGAAGGAGATCCACCTCCACATACACAACGGACACCACGACGAGGAGCACATACCTGTCGCGCCGTTAGGTGAGCACTGGCTTGGTACCAGTTACACAATAATAATACACTAATTACTTGCACTTTTCCACTTTATTAGTTGTTAAACATTAGATTTATTGAAATACACGACCGGTTACCACTAAGTCATCATGGGTGTATCATGACTATCAGGTGTATCATGATGACTTAGTCGACTAAGTCATCATCATTATCAGGTGTAACATGATGACTTAGTCGAAACCGGTCGTGAACTTCAATAAATCTAATGTAACTAATAAAGTGAAAATAGTGCAAGTAATTAGTGTATTATTACTGTACGTAACGTGTATTTCCATCAAGACCCTACTGTATATTCAATATTATGTTGGTACCATTTTTTAGGGTATTTCCGTATCCAAACGGTAAAATCGGGAACCTATTAATTCGCTGTCTGTGTGTCACCAGCAGGCTTACTCCCGACACAATTGAAATTCGAATCAGTTCGATCTTTACGGTTTTTTGTATTTTATTTGGAGGATGACTTTGAAACTAATCAGGATTTGTCCTCCCGACCATATCAATAGAATCAAAATAAATAAATGTCAATTTATTCGGAATTACGCGGCACGATCGAATCTGAATCAAAATCAGTTTGGAGAGTAAGGCCCCTGGCTGTATCTCAATAACCACGACAGCTTGACAGGCTTCACACAAATTAGATTATATATTTGTTGCCGCCACAACAAGAAATACTGAAAATAAAATAAACATTTAAAGGATCTTTCATACAACAAACGTGTTTTTCTTCGTTTTGTACGGAACACGAGTCACGATAACACTACGAAACTTTGCCAATTATGATAAGAAATAATTTATTATAAAAATTAGTTATCCAATAAAATGAAAAATTGCTTTAATAATGTCTCAGGCGCTAAAAAATCATTTTTGCTATTATCCTTTGCTTATTGACGACCTCCGTAGCGCAGTGATTGAGCGCGTCGGTACTCGAGCGAGAGGTTGCGGGTTCGAATCCCGCCGAGAGAACAAAAAGTTTTCAATGTTCCTGGGTCATGGATGTGTATTAAATTTGTGTATAATATCATAAAAATCTTAAATATGTGTATAGTATAAAAGTATTAAATATATTTCCGTTGTCTGGTACCTGTAACACAAGTTCTTTGGATACTTAGCACGGGGCCAGATTGATGTGGTGTGAAGCGTCTGTAGATATTATTATTATTATTTATGTTTCTTGTCTTTCTTGAATAACTGGTTAATGTCACAGAAAGCTTTTTAGATTCCACATTCCAGCTTTCCAATCAATGTTATCTACATTTAAAAAACTCTACCTACCAAAACTTCAGAAATATATTTTAAAAATGTCGTTATTGTATTATGTGCCTAGAGTGCCTACCATATAAGCTACATACGTATTATTACTATTATACGTGGTGCTTATTATTATTATACACTTTGAGTACATTTTTACGACAGTGGCGCGTTCGAAGGAGTATGAAATTTGGCACAGTTAAAGTTCATAACCAGTTGATGTCTAGAAATGAAATGCTTTTTAAATAATAATGCTTAGATATAACTAATAATTGCATACATCTAAAGAAAATAACAACAAGATAGTAACACAACCGTGCCATTTTATTACACGTTGATGTTTCTAAATCTGTCTTAAAATTTTTGTATGAATTGAAGACATCTATACTTATTATTATAAAGCGGAAGAGTTTGTTTGATTGTTTGTTTGTTTGTAAACGCGCTAATCTCAGGAACTACTGGTCCGATTTGGAAAATTCTTTTTTTGATGGATAGTCCATTTATAGAGGAAGGCTTTAGGCTAAATAACATTACGCTGCGACTAATAGGAGCGAAGCGTCAGTGACAAATGTTGCAAAAACGGGGAAAATTATTCACATTTGGGGACTTTCGTTGCGTGCGCTGCATAAACGGTTTAAATCACTCACAAAACACGCGAACGAGTCGCGGGCACAACTAGTGATTGGATAAAGGTGATATGTCGCTGAGATATGTCGCAAAATTCAAATTTCGAGATAATTGAGTTCAAACTGTCACTTAAACATTTTAGTAACTTACGTACAGAACCGTCTTTAGAATCAATGCACTTAATATGTTACGACATATTATCCTAAAATGTTTAGATGACAGTTTAAACTCAACGTTCTCGATTAAAAATTTTGCGACATGTCACCTTCATTCATTCATGTCTTCAATTATTATGGGAATCAGTACACCGTCTCGCTTTCAATCTCATGTCAACTTTCATACAAAACATTATGCTTTCCAACAATATTGTACATTCTAAAAACACAATAGAGCAGCCTCTCAGATACACAGTAATACTGTCGCTTGTTCCAATTTCCATTTTACTATTAACATTTTATTTATTAATTCATTTTCATTCATTTGCTGAATTAACATTGTTGATTTTGTTAATTCAGCATGCTATTATTACTGAGTTTGCAAAGCCAACTTTTTGATTGTGATGGAATTACGTATATTGTCATGTATCATATCACATCACGTGTATTATCATTATCATTGTTTTCCAGGAGCATGGAGCCGGGAGGGGCAGGTGGGAGACACGAAGCACGTGGACGTGCCCTTCAGCCCGTACTACGGGCCGCAGACCATCAGCACCCCCTACGGCAACTACGTGAGGGTCGAGCCCGGGCTGCCGCTGCCTAATCCTAAGTAATCATTAGCCACATACTGTGGCTAAAGATTACCTATTAGATAGTGTAGTAAACGGAGACCACCAGTTAGCCAGAAATAGGCACTTGAATGAAAATACTTTCTAAGAAGAGAGGTAGAAAAGTCAATACTGTATTGATAGGAGTGGTCGTCACATATTTATTAACCGGGCATGTAGAGTACGAAGTATATGCAGAGAAAACCTAAAGCTTATATATCACAGTCGTAAAAATAGTAATTACAGAAATCCAATGAGCAATCTTTTTAAATAGTAACTAGTAAGGTTGAAGATATTATGTTCACGAGGCTTCGCCCGACTCTAGCGGGCCCAGTCACGTGAATGACGGCATATAAACTATAAGTAACGATTTAAAAATCTGTTGAAATATCATCAGCCATTAATTGACTATCGACGTGATGATATCACATGTTGTTCTCAAAATAATGTGCCTTGTACTAGAAGTTACCTAACCTTTGTAACATGTTACAAGCATTTTATTACTGAATTTGCAAACATTTTAATTTCAGTTAAATTTGTTCTATTTTCGAAATTGTTTTTAATGGACGAGACCGATCTTTTTTGGCTTTATCAGTCCATAACCTTACTCTCGGATATACTATATCAGCTGCTAATATAATCTCCGTGTGATTCGAGTATGTGTATTGTATTGTAATGTGCAATGTATGTTAAAATATAATGTGTATATTATTCGTTACAAAAATATTAAAGTTATGTAATAACTACGAATATTCGGCTTTATTTTCCTGCCTCTGCCACTGAATGTTGATAGTCAAGGGCGACTAGATTTTAAATCGTTAAATTAAAATGGCTTCAATTTTAGACTTTTTCGTATGTAAATGATGCGATCGACTCACAATCATAAATATTCAATTCATGTGTGATAAAGTGGAGACTACCTACCTACAGACAAATCATTATTATATAAGATATTTATATAGTAAAAAGACTTTTAGCGGGCATCACATACATTATTCTCACATGTTACAAAACAAATTCCTCCGCCTATTTACTGTCCTGATCTTCATGCTGTTTTTATCAATAGAGTGATTCTTGAGACAGGCTTTAGTGTAAATTAATGTTCAGTTATAATAATTTTGGCTCCTGATCTGCTCTTCCAAAAGCTATATAATGTATAATTTTAAAATATATGTGACAGTTACAAATACCAAGGAACCTATCTACTGTATATAGAGACAGTCATCAAAACATTCATAGCCATCTTTTATAACTTAAAATTGCAAGTTTGGACTGATGTAGCTCACAAGAAAACTACACTGTAAATGTACTATCGGCGACATAAACTACGCATACCGTATACCTCACAATACGATTCCCACCGACGTCCCCTAATCAACCGTGAGGCCTTGCGAACACTCGGCATTAAAATACGACCTTCTAACACAAATCCCAAAACTAGATATTCCGAGGTAAAGTCGCCGTATTAATAGAAGTCATTTAAAAATCACGTCGCTCGTTGTTTGACTTTTAAATGTCGCCGTTTCAACATTTATCACGTTAGCCAAGGGCGACGAGTTGCGAGTTGTGACGCGCGACGCCGCTATTGCCCGAGCTCCTCTTTCCCTCATTCTGCGGGGATAGTAATAAGCTCCAGTGCTAAGGCGGTTCTTCAGAGGGAAGTAGCCTGTATAGGAAAGTATTTGGATGAGCAGACCTGCAGAAGCTCTGAGACCGAACGGCGTCAGCGGCCGGTTTCGACCAAATTTTGTGAGCGTTAAATAAAGCCTCTGTCTTCCTTTTACTCATAACCACTAGTTACGGGACTGGCGAGACAGGCATTCAAACAGGCGTAGCCTTTTTGTTGACTTTCCGAAAATAGTTTAAGTTTCATTTAGAAATAAAATATTTTGATTGATTTTTTATTTTGAGAGAAGAGCCGCAGAACCGATTTTTACATGCGGATGCGCATGGCGCATCGATCTTAATTTTTCAAATAAAATCATACGCCAAGCTGTAATCTACATAACCACGGAGGCGATCAATATGGCGGGGATAACGAGCTGATTGGCCCGAGAGGAGACGTAGACGAACAAGGGGGCACGAGCCCACGGCAATAATATCATTATTTACCATTTTACCTGACTACGGTGAACCCAAAGGAACAGTTTTGGTTTTGGCTGCCTGTCTATGTATGTATCCTTGCACCACTGTAGCGCCTAAACCTCTACTCACCTTTTAATGAAGGAATGTCAATAGATTTGTATATAAAGGAAAAGTATCATCAGGGTGCACATTTTTGTAGTCCAGTTATAGTTTTTATGATGTATCCCTGCAATTATCGCCTCCGTGGTCTAGTGGTTCAGAGCTTCGCTGTTGACCCCGGAGGTCGTGGGTTCGATTCCCACGGTGGAAAAACAAAAAATGTTGTTTTCAAGGTTCGTTAGGACAACGCAGCCTGATCACCTGATTGTCTGACAAGAAAGATCCATGCATTGGACGGGCATGTAAAAAGTCGGTCCTGCGCCTGATCTCCCGCCAGTCGTGACGGTTATCCGTCCCACTGAGCTACGAGAGTGAAGGAAGAGAGAGTGTTTCTGTGTATTGCGCACACACTTGTTTTAATGAAACCGGCCACCGTCACCGACATCGGTGTGGGAGGCATTATTATCGTTATCCCTGCAATCTCTGCCCTATCTTAGTAGCTAAAGAAGATTCTTTTAAGTGTCTTCATGATAACAACGAGATTGTAACGTTTCAGCGCAATTAAGCTGTGCGTACACCGATTACTTATTCAAGCAATTCCCTTGTGTAAGTATAATCCTTAAAATATAAACAGTGAAGCTGTACCAAACATTTATTTAGTCGCTTATTTGCATTGCGGTCGGAGTTAATTGACCCCCCGCTCCCCCTACCCCCCGTCTAACGTGTGACCTCCACGCGAGCACCGAAATGGCTGAGACAAAGTCACCGGTGCATTCTCGGTCGCGGGCGTGACGTCAGCGGCGCTAGCGGCGGCGGCGCGGGCGCAGGACTTTGCCCGCTGTTTTTGCTGCGTTCAAACATTATGCACAAGCGTTTGAAGATAATACGTTTCCTGGTGTAAAAAGTATCTTATGGTAGATTGGTCTTATCTTATATTCTAGCTTATATACGGTTTAGAATATAACAAATATGCCGACGCTGCTAGAGACTTTCGATTGCTACAGGTTTTATGCTACAGGCACTGTAAAATTATACAAGGTATAAAATAAATATGTGATAACACTTTAGGGTGTAAGTATGTACCTCCTATGTAGAGTTTACTGTGAAAGCGCTGAAATACTTTTGATTTTCATGTTATATCATAAAAAAAGTACCGGTTTCAGCGCTGGTACTTTAACAGTAAACTCTATATACATACCCTAAAGTATTATCACTTATTAATATTATAGCGTGTCTACTCCTAACTGATTTTATTTAAACATAAACACGTATTATCACTCATTAATGTTATAGTCTGTAGACATGCAGTCATGAGTCAACTAGTTCGAAGGTACATATTTTTTTCAATGAATGCACAGGAAACGAAGACTAAGTTGTTTTGGTTACCTGTACATTTTAACCGACTTCCAAAAAAGGAGGTTCATAGTTTGGCCGAGTAGTTTTCTTTTTATAACCATTTATGTGTTTTATTCATACGTGTTGTACTCACTTTAAAGTAAATAAAACTACGTGTAAAAAAACGAATTTGACATCTAAAAAGTATATTAAAATATATTTTTTAAATGTTTTTACAATTTAGGTTATTTTTTTAGTGTCAGCCGACGTCGCAGAAAAATATTCACAAGTCGCTCACCTATAGGGTTATATAATATAGGGGCTATGAGTCTGGTTTTTACAAACCCACCTTTTCTGGCTCCCTGAAAGAACATAAATTGTAACTACTTTGAATAATTTATATTATATTCTTTAATGTATTTTCTTTTAACTGGTGATTTACACCGCATGCACCAACTATTAAGCGAAAAGGAAGTACCTAAGTTTAATCATATCCCAAAGTTATAGGACTGTTCTTTTTACAGGATATCTGTATAATCTATAACACTTATTAAAATTGGAATGTTTATTTGCATATTGTCATTTCACAGAATAATCGAATTCTGTCCTTACGGGCGTAGGTACATGGTTTGAGTTTAAAATTAAACAACAAAAAAAATTATAGTGTTAGGTTAGGTTAGGTGTGAAAGGTTAGATTACTTAGTAAGTTTTATTTCTGGGACTAAAAAAATCATATCAAAATCCCACTGGATTTTGAATAGCAATTCACAGCCAAAATTAGCTGCGGTTTTTTTTAAGTCCCAGATATAACGACGAAATTTGACTACCTCCGTAGCGCAGTGGTTGAGCACGTTGGTGCACGAGCGAGAGGTCGCGGGTTCGTATCCCGCCGAGGGAACAAAAAGTTTGCAATGTTCCTGGGTGGTAGATACAGTGTATTCAATTTGTGTATCTTAATATATATATTTCTTGTGTGCGTGTGTATGTGACTGAACTCCTCCTGGACCAATTTTGATGAAATTTTTTGTGTGTGTTCGTGGAGATTCGAGAATGGTTTAGATTTACAATTGGAACCGATAGGTGGCGCTGCAGTCAGTATGTCAAGCAATTAATTAATAAGTCAATACGAAGTTTGCCGGGACAGCTAGTAATATAATAAAAATCTTAAATATGTGTATAGTATAAAAGTATTAAATATATTTCCGTTGTGTGGTACCTATAACACAAGTTCTTCGGATACTTAGCACAGGGCCAGATTGACGTGGTGTGAAGCGTCCATAGGTATTATTATTTTTATTATTATTATTATGTAAAACTAACTAATCTAACGCAAGTTTTATTTCAGAGACTAAAAAACCGCAGCTAATTTTGGTTGTGAATCGGAATTCACAAGACAATAGATCTAGACCAGCCATACTCAGGGGCCGCAAACACGTGTCAGCCATGGTGTCGAGGGCCGCAAGCTAAATCATTAACTAGGTATTGATTGAAGTGTAGGTAATTCCCAGTTCACGATGTAGGTACTCGCTTTTAACGATGAACACTCTTTCAATAACTTTTTTAAGATTAGCTAAGAGCTACAATCTTATTTGGTAAAAGTTTAAATGGTTTTCATATTTTTTACTTCAAATGGGTCATTAAAAATGGTTGGTGGGCCACATGCGGCCCGCGGGCCGCAGGTTGAGTATAGCTGATCTAGACCATCTATTATTGTCTTGTGTGCTGTCCCTCTGCCCGCCGTGATAAGGTTAACTTATATTTTTTTCATTAGGGGTGTTGTTACGATTTCAAACAAATCATAATCAACTTTCTCTCGGCGAGTGACAAGAAAAAAGTAAAAGAATAAAATTTTCATCCACACTTTATTTAGAATTTTTTAAGAATTTCCCTTTGAAACAGAACGTTGGTAAAACATGCAGATGCCGCAATTTTTGCTATTCCTTATAATAATCACTGATTTTGCCTACAATGCCCATATGAAATATTCTTCATGCATTCGACCCTCTTATCAAAATGTACGCTTAATACCTAAATGAACAGTGCTTTGGGTCATGTCATCATATTGATAGTTATTGTATTGTGATCCACGCTGGAAAATTTATAAAGTCAAAGTCAAAAATTTTTATTCAGAATAAATTTTACAAAAATGTTTTCTGAACGTCGTTTCTATATGATGCCTACCACCGGTTCGGGAACTAGCCCAGCGAGAAGAACCGGCGTAAGAAACTCGCATGGGGCCACCTTTTACTAAAAAGATGGAAAATTTCTCTTTTAAAAAACAAATAAATATAAAAAATATGTTTACATATAAAATAGTCAATACTACTACAAATAAAAAATTGCACTTTTATGCAATTAAATAAAAGAAAAAAAAAAGCCTTGCAGGGGGCTACTTTATTCCCAAGGTGTGCTATCATTCATATAGTCACAAACTTTATAGTATGCTTTTGCACACAAACGTTCTTTGACTACTTTCTTAAACTTATTGTTAGAAAAATTTTGAACGTTTTCTGGGACCCTATTGTAAAGGCGTATACATTGACCTTTAAAAGAATTCTTTACTTTACTAAGCCTTGTCACTGGTACATCCAGTTTATGCTTATTTCTAGTATTTCTATTATATTTGTCACATTTTTTTTTAAATTGATGAATATTTTTCTTAACATATAATACATTTGAGAGAACATACTGAGAAGCTACAGTTAATATTCCAGTTTCCTTAAACTTTTCTCTAAGTGAAGTGTTGGGGGCCAGCTTGTAGATTGCCCGAACAGCTCGCTTCTGCAGCACAAAGATACTATTTATATCTGCAGCGTTGCCCCATAGCAGAATACCATAGGACATTATACTATGAAAGTAACTAAAATACACTAGACGTGCAGTACATTCATCTGAATATTGTCTAATTTTACTAACTGCATATGCTGCTGAACTGAGTCTGTCGGCCAGCCTAGCTATATGGGGGCCCCACTGAAGATTTGAGTCTAACGTTATACCTAAGAATACTGCAGTATCCACTAGTTCCATACATTCCTCATTTAATAGTACATTGGTATCAGTTTGCCTCACATTAGGCAATGTGAATTTTATACATTTTGTTTTTCTATTATTAAGCAAAAGATTATTTACATTAAACCAATGTACTATTTTTGAGAGAGCACTATTTACTTCGTCGTAGCATATATTTTGCCGTTTTATATTAAAAATAAGAGACGTATCATCAGCAAATAATACTATCCCGTGTTTTTCATTAATAAGGAATGGTAGATCATTTATATAAATTAAAAACAGAAAAGGTCCTAAAATAGACCCTTGTGGGACCCCCATCTCTATTTTAGAGCCTATGGATTTTTTCCCATTTACCTCTACCCTCTGAGTTCTATTTGACAAGTATGATTTCAAAAGGGCGAGAGCTGGACCTTTTACCCCATAGTGGTGTAGTTTCCTGATCAATGTCGTGTGCTGCACACAATCAAATGCCTTGGAAAGATCGCAAAATATTCCAAGAGCATCCCGCGATCCCTCCCAAGCTTCAAAAATATAACTTATCAAGTCGACGCCTGCATCTGTTGTAGAGCGTCCCTTTGTAAAACCAAACTGTTTTTCGTGTAAAATATTATTAACATTAAAGTGTGCAAGCATCTGATTTAGTATTACTTTTTCATATATTTTACTTAATGTTGGTAGAATAGATATAGGCCGGAAATTTGATGGATCCGACTTACTACCAGACTTAAAAAGAGGTATTAATTTACTATGTTTCATTAGATCAGGAAATACTCCACTTTTAATACAATCATTGAAAATAGTTGACAAGTAAGGTGCGATAATGTCGACTATCGATTTAATAACTTTCGTAGATAGGCCCCACAAATCTGCAGTACTCTTAATATTTAATAAATTAAAATGTTTTATTATGTCTTGGGGCCCTATTTCTCTAAATCGAAAGTCGACTTCACACTCTTTTACATTTTCTTTAAGGAGTAATTCAGCATCAACAGAAGAGGCATTCAAATATTTAGTTGTTGAAACTGGAATGTCCGCGAAGAATTTCTCAAAAAAAGTAGCAACTTCACTGTCGGATGTAATTACTTTATTATCTATGTTTAGTTTAAAATCTGAGTTGCGACTGGCGACTCTTCCAGTTTCATTTGCAATGATTTGCCATGTTGTTTTAACTTTATTGTTTGAATTTTTAATTTTATTTTTAATGTCAAGAGACTTTGCTGCAGCGCAAACTTTCTTAAAAATTTTTGAATAGTTTCTTACATAATTTTTAAAGTCTTCACTTTGATTAAATGTCTTTTCATTATACAGTTCATATAACTTAAATCTGCTTTTTAAAATACCTGATGTTGCCCATTCACTGAATTTACTTTTATTGTGTATTCTCACTGTCTTAGAGGTAAAAATAGTATCAAAATTATATTTAATTAATTGAAACAGTTTAGTGAATGCCCTATTTGGGCTGTTATCATATTCTAATTGTCCAATGTTGGCTAATATTTTACCTCTAAACTTCTCAGTGCGTTTAACATTAATTGGTATAAATGTATTTTTATTGTTGTTAATTTGGTTACATTTACTATTCATATTGAAAGTAGCTTGCTGTCCACAGTGATCAGAGCTTAGGATGTTGATTATTTCTTTATTAATTGGATATATTTATTAATAGACTCTAATATTAACGAGTGATAATACTTTAGGGTGTGTATGGGTCCCGTTTATAGAGTTTAATGAGAAAGTACCAGCGCTGAAAGAGGTCCTTTTTTTAAATTGGGAAAAAGGGAAAATTTATGATATTGGGACAATTCTCATTCACACATGAAAATCAAAAGTCAGCACGGGTACTTTCACAGTATACTCTACATAGGAGGTACATACACACCCTAAACTATTATCACTCATTTATTTTACACCTTGTAGAGTTAACGTTTACCACACTTTATTAAATCAGATCAACAATTCAAGACGTACTGGGGCCTTACTCACGAAACTGATTCGATTTTGGTTCAGATTCGATCGAGCCGCATACTCCTGAATATACTGATGTTTCTTTATTTTGATTCTCAGTCGGATGATATGGTCGGGAGTTCAAAAAGTTACAATCTAAGGTTTTCTTTATCCTGGTAAGTTTCAAAGTAATTTACCAAATAAAATACAAAAAGCCGTTGAAACCGAACTGATTCGATTCTCGATTGTGTCGGGAGTAAGCCTGCTGGACTCGAGTAGATCACTTTACTCGCAACAAGATCGTACCTTGATCACCAGTGATCTATATCGCCGGGGTCAACACCCGCGACGTCACTACCATCAGCTGCTGATCGGCTTTCCACACATTGACACGAATTCCGGTGAAAATGTCCGGGGTACAATCGAAACGCAACACGTGATGAGAACTCGTAAATTGACTATTGATTACCCGGACTCGACTCTAGAGTCGTCTCTAAGGCTCACCTCACAGTGGCGGAGAATCAAGTTTACATAATAATAATAATCCCCCCCACATCGATTTCGGTGACGGTGGCCGGTTTCATTGAAACCAGGAGAGCTACGCAGGAGTTATTTTATAGTGCCCAAGTGAGTGCGCAATACACAGAAGCACTTACTCTTCCTTCACTCTCGTAGCCCAGTGGGACGAATAACCGACACGAGTGGCGGGACATCAGGCGCAGGAGCGACTTTTTATATGCGAGAGTGTAGCTCTGAACCATTACACCACGGAGGCGGCAAGTGGTCGCATAACTTGAATAAGCAGGCTTACTCCCTAGAATCCTAGAATCGAATCAGTTCGAACTCACAGCTTTTAGTATTTAATTTGGTGGATTACTTTTAAACTAACCAGGATAAAGAAAATCGTTAGATCGTAACTATTTGTACTGTCAAACATAGCAATCGACCGAGAGTCAAAATAATATTTATTTTGCTTGGCTGATCATCGTCAATTTATTTGGGCGTACGCGGAACGATCGAATCTGAATCAAAATCAAATCAGTATGGAGAATATGGCCCCTGCACCTTCTGCACTTGGTATAGGATAATAGTTGTCTCTATTGTTACATTATCAAGGTACAATAATGTGAAATTAAAATATGCTTAAAACGTAGACGCACGTAATACGCACATATTATATACGAAGGTGTAGGATATCCTTTTTTTCAAACAAAACAAGTTTGAATCATATATAATCTTAATAATGTAACAATAGAGATGGAGCTATAAGAGTTAAAATCACGCTTTGACTAACTAACTGACTAACCTAAGAATAACTATTCTCTTTGCAAGCGTTTCGGCTTGTCAATGACTCAGTTTATGATCAAGTAGCAGTAATTACAGAGTATTCTCCAATGAAAACATTGTTATATAGGTACACAAACAGTTAACCGCTAGGTAAAAGCCTCCGTGGTCTAGTGGTTTAGAGCCTAGATCTCGACTCGTGGGTTCGGTTCCCGCGTTGGAACGAAAATGTTGTTTTCAAGTTTGGTTAGGATAATGCAGGCAGATCATCTGATTGTCTGACAAGAAAGATGATGCCTCAGATGGGCATGTAAACAGTCGGTCCTGCGCCTGATCTCCCGCCAGTCGTGTCGGTTATCCGCACTACGGGGCTACGAGAGTGAAAGAAGAGAGAGTGCTTCTATGTATTGCGCACACACTTGGGCACTACAAAAATAACTTCTGCGTAGCTGGCGTGTTCTGTATGAAGCCGGCTACCGGCACCGAAATCCATGTGGTAGGCATTATTATTTTATTATTATTATCTATTCAGAGTGTGCTGCAATGAAGACATTGTTATACACAAACAATTAATAATAATAATAATAATAATAAATTATTTTATTTCAACCATCAACATAGGTCATATAAATTACAATTACCTACATTAAAACTACATTATTACATAAATTATTTTACTAACTCAAGTAACAAACTTTCAGGTGGATCTGAGCATGTGAATCATTGAGAAATGGTTCACATACTCAAAATCAAACCTGTTTGATAGCACTTTTAGGATAGTGTTGTCGCTGCCCCTCACTCACTCTGCGGCCTAGAGATGTGCACCGCTTCCGCACGGTTGCATAGAAGCAGTCCACGCGGGCGGCGGCGAACATCCCCGTCGCGCTACAGCGCCGCGGCAGCGCCAACAGCACCCTTAAGAGGAAACACCACGAAATTTTTTCCATACAAAAATAAGGGTCTAGGGGATTTCTATTTCCTCCCTGGATAACACCTCTAGAGTAACAATTTTTTTCCTGAATACCTATAAAGATATTGTTTGTACGTCCTTATTTTTTGCTTTTTTTAATAAATTAATTATTTAAAGAGATATGGACGTTTAAAAACCTAAAAAAAATGGCCAGACTCTCCGCTATATTTAAATATCTAGGAAACAGATTTGACTACAATAAACAACAAAAGCAAAAAATAGGAACCTAGCTCAATTCTTTTTTTAGCTAATACAGAAAAAAATATTAAAATTGGTTAAGTTTTGGAGGAGGAAACAGGAATCCCCTAAACCTCGATTTCTGGTACTTTTAATAGGTAATTTAAGTCCAAGTTGCAGTTGTCTCTATCGCGCTAGTGCTGGCTAGCTAAGGCACTGCGAGACAGCAATAGATTTTATAAATACCTATTTTGTGTTTCTCTCAACCGTGGTGTTTCCTCTTAAACCGCTACGGTTTGTGGTCGAGAGGTTACAGCAGGATTGCTTCACAATCACTTTCGAGATTCGCTTTTTTTCTATAAATAGTGATCGTATTTGTTTATTATTTTGTATAATTAAACAAAAAAATGCCCAAAACTTTTAATGGCGTCTAGACGATTGGCGTCGTTGCGCGTAGACAACGATGAATAAAATATTATAACCACCTCTTTTGTGGAAGTCGGTTAAAATCAAAATGCTTGTAGTACAAATTGCAACTGTGTACAAAAGCTAATTAAGAATATTAAAATTAATTCCAAACAATTGTTCGTGCCGGAGAGGTCAGAACTTTTGTGACCCTTGTGCCTGGCCTCAACATGCGGTAGCCGATTTTTAAGCCCTGACGCAAAAACGACGGGGTGTTATAAGTTTGACGTGTTTGTATAAATGTGTATGTATCTGTCTGTGGCATCGTAGCTCCCAAACGGATGATCCGATTTTAATGCGGTTTTTTTCGTTTGAAAGGTATATCAGTCGAGACTGTTAGGAGCTATGTTTGGTGAAAATCAGTTCAAGTCTTCAAGGTCATCGAGTCGTTTGTTAGGTTGAATGTTACTCGCTGAGTCGGAGGTTTTTTTTATTTCTAATTTAGCTATGTTGTAACCATCCAGCTCAGCAATATCTCGTAGATGATAGCCGAATACTAAGCGATAAATTAAGTTAAAAAAGCATGTGACTTGAGCATCACTTAAATTAAGTGATGCTCAAGTCACATGCTGCTCTTATCATTCCACCTAGCTTACTAACTTAGATTAGCGTTCCGGTAGTCAGTCAATCACACCAGCTATATAACCTAAATGACTGCATCATAAATGACTACTGAAGATATTGACGACCTCTGTAGAACTTGTCTGGTACCTCTAACACAAGTTCTTCGGATACTCTTCACGGGGCCAGATTGACGTGGTGTGAAGCGTCGTTGAAAATTATTTTTATTATTTTCTACAAATCGGAGGTTATTAAAAGATTACTTTAGACCTATTACAGAGCATTGAATCACAAAGTAGTTTATATGTTTTATTTTATTGATTTTCTTATAGCTCCCTGGTAAATAAATAATGTAAAAAAAAAAAAAATTTAAGTACCATTAAAAATAATGAAGATATAAACTATTCAATATAATGTGCAAATGAGAAGAAACGTCCGATTGTGACGTCACGTTGTTAATCCTACATAGACATTACACCAACCCGTGCCACAAATATTGTTTTGAGAGAAAGAGATGGATAATTTTATTTAATGGCTTCAAGCTCAAATGTTTTAAAATTAATCCTAATTCTTATTTATAGATTTTGCTTATCTTCTTGAGTTTCTTCGTAATGAGTCCAAAGTAAATAAAATTTATTCATTACATAACCTAATTGTGGATTTGAGTTTCTTTCGTCGGCAGTATGATGTATACTCTGGTATTCAGCTGTAAGTTAACTATCCAAGATTTGTATTGTCTTTAGTAATATTATGAAAATGTTTTTTCTGTATGTTTCCTTGTTAGCATCAAATATGCTCCCAAACTCCTTCGACTGATTAAGAAATTTGAAAGATCCAGGGCACTCCCCCCTTTAACGGTTGATGGCAATCCGCAAGTGGTTTAGTGGGTAAACCGGCCGCAGCGAGCTGGGAGTCCCACATACCCCTCGGGGACCCTCCCTGGGGGATGCGTAACGCATTTCCCTTGCACCATAAAAAAAGCCTTTCATGAGGCCATCTTATTCCCAAGATGTGCAAACGTCAATAAAATCATTGAACTTACAATAAGCTTTAGCACACAAACGTTCTTTAACTACATTTTAAAATTTATTGATAAGGAGGCTTTGAATGTTATTTGGGATTATGTTGTAAAGGCGTTTAGATTGACCTTTAAATGATTTACTAACTTTACTTAGTCTGATCACTGGATCACTTATTTCTGGTGTTCCTGTGATTGACGCTTTTTATTTTAAGATAATTTAAAAAATTTTTAACGTACAACACATTGTCTAAAATCTATTGAGAAGCAATGGTAAATAATAATAATAAATATGTACGCTTCACACCACGTGAATCTAGCCCCGTGCTAAGTATCCAAGGAACTTGTGTTACAGACAACGGAAATATATTTGATACTTTTTATACTATAAACATATTTAAGATTTTTATTATATTAATACACAAATTGAATACACATCCATGTCCAAGGAACACAGAAAACTTTTTGTTTCTTCAGCAGGATTCGAACCTGCCACCTTCCGCTCGAACCACTGCACTACTCAGGTTGTCCAGCCAAGTAATATTTTAAAACAGCGAAATTCTCGGTTAACAGCCAAGTAATATTTTAAAACAGCAAAATTCTCGGGTAACAGCCAAGTAATATTTTAAAACCGCAAAATTCTCGGGTAACAGCCAAGTAAAATTTTAAAACAGAAAAATTCTCGGTTAGCAACCAAGTAATATTTTAAAACAGCAAAATTGTGTGTCAGGAACTCGAAATATTTCTGTGAGTTGTCGGCGTCCGCCGCCGCGCCGCGTCGTGAAGTCACCGCCGCTGGCCTTGACAACTAGAATCGTATTTTAACGTAAAATATACATTAATTACAGAAGCGAGTGGAAAATTTAGAAGAAACATTAAGCATAGACTTAAAACCTTCCGGATCTCGTCTTGTGAATATATAATACTAGATGTTTCTCGATGTTTAGTAAATTGGCCTTTGTGTTAATCCAGAGTCTAAATTACTGCCATGCTAAATTTTATCAAAAACCCTTCTGTACATTTGTGTGAAAGAGTCACAAATATTCATCCATACAATCTTAAAAACATTCACGTTGGATAGAATATAATTAAATTATATTGTATTAGTAATAATTAAATTATATTAGGAGGATTAGTGTGTTTTCTTCATAATATATTTTTTTCATTTTGTTCATATGGAATAACTTCTCTGTTTCTTCGTAGTCGACGGTGGAGCTCCTGCAGGAGGAGATGTCCGGGACAAAACGTAACCTCTATCAGGCTATGTCTGAGACAACAACAAACAGACAAAGCCAAGAAGAGGCTAGGTCAACGTCCCCTGAGTCTTGCTTCTTCAAAGTCTTCTGCGCTTCTTCCACGAGTCGTTCTTGCGTTGCGAATTTTTTTAATTAAATAGCAATTCCTTATTAACATAAATTTATAAAAAATAAAACTTATAATAATATACTTACTTTACAAAAATAAGTTATTTAAAAAAAATAAACTTTATTAGACATATTATAAAATAAATTGTACATAATTTGAGAAAAAAAAAATTAAATTAAAATATAACAGTGACCCGTGTTACGCGTTGATGTCTTTTGCGTCGCCGAGTCGGCCCGGGCGCGTAGCCCGCTACGACGCGACGCTTCGACGAAGTTTTAGCAAATAACAAACCTTTGCCAAAACTTAGGAAGACTTAGGCCTGCTCTTGAAATTGAATTTAACAAATCGACATTAGGATTTTATTAACATTTTACAGTTCTCTAATTCTTCTAAAATATACTAGCATTGCGTTTAAAATTAAATAATCGTCTATTAAATTAGATTCAAAAGCAGGCCTACAGTAATGCACATGCAAAAAAAAATGAACTTTACTATTTCTTAGAATAACTCAAATTGTCGTTCACATATTTATTATAATTTGCTTTTCTGAGCAACTTTAAATATATCCCAAGACAAATAACGCTTACAAATTAATTCATGAAATGAACAATAATAGTTAAAAAAAACTATAAAATACCCTTAATGGGAAACTGTTATCTAAATATTGCATTGTCATTGGTCATTGATGAAATTGCCGAAAATTAAGCTCAAAGATTACATACAACACAAGCTTATAAATGCGTGATAAAAAATAAACATTTTACAAAGCATAATCTCAAAAACCGTGTACCAAAAATATTGTTTATTTGCACAGTAGGTGTTATTGATAAAGAATGTATAAAATTAAAGGTTGAATTCAGTCTCAAATGTACTTGATGCAATTCCTAATTAATATAGTAGTTAATTATAATTACCCATAGTAATTTGTTGCTTGACCTCCACGACTAGAACTTTGAAGAATGTAGCAACATATTTTGTTGTAATTACTATATACTGATAGCTACTACCTACCTACTCGACGGTCATATCGATAATGTATAATAATTAATTAGTGGCCAATTATGCTGATGATAATAATAATTATGAGACGGTGACAGGAAATACTAAACTTTTTATTCACTTAATTCTCATACATGTTTGGTTCTGAAGGATTTTTAACGAAATTAAAGTAAATTAGGACATTATAGTTTTGTTTAATCAATAATAATGTTACGTAATATTTCTTAATGTTCATTTTAATAGTCTAAAGAACATCCTAATTAGCTATAATGTGTATTACTAGTATCATGTTACATGGTCCTACCATTCTAAAAGTGTTAGTTTCTAACCTATTTGGTAATAAAATAATTTTTATTTTCATAAATAACTAGCTGTGCCCGCGACTTCGTTCGCGTGGTTCTTGAGTGACTTCCGTTTATGCAGCGCACGCAACGAAAGTCCCCAAATGTGAATAATTTTCTCCGTTTTTGCAACATTTCTCACAGACTATTCGCACCTATTGGTCGCAGCGTAATGTTAGCCTTCCTCTATAAATGGACTATCCAACAAAAATATTTTTTCAAATCGGATCAGTACTTTCTGAGATTATCGCGTTTAAACAAACAAACTCTTCCGTTTTATAATTTTCATCATAAATAATGAGCAGGACTGAGGCACAAAGCCAACAAGTTCAGTTGATATAAGCAAATCGTTACAGCGTCGTAACGACTTCCTCGTCAATAACTTCATGTTTGAATTTTGGGTACTTAGTGTAGAATTAAATACAAAAAATGTTCGTTGAAGACAAATAACAATTTACTTAACATTGTTTCATAAATTGAACAGCGAAACTATGTAAAGCAATCAAAAACCATCTCGTGTACGATGAAACACTGTGTAGTGTATAATGTATAGTCATAATATAGTGTATATATTAACATATACTGCTCCCCGCATTAATATTTCTCTCACGGCGAGAGGCCGCGAACACTAAACTCAAGGTTTTCAACTATGATAAGCCATTTTTGATTCCAGTTTTACTAGAATTATTAGATTTCGTATTACGAGCGCGTTCCGGCCAAATGTCAAGGCGAGATGTTCCGAAAGGCTTTGAATATTGACGGCTTGACTCTGTTGACCGCTGATTAGTTATGCCTTAATTGAACTTGTCAATGGCAGCTATTTATGGATACACGGTGGGTAGAAGAATATTTCACATCGTGTTAACGATGACGAAACATCCACAAGCTGTAAAATAAATGAGTGATAATACTTTAGATGCCTTTTCTAGTATGTGCCTACTAAGTAGAGTTTACCGTAAAAGCGCCAGCGCTGAAAGACCTCCTTTTGACTTTAGACGCCCTAATAGCAGAAATTTACCATCATGAATCAGCGCTGGTACTTTCACAGTAAACTCAATACACGTGATTCATACACACCCTAAAGTATTATCACTCATTAATATTATCCTTACTAATTTTATTTAAACGTATACAAAGATAGCACGTGGCAAGCTACATTGCTACCAATTTAAATGTCACATATCCATTAAGAACAGAAGATAGTACGGAAAAATAAGTGAAATAAACCTAGATAGTCTCCAAGCTCATTTATGAGGTAGCACTGTTGACTGAAATCCGAAGTTGGCTGTGAACAACAAGTTCACAAAGAACAGTTCTTTAGGAAATTCTCGGCTATCCGCAGCCAACTTCACAGTTCAGACGTCAGTACTACCGCGTGCTAGGAACTATTGTAAAGTAAAGTATCGGAATTCGCAACTCAACTCTTGAGTCACATCAGATCAGCTCACGACTCGCGATTACGAAACATTTAGTTCCACGTATCGCGTGACTCACTAAATCTATTCATTTTTGACAAAAATTCACATACACGTAGGTATAACGTCTCGTATTTCCTAAATAATTGCGACATAAATTAGCCGGACAACTGAAAACCCAACTCATTCTTTGATATACCTACTAACTCCATCAAATAATTTTACATCGCTTACATCCAGTAGGTATATCTCGCTACACACCTTGTTCGTAATCTTATATCCAGAAAAAGTACCGAATATTAAAATAAAGCCTTACGTTAATGCCAAAAATATTTAAATCTGACTGAAATCTAATTTTATTCAAGTAGCAAAAACACATTAATATTCGTGTGTGACCTGTTGCATTATGTATGCTATGTAAATCACTGCAATAAATTAATTAACGTAATTAATGAGTTACAAAATAAATACAAACAAAGAGGTGAAAGAAAATAATTTGAGATTTACAATTGTAATTATTGTGCATGTATGTTTACAATAAATTGCAAGAACTTGCTGATATGAAATTGTACGAGGAATTTAAGATTAGCTAGTTATATAATTTTAACGTTTTTCCAGAAAATAAACAGTCTGTCATGCGGGGACCATGGTATATGTTAAAATACATAATTTCTTATTCTAAAATCCGTTAAGCGGTTTGCATTAAAGACCTACGTGGATAGTCTGTAGATATTCTGTTAAAATATTTCACATTTACAGGTTAGGTTTATTTGTTCATCAGTAAGTGAGTTCCATGGAATACAAAAATGCTATTTTGTATCACCTCGTAACTAAAGTTATAATGCATTACAAGTCGCTTCATAATTCTATAGTTGTTGTAAAAAGTAATAAAATATGTTTACGTAATTAAATAAGTAAAAACAAGGCTAAAGAACGTGTACAGTGGGAAAATAAAGTATTTACACGATTATAAAATACCGACTGTAACCGAGCGTGGTTTTTCGAATAATTAATATGTAATAGCTAATACAGTGAATACTGTCGTTACTCATTTAATTTTGCTATGTAGGTATTTTTTTTTTTGTAGATTAAAATCTGAGGTACTCGGAATCGAAAATCACCATTATTATCTATTACAGTGATATTCATAAAAGATACTACCCAATATAGAGAGGTTAGTTAATAATAATGTTTTTATTCTAAAACATAACATAACATAAGTTATAGATATATTAGGATGCAACTTTGTACATTGAAGAATGTGTGTCTCTCTATATTCCTCCATTTTACTTTCAAACCCGGTGCGAATAAACATCACACAGACCTGCAATATGTCAAGTTAATGGATGTAGGTTCGAGACATGCATAATTCAAGCCGCACGCTTGGATTTGTCTCGCGTGCATGCATAGCGTGCGTGATGCATGCGCGCTGTGGGCGGAGGCATGCGGAGACGACGTATCATGTGACTTGTAAGTGACGCTCTGTCAAAGTCACTTTACACGACTTTGACAATCTGTTTCGGCTCTAACAGGTGAACTTGTAGACAGAGCAAAGCAGTTGGCGCTAACGTTAATTAAAATGTGATTATGATAGAACTGGGAAATATAATTATTATTTTTAATATATAACAGTTTTACAAGAATAACATCCCAAATTAAAATAATAAACGTGCGGCTTGAACAAGGATATGAGGATAACTTATTACTTTAAGGAGTATTGTCCTTAAAACGTTAAAATTGTACAATGGTTTACATAAAGAAACGAGTTCTCATTTACTCAAACACGCACTCTAAAAATATCAATGATGTTTTAAGACTATTAAGTATACACATTTAATTAAGTATATTCCTCTTATACAAAACGATTTACTTAAAACAAAATATAGTTTAAATATAGCTCAATATGTTGGCAAATTTACAACATGCTTAAATTAGCACGAATCTGTGCAAAAACAAACGTTACGTAAGCTTCAGCACAGCACAGCACAGCCTCACCTGGTACGTGGCAACTGGCAGCGGGCGCCAGGCGCGGGCGGCACACACAACACGACCCCAGCGCACAAACACAGAATCATAACTGAACAAGATCGGAATCTATATGTCCTCGATATCACTGAATTGATTAAAATTATAAAACTGGTTGAATAAAATGTTAATTATTCGGCGGCGCTGATGCGACCGAGACGTTAGCCCGACGCCGGATTTCAAATATTAAAACAAAAAAATGCGCGCGCGCTCATATGGGTTGGGTACGGATTTCGCGCGCGGCTCGCTGCGCCGAGGTTCCGTATACGCAGTTATCTGGCAGAAGGCAGTCCAAGTTTCTTCGACTGACGACAGTTTGGGCTCTTCAGGCATTTACGAAAATAAATTACTGGCAGATTGTAAATCATACAGCAGACATCACGAAATTATAGCGATTCTGTAAATCAAATCAATGTAAAAAGCTTTAATTTTCATAGCAGTAAGCGATTAAAACAAACTTAACATTATAATAATAATCGTCACTAGCTTGAAATTCAAGCGAAAGTTGCTTGAAATAGAGCAGGTGTAACCAATATTTATCGCATTATCTCTCATATATCTTTCCTACATTTGACAAAATTTGCCTAAAATCACCTTTTTATGGATTTCCACACGGTCTCGCGGACCCCGGCTCCCTTCTCCTAAATGTCATTGTTCAAGGTCGCCCACTCGCGCGACACAAATGTCAAATGCAAATACACGCGCGCGCACGCACACTTGTGCACACATATGGGTATACTACATACACACTACACAACACTCTCAAAACCGCGCACACACATAAGCGGTTACGTCTAATAAAAGTTATGTTTCCCTCCAAACCAACATTTTGATGATGCGGGCCCTCAGCGATAGGTAAATCCATATGAGGTTAGTAATAATAACCGTGCCACGTTTTCTAATTAGCAATTCTAACTATCAAATGTTCTTAAGATTTATAATCATGGCATTATCTAACCAATTTTTATTGAGGTTCACTACAGCAAACTAATCTGAAAATAACGCCTCCGTGGTCTAGTGGTTCAGAGCTTCGCTCTCGACCCGGAGGGTTAGATTCCCGCGTTGGAATAACAAAAAAATGTTGTTTTCAAGTTAGTTAGTACAATGCAGGCTGATCACCTGGTTGTCTGACAAGAATGATGATCCATGCATCGGATGGGCATAAAAAGTCGGTCCTGCGCCTGTTCTCTCGCCAGACGTGTCGGTTTACCGTCCCACTGGGTTATGAGAGTAAAAGGAAGAGATGTCTTTGTGTATTGCGCAAACACTTGGGCACTAAAAAATAACTCCTTCGTACGCTATGGTTTCAATGAAATCGGCTACCGACACCGAAATCAGTGAGGGGAGCTATTATTATTATTATCTGAAAATTATTATAACCATAGCCAAATAGCTCTCTGTTAGAAGTCACTTAAGACTTAAGAAGTGACTAAGAAGCGCTCTATCATCAAGTAAAGTAATATAATAAAATTAATTTTCGGAAAATTACTTCACATTACACTTTGCACTAAAACGTTATTGAATACAAGTAAGTAAACAAGGTGGAAAATATATTAATGATGTATGTAGGTATTTTCAAAGTAAACTCTTTTTAGATATTGAAAAATTAAAATTCGTATTTTTGTATGAAGATCATACACACGCTAAAGTATTACCACGCATTATTATTACAGCCTGTGTAAATTAAAATAAACCTTATCATCTATTTTTAGGTTTAGTTACCATTTAAATTATAACTGTGTGTGACGAAAATCTTCCTCTCAACTGGACTCGAATCTCCGACCTAACAATCATCTTTGTCGTTATTTAACATGTCGCCAAGTCACGTGGTTTGCTGCGACAATTATTTTCTTTTCTAACTTTGTTGTCGTTACGTTATTGCACTTTGTCTGAGCCCTCAGGTTACTATGACGAGGCTGCGGCAAGTAATTGACTCATTAATTGCTAATTAGTTACCTAATTACTCTGCCTTGAACCGTTTTTCTAGTCTGTAACATGAATTATAGTGATCGCCCCACGCTACGTCGCGTGGCGGTAATGGTGGCAATGAATGCTCTCTGTCGCCGACTGAACCTTTAAGATGCTATTGAATAAAGCTATATTGTCATTAAATATATATATATATACAAGGCGTAAAATAAATGCGTGATAATACTTTAGGGTGTGATGTGCCTCCTATGTAGAGTTCACTGTGTAAGTACCAGCGCTAAAAGACTTACTTTTGACTTTCATGATAGATGCCTCAACATCATAAATTTTCTCATACAATAATATTAAAGATACCTCGTTCAGCGCTGGTACTTTCACAGTAAACTCTATATACAGGTCCTATACACACCCTAAAGTATTATCACTCATTTATATTATAGCCTGTATATTAATACGCAGAGCTTTGGTTTAACTGACGGAGGAGTATGAGATTTAAAAAAAAATATGTTTTCACATGACAACGTGGCGGGAACGGCGCTGGCTCCATATAGTTAAATCCTAGGGAGATTAATGCAGCGGCGCCGCGATGTCATGTAAAACCGCCCTATAGTTTCGTAGCTGTCCCAGCGAACTTCCTACCGCCTTAGGAATAGATATATTTATATACTGATAGCTGAAAACCTAATTCTCGAGAATCACTCATTGCTGGAAACATCGTAAAGATCGGTGTGGTCTTTGTCGCGAACAAACCAACAGACAGACGTGGCGAAGGACTTTGTTTTACCATATGTTTGGGTATTGAGAAGGAATGCTGAATGCTAATATTTCTTAAAATAAAGCTAAAATTAGTAAAAATAGCAACAACCCACACTAGCTCACACACACTACTATGCACTGTAATTAATATAATAACAGCAGGTTTGTGACATTTGTCAATCTTTCTTTAAGATTTCGTAGACATTACCTACATATTTCTTAACGGATAAAAAATATGTTGGTAAATGTTGTATTATATCTATGACTTATCTACAAATTAAACTTGAAACGTATAATTAAAAATTAAAACTATGGACGAAATTGATAACAGGGCGACTTCTAGGGAGAGTAAATACTACTATAACTACTGGTGCTAATCTAACATGTCTTACCGAATGGTAAGGCCTCATATTCACACGATCAACAGCATAATGTTAATAACGCTTGAGCATATTTGCTGAGTATTAAAAATATTTTTTTTTAATTTGAAAGATTTTTTGAGCCATGCTGATGATGATTATTACACAACAGATGACCTTTATAGTCCTCTAGTCTAGACCAGACTGAGATTTAAAGACCTTGAATCTTAGTCATATATTTTAATTTTAAATGCGCCAACGTGTTAGTGCAAGCTGAGTAGGAACCAATTTTGTAAATCGTAGATTTGACTGTTTCAGTACAGTTATAAAACCCACGAATAAATCAACATCGATTTTCTGTAATGAAATTAAAATTCTGTAAGATTTATTTTTTGAGACTAGAATATTCACGACATGGAAGACACAAGTTGGGGCCGGTTCTTCAAGACCTTTTAAGGACTAGTAATACCTTTATGACATACTAGCTGACCCTTGCCCACTTCGTTGAGCATAAAAACAGTTTATGATGAAATTGAACTAAAAAAAACAACCCCTAACTCGGGAACGCGGAACCCGCAACGCGGGAACCCGGAACCCGCAGCATGGGAACCCAAAACCCGCAACCCGCAACGCGGGAACCCGGAACCCGCAACGCGGGAACCCGGAACACGCAACGCGGGAACGCGGAACCCGCAGCATGGGAACCCGAAACCCGCAACGCGGGAACCCGGTACCCGCAACGCGGGAACCCGAAACCCGGAACCCGCAACGCGGGAACGCGGAACCCGCAGCATGGGAACCCGAAACCCGCAACGCGGGAACCCGGTACCCGCAACGCGGGAACCCGAAACCCGCAACCCGCAACGCGGGAACCCGGAACCCGCAACGCAGGAACCCGGAACCCGCAACGCGGGAACGCGGAACCCGCAATGCGGGAACCCGGAACCCGCAACGCGGGAACCCGGAACCCGCAACGCGGGAACCCGGAACCCGCAGCATGGGAACCCGCAACCCGCAGCATGGGAACCCAAAACCCGCAACGCGGGAACCCGGAACCCGCAACGCGGGAACCCGGAACCCGCAACGCGGGAACCCGGAACCCGCAACGCGGGAACGCGGAACCCGGAACCCGCAGCATGGGAACCCAAAACCCGCAACGCGGGAACCCGGAACCCGCAACGCGGGAATCCGGAACCCGCAACGCGGGAACCCGGAACCCGCAACGCGGGAACCCGGAACCCGCAACGCGGGAACCCGGAACCCGCAACGCGGGAACCCGGAACCCGCAACGCGGGAACCCGGAACCCGCAACGCGGAACCCGCAGCATGGGAACCCGAAACCCGCAACGCGGAACCCGGAACTTGCAACACGGGAACCCTGAACCCGCGACGCGGAACCCGGAACCCGCAACACGGGAACCCGGAACCCGCAACGCGGAACCCACAACGCCAAACCCTTCCGTGAACGTTGCTGGTTCTGCGCTGTCAAATGGAATAAATAGTATCCCATGTCCGTCTACTGGCTCTAAGTTACTTCCTCACCAATTTTCAACCATATCGATAAAGCCGTTCTTGAGTTATAAATAATTAAACTAACACGACTTACTTTAATACAAATAGCTGATGTATAGATGGAACTAACATAAGCTAACGCCCGGTGAATGCTCCCGTCACAGTCGGTCCAGCCGATTCGGTGATCATTAGTTAGATAACGATGATGATGATGATGATGAAAAGAAGCCTAAATGAATCCTTATAACTTTAGCTATCTACCAGTGAAAGTCTCGTTAAAATCGGTCCAGCCGTTCCAGAGATTAGCCGGAGCAAAGAGACACGCTAACAGACAGACAGACATTTTTTTTTAATTGCATTTTCGTTTTCAGTAGCAAGAAAAAAAAAGACAGAACAGACAGACGTTAACTTCGCACAAAGACAAATGACGACAAAAGACATAGTGGCCGGTGGCGTCTTAACATGACGTTTTCGATTTTTTTTTTATTGTTCGTGAATTATGACCATGGATCTAACTCCTTCGATCTGATTTTTAAATTAACATTTATAATATTATATTCTTGTTACAACTTATAAGTTAAGTACTTTTTTTAAATAGGTATATTTATAGTTGTTAAAAGATTAATCGTTTTTTTGAGTAAGTCTCAAAAAAACGATAAAGTTTTAATAAGAAAAAGTGTTAACTGACGTAACATTGTCACGACGTTTATTTCATTAAATCATAATTTGTATATTAAATTTAAGATCGTTTATCAGTGAAAGCAAATCGTAAAAAAAATCGTAAATATCTAATAATTATTAAATAAAGTTTAGTAAATTCTGCAGTTTTAACAAAAAGAAAATATTTATTTTATTATGTCGTCGTTACAACGTTACGTCGCTCATTTTTGATAAACTGTCAAATGTTACCTATTAAAATGACCCGACTATTTATTAGTGGTGGACAAATAGTTTAATGAATCCAAATAGTTTAAGTTTATGTTAAAACGTTATTTATAGCATTTTATGATTTTTATTTTCCGTTTGTAAACAATGTTTTTACCATGACACCAGTGTCATATAGACTGGCAACGACGTAAATTGATCGAGTCCAGGTTCAAACCCCGTGTGACCAATATATTTTCTTCTTTTTTCTGATTTTCTGCTTATATTTTTCAACATTTTCTTTCATAATAACCTTTTCATGACAATAACGAACATACTGTAAAAAAAATTGCGAAATCGGTCAAGCCGTTGTCGAAGCGCACACGATGTAAGAAATTTTGATGGTTATTTTTTTACACTTTGGGCTACATTTTTGGGGTTTTAGTAAGGAATCCTATTTTTGTTGAAAATATAATATAGCCTATGTTCAGCGCTAGGAATGTAGCTTTCCAACAGCGAAAGTATTTTTCATATTGGTTCAGTGGTTTCAGAGCCTATTCCATTCAAACAAACAAACAAACAAACAAACAAACAAACGTTACCTCTTTATAATATTAGTATAGAAGTATAGATTTCTTTTTCGTATATCATGCTGATAGGTAGATGCTTCAATACTGAATCAGCACTGGGTCCGTCGTTGTACGTAAAATTTTAGTAAAACATAATAGCTTTTTGATCTAAATTCGCAATAATTGGCCTAAACGAAGTTAAAGTTCTCATTGCAATAATATCTAAGACACTTGAGGAAATTTTTGTGGGAAACCCGCCAACATTAGTAGCCGAGAACTATTTTGTACATTATGTATTTTCTTACCTGTGATATGCACGAGTTACATTATCCTGCTAGTATCTAGTACCTACTACCTACTAGGTAGGTAATATTTTAAACACGTGGAAATGTAAACTTAAGTCTACTAAGTATGTAGTATTTAGTGTTTTTAACCTCCAAATGAAACGTAAAGTACAGAAATAATTGGACGAGTATGTGTTTATCTATGGCTTTAATTCTCTCAACGGATGAGCCGACTTTTATCTAGTTTTTTTTTTGTTTGTAAGCAGACCTAATCGCATGTATTAGCTACAATTTATCATCATCACTGCTTCAAAATTGACTTTGTTGTGACAGAGCATAGGAACATTTGTAATATGTATAATTTCCACCTACTATGACGTCACATCCTGGTGAAATATGTGTATGTAGGTATATGAAAAATGTGCAACATGCAGCGCGGGCGCAGACGATTTATGGGACCCTGGCCTGGGCCGGATGAGGCGGGATTCCTGGCAACTTACATCTTGCATTTCATTAGCGCCCAAACCAATTAACATTCGCGCCAAATTCTACCATTTGTAGTCACTAACGTATTCATCGTGCCATCAGAATGTAAAAATAAGACGATGCAGCCCGAAAGTCTATAATTTGTGAAGAGAAGAGTTTCAGGTTGCGTCGTTGGCCAGAATCTTTCAGCATTCGTTTTTAAATATATGATAAACTACATAAGATATAATATCATATATTCTAGTAGTTACTACTAGAAGTTTGGCATGGCATAATCTGGGTAACGACTTATGTATGAAGAAGGTTCTTTATCCAGACCACATAAAGCACAGATTACCTTATAGTCCAGACATGGTGTGTATAAAATGTAAGCGACTGAGGGCGTATTTCACCAATCAATGTTAAAGTTAATCCTTCGTTAAATATAATGGTGTTTCTCTCATAATTCCTGTCAATGAATGAGAAGGCATGGTAATTTAACAAGCCGTTAACACTAACATGCGTTGGTGAAATCGGGACTTAGGCGTGTTTCACCAAGCAATGATAAAGTTAACGCCATGTTAAAATACCATGCCTTCTCATTCATTGACAGGAAATACGAGAGGGATAACATGATATTTAACGAAGGATTAACTTTAACATTCCTTGGTGAAATACGGCCTAAAGCATTAGGCCGTGTTTAACCAAAACTAACAACGTATTTAGCGAGAACTTCCAACAGTTCCAACTAGCTGCCTATTTATTTATTCAATATATTTTTGATAAAATACCATTATGTACCATCTTAATTCTATTGTTAAAGGTATACCTAACGAACGCTACGCTGAAAAAATAATTAACATAAAAGGTATCACGATAAATAAAGTTTTTGTGGTCCGTGTGAAGATTGTAATTTATACCAAAATTTAGGTAAAGAGGTAATTACGATGTGAAGCTAAATTATGCGATAATCATCAGCATCGCGTTACGTCACCTCTTTAAAATTCTTATCGGCTATTATTTTTTAAAACGGACAACGCATTAGAAATACTTTGTTTAATTAGCAACAACCTTATAAGGCACATGTGCCATATAGAACAAGTTATGTTTTAGTGCTATATTTTTGTCGGTGACACGTTTAAATGCTGATTAGTGGTCAAAAAGAAACAACGTTAGGTTAATAAGTATAATATGCAACACCAGTAACATTAACTGAAAATCTGTAATATTAACTGTCTGTCCCCAGCACTGGTGACAAACATGATGGCATCTTAACTAAGAGATTATTACTTACGAAGATCGAAACGAAATGAATGGGAGTTGACATAAGGTTTTACAAGTGACAAGAGAATTTGTATGTCACTTAGCGGAGCTTATCAAATCCCAAACGAATCAAAAACAAAATATATGGGAGTTGACATAAGGTTTGATAAGTGACAAGAGAATTCGTATGTCACTTAGCGAAGCTAGTCAAATCCCAATCGAATTGGAAACAAAATGTATGGGAGTTGACATAAGGTTCGCTAAGTGACAAGAGAATTCGTACGTTAAGATGTCATCGTTTTGTCACGAGTGCTAAGGACAGACAGTTTATGGTACAGACCTAACCTTTCTATCTCTTCGATGGTTGTCTGTCTAAGAAGTACCAAAAATATGGGCCATTTTCCGCATGTGATGTTACATCCCTCATCATCATCAGGATACGCATCAGTCTTCAAGTCATCAGCGAATAAATTTTGTACATTATATATTGAAAAAAACTTGTCTTAATTTTATGAAGTAGGTATATGCTTATGAAGGTCATCAAGTTGAATCAATTCTGAAATCACTTGTAAGACTGGTTGGATGTATCACACAAGTTTTAATTGAAAACCGAAAGTTGAAATGGCATTTTTGTGTTCGTTTCCTAGTTCAAAGTTACAAAATTACCTGAAACGTATGACATGAAACGTTAGAAATTTTCAGTAACTAGCACGCCTTAGATAATATAAAATGGATTTACCAACCTACAGACATTATAATTTTGCACAGGCGTTGTTTACTATTTTATATATTACTAGTTGACCGTATATATTGACCGTATTATTTGTATAAATCACAAGTTGCCCACTTCGTTGAGCATACAAACAGTTTATGATGAACCCTTTAAACGTTCCCAGGACTTCCACGAAAAATTCAAGACTAAAATTTACTCGGTTCAGCCGTTCTCGAGTTTTAGCGAGACTAACGAACAGCAATTCATTTTTATATTTCGGAACGTAGGTATTTTTGTGGGCGTTACTTTATAGGATCGAAATAATAACACCAAGCTGAACGTGTTTATATTATGAACAATCAAACCTATTGCTACAAGTACTTAATGCAAAGCAGACATTGAACGTAAGCGAATTTAGTCAACTCCATTTTTCTCAAGCCCCGCCATCCATCGCGCGCCACCCTGAACAGTCCTCCCTGTCATCGGTGACACACGTCTTCTCCTTCCTCTTTTGTAAGCGGCAACCGGCCTCTTGGGAAATATGACTAAACTTGCTAGGCTTTCTTTTTTTTTTCTTTGCAAGCCTTACGTTTCAACTCCGACACGGCCATTCTGACTAGTCACACGTCCTCGTGTGTTGCTCCTGTAAAAGAAAAAAAACCAGCTGCCATATCACAAGCCTTTTGCTCGGCCTAACCTGACTCTACAATTTTAGGCCAATTTGCTAGTTTAATCTCTAATAGTAATCTCAACAGATACTTTAACTTCTTTAATGCACAACAATAAACTACGCAAAGTCTCAGGTAATGCCTATATGACCAGGGCTCTTTAGTCGAAATACGTTAGCCGCGTAACACGACGTGTTCTCCCCACGGCTAACACGTGTGCATCACTCATTGAATACACATCATGTGGTCTGTGTAGACCCCAACCTTCCAGCATCACACGCCCGCTGCGCTCCACGTCCTACTTGAGTTGCCCCAAGAGGTACCGACTTTTAATGGTTGCTGCTGCGAAATGATGCTTGGTAGGTCAAATACTGTCATCAGAATTTGACTTCTATGACACGGCTCCATCGCCGACATACGTCAACCGCTTAACACATTTGTGTTAACCGCGGCTGGCTACCCGTGTGCACATGCACAGCGTATGGTCTGTGAAGACCCCGACTCCGCCAGTATCACACTACAGTCAGTAGATAAACAATTACGCTCACCAAATAATTTTGGTTTCGAATGTGATACTTCAACGAAGTACAGACGACAGTCGTCTAGCCGCCGCGCCACCGCGCTGCGCTGCATCGCTCGCCGCGCTCCGTCGCGTCGTGTCGCGTCGCTAGCGTTGCTCGAAGCTCGATCCACTGTACACAAAATGAAACAGCACAAAAAAATGTTCAGACTATCTAAAATTAAGTTCTTTTAGGGATTTATTTACTAAGACTTCGCTGTGCCTGTCTGTCTTTAATCAGGCTGTATCTCAAGAACAAAACTATCGCGGTTTAAATATCAGCAACAACAATGAGATTAAAATGTTAGATTTCACTATGCAGTGAAATTAATTTAATTTCCTTTCAATGATCTAACTGATTGAATGAAAATAAGCTATTACTTTAGTGTCACACAATAACAAGTGATCAGATTGCACTGTCCTCACTAAACTTGACAAAAATAAACATTTTTAGTTGTACTGTCGCGGGAATCGAACCCACAAAGTCGAGTACTAGGTTCTAAACCACTGGACCCCAGAGTAATTCATAATAATAATAATAGCTCCCTTCACCGATTTCGGTGTCGGTAGTAAATTTCATTCAAACCAGGCCAGCTACGCAAGAGTTATTTTATAGTGTCCAAGTGTGTGCGCAATACACAGAAGGACTCTCTTCCCTTCACTCTCACAACCCAGCGGAACGGTAAGTCGACACGTCTGGCTAGAGAATAGGCACAGGACCGACCTTTTACATGCCCATCTGACGCATGGATCATCTTTCTTGTCAGACAGTCAGGTGATCAGTCTGCATTGTCCTAACCAATCCTAAAAACAACCTTTTTTTGTTTCAACGTGGGAATCGAACCCACGAATCCGGGTCGAGAGCTAAGCTCTGAACCACTAGACCACGGAGGCGATTCATTCGTCATTCATAATACCTGAAGACTCGCTAGTGCGTTTACAACCTTTTACAAAATCACCAAGTTGGTCGAAGCTAACTGAAGTCACTCAATGAACTTTCTAATCTTCCACCGCATCAGTGGACTGCCACGGCCTCTGAGACTCTTGGACCGTTGAGTGTGTGATGCCTTGTTCACCATTAGTTCCAGCTTACATACAGTAACTTCTGAAACATGAAATTAAAATGTGTTAATTCCATAAAACTCATATCACAAACAATATTATCCTGTTGGACGAATTTTAAACTATTCCATATCGCATAATGTTCTAAAAAGTAAAAGTCTGTTAAATCTGTAGGTAATATGTATTCCAAATTTACTTTAACAGATATTTTTATGGCCAGCTTAGGAATAAATAACAATGTACAAGACATTATTTAAAGATACTCTTTTTTCTTTTTCTTTGTTTTAAACTTTAATAAGTTGCAACTTTAAATAATTTTTTAATTCTTTTTGAATAGTCTTTCTCGCTCCTACAAACTTGTCTACCTACTTACTATCATGTAAACAATATTTACAAAGATCATGTCAATGTTATTGTATAAGCCTGTTTGTTTACAACTTGTGCTCACCTGCATAAGACCTTTACTTGTTGTGTAATAATAATTATTATCATTAAAATCAAACTTTGATTTCTTCTTTATTAACTGTGTTGATTTCACTCTATTAATAAGAATATAGCTAGTATAATAACAAGTTTAAAACTCACATAATTTAAGTATCAAAATACTGTAAAATCTTTTAGTTTGAATCTCTTTTCTGTTACTAATACTGTGATTATAAAACCAGACTAATTCTGAACTTTACAATGAAATAAGTAATGATACTCATACTACCAGTTCACATCTTTGCGAAGCAAGTAGAATAGTCCATAAGATACACAATGCTCATCTGCGTTGGTTGGTTACCCAGCAAAGCTCATTCTATGCATCGGGCAAGCATGCAAGCTATGCAAGGCTATGCATCGTCCAGTCCAGCATTATCCCAATGTATTGTCCATCTACAAATAAAACAAAACAGCAATACAAACGAACACTAAACTTTAAAGTTTATTTAGATTTTTGGGCAAGCAATTTCATGGAAACTTTGAAATTGTATTTACTTTGAAGGCTTCCAAATTATAACGAGGAATAAAAAGATTGCTACCACCTGTTACCAAAGCCATCAAGCTTATAACCAAGACCTGTCGTTGACTAGCCAATATCGTGGTTCTATTGTAAATCGTCACGTTCCCATTGTCAATCGTCACATTCAGATTGTAAATCGTCACATTCCCATTGTCAGCACGTTACCATCGTCAGCAGCGCTGTAATCCCATCAATCGTCTTTCTGCTATGCATATACCATGCTGCCTTTGGTAGTGGAGGCTCCGTAATATAATCTGTTCCGTCTCAACGTGATCTGAATGTCCGCAAGGCCATATCCAATCCAACAATTTGTAGGTACCCTGTAACCATCTATCTTGATTTTGCGGGTATATCCCACTTCTGATTTCGGAACGTAGGTATTTTTGTGGGCGTTACTTTATAGGATCGAAATAATAACACCAAGCTGAACGTGTTTATATTATGAACAATCAAACCTATTGCTACAAGTACTTAATGCAAAGCAGACATTGAACGTAAGCGAATTTAGTCAACTCCATTTTTCTCAAGCCCCGCCATCCATCGCGCGCCACCCTGAACAGTCCTCCCTGTCATCGGTGACACACGTCTTCTCCTTCCTCTTTTGTAAGCGGCAACCGGCCTCTTGGGAAATATGACTAAACTTGCTAGGCTTTCTTTTTTTTTTCTTTGCAAGCCTTACGTTTCAACTCCGACATATATTTATTTTGGCAGTCCATGTCCATACATAAAATGTTAGTTTCAACGTAGCGCCTAAACTTTTTTAGTACTTTGTAATTTATGTTTTTTTAGTTAAAAAAGCAAAAATAAAAAAAACATGTTTTAAATGATTAAAGAGTATAAATCATAGTATCCTAAAATTGTAGTGACAGTTATTTCTACACCCTTTACAATTTCCGTAGTCGGATTCAGATTCTTGGACTAAAAATTTTTTGGCTAGGTCTACCTCCAACAGCCACTGAATACATGCTTGTTTAGATGTACCTATTTTGCTCTTCATTGACTGGTGGAGTGACCAGTAGCCTGTACAGAATAGTTAAAAAGGACATTCGCCGCCTATCACTATTTTCGTGACAGTGATCGCTGACGGCCTAGAAACTGGGAGCTCGCGCCGCCGTCAGCTGACTGCTAATACATTATGCAGAGCCTCACGACCCGGATACCGCGAGTCGAGGAGACAGAGACCAGTATTATAATTTTTTTGAATATTTTGTGGACGCTTTACACCACTGTATCTGGTCATGTGCTAAGTATCCGAAGAGCTTGTGTTACAGGTACCAGACAACGGATATATTGAATACTTTTATACTATACACATATTTGAGATTTTAATATGTTATACACATTTTTTGTTCCTTCGGGCGGATTCAAACCCGCGACCTCCGCGCGCTCAACAATTGCGCTACGAGGGTCGTCAAAATACTTACATTACATATACATTACCTAAAAATTATAGCTAGATAAATGACACACAAATAAAAATAAAAATGTACATAATATTAATACCTTACAGTGACGAAGGCTGGTTCTCCTGCAGAGGGAAGGCCTATCCATTATATCAGGTAGGAAATTGGGTGAGGATGAGGGTCTTCAAAAGTAAGTAAGTGACCCCGATAGTTAGTAGGAACACCACGCCTCTGCTACCTAATCTATACTCATACATGTGAGATGTTGTGTTCAAGTTACATCTCACCAATGTTTAGTAAACCATTCTCGTTTCCAAAGTTACAAAGTTGCTAAATGCTCTTAGTAGCTTATAGAATAAAGCATAGATAGTATAAAAATAAGCGAGAAATAGCATAAAAATTAAAGCATAGATAGTATATAAAAACGATAATTTATAGGTACGTAGATACTCTCAGTAGCTAGCTAGGTAGTAGGCAACTACTTGGGTATTTTTATGTAGAGTTGAGAGTTTCTTCTCTTCAATATTTATAATACCTAATTGAACTTTCGGATCGAGATTTCAGTACCTCAACCCTTATTGTTTGTAACTTAAGGATGGAGAATGGAATAGGGCTCACAATTATTTATTCGTGAATAGCAGTCGCGAGCTCCTGGCCTATAACTTCACAATAGCTATAACCGGTGCGAGCGCGGTGATGTCAGCACAACATCTAACGGCTTCGTGCGGAGGATCAGTTTTTTTCAGATTGCTGCAAATCCGTAACCGAATAAACTAGAAGATGTATATTCTGTAACTAGCTGTTCCGGCTATTTCGTCCGCGTAAAATGGGTAAAGATAATCCCCAATTTTGTAACTTTCTTCTTTGGCGTTCTGGGCCCTAATTCTCAGGCCTCGAACTTAGTTTTTACTATCGGTCTGTCCCGCTCATGCAAATGAGATTTAGCGCGCGTGCGAGCGGGATATACTAATATTCGGAACTAAGTTCGAGGCCTGAGAATTAGGGCCCAGCTCACGCAGTTTGTTTTCTTAAATGCGCCAATCATAGAAATATTTGTCCGATAAAAAAAATTGTCAGTGTTGCCATTAATCGAGGAAATATATTCCTTTTTTTTATGTCGTAAGGGAAAAGCATTACGCATCTCCCCGGGAGAGATACAGCCTTCCTATAACAATACAGGCTATATCACGCTAAGACACATATTATGTGCCGAACAGCAATCAAATTCAAATTCAAATTCAAAAATTTTTATTTCCAAGTTAAAACTTAACAAGCTATTTTCGGAAAGTCAACAAAAATACTACCACCGGTTCAACCCTATGAATGATAAATGTTTCTAAGTCGAGTCCTTTTCACCACTTCACATGGACAAATCCGCAAGCGTACCTAGTGTATTATATCTTTATAGATCATAGGTAGTCGAAATTAAACAGATCATCCTTTTAATGTTGATCAGAAAGTTTGTGAAGTCTTCAAGTCTCGAATGTCCTAAGGTAAACAGATTTGGAAGAAAATGAAAAAGATCGTAGAAATAATACTATACAGTATACATGTACAAATTCGTGCGATGTGCGAACCTTTATAGAGGTCAAGTACTGGTCAAGTAGGTATAACGTCGGGGTCACTAATGTAGTGATAGCTCCGACGTGTGGTTCCTGACCGAGCGAGGTGGTATGATCGGTCAGGCCGAAGCCTAACCCCGAAACAATATACCGCCGAAATGAGAGAACTTCGATAGCGCGTCTCAGGATTGTGGCGATTTTTGGTCCACTTTACCATCACAGTACGTTGTACATTAGCTACCATAGTTTGGCACTAGGGGCGCTGTTTCGATGCTATACAAATTGTAGTTAACTTCGTCACCGTGAGCAGTGACAAAAACTCGCACTAAGCTCACAGAAGAGAATTAGACCTTAATTTAATATGATACTTTCCACCCTAAAAAAATCCATTCTTGGTGGTGACCAGTATCTGGTGACGATGATGATATCTAAGCGTTATAACTTTAAAGTTTAACCTTTGAATACTAAGCAAGACTTGTTTTTTGTTTTGACCTCTGTCTGCGAGACGCGCGGGGGCGGCGGTGACGTCATCACTACCTGAGTCTGTTCTCAGACGTGATCTTATATTATTGCTGTATTTTATATACCTCGATTGAAGACAACACAATAGGTATAGTTACACCGACTGATCTATACTAATATGTATTATAAAGCGGAAGAGTTTGTTTGTTTGTTTGTTGTTGTGTTTAAACGCGCTCATCTCAGTAACTACTGGTCCGATTTGAAAAAATCTTTTTTCGTTGGATAGTCCATTTATAGAGGAAGGCTTTAGGCTATATAACATTACGCTGCGACCAATAGGAGCGAAGCGTCAGTGAGAAATGTTGCAAAAACGGGAAAAATTATTCACATTTGAGGACTTTCGTTGCGTGCACTGCATAAACGATTTAAGTTACTCAAAAACTATGTATGAAAGAATTAATAATAATAATTATTTTATCCTTTTTAATGATAAAAAAAAAGTCCCTGACAGTATATGTCTATACATCTCTTAAGATTAATTAATTAGTAAAATAACTAACAGTTTTAAAAAAATGGGCAATAAAGCGGTTTTTAGAAAAATATTTATACCATCACGGTATTAATTCTTATCATTTTAGATACGTAAGATAGCTAAAGCATTCCATGAAGACTATATTTGCCTTTTAAACCATGCAAATACAATGAATTATTTAGGCGATATAGCAAAATTAAGATTGTTTCGCCGTGATTCGACCGGGCGCCGCGTGTGACGTGACTCGCGTCTGAGCCGGGACCACGAATGCTGGTAGGTAGGAAGTAGGAACCCCACGCATATTTTATGACAAAAAAGTTCTAAAATTACAATTACGCACACAAAACATTACGCATGAACAAAACAATGAAATGCAGTGCATTTATAGATTTTTTCGAATCACGTGATAATTTTCAACCAATAAGTGACATTAAAATCGCGTGAAAACCGAGTTATCGAATACATAGCTTGGGTAAAAATACTATTATTAATTGTGCTAACAGACAGTAGCGGTAATTTGAATTTAACCACGCACAGCCGCAAACTGTGGCCCCCGTAATAATAATTGATAAAAGCGTCGTTACAGCGTCATCAAATGGTCACAAATAATGTGGTATCTTTGAGATAGTAATTATTAGACAGATACAATAATAATCCTTATCAAATTAAATATTATTTATACTAGCTGACCCGTGGTCATTTCGTTGAGCATAGAAACCGTTTAAACCTTCTCTGGACTTTGACGAACATTTCAAGACCAAAAATAGCCTAATCGGTTCAGCCGTTCTCGAATTTTAACGAGACTAACGAACAGCAATTCATTTTTATATATAAGACTAGCGACCCGCCCCGGCTTCGCACGGGTACAATGCTGTTACTAAATAAATACACTATACGTTTCGGTGTCGGCGACGGCGTTGGGCGTCGGCGTCACAGCGTCGGCGTCGCAGCGTCGGCGTCACAGCGTCGGGCATCGCGGCGTTGGGCGTCGGCGTCGCGGAGTTGGGCGTCGGCGTCACGGCGTTGGGCATCTGCGTCGCGGCGTCTGGCGTCGCAGCATTGGGCGTCAGCGTCAGGCTTCGGGCGTCGGCGTCGCGGCGTCGGGCGTCGCGGCGACGGGCTTCGGCGTCGCGGCGTCTAGCGTCGCGGCGTCGGACGTCGGTGTCACGACGTCGGGCGTCGGCGTCGCGGCGTCTGGCGTCGGCGTCGCGGCTTCGAGCGTCGGCGTCGCGGCATCAGGCGTCGCGGCTTCGACGTCGGTGTCACGACGTCGGGCGTCGGCGTCGGACGTCGGTGTCACGACGTCGGGCGTCGGCGTCGCGGCGTCTGGCGTCGGCGTCGCGGCTTCGAGCGTCGGCGTCGCGACGTCGGGCGTCATGGCGTCTGGCGTCGGGCGTCGCGGCGTCGGGCGTCGCGGCGTTGGGCGTCGGCGTCGCGGCGTTGGGCGTCGGCGTCACGGCGTCTGGCGTCGCAGCATTGGGCGTCGGCGTCAGGCGTCAGGCGTTGGGCATCGGCGTCGCGTCGTCGGGCGTGGCGGCGACGGGCTTCGGCGTCGCGGCGTCTGGCGTCGCGGCGTCGGACGTCGGTGTCACAGCGTCGAGCGTCGGCGTCGCGGCGTCTGGCGTCAGCGTCGCGGCGTTGGGCGTCGGCGTCGCGGCGACGGGCGTCGGCGTCTGGCGTCGGACGTCGGCGTCGCGGCGACGGGCTTCGGCGTCGCGGCGTTTGGCGTCGCGGCGTCGGACGTCAGTGTCCCGCCGTCGGGCGTCGGCGTCGCGGCGACGGGCGTCGTGGCGTCGGGCGTCGCGACGTCGGGCGTCGTGGCGTCGGGCGTCGCGGCTTCGAGCGTCGGCGTCGCGGCGTTGGGCGTCGGCGTCGCGGCGACGGGCGTCGTGGCGTCGGGCGTCGCGGCGTCGGGTGTCGTGGCGTCGGGCGTCGCGGCGTCGGGCGTCGTGGCGTCGGGCGTCGCGGCGTTGGGCGTCAGCGTCGCGGCGACGGGCGTCGAGGCGTCGGGCGTCGCGGCGTCGGGCGTCGTGGCGTCGGGCATCGCGGCGTCGGGCGTCAGCGTCGCGGCGTCGGGCGTTGCGGCGTCTGGCGTCGGCGTCGCGGCGTCGGGCGTCGCGGCTTCGAGCGTCGCGGCTTCGAACGTCGGCGTCGCGGCGTCGGGCGTCGCGGCTTCGAGCGTCGGCGTCGAGACGCCCGCACATTTGGGGACTTTCGTTGCATGCGCTGCATAAACGGTTTAAGTCAATCAAACACCACGCGAACGAAGTCGCGGGCACAGCTAGTCTCATATATGTACGTATGTTAGTAGGTAACTAAACTACGCCAAAAATATTTTACAGAAGTAGGTAGTTTCAGTTTTACCCAACAACATGTTTAACAACAGTTTTACCAAAAAGAACATTTTGTAACTGTAATAAAAAAGTCGTATTATTTTATACTTTCTGGTCGATTTTTTTATGTTTCTAACTTTCGCATTTATAACTTACCCTCAACACACAAAAAGGAGGTGCTGTTATAAATATGGCGTGTTTGTGTGTCAGTCAGTTTGTCTGTAGCATCATGATACAAAACGGATGAACTGGTTTATCCTACTATACTTTAGATACATTAGAAACACTATTATTATTATCAGCATAGTTAATTATTTAATTAATATTTACAGCACCGCTTTTCACAAAATATAAATTACTTTACGCAATTATTGTTTCAGCGCTACCTGGTATCGAGCAGTAAAACTAAAACGTCAGTATACTAGCAAATATAATAAGCGCCCTCTATAAATTTTACACAAAAACAGATAATGACAGCTAGTGTAGATGTCGCTACAGATTTTGCAATGGACGTTATACGCATGTCAAAAATACTTGTCATTTCATTTTCACATCATTCTATTTTGTGCGATATTACGTTGAGTTGAATTTGGTAAAATACACGAAACAGTGAGCTTTGGCAATGTGCGCCTTTCTGCCACGGACCATTACGTTCAGCAATTAGTAGTTCAATATAAAACGAATTATGACAATAGACTGTTCGTACAAGAAATAATATTTTTAAAAAGGTTTTCCACAGTTTTCCATCCTCCTGTGTTCAAAACTAATAAATATGTGTTGGGTACGATATACTACAATGAGCATAAAGTGATAAATAACATACCTAGTGTTTAGTGTTAGTTTTCTATTTTGGACAGCAATTGGGGCTAAATTTATATTGGGATGCTAGTAAGATGAATTACTCCCGAAGGAAGGCGTAGAAATTGCGTAAGTACTTTATACTTTCTTAGCTAAAAATAATTATATATTGCTAAAATTGGAACAGGCTCTGCAGTTTGCTACATGAGCTTTAACAGTTTTGAGGGTAATCTGTTATCAAACCAAAATCTCTGCTTTATTAAATAAATATCTAAATGTATATGAATACTTAAATCCAACATACTTATTGTAATATGCTAATACAGTATCATAAAAATGTATCAGAATTAAGTTACATTAAGATACCTATTCATGTAAATATTATTAGGAAGTATTGAATTTTAAGACGCTAATGCTTCAAGTGATAATTAGAGTATGAAAGATATTTTCTATGGTGAAGTTTTGGTAATTTACTAACTATATGTATTTTTCTGTCAATACACGAATTTCTAGTAATAAGAAATAACAAGATATGTGTAGATTCTGATAGTAGAAACAGTGACACTTACCTAATACTTGGCATTGCTCATTTACTTTCTTGTTGTAATACTTTAGTCGGCTTTTCTTTTTAGCTTAGCTATGTTTGGGACAATATTACAATATTACAGCCACTCAAACACACACATATATACAAACATACATACATACACACACAAAATAATAAGGAATGTTTTAAATTGATATTTTTTTTCTTTCGCTTTTTACAATAATGTTAAAATTTATTTTCATATAGGTCTATATAAAACGAAAACTAATTAAAAATTTTATTTTGTTAACATAATATACTGCCAAAATGAGGATTGGAGGCCTGGTGCCTTAAAATACAAGCAGGAAACTGATTAGTTTAAGGCTCCAGTCTCCCCACAAAGACTGTACTAATTATGCTAAATATTAAAACTGTAATTTGAATTATTGTGGAGAGATAATAAACAATTTATTATTATTATTTATTAATATTAAAATGTGCCAAATTATACAAAGGAAGCATTTTTTTTAAAGTAAAATATCTCGTCACTTTATATGTTTAACTATCAATGATAAAAGGGAGGTGTTATAAGTTTGACATGAGGTCGGTCTGTGGCGTTGTAGCTCCTAAAATAATGAACCGATTCTGAGCTAGTTTTCTTTGTTTAAAAAGCTGACACGATCGAGAGAGTTCTTAGCTATAATTAATCATCAATGTTTCACTTGATGCTCGACTATTCCGGGATTCCTTAAATTTTTTAATGATCATTTTTCTGTTATTTGTTAATTGTTTTTGTTATTAAGATTATATGATTATAGATTACGACGATATGACTAAAAGGGCCATTGCAATGTGTTCAGATCTAATTTATTGTAAAAAGAGATATGAATTACCTACATTACTTGTAAAAATCACTATTCCTTGTTTATTTACCCTATAAAATGAGTATCTTATCAACAAAGGCATGGATTTGCAATAAATAGTGCTAATGTGTGGGGCTTCTGATGTTTCATTACTAATTAAAATAAATAAAACATTATATATTATATGACATAAATAATTTCCTGCTAAGTGAATATAATTAATGTACAAGAAAAGTCCTTGTGTAGGTATTGTATGCAAATACATGGTGGATTTTTAAGTATTAAATTAAATTAACATAATATTTAATTTTCTTGTTTTAAATAATGTTATAATCCTATAGGGTAGGCGTATTGTAGATTTTTTATTTTTGTTTACTTATAGAATAATAATGCCTAAAAGTCAAGTAAGTATGTGTGAGGTTACATGTGTCAGTCAGCTAATGTTATTGTACGTAAATGATGTAGCTACATGGATTTAGTTGCTTCAAACTGAGTGATCTGTTTTTATGAAGATTCAACATCTAGGTGTCATTAATCTATGAGTTTCCTGCCAGGCATTTGCATAAATTTAATAATCAATTAATATCTCACTACATTGAGTATGTATCAGATAATAATTAAATCCACTATTTAAACAATCTCGTTGTCTTGCACAATAGTTTCGTCAATACATTCCGAATGAAAAAAACGAACGTTCACGGAATTCCAATTCGAAATTAGGTACGCATTCGGAAAACGAATACGGAAAACGTACCTATGTATGCGGCCGGCCTTAAGCTTTCAAACTGAAGACTTAGGCTACTTTTAATTGTAAAAGTAGCCTATGTCCTTTCTCAGGCTCTAGACTATCTGCGTACCATTTCATATAAATCGGTTCAGTAGTTTTAGCGTCAAAACGAAACAGACAGAGTTACTTCGCATGATAGTATGAAAGTGGGAATATATATCTTTCGAGAACCCAAATTGACGGACCGTGAAAGCGTCCATTATTATTCAATTACTTTTCGACTATGCCGTAAAATTTTTGAATAAACTGCGATACAATCTGACCTATTTGATGCAGGAACAAATGCGAGGATTTGTCGACCCATACCACATAATGAAGGCGGTATGATTGACTTGAGTGTAAAGATAGTGATCTACGGACGACCTTTCATGGTGTTACGGTGGTGTAAAGGTGAAGGCCGGCTGAGTCAGCCCTGATTCATGCCCCCATGCCCCGAGCCCCGGCTGACGGGGCGCGGACGGGGGTCGATCGTCAGATAGGGTGACCCCGTGGATAGCACCATCAGTGATTTGTCTATGAACTTATAAAGTTCCTTAATTAATGTTTGTGTGGTTTATTTCTTAATCCAATTTAAGATATAGGTTAGGCCACTTCTACAATTTTTGAGGAGTCGTCGCTACACTCACTGTTCGCACGCGGTAGTGGTATGTATCAGTTTGCAGCAAACAATAGTGGTAGAGTTTAAGAGGTAGAGTGGTAGTGTAGTGCAGTGGTTAAGGTTAAGCGCTCGAGCGGAAGGTCGCAGGTTCGAATCCCGCTGAAGGAACTAACTAAAGTTTTCTATGATACTGGGTCATGGATGTGTTTTAAATTTGTGTTTTATAATAAACGAGCTGACCCGTGCCGTATTCGTTAAGCATACAAACCGTTTAAACATTCCCTGGACTTTCACGAATATTTCAAGACCAAAAATAGCCAAATCGGTTCAGCCGTTCTCGAGTTTTAGCGGGACTAACGAACAGCAATTCATTTTTATATAGGTATATAAGATAAAAAAAATGTATAGTATAAAAAGAATTAAATATATTTCCGTTGTTTTGGTACCTGTAAATCCTGTAATAGTTCTTTGGATATTTAGAACAGGGATAGATTGACGTGGTGTGAAACGATATTATTATTATAGAGTAGCGAGTAGCGATTACCGGCCAATTAGGGTTGCCGAACTTGAAAAACAAACTCGTATAGGTTGATTATAAGCTATCAATAATTGTTGTAGGTACTATTAATTATTGCATAACACCCATTTGTAATAATTATTATTTACCCTCTCTAATTACGACATTGCGACGTAAAAACGCGAAAATGACGATAATATGTAATCAGTTTGTTGTACAGCGATAAGCTAAGCATTAATTAATGGTTTTTAATATTTTACTTATCTAACTTGTTGACGTATTTCATTTAATACCTGTGTAGTCTGTACCGTTAGTGACTAACCTGGGCCCTTATTCATTATGCCATGCTGTTATCACTTTCGAAAACAAAATATATGGGATTTGAGATAAGCTATCGATAACAGCGATGGGATCTTGAATAAGATGGCGATGGCATCTTGAATAAGAGCCCAGGTTAGTCACTAACGGTACATAGGTATTAAATGAAAGATGCCATCGCATTATCACCTACGAAGACCGAAAAAAAGCTCTATATAGAGTTACTCACCATCCGTATTATGATATTTTACAATACCAGCCTGGTTCCAGGCAATTCAATAATACGGTCTTAACCTGCCTTGTTTTGTTTTCATATTACAGCGACATGTTAAACTGAATGGATCCACCCTAGTTTGGTAGTCTGAAAATGACATTCGGAAGCAAGTCAAGTGTCACGTGTCCGCTAACTAGCTGTCATCATGCAGTTATTATGTGATCGTAATACGAAAATTCCGGGCAGCCATGTTGTATGGTGTAAACTGGCTGGAATAGGCCCCCTGGTGTCCGTTTGGTATCTATACAACTGTATACATTTCGCCGGTAGCGGCGACTGGTAGCGCCGCCATGGTGTCCCGGTGAAATATAGCCCTTAGGGAATTGACATAAGATTCGCTAAATGACAAGCGAGTCACTTGGCGAAGCTTGTGAAAATAACGATAGCATCTTGAATAGGGCCCGGTGCTTGAACCGTTATAGAGTCTTGAATGAAATTCTGCGGCAATGAGTGAAACTAAGTCAGTATTCAACAATTTGTATGAATAACTCTAAAACACGAAATATCAGTAAATAATAGCTTTTACCATTTTTGTTTGGTGGTCACTGGTCATGTAGGATAAGTTGCAGTGGCGTGGGCTATATATCAGTCTAGAGTGTTCTTAGCTATGTTTGGTGGAAATCGGTTCAGGTCTTCAAGGTCATCAGGTCGTTTGTTAGGTGTGATAGGAATGTTACACGCTGAGTCGGGGTTTTTTTTTAATTTTTAAGTTTGACTCTTTTGCCTAATATACAGGCTAGGGTTACCCTCCGAACCGGCCTTCGCCTGATTTTGAAGTTGACATTCCATCGAGCGTTCACAGAACCGTGTCTTGGGGTCTTCTTTTACGGACTCTACGTAATTATATGGGAAATGAGGTTCAAAGGTTGTAAACCGCAGGTGTTTGCAACTGTACACAATATATGCTTTCGAGTTCGTCAGAGGTAGGCTTCTCCGACACTCCAACTCGAAAGTTCTCGCTGAAATCCCGCGTTTAGAACGTGATCTGTAGCGAATCTCTTTGTAGCCAAGTAACAAGTAGGTTCCAAACGGAGTCCAATCGGCGTATTTCGTTAACCGGCGCTTCGTACTGCGATATATTTCTGTACCGACTGCCTACTACCAAGTAACTTCTTGGCTCTGTTGTTAAGTGACTACTCGGGAACTAGGTAAGACTTTATAGGTTCCTTAATTCCTCTAATATTACTTGTAGACAATTGGTGTTTTAGAATGGTTTTAATGATTATGATTTTTTGTCATAATCATTAAAACTGTAGAGGTAGTGTAAACTGATGTAGAAGTTTGCCGTCTATGAATAATGATTATGACTGTTTAGTCATAATCATTATTTTTAATATTTCACTTAGGTATCTAACTTGTTGACGTCTTTCATTTAATACCTATGTACCGTTAGTGACTAAACTGGGCCCTTATTGACTATGCCATCGCTTTTGTGGTAGCGGTATCGGTGGTTGCCATTTTGTGTTGACTTTCCGAAAGAAGCTTGTTATTTTATTCTAGACGCTCTTATGGCAGACAATAACCTATCCCTTTTGCGGGATTGCATTCCCTACGGCTTAGCTGTTGTCGTCTGAATTTACGTCACTTTGTAATAGGATATCTGTAACAAAGTGACGTAGTATTTTATAAATAGGATATCTATTGCAAAGTGACGTAAAATTTAGACACGGGTGAAGATAAAAGAAATTCGTTTAGCAAAAACTGCAATAAACTTGTTGTACATTAGCGCTGTCAGTATCGGAGCAGTGGACCGCGGTCGGCGGAGCTATTACTGAACGCATTCAACTTTTTACTATCTGTAGTTCATATTTATTTCGGGCGGTTGTATCCAAAGGTATTTATCATTATGAGCACACGATATTTAACTCCCGACGCAAAAACGACGGGGTGTTATAAGTTTGACGTGTCTGTCTGTGGAATGAAGATCCGATTTTAATACGGTTATTTTTATTGAAAGATAGGTATATCAGTCGAGAGTGTTCTTAGCTATTTTTTTTCTGCCTTTATCCCACTCTAGATGGGGTCGGCACAACATGTTTTTCGCTTCCATTCATCTCTATTATTCGTCATCTCAGCACACACATACTTATCACGCATATCTTTCTTCACACAGTCCATCTAAACCATTTTTGGTCTACCTCGACCCTTGTATCCTTCCACATCCATATCCATGACCTTCCTTCCAATGTAGCTTTCATCCCTCCTCATTACGTGTCCATACCACGACAACCTTTTATTCCTCAACTTTTCAGTCACAGCTGCTATGTTTGCTATGTTTGGTTGAAATCGATTCAGGTGTTCAAGATCATCGAGTCGTTTGTTAGGTGTTGTTTTTGCGACATATCACCTTCATCCATTCCTGTCTTCAATTATTTTAAGTGAGGCAAGACCAGGAGACTATCGTTTTGGTTTTTGAAAATTCTGACTCAAAAAATGTAAATCGTTTTTTTTTTTAAATTTCTAATTTAGTTTATAAATAATTATTTTCAAACCGTAGTTAATAAACTGATGGGACCAAATGAAGAAATCCACAGAAGTGCTCACAACGATTTAGAGAAGGGAACTTGAATATTTGGGACGTGACGCCTCGCCACGCTCGTCAGACGGCTTGGCGAGAAGAGTTGTAACATAATAACAATGTCCGCGGAAACACTTATGTCCATTTACGGATATATTATATTTCCTCTGTTACCCGTTACGACACCCGCGGTTGCGAAGGATGGTTAAAGCTGCGTGCCAGCGATAAGCTGAAAATTAAAGTACTTGGAAACCTTTTTTCTCAATACTGGTCTTATAGAAAATCTCAAAAAAAATCATCACCTTATTTTTTTAACCAGGTGATTATCGTTTTATATTTTTTAAATATTGCTTAAAACAAAGTCCACCCTTTTTACAAAGTTGTAACCATTTTTCTCTTCTTCTATTAGTTACGCGAGAGTGAAAATTATTTCAGTATTTTAAGAGAGGCAAGACTCAGGAGACTGTTGATTCAGTTTTTTTTTTTGCAAATTTTGTCTCAAAAAACTTATAAATAGTTTTTATACGATTTCAACGCACTCCGGTCTGCGCGATCCTTTTCTTGCGATACGAAAAAAGCCTTGAGAGGAAACACCACGGTATAGAGAAATGCAATATATAATAAATCTATTGCTGTCCCGCAACTGCCCAATCAAACCGATAGAGACAACTGCAGCTTGAACTGAAATTACCTATTAAAAAAAAGATCAAAGAAGAAATCGACGATTAGGAGACCCCTGTTTTCTCCTCCAAAACTTGACCGTTTTAGGTACTTTTTTTATTATAAACTAAAAAAGGCTTGAGGTATGTTCCTATGTTTCGATTTTATCATAAAATATTCTCCAATTTGTTTCCTGGATGTTTAAACACAGCCGAAAATATGACCATATTTTTTAGGTTTTTTATGTCTTTTAATAATTCATTTATGAAAAAAAGAAATACATAGTCACGTAATAGTAAGTATATAGGTACATAGATACTTAGGTTTTTTTTTTACTCTAGTGTCATTATCCAAGGTTCCTCCCTGGATAATCGACAGGGGTCGCGTAGACGTCTGTTTTTGTATGGAAAAACGACCGTGATGTTTCCTCTTAAGGCGATATATTCTTACATCGGCACCCCAAAGTCAAAGTCAAAAAATATTTATTCAAAATGGATTTACAAAACACTTTTTGACGTCACCGACCGTGGGGTCGGAGTTTTCATATAGCATGCATATAACTTAATATGGTAACTATATATATATAAAGTACTAACATGGTGGATTAATGATATTCAAGTGGTTAATATGAGTGTTTGTTTATTTTTCCTCATGATAGGTAGTTCAATGTTTGACATGGGAAATCCATACATGGCAAATTTTTGCGTTCAGATATAAATAGGACTTATTGGCCAATCAAATGATGAGCTCACACAAACTATTGTTTTGTAATGTATCCTGTAGGTATGTTACATTTAATGAGTCAACTTGTGGCCGCTATGTGCGCGAAATTCGCTCATAATAATAATATGCAAAGTTTGAGTAATATTATTATTTAAATTAAATATAATTTAGATTGAGTTAGTAGAAACCTGGTGACATCTATGTGGCCCTTGCTATTGTTAAATTAGTCCAGTAGTAGTAGTCTTCCACCTGATAGCCCTGGCTTGGAGTGGAGACCAGTTGGAGATCCCTTGTGACTTGTGACATATGAAGAGGATCGATTTGATTGTTTGTTTGCATTGAATAGGCTCCGAAACTGTAGAGACCGCGAGGAATAACATAGGCTACCTTTGTTGCTGCCAACTGTACGGTTCCCGCGGGATTTTGCGCGTACTAAGTAGCGGGAAACATCTAGTATTAAAATAATATGAATGTAAATAAAAATAAATCGACCAAATTAATGTGCCATTTTAATTGTTCATGGCGCAGTGAATCAGTGAGTCAGTGACTTAAATTAGCATTATAGTCGCTCATATGCAGCTTTGTTTACATTTCCATCACATTCGAAACGGAAAATACAGTTACAACTTCAATTGATGATAAATGATAATAGATATTTTCAAAGATAACGGGATATTTTCAAACCGACTTCAAAAAGTGGACTCAAATGCTAGCCCGCAGGTTTGCTAGGTGTACAGTCTGTTTCGAGCCTACGCCCAAATATCAAGTCATACGCTGCCCATGTACACTTCTGGGTTCTGATGCGACTGCCCCGGTACTGTAGCTGATAGCTCAGCCACAGCCCACAGTTTCTCAGCCATACAGCGTAAAAGATCAGCCGCTGTGATGCAAAGAGTGCTGGACAGTTGCTATAGATATCTCAGGGAAAATTGTTTTTAAACTTGAAAGCCGTATAAGGAGACATTAGATAAATTTATTTACATAAAATATTTAATTGATTTTATATGTTGTCAAACAACAATAACAATTTTTTACAATCTATGCGGCAGAGTTTGTTTGTTTAAACGCGCTAATCTCAGGAACTACTGGTGCGATTTGAATTTTTTTTTGTTGGATCTATAAATATTAAATATAGAGGAAGGCTTTAGGCTATATAACATACGCTCCGAGTTGCGAGTTGCGACTAATTGGAGCGAAGCGTCAGTGAGAAATGTTGCAAAAACGGGGAAAATTATTCACATTTGAGGACTTTCGTTGCGTGCGCTGCATAAACGGTTTAAGTTACTCAAAAATATGTATGAAAGGATTATTCCTTTTTAATAATCATAATAACAAAAACCAACGTGAGCAATCAAAAGATAATCACGATAGTGTTGCCGTCAACCACGCGAACGAAGTCGCGGGCACAGCTAGTGTTGTATAGAAGTACGTATAGTCATTTTTAAAGCTAAAAGCTTTAAGTTAAAATTTTCAGGCAGTTTATTAGATTTCAGCTAGTACTATTATAAAAAGGGATGAGGCTCTCAATTCATGCTTTATGAGCATACTTATTAGTAGCCGGGATCGCTGTCACATATGGCTTTTAAACCCTGGTTATAGATAGATTATTGAAACGGACCGTTAGAGATCGTGTCGTTCTCGTTAGCGTCAAAGGCGTGAACCGGACGCAGGGGAATGTTTTTCGCGTTATAATTACTTGGCAGATGGATGGCCATGTCAAACACATCACTGGGTATATTAATAGTGCTGTGCGTCACATCGATGTTACATCACTACCACGGTCAAGGTCTAGGGATGGGACTTGTCGATGAAATGACAGCGGCCACAGTTAACCGAGTCAGATACAGAAAAACTTTACGTTTTCTTGTCCAAATTTAGAACAGAGAGCGCCAGGGGGCCTATTACAAGCTCTTAATTCCAGGCAGTTTACGCCATACAACATGGCTGCCTGGAATTTTCGTATTACGATCACATAATAACTGCATGATGACAGCTAGTCAGCGGACACGTGACTCTTGACTTGCTTCCGAATATCACTTTCATACAACCAAACTAGGGTGGATCCATTCGGAATAACATGTTGAAATATGAAAAAGATCAAGGCAGTTTAAGACCGTATTATTGAATTGCCTGGAACCAGGCTGGTATTGTAAAAGATCATTATACGGCCCCAGGTCTCGAATAACAAATAGACGACAAATCTCTTCTCTTATATTATATAAAAATGAATTGCTGTTAGTTAGTCTTGCTAAAACTCATGAACGGCTGAACCGATTCGGCTATTAATTATTAGTCTTGAAATATTCGTGGAAGTCCAGGAAAGGTTTAAACGGTATGTATGCTCAACGACGTGGGCACGGGTCAGCTAGTAAATTATAGAAAGCCTCGTTTAATACGTTTCCGACACGGGATTACTCGGCTTAATCTGCGAGAAGTAGGTATTAATAAATGCAAAAAATAATATGCAATTCTTCTGGTCTTCTAAAAATTTTAGCTAAGGAACCGTATAGTCAAACTGTAATCCTTCTCCTATTTTAAAGTCGGTTAAAATGCGGTTGCAATTATGTATAATTTACCTAGTGTGGTTTGGTGCTGACGGATTGCCGTGTCAAACATTCGGATATTAATAGTGGTTCGTTACAGTGAGATATGTGCATGGTACTTGCGTCAATACACGGAGGGATGAGAACTGTATCGATATATTACTTTCCACTTTATTATATTTCTCGTAGCAGTGCAGAATTTGTCACGTACAGATAGATCAAGCAGGAACTTTTCTTCTTCTTCTTTTCAAAAATGGCTCCTTAGTGATTTGCCAATGTCAGAGAACTTTTGGACAGATCCCTAAAAGTAACGTTATCGAATGTCAGTTGTGTTGGCGCTGTCATGCTTTTCAAATAATAATGTATCATTCGATAACGTTACTTTTACGTATCTATCAAATTTTCCTGCTTGTCATACTGAATTCTTGTTACATTTGCGTAAATAAGCGAATGTGACCTGTATTTACTTTATTGCAATACGCCAGTATAGAATCATATAATGTTTATGTACCTGTATGACGCGATGTATGTTTCAGTTTTATCACTAGGTTACCAGCGGTAGTAATGTTATTTTATGGCTTATTAAGAGGAAACACAACGGCCGTTTTTCCGTACCACGAATACTATAGAAATATAGATAAATATAAATACAGGGAGGTCACAGGGGTTGCGTAGACCCTCTACGCGACCCCTGTGACCTCCCTGGATAATGTCGCTAGAGAAACTATTTTTTTCTGAATATATATGTATTATAATTAATTAAGGAAAAGAAGGAAAAAATAGGTACTAATATTATGTAGATACTTTTCGTAAATCAATTATTATAAGAGATATGGACGTTCAAAAACCAAAATATTTGCCTGATTTTCGGCTGTGTTTAAACATTAAGAAAACTAATTTTAGTACATTCTTTAAATAAAATCAAAATATAAAAACGTAGCTCAAGCCTTTTTTAGTTTATAATGAAAAAAAGTATCAAAATCGGTTAATTTTTGGAGAAAGAAAGAGGGGTCTCATATCGACGATTTCTTGTACTTCCATAGGTAATTTAAGTTCGAGCTGCAGTTGTCTCTATCGCGCTAGTGCTGGCTAGCTAGGGCACTGCGAGACAGAAATATGTAGAGACAGAAATATAGGTATATAAGTATATAAATACCTATTTTGCATTTCTCTAGCCTATCGTGTTTCCTCTTAACTCCACCATTCAACATAGTAGCGGTAGTAGTTAATAGCTTTGCATTAATTCAGAACTTAATAAATATTAAACAAAATTGAAAAATGTACGTACCTACTTTAAAAATGTTTTTTTAATTCGTTTTCAAAAATTCAAGGAGTGAGCGAGCTGTATGATGACTCCTGCTTAGCTGGCCTGGTTCAACGAAATCGGCACTAGGTAGTGTAGGGACTAGGGAGCTAATAAGGACACCCGCGATCACTTTCGCTTTAAAAAAAATGGTGAAAATGAAATCATCCGTCCAGACTCCAGACGCACACGCAGACACGTTAACCTTATAACAATCGTCTTTTGTTAAAAACAAAGTCGGGTTAAAAACAAGACGGGAGAATTTTCAGGACCTTACGATATGCGAATATAACAAGAGTTAATAGCACATGGTTGCCCAAATATGCTTCTTTTCAGTAGAGAAAAGTGTTTTTTTGAAAATGAAAATTTTTATTTCCAAATAAACTTAACAAGTTTTACACGGAATGTCAACACAAGAAGCTACCACCGGTTCAACCGTAGCCGGTCCAGACGAACCGTTCTTTTGTCTTCAAGATATCGATAAATTCCACCACTAGATGTTTTCACTGCGGAAACTAATAAAGCAGTCCATCGACAGACGCGGCGCGTGGGCGGCCGGCGGCTCATGTAAGTCCGACTGCTACAAACAAACGCCGAAAATTATTTTCACTGCCCATTAAACCTGTTTCAATACACGTGTTTGTGCGCTAATTGGCTTCAGAATTTATGCTGGTCAGGCGCTGTCAAACTTTGCCTGAACTCAGACATTGTCAAACTTCTGCATAGTCCAACATTTCTGAAGCCTAGCGATATTATTCCTGGGGGCTGATTCAAGATGCCATCGCTAATTATCGCTTACAAAGTTCGATTACAAAATGTATGGGACATAAGGTAAATGATCGCGATTTGGTATGTCAAATCCCATACATTTTGTTATCGAACTTTGTAAGCGATAATTAGCGATGGCATCTTGAATCAGTCCCCTGTAGTGTATATTATAAATTATTATATACAAAGTTAGTTTACTTGTCTCATTGTAAATTAAGGTTGGATGAGCAAATATCAATGGCTCATGCTACTTGATAGCGCACCTCCGTGCCTTTCAAAAATGTCAACTGCCTTCACATCGCGATTCTTGAGTTACAGCCTAGTGACAAACAGACGGCGAAGTCTTAGTACGGATTTTACCCCTCGGGCACGGAACCCTAGCGACGTTCCTTTAAATACCTGAAAGGGACCAAAGGGTACGCGTGGTTCTCCAACCCTTCTGCTCATTCAGCGTTGTTTTAGTAACGCTGACGTCACCCTAACCCCTCAGTTTTTCTAACGCATCCGTTCGAGTTGACTGAGGCGTGCGGCTGTTTTATAATGTCAGATATAAATATAGCCGCCTAAGGTATGGATTTTTAAACGCTATTCATAATTTCGACATCATCTGCACGGTGATACAGTATTGTCGTATGATTGGCCATAAACCTTAGCGCTACACTCGTTGCATGTTTTCTTCTAAAACCCTCTGTTCCTTTGCGTCATTCAATACTAAGTATTTGTCCAGCGTATGATATGTGCACTAAGACCTAGAGTTTTTTGTGACCAGTAAACGGGCAAGTCATCGTAAGCCACGTGATGTCTTCTGCCCAACGTTCTCCCAAATTCAACGCAGCTCGTAGACCCCGACATTAACAAGTCTGTGTTCTGGCCGGCTTATGTTGCCCGTTACTTATTATGTCTGAACCAAATGGACCCTAGGAGTGATCACGGGGTCCCCGGCGTCGGTCCCATAAATAGCCGGCGGCGGTGGTGGTGCAGCGGGCCGCTTACGCATGCGTTCGAGGGGTGACGTCACGCGTATAAATAGCGCCCTGTCTGACGCCCTGCGCCTTTGTAATGCTCGATTCATCACCATCATCACCCCACACGAACTGGGAAGATAAATTGACGGGTTTCGACGCACTGTGTGGGAGACTGCAGGGGCCGTATTATGATATTTTACAATACCAGCCTGGTTCCAGGAAATTCAATAATACGATATTAAACTGCCCTGCGTATGCGGTGATCACTGGTTAGCTTGATTATATCTAAACATAAAATTTAAATAGGTATATTATATATATAGCAATATCCCGCGAAAAAATGATAACCACAACCTGCAAGCAAATGAGTGAGTGTACGCATAGGCATGCGTTTGATGCACCTCCCTACATCCCACACTGCTTATGCGTACACTCGCAAGCAAAAACGTTAAAAAAACACCACCACCACACAAGCCATAATGTTAACACAATCGTGAACTTCCCCACACCACCGTTTAAATTTTATGCTATGGATTTCCGCAAAGTAACGCCTGATTCCATTAACTATTATCTCAGCATTTCTCTGGTTGGATTATTATGTAAAAACTGCCAGCTGAGCAAATTGTGTAAAAAATATTAGATTGTAACGTCGCTGACGCCAAATGGGTTCTTGAATGACCAACGCGACGTTGTCGGTAAAATGCGCCGCAAACACATTAATACACAAAACGGTGACGCGTGCGCATCGGCTGTTGTGTGAAAATAAATATAATATACAAACGTTTAAATATATTGTGGGTGACGCGTGAATGGCGATACACGAGGTGTAGAGGTGTAGTACGAACGTGACGTTCTTGAACTAGATGCTGTGTCTATATGCGCGCCGCATAGATCCGTGGCGCTTCCTGGATTAGTGGCGGGTTAGACGGAGATTAGGGTTAAACGAAACGATCGAGGTGGTTTTAGATTTAGCTGCTCGAAGTACTAGGAAACTAATCAGTTTATAGTTTTAGTATTGGCATGTTTATATTATGTTAATACAGGGTGATTTACGATGCATGAAGCCAAATATAAAAGAGAAGGATGTAGAGAAGGACGCGTAGAGCATTTTTTGTCTTGGCACCTCATATCAATTATTATTTACCATATCGCGACAAATCTCAATTTAAGATCTCCATAAAAGTCACCAAACAGATAAGTTTCAATTCTAGTAAGGTCTAAGGTCAACGACCAGTGCGTTCGTGTGTATAGACTAGGAGCCTTCGAACCCCAACATCGTAAATTAAGTTTAGTAAAAAAAAATTAAACAAAAAATATATTATGCTCTACGCGCCATTCTCTTCACAATATATTCGGCTTACTATTTGACCCATGAATCAAATGGTAACAAATGGCGCCTCGCGAGTTTCTTACGACGGTTCTTCTCGCTGGACAAGTGATAGGCGACAACCTATGCCTTTGGGGAGTATTTACACTAACAACGTCGTTCAGAAAACATTTTTCGTAAAATTTATTCGGAATAAAAATGTTTGACTGTGACATGACGAATATTTTTACAAGTAAAATCGACTTCTGTAACCAAATGGCTACTTGCTATATGAGAGTTGCCCTAAGCACTAGTTTGAAGCTTATGCCTTTGATACCGCAATGAATGGGGAAGGAATAGGAGAAAATATGTTCATTAGAAGTTTCTCGAATTATAGCTAAAGAGGAGCTCAATTTTAATGTCAGAAAGAGAAAAACTGATTTAATATATCAGGGTAAAAAGAGAGCTATAAGTACTGAATATTAAATCAGAGATACTATTGACTACAGCGTTTCATTGCATCAACCTATTTCACACTGTATTACTAATTAAACCATACGTACACTAATTGCTCCAAATCCATTCAGCTGAAATCGAATCCAACAAAGGAAAATCTGGTCTTCCACGTAGTCCTTACTCGGACGGCGTATGACCTATTTTCGCGTGTCACCAGTTTCCGATACGGGGTGTCGATAGGTCCCTGCCACCTGGGAATAAGGGCGGGATTCCCTCGACGGAGTCCTAGCGCGGTGCGCGTGTGCGGTGGCCCATTGACCTGCTAACCGGATGGGATGCGTTCCCGACGATCCCCGACGGCTCCCGACGCCGCCCGATCGGGATGCTGCGATCGCTCATTATGTAATCTGTAATGGTTTTAACTTTTGAACAAAAATTAGAGAAATAGTCCAAGGTCACGGGGCCGGAGTTGCGTCACTCCCCGATGAATAAACTTGGCCAAGTACAAAGTATTGTATACTCAGTACCAGCTAGCAGCTGTACAGGTTGAAAAGATTATTGTTCCATATATTACATATAAATATATTCACAACCATGCGTGTTTATGTAAGTTACTAGCTGACCCGTGCCCACTTCGTTGAGCATAGAAGCAGTTTGTGATGAACCATTTAAACCTTCCAGGGACTTCCACGAATATTCCAAGACTAAAAATAGCCGAATCGGTTCAGCCGTTCTCGAGTTTTAGCGAGAGTAACGAACAGCAATTCATTTTTATATATGAGAGCAGAAGATAGACGGATCCTTTTTCGAAAGATCGAGCAATACTCTTATTCATGTGCTTTACCCCCCAACCAAATTATTGAGACCATACCAGAATCCTTTGTCTGAACTCATCTTACAGCCAAAGACCGGTGGCCTGATTCCCGATGCCATCGCTATTGTCACTTACGAAGTTCGAAAACAAAATGTTAAGTGACGAATTCGCTTGTCCTTTAGCTATACCTTATCATCAGGGTCCGGATCCTTAAACGTAATACTGCTTTGAAAAGCGAGAGTTTCGTTATGTAAACATGGCAATCTTCTTCTTTCTTATATATGAAAATGAATCTCTGTTCGTTAGAACTAAACTCGAGAACGGCTGAACCGATTCGGCTATTTTTTTAGTCTTGAAATATTCGCGGAAGTCCAGGGAAGGTTTAAACGTTTTTTATGTTCAACGAAGTGGGCACGGGTCAGCTGGTAGCAAATAATTTTACTGTGACAGCATAGTTTATAATGTAGGTAAACAACATACCTGAGTATAGTGCGCTGTGTATAATCTATATTATAAAAATGGATCGCAAAATGTTGGTAAGCGCATAACTCAAGAAAGACTGAACCGATTCGGCTATTTTTGGTCTTAAAATATTCGTGGACGTCCAGTGAAGGTTTAAACGGTTAGTATGCTCAACATAGTTGGCACGGGTCAGCTAGTACATAATATATTATAAAATAATGTTGTGATAATATAATCAATAACATAAGGCTCTGTTTGTTCTTCAGCCACTTCACGGTCGGAGTCGAACCTTGAACCTCGAAGAGGTGGAACCAATTGATATGTAATTCTAATTTATCGCCCGCCAGTCTACCCCAATTGTGCCAAGGGTACCGTACACATTGCCCAAATGTTTACATTTTACTAGAAACAACTCGATCTGGGGGCACGAGAGTGCCCCCGTCAAGACGAGCCAAGCGAAGCGCAAGGGCACTACCTACCTTTTCTCGAAAGGTTTCGTCGTTTTTTTGAACTCTCATAACTTTACTTTGGATGATGCTACATGGTTGAAAATTTCAACATATAATGACACCAGTAAAAACATGAAACATACAAAGTATGAATGTCGTAGCTATTATACTTTAGGTTTTATCGATGGCTAAAAACCCCCGATTTCGTCACTGACTCATTTATAGATCATCAAAATTCTTAGGTTACTTCCGAAAATCTTAGAAAGCTGAAGTTATGTATGTAAGCTGTTATTGCTACAAAACCAACAAAAAAATTATTAAAATGTAAATGCCGCCATTTTGAATCCAATATGGTGGACCACCATGATATTGGATTCAAATGGATGTTTATTTATCATAAGGATCTGATGATCTTTAATTCATAAATTTCAAAAAATTGATCTATGCGCCCTTACTTTACAAGGCTTAGCTTCACTTACTCTACATTTCAGTTAAAACGTGATACTTGGCCGTTTTGCTACCGTTACGAAGATTTCATAGGCATTCATTTATCGTGTGTGAAATAAAACGGCCAAGCATCACGTTTTAACTGAAATGTAGAGTAAGTGAAGCTAAGCCTTGTAAAGTAAGGGCGCATAGATCAAGAACTTTGGTTCTCCATGAGATCTGAACACTTTTTTAAAGGTTTTGATTAAGGTGCTTGTAGATTTACGGCGTGTAGTCTTTAGAGCTTGGCTTTATACGATATCTGATAACTTTTTCACAGGGTAAGCTATGTAGACTCGTCTTGACAACATTTTACATGAAAATGTTTTTGGTGGGATGTGTTTCTTCTGTATCTGACATTAGTCTATAAATAATAAAGCATGATAATATATAACTAAACTTGGACTGGCTATATAATAATGCTTCATTTGGTACAGTTGCTGTAAATAATGTAATAGATAGATATAAGTACGTAATTAATGATTTGTCATTAGTTAAAGACAGCTAATCTTCAGCGTAAAACAAGTTATGAAATCTCTATTTCTCTATCTTGGTCCGCGTACATCTAAATATGTTTGTTTAGATTCCCGGTGCCTAGTTGGTTTACTTATGATACATTGGTGTATGGTGATGTTTAACTGTTGTATAAGATCGGGAACACAACCTTTAACTATAGACATAACTCCCTCGGCCCCCAAAAAAATCTTTTTATTTAGTAACTAGCTGTGCCCGCGACTTCGTTCACGTGGTTTTTGAGCGACTTAAACCGTTTATGCAGCGCACGCATCGAAAGTACCCAAAAGTGAATAATTTTCCACGTTTTTGCAACATTTCTCACTGACCCTTCGCTCCTACTGGTAGCAGCGTAATGTTATATAGCCTAAAACCTTGCTCTATAAATTGACTAGCCAACAAAAAAAGAATTTTCCAAATCAGACCAAGTAGTTCCTGAGCTTTGTGATTAGCGCTATTAAACAAACAAACAAACTCTTCCGCTTTATAATGTTAGTACAGATGATATATATTCTATTAACATATTTACAATTATTTTCTTTTACATGTAAAAAGTTTCGTCTTATTTATTTGTTCGGCTGTTAACATCAATTTAAGTTTAAGCCTTTTCAGCGGTTCGAAATAATTTATCCAGGGGCTGCCCCATATATCTATCTAGGTGGACATAAATCTAGGTGAGCCTAGGACAGCTAGCTCGGGTTCAGTAGGTCACCGTGTCCTGGTCCTCGCCGCGGATCTGGGTCACGCTGCACGATCGAACGCCGACCAGTGGCTGATTGGGAATACGAGATGCATCTGTTTCATTCAGTGCGTGTATTTATATAGATAATGTTTTACGACCGAAAACTCGAACGATTCTTAGGCCCGTATATAGAAGGCTCAAACCCAACCTCACTTGAGAACCTATTTGAGAGATTAAAAAAACGTTTCGTTTCACTTTTAAAAACGTGAAGAACCAACTTTACTTTTTTTAACACGTTAATATCATCAAAATATCGATTACACTTATTTTAATGTTCTTCTGTAATCTATATTATGGATATTACGGTATAAAAAGAAAAGAAATTAAAGTCCAGTACTTATACAATTTTTTAATAACTTTAATAAAGTTATTCACCTTCAAAAGTAAAACGAAACGTTGATTTATCTGCCAAATAGGTTCTCAAGTGAGGCTTAGTTTGAATCAGCTCCAAGTGGGGCCACCGATTTTGCAAGAAAAATGAAAACCATTCCCTTTTACCTTAGCTGTTTAAAAGCAAAAGTCGCCTCAGGGCTTAGCTGTTTGAGAATTCAGCACCGACGTTAATCAAAGACTATGCACGGCTTAAAGAAGACAATTATATATTTAAAAAAAAAGTTTAAAACTATAACCCGACTTCGCGTAAAGGGTACGACCACGGCTCTACCTTGACCATTTTTGTACCTATTGCATTTCTGGATTTCACATTGAATTATTTTCTTGTTTCAGCCTTTTTAGACGCATTTTTTTCGAAGTCGGATTTTAGATTTTTAATATTTTTTTTTATTCAATATTTTTCTGTTTCCACATCAAATAAGTATAACAAATATTATATTTTTATTAAATTGACCATTACATAGAAAGTAACTAAACAACAACGAGATAGTACCTACTTGTACGACCGCATTTTAAATTTTACCATAAAATACATATGGGTGATTATACGAAAGTTGGGTAACTCTTGAGGATATTTTGTTTACTATAGTTATTAAATCAAATTATTACAAATTCGGGTGTATATGGTGGCTAATCTAATGATTATCTCGTTCCCAATCGGGCCAGTCACTTTTTTAAGTAAATTCTGAGATATTTAACATTTTCTGAATTTGACTGCCAGGGGACTGACGAGGTTAACATAGTACTGATAAAATACACAATTTTGTCAGAATTATGATGAAATTTAATAAAAATTAGTACAAATATCTTAGTTTTAATAATGACACATGTCTTTTAAGTATTAAAATCACTTAGTAACAATTAAAAATAATTATTAATATGTAATAATAAGAGAAAATACTATCTCAATTTCAATACAGCCTTTTGACATTTAACGTAACGTTATTCACTTAGCTTCTACTACTTTGACTTAGTTTTACTTAATATTCAAAGTAATCAACAAACAATAGAAACAAAAATCTAACAATATTTATCTTAAAAGTACTAATTATCATGAAATTAAGAACAATAACAATATAATGCTATGAAAGTCAACAATTTCAGTCTTTACTATCTTAACTATTTTTGACATTTTTATAATGTTCTATTACTTAACTTTTATATTATTTTGAGGTCATTTTACTTAACGGTAATTTACGTACGCTAATTTAATAGTGTCACTTTTAATTCTGGCCAAGCGAGCCTTTTCGGCTTCTCTCTTTTTTTTAATATTTCTTCCCTAGTCAAATTGCTTTTAGCGTGCTGCATGATGTTTTAAACTGAAATATAAAATAGAAATGCTTTTACATGGTATCAATTAAGATAAAAGTGCTCTAAAACAAAAAAAAAAAACATCAGTACTATGGAGACACGTCGGTCCCCAGGTGCGAAACCTGACAAAAGACTGACGCCAACGGACTGACGAAAAAGACATAATTTGAGGTTATAATCAAAACTAATGTTTTTTTTGGTAATTTCGAATATCAACAAAATACATTTTAACAAATCAATGTTAACTATGTATAAATAAAAATAAACCTCAGATTAACAAGAAAATAACGACTCACCATAGGACTGAGATTCTGGCTGGCTTAGCATGTGTATAGACGACAAACACAACTCAAGCACTGGTACAGTTATGGCGGCCGTCAAATTGTGCGGTCCACAACTAACTTCATTACCAACATTAAAACTTAAACAGGGATTTAACCCTGACTCGGTGATATTTGGCGCGAATTTCAACTTTGAAAAACACACAACGGTCTGACGAATGAAACCAAACACAAAGTTTCTTATTTTTTTTTTTTATAAAATGGAGAACATTGCATTATGAAAGTTGTAGTATAATATACTACGTACATCACAGAGTGTAGTAAATTAGTAAGTTTTCTTAAATCAATGATAATGTTTAATGTAAAGTCACTTGATTGTTGGTTTTCGGGATTGTTACATGCCAAAGGACTGACGTTTTAGGTATTAATTTTGTTTTTTTATTAAATTGTATTTAAAATAAAGAAGTGAAATTGGGTGACCAAATAAAGGACTTTTCATTATTTTAAAATAAATTGTTATTTCAATAAAATAAAATAAGATTTTGTATATATTAGCTGATGACATTGAGTTACCCAATTTTTGTATTTCGGAGGGAGGTTATATGTGAGCGTCTTGATTGTTTGGTATCGTCAGGAAATAATAAGCCGCTCAAACAGTACCTTTATTATTCATCGTATCACAAATAGTTTCACTCTAAAACATTAACTCTGATCGTGGATGCAAACGGATTCATCTCAAGACGTGACGAGGTCAGCTGACATATTGGCTAACGTGTGTGAACATCAGATTCTCACGATATCTTCGGTCTTTCAATCGTCACACCCAATAGAATATCATCACTCCCTTTCAGGTGACCCGTCGACAATGCCCTCCGTCATCGCTGACATAAGTGACACTTGTCAAACGAGCTGTCATAGCCAACTGTCACTAAACACGTCCAAGTGGTTAAACAAGACGTCTGAGATCTTCTTCTTCTCCGACACGGCCATTCTGACCAGTCACACGTCCTCGTGTGCTGCTCCTGTAAAAGAAAAAAAACCAGCTGCAATATCACAAGCCTTTTGCTCGGCCTAACCTGACTCTACAATTTTAGGCCAATTTGCTAGTTTAATCTCTAATAGTAATCTCAACAGATACTTTAACTTCTTTAATGCACAACAATAAACTACGCAAAGTCTCAGGTAATGCCTATATGACCAGGGCTCTTTAGTCGAAATACGTTAGCCGCGTAACACGACGTGTTCTCCCCACGGCTAACACGTGTGTATCACTCATTGAATACACATCATGTGGTCTGTGTAGACCCCAACCTTCCAGCATCACACGCCCGCTGCGCTCCACGTCCTACTTGAGTTGCCCCAAGAGGTACCGACTTTTAATGGTTGCTGCTGCGAAATGATGCTTGGTAGGTCAAATACTGTCATCAGAATTTGACTTCTATGACACGGCTCCATCGCCGACATACGTCAACCGCTTAACACATTTGTGTTAACCGCGGCTGGCTACCCGTGTGCACATGCACAGCGTATGGTCTGTGAAGACCCCGACTCCGCCAGTATCACACTACAGTCAGTAGATAAACAATTATGCTCACCAAATAATTTTGGTTTCGAATGTGATACTTCAACGAAGTACAGACGCCGCCGCGCCACCGCGCTGCGCTGCATCGCTCGCCGCGCTCCGTCGCGTCGTGTCGCGTCGCTAGCGTTGCTCGAAGCTCGATCCACTGTACACAAAATGAAACAGCACAAAAAAATGTTCAGACTATCTAAAATTAAGTTCTTTTAGGGATTTATTTACTAAGACTTTGCTGTGTCTGTCTGTCTTTAATCAGGCTGTATCTCAAGGACAAAAATATCGCCGTTTAAATATCAGAAACAACAATGAGATTAAAATGTTAGATTTCACTATGCAGTAAAATTAATTTCATTTCCTTTCAATGATCTAACTGATTGAATGAAAATAAGCTATTACTTTAGAGTCACACAATAACAAGGGATCAGATTGCACTGTCCTCACTAAACTTGACAAAAATAAACATTTTTAGTTGTACTATCGCGGGAATCGAACCCACAAAGTCGAGTACTAGGCACTAAACCACTGGACCCCAGAGTCGTTCATAATAATAATAATAATAGCTCCCTTCACCGACTTCGGTGTCGGTAGCAAATTTCATTCAAACCAGGCCAGCTACGCAAGAGTTGTTTTATAGTGCCCAAGTGTGTGCGCAATACACAGAAGCACTCTCTCTTCCTTTTACTTTCATAACCCAGCGGAACGGTAAGTTGTCGGTAGCCAATTTCATTGAAACCAGGCCAGCTACGCAAGAGTTATTTTATAGTGCCCAAGTGTGTGCGCAATACACAGAAGCATTCTCTCTTCCTTTTACTTTCATAACCCAGCGGAACGGTAAGTCAACACGTCTGGCAAGAGAATAGGCACAGGACCGACCCTTTACATGTCCATCCGACGCATGGATCATCTTTCCTGTCAGACAGTCAGGTGATCAGCCCGCATTGTCCTAACCAAACCTAAAAACAACCTTTTTTGTTGTTTCAACGTGGGAATCGAACCCACGAATCCGGGTCAAGAGCTGAGCTCTGAACCACTAGACCACGGAGGCAATTCATTCGTCATTCATAATACCTGAAGACTCGCTAGTGCGTTTACAACCTTTTACAAAATCACCAAGTTGGTCGAAGCTAACTGAAGTCACTCAATGAACTTTCTATTCTTCCACCGCATCAGTGGACTGCCACGGCCTCTGAGACTCTTGGATCGTTGAGTGTGTGATGCCTTGTTCACCATTAGTACCAGCTTACATACAGTAACTTCTGAAACATGAAATTAAAATGTGTTAATTCCATAAAACTCATATCACAAACAATATTATCCTGTTGGACGAATTTTAAACTATTCCATATTGCATAATGTTCTAAAAAGTAAAAGTCTGTTAAATCTATAGGTAATATGTATTCCAAATTTACTTTAACAGATATTTTTATAGCCAGCTTAGGAATTTATTTATTCCTAAGCTGTACAAGACATTATTTAAAGATACTCTTTTTTTTTTTTCTTTGTTTTAAACTCACCAATGAAAATTACATTTAAGTATGTAGTTTCAAACTACCTACTTATGTTAACCCTCAAGACCCCATGATCAATTTATTGATTTATTGACTACTCTTAAGATTTGTTGTAACTCGAGATTTGTCAAGCTCTCAGCACTTGACTTTAAAACGGACTTCACATAAAAACTAAGGGATGACACATTAATTGCATCCCAAGATTAATTATGACCAAAGCTTTGTTTATTTAACACACATGTGTTGTTGTATTTTGTTTCAACTATTGTAAATGCTCCCGATGGGGACATTCGATCGTGGCATGAATTTCTGCTTGGTTGTGTCCCGATAGAAGATAACTTGTAAAAGCTCTGCATGTTAACCCTAATTAAGTTTTAAACTTTAATAAGTTGTAACTTTAAATAAATTTTTAATTCTTTTTGAATAGTCTTTCTCGCTCCTACAAACTTGTCTACCTACTTACTATCATGTAAACAATATTTACAAAGAACATGTCAATGTTATTGTATAAGCCTGTTTGTTTACAACTTGTGCTCACCTGCATAAGACCTTTACTTGTTGTGTAATAATAATTATTATCATTAAAATCAAACTTTGATTTCTTCTTTATTAACTGTGTTGATTTCACTCTATTAATAAGAATATAGCTAGTATAATAACAAGTTTTAAAACTCACATAATTTAAGTATCAAAATACTGTAAGATCTTTTACTTTGAATCTCTTTTCTGTTATTAATACTGTGATTATAAAACCAGACTAATTCTGAACTTTACAATGAAATAAGTAATGATACTCATACTACCAGTTCACATCTTTGCGAAGCAAGTAGAATAGTCCATAAGATACACAATGCTCATCTGCGTTGGTTGGTTACCCAGCAAAGCTCATTCTATGCATCGGGCAAGCATGCAAGCTATGCAAGGCTATGCATCGTCCAGTCCAGCACTATCCCAGTGTATTGTCCATCTACAAATAAAACAAAACAGCAATACAAACGAACACTAAACTTTAAAGTTTATTTAGATTTTTGGGCAAGCAATTTCATGGAAACTTTGAAATTGTATTTACTTTGAAGGCTTCCAAATTATGAGGAATAAAAAGATTGCTACCACCTGTTACCAAAGCCATCAAGCTTATAACCAAGACCTGTCGTTGACTAGCCACGTCAATCTTGTCATATTATCGTGGTTCTATTGTAAATCGTCACATTCCCCTTGTCAGCACGTTACCATCGTCAGCAGCGCTGTAATCCCATCAATCGTCTTTCTGCTATGCATATACCATGCTGCCTTTGGTAGTGGAGGCTCCGTAATATAATCTGTTCCGTCTCAACGTGATTTGAATGTCCGCAAGGCCATATCCAATCCAACAATTTGTAGGTACCCTGTAACCATCTATCTTGATTTTGCGGGTATATCCCACTCTGATTTCGGAGGGAGGTTATATGTGAGCGTCTTGATTGTTTGGTATCGTCAGGAAATAATAAGCCGCTCAAACAGTACCTTTATTATTCATCGTATCACAAATAGTTTCACTCTAAAACATTAACTCTGATCGTGGATGCAAACGGATTCATCTCAAGACGTGACGAGGTCAGCTGACATATTGGCTAACGTGTGTGAACATCAGATTCTCACGATATCTTCGGTCTTTCAATCGTCACACCCAATAGAATATCATCACTCCCTTTCAGGTGACCCGTCGACAATGCCCTCCGTCATCGCTGACATAAGTGACACTTGTCAAACGAGCTGTCATAGCCAACTGTCACTAAACACGTCCAAGTGGTTAAACAAGACGTCTGAGATCTTCTTCTTCTCCGACATGTATATATTCACCCATATAATAATTAATAAAATATTTAAATACATATTCGTGATGTGCTTATCAAGACCTATCTTTTGATAATACACGAGACAATTATCATAATTTAATTTTTTTCGGAGATAGTATTTTAGGTTTAGTTTTCAAAATCCAAAATTTTTTGAAAAAATATATAAGTTATAATACTCGCGGCATCATTACAAATCGATTAACACCTCATTTATTAAAATCTGTCCAGTAGTTTAGCCGCTACGAGGGAACATACATGCGTACATACATACGTAGACTGCCAAAATCATTACCGTTCCTTTTGGCTTCGCTGAATTCGGGTAAAAAGTACTACACAGTGTCTAAAAATCTAAAAACCTTTGATTTTTTTACGTTTTACGGGAGTTACACTGTTTAGATGCCAATAGGTAATCTCGTATTTCATGTCGCTGTCACGGTCAAGTTTATCAGCTTAACGGTCAACCCCTCCTCAACCTAGTAATCTCACCATAACAAATGTGCAGTCATGGTCATGTTAAACCTCTCACCGGCGTTTACTAGTGCGAGACAACTTGCTCGAGTTACTAGCATATAGGAACACCAGCCACCAACATTAAGAAAATGAAATGATCTCATAATAACAATAATTTATGTAAGGTTATTATAATTAAGAGTTCTTAATTTTTCTTAGTTAATACTGGGGTTATTAACCTCGTTAATTTTGTATACACTCAGTCATAAAAATAATAATTTGATAGAAATACGTAGGTAGATTCTGCAAAAGTTATGTGTAGGTATAATCTTACCATTACCAAAGTCATGTTTATGTTTCGGATTAGCTAGTAATTCAAGCAAATCTATGGCCGTGACTAACTCAAATATCTCTATCTTGCAAAAATCTCGGTTACGCCATTAGGAGTGACTCGCTCGTCCAGTAGCTATCGCCACCAACAGGCACAGCTTAAGCCTCCGGAATGAATCAGGGACGTGTGGATTGATGTATACCGCGATGCTATCGCGCTGATGGGGGTGGAACGGTGACGCATGCACCACCACACCAGCTGAACTTGCTAGGTCAAGGCTGCGGCAGGCTTCCGACCGCCCCACCGCCAGCGATGTGACACAGCACACTACGGCAGTCGAAATTCTAATGGTGGTTTATGTAATCCAAACGTACCTAAAATGCGAAGATGAAAATTGGATAGATGGAGGAATAAAGCCATTTAATAAATTTGCCCAAAATTATCCACAGATATCTTACAAGCTAGATTATTAATGTAATACAGATTATCTTTTATGAGTTATAATTGAATATGCGGGATAAATGCTGCCGTCCTTATCATAAACAATTAAACAACGCACTTGCTTGGAGGTTACTTTCGACTTTCGAGTAAAACGCGATCAAAGTTTTTTTCTTAGATATTTTGTTGTCTCATGAAACTAATAGGAATAATCCAAATACTTTTATTTTGTTTAGTGCCCCTCAATGTGGGCTTCGTATGTGCCATATTATATGTACAGTCGGCTGCACTAACATGGATACATCTACAAATTTGCAAAAATATGTCTACGTTTAATTTTCAAAAATATCGTCACCTTATTGCATTCAAAACGATGTAACCAGCAAAGTGTTTCAAAATTATAAATACATTATTTTCATAATGAAGTAAATAGCAGTTTTTCAGTGAATAGTATACACACTTAAATTCATAATTATGAATACGCGACAAATTTCAGTAGCACATGCTACTGAAATTTGTCCATTGTTTATTTCATTATAATGTAAACGTTAATTTTGTGTTTCAGAAAAGGCTGGTCAAAATTTCATTACATTGCAATATATATAATAATGAATTCTATAAATAATAGAGGTGATATATTGACGGGTATTATTATTGACGGTTATTTAAAAATCACACATATATTAGAATATTGATTATATTCTTTAGTGTAATAGGTATAACTCTGATACACGCGAACGTATATATTTCAAAGATACTTTCATCGGTTTTTATAGTCTACCCTCAAACTATAATATGATCAAAACTAAACAATGTTAATATCGTTCTATATTAGTAATATTGTAAATATAAATAATATAAACTAACACGGGCAAACATCGAACATGAAAAACATCCCATATTTTAAAATAATAAAAATTGTAGTTTTAAATGACTCCATTTGGATTACCTAAACTTAAAAACAAAAAACAAACCAAAAAAAAAAAAAAATTACTGAATAATGAATATTGCGAAGTGCGAACGATGACTGTAAATAAACTCTCTTGGACAAACTCGTGACTAAATATTTCTGGTTTCGTTATCATCATATTATGTATAGTTTGAGGGTAGAAGTAAAAACCTGATAAAAACAGTCTCTGAAATATAATATTATGTTCGCGTCAAATTTCTGATCGATTGCAATAAATTGGATAATTCTTGTCTTTTCTTGTTTTTTTTTGGTAAGTAAAGCAAAATTATTTTTTTAACTAGCCCCTGAATAGTCAAACAGTGAATGAACTGATGACGATTTATTGCAATCTCGTCAGCTTTGAATAAAAATAAAAAAAGTATATCAAAATCGGTCCATCTATTTAGTAGTTACGATGCCACAAGCAAACAAACATACATAAATAAACGTCAAACTTATATCATAGTGTAAGTTTATGTAGTTTGCAGACACGCAAGCTAACATTTTGTATGATAAACAAAATTAATATAATATAAAAAAATCATAGATATAGTTTGAGGATAGAAGTAAAAACCTAACAAAAATAGTTTCTGAAATATATGTTTAGGTAAAATGCCTGATTGACTGTAATAAACTTCATCATTCTTTTCTTTTTGTGTTTTTTCTAGTCATAAAAGTAAAATTATTTTTTAAGTAATACTCGAATTGTTCAGCAGTAAGCAAATTTATTTTGTTGAATCATAGCTTAAGTGTTTTAACATGACCACGTCAGCTTTCAAACAAAAAAAACTACATCAAAATCGGTTCATCCGTTTGGGAGCTACGATGACAGACATACAGACAGACTCGAAAAATCCCTCTGTTTTTGTCGGAGGTGCAAAAAGGGATTTTTTACGAATTCAGTAGTCCAAATTTCATGTTTCTACCATTTGTAGTTACGGCTGTGCGAAAAGAAAAAGAAAAAATGAATGTATACATCTTATTGGAACATACCACGAGTACATTTTTGTGGCATTTAAAACATATTTGCAGAAAAGTGAAAAATGCTAAAATTTTATAAGTGTATCCATATTATTGATACAATTAATGTTTACATTGTAATGAAGTAAACAATGTTTACATATTATTGAAACATACCACGAGTACATTTTTGTGGCATTTAAAACATATTTGCAGAGAAGTGAAAAATGCTAAAATTTTATAAGTGTATCCATATTATTGATACAATTAATGTTTACATTGTAATGAAGTAAGCAATGTTTACATATTATTGAAATTTGTCGCGTATTCATAATTATGAATTTAAGTGTGCATACTATTCACTGAAATACTGCTGTTTACTTCATTATGGAAATAATGTATTCATAATTTTGAAACACTTTGCTGGTTACATCGCTTTGAATGCAATAAGGTGACGATATTTTTGAAAAACTAACGTAGACATATTTTTGCAAATTTGTAGATGTATCCATGTTAGTGCAGCCGACTGTACATATTTAGTTAATTTATGACATTTTTAATATTGTTATGACTAGTTTTTAGTTTGGAATGGATTTACATATTTATCAAAATAACGAGAAGTACCTATAACAGCTATTAAAAGTTGAATGATTGATACTGGTAGATCTCGTTGCGGTGATTCCGAATAGGAATACTATTACCTCATTAGTTCATTACTCGCCAAAAATGTCGATTGCGTTGTTTATGATAAGGGCGGCAAAATAGCTGTCTATTTATCCCTAAATTCCCAACGAAAACAAACAACTATAAAATATGTTTAATCTAGTACCTAGTTGTATGTACCTAAGGGTTTGGATTTCGGTCTAGATTTCCACGGGTTGGTTCTGCGATGTGATCACGCTACAGTTTGCAATCGCCTTCACGATTAATGATGCCGGGCGGGCGGACGGGCGGGCGGTTTCCTGAAGCTAATGCGCTTTGTTTAGTGTAGATCTACACGATAATCTGCTGTGCATTACTCATGAAATACGAAATGAGGAAAGCAGACGTTAAAATAAAATTTAAATTAACTTCCTACTGTCGGGCGGTAAGCGAGCTGATGAATATAAATAAGGACTGTCGATCACGTCAGTTTACAAAAAACTATACCTCAATCAGTTCATGCGTTTGGAAGCTACGTTGCTATACACAGACACGATATAACATTGTCGATGGTACATAAATCGTGCAAAGAAAGATAAAAGGAACATTTTTTGTGTTTAGGATATAGAACAAATTTGCTTAAACTGTTTTCCAGTAGGTAAGGTTTGTACTCGTATCAATAGAAATGTACACTAGTTATGTTTCATTTAAAAAGATCAATAAATTTACAGACAGTATTTTAAATTTCGCGGCTCGTAGCAGACGTTGGAAAATGACGTCGCTGCGTCGAGAATTTGAAATTAAATATTTGGGAAACTACACGACGCATCGTAATAATTTTGTCACTCGTTTTTTTATTATATTTATACAAATCACTAGTTTTTATTTAATTGAAAGACCTAGTATTAATTAATTCACAGACTTTAAAATAAAGTGTTGGAAAATGGCGTCATCGCGTCGAGTATTTGAAATGAGTGTGTCCGTTTATCCAGCGCGCGCAACGAAAGTCCCTAAATGTGAATAATTTTCCCCGTTTTTGTAACATTTCTCACTGACGCATCGCTCCTATTGGTCGCAGCGTAATGTTATATAGCCTAAAGCCTTCCTCTATAAATGGACTATCCAACAAAAAAAGAATTATTCAAATCGGACCAGTAGTTCCTTTGATTAGCGCGTTTAAACAAACAAACAAACTCTTCCGCTTTATAATATTAGTATAGATTTCAGCAGCTAAAAATAAAAATGAGTGAACATTCTCCATTGAATATTTCCGTATTGTTTCAGATAAATGGGGTGCACAATAGTGAAGAAGCACAGGATAAAGCCCCTCGCGGCCCGCGCGCGCGTCCCCGGCGGCGCGGCGCACTGACCAGGAGACGCGGCCTTAACGCGGATGCTGTGGCGCCAGCTTTAACGTAGTTTGCCTTCTACTTGCTCTACTTGGTCCAATTTCTAATAATCGATGTTCTAATTATTTATCATAAGGTTAGTATATTATGTGGGTTATCTATTTTCAATGCACATGACATTCAATGTTTTTGGTTGTGTGTCGTATTGTTTCTTTAATTAATAATATCCTTTGTCATAAATATGGCTTTTATATATTTTCGCTGGCGCGTTTATATGGCTTAGGGCCGATTTTTCAATCGTCAGATAACTTTTACCTGAAGAATATATATGTGACTTTGATAGATTTTGTATGAAACAAATGTCAAAGTCACTTGTTTATTCGACAGATAAGAGTTATCTGATGATTGAAAAATCAGCCCATAATTATATTATTTTTTTGTCATATTATGTTAGTAATGACAGTCTATCTGTCCGTTTGCAGGTAGTGATGATGGAGCAGCCTGAGGTGGAGAAGAGCTGCCCCAGCTCCGACGACGGGGGCCTCGCCAGGAGCAGAGTCAGTATAATAATCTTTTATTCCGACAAAGTATGAGAGTCGAGAGAAACTTACTTCTTGTCTTTATTATTTTAATATAATAAGTTATTTCTTCATCTCATTTCGAGACATTTCATAGCACATCTAACCGCAAATAATGAATATCAATAATTGTATCTAGAAGCTGTAGTTTTAATGTAAACTGTTTATACGTAGTACCTACTCGTGAGAACCTGTAATTGGCTTTCTGTCACCTAATTTATTTCTATCGTATCATAGTTAAGCTGTTGGTTTTCTATTATGACAAAATAAAATAAAATAAGCTCCCACGATTTCGGTGTTGGTGGTCGATTTCGTTGAAACCAGGCCAGCAACGCAGGAGTCGTTTTGTGGCTCCCAATTGTGTGCGCAATACAGGATACTCTCTTCCTTTTACCCTCGTAACTTCTTCGTGACACGACTGGCGAGATAACAGGCGCAGGGCCGACTTTCACATTGTCCATGTGCCCATCCGATACATGGATCAACTCGTCAGACATCGGGTGATCAGCCTGCATTGTCCCGATCAAACTTGAAAACAATATTTTTAGATGTTCCAACTCGGGATTCGAATCCACGACCACCGAGTCGAGAGCCAAGCTCTAAACCACTAGACCCGGGGCGTCTGCACAGTATAATATGTTCAGCCCTCTACAGCTCTAGCGCACTGAGCCACACGTGACGCGAGACAGATCGCCGATGTCCAGATAACCATCCCGCGAGTATCAGTATAGCGAGCCAAGTGCCAACAGACTTATCAGCTTGGCGTTTGGCTTGCAGCCTTTAGTTATGTAAATCAAGATAAGCTCTCAATGTACCTACCCTAGATCCTTAGATTTTATAAGCTATATAATATCTAAGTAGGTACATAAACAATCATCCCCTACTTTGTAGATACAGAGCTTTTTCACAGCTCAACTGAATTTCATTGAATATATTATTTTGTAATCACGTGTTGCTTATGAGACCCCACTTTCGCACATAAGTCACCTTTAATACAAAAAAATATAAATTTAATTCGCGTCATTCGGGAGCTATATAATGTCAAACTTGTAAACCCCCCCCCTGGGGGGGGGTTCCTTTGGCGTCGTCAGTGCGTCAAGTAATGAGTCTAAGGCGGCACTGAATTCGCCACGACATAAATTATAGCTAGTTTATATGTTTTTTTTTAAATTCCAGAGCTTTAAGTCAAAACAACTCGTGCGCAGCGCGGCGATCCGCGAGGCGGCGTCCCCGCCCCGCAGCGCGACCCCGCCCCGCGCCGCCAGCCCGCCCCCCGCGGCGTCCGCGGACCCGCCGAACGGCGCCCGCGCCGACGACGACGCGTCTAGTCATAGCGATAAGTGCAGTGTGATCAGTAGCGATAGGAAATGCGAGGACAGGAAGAAGCAGGTGGAGATACAGGTACGTGGAGCATCCACAGCGATTCTATTTTTGATGAGCAAAAATGTGCATAATGGCATTACGCAACATCAATTTTATTTAGTGTGTTTGATAATGATGCAACAAAAATGTACATTGGTGTGGATACACTTTTACGATTACGTTATTAAAATATCCAATTTATAGCGTGGCTCGTTTTCGTATCATAGTTTATGCTGTCGCACTTGCACACGATTTGATGCCTGTTACCGGTGACGACATGACACTGAGACTAAAGCGAGATGACAGTATTTGTAGCAGTCGTCCATGGAAAGAGTGCTAAAAGAAAAGCTGAATATAGTGATTCATTAGAGTAATAGAGAGAGCAAATATATAGTTTCGCGTCTACTGTGACTTATTTTATAGAGATAATTGTGAAGTATCGAACAATCATAATTCACTTTCCTTCCCATTAGCATGCGTGTCGTGTAGGGTGACGAGGGCAGGGTCTTTACTCCCCAAACTGATTCGATTTTAATTCAGATACGATCGTGCCGCGTACTCCCGAATAAATTGTCGTTTGTTTATTTTGATTTTCAATCGATTGTACAAAAAGTTACTGTACAGTACTAAATGAAATACTAAAAGCCGTTGAGATCGATTTGATTCTCGATTGTGTCAGAAGTGAGCCAGCAGATATGACATATATATCTGCTGCTCTTGCTAAAAGGCTGGTTATGAATCAGGTTGTTTACAGATAACGTGTGGCGCGTGGGAGGAGGGAGCGAGCGGGCAGCGGCTGCGCGCGCGGCGTTGGCTCGGCCACCGCCACCACTCGGACTCGTCGCGCGACCTGCTGTCGCACGCGCCGCGCCGCACGTGCGTCTGCGGCGCCTGCGCGTGCCCGCACTGCAGGTACCGCCTCCTCTCCACACCTGGGCCCTGATTCAAGAGCGCTAAAGAGCAATGGCATCTTGATTCAGGGCCCCGACCCGTATTAACTCATTCACGAACGAATACTGAAACAATATTTAGATTATGTGACGACCGTGATCAAGCTGGAGGTCCCGGGTTCAAATCCCGCCGAAGGAATTAAAAGTTTTCTATGTTCCTGGGTCATGGATGTGTATTAAGTTTGTGTTTCAATATAAAAAAAAATCTTAAATATTATGTGTACCTATAGTATAAAAGTATTAAATATACATTTCCGTTATCTGATACCTGTAACACAAGCTCTTCGGATACTTAGCACAGGGCCAGATTAACGTGGTGTATATTGTTAAGTGGAACTCAAGTCGATACTGTACCTGCCCAGGCGGGTAGCACAGTATCGACTTGAGTCTACCTATATATATCCAGGGTACATTGATATACATTGATATATAAATGTACCCTGAGTAATGTTGTTCTTTTTAGGGATCTTAGTATAATTTACCACATGTCACAAAATTTTCACTATTCATTCAAAAAGCAAGTGTAATTTTGTAAGCAACTGGTATGTCAGGGGCCGGCGCAGCAAGCAGCCGTGCCCGACGAAGCAGGACTCCGGCGTCGTGTGCTCCGAGGACTGCCCCGACTGTCCGGACTGCGCCGACTCCTGCGCGCACCACAACGGTCAGCACGCACCTCCCACCTCACCTGTTAGGCTGCATTTCCACTGACGCGGAGCGGGGCGGAGAGGAGCTTAGCGGTGCTCAAATTGACCAATCACTATATTGAGAAACAGCACGAGCATAGTGCTTGGTCAATTTGGGCACCGCTAAGCTCCTCTCCGCCCCGCTCCGCGTCAGTGGAAACGCAGCCTTAACTCTCGGGCCCGTATTAATAAAGTCTCAAACCCAACCTCACTTGAGAACCTGTTTGACAGATAAAACAACGTTTCGTTTCACTTTTAAAAGTGAACAACTTTAAAAATGTTAAATACTTTAATTTTTTCTTTTTTAGAACGTATAATCTTGTATATAAAAATTAACTGCTGTTCGTTAGTCTCGCTTAAACTTGTAAACGGCTGAACCGGTTCGGCAATTTTTGGTTTTGAAATGTTCGTGGAAGTCCAGGGAATGTTTAAGGTTTGTATAAATTGTATACTCAAAGAAGTGGGCACGGGTCAGCTAGTCGATTATAAAAATATAGACTATAGGTTCTTATTTTAATGTTTTTCTGTAATCTATAATATGAATATTACGGTATAAAAAGAAAAGAAATCAAATTACTATGTAACATTAATAAAGTTGTTCACTTTTAAACGTTTTTTGTGTGTTAAAAGACAAAAGACTAAATGATATGGTACTTTAAATGCGTTAGTAAACAATACCCGCGAATAATGCTTTAAATTCCTTCCCATACTTTTCCAGGTCAAAATGGCGAAGGAACTAAAAGATCTGGAAGCTTCGATGCCGAAGAACAAGGATTCTATTGCAGGTTAGTTTATTAACGACACGAAGTTTTTTTCACATAATAATATAACTTTATTGATATAATACCCCCTTACTAATAAAATTATTTAAACCGTTACTTAGTTGTGTTCTTGTCCTTTTCTGTCTTGTTACTTTTCCAACGTATCAGAGAAGGAACATAATAATATTCTGAGTCTAAGGCTGCGTTTCCACTGACGCGGAGCGGGGCGCAGAGGAGCTTGGCGGTGCCCAAATTGACCAATCACTATGCTCGTGCCGTTTCCGTTGAAGCGGAGCGGAGATTTCGAGAGATTTCGATTTAAATGTTTTGATGGGAATTGAACATGACTGTCTGAAGTTTATAGCGATTTATGATTTGGAATATACTTTTGTATAATTTCAGATGTCCGGACCGGAAAGAAAAACCAAAGAGCTTCTCATTAACTCGGGCAGATTCAGGTACACATGTAAACATATCTTTATTAATCAAAGTTTGTGGTACAAAAAACGTAGTGGTTCGAGCAAAAATAATCACGATTGGAACATGCTACTAGAGAATCGCACGAAAGACCATCCAACAACAAACGCTCTGCATACGTTGATTGACCATTGATAACTGACATGTTTTAAATAATATGTCTGTGATATCTACACACAAGTGTACCTACTATTTGAGACATTTTCAAAAAATCATCGAGGATAAATCTATAATCTCTGTAAATTCTCGTGTTACCTAGTGTTTGTGACCGACCCTTAAAACCGGCTGGACTGATTTTATGAACATTTTGTAAATTCGGTACCGTCTGGTCGTAGGTCTGTCAATTATAGGTGACCTATTGTATTTATAATACCTACGTTTACGGTTGCAAGGTCAGCGTAATAATGTTCATTAGATTATACTTTTTTCACAACTAGAGGAACATTTTAAAGCTTCTTAAAAGCCATGTTACCGAATGATAATTGTATGAAAAGCATGACAGTGCACATACATTCGATAACGTTACTGTTGCGAAGCTGTCAAATGTTCCTGCTTGGCCTACTGAGGTATGTCGCTGCTGTTGACTAATCCTAAATTCACAGCAGAGGACAAAATTGAACCGACCGGGCCCGAGCTGGTCAACTTCATCAAGGAGACCCTCAACAAGAACCCGCGAGACCGCATGACGCTGCTGCGGATAGAAAAGGACCTGCACGCGCTCATCGGCGACAGCAGGTGAGCGAGCGAGACAGCACTACTGTAAACACCACGAGAACTGAATACTTCTAAACAATAAACGTCGCACAAAATGTTTTCACATAAAACAAAAATTTAAAATTGCACTCGCCAATCCGCCTGCCAAGCGTGGCGAGTATAGGCAAATACCTCCCGTGAAATACTTTGGGAGAGGAAGAACTTACAATTCACTTAACATGAGAAAACATTTACACTTAGTTATAGAATACAAAGATTCAGAGCGTACTGCGTAGGTACGTTGTAGATATTAAACTATAACTATAAGTAAACATAACTTAAACATTGACACAAATAAATTTCACTTCACAAATAAGAATTGTTGACATGAATGGATGATGGTGATATGCAGCAAAATTATGATTTCGAGAAAATTGAGTTCAAAGTGTAACTTCAACATTTTAGAATACGTCGTATCGTATTAAGTTCATTATGAAGATCCGCCATACTTGTTATCCTAAAATGTTTAAATGACAGTTTAAACTCAATTATCTCGGTATTTTTATTGCGACTTTCATCGATTCATGTCTTCAATTAGTCTTAACATTCACGTAATACGGTACGTGTCAAATGTAGTATTTTTGTTGACTTTCCGAAAATAGCTTGTTAAGTTTAACTTGGAAATAAAATTTTTTGAATTTTTGAATTTTTTGATTTTTTTTTGTCCAGCCGCTGCTTTGTCCGTTTCCCGGTGATGACGTCATACGGGCGCATGCTCGTGCACCGCTGCGCCTCGCTGTTCGGCCTCGCGCACCACCTCGACCACGCCCACAAGAACGCCGTGCTCGTGTCCAAGGGCGGTGCGTATACACCGCGAATTTTTGACACGTGGTCGTTGAAAATATTGCGGAATATAATTATTATGTATTTAATTTTATATTGTATATATATGTCGCAGTCATCTTATTGAATCCGCTATTTAATTGAATGACTAGCGCTTTCATTGAATCCTGTTTTTACCAACAAATTTTAGAATCCGAGACTAGGACAGCCATTTAATATTTTAGTTTTAAACTTCGAAATTTCCGAATGAGTACTAATAAAACGAACATTAAAGTAAATTAATCGAAAAATATATCAACACTTTGCTATCTGTACGAACTGTTTGACGCTATTTTATAACCGCCTAGTGATTCAATTAAATAACTAGATTCAATAAGATGACTGCGACATATATATATTTTATTCTGTACAACACATAATACCAGGGATCGCGGTATCGGTATTAGGTACTATGCCGTGATCGTATACCTGAGTGGACTCCAATTCCACAGCTGTTTTGCGTTACACTACCCATCCACATAATGTATGTCTGTTTATGCTAAGTTTTAGTTTATGATACTTTTAATACTTTGTGATGTAGTGTAATGTGAATGTGACTGTTGAATAAATGTAATTACTTACTTACTTACTGAATATTTCATGTGATCGTTGTAGCTAAAAATCTAAGTTACTATTTCAACTCTGTTGTGTTTCAACTCTATTCTGTTCTGTATACCTCAATAGAAGCCGCTATGAGCACTATATGTTTATATGTCACTTATTCACCGCTATAAAAAAAACAACGATACATAAATTTAGTAGAATTTAAAAGTTTGTCAGCATCGGTAACCCGCCGAGTGAGACATAAACCTTCATCCTTAGTGAACTTTAATATCTGACATTGGTAGCAGGCACGAGCGGCGGGCGCCTCCCGTGCACCAATTTCCGGCAGTGGTGCACCACGGTGTTCCCCAAGTCCCCGCCGCGCAGACACGACGACACGCTCGCAAAGTTAGTATACTGAAAACTTGCTTATATAGGCTAATGCATTAAACACAGTCTCGAGTGAAGCGAAGCTATGCAGCAGCTCGAACACGCAGAAGATAATCGAGTGCGAGCGAGACAACACATACTCGAGACGATACATATACGAGGCCCATACTGCGAATGGAACACTTTCAATTCAATTACGATATACGTAATTAGGATATAGTCTGGTCCCGTGCTAAGTATTCGAAGAACGTGTTTTACAAGTGCCAGACAACGGAAATATGTTTCATATTTGTATACTATACACATATTTAATAATTTTAATATAATATATTATAACACACAAATTTAATATCATGAACTAGAAACATCTTGTATATAATTATGCTACCCAATAAATCTTTTCTTGCCGGGTATAGGGTAAATATCCGGTATTTTTTTGTCAAATGAAATGACTTATAACTGAAATATTTTGTATCAAGTATCGTTTCTCTCGACAGATCTATCCTGAAGCGCGAGGGCGGCGGCGCGCTGGGCGGGCCGGCGGGCGCGGCGCCGCGCAGCAAGTCGCTGGAGCAGCGCGAACGCGACTACGAGCGTGTGCGCCGCCGGATATTCAGCTCGGTACGTATGACGTCATCGTGCGGTGACTATGTCGCTATTATATTGCCCAAAGTAGTGACTTTCAATTTAAAAATAAATTAGTGAATTTATTTTTAAATTGATAGGCATGACCTAGGGGTCAAGTGTGTACCTTAATATATATGTAATTTAAGTAATAGGCTTTCGAGTCACATGCCTTAATTTTGCTAAGCAGATATAGTGGCACCAGTATTACTTAACTAGTTGCCTCGGCGAACTTCGCACCGCCTAAGAATTATGTTTCTTTACGCACTGAAAGCAGCTCCACCTACCTTCAAACCGTATTATGTCTGTTTATGGTTTAAAAGTACGAGACGTATGTAATAAAAATCTTTTGACAATTCGATCGTAATATTTGTTGGTAAAAAATATAAATAATGACAAACGTATTTGTGTTACAGGATAATTGCACACAGGACGAAAGCCAGTGGCCGTGGCTCAACTCCGGGCCCGTCAAACTGCTGACGCCGGAAACTGGAAGAAACAAACTGTTGAAGGTAAACTGTACATAAGTTTTATATAACATAAACAGGTTGGTTTCTCCAGTTAGTAATGTACCTGGGAAAGGTTGTGCGCATGTGAAGTTACGTCACATTAGTAATTAAATAATAAAAATGTGGCTATGTTATAGATACGTCCGTTTGTTGTACGTGAATGAGGTCCTCACGTAGCGTAATAAGTTGTTTGATTGTTTAGCTATCCAGTGGAGTAATTGAAATTTGGTAGGGGATGCTGCAACACTAAACTTTATTTCCCGATTTTGTAATCATACGTTTTTATGATTTGCGTCACTATGAAAGCTATTTTAAATAAGTATTCACGTAAAGGGCAATTATATATAAAAATGGTCATCCCTGCACACCATGGCCATCACGTGATTATGAAAGGTCGAGTACATGTGACGTGACGTGACAGGTGCAGTCTCTGGAGGCGGGCGGCGGCGGCGCGCGCGGGCCGGTCGCCAAGAGCCACAGCTTCGGCGGCTACTCCGACCCGCCGCACCGCCTGCTCAGCCGACAGGGTCAGTATATGGCAGATACGAGCCGACGCATCGTCTAAGCTCTAGAGGCGACATTACTTTGAATCCGGAGATAATTGTGGAAATGACAATAGATGTCTAGGCTAATACAATACAGTTGAAAATCGAACACACTAGTATCCAGTTGTCAAATTTGACACTGTCATTTAAAAACCGTTTCTTTATATTTGAAAAAAGAATGAAGACAACTACAATATGGCTGGATAGACCTGAGATTTTATACCTTTTTGATTTAAATGTTTTTATGACTTATTTTTATATTGACATGTTTTTGATAGATTCTATTTTTCTAGTCAGTTCTCTAAATACAGTTGCCGAAGCATAAAGCATTTTTCATTATAGTGTAATTATACGATATCTTCATCATCACACCATACAGTCCACTCTCACTAGTTATCATTTTGGTCCTAACAATTATAAATACCGTGTTCCAGACGCAGCTGTCAGCTGTCAAAAACTGTTCAAAACGCTCAGAATGATAACGTCATTTTGCATAATTTTACCCATCTTGTTTATGACGTTTACTTAAATTTCACAGATTTCACTAATCTCGATGTTATTTTAAAGTAATGGATCGAGCAAATTTATTCTAGATTCTTTTTTTATGTAGTTATTATTGTTAATTTAAAATATAAATAGAATTTATGGGATAAAAAGGAAATGTAAAATTATGACATCTGTCAGTCGTTCCACTAGCTTAAGAATGATCGAGCGTTCAGAGTAAAAGAAGTGCTTAAAGGAACACAAGGAAAGTCAAAAGAGAAAAAAAATGCACTCGGTGTGACGTCCTCGTTTTACGAGAAAGATCTAAACAATATTTTTTATCGCATGGACTAAGTGCCTTTTTTTATATAAAAGTAGCCAACTTTTAATATACATACATTTAAAAAACAGTTTGACACTAGTAAACAGTTTGTCAGAGATTATCTCTGTTTCAAATTGTACAACTTGATTAGTCACATGGGTTTTTATACTCTTTGTTTATCGATATGCATGTTTAGGCGCACTTGTTAGTTAATGACGTGACTTCCAGGCGACCTGGCGTCGAGCAGCTGGCGCCTGTCTCCGTCCAGCTCCGGCTACAAGACGCTCAGCCTGCGCAGCACAGACTCCGTCACTCCCTCGCCCACCGGTAAATATCGGCGGGAGACCCGCAAATGCGTCTCATAGCGTAACTTTGTTCCAGCTAGCGATTGAACAGCTCAGTATTTCATATGTCTGTAGAATAAGTATATCGATTTCGTATTGTCTGGCCCAGTTGTCGCCACGTATTTATCGATTCGAGGCACGAAAAATCTAGGATTTACACAAAAAAATAGTTGCAAATTTGTTACTGCTTTACTGACAGCATGGAATACTGAATAACACTGCCGCAGGTGTCTAAAAGTATGTTTCTAAAAGCCTATTCGATCGACGATTAGATCAGCCTTTCAGAAACCGTTTTCCCATAATTAGTATTGGTAACCCATTATTATATTGTGTTAATAATTGTACCTATACGTTTTGTTGGAATATGGTACATACTACACAATCAGCATATAAGTCAATGTTTGCAGTAACTTTATCGCGACGTCTAAAAAATCAATGAACGCCGGCTGCACGTTAAAAAAAGGATGACTCATTGTCCCGTTACGGTCATTGTAACGTTGCGATTGGAGCAAGAGCGCTGCACGTGCGAGCAAAGGATACTGGCTTGAGCGTCCTCGATGTTTTTTTTATAACATTGTCTTATTCAACTATCGTCCTTAAACCGACTTTACAGATAAACATTTTTTACTTGGCATTTAGTATTTCAGACGCACCTGTAACGTGCTTTAGATGTTTAGTGTTACCGACAGGCGGCGCGAGTCCGGAGCCCACGTCGGAGAGCGCGGGCGGCGCGGGGGGCGCGGGGGGTGGGGCGCTGGTGTGGGCGGTCACCGACCTGTCCGCCGTGCCCGTCGGCGCCGTGGTCATACATCCGCAGGTACGAGGCCCCGCTACCACGAGCTGGTACACATTGTCACTAAGGCTCAACTCGCATTGGCGTCGTCAGTCGAAACGCGGTTTTCTAGGCCCGTATAAATTACGAAACAACGTTTCGTTTCACTTTTAAAATGAACAACTTAATTAATGCTACATAGTACTTTATATTATTATTATTATATTATAGAAAACATTAAAATAAGTATAATCTATATTTTTATAATCTTTATTTTTACGTTTCAAGAAAGAAAAAAATAAAAATGAAAGTAAGTAGTAAGTGTGTACATAAGTAAAGTACAACGAAACGTGAAAAGAAACGTTTTTTTTTATCTGTCAAATAGGCCTTAGTGTTCATCCCCATGGCATATTCATTTCTTTTTTCTAATTATCATGGTACATATTATGACTCTGCATGTACTATGTAGCTTCAACATGTGTTATGTTTTTCCTAGTAAATGTACAAAAAAGTCTAAAAATGTAACGATAAAACTCAAAAGTTTATACTTAGTATCAGCCTTACATACTGTAATACCAAAAAATACAAGTAGGTACGGTCATCGACAGGTCTGGTCTTTTCGACCTTAGTACTTGTCAATAGAGTTCAAAATGGTACCTAGATCTGTCTGCGATTATACATATCATACTCGAAATAATTGACTATTTGTGCATGTTCCAGACGGGGCGTGCTCTGACCAACCCCGACGGCACCCTGTACCACTTCCACCCCGACAACCCGCCGCCTCTTTATGACGCCGTCGCTCCAACACACGAGGACAAGGTAGCAGGATTTGGGGTTTTTAAAGTTAGACCTCCGAATTAATTCAATTACTGTTACTCATAAATATTTATTCAATTTCAGGTGGAGACGAACGGTGACAAGAAAAGAGGCAAATTGGAGAAACAGCACTCTTTTATTGACCACGGTAAGGACATAATTAATTATTTCAAAACTAAATTGTTTATAACAAATTACTACTAAAGTCATTCTGAGCGCGTTACGTCACAATCTATAGACAACCACAGACAAGTTGTTAAACCGCATGCCTTGTTTGCTTAAAATACTGTTTCGTCATCAAGGCCACGGGACCGAAGAGCGTATATGCGGCAAATTTGAAGTAACTGTTTCTATTCAAAATTAAAAAATAAACACTTTTACTATGATTTTTCAACAAAATATTAAAAATATGTAACAAATTTGTAACCAATTTCTCGGAATAAATAAATAAAAAAACTTCCAAATGTCAACATCCCTACATATACCTAATACATTAGTTTTTAATAATTACAGTCTTGTATATTTTGCAGAATGCGATTGTACGGGAGAGGAGTACAGGGGCAAGTGCTGCTGCGACTGCCGCCGCAAGTCGGAGAAGGTAACAGTAGCCCTTTGTAGTAATAACGCCTAATAACTTAGCGTAGACACGTATATTTATATAGTAGTTGTACCGTACCGTAATAATGACTCAACAAAATTGTGTTTATTGGATTCTGGACCCAAATTGTAAAAATGGGATTTTTTTTGTTGAGTCCTTGATAGGCTGGCATTCGTCTATATTACAATTAATAAAATTTAAGTAATAATAATTACATAATTTTTTTACAGACTACATCCAAAGAGATACAAACTGGATCGATCCCGAACAGTCCCTCCAAGAGCCGCTACACCAAACCGCCAACGCCGGACGCTAAGACCGAAAAGCCCTACGAACAGAACCAACGGGCATCTAACCAACAGAACTATGATTCACCTTCCCGCTCTTTCGACAGCGCGCAGTATGAATCACCCAAGCGAATAGAGCAGAGATACGAAGTTCAGAATTCCAACTCGCCGAAAATATTCGAGCCAGCCAATCAGAGATACGAGACGGCCAATCAACGCTCATTCGAACCGTCTAATCAGCGCTCCTTCGAAACGACCAATCAGCGTTCTTTTGAAGCCACCAATCAGCGGCCGAGCTTTGAAAACCAACGGTCTTATGATTCGCGGCAATATCAACCAAAGGAGTGTGAAGTGCAGCAGTGTTATGTCCAGCCCATGAGAAGCGAGGAATCTCCTGTAGGCGTGCAGAACTACGTACAAGAGGAGGTGAAAACCACGCCCGTGCCGCTCGTCGATCATACTTTACGTGAGTACAACGGTTTTTCATTACTTGATGGTTTTTACTGTTGCCGAGTATATTAGTACCAAATGAATTTTAATGTCAATATACAGCAATATTTATATTATTCCGACGCTAGAGTGCCGACCTTACTCACACAAAGCGCCATCTAGTTGCATATTTCGAAAACTAACAATAATAAATGGAGTTTCTGCCACCAGGTGACGCATTGTACAGGTCGGCTACTAGTCGTGCTAAACATGTCAGATGTCACGAACATATTGTACTAAATGAATATACCCTGAATCATAAGCATCATCCTCTTATTTCCAATTAAGTGATGGCGTTCGTCACTTAGCGAAGCACAGCTCAATGCAATTTTCGTGTCCTGATATTGGTAGTTTGGACTTTGTTTATTTATTTTAGGTCCAATGTCGCTAACTAACATGTCGTACCCGGTGATGCAGCAGCAGACCTACCCCTACGTCAACCAATGCAGAATTGTGAGTATTGTTTCACCGGAATTTCATAAATATAAGATCCGTTAGGTGCAAGAGTAAAAGTAGAAGTTCGACCATCTTTTCTATGAGTATGTAACGTGCAGCGTATGCAGATATGCACATATGCATTTGTGTGCATGTGTGAAGTAGCCTGTAGTGTCAAGTGCCCCGCTTAGTCTTTAAGACTAATTATGTAGTTCAGTTATAATTTAGTATCCGTAAGGATATGTTGCCCTGCCGGCACCTATGTATACGTGATAATAATTAATCTGGATAGTATATTATAAAGTCCGAAGTGTTAACTTTCGTTTAATAATCAAAATAGGGCACACCCTTACAAGTGTTTTCCAAAGAATATATATCCAGTACTGGGCAGCAGCTTTCTCGCGGACAATCTTAAAATAACGCTCGCCAACCGGCCTGCCAAGAATGGCGAGTATAGATCCTAATGAAATACAACTGCGGGAGGCTATGTCCAGAATTAGACGTCATAGCTGAAACGACGAAGAAAATATATACAATACTAGTGTTTAAAGTACATGTATCTATAGTACGTCCCGGATAAATTTAACCCAGACGTAAACAAACCCATCTATGACACAACCATAAAAATTCAAGTTTATACATACACATTACAGGATCAGCAGATGCAAGCGCCGATGTATCAACTACAACCAGAGGAACCGAAGGTGGCGCATGACAACACCTTCCGAATAGGTCAGTCATGAAATATTTTCATATTAAGGCGTGACTCCGATAAAGAGCTTTGGTGTACAAAATATGTTAGTTTTGTACTTAATAAGATATTAGGACAAAACTAACATTACTTACAAATAAAAGACGAACACAAATAAGTAATTATTAAAATATAGTATTGTGAATTGTAAGGAAAAATAAAAGCGTGACTTCTGCTTGAAAAATTACACAATGTTTCTATTTCGGAAGGCAAAAACTTTTTGTTAAAGCGTATAGAAATTATTTCGAAATAATAAATTAGCATGAGACACCCTCTCACACAAACTTTTAACATGTTGTTTGTTTGCTACAAACTATATTAAATCATCTGAATGCATGATCAATTTACTTACGGATTGTTAGCGGTTTACTTTTCTTTTTACGACGTTTCCGCTTTCCAGCAGCCGAGGTCATGAGGGAACCACGAGTTGCCAATTTTATGAATAATATTCGCGTAAACATAACAAATGAATAATGCTTGATACATGAATTTGTTATTGCAGACCCAAGTTACCCGTACGCTGCGGACTTCAGCGCATGCGGCGCCTGCGAGTCGCAGCCTCGCCAGTGAGTACATTAATATTCTTTCAATAGAACAACTACTTTGAAATTCGAACTTCATTCAGATTTAAATTTCTCTTACTCTTTTTTTATCATTTTTATGCGCTCTCTCTATCTAAACTATAATCTAAACTAAAGATCCTGTCTACCTACCTACTGTAATTATGTAATTGTATAACGCATGACAAAGTAAACTGTAATTATATAACGCATGACACAGTAGTGTGCGTTGTTTTTTTTAATTCATTTTTATTGTATTTCTAAAAATGTATAGCATACACAAAAAGTCCTCTGTTCGCACAATTCTTGAAAAATTATTACTCTATTATACAGATATTTAATATACATCGGCCCACGAACGCAGAATACATTTTCGATCCTTAGGATTCAAACCCGTCCAGCTTCAGCACCGACGCACTCAACCACTGCACTACAGAGGTCAACCTGTATAACCTAAAAAGTGTATTGAACATACTTATTGCTTTTGTTCAGATACGCGGTGCCGTACGGCGTGGAGATGGGAGCGCAGTACATGTCTAACGTCCTGCTGCCGCCCGCGCCGCCCGCGCATCCGCAGCACTGGGTCAGTCAGACCAGTCAGGTCAGTCACTGAACAATCGTATTGTTTGGACAACGAGGCCAATACATTAAAATTCGTGGTATTTTAGGCGTTGCGGTAGGGTTTACTCCTACGAATGAGGTTATTTAAGTTTTAAATAATTTATTGACGAAATATTTAGTCAACATAAACTTTGGATTTTTTTAAGTATGGACCTAAAGCTGTCGATCGAGCAAGCTAAAGGCCTTCACAGGATTTTTTCATTCGCTTCTTTAATATTCACTTTTGTTGTCACGAGATGGCGCTAGTTGTATGATCAGCTTTACTAAGTTATGATGTTTTACAGCAATACCAGGAGGCGCTGCAATGGGGCGCGCTGCAGCCGCCGCTGCCGATCAGCCCGGCCGCGCCCAAGCTGATGCTGCACGACGTGTACCCGCTCGTGTACCCCCCGCTCTATCCCAACCCGCAGTACGGCGTGGTCTACCCCCCCGCGCAGTTGCAGCAGGTGAGACTGAGACGCACGATGTCAGACACATCACACTCATATATGCCCTTCGTTCCACTTGCTAAGTATAAACGATTTGAACGTTTTTTTCGTTCAGATTCGCGTTTCTTTGGCACTGTTTAGGATCGTTTTCACTAGTGTACCACACGCACTGTCAGCTGTAAAAACTGTTCAGAACGCTCAGAATGATAACGCCATTTTGCATATTTCTACCCAGCTCCCTACTAGAGGCAAAATGTACATTTTTTGACGTTTACTTGGATTTGACAGATTTCACTGATCTCGATGTTATTTTTAGGTTATCGTGGAGGAAATTTATTAAGGATTATTTTGTATTATTCTTGAAGTTGATAATTTTAAATATAACAAGAATTCATTAGATAAACGAGAAGTGTCAAAATTTAACACCTGTCAGTCGTTCCACTAGCAGTAAAGCGATCAGATCGAAAATTTCAAAATTTACATTATTGTGCTAAAGAAACGACAGTGTGCGTTATGAATGATCTGAGCGTTCAGAGCGTGACGAGGAACACACTGATACAATTACGTTAGTCAAAGCACGAGCAATAGCGCCGCGGCCAAGCAGGTGAGACGAAGACGCACAATGTCTGACATCTCACTCACACGTACGATTACATTAGACAAAGCTATGGCATTAACGCCGAGCCCCAACTAACGCTGCACTACTTGTACCCCGCTAGTAAATCTCTTGTCAAGTTTAAATTCAGTACTGAATTATACATCTGACAAGACATTCGAACATTGATTTGCCTTTCACAAACCAGGAAGTCCAATGTCCAAATTGTATGATTTGAATAATATTAGGTCCTTACATATGAAATTGGCGTTTTGTCGTACTGGCCACTTTGATCTTAAATATATCCTCTTTGGTTAGGAATTCCAAATTCAAATTTAAACAGCTATTTACTCATGCATTTGTGTTTTGAAAACCGTCATTCATTTGTTTTTTTTCTCTTTTGCTTTTTTTTTTGCGTCACTCATTTCACAAAATGGAAAACTTAAAATATCGCATTATTTACGAGTACGAGTTCCACCGTGGCACCAGTGCTGCAGAAGCGGCTCGAAGTATTAATGATGTGTATGGGGGTGGTGTCGCAAAAGAAAACACGGTGCGTTTTTGGTTTCAACGCTTTCGAAATTTCGACCTGCAGAACAAGGCCCGCGGACGGCCGGAGACCAAGATCGATAATGATGAATTGAAGGCTATTGTGGAAGCAGATCCATCGCAAACCACATCCGAGTTAGCTACAGGCTGCGGTGTTAGTGACAAAACCGTTTCAATCCACTTGAAGCAAATTGGGAAGGTGAAAAAGCTTGAAAGGTGGGTACCTCATGAATTGAGTGAAGCAAACCGACAATCGCGCGTCGACTGCTGCGTTACATTGCTCAACCGGCACAATAATAAAGGAATTTTAAATCGGATCATTACATGTGATGAAAAGTGGATCCTGTACGATAATCGTAAACGCTCATCGCAATGGTGAACCAGCAAAGTCTTGCCCCAAGCGAAAATTGACTCAAAAAAAGTTACTTGTAAGCGTTTGGTGGACTAGTGCCGTTGTCGTACACTATAGCTTTCTTAAATCTGGTCAGACGATTACTGCTGATGTATATTGTCAGCAACTGCAAACCATGATGGAAAAGCTTGCCGTTAAACAACCGAGACTTGTCAATCGCCACTGCTGCTTCAAGACAACGCTAGAACACACACGGCCCAACAGACGGCTACCAAATTAGAGCAGCTTCAATTGGAATGTCTAAGACATCCACCGTACTCTCCGGACCTTGCTCCAATAGATTACCATTTTGTTTCGAAATTTGGATAACTTCTTGCAAGGAAAAGAATTCAATTCCGATGAGGCAGTCCAAACCGCTTTAAAAGATTTCATTGATTCCCGTCCGAATGGTTTTTTGGTAAAGGGATCAATGAAATACATATAAGATGGCAAAAGTATATAGATAGCAATGGTACATACTTTGATTAATAAAATATATTTTAATATGAAAAAATCGCCTTTATGTTCCTCCCATACACAACGCCAATTTCATATGTAAGGACCTAATAATAATAAAATATTTAATTATAATAATAAGAAAATTTTGACATTACACTGAATACACACAATAAAACACTAAACAATGAAGAAATAAGAAAAAATAACATGAAAAACAAGACAGATTACACCATGAAAAGAATACATAAAGAATAATAATTCGGTTCAGAAGGTAGATAGTGCAATGCCTATATCGCCGAAAAGGAAACCGCTCAGGCGTATCACCGCGGCGCGAGCACCACCGTGCCTGGTATTCTGTGGTTCCTATATTAATATTTTTACTGAGCTATGCCCAATTTGTTTCAGATGCTCCCGCAGCCGTACCCGCTGTGCCAGCCCGTGTACCCGGCGGAGCGGCCGGCCGAGCGCCGGCTGAGTTACCCCAAGCGCTCGCTGCCCGCCTCGCAGCGCGCCACGCCGCACGACGAGCGCGCCGAGCCCGATATAGCGGTCAGTCATTATTTTACAATGTCCGTATGTTCGAACACCATGTACCGACCGGTGGTTTAGAGCTTGGCTCTCGCCGAGGTCTCGAGTACGATGTCCTCGCTGGAATAACTAAAGATGTTGTATTAAATGTTAGGACAACAGAGGCTAATCACTCGATTGCCTGACGAGAAAGATGATCCATGCGTTGAATAGGCGTCTAAAAGTCGGCCCTGCGCCTGATCTCTCGCCAGTCGTGTCGGTTAACCGCCCCATTGGGTTATAAGAGCGCACACACTTGGGCACTATAAAATAACTTCTGCGCTTTGATTGGCTACCGACACCGAAATCGGCGTGGGGAGCTTTTATACATAGATATTCAGGAGAAAAAATTGTTACTCCTGTGGTATTATCTAGGAAGGAAAAAGGAGTCCCCTTTATCTGTATGGGAAAATGCTGACATGACAAGTATAGTCACTTGAAATAAATTTCCCTTGGGGCTTATCCTAACACTATAAAATTTCAAAATTTACATTATTGTGCTAAAGAAACGACAGTATGCGTTATGAATGATCTGAGCGTTCAGAGCGTAACGAGGAACACACTGATACTACAGAAGTTATTTTAGATATATATAATCATTGTTTGCAGGTCAAGATACAGCAGATCAAGGAGCAGATGGCGCAGGTGAGCACGCGCGACCGGCCGTGGGAGCGGCCGCGGCGGCGCAACAGCGGCTGCGGCCTGCTCGGCAGCTGCCCCGCGCCCGTCCGCCAGCTCGGGTCAGTAGCGACTTGTGTAGCTGTACGTATGTCGATACTTTACATTTATTCGTTTTTACATTATTATTCGTTGCTGCCAAACATTCAGTGCAATTCAAAACTGAAACTATACTATAATTAAAGACATGAATGGAGGAAGGTGATATACGCAAAATACTGATTTCGAGAAAATTGAGCTCAAACTCTCACTTAAACATTTTAAAATATTTCGTAACGTATCGAGTACATTAATCTTAAGATCCGTATTTAGAATAAATGTATTGTATACGTTACAACATATCATAAAATCTTTAAATGACAGACAGTTTAAAGTCAATGGTCTGGGTAGAATTTTTTGCGACATATATACGAGTACCTTCATCCACTCATGACTTCAATTATAATCTCGAATCAGAAGTTTTCTTAACATTTCACTTAGTTTTAATGCCAATTTCAGCAACATATGTTAAAGTTAATCCATCATTAAATATTATGTTATCCCTCTCGTATTTCCTGTCAATCAATGAGAAGGCGTGGTATTTTAACCAGCCATTAACAATAACGAGCGATGATGAAATCGGGACTTAAAATTGAGCTTATCTTGTACACATTATAAAACAGTCCTCTGCCACGTCTGTATGGTCGCGATAAACTCAATCACTACAGCACCCATCTACTGTTTTGTTGTCATACCAATGGAGAGGAAGTAGTTTCAATGTATTAACTGGACCCGGTAGTGCTGTACGGCGGGACAACAAGTAGTAAATATATTTAAAGTGATTTCTACTATTGAATAATCAATCTATACTAATATTATAAAACGGAAGAGTTTGTTTGTATGTTTGTTTAAACGCGCTATCTCAGGAACTACTGGTCCGATTTGAAAAATTATATATATATATATATATATCCGATTTGAAAAATTATATATATATATTATATGTTTGATAGTCCATTTATAGAGGAAGGCTTTAGGCTATATAACATTACGCTGCGACCAGTAGGAGCGAAGCGTCAGTGAGAAATGTTGCAAAAATGGGGAAAATTATTCACATTTGGGGACTTTCATTGCGTGCGCTGCATAAACGGCTCAAGTTACTCAAAAACTTGACAAACTGTAACTGTTTTACTGGTGAAAGCTTGTAATTGGAATTTTGTTTTTTATTATGTTTAACTAGCTGACCCGTGCCCACTTCGTTATCATACAAACCGTTTAAACCTTTCCTGGACTTCCACAAATATTTCAAGACTAAACATAGCCGAACCGGTTCAGCCGTCCTCGTGTTTTAGCGAGACTAAAGAACCGTGATTCATTTTTATATATAAGATTTATTGTATTTTTGTTGTAAGTTTTCCTGGTAAAAAAAAAATCCACGCGAACGAAGTCGCACAGCTAGTGAATGTGATATGATGTTTCAGCCGCAGCCCGAGCGAAGAGGCGCAGCTGAGCTCGGCGGCGCGCGCCATCGTCAACTCCATCCGCAACATGCAGGCCAAGACACACACCTGTCAGTATCTGTTGTATTTACACTGAACGTTGTTTTGTATAGTACATCCGAGATATATTAACCCAAACGTAAACAAAGCCGTCTATGACACAACCATAGATTAGTCAGAGATGCAAATTGGCCAATATTAATGCAATGGTTATTGTTGGCTACATGAATCCATAGACTATTTTATACAGCCGGTAGTATGAAAATAATAATATACTGTGCAGGTTTTCATGTGTTTAAATATGTTAATTATTGTTTAATTGATATAAAATGTATTCGATAATGAAGTATGTCTCTCTTCTCTTCTCTCACGTAGACAGACGCTTCTCCTCTCACCCTAGCCCGGAGCGCTCGCCGTATTAAGTAATATCTTCTGTCCATCGCCTGGAGACGCACATATTTTGTTAATAATTAAAGTTTTCAGCTCGTACTCGATGTTTACTTACATAGCATCTTAATATTTGTAGCTTTATTAATGAAATAAATATTATCTATAGTATGTCCGAGATAAATTTAAACGTAAACAAACACTCGATAAGCTATGACACAACCATATATTAGTCAGTGATGCCAATCGGCCATTATTAATGCAATGATTATTGTTGGCTACATTCCATAGACTATAGACTATATTCTACAGTCGGCAGTTACTGTGAAACTTTCACATTTCAAATATTGTTTCTTCGTTATAAATTGTATTGGATAATGAAGTATGATAATTTAATATTCCGGTGAAAGTGTTGATAAGTGTGGCACAATAAGGAAATATTTCGGTGTTTTTGGTTTCTTTACGTTTAGGTTAAATTTATCTGGGCCGTACTAAATCATCTTAATTTTTGCAGCTTTACTGTTCAAATAAATATTATCTACCTATATTCACACAAAAGTTGAACCGGTGGTAGCTTGTTTTTTTTTTTGTTGACTTTCCGAAAATAGCTCGCAAAGTTTCATTTGGAAATAATACGTTTTTTTTATTTGTTTTATAGACCAAGAGCGCCGTGGTCCGGAGTCGCGCGAGCAGTACCGGCGGCCGCGCGCGCCGGCCCCCGCGCCCGCGCCGCCCGCCGACCGCCCGCGCCGCGCCTACAACCCGCTCGTCACCTACCGCCCGCCGTACCTGCTGCGACAGGTACCACACAGTCATTAAGTCATGTTAGCGTCACTTTTTAAACCTATTTTACAGATAAAACGAACCGTTTCGTTTCACTTTTAAAAATGAAGAACTTTACTTAAATGTTACATACTTAAATTTTTTTCTTTTTAAAACGTGACATTAAAGATTATAAAAATATATATTATGCTTATTGTAATGATTATCTATAGTATAAATATAATAAAGTTGTTCACTTTTAAGAGTGAAACGAAACGTTGTTTTATCTGTCAAATATATTCTCAAGTGAGGTTGGGCTTGAGATTGTTTTATTCATACGGGCCTAAGTTTATTCGAACATTAATCTAAAAATATTCTTAGCGACCTTAAAAAAAAGCATCTTAAAAAAATTAATTGAGAAATTAAAATGATTAAATAGTTAATTAAAAAATAAAATGATTAATTGAAGATATACGAATGGATATGTCGCAAAATAAATTTATTCCTGAAAATTGAGTTTGAACTGTATATTTACGTAGTGATATGTAGTCACGTATTAAGTACATTGATTCTAGAGATGTATATTTATATTAATTAATATTTAGATCAATGACCTTAATACCTTACGACGTATTCTAAAATGTTTAAGTGACAGTTTGAACTAATTTTCTGGAAATCACAATTTTGCTACATATCATCTTTATTCGTGTTAATTCGTGTCTTCAATTGTAATGTAATTTGTGATATTATGATGGGACGGAAACTGCGTGACGCAATCTTAACATATTACTTTTAACTCGCTTAGCGGCCCGTTCCAGGAACCTTTCTAGGGTGTGAATCCAATACAATTTATAGATAGATAGATTATTGATACGGGCCATTAAGAATTGAATGTTTGTTCCAGATGTCCCCGGGCACGTGGTGCCGCCGGTCGCCGGGCGCCCCCGCACCCGGTACGTACTTAACTACTTATATACAAGTATATACCACTTTTAAAACGCCAGACAGTCGCCAGTAGAAGTAGAGTCGAAACTCCATACAACTAACCCCGGTTTCTTAAGGATTAATAATTCCCCAATCAGCTAATATTTCAGTTAACAAGCCATTCTGCAAGCTCATTGGTGAACGTAGCCAGTGAGCAAAGTTGCTGCGAGTGACGTCGATCAGCTAACTCAAATGTTAGCTGATCGACGATTTGATCAGATTTCAGAAAACGGGGGTAAATCTAATAACATTTTATAATAACCAAAAGCCAGACCATAAAATAACGCGTATTTTGTGATAACCTATCCACACTAATATTACTTTATAATATTTGTATTTTTGTATGTAACGACTTAACTTAAAAAGTACTGGACCGATTTTAATAATTCTTTTTTCATTAGAAAGCTACATTATCACTGAGTAACATAGGCTATATAAAAATCAATTGCTGTTCGTTAGTCTCGCTAAAACTCGAGATCAGCTGAACTGATTCGGCTATTTTTGGTCTTGAAACATTCGTGTAAGTCCTGGGAAGGTTTACACGGTTTCCATGCTCAAAGAAGTGGGCACGGGTCAGCTAGTTTTAAATAAAGTACTAGGGTATTTTATTACATATATATATAATATTAGATTTACCCCCTTTTTTTATGTATATGTTATAGATATATTAGAGGTCAGTATTTAACTATTTTTGGAAATAGCCGGTAATCAAAAACACTCCTTACACTAAATGTAAACTTTTACTGCTTTTACTTTGGGGATCGTATACGAGTAGAATAGGTTTGTGGGAGTACTAGTTGAAGCCCCAAAGGGCTCCGACCGAGCGAGATGGTAAGCTCGGTCAGGCCGAAGCCCACTGTACTAGTTTTCAGATGTCGTATATATAGCGCCGGACTTAGAAAACTTCGATAGCGCGATGCAGGATTGTGGCGCTAGTAGCACCGCCACAGCCACAGGTTGATACCACTCCGTCGCGTGATCAGTCTTGAGACTTTTACACGGATTGGACTCTATTTCGCCTGTCTATTGTAAATTTTTCCTTTGAATATATTTTCGATTTTATCTGATTTCCTTTGCAATACATATTTGATCAAAAATAAAAATAATGTTTCCCATTTATGTGTGATACAATTTATAAAAATTTACTATTCAAATTTCAGTGATGAACAACAACCAGCCTCGGCGCCCGCACCCGGACTCGCGTAACGGCCGCCGCTAGACACACACACACACACACACACATATCCAAATACTTGTATGTTCGTTACCACTCGCTTTAAGTTTATGTGTTATAGTTTATAAACGTTTAAGGAGCGGCCGGTGTGGCCTACTATACAACAGTTGTATTCAATACTCGATTGTTGTAATATATTTAATTCTAATATTATATCAGTCGTTCAATATTGATTTTAATGAAATATTAAAGATTACTGATACTTTAAGTATATATTTATTTGATGAGATATTTTAAAACCGCCATGCCTGTCGCTCAGCTCGCAAAATATCCCATATACTGATTAAATACTTCAATATTTTGTAAATCTTTTCACGGACTTTGTGTTGTAAAATGTACTTTTTATTTATCTTAGCAGGTCTTTATTAATAATTTACAAGATTCTTTGAGTTTTTACACACGTGCTGCATCTCCGGCGTTTGTGCAAAAGCACTTTGAGTTACTCGACCATAAACAAATTATTTAATCGCCAAACTTGTATGCTTAATAAATTATATTGTCTACGGCCGGCGCCGTTTCAGTATAGTTTCAAGTTGATCATGTTAACTTAAATTTTTATTTTAATGGTGACTTTTACTTGCAGTATTCAAAAATACATAAATTACAGAGATACAATTCAAACCTCCAAATGTTTTGAAAATGAGAGAAAAAAACATTTATTTGGTAAAATTAAAAATATTATTTTCAAGTTCACTACAATCATATTTTAAACATGAAAAACCGCTGTAGGCATTTCTCTCATCTATTTTTGATCGAAAATAGACGAGAGTGTAATTTATCAAGTCGTATTAAACACCCTTTAAATTGAAACTATTTCCATGATTGAAAATGATATGAGTCGCACAATTCAGAACGTCGATGAAACTCAACTTATATATTATATATTTTTCCCCATATTATTGATATTTATTTATAAATATATAAAAGATTGTTATGGACAGATGGGATAAGGTGCACTTTATTTTTTCTCCCTGTATAGGAGGACATTATTTCCCCTTGTCCCATCTAGCCATTAGGTCAGTTCACACCGAAACAAGACGGTCGCTAACAATCGCTGTCTTAAAAATACGACTCGTCTCGTTTAGTGTGAGCTGACCCTTATAGTGATTCGAATGTGAAACATTCACCAAATACAAACCTATAATTTAAAACTCTTCGCACTTGTCGTTTTGTACCGAAGCTACCGACACGAGATCTCACGAGAACAGAACTAGTCATTTGGTGTAACGGCCTGTATTTAGTTTGTTATAGAGTTACCGAAAATCTGTCGAGAGCAACAATTATTTTGTAGTCGACGTAAGGAAGCTAACTTTCGCTACACAAAATGTAACATGGTTACTTAATTGTTTAAGTTATTATTTTTTCTCCTGATTCCTTTCGAGTTTTAGTAAGTAAGATTATTCTTAGTTAAACATAGTGATACCCAAAATATTGAGTTATATTCTGTAACGAAGGCACAATATATGTGGAGAAACATAGGGAATACTAATTTAATTTAATATGTGTCGTCAAAGTTGTATTACGATTTGAATGGTTAAAAACATCTGCCTTTTATTTTTCACGGCTGGCAAACATAACAAATAGAAAATACAGCTCGTACAAAAGATCTATCAGGAACGTGACACCCGCAAAGTCCTTGTAATAGTGTAATTTTATTGACAGGTAGTTAAATGTGAAGTTAAGTAATTTATTTTATTTATAAAAAGTTTTAAACGGATAATTTTTTGTCTTATCGTACAACTAATATGTGGATGGTTTTTTTAATGTTTTAAACGTACTGTTAATAAAGTATCGGCTGTATAAACCTACGCTTGCAGTAACGGTAGATGTGTCTGTCCCTATTTTTCGACTACTCTATGTTGACATTGTTGTTTTATCATAATTGGATCAATACTTGTCGTACCTAGTTCCCGCGCGACCGGTCCCTTCCATACAGTTTTTAGATGTTTTAGTTGTTTAATTGGCTTCCAAGGTTTGCACTTCACGACGATTATGCTTTGTTGCGTTAGCTTTATCCTTCCTAAGATACTGTTTTACAGGCGGAGCGGCGCAGACACGCCTCGAACGAAACTCACTCACTAACGACTGTGTACTGTAGCGATGCCATACTTGATTTAAGTTGTACAGAGCTGCTACTGTTAAAGATACTTTTATTATATTTGTATATTTTTGCGGTTTATTGAGGTTGTTATACGTTAAAGTAAAATATATTTTATACTGTCGTGAATAAATATAAAGGATGTACTTACTGTTATAGATAGACGTTTACTTTGTTTTCCGTCCACGAGGTAGGGTCGTGTCTGCGCCGAGCGCCCGACGCTCGGACGAGCCCACATGTCTTCACGACGGCTCCGTCTGTCAACATATTACGGCAATGTCCTGTAGATTATATAATTTGTATGGAGGTTTATTGTAACATGTAGAGTATATCATTGTTAATATTAAAGATTTTAGCGATCTCTGGGTTTTATTTACTATCAACTTGACTAGATATAAAATCAATTGAAATTTGCCAATAATGGAATAATTAGGTTAGGTTAGTAAATAGTTATGTTAAGTGATTATACTTAAAAATTAACATAACTATATACGATTGCTTTGTTCGTATATAAATACAAGCATTATGAAAATAATATAAAATTTTTGGTATGGTCATGTATGGCTTTATAAACCAAATGCATCAATAAACTAGTTTATCGAATATATTTTGAAACATCACAATCATCTTCAATTTATTTATTTTCGCTGGATCTAAGTACATATCATGCTTTAAGAATTTGGAACTGTTATTATGAGATATTATTTGACGAAAGTACCTACTAGTGTTTGCAATAGACGAATATTATATAATTTAAAACGAGCTGTTCGCGTGGTTTTTGAGTGACTTAAACCGTTTATGCAGCGCACGCAACAAAAGTCCCCAAATGTGAATAATTTTCCCCCTTTTTTCAACATTCCTCACTGACGCTTCGCTCCTATTGGTCGTAGCGTAATGTTATATAGCCTAAAGCCTTTCTCTATATATGGACTATCCAACAAAAAAAGAATTTTTCAATCGGACCAGTAGTTCTTGAGATTAGCGCGTTTAAACAAACAAACAAACTCTTCCGCTTTATAATATTAGTAAAGATTTATGCAAGAAGTACGATAATTTTCATAATAGCGCCATCTGTAGGTGTAATTGAACGGTACGAGAAATATACTATTCAACGCTAGATGTCACTGATATAACAAAATATTATTTGATAAATAAACAAAATGTATGTAAACCATTCATCTTAATAAATCAAATTTTCTATGGAACTAGAAAGAAAGAAATACCTGTGATAAATAATACCTTTCGAAAATTATTAGAAACAAGGTTTCCTAGTATGAAAATTATTAAGATAACTGTTGTAATATTTACTATGTGAATTTTACCCCTATAAATATATCGTAACCGAAAAATACGAACTAAATTACTTTATAAAATTGCATATTCACATTTAGCTAGTTTGAAATGCAATTTTGTCTGTTTAACAATACATTTATTAGTACTGCACATTATCACACGTTATGCAGTTACATATTAATGTTACTCAACACTAGATGTCGTTAACATCCTCTTTTATTTTATTTATAACTAGCTGACCCGTGCCCACTTCGTTGAGCATATAAACCGTTAAAACCTTCCGGGACTTCCACGAATGTGTTGGGAAAAATTCTTTTCGCGTTATAGTATTTACGAATTTGTCATAAAATCTCTTGGCTGATTTTGGTTATATAATATCTACTTTGTGGTATCATTAAAAAGTTTTAATTTTACAGAAGACAATTCCAAATTCAAAACAGGTAAATTTGAGTTTACTTAATGAGAGAAGTTTTCATTTGTTTTTCTTGAAATTAATTATTCTAATGAAGAAATTCGGTACATTTTAAAATTTTATTACAAAAAATGTAAACAATCTGCGAAATGCTATACCTATACCCATTAACGCCGTACATCTTTTCAGCGTAGGAGTCGAAAGTCAAGGGTCGTTGAATATTGCTTCTATCTACTCTACTACTCACCTGTCACCGCTCATAAATGACGGCATAGCGCTCAGAGTAGGTACTTTTATTATAATATAGTAGGTAACAGCCTTCTAAGCGGTATTCACGTTGGTTCATTTCACAGATTATTTTTTTCCAGGGGCTTGTAGTCTATACCCGTAGCATTTGAAAGCTCCGTAAAAGTAACGTACTCGAATGTCAATTGTATTGGTGCTATCATGATTTTCATACAATTATTAAAGGGTTCCACGTTGCGGGTTCCGCGTTGCAAAAAACTGTTTATACGCTGCACAAAGTGGGAGCGAGCCAGCTAATTATAAATGTTGTTACTCGGCGCTGAAATCCCAGTAATATGATTTACTGGTAATAAAATAATTAGTCTATATTTATAATTTTTGTAAACAGGCAATCGCGCAGATCACCCATTCCGGGCTTCCGCCATCAATAAGCACCAACAAGTGTACCATACATACCATAACCATTGTGAAGAATGACCCGCGCCCCACGCCCTGCCACTTTTTTTTACTACCCGCAACCATGCGCTTCGAAAACCTTACTCACTCACTAAATTTGTAATTGAATGATCCAATGGACAGAGCTCATAGCTTACCGATCTCAACATTCCGAAAAAGTAATGATAGAGTTGTTATCACTTTCGGAAATTGAACAGGAGGGTGTTTGTTGTAATTGGATCTCTATAATAAAATCTGGCATGTTGGAGTAAGGTATGCGGTACCAGCGGTGGCTTTACCCATTGCGAGTCTCCGGGCGGCAGGTCTTTGCGAGGCCCCTTGTCCTTTGCTTGACGCGAGACGCGAGGCCCCTGCAAGAGCGAGGCCCCAGGCGTAGGCCCTGTTCGCCACCACCTAAGGCCGCCGCTGTGTGGTAGGTACACACGGGCGCCGAGCATTTCCGATTTCGGCGCGCCGTCAGCAGGCTTACTCCCAAAATAATATATGTATACTTAGCTTTAGATTTGTCTTCCTCGTCTTGTTCCTGTGTTAAATATTATGTGTTGTGTGATGATAAAATAAATGGTTTTTATTTATTTATTTATTTAACTTTTTGTACTCTCGACCATATCAATCGACTGAGAATCAAAATAAACAAACGTCAATTAATTCGGGAGTAAGCGGCACGAACGATTCTGAATCAAAATCGAATCAGTTTGGAGAGTAAGGTCCCAGATCATGGGCGACGCTCGAACCATTCGGCACTCCGAGTTGGATGCTCGGCGCCGGCCGATATCGGTGCATTTCTATTATGGGAGTCTGATATTTTAAGATCTAAGAAGAAAGTCCGAATTACTTTTAAGAATAGTGTGCATTGCAACTTGCAATGCCGGTTTTTTTAAGGTTTCGTTGTCTCAGAATCGTTAGTTATAGATTCTGCATGTCTGTCCGTTTTTGTTACCTTATTTTTTTAATTGCGTCCGTATGAAAGCAATTTTAAAAACGTATTCACGTCAATTTGTAGGAGATAATTACATACCTACAAATTGACGTAAACTCTTACTTACGTATAATATATTGTATTATGACTTTGTTAGTAGGTTCCAAGTTAAACATTTAACATTTCGCAAGTGGGAGTCCGGCCCTGGCGCTCACACCAAACAACAGTCACTTGATTAACACTCGCGCCGTCCCTCTCGCACCCGCCGCCCTCTCGCTCGCACGCCGCCGCAAAACAACGCTGGAATAGTCTCAAATTAATATCATTAGACTCGGCTTTTTATTTTAAGCGACTGTTTATTTGTGCTGATTAAACGGCGAATACTCAATTAATCAAGGCTTTAATACGTCATTAAAACGAAAATGGTCATAATAAAATACTTTGTTAAACTCGAAATGAATTTTGATATATTGATTTATACAGAATTCTCCGGGCAAAGTAACATCTTTAAATACTGTAGTTCCTGGGACTGGAGGTTTTAAATGTCGCATGGTTGCCCATCATATGGCATACACAACATAGTCGGCATAGTTCAGAGGAATGACTGGTCATTTCTGGGGCCAACCATGTGTGGGTTTCATCACGATGTTTTTTTACACCATTACAGTGTCGGTTTAATGTAATTGAGATCTGAAAAGGCCCAATGGTACATGCCACAACCTGGAAATCGAACGTACCCTTTCGAGGCTACTCAACGGTCTACCCACTAGGCCCTAGACGCTCGTTGGTAATTGATATATTATGCAATTAATATTATTAGAATCGACCGACAAAAATATTGTACCTACCGTTAGTATATAGTATTCAATATTAGTCTAAGCGCATAGTTTATTGCACTGTTTACTTACATAATAATATTGTTGTGTTTTGTTAGCAAGAACTTCGAGTACATCAATATTAGTCAAAGGTTTCGAGATCGTAGACCGCTACGAGATTCGTAGCCTCGTAGAAGTCTACGAATCAACAGTAGGTTAGCAGAAACAATTGACGTCTGCGTATTCGTAGCTTTTATGAATCATTCGTAGAACATTTGTATGGGCGCCGTCTAAATGTTCATACAATTCAGTTTCGATAAAGTTACAAATACTTCGTTCTAAATGAGCGTATAAAAGTTTAAAGCGAGCGAGAGATTTTTTTATACAATCCATGCGGCCATATAATGCACTCATCAGTTTTATTGTTGCATTAAGATAATAACAAATTAACTCTTTTCTGAAAAGAGAGTGTCTTTGTGTATTGCGCACTGGGCAATATAACAATGACTACTGCTTACAAGTTTCTGCTGATCTCATCGGAGCAAACCACTGACACCGATATCGGCATGGGGGTTTATTAGTATTAACGTAGACAATGAAATATCTATTTATATGTTAAACCCAATTATACACACAAAATAATTATATTGGGTATATAATTGGGTATGACATGTTCATTGGAAACTATTTTTGACAGTTAAAAGTTTTGACTGCAACATAGTATACGTTCCTCAATATAATTCAAAATAAACATGTAAAAAAAACCTTTCATTTCCAAATGAAACTTCGCAAGCTTTTTTTCGAAAGTCAACAAAAAGCTACCACCGGTTCAACCCTAACCCGCCGAGAAGAACTCTATATTATTATTAATATTTTAATATATTTTAATTAGTATCGTATACGAGCATAATGATAACTCGTATATAGAGCCCGGAGCAGCTAGCCGGCGTACAGCAGCCCTGGCTCCCGGCGCCGACACAATCAGAACAAATGCCGCGCACTATGCGGCCCTTAATCTCGACCCGCCACGTGTAGCCCGGGAGCCCGCGCCCGCTGCGGGTGCCTCAAATAAACGGGTTTTTTCCAATAAAAAAACTTTGGAATTTCACAAAAATATCGAAAGGATATTATGCACTTTGCAAGCTCACTAAGCTTACAGGGCCTGAAAAACCTTTTTTTGTCATGTTTGATAATATAAGATACTAATATATATTTCTGAAATCACTTGACAGAAGAGGAAGAGGACACTGATTGACTAATCAATGGTTTAAATATTTTAATTGAAAAAGGTGTCAATAAATAAATATGTAAATAGAGCTCGAGAACCTGACAAAGCGAATAATAATAAGGTCCCAGTCCAACACAACCTGGCAGAGAACAACATCACAACAGTAGTTGAACACATTAATGGACGAAGGTGATATGTCGCAAAAAAAATACCCAGAAAATTTACTTTAAACTGTCACTTAAACATTTTAGGATATCTAGTAACGTAATAAGTGCATTAATTCTAGAGACGGATCTTTATATTAATGTACTTAATACGTTACGACGTATTCTAAAATGTTTAAGTGACAGTTTGAACTCAATTTTCTCGAAAAAAATTTTGCTACATATCACTTTTATACTTTCATCCATTCATGTGTTCCGTTGTAACTAAGATGTTGTCTCCTACACTACGTTAGCTCGGAGGGCGGGCGGGTATTGCGCGGGGCGGGCGGCCGCGGCTGATGCTGCTCCGCGCCGTTCGGCGCCTAATTAGAACATTACTGACAGGCTAGTGTGCGTGCCCGGTTTTCGCAAAAAATATATATTTTAGAAGTTAAATGTCTTACAACTTATTCATAGAATAAAAAAGAACACACTTACTATATAACAGTGTGTTAGTAGTGTATATAACACTGTATAACAGTGTCTTAGCTATAGTAGGTAAGTGTGTTTTATGTCTAACGTATCCCACCAAAAACATTTTCATGTAAAAATGTTGCCAAGACGAGTCTATATAGCTTACCCTGTGAAAAAGTTATCAGATATCGTATAAAGCCAAGCATCACGTTTTAACTGAAATGTAGAGTAAGTGAAGCTAAGCCTAGTAAAGTAAGGGTGCATAGATCAAGAACTTTGGTTCTACATGGGATTTGTCCACTTTTTGATAGATTTTCATCAAGGTGCTGGTAGATTTAGTCACGACGCCTACCGACGCCCAGTGTCACGACGCCTACCGACGCCCATCGCCGCGACGCCAAGCGCCGCGACGCCTACCGACGCCCAGCGCCACGACGCCTGCCGACGCCCAGCGCCACGACGCCCAGCGCCGCGAAGCTTGCCGACGCCCAGCGTCGCGACGCCTGCCGCCACCCAGCGCCGCGACGCCTGCCTACGCCCAGCGCCGCGACGCCCTTCGCCGCGACGCCTAGCGCCGCCCAGCGCCGCGACGCCCAGCGCCGCGACGCCTGCCGACGCCCAGCGCTGCGACGCCTGCCGACGCCCAGCGCCGCAACGCCTACCGACGCCCAGCGTCGCGACGCCTGCCGGCGCCCAGCGCCGCGACGCCTGCCGACGCCCAGCGTCACGACGCCCAGCACCGCGACGCCTGCCGCCGCCCAGCGCCGCGACGCCTGCCGACGCCCGGTGCTAATATTAGCTAATACCAGCTAGTATTTTCCGACGCCTACCGACGCCCAGCGTCGCGACGCCTGCCGGCGCCCAGCGCCGCGACGCCTGCCGACGCCCAGCGTCACGACGCCCAGCACCGCGACGCCTGCCGACGCCCAGCGTCACGACGCCTACCGACGCCCAGCGCCGCGACGCCTGCCGACGCCCAGCGTCGCGACGCCTGCCGCCGCCCAGCGCCGCGACGCCTGCCGACGCCCGGTGCTAATATTAGCTAATACCAGCTAGTATTTTCCGACGCCTACCGACGCCCAGCGCCACGACGCCTGCCGACGCCCAGCGCCACGACGCCCAGCGCCGCGACGCCTGCCGACGCCCAGCGTCGCGACGCCTGCCGCCGCCCAGCGCCGCGACGCCTGCCGACGCCCAGCGCCGCGACGCCCGTCGCCGCGACGCCTAGCACCGCCCAGCGCCACGACGCCCAGCGCCGCGACGCCTGCCGACGCCCAGCGCTGTGACGCCTGCCGACGCCCAGCGCCGCAACGCCTACCGACGCCCAGCGTCGCGACGCCTGCCGGCGCCCAGCGCCGCGACGCCTGCCGACGCCCAGCGTCACGACGCCCAGCACCGCGACGCCTGCCGACGCCCAGCGTCACGACGCCTGCCGACGCCCAGCGTCACGACGCCCAGCACCGCGACGCCTGCCGACGCCCAGCGTCACGACGCCTACCGACGCCCAGCGCTGCGACGCCTGCCGACGCCCAGCGTCACGACGCCTGTCGACACCCAGCGTCGCGACGCCTACTGACGCCCAGCGCCGCGACGCCCAGCGTCGCGACGCCTACCAACGCCCAGCGCCACGACGCCCAGCGCCGCGACGCCTGCCGACGCCCAGCGACGGGACGCCCAGCGCCGCGACGCCTGCCGACGCCCAGCGTCACGACGCCTACCGACGCCCAGTTTCACGACGCCTACCGACGCCCATCGCCGCGACGCCAAGCGCCGCGACGCCTGCCGCCGCCCAGCGCCGCGACGCCTCCCGACGCCCGGTGCTAATATTAGCTAATACCAGCTAGTATTTTCCGACGCCTGCCGACGCCCAGCGTCACGACGCCTGTCGACACCCAGCGTCGCGACGCCTACTGACGCCCAGCGCCGCGACGCCCAGCGTCGCGACGCCTACCAACGCCCAGCGCCACGACGCCCAGCGCCGCGACGCCTGCCGACGCCCAGTGACGGGACGCCCAGCGCCGCGACGCCTGCCGACGCCCAGCGTCACGACGCCTACCGACGCCCAGTTTCACGACGCCTACCGACGCCCATCGCCGCGACGCCAAGCGCCGCGACGCCTGCCGCCGCCCAGCGCCGCGACGCCTCCCGACGCCCGGCGCCACGACGCCCAGCGCCGCGACGCCTGCCGACGCCCAGCGTCGCGACGCCTGCCGCCGCCCAGCGCCGCGACGCCTGCCGACGCCCGGTGCTAATATTAGCTAATACCAGCTAGTATTTTCCGACGCCTACCGACGCTCTGTGCCGCGACGCCTGTCGACGCCCAGCGTCGCGACGCCTACTGACGCCCAGCGCCGCGACGCCCGCCGACGCCCAGCGTCGCGACGCCTGCCGCCCAGCGCCGCGACGCCTACCGACGCCCAGCGTCGCGACGCCTGCCGACGCCCAGCGCCGCGACGCCAGCCGACGCCCAGCGCCGCGATGCCAAGCGCCGCGACGGCTACCGACGCCCAGCGCCACGACGCCAAGCGCCGCGACGCCTACCGACGCCAAGCGCCGCGACGCCTACCGACGCTCAGTGCCGCGACGCCTGTCGACGCCCAGCGTCGCGACGCCTACTGACGCCCAGCGCCGCGACGCCCAGCGTCGCGACGCCTACCGACGCCCAACGCCACGACGCCCACCGCCGCGACGCCTGCCGACGCCCAGCGACGCGACGCCTGCCGCCGCCCAGCGCCGCGACGCCTGCCGACGCCCAGCGCCGCGACGCCAAGCTAAGCGATGCCTGCCGACGCCCGGTGCTAATATTAGCTAATACCAGCTAGTATTTTCAACAGTACCTTATATCTAATAGTAGTAGTGATGATGGTAACTAGCACAAGGAATTCTATAGAATATTTTGAGCCACTGACAAGCTAGTTTCTTACAAATCACATTATAATAATGCTAAGCATACAAAGAACTTTACAGAAAAGAAATTTAACAACAGATGGAGTCACCGATTAATAATTAATTGGTGATCGACTTTTTGTAGATGAATAATAGAATACACTGATTGCAGTAGTGCAACGCACTCAACATACATAAAGTCGGACATAAATTATATGGAGCAAAACTCTGAACGATTATGGATCCTACAAAAGGTAGGTCGTAGGTTTTTTATGTACTTGTATATTGTATTCCTTTTATAAATTAAAGATCATCAGATCCTTATAATAAACATCCTTTTGAATCCAATATGGTGGTCCAGCATATTGGATTCAAAATGGCAGCATTTACATTTTAATAATTTTTCTGTTGGTTTTGTAGCAATAACAGCTTACATACATAACTTCAGCTTTCTAAGATTTCCGGAAGTAACCTAAGAATTTTGATGATCTATAAATGAGTCAGTGACGAAATCAGGGGTTTTTACACATCGATAAAATCTAAAGTATAGTAGCTACGACATTCAAACTTTGTATAATTCATGTATTTACTGGTGTCATTATATGTTTAAATTTTCAACTACATATTTAGCATCATCCAAAGCAAAGTTATGGGAGTTCAAAAAAACGACGAAACCTTTCGGGGGCACGACCGTGCCCCCAGATCAGACAAGATTGTGAACATTGTGAATCTACACACGATGTTAGATCCTTGTCTAATACGTTAGGAAAGTCACCTTGCAGACAAGGACAAAACATCGAAAAATATCCATTGTGTAAATATTTTTATTAAAAAAGGGGAACATGTTTAGTTTTGATAAAGCCACTATTAATTACTATACATTTATGGTGCGACGGTCTATAAACGAACAATATGATGACGACCTCCGTAGCGCAGTTGGTTGAGCGCGTTGGTGCTCGAACGAAAGGTCACGGGTTCGAATCCCGCCGAGGGAACAAAAAGTTATCAAAGTTCCTGGGTCATGGATGTGTATTAAATTTGTGTATAATATAATAAAAATCTTAAATATGTGTATAGTATAAAAGTATTAAATATATTTCCGTTGTCTGGTACCTGTAACACAAGTTCTTCGGATACTTAGTACAGGGCCAGATTGACTTGGTGTGAAGCATCCATAGATATTATATTATTATATTAAATAAAAAAAAAAAAAAAAAATAATTATAGTTGTGCACATTCAAAAAATTACTTTTGAATTTTATACTTTCAGCTACAGTTTTCTTAATTTTTAGCAATGATGTGTTTAGAATAACTATTTCTCATTACACTAATTGGCAAACAATAAAATAAAAGTTTAAAAACTATAACCCGACTTCGTAAAAAACTGGTCTAAAAAGGCTGAAACAAGAAAAAATTCAATTTGAAATCCAGAAATGCATAAGTAAAAAATGGTCAAGCTAGAGCCGAGGTCGGACCCGCTTTTGGGATTGAATATAATTGCAACAGCAGACGAATATTATGAGCTAGCGGGTCCGACCTCGGCTCTAGCTAGACCATTTTTTTTTCATTCATTTCTGGATTTCAAATTGAATTTTTTCTCGTTTCAGCCTTTTTAGACCAGTTTTTTACGAAGTCGGGTTATAGTTTTTAAACTTTTATTTTATTTTATATTTTTCTGTTTCCACATCAAATATAACATTATATTTTTACTAAACTAACGTTCAATTAACGCATAGAAAGTAACTAAACAACTCCTAGATACTACCTTTACGACCGCATTTTAAACGTTATTTTGAATTTAACAATGAAATTTAACAATAAATAAATTATTCAAATACATATTCGTAATGTGCTTGCCAAGACCTATCTTTTGATACCAAACACGAGGCAATTATCTTAATTATTTTTTTTTTGGAGATAGTTTTTGAGGTATAATTTTCAAAATCCAAAATTTTTTGAAAAATTTTATACCCTATGTTACTCGCGGCATCATTACCAATCGATTGATACCTCATTTATTAAAACCAGTAGTTTAGCCGCTACGAGGGAACATACATACATACATACAAACATACAAACATACATACATACATACATACATAGACTGCCAAAAACATTACCCTTCCTTTTGGCTTCGCCGAAGTCGGGTAAAAATTATTGAGTGGGTGATCAGTAAATTGTAATACAACCATTTAATTGTAGCTTTTAATACTAAGTCCCGATTTCACCAACGCATGTTAGTGTTAACGGCGTGTTAAAATACCATGCCTTCTCATTCATTGTTAGGAATTACGAGAGAAACAACATGATATTTAACGAAGGATTAACTTTAACATTGCTTGGTGAAATACGCCCTTAATCCCACAGATAATTATTATGATAAAAACGCTCAAATTAACCAAGAAAAAAATACAATTATTCGTCTATTGTTGTCTGGAGTGCGGCCCTGTGGCCCATCCAATTAGCGATGAGATTAAAGATATGCCCGGGGAGCCATTACCGTACAAATTACAGCTCCGCCGCCCGCTCCGCCCAGCGCGGCATCAGCGACAGGCGGCAGCGGCGGCGGGAGCGGACGCGGCAGCGGGCGCGAGTGCCGACGCAGCAGCGACGAGCGACGACGAACGACTAAGTACAGGAGAATAAAGTTATATATTTAGTATTTTTATTTTTTATTAAGATGATTTTATAATACGTTTCAAATATTCGTTTTTCCTTGTCGGTCTCAGTCAGGAGTTGTTTATTAATTATTGAAAAAAACAGGGCCGTGATATAAGACACTATCGCTATTATCACTTACGAGTTAAAAAAAAAAATCGGATTTGGCATAAGCTAAGTACACATCTTAAGAATCGCTTGTCATTTAGCGAACCTTATGTCAAATCCTTTACATTTTGTTTTCGAAGTTCATTAGTTGTAATAGCGATGATATCTTGAAACTGAGGCCAGGGCTCTGTTTCAAGATATCATGTTGCTAATCTTGTAATCATCTTGTATTGTAAGGAACTTGTCTCGAATATGAATTTTTAAATTTACGCACGATACGTAAAATTTTTCAGTATGGAGACAAAATAATAGCCTTACTTGCTGCAGAAAACTATTGTTTTTCGAAGTTTTAAATACAAAGATATACATCTCGGTATTAATAACTGGAATCGTGCTAGCCTTTTACTCGTTTACACGACAGTTGACATTCACATGGTGCGCACTACAAACTGTATTTTACTCTAAATATTACACACCGTTAAACTTCTTCTCGCTCCCGCCTGTGACTTGCACCGCGCGCCGCTCGTTTCATCCCGTTAATTGTTTTAATTGCGCCTACTTACCGTCTATGTATTGTGCTCTATGTAGCGTGTATGTATGTACGACTGTGACTGTTTATGTCGACTGTGATATGACTAATGTTAATAGTACTCTACGCGTGTGCCACTGTTTGCTTAGCTAATACATTTATATAAATATATTCAAGGCGGGATTTAGACGCTTCCTATTACTCAAGATAAAATAATACGTGATGAATGAAAAGCATAATTTTCCGTAGATTAATACTCGTAACACCTAAATGTAATCTTCATAAAAACGCATCGCTTTGAAGCAACTTAATCCATATAAGCGTACGGAATTTGCATACAATTACATTCTCCGATTGACTGGTCGTTTAAACAATTCAGGGCAAAATATCGTCAATTTCTCACACGGCTTCCGCCAGCTACCAATAACTTATGTATGTAATAGTCATTATTTAACTTTTAAGTAATGTTTTATACCAGTGCGGTGTATAGTTAGGTCGGTAATGCATTTAACTAACAAGTAAAATAATTATATGTGAATATACGAAGAGTTTAATTTTTAAGTCATGCAACACATTTATGCAAGCTTTTTCATGGTTAGTTTCCAGCTCGTAATAAATTTTAAAAAATCATTTTTCATGAGCATGTTACCTATTTGCTTATTAAAATTTACTAACCATAAATAAGCAAAACCACAGCCCACAGTTAGTGTATAATGCGGTGGCGGACAAACATTATCAACTGCGGGTTTCAGCGGGCGAGGGCGGGCGGGGGCAGGCGGGGGCGGGCGGCGCGCGGGGCGGGCGATGGTGATAACGCGTGTTTGCGCTCGCTATATTGCCTAAATAACCACTTACTGTCCACGCAGCCACGACCAGCACGCCCGGATTCGTCTGTGATTTGTTTTCCTACCTTCATAGACTGTAGAGTGATACACTTTACACCATTCTTTTGTACTAACAAATTGTACAAGAAAAAATCATTACGAAGGATACCGTAATGCCTCACGACATCGCTCGGTTGTGTATAATATAATTACCGTATTTTTTAAAAACGTCAAAAAACCTACGTGGGTAACTATTGTTATACTCTTCATAAACCTTTTCTAAATCTATCTATATAAACAGAAAACAGAAGAAACAAAATATCAGAAACCTGACCTCTAGAATAGAGTTTGGGGACTGCTCTCTGATCTTACTACGAAATGGAGATTTTGGTCATAGATTCTTCTAACATGTACTTTCTTAACTGAATACGACTTTGTTTTATAATTGCAGACATGAAGGTGATATGTAGCTTAAATGTAAATTCTGCTTTAAAAAAAATAGTTCAAACTGTCACTTGAACATTTTAGAATACGTCGTAACCTATTAGAGTAGTTAATCTAAAGATCCGTCTCTAGAATTAATGTAGGTACTTAGTACTATATCCTAAAATGTTTAAGTCACAGTTTTAACTAAATTTTCTGGGTTTTATTTGCGATATATCACCTTCATCCATTCGTGTCTTCAATTGTATCTCACTGTACCCTCGTTTCTCCCAAAACCTTATAATGCCGATTTTTGGTCCACGTACTCTGGACTTTGGCTACTCATTTATGTCAAATTTTTTCACACACAAACAGACAAAATTTCACCACCTGTACATAGTTTAATTTTCCTCTATATTAGATTGCGGTCAGCACGCGACCGGCCACCGGCGACCGGCGACCGGCGACCACTTAGTGTCAATTAGCGCCGATAGCGTATCGGCCGGTATCGGCTACCGTGCATTAAATACTTTTAATAAACTCCACTCACCAAATACACTCTCCGCTAATACCGATAACGAATTATTGCTTCGTGTATTCACTGAAATATACTCTATTATTTTATTCATGTATAAGTAATATGAATCTTAATATATATATTTCTTGTGTGCGTGTGTATGTGACTGAACTCCTCCTAAACGACTGGACCAATTTTGATGAAATTTTTTGTGTGTGTTCGTGGAGATTCGAGAATGGTTTAGATTTACAATTGGAACCGATAGGTGGCGCTGCAGTCAGTATGTCAAGCAATTAATTAATAAGGCAATACGAAGTTTGCCGGGACAGCTAGTATATGAATAATTTCTGTCATGATTATTGAATAAGTTTGACGATATGATTTCGTTGTCAGTCTCGATTCTTAAATATCAATTAGGTTTTAAGACTATATATAATACCAGTTTAAAAATTGTACAGTTGGCACGATCATTGACTAACAAATGGTTATTCTGTGTTTAATATGTGGTTATAAATTGTCTTCGTCACCAAGTAGAAAATAAACGTCCCAGAATGACGGGGCGCTTTTGGTTTTATTTCAAGTAATTTTTTAACCTACTTTGTGACGTAATTAATGATATTTCAGAATTGAGACACTCTTTTGCGAAACGACTGAGTGAGACAACAAAACTTCTTCTAATTCACGTCAGAATTGCTGTAAAACTAGAGCAATAATGCTCCCACACGATATCGGTATGTATCGGCCGTTGCTTTCGTTTGCCTAAGTGGGTGCGCACTACACAAGAGCACCTCTTTAGCTCTCACAACCCAGTGGAGGGGACTGTCGACATGCCTGGCTGGATCCGCTGTTGATCCTGGCTTACAAGAGTTGCAGTTGCAGTGGTGGGAATGTGAGGTGGGCCAATGACCGTTAAAAAAAATGCCTGGCTGGAGATCAGGTGCAGGGCCGCGGGGAAAAGCCGCTGATGTAAACTCTATGTTAGTATGTTTGTTATGTATTGTTAGTTATGTTAGTATGTTTGTGCTGTAGAAACGATTTATATGCTGCCTCCTTTTGTAATCTCTGAGTGAAAAAATTTACGTTTTAATAATATTTAATCTTGCTTGATGTTAGTTCAAAATCTTAAAGAAAATAACTGAAGAACTAATGCCACATGATAGGGGGCTATCCAGACAGTATTGAATATAGACAGTAGCTCGTTTGGACAAGTAAAAAAATATACAATTCCGGGGATCTTTGTATAATAATGTAGATCAGATAAAATTCCCAAAAAAATTATCTCAAAGTATTTCCTTTGCAACAAGTTAAACAGTGTCGCCGGCTCTCTGCGCTGATCTACCGGCGACTGAAAATTCCCTTTCGCGTATTATTCAATTAGTAACGCACTAACGCGAATTCGCGTGTCACTTAGCGATACTTTTGTCAAATCCTATGCATATAATAATCATTTTTAAATAATTGAGGACACTTCATCTCAAGTCGACCGCGCGTTACGCTCGCGTGTAGATCGCAGCCCGTAGCCTCTGCGCTCGAATCACTCCGTAATTTCCCGATCATTTGACAGCTGTCAGACGTTTGACACCTGTCAGATAGTGTCAGTTAAGTGTGAATTATTTGGTTTTTAATACACATTTATCATGTTTGCGTCGCATTAATATTTCGACATATTTAGATAAGCCCGTCGCGCTTATCGCAACGCAAAGATTTCGGAGCCGGGCTCGCGAGCCGCCGCCCGGAGAGGATATCAATATTGAACTAGCACACACAACTAAATTATCTTCTAATGTCTGTCCACATTCTGACCGGAACATCATGATTTTACCCTACAAAATTGAGAAATTAATTAATAAATTACAAGATCACTACTACTTAGTAACAAAGAAATTGGTTACATGTTACTTAAAAACAACACTAAGATAAATTTGTATTAGAAATATTATATTTTTATAATGAATAAATATATATATATATATATATAAACTAGACGCGCTGGCAACTTTTTGAACTCTACACATATAAGGTAGAGTGAGGATCTGTAATTGAGAGACAGGATCGATGATCATCAATAATGATCGCGCACGTGACTCGCGGTCCACGAGATTATAATATTTGTAATTGTTACATCTCTATAAGTGAATATTAGTTATGGACATGGCGAGAAGATGTTTGTTATTCAATAATGGACGGGGTTGCAACTTGTATCGTTATATTAAACTAGAATATTAGTTATAAAGACCGATAGACAATAAAAACAATCCCACAGGAATCGTACATTATGCCGTCTTAAAAAGTTAAATTCTCAGTGGTCTATATCAGCTGTACCCATAACAAATAGTCTAATAGCATCAGAGCCTATTTAATGAAAACAACCAAACATTATAAATAATAACAACAAATCGTTATAGCTAAATAAAATTTTATTAGTATAGAGAATTGTTTAGTAATAGTATTGAAGCTAAACCTTGTTTATTGTCATTTGTGGCGCTGCACTGTCATGATTTTCATACAGTTATACGTTAACATTCCTTTACGGAGCTTAAAAGCTCATGCATGGCCTACTGGTATTTATGACTTAAAAGTTTTGCTCGCGACAGGTAGCGGATTTGATTCCCGGTATGAAATAATAAACTTTTTTCAAGTCTAAAGATAAATAGAAAAAATATGCAATGTGCAGGCTTGGGGAGACTAATGAAAGATGTATTTGGTCCGACTGTCGTTTATTAACTAACTTATATTACTAATCATTCACACAATATTTATTGAAATAGCAGTGAAAAATTTACTTTTTTATATTCATAAAATGAACTAAACGATTAAATATTATTTTACCGGCCGGTAGACAGAGACATATATATTTTGGGTAGATATCAGTAATGTAGATAAGTAAAAAAAACTTAGTATAATTTTTTTTTAATACGGGGGAGGTGGTATGGGGGTATTTTTTATCACTCACTTTACTGTCTTTACTTTTTCTGTCCCATCTGAGCAGCGCTGCCACGAGGCAGCACTGGCAGGGTCGCCATGCAATGAGCATGCTTGGCGAGACTAATTAAAGATGTATTTGGTCCGACTGTCGTTTATTAACTAACTTATATTACTAATCATTCACACAATATATAGGGAGGTGATACACACACTACAAATATATATACCTATTCCATGTAAATCTACAGAGTACATACAATACTACTACAAAATATATTTTGTGGCAAGTCAAAGCAAAATCGCTACCAACCGGCTCGCAGACCTCACCGACCGACAAGAGCCGGCAGACAACTACAGCGGGCCTTTTCCCAAAAAGGATGGAGTGAAAAAAACAAACTTTACAAATTACAAATCAAATCTTAAGACCAAGTAATCGAAGTACAAATTACATATTGTTATGATGCCACTGCATACGTTAGGATCCATTTACACGTCCAATGATACACGTGAAATAATTTTATAACAAAGTTTATTACACTTTAACTTAATATTATGCAATATCTTATAGGTAGGTACATAGGCCTCACTTTTATGGCCTCCCCAAGAGGACTAATATATAGACTATCTTAAGCTTCACTTTCAAATGTCATATTTGTCATTACTCTGTTTTAAGCCAAATTCATAACGGTATAGCATTATGTAACACATATGTACAGAAATCATCTAATCCTGTATACCTTTTTTAATTTTGGAAGAAAAAGATTAGCCACGTTACCATCTGTAGGATTCTATTAAAAATACATTGCTTAATTTACTAAGTCTAATCTAATAATTGGTAAATCAAGTTTGTGCTTATTTCTAGTATTTCTCGAGTTGTTATAATTATTATTAGAATTATCAATTTTTTAGTTCGATTAACCCGCAACTATCTAAGAATACATCGGTAGGTACATAGAGACTACAGAGATTTTGTGTTATTAATTTATTTTAGATAGGTACATCTAGATATATTGTAGACAGAACACGTAAGTTTATAGCTATTTTTAATAATATACCTATTATAAAATAACAAACATTTCCAGCAATTTACTCTTCGTGTCTTATCACTTGTTCATGAATTATTTAACCGCGAGTCGCGCGCAAGACGAAAAATTTACTCGACACAAAAACGACTAAGTGTTTACACACTCAATCGCACCAAATATAAACAGTAGAAAATAAATGATTATTACATTTGCAAGTGTAATCTGTCCGACCCTCTAGTGCTGTTCCCGGCGTGTCCTAGACGTGAGAGCTGAATAATTATCCGGGTTTCCCACACGCGTTATCAGCTAATGTGTTTGCTCTGTGTGTTTGTTTGTGTTGGCGAAATGCGATAACTGCGCCCGTTCACACCGGTGTGCCCAGCGCCGCGCGCTTTCCCAAGACTCTCCCAAGATCGCGCCCGAGACGCGCGGACTCTTTGATACGCAGGTAATACTACGAATCATACATAATTATAAACAATTCTAGTATTTCATTAGATTAATTAAAACAAAACTTATAAATGGATAAAAATATTTATTTATTTCAAAGGCACATCTACAACATAAACACTAACAATACAAGGTACATCATAATATAAGACTAAGGGCTTTTTATCAGATAAATTTTACCTGAGGAATAAATATGTGACTTTGATAGATTTTGTATGGGACAAATGTCAATCTTACATTTTTATTCGACAGATAAAAGTTATCAGACGATTGAAAAATCAGACCTAAGTGTTGTGCTTGCGTCAGTTACAGATATGCATAGCATAAAGTAATGCCGTGCACAGTAGTATAAACATAAACAAACAAAATAATTAAAATAACTCAAAATTTAATATTTTATATAGTAAACATATAATTATGTCACTTATTTACTATTGATTAACTACACAATAAGTAGAAAAGAAAATATCGTGTGCTGCTTGCGGATTGCAGTAATCACATCCGGAAATATGTCAACACTAAACAGACAGAACGATGTATAAAAATACTGGCAATGTGTAAAAAAGAAAAATATTTTTTAGTAAATGGTTCGGAGTTTCTCTTCTCTATCTTAATACTTAATTGATTGTATGAGTAATATGTGACGTAGGTACAGTAGTGATAAATTATAAAAACAAGTGGGTTATTTTAGTTAAGTAGTTTTGTCTCGAGATTTGAATTTCAACATTTTTAATTTATAATAGCGTCCTGCGAATTGCCGATGCCTGGTCACCCCCGCGAGAGTAAACGTATAGATTAAACTGCCGGTAACAGGTTGTTAATATACAATATGAGTTTAATACACCACGAGTACCTACACTTACATAGGCAGGTAGACCCGACAAGTTATACAAATTAATATAATATTCGTTGTAAAAAAATTTACTTGCGTAATATAATATTATTAATAGGTAATTAACTATATTTTTCGTCTTAAGTACAATAAGCATTATGCCCCTTAATAATAAACTGTGTACACATGATAAATAGATCCCTCACCGATTTCGGCCAGCTACGCAGGAGTCGTTTATAGTGCCCAATTGTGCGCGCAATACAAAAAGACTCTCACTATCTCTTCCTTTTACGCTCATAACCCAGTGGGAGGGTTAACCAATACGACTGGCGAGAGAACAGGCGCAGGACCGACTTTTTACATGCCCATCCGACTTAAAACCTTTTTTTTTTCCACGATGACCTCCAGGTCGAGAGCGATGCTCTGAACCACTACACCACGAAGGCGTACACATGATAAGGTACCTATGGTGCATGTTACTTTTACATATTAGGTATACCTACCTACTTCTGAATAAAATTATTTAAGTCTCATACTGCACTTTTAGTGGGTAGACCGTTGATTAGCACTGGAAAAGGTTATTTTTACAGCACTTTGACCAAAACTACTTCCTCTCGCATTGGTATTCTTGGGGTTGGTGATGCGAATTTCCTCTGCTGCTCCACTTACCTTCCCTTGTAATTGAAGACATGAGTGGATGAAGGTAATATGTAACAAAATTCTTTTTTCGAGAAAATTTTGTCCAAACTGTCACTTAAATATTTTAGAATACGTACGTGTACTTAATACGCTTAAAATCCGTTGAGTAGTTTTTGAGTGAAACAGTGTCACAACATCTATTTGTACCAACAAACTCTTGTGCCTGCAGTAGGTACCCACGCTCACAACGCGGAACTACGCAAAATATACCTACTTCACGCCGGTTTTCTGCGAGACGTGGACCATGGGACTCTACCAAGAGTTTTTACGAAAACAATGTTTTCCAAATAAACAACATTAAAGTAACAACATATTTTATACGTCTACAAATTAAATGGAAGACAAATAACACAAAACGATAGAAACGAAAATCACTTAAATTACCAGCATTATAAACCAGTAAGTAATCCATTTAATTTGCTCGGCTTAACTTATTCCTGCCGAGTATCGTCTATAAATATGTCAAAAGAAACAAGTCTTCCCTCCCGCTCGCCCCCGAGCGAACGGTACGCCCGTCCCGCTCCCGCGCCGGCGGGATTGGTGTAAAAACTTCTGCCCCTCCCCGTCATTATAAGACAATGTGGAAAAAAGAAAAGTGTATTGTCATCTCCCTTGTACGCTCGGAAACGTGTCCAAACGTTATTTTGAGTAGACATTTCTTGGTTTAATGAAATTATTTTATTCCGTCGTTATTTGATTAAAATCGTAGAGTGGATTTAACTGACTACGAACACATTTTAATTTACTTTGCGTTATCGAGTTAGACACAACTAGTCCGCCATTAGGTAGAAGTAGATGGGGATATGAAGGGATATTATTGTTTTATACCATTATACCAATAAAGTTTTACATTTGTACCTAAGGCCTACCTGCCCAAGTTTAGGTTTATTAATAAGCCCAGATATATTTTTTGTAGTTAACTCTGTGTTTGTTATTTATGCCAGACTGATGCAAGTGCGATATTGTCTAAATTTAATAGTGGTATAGATCCAGTTAAGCTTTAATCCTACCTATTATAATCATAAAATCTATTCTTATTTCTTATCGTATTTTTATACATGTATTATTATTTCTTATTCTAGTCTAATCCTAGTATTAGTAAAAAGTTGTCGTTGCTTTTCATAATAAATAAACAACTACCTATTGCGACCTCATTAGTCTTTACCGATAGGTACCATTATTTGTGATGTAAGTTGATGTAATTAATAAATGATAATTAAATACAATCAGATACTCTTTGCAGACAAATTGAAGGGGATAGGTACCGAAATTCCAAACGAAGCACATTTAAATGTACTAAGTTACCCATTGTTTATACAGCACATCCCGCGCCGCGGTTAAACACTCAAAAGACACTCATGCGTGAATTTATCTGTATCGTCGGAGCGAGACGGCGCGACGTAGAGCGAGAGGGAGCGGAGGGGGAGGAGCCGGAACGACCATTTTTAAACGACCTCTCAAAGTTAACAAAGTTCTGTTTAAGTGGGTATTGTGATGGATCTAATAGTATCGGTTCAGCGCCGCCCCGCGCCGTGTCCCACACGCGGCGATATGGGCCGGTAATGGGTGATACGGATAATAAAATAATTCAGTTGTTAGCTACCACTCGCCCGCGCCGGGACGGGTGACGGTCTCGCCCGCGACAGTGATTTCAGTTTCAGTGCGAAGTGTTTCTCAATGTTTTAATCATTTAGGTAAGGCTCTTTTGCTATTTTGTGTTTAACAAAAAAATTACTTTAATTAGAAATAAAATCTAAAAAAAATACTTACCGTCTAATTTAAGTTTCAACATTAATATTTTTTATACCACCAATATTTTTTGTAAGTAGGTATTTATTTCTGTTTTTTGTCTAAAATACCTATCACAAATAAAACATAGGTACCTAATTTAAAACTTAGCCGTTAAATAATAAATAGGTTAACAGAGAAGTTATTGAAATGAAAATTAAAAAAATAAGTGTTTTCTATAATTTCAATTTTTTAACTTTACCCTAAGACTTTATAAAATCAAAAAAGCAGTGTGTGGTAGAGTAGGTATATTATAGCCATACATCTGAATAGTTAAACATATATTTTTTTGTATTTAGGTTCTTCTAATAACATATTATTAATGATGAGATGTTTCCTGCGACTTTATATATGCAAAAAACATTTTCCTGGAATTAAAAAATTCCGTAAAATCAGTTCAGTAGTTTCGGCGCCTACTATTTAATGCAAACAAACAAACCCCTTCATAATATTGGTAGTCGGTACTTGGATTGGGTTGGGTTGGGTGGTTTTATTTGAAATTTAATGAATTTTTAAAGTGAAATAATATTGTGATATCTCTTTACCGCAATAACACAATATTTTTAGATAACTTATGACTAATAGTTATTGTTTTTTAATAACTAACCTACTAATTAATTAAATAAAATTATACAAATGTCGAATTCCCGATAGATTAGGTATCCAGCAAGCTTAGTGGGATAATCCAAAAAAAAATTGTACCCGAAGTTCCGTCCGTATTTAGATAATTATCTAATAATGCGGCGGTGGTATAGACGTGGGTTTTCCCAAAATACTGGAAATTACTGATCAAAGTATTATCCTCTTAATATAGGCTATAAGTTTAATTGCAATACGAAACACAGAGCAAAGGATTCACTTCAGAACCTGGAAAATAGCTACGCACTTGTTATTATAATATTATATGTACATAATCTACAGCAGTGTTTCCCAATTAATAGAACGCGAACCCCCAAGGGGTACGTGAAGTTGCATCATAGGGTAGGTACGCGCGGCTATTAGTAAAAACAACAATTTCCAAAGTATCATTTTATAACGATATAATTTATATAAAAAAATACCATTGCTGCAGGTCTGAGGTATTTTTTGAAGTGGTACGCAGCAAAAACTAATTGAGAACCACTGATCTACTCAATGTTATTAACAGTTAATTACTAAGTATATGATATCTACACTAATATTATAAAGAAGTACTGGACCAATTTAAATAATTCTTTTTTTATTAGAAAGCTACATTATCACTCAGTAACATAGGCTATATAAAAATCAATTGCTGTTCGTTAGTCTCGCTAAAACTCGAGATCAGCTGAACTGATTCGGCTATTTTTGGTCTTAAAATATTCGTGGAAGTCCCGGGAAGATTCAAACGGCTTCCATGCTCAACGAAGTGGGCACGGGTCAGCTAGTATCTAATAAAACTCAACGGTGGGTTACGTAACACTGTTCAGATTTAAATACTTAATGTACCTATTTCTATTGTCTATAAATATATGAAAAAGATTATTTGCTATGAAGCTCTAAAACTACTTAACTACTAGTAACTCATTTTGATAAATTTGGAATAGAATTTATGGATTTATCGCTCTCGTCAGGTATATCGCTACAAAATGTACAGCTTGTACGGGATTTTCTTTTGTGTAGACGCGTAGAGGAAGTCGCGGGTAAGAAAATCATATTTGTTTGTGATTTCTTTTTGATTTTGATGAGTCAATTCCTTATGACGAAAGCGACATGAGTTAGTTAACCTAATACGCCCACAGCCCAGGTTCAGTTAACTACCCTGACCAATTCATCAAGTAATTACAATCTTATCATTAAAATAGGCTTACGCATTATTTTCCTTATAAAGATTAACATTTACCCTAACGAAATGTTTCTAACAATTCTCAAGATAGAAAAAATTTGATATCAAAAAATATAATAAACTAGCTGTCCCGGCAAACTTCGTATTGCCTTATTAATTAATTGCTTGACATACTGACTGCAGCGCCACCTATCGGTTCCAATTGTAAATCTAAACCATTCTCGAATCTCCACGAACACACACAAAAAATTTCATCAAAAAATTGGTCCAGTCGTTTAGGAGGAGTTCAGTCACATACACACGTACACAAGAAATATATATATTAAGATAAATAAATCTTTATTATACCAAAAAATAAATAGGTACACAGCTTTATTGTAAACCCTGATTACTGTTATAAGTATTGACTTGTGTTTCAGAAACCAGTGCCCTCTCCATTCAGAGAAATATTCAACTACCTGTACGTTTAAAAACTTACTATCAAGTTTATTTAGTTCAGTACCAAACTTACTTGTTTAACCATGTTAAACTACTTATATACTGTAAATGTTCTCATGTAGGTAAGTGTGGGTCTTTTGAAAATTAAAGTTCTGTAAACCCACTTTTACCATTAATGCCATTTACCCATAGCCAGTATTATAATAGGTACTTATCTAATAGTTAAACATTTTGTCTCCTTATAGGTTATATATATCTCCTTACACCTATGCCTTCATACTATTATGGATGATAAGAACCGATACAGTGTTATCGTTTTAATCTTATTTTTATTTTGCCTCTAGATGTTGTCCGCGCCTACATAGTCTCAATAACTGCCCAATTATAATGCTCAGGACATATATGCTTTTCCAACCTTTATTTTTTATTATTCGGAGCTATTCAATGCAGCTAACAATCAAATGATGCCTCTTTTATTTGGAAATGTAAGTGTACCTACATTTAAATAAAGAATGCGCAGGAATATGGTCGGCCATGTATTTTTCCATTACGTTTGTGTCATTTTTTTTAGTTTAAAATAAATTCAATTTGAAAGTGTAAAAGAGATTGATCAATGCTTTCACGTTTTAACCTGACCGACACTTTGAATCCCGAATTATAATGTAACTTACTTATAATATAATATTTTACATGTATTATTTTTGGTTCCCGTGGGTTTATAGTTCAGGTTTGCGTACCCAAAGGGAAAATACCGTCCGTCTGTCTGTCACCAGTCTGGGTCTACAGAACCATAATATCAGTTCATTTTTTCAGCTAAAGTTACTGCTAAAGACAAATAAATACACGTACCAACCGGAAACAGAACAAAATAAAGATGTCTTTTTTAAAGTCTTTTAAAGTTTTTTAAAGTTTAACAAAAAACTTGATTTTTTGGCATTTTATTGGTTGGCCCTTTTTTAGCCTAAAAGGAGGGGTAATTAATCCAAAAAGGGTTAACGATATTGGTGTATGCTTTTCCACCGCGCCTACACTACTGATGCGATAATGAAAAGTTATTTAAACTATTTTTACTCTAGCTAATTGCAGTAAACATTATCAATATAAGTAATTTGTGAATTCTGTTCCGTGCCAGCGCATTGTTCGCAATAGGGACAGTTCGCAGCTAGCTGTGGAGCGCCGGTACATCGAGTTTCGGGAATTTATGGAGCTATAAATTGTACCATCCCTGTCCCGTCAGGACTCCGGAAATAATTAACAACAGGCTAGACTCTAGAGTAGAATATAGGATGTTATGTTATGAAAGAGGGATATCGGTCATGAATTCGCCGCTAGATGCGCTTGTGTAGCGTGAGGTTAAATTATTTAAAAAATAATAATAATAATGTTGCGATTATTATTTTCTAAATTCTAATGCGTCCAACTTATTATTGAAAATATGTAATTGAGAGTGCTTTGAGGCAGTTTTAATATAAGAAACTTAAATGGTATTTACGTCTTTTTGTCCGCGCAATATTGTGGCATAGCTAATTTTATAATAATATAATATCCACGGACGCTTCACACCGCGTCAATTTGGCCCCGTACTAAATCAGAAGAACTTCTGTTACGCGGACCAGACAGCGGAAACGTATTTAATACTTTTATAGTATACATAATACATATATTTTATTGATACACATCCATGACCCAGAAACAAAAACATATGTTTTGTTCCTTCATCGGGATTCGAACCCGCGACTTTCGGCTCGAGCACTAATGTGCTCAACCATTGCGCTACGGAGGTAGTCAAACGTTTACTCTAAGGTTCTCTTTAAATGTAAATTCCTTTTTCTGTAAAACTAACTTGACATCCACTTTAGGAGCTTATTCTACAGTAGGTAGGTATACCCACCCGAGGTGACTAATGCCCCCGTTTTCACCAACTGACTCCTAAACTGTACTTGTACAAGTGACCCTTTGGATAGGTGGTCTCCTAAAATCGGCCCCTACGTATTTTCATTTTCATCAAGCTGGGTAACACGCTGGGTTGTTTAGGAACTCCTAGTTAAGTGACTAACTTCGTAAGCGATAAATAGTAATTTCCGTTCTGGCGTTGTGACGACCTCCGTAGCGTAGTGGTTGAGCGCGTTGGTTCGCGAGCGAGAGGCCGCAGGTTCGAATCCCGCTAAGGGAACAAAAAGTTTTAAATGTTCCAGGGTCATGGATGTATATTAAATTTGTGTATTAATATATGTATTGTATAAAAGTATTAAATATATACTTCCATTGTCCAAACAACCAACAGAAACGGATACCTTTTACACAAGTTCTTCGGATACTTAGCACAGGGCCAGACGTGGTGTGAAGCGTCTATAGATATTATAATTTATAATGTGCATAATATCTATAGACGCTAGCAAGAGTAGCAATGGCTACGGGCCCCGTGCGAAAGTGGCCTCGCATATTTAACGCACATCTTTGCCTGAGCGTATTTTTAATGATTGAGCGTGAAACTTATTAATATATTATGTTACAAAAACGTGAAACGTTACTATTTTCCATTGAGACAATCCACGCGAGACACTAGGTACCCGACTATTTCCTTGGCGTAAATAATTTCATACCGTAAACGCATTAGTTCTACAAAAAGTTGCTTGTATAAACGTGTAGAATTTCAGGCGGCTTGATAATTAATTAATCAGCTCTACAAAATGTCTGCCATATAATATGCAGGTCAGAGAGTTTGCTACGAGCCCCGCACTTGCTTAATCCTCAGCACTGGTCCATAGACATTATATTATGTTTTATGGCCACAGTATGCGTGGAAATGATGATTGCAATAAAGGAGTTAACGTAGATTTCAAAACAAATTGTGGTTAATGACACGTTCTAGTATTTAAGTGAATATCTAAGTTAGTATTAGTAACTCTGACCGTCGAGAAAAAACCGCCAGTAAATAAGAATTAGTTATTACATACAATATAATTATTATATTAATACGCGAAGCACTTTGAACACTGTCTTACATGATAGTAGGTCCTTTAGAAGAAATTAGGCACAGTAAAAATTTATATGAGGAAGCTATTTTTTTATAATAAAAAACTTAATTAAAAAGTTAATAAAAAACCACAATTCGTACCACAAATTATTAATGTAATAAGTATACTCACACTAGCGTACGTTTGATACAATTTTAATACACGTTGACATTTTTCTATCTAAGATACAAAATAACCTTTATACGTTCAAACTTAACATACAACAACATTTGGGTGAATAGCGTCCACAGGGCCACCGGTTAATATTACATGACCGCTAATGCAAATCAATATTCCACTAATAATTAAATTTGGTGAAACCATAAACACGATATTTGATAACCAATCAGATCACTCCAGCGGAGATAATGGGCATTATTAATAAAATGATAATCTCTACTTTATTAAAAGCTGATTGAGGTGCTCGAGTGGTTTCATTATTTTTCTATTAAACCCTATTGTTGGAGTTAATATGCTTCTTAGTACTATAATAATTATAAACGTGAAAGTTGAGATGATAGACGTTTGAGACTCTTCCGCGGAAAACCTAATGAACTTATTTTCATTAAATTTGGCATGGTAGTAGTTTAGGCTCTGGATTTAAATTTACGCCACATTTTGTCCGTATATTTGTGTAGGCGTAGCCACAGGCAAAAGTTGCTTATTCTAAAAAATATTGTGACTTTTGTTACATATTGGTTTTGTCAAAGTCAAAATTTTTTATTCAGAATAAATTTTACAAAACTGTTTTTTGAACGTCGTTTCTATATCATGCCTACCACCGGTTCGGGAACTAGCCCAGCGAGAAGAACTGGCGTAAGAAACTCGCATGTCATAGACAAGTTGACAGTTGCAAATGCCCATTTGATTTGTCTATTCTTCCGGAGACAAGAACTAAATATATTTCTACGGTTATCATTATACAAGACCTAATAAATAGCCCATTTAACGAGCTATAATAGCGTAATAAACTAAGTTAGTCTATTACGCCAATGCGGTAACATTTCCATGGCCATGTGTTGTTCAAAAGAATGTAGTAATTGCACACGTTCCGTTGTTCTAGGTATGCGGTGAAACATGTCAGCGCTTACCCAGTCGTACCATCGCGAGCCCGAGGACAAGCCGCTGGAGATAGACCAGGACTCCAACCCCACCAGTAGGTCCAACAGTCCAAAAAACATGAAGTTCCTCGACGACAAGACGGTGCTCAACCAGAAGAAGTCCTTCTGCATAGACGCGCTACTGTCCAAGCACATAGAACCGGAACAGATGACGCAGCAGAAGTATCTGGCGCTGATGAACAAGAACTATATCGCGAGATACGAGAACTACGAGACGCAGATAGAGCAGAACACCATAGAGAGACAGAGACCGAGCGAGTCGGAGAGCCCGCGGTCGGGGCAGAGCAGCCCGCGCTCGGCCTCGCCGGGCTCCGACGACGGCAACCGCTCGGAGACCTACAGCCCCCCCATCTCGCCCGGCGTGGAGGGGGGGGACGAATATGACAGTTATAGACCGGGTAAGTTTGTGGTGTACGCCTATTTAGTATGTATTTGTTTTGGATGAACAGGGTGTAAAAAGAGGAATTATAATGACATTGGGATACGATTATACTATCTTTTCTAATTCATTAAGCATATATTTTTATATTTTTTGAAAAACATTTCTTTTGCTTTTTTGTTATTCTTGCGATTAAAAAAACTATTGTAAAAAGTGAAAAAATATATATGATTCTCATTATAAAACTATAATGAGAATCATATTCTAAAGTTATAGTGACTGGTCATTTTACACCCTTAATATTGAAGGAAAATCAAGGTTCTGCAATAATAGAACAGAAGTAAAATGAACTCGGTTAAAAGACCTCTGTAACTCAGTGTTTACCGTGGCATCGCAGAAGCCGAAAGGCGCGGATTCTTATCCCGAATGAAGTACAAATTTTTCTATGTATTTCTGTGATATTCTTTGGATAGTTAGTACAGGACTAGATTGACGTGGTCGGTGGTATATAGTAATGGTATATGGTTAAGAGTAATATCATTATGTAAAAATCTTTAAAACTATGTATGTGTTCTTTCTATCTGTTTTTTTATTGCGATCCACTGTCACAATATCAAGGTGTACAATAAATAAATGATAATACTTTAGGGTGAGTATATCCTTCCTATGTAGAGTTAAACTGTCACTGAAACATTTTAGGATATGTAGTAACGTATTAAGTACAATGATTCTAGAGACGGATCTTTAGATTAATTTGTAGTTAATACCGTGTGTTCTAATTTGAACTGAATTTTCTTCAAATCATAATTTTGCTACATATCACCTTCATCCATTCATGTCTTCAATCTACACTAATTATTATAAAGAGGAAATATTTGTATTTTTGTATGTAACGACTTAACTCAAAAAGTACTTGACCGATTTTAATAATTCTTTTTTCATTAGAAAGCTACATTATCATTGAGTAACATAGGCTATATAAAAATCAATTGCTGTTCATTAGTCTCGCTAAAACTCGAGATTAGCTGAACTGATTCGCCCTTTTTTGGTCTTGAAATATTCGTGGAAGTCCCGGGAAGGTTTACACGCTTTCCATGCTCAACGAAGTGGGCACGGGTCAGCTAGTTATTAATAAAGTCGTTTTAGGAATAATTTCTTTCATGTCATATTGCAACAGTGAGAATGTCTCCGTTCGGACTCCGGACCGCAGAACAAACTCGCCCAAGTTCTTGAAACAACATACGAGTACATGCTAAAGTGATTAGTGGTCGGCAGCCAACACCTTACGTATTACGTAGTACGTTTAGCTCGTAGCCTTTTCTTGAATATGTGTATTTTTTATCCAACCGACAAAAGATTTAAGAGACCATAGGTTTGGTCTATATGTAAGAGCTGGTACACATTCGGTGCTTATTTACGCGCGCTTTGCTGATACGCATTTTTGGATTGAAGGAAGAATTTCAAGGAAAAAGCACGCGCTTGAGTATGTACAGAGTACACAGTCTGTACAGACTCCTGGTTCTCAAAACGCGCGTTTGAAAGCGCCTAATCTATACCCACTCTAAAAGCTCGAAATACGGTAAATCCCAAGATTTAAGAGTAAAACCTAAGATTTACCAGTTCTGAAGGCCCGAACGATTATGCGATTCACACTTATACCACCATTCACATGACAATTACTAAGTTCTCGAAGATCTACGAACTTCAGGGGGCCTATTACAAGCTCTTAATTCCAGCCAGTTTACGCCATACAACAAGGCTGCCTGGAATTTTCGTATTTACGATCACTTATTGACAGCCAGTCAGCAGTCACATGACACTCGGCTTGCTTTCTAATGTCGCTTTCAGATAAATAAACTAGGGTGGATCCATTCAGAATAACATGTAATATGAAAAAGACCAAGGCGGTTTAAGGCCGAATTATTGAATTGCCTGGAACCTGGCTGGTATTGTACAAGATCATAATACGGCCCTGATACCAGACAACAAGAATGTTTTCAATAATTTTATATATTATTTTACATGTTTAAGATTTTTACTATATTATACACAATATTTTTAATATTTATTACTTTATTATTCATAACCTTTGAATTTTGACCAGCGATCTCTGTCTTCGGATCCACTGAGAAAATATATTTATTTACAGGCATCATACCGAAGCCCGGCCTGCTGCCGCAGAACCCGGCCCTCGTGGCCGCGCAGTCCGCCGCGCTGTTCAACTACCCGCAGCTTCAGCCGGGCGCTCTGCCCCCAGGCGCCCTGCCCCCCGGAGCGCCGTCCGCCTTCCACCACCCCGGGGACAGGGTGCTGCACCAGATGCAGCTGGAGTGGCTGGCGCGCACCGGCATGTTCTATCACAGAATACCCGAGTTAGGGGGTAAGTTTACTATATGATAACAATCTAATGATGCCTCCCACACCGATTTCGGTGACGGTGGTTTAATTGAAACCAGGCCAGCTACGCAGGAGTTATTTTGTAGTGCCCAAGTGTGTGCGCAATCACAGAAACACTCTCTCGCTTCCTTCACCCTCGTAGCCCAGTGGCACGGATAACCGACACGACTGGCGGGAGATCAGGCGCAGGACCGACTTTTTACATTTCCATCCAACGTATGGATCATCTTTCTTGTCTGAAAAACATGTGATCAGCCTGCATCGTCCTAACCAATCGTGAACACAACATTTTTTGTTGTTCCAACACAGGAATCGAACCCACGACCTCCGATTCTAAAGGTAGTGTCTAAACCACTAGACCACGGACCGTGTTAGGATACGAAACTATAATAATACTAGCTGGCCCGTGCCCACTGCTCACTTCGTTGAGTGTATAAACGGTTTTACTTGTTCATTACAAGTAAAACCAAGTAGCGCGGGACCCACAAGGGTAACTAAAAGTAAGAGCAAAAAGTATCTAATGTCCGTCTCTTGGTTCAACGCTTCCTCCCTACCAGGTAGGAAGGACTACTAAATTTTAGTCAAATCGGTTCAGCTGTTCATGAGTTATGAGAGTATTATCAGCACATACTACGGCACGCACACCAACATGCGTTGTATGATAACAGTACGCTTAACACAATTTGTCTATCACTCGTTCCGAGTCCATAAACAGGTTTTATATACTATTTTTAATTATTTTCGAATTTTGGCCCCAGTGTGATCTCTAGTTTAGGCAGGCATTTTTACTCGTCGGTACAGTTTGTAAAAATAACAATATCATTCATGAGAAATCAATATAAACGTCTTTTAATGTCATAACTAAAACTAGCTTGTTCGCCTCAGCTTCGCTCGCGTTATTTCATTACAATAGTTTTCATTACAAGTTACATTATAAACTACGGAGCCTTGTTCTCGTAGAGGGTCGTAGAGGGTAATTGCTGTAATCCTTTTATTTCGTATTACTTTTAATATTCATTTCATTCTAACATCACACAAATTCACTTTGATATGAGTTGGATAAAAATTGTTTTAATATAAAAACTATAGTGTTGATGTAACTATAATGTAATGTGGTGTGTTATGCATTAAAACATTAAATTATATTAAAGTTATACAAAGTTTATTTCCCTTTATTAAAAACAAAAATTGCGTCTATCTCTTTCTCGCAAAATTTGCGACTACCGCAATGACGTCACACCAACCGTATTAGAAGTTTAAATTGATTTAAAACTAGGCCCTTTTTTTATTACTTACGAAGTTTAAAAAAGTTCGTAAATGATAATAGCCATGATATCTTGACTAAGGGCCCTGATAAGGTGAAAAAACAATTGTGTAAAGTACCGAATTCGAAATGAGACCGGCCAAGTTCCTGTGGCAATGTTCCTGACATTTGAAAATTCTGTAAAGTAACGTTAACGAAAAATAATTATATGAAAAACACGACAATACAATTGACAATCTACGACAATTTTGAATACGCTACCTACTTTACTCAATTCTTTTTTTTTTATCTTGCGGTCATTTTCAGTGTAATGTATAGTTAACATGACCAGACGTCCCGTTTTGAACGGGACTGGAGGAGGAAACAGTCTCCTAGTCGATTTCTTGTACTTTCAATAGGTAATTTCAGTTCGTGCTGCAGTTGTCTCCATCGGTTTGATCGAGCAGTTGCGGGACAGGAACATCCTTCACTACATTTCCCTAGACCGTGGTGTTTCCTCTTAAGTCAAAGAATCATAGTCACGTTATGTATAGTATCCAAGCAGGGATGAAATGGATAAGAAATTTCGTATACGGATATAAAATTATTTCGGACTAGCTGTGCCCGCGACTTCGTACGCGTGGAAAAGTGATTTAGGACACTTTTATATTTTTAAATATATTTTTAGTTTATTGGCGCAACCGCTGACAACTTTCGACAATAGGTACTTCCCAGTGTTGATCCCGATCCAGCAAGTCACGTACCCGGCAAGCCTCTTGGTATGCAGGGTATAATAATAATATAGTACCATCCTTTCGGAGCTCGGGAAAAGAAGTAGGCCTTCGAACAATATGTAGAAGTCAGCAAAGGTATTCGAAGTTAGGATAATATTATTCGAATGCACCGTATAGACCCAGCCAATTTTTCACGTTAATTTAGTAAATTATTTAACTTCGATGTCCGTCTGTCTATCTGTCTGGTTGTCAAAATTTTAACACGTGTAGGTATCAAGCTAACAATCCTATTAAATACTCAGGATCTTCTGTCCCTTCTGGCTTTGAAAAAAACAGACTCCTTAGCCACATCTACCCAAAGATTCAGCCGTATCTCTCTAATTTTCGACACTCCAAAGGGAACCAAAACCTAAATTTGATACGAAGCAACGTCTTAATAGTGCCGACATAGGATAAATTGCGAAACCATTAAATTATTTTCAATTTTTTTGAACTTACTACCGTTTTTGTCATTAATATTTTGAGATATTAAATTGAAACATAATATATTGCAATTATTAAGGTATTTAAAACGAAACTCTCGGTTAGACATGGGCAGCGGCACACCCCGTCGAGGATCCAGCAGCCTTACTCTCGACACAACCGAGAATTGAATCAGTTCGATCTCAACGGATTTGGTGTTTTATTTGGTAGATTACTTTGGAACTAATTAGAATAAAGAAAACCTTTGGAACGTAACTTCTTGTACACCCGACGATATCAATCGACATAGAACAAAAATAAACAAACGTCAATTTATTCGGGAGTATGCGGCACGATCGAATCTGAATCAAAATCGAATCAGTTTGGAGAGTTAGGCCCCAGCTCGGCGCGCCGGTCGGTTTTAGTAGCGTTTTTTTATTAACCTACCCTAAGTATACCCTAAGTACCCTAAGTATAATATAAATAAATTAAATTTAGTTTTAAAGAAAATATAAAATAAAAAAAGATTAAATTTGAATGTTTGCAGCGCGGTTCCTGCCGCGCTTCATACAAACGTCCAGCGTTTTTTTTTTAATTGTCATAAGTTTTTTATTTATGAACCGATTGAGATGAAATAAATGTTAAGTCAAGATTACTACAAATATGATTGAACCACATCTAAATCGGATAAGCCATTTCTGAGATTAGCGTGCACAAATGCACCGACAAACAGACAAAAATAAAAAAATATATTGTTTTGGGTACTATTGCATAAATAAAAGTCTCCTATAATAACACAGGCACAGTTAGCACATTTTAATAGTATTTTTTACCCAGCAGTCTACACTACACCAGCCCGGCTCGGACGTAAGACGTCACCCAGGAGCCTGCATTACGCGGCGCCCGGTCGAATCACGGCGAAACGATTTTAATTTTGCTATATTTCCTAAACTACTCATTATATTTGCATGGTATAAAGGGCAAATATTATAGTCTTCATGGAATGCTTAAGCCAACTAACGTATTAAAAATGATAAGGATTAATACCGTGATGGTATAAATAGCTTTCCAAAAACCGCTTAATTGCCCGTTTTTTAGTTTATCGCGAAAGGCTTTCTTTTAATTATACAATTAATTAAGTTGATTTTATACAATAAATGATAATTTATTTTAATTTGTGAAGCAAGTTCAAAAATAAAAATTTTATATTATTATGACACTGTGTGTGTGTGTGTGTTTTCCCAGAAAAAAAATCCTGATAGTTAGGTACTTATTTGATGTTCTAATCTACTTTAGTGCCACGTTCTATTGCTTCGCGTCACTGTGTAAGCGATCCCCCCGCGCCCCCCGCACGAACCGTTCGACCGCTGCAGGCCGCGCGCGCGAAATTCATCCGACTTGCTTCAAATTTATCGTCACTGCTCGGCTCCTATGTATCGTAGCGTTATGTTATATAGCCTATAACCTGCCCAGGAATATGGGTTACAATCGTACCAAGTTTGGTTAAAATCCCTTCAGTAGTTTTTGTTCCCATCGTGCACATACAGACAGACAGACAGACAGACAGACCGACAAAAGTTTTACTAATTGCATTTTTGGCATCAGTATCGATCGCCAATCATCCTCCAATATGTATTTTGAAAAAATATTCAATGTACAGAATTGACCTCTCTATAGTTTTATTATAAGTATATAGATATATAGATTATACGTTTGTTTTGGATAATTTCGGTATATATTATTAAATTTTCGTTACCTTTGACAGTAGGAAAAGGTTTAATTTCGGATTCGGTTACGGTTACGGAAAAATTTGTGTCGGATATCCGATAGTTTCGGTTACGGTTACGGAGCTCCCTAACATCCCTGTCTCCGAGTACCGTACAGTGGTGTACTGTATATTGAGCGACATATGCGGCCGGTAAACACGGGGCTGGGGGAAGTGTGAACGCTGTGTGTTTTTGTGTTTAGCTGCTCTGTTGTCCTGGTAGCCTGGTAGTGATTATGAGGGGCATATCCAATGGCCGGGGTGTCGCCGGTTCTTTTGTACCTTGCAATTGTTCTTTTTGGTACAAACAGCAATATAATTTTAAATCTAAAATTCTCTCCCTACGTAAATAGATTTTCCAAGAAAAAAGTAAAGCAGTTTTAATATTTATCAAAATTGAGCACACTTTCACTTTTCCTATAATTTCTTCATGACTCTCGATGTTGTGATTTATTCAGCAGCCTTACTCTCCAAACTGATTCGATTTTGATTCAGATTCGATCTTGTCAATAAATTAACGTTTGTTTATTTTAATTCTCAGTCGATTGATATGGTCGGGAGCACAAAAAGTTACGATCTAACGATTTTCATTATCCTGTTTAGTTTCAAAGTACCACCTGAGATCTCGAGAAACTGATTCGATTCCCGATTGTGTCGGGAGTAAGCCCACAGTTCTTGTTGAAAGCTGAGACTAATGTTGTTGGCTATATAAATAATGTATTAATTTAACATAAGTATTTCGTATTTTCGAACTATGTAAGTGCTGACGATTAGTCCTTAAATAAAAAAATATAAAAATTACCGCCGCTTCGCCTACTAAGCCTCTTAAATATTCGCCCTGTATCAGTAACTCTTTCGTGGTCCAGTGGCTAGCTTGTGTTTGGTCCCGGAAATTTTGGGTTCGATTCCAGCTTTGGAACAATATTTCTAAGTGTAGAACGATGCACGCTGATCAACCCAACTCAACAGAAAGATGATCCACTCAACATCATCAAACTAGTTAAAGAGAGAACTCGGATAATGTTTTTATTTAACCCTTTGTCTAATTCTTTATTCTAAATTACTTGTTATTTAAAAAACGGTCCCCCCGGTTGCGAAGTCCCGACTGGCGACAACCAGCAGAAAACCTGTCGCAGTAATTGTGACATGTGGCGCGCGGCGATTACGGCTAAGTACCCCCAATAAAAATTAACACCCCTCACCCCGTGTGGACATAGCTTTACTGCACTAACTAGCGGGCGATGAGATTCTGATGGGGTGGAGACGGACTTTTAAACATATTTTTTTATTTCTGTATTAAGTTGTCGTGTAGTTAGACGCCGAAAACTAATTCTTCGTTCGTTTCTTCTCGTTCTTAACTAAAACTAATTTTACTATCTTTACGCCAATTATGTACTAGCTACGCCGTTTATGCCGATAACATAAGAGTTTATGAGTTTAATATTTATGAAATAGGCTCACAGCAAGTACTTGTAGTGTTGCAATTCTTTAAAATCACAATGATAAGTGATATCGCGATGAGTCATTGTTCATCGCTCGATAAACCCGGTTCAGCATCTCACGGCGATAACACGCAAACACAATTTATCTAAACACTATCTTGCGATTGATCTATTTTAACATCTTTAAAGCCCACTTATTTGTACCAATATTTTATATTTCAAATTGTTTTCTTATTGTACAATCACTGTTTTCACTCGCTTAATAACTGTACATTTATTTACAGACACTCTTAAAAACAATACTTGCATATTAGAAAAAAATATCGTATACGATTTAACCAACATACAACGAACCATTAACAGCTAAATAAAAAAAGCTGAATAACAATTGAACAAAGTAACTATGTAACAGCACTATAATTTAATTACAACAAAAAGCGCACTCCGTACAGCGCGAAATAGGGTTGTAACTGTTGTGAGTGTCGACAATAAGTGATGGTCGATGCGCCATCTGTCGCGTTTAAATAATATTAGCCGATGCGTTTAGCTAAACGTCCGCGGGACTCGCGGAGGGAGTTTATGACATTTATCACATTCGGCCACACAATTTGCATGAAGATTATCACTTCAAATTAAGAATAAGATGTTCGAGCAGTCACGACTATTTTTAGTATTTTAATTTTAATTAAAACAATACATACTAATAAAATAAGTAACTATCCAAATCAAATCTTTAATTAGGTAACCCTTTTTATAGGTGAAAAGCCTAGTTAGAACGAATTTTAGAATAGCTATTTTGTTTTTATTTGAACAGCTTATAAAAGGAAAACGTGTAAATATACATGCTCAGGTGAAGTCAATAAGCGTTGTAATGATATAATTACTCCCAAACGTACACAGACATCGGGACTCGGTTATAAAATTACGGAGTTTTTCCTCCTGCGTCCTGTCGTTTGCCGCCATTCTGAAATTATGAAGGTATAAAAAGTTCTTTGTTTCTTTTAATTTTTCTGTAGAATATGTGAGGTGTCTCATATTACCGCTATTAAAATTATACTAATAAAAAGAAACTCATCATGCTGTTAATATTATAGTTAGTGTTTTGTTGTACATATTTTAAATTTTTGTACACCTAGTTAGTTTTTTTAGTATCAAATATAATATGTCAGTCTCTCTCAAAATCAATACACAATTACTGTCTAACGTGATAAGAGTTTTAACTGAAGGTTTACAAAAACTAATTAGCGAGGACAAAAAGTTAAACGCAGGGCCGAGGGCCCCGGAGGGCCGTAAGCCAATTAACAGGCAGCAATTTGTTCGCACAAACAAAGGGTCTGCGCCCTTGACAAATTAGATCCACGTGTAGGGATGGACGGAAATTCCTGAACTATTTGTCTATTCATTCTTTTCTAAAATTAGCAGCTTATTTTCGTAACATGACTTTAGACCAGTTCCCATCAATAATTACGACGACTAAATTCTATAACAAAAATATTTTAAGAGATTTGACATAATGTTCGCTAAGTGTCATAGCGCGAAACGTGATTGCGTTATATTTTTGAGATCTAACATCATCTTCGTAATATGCTATGGAGTCTTGGATAAAGGACTCGTGATTTTCTATTGTCCAAAAAATGTAATAGAAGTAACAATTAACTTGTAAGCGGATTTTTATCAATTTCTTTGAAAAAATCCCGCTTACAAGTTTTCAATATAAAGACACGGATAGTTTACGTGTCGAATGTTATTGTTAGGTATTGCTTTTATTAGGAATATCGCTAAAAATCAGGTAAAAATTATGTTCGAGGTATCGATATCGACAAGATGGCGGTCGCCTCTAGGAGGGGTGGCAGTTGTCTGAAAAAGGGTATATTTTCTGTGGATTTCAGTAAGGAATCTATTTATACAGGAGCCGGGGGAGCCGGCCAGTCCCGCCGTTATTTATGGCTGTGTGCTGAGTCCTGGTCCACTGCCCGCGACGGCTAGCTCCTGTTTACTGTCTTGCAACTTCTATCAGGGGCCTTTCCACGAGGTCTTATAGCATTTTTCCTTTAACACTACTTTTGGAATTCGTGCAAACTAAAATTATCTTTTTAGTTATAAAGGCTATAATGAGAGAAAACTTAGGGTACCTATGTATGGGTCCCGTATATAGAATTAACTGAGAAAGTACCAGCGCTGAAAGAGGTACTTCTTAAATTATTGTATGGGGAAATTTATGATATTGGGAATTTCTCTTATAAACATGAAAGTCTAAAGTAAGACTTTTAGCGCTGATACTTTCACAGTATACTCTACGTAGGGGGCACATACACACCCTAAAGTGTTATCACTCATTTATTTTACACCTTCACCTGAAATTCAAAAGTAATAATGATATAAGTGGTATAAGACCCCGCAGTAAAAGCAATTTCCACGTAAACGCAAATTACTAAAATCTAAATACCTAAAGCTGAGTTAGAGCAATTTTATTGGCTTTAGGGCATGTTTCACCAAGCAATGTTAAAGTTAACGCCATGTTAAATATCATGTTATCCCTCTCGTATTTCCTGTCAATGAATAAGATGGCATAGTATTTTAACATGGCGTTAACTTTAACATTGCTTGGTGAAACACGGCCTCACAGTCTAATTATGTCTTGACAGTCGCGATTCACGAGTAAAGATGTTTCAATTTTGTGAAATCACTGGATAAATTATATAATTTCCTTACTATATAAATATAAACAAACATGCTTATCACATACACTATAATCTCTAAAACCAATTATTCAATTACATTTCTGCAGTTAAAGTTTAATCATAGTAAGCGGCACGCCCCGCACTCGGCAGACGGCCCCATTGAAGTGCTATAAACCAAATCGCCCATAAAATTGGCGAAACCATTCCGGTAATAACTACAGCGTGATCATATGTTACCCGAGTTACCCCAGTTTACCCCGCAGTTACCCCGCAGTTACCCCTATGCTAATCATTTTTATTTGGCTGGTTCGCGAAATGCCGAGTAGGGGAAAATCACTGTGCTTACATTGATACAAATAGGCTATCACTATAAATAAAATTAAGTGCAATCGGTTCATTTATTGAATTAAGTTTGAAAAATATTCCTGTTCATTTATTTAGCGACTCTCTATTAATATCACTTTCGGTTTCGCTATTCTGTATAGTTTTGGATTTGGCAGTCATTTTCATTTTCTTAAAAATTCTAGTTGTATACAAAATATAATCTACTGCGCTATATTTTATACAGATTTTTTACAGACAAATAGCCCGTCACTGCAACTCGTGTAGACAGGGCCTTGATTTAAAATGCCATAGCTATTATCACTAACGAAGTTCTAGAACAAAATGTATAGGATTCTACATAAGCTTCGCTAAGTGAAATGCATATTCGCTTGTCATTTAGCGAACCTTTTGTTTTCGAGTTTCCTTTTATTTCGAACTTAGTAAGTGAGTTAGGGTCCAGGATCGGACCCTAACTCGAATAGTTTTCAAACTCAACTAGGTATTCGACGAGAATCTCCTTCTTTTGAGTCAGTTAAACGCGTATCCGCCCGTTTGCATACTTACCGCCTTAAGCCCCCGAATAAACTACCGACAGTCCACAGTCCAGACAAATTCCTTTCTTTACATTACGAGTGTTGACGCTGGGAAAAATATTGTTATGGGCGTGGGCGGGGCCTGCCGCCTGAGCACACATGCGCGGTGCCGACGGCCGGCACACTCGGCGGAGCTGGACTGCTCTAAGATTAACAATATGTGTGTGTGCACCACAATGTAATCTGTGTAGTCATTAACTAAATAGGAATATTTATTGTACGTAATTCTTGGTAAAGGTGGATACAAATTCCCTATACTGCAGGCTTACTCCCGACACAATCGAAATCAAATCTCATCGGCTTTTGGTGTTTTATTTGGTGCATTGCTTTAAAACTAACCAGGATAACGAAAATCTTTAGATAGTAACTTTTTGTACTCCCAACCATATCGATCGACTAAAAATCAAAATAAACAAACGTCAACTTATTCGGCAGTACGCGGCGCGATCGAATCTGAATCAAAATCGAATTAGTTTGGAGAGTAAGGCCCCTGTTAACCGTTAACAGCGGACGAAAAACAGCAATTAGCATACAATACAAATTTATGACATAGGTACAAGGAGTTTTTAAACTTTTCTTTTATTTGTTGTAATGGATGAGTAAAAATATTCCAATAAATAGTATGCTCTTCTTGTTCTTACATCATTTTCTTAAGTATACAATTTAAATATATTATATCTAGCAATATCCTGCGAAACAATTATAACCACAACCTGCAAGCAGATGAGTGAGTGTACGCATAGGCATGCGTTTGATGCACCTCCCTCCTCCCACACTGCTTATGCGTACACTCGCAAGCAAAAAACATGAAAACACCACCACCACACAAGCAATAATGTTAACACGATCGTGCAAAGTCCCACCACCATGCAGGTTGCAAAACTCGACGCGCGTTTCGCTCCGATCCGATGCTCCGCATCCTCAGGATGTTGACTCTGCGAACAATGTTCGTTGTCTTAACGAAAACGGTGCATCAAACGCATGCCTATGCGTACACTCACTCATCTGCTTGCAGGTTGTGGTTATAATTGTTTCGCGGGATATTGCTAGATATAATATATTTAAATTGTATGCTATGGATTTCCGCAAAGTAACGCCTGATTCCATTAACTATTTTCTTAAGTGTAAAAAGGGTAACACGAGAATCAAGTTTTCGAATTTAACTAAAATCTATTCAAAAATTATAATGAAAATTCCGTTTGAAAGAAAATTGATGCTCCTAGTTACATACTTAGTATTATTTCGGAGAAGTACTTAGTGGTGTTGAAGTACTTAGTAAGTAATTTGAGTTTTAAAATAGTCAAGAGTTGTGGGGATATATTTATGAATGGCGGACTATGTGCGGCTTATCAGCGAGATAACGCGTCGGTTCCTTTGTACCGCGTCATGAGCCGACGATGGCTGATATTCAGCTATTCAGGAGGATTCACTTCTGAATGCTTAGGGCGTGTTTCACCAAGGAATGTTAAAGTTAATCCTTCGTTAAATATCATGCTGTTCCTCTAGTAATTCCTATCAATGCATATAAAAGGCATGGTAATTTAACAAGCTGTTACATACGTTGGTGAAATCGAGACTTAAGCTACGTAAAACACAAATCCCACTAGGCCTTAGCGGGATGTAGGTGTGAAGTACAGAACGTTTAAAAATATTTTAACTAGATTGGGAAAATAGCAGCGGTTAGTAAAATATATTTATTTTACTTTCAGCTCTGCCCTACCTGAAGCTCTACTCCTTTAAATGGTATGAAATATCTCCGTTCCGTATGAACGTGAATATGAAACAAAATGAAATTTGACCCAGTAAACGTGCCGTTGTTATTATCTGTTGCGCAGTAAATAAGTGACAATTGGTAGCATTCTAGCCAATATTGAGCTCTGTTTACTTTTGATCACATTAAGTCGGAGTTTATCACCGGAGGCATATATGTATGAACATTGAACAATAGCTAGTACAGTAGGTACGGGTAATATCTACCACCTAAGACTTAAGGCATATGTATAAACAGTGAACATAGAACAATAGCTAGCACAGTAGGTACGGTGTGTATTGTGCTCACAATCGCGTCACCCGCTCCGTCGAGCGCGTCTCGCCAATCAGGCTGATTCGATTTGGCCCCCAAGACAGACCGTGCGGCCCGGGGCCGTCTGTGAGCTGGTGAAATCACTCGGACGAGCCCGAGATATATAATAATACCCTCAGTGGGATCATGTGGAAATACTCGATTTAAAGTTTTTTTTATTGCTATCATTATAGCCCCTGGTAAACAAACAATGTAAAACTAAAATTATTTAAATACCATTAAAGTAAAGAAAATAGTAAACTAGTTGGTAAATATACATATAATACGAGAAGGGATCAACCGATTGTAACGTTACGTTGTTACCTCTACATAAACATTACACCAACCTACGTAACAAATATCGTTTTGCCAGAAAGAGATAGTTTAATTGCTTAAAACTTATCCTAATTCTTATTATAGATTATGCTTATCCATAGACAAAACTTATAAGCCAAAAGTAAATAAATGTAATATTCATTCAATAACTCAATTGTGTAAAATCCTCATGTCGACTCTACCTAGCCACTTGCAGTGGACAAGAGTTGACAAGACATAGGCTGTATACTCAGACCGACAGTCTCGACATATGTCACAACCTACAATTAGCAAAACATTGCATTAATATAATCGTTGTGTCCATTTAAATCAGATAAATATTAAGAGATTCTTGTCTACTAAATCAAACTGCTTTCTAAATCCGCTCTAATTGGTGACAAACACATAAGATTTATGGTACTGCACTAATAGCTACTCGTAATCACCAATTACCAGCATACGCTGAACTCATAAAATTAACGGGTGATTTAAAGTTTGATCTGGCCCATATTGCCCCACAAACACACGGAGTCACGTACGGTCAACAGTCGCGACTCGCGGCGGACCCTCAAGCACGGCCGTGTGTTTGCTCGATCGTGGATGTTTAATTTATTTTTAAATATTTTCCGAATGTGTAATCAGTGTTTTTTTTTTACTCCTACCTCGTGTCTCATTGTGAGATCGACGACCTCTTTGAATACTTTATTGTTGTTTACCTGTTCATAGTGTAGAAAGTATAAGGCAGGCTTAAGTGTTTAAAAAAGTAGATATTTATATTATAACACAGCCATAAAAAATAGTACTACAATTTATAGTAATACTCTTTGCTTTACCATAAGCTCTAACAAAAATTACATTATTGTATTATATAACTTTAGGACTAAAAACAATTTATTTAATCGCTTGTCAAACCGGCCCACAAAAAAAAACATTCAAATTCAAAAACATTCCACGGAAACGTCACAATGACAGCCGCGCGGTGACAGATGCGTTCGGGAATTAGGCGCGCGTTTATCGGTTTGTGCAAACAGCGCCAAATGTCGCGCCAATCCTGTTACACTAATTGATGATTATCATTTCTATTGGCTTGGCGTTAAGCCGGTGGTGTTTGATGTTATGAAATTAGTTTATTTGCGGGGGTTGTTTTTTGCGAGGAAATACTGTATACACTTGTGTACTATAATATAACTCCTGCCTAGCCGGACGGAATAATCACGAAACCAGCCACTGTCACCAAAACTTGTGTAGAAGTTTCGGTGTCAGTGGCTGGTTTCGTGATTATTATAAATTACTATAAATAATTTAATTAATATAGGTATTTTCTTGCTGAAACGACTCTCGTTTTAGTCTGAATTCATTTGACTAAAAGTTCAATCAGTAAATAAAGTTAGTAGCTACAAATTTTAAACACATAATTGTACAGGCTTTTGAAGCATAAAGTAGATACATACGTGTCTTGAAAGTGTGATATGTCTATTGCAAAATTATATACATTTCTTTTATAATAACAAAAATAATTATTTCCCACACGCATTCAATTTGTTATCTAGTTATAATTATCAGTAATCACACTTACTCGTCTAATTTGGCGTCGCAAAGTCTAATTAGTGCAATATAATCAGATATCAGATCGCGACACGACCAAATTACGTAGTGTCGGTAATCTTATCTTATTTTGTGTAATTATTACATTCCACGAATCAAATCATTAACTTTTGTGACATTTTTGACATTCGAATAAAAAATATATATGCTTTTTAGGTTTAAACTGCGCTAAAATTAAATATTAAATAAATACTCTTCAGTTATGATATGCAAGGAACTTAAAATCTCGATGGTCAAAACAATTAACAATATTTTGCTACGGCCCAAACAGGTGGGCTCTTAAAATGGGTGTGGCTGTGTTATAGACACGGCCGTTTGTACGTGAATACAGTCCTTGTGTAGCGTAATGAATTCTTTCATTCTTTAGCTACCCAGTGGTGTAAATGAAATTTGGATGAGGATGATATGATAGATAAGAGATAATTATGTAGCAGGTAGCTGTAATACTAAACTGTATCACGATTTAGTTATTATTGGTATAATTTCTTTTTAATTTATAAAAAAAATGTAACCCCTGAATCTGGTGACCTGGCTCTTCCACAACTAACATAACAATACAACTATTTATTGCGTTTTTTTTTTAATTTCAATTTAAATGCGTTCCTATTTTAAAGACGTGTTTAGGTATGTCAAAAATACGAATACGCAAAATAACTGGTTAGCTGTACTTAATGTATTAATTATTTGTCTTCATTATCTGCATGTCTATTTCATGGGTTCCTTCTACCTACAACCTTCTACAAACGATTCATTATGATCTGTATTGTCCACAGGAGCTCCCCACGCCCTGCTGGGGAAGACGCGGCGGCCGCGTACGGCCTTCACGTCGCAGCAGCTGCTGGAGCTAGAGAAGCAGTTCCGCATGAACAAGTACCTCTCCCGGCCCAAGCGCTTCGAGGTTGCCACCAGCCTCATGCTCACCGAGACACAGGTACAGTCAAACGCACAACTGTTTACCTCGAGCTCAATAAGTGCCAGCTTGTGACACAAATGAGTCTCAAATCTGTAGATATACCTCTTTTTATTAATTATGAGCTATTAAATTACTTAAATGACTACAACCCTAGCAGCCAACCCAACATAGCAGTCCCATACATTATACAAATGCAAATTAAAACCGTCAACAGGGTTAACTTAAGCCCACTGTCAATCATCGCAAAGGCAGTCGACAAAACTCTAAGCCGGTATAAATCACAAACATCCATTTTATCTCCACACACGTTTACGAGCGCCCGATCTTCCCGCGGAACAACCCTTTTGACATTTGGGAAATGGCACCGCTGTCAGGCTGAAGTATGCCCGGATTTGAGCTTACAAATGCTCCGAACAAGATTAGGGGGGCTGTAAAACGTACGCCGTAAAAGTAACGCTTATGTGCCGCCATAAATACCGCGCCCCGGGGAATCCCCGACGCGAGAACTGGCACAGATTAAAAAACTTTTTATTGTTTTTCTTTTCGCTAATATGCTAAGGTGTGACGTTAAGTGCTTTGTTTTTCACGTTTAATTATAGATTTTTAACGAGTAGGATATTTATACCTACTGAGTACGTCTTATTTATGTATAAGTCCCATTTTCGAGCATTTACACTTACTATAAATGTTTTAATTATTTATAATTTTTTTATAGAGCTGCAATCTTGAGACATAAACTAAAGTTATTTTTTGTGCACAGGTCAAAATATGGTTCCAAAACCGCAGAATGAAATGGAAGCGGTCCAAAAAGGCTCAGCACGACACAAAAAGCAAGGACTTAAACCACCAGGGCGACGAGAAAAACAAACCAAAAGACCTTCCGCCGGAGCTCGAAAAACCGCAACAAATAGCGGCCGATTTGACATCTGTCAAACCTCCCCCGCTGCTGGACAGAGAGAGGATCATCGCTCTAGAGCGAGAGAGGGCCATGGCCGCCGCGAATTTTAATTCTAATTTGGAAAACAATAGACGCGGATTGGTCGTCATGAACCAAGATGGCGCGAGGCCCAGTATGGACATGTTTAGGCCGTATGTAGTATGAGAATAAGTTATTTTTTGTTTCTTACAGTTACTATAGTATTAATGTAGACTGTATTAAACGGTTCTAGTCATTGTTTACTTCGAGGCTTTAGTTAGTCTTAAAATTATAAGACTTCTTCACAGTATTTTTGTTATGGCTTATGAGTCGTCTGCAGTAGATACTACGTTCAATAACCAGTCACTTATTTAAACAGTAACTTGTATTATTTAAATGTTCTTAACTTGCTGACACTCATTTTAAAAGCGAAGTCTGTTTTTTGTAATTACTACAATATATTTACCGAAGTTGGACGGACGGACAGACATAGCGGAACTATAAGGGTTCCTTGTTACTTCGGAACCCTATAGAGTTATCGACTACGTGTTTCCTTACAAAAACAAGGCTGCAAATGAAATGAAAACTCTTCATAAATTATATTTTCCACATCCACTGCTTACGAGTTACTGTATTTAGTTAAACCTATTAAAGCATAATAAATATATTTAGGTATAGCCAAGTGTATGTATATTTTGTTAGTTGTAATGTATCTTAAGATATTGTAAGTAGAATTATTTCAAATTGAACTGATACAGGCCAAAAATAACTTATATTGAATAAAGTATTATAGAATAACGATACCTAGTGCTTAACACATATAGAGATACTTTAATGTAAAATATTTTGTCAATTTATATTTAGTTCGTTATATTATAAGCCCAAAACCAACGCCTGAAATACAATAATCATAAAAAAGTGTTAAAGTTGTAATAGTCTTTCGTAATAGCAATTAGGTTGTGTTCTAAATTTAAAAATTATTTTTATTGCATTTTCCACATTACCTCAGTTGTTTTGTCAATCATGTGCCCAATAGTTCGCAAAATAGTATTGTATGTTATAAATATTATGTAAATAGACATCTTTGGACAGTATTATGCAGTAGGTAGTTTGTATTTATTAGTTGTATTATAAACCTTGGAAATGAATGTAGATATATATCTCAGATATAGCTTTCCATGAAATGAGTCCTCTAGAAGTCTAGACGCGGCGCTGTGATCTTGCGACGGAGACAACCCATCTTAGAAGATCGAGAAAAAAATGGCAAAAGCTAATATATACCGAGATCGGGTATTTTTTACTGGTTATACATACAAATAGTCAAATGTATCTAGATAAGGTTTAGTTGTAATAATAGAAGACATGAATCGATGAAGGTGATATTTCGCAAAAAACACCCATAGAATTGTGTTTAAACTGTCACTTAAACATTTTAGGATTATGTAACAAAATAACGTATTAAGTATAGTGATTCTAGAGACGGATCTTTAGATCAATGAACTTAATACGTTACGACGTATTCTAAAATGTTTAAGTGACAGTTTGAACTCAATTTTATCTAAACTAGAATTTTGCTACATATCACCTTCATCCATTCATGTCTTTAATTATTAAGGGCAGCTGTACAGTAATAGTGTCGAATACCGATATTATTTAAAAGTATACTGTTGAACGCAAGTGGTAGAAAAGTTGAATCCTGGTTCAGTCGTCACAAATTAATTTCCTAAGAAGTTAGGAAAAGGAATTAATTTATATAAATAACGCGGTTAGACGCACAGAAATGTCCTAAATCGGCTAAATTAGAAGTTTAATACTAAAGATAAGGGGCTGATTATGGCCATAACAGATTTTGAGCATCATCATAACTACGATGTTACTCACCACGATGATAGATGATGACTCTTTGATTGATTGAAATTGTCATTTTGTGTAGTTATTACTTCCGAAATTTCAAGTTCTAAATCCTGATGCACGGTATAACTATAATGATTTAAATGTCACTTACCCTACAAGCCATTATGAACGCTCATTGGTGGCCGTAGCGAGTGAGCGAAGTTAGTGCGAGTGATGTTCACCGCGTTCAGAATAGCTTGTTAACTCTAATATTAGCTGATCGACGATTTGATCAGCCTTTTAGAAACCGGGGATTACCTACTGTGAGTAAACCGCAATTTAAAAACACATAAATCTTGTAATGTTACACAAACTATATAACTATCCAGTTAATTTTCTTGAGAATGTATAGTTGCTCCGAAAATGATGTCCTGAAGTAGCGACATCTAGTGGATAGATATGTATACTATTAGATGTAAGTTGTATGATACAGTGTAAAATGTAAAATATAAATACATGTGAAAATATAAATATAATCGATATGTTGATATATGGTTTTATTTAAACCAACATTGCATACAGTTTAAAGATATGGTAAAATAATTCCACCGTACCACAAAACATAATAGGTACATGTAAAATGTGTCTAATATTATATTTTACTTAGCGAAACATCATATAAATATATTCAATTAATGGAATGTTTCTTAGGATAAATTACAGAAACTTTGGGAAAATCTTATATATAAAAATGAATTGCTGTCGTCAGTCTTGCTAAACGGCGGAACGAATTTGGCTATTTTTAGTCTTGCAATATTGGTGGAAGTCCCGGGAAGTTTAAATGGTTCATTACAAACATTCTCAATGGTTCATGACACAACATCAAAATGTATGGAATTTGACATAAGATTCGCTAAATGACAAGTGAATTCGTATGGCATCTTGAATCAGGGGCTAGTCAGCTAGTGACCTATAACAATTTATATAAAGTAGTTAAGTATAAAAAAAAAATATTACTAAGTAGAGACCTAGATTTTTTTTTTGAATATTAGCCTAAGCTTTCCCAATGCTGGGTGTTTCCCAAGATCTTCCACTTATCTCGGTCCTGCGCTGCTGCTGGCCAGCCCGGCTGATGTGCATCCAGGTCGTCGCTCCATTTTTTCTTAGGCTGGCCACGTCTGGATCGTCCTTCTAAATAAGAAATGCTTGTACTGATTAAATGCTTAAAAAATTGCTAATGACTCCCTTAAACAAGATGTTCATTATATATTCAAACACGCATAAGGACGCGGGTAAACAAAATGAAAACTAACCGCGCCACTATCCGAAACTATTAAATTACAATAACATTTGCGTAAACATCAGATATCAATATGAATACAAGATGTTTGTGGTGTTGACAAGTGTATAATAGTAGTAAATAGGAGCTCCCTCGATATCATTCGATATCGTTTACTACATCACGTATGAGTGTTCCGTACTCACTCCACCAGTAACTTATTATAATATACAGGTTACAATATATTCATACATAAAAAAGCTATTGATTATGCTAAAATTACAAATTATTACAGTAAATATGGAAATTATTAAAATAAATATCAAAACGATAAAAATTAAAATAGTTCTTCTCTGAATCTTAATCTGAAACGTGATTAAACTTCTGCAAGACAATCTTTTTTTATTTTGGACAGGTTATCAAAAAATACATCAACCATGATCATATATACCATTGGCCAAACTTATAGCCCTGAAAAGGGGAGGGTTATTTAGAAGGTTAGTGCGGCATGTGTATCCTGAAAACAAGGGGACCGGATGACGTGGCAACGGTAGGGTCATCGCCTCCGTGGTCTAGTGGTTCAGAGCTTCGATCTCGACCAGGATGTCGTCGGTTCGATTCCCGCGTTGGAACAACAAAAAATGTTGTTTTCAAGTTTGGTTAGGACAATGCAGGCTGATCACCTGATTGTCTGACAAGAAAGATGATCCATGCGTCGGATGGGCATGTAAAAAGTCGGCCCTGCGCCTGTTCTCTCGCCAGTCGTGTCGGTTTACCGTCCCACTGGGTTATGAGAGTAAAAGGAAGAGAGAGTGTCTTTGTGTATTGCGCACACACTTGGGCACTATAAAATAACTCCTGCGTAGCTTGCCTGGTTTCAATCAAATCGGTTACCGACACCGAAATCGGTGATGGTAGCTATTATAACGGGTGTAAAAAGAGCAGTCACTGTAACTTTGGGATATGATTATACTACCTTTTCTCATTCTAGAAATGTATTTTTTTCATTTTTTTTTACATAAATAAAAAAAAAAATTTTTTGCGACAAAAAATAAGAAATGGTAAAAAGTGAAAAAATGCCATAACACATGTGTAAATCTAAAATGTGGTTGCTGATCTATAGTAAGTATCCTGCTTATATTATAAACGCGAAACTTTGTAAGTATGTTTGTTACTTTCACGCAAAAACTACTGAACGAACTTTGACGAAATTTATTATGGTAGTTAGGTAGGTAGCACAATTTTTAACTGCAGCAAAATAATAATTAGAACTATATTTTATATAGTTCTAGCGGGATTTCATTTTGTGTGTACTTATATAATATAATATACTTGTATAATAGTTATATTATACGTGATATTAGTATCTTAAGCTAATATAGTCTTAAGCACTTAAAATATAATGTAAATACTAATATAGTTCTTAAGAAATTTGTTACTAACACTATGGGCACCTAGACCGAAATAAATGCATTTTATTTTATTTTATTTTATTTTTATATTTTAATATTTATATCTATGGACGCTCCACATCGCGCCTATATGGATTTGTACTACTCAGAAGACCCTGGGTTAAAAGACAACGACAGCAGTATATTATATTCTCTTATATTACAGATTGGAGGACACCTAAGCCATCAGACATCATATTATGAGGGGTATAAAACCAAAATCCGCTATAATACTCCTGGACCAAATTTGAGTTAGTAGCACCGTTGGAAACCTCGTAAAAATTGCTTAAAATGCTTGGCTATCCCTATAACAGTGCATACCAGTATCAAAATCCGATTAAGCATAAACGATTTTTGTATCTGTGATATTTTTGAAAGGTACGTTTTAGTGGGTTTTGATACTATCATATCTTGAAATCGGAATAAAAGGTGTAAAATAAATAAAATAAAAATATTATAATACTATAGACATTTAATACATATACGGGGCCCAGTTACACTGAAAACTTTTGTACACTCGGTGGTTGAACAGAAAGTTGAAAAGAATATTATAAATATTGTCAAATGTCCAAAAACGATTATCAGTCCGTGCATGCTGATTGTACAAATTTCTTGGAAATAAATGAATTCTATTCTATTCTATTCTATGCAGTGCTGCTCCTGCATGGCCAGGATCGACAGACCAACCACAAATACCCTTTGATATGAGTGGGGCCTGAGGGGCTTGCTGGCCCTCTCTTAGGACCCGCGGCGATAACCAAAAGATATAGGTATGTAGGAGGAGGATGTCCAGTTTCTCTCTTTAGGCTTTGAATGAATATTAAATTTATTTAATTTCGAGCTTATTACGCAGATGATCATAAAGATGAGCAAAGTCTAAAATAAGAATTTGTATAAGTTTTAAAACATTTATGTTTGAAGCAACTAAATAAAATTAACTATCCCTTGATTGGTCATCATGTCTGTTAAAAATTTTAAATCGTCGATCAGGTGACATTTGAGTTAACAAGTCATTCTGAACTCATTGGTGAACATCACTCGCAACAACGTCACTTACTCAATCCCTTTGCCCTGACTGATCAAATCGTCTTCTGACCGATCAAATTTGATCAGTCTTTCCGAAACGGGATGTTAGTAAAGCTGTAGTGGGTGTTGGTACCCTGAATGTAGCTTGCCGTAGCGCTTGCTACGAAGCTCACCGCGTAGCTGCTGTCGTAGAGCTGGCGTAGCAGCTACGACGCTGCAGCTACGAATATTGTCTCGGAAATATAACAAAATATATTATAACACTACCTACCTATATTAACTATATTTATGTGTCTATGTGTATGTCGGTGGCATCATAAATTCAAATAGTGTGATGCGATTATAAACTTGTTTTTTTTAGTTAATGGAATCAGGCGTTACTTTGCGGAAATCCATAGCATAAAATTTAAATATAATATATTATATATTGCTAGATATATATATATTTTTTTTTGGTTTTTTTTTGTTTGAAATTTGACGTGATCGAGATGGTTGTTAGTTAATCCATCTTTTAGCAAAGAGATGAAAATGAATGACAATTGTATTGGCGCTATGAAGCTTTTCATACAATATTGTTGATCGATTACTTTGCTTTACGGATTTATCAAAAGTCCTGCTTGCTGAGTGTTTGTTTCTAACTTTACATTAGTACTTGGCTAGTATTAGTACTTCTAGGGTTACCATATGACAGGCGTTTGCCGCGTGCGGCCGGCATTGGTATTAGACATGCATTTTCAAATTACGCGATGTCTTTTACTTATTAGTTATTACCTACAGCGTTTTGCTTTAGACAGGCATTTTTCTGAAAAATCAGGCACATTAGGTACTATGTACAGGCATACTCTATTTACATACGGTAACCCCAAGTACTACTAGCCCCAGGCCCACTTCGTTGAGCAAAAATGTTAGGGGTGGACATCTCATCGCTTAGGGGTATGAAAAATTTAGTACCTGATTCTCAAATCAACATAGGTACAATTTCATAGGAATCGGTCAAGCCGTTTCGGAGGAGTATAGTAACTAACACTGTGACTTGCAAATTTCATAGACACTAAACTTCCAAACGCCTCTTTTTTACAAGCTTCGATACCCTGAAAAAACCGCAATAATATTCCAATAAAATACCAAAACCCACACCATTTAAAGTGTCAATTTGATATGCAAATAGTTTACTCGCAAGAATAACAATGAACGTTGACGGGCGGAAAGCGACACGCAAATACTATCCGCCTCGAACACCCCCGCCGAATATCAATATTTGATATTTGATTTACACCGGCACCCCCACCCCCACCCCGACACCCCACCCCGGAGATCTGGTGTACTTTTATAGTAGATATATCAGTTAGTCTTTTTATTAAATTGTACGCGGTAAAAAGATATTTCATCACTACTTTCGACGAGTTTTAAATAAATTGAAGACACGAATGGATGCTGTAGCTAAATTGTGATTTCGAGAAAACTGAGTTCAAACTGTCACTTAAACATTTTAGAATCATCAAACATCATCACATCAAACGCATGCCTATGCGTACACTCACTCATTTGCTTGCAGGTTGTGGTTATAATTGTTTCGCGGGATATTGCTAGGTATAATATATTTAAATTTTAGAATACGTCGTAGGGCCGATTTTTCAATCATGTGTTTATCCAACAGATAAAAGTTATCTGACATAACTTTTATCTGTTGGATAAACACATGACTTTGACGTTTGTTCCATACAAAATCTGCCAAAGTCACAAATTTATTCCTTAGATAAAAGTTATCTGACTATTGAAAAATCGGCCCTTTGACAGATTTTGTATGGAACAAATGTCAAAGTCACATGTTTATTCAACAGATAAAAGTTATCTGACGATTGAAAAATTGGCCCGTAGCGTATTAAGTTCTCTTATATAGTATCTAAATATCCGCCTCTAGAATCAATGTCAACTTAATCAACTTAATACTATATCCTAAAATGTTTAAGCGACAGTTTAAACTCTAATTTTTGGCAAAAAAAATTTTAGTAGTCTACTGTCTAGTTACCGTATGACGTTACCGTGACGACCTCCGTAGCGCAGCGGTTCAGCGCATTGGTGCTCGACCGATTGCGGGTTCGAATCCCGGCGAGGGAAAAAAAGTTTTCAATGTTCCTGGGTCATGGATGTATATTAAATTTGTGTATTAATATAATACAAATCTTAAATATATAGTATACTAGCGACCCGCCCCGGCTTCGCACGGGTGCAATGCTGATACTAAATTTAATACACTACAGAAAAACTATGAACGTTGTATATAAAAACATAGAGGCCCGCTCCGACTTTGCACGGGCATAAAATATAATATAAGCCTATGTCACTCAATGAAAACATGATTAAAATCGATCCAGTATTTTTGATTCATTCATTACTGCCCTTGGCCTGCACGCATTAAATTTGGAGTAAAACAATTACTCTTTCCCTATACTTAGGTACTATGAAGATTTCCTGCTATCTTTGGAATATCTAAATTCATACAATTTTTATTACATTACACATTTTTACTTATTTACTTTTTACATTTTTACCTAGGTATTTATTTTATTTTTACAACAATTAATATATTACAGGATGTCTCTATACACAACGTTCACAGCTTTCTTGTCATTAGACAATACAAACATGTTTTCTCTTGAGGTTAGTCTTGAAAGAGCGACATACAGTTGGCTATGTGAAAAACAGTCAACGCTCAAATCTCCCCGCACTGCCCCGTTCGGCCGGTACCGCCCGCCGCAAACGCAAATTTTAAATTTGTAATATCTCCGAAAATATTTGTTTAATTTACATGCTGTAAGGAACTATATTGATCTATATTAATTGCACACTGTATTTAAGGTACTTAATTCGATAAGGATTAATGCCGTATTGCTTAAAATAGCTTCGTAAATAAGCCATTTTTTCACGTAAAAAGTAAACAATAAAAATGGTTAATGTTATTATATATTATCCCTAAAAGATAAACATATACCATCGCGGACTTTTTTGTAGACCTTTTTATGGTGATACTGTAGTACATTAATTTGAACTCGTAGGGTTTAGGCAGCGTTTTTGCTAAAATAGGTTAATTTACGACATCACGTTAGAAACCTCTAAAATTAGCAATGTTGCCTTAGTATATTATGCATGTATTATACATATAAACCTTCCTCTTGAATTACTCTATCTATTGGAAAAAACCGCATCAAAATCCGTTGCGTAGTTTTAAATATTTAAGCGCACATAGGCATATAGGGACAGAAAAGGCGACTTTGTTTTATACTATGTAGTGATGATGATAAGTATTAAATATATACTTCCGTTGTACAGACAACCAACTAAAAAGATACCTGTACTTGTGTTCGTCGGATACTTAGCACAGGGCCAGATTGACGTGGTGTGAATCGTCTATAGATATTATTATTATTATTACCTAACGCTGACAGCCCCTATTTAAAAATTTGTTAATATCATTATTGTCACAGCTGAACAAAGACACCCCGTCATTTTAGCCGTTACCAGCATTAAGGAATCATCAGCCAAAGCACTGGCCTCATTGTCATTCAGAGGAGAGCTGGTTGGAGGAGCTCATTAGAAATGCAAGAGGTGAAAAGCTGGAGGAATAGAGTTGTATTAACCCCACACCACTGGAAATCATACTGGCAACACTGTTTACTACCTAGTGAACAGTGTTGCCAGTATGATTTTCAAAAAAAGTACGACTGACTTTCTGAAAAGGTAGCGGCTTTAACTTAAATGTATGGTTATTTGAAATTCCCTTATTTAACCCTTTTATGGTTTGTATTGAAAAATGAATTACCAGTATAATTTATAAAGTACGAAAAAGGTACGGTCTGAGGTACGGCATGTTCGGTTGTGTAATAAAAAGTACTAGTTCTGGCAACGCTGGTAGTCAATCCGTGACGTGGCAGTACTCCATTGACGATAGATGAAGCAGTCCTAAGCAAATTTTTAGGCGATTTTTCATTTTACGATCGCGGTAGCTTCAAAGTATAATTAAGATTCATTTATGTAAACAAAACTAACTCCAGTTATTTCTTACCTTAAAGATTATTGTACCTATTTGGTACAGTAAATAATAATAATAAAGTTACAAAATCCGTTTTAAATAAAAATATTAGCTAACAAAAGGCTCAGGAACATTAAATAGACGAGACAAAAGACCGTATTGTGCCACTGTTGACAAATCCAATTACAAAAAAGAAGGATTCGAAATCGCGTTTTAAAAACGGTACGTCACGTCCGCGCGCAGAAGGCGGGAAGACGGCGCCCGTTGATTGGTGCAAATTGAATTTGGAATCAAGGCGCGGGTGGAGGGGCGCCGGGAGGGGAGGGGGGTATTGTCGTGTTGGCGATCGCTCGCTGATTGCTCGTTTGTGGTGCGGCGAGACTTTCAGGACATGCCAATTCTTTTAAAAGCTTTTATTTACGTATAAGCAGAACCATTGTGTGGTTTTTTCATATACCTACACTGGAATGTGTGTTAACTAATATATATAATGTGTGTAAAAACTCGACGCGCGTTTCGCTCCGACCCTGAGTTTTGCAACCTGCATGGTGGTGGGACTTTGCACGATCGTGTTAACATTATTGCTTGTGTGGTGGTGGTGTTTTCATGTTTTTTTGCTTGCGAGTGTACGCATAAGCAGTGTGGGAGGAGGGAGGTGCATCAAACGCATGCCTATGCGTACACTCACTCATCTGCTTGCAGGTTGTGGTTATAATTGTTTCGCGGGATATTGCTAGATATAATATATTTAAATTGTATGCTATGGATTTCCGCAAAGTAACGCCTGATTCCATTAACTAAGTAAAAATATATTGCTGTAAAACAAGTCATTCTCATTAAATAGTTCCCAGCTGTCCGCGACTTTCCTTATGGCCTCGTTTGCCTAATTCAAATGTAGCACATTTGTCTTTTTACCTCCCGATAAAAACAAAGGGGTATTATAAGTTTGACGAGCCCATCTGTGTGTATGTGTGTTTCTGTGGTAGCGTAGCTCCTAAACGAATGAACATTTTTCCCAAAAGGATATAGGTTTTATTCAAGTTTTTACGGTTTTGTTCCCTCAAAAAGGAAAATCGGAACCCTTATAACACCGTTTATTGTCCATCAAGACCGCAGGATGGCGTAATAAATACCAAGCTGAAATTTATATATTAGGTCAACTGTCTCATGCTGTGTAAGCTGTGAAAAAAACAAACTGTTTAACCAACGCAATCAATAGATACAGCCATGATACAGCCGTTTAATAAAAAAAAAGCTAGATCTGTCTAAGGACCTGCTAGGCAAGGCGGGAGATAATTAGATTGTAATGACAAGAATATCCGGCTGGCTAAACCCTGAGCTGTAGCTAGCTGCAGCTGGCCGTAGCTAGCTGTAGCTAGCTGCAGCTAGCCGTAGCTACGGGGTTTACCCGCTATTGGTATTGTATATTTCAACAAAAGACGAATATTATTATTTATCAATTTCTCATTTTTCTACCGTATTTTTTATGAGGTGACACTTACATTTGTTTAGCGGGTACGACCACGGCTCTACCTTGACCATTTTTGTACCTATGCATTTCTGGATTTCAAATTGAATTATTTTCTTGTTTTAAGACCCCTTTTTTGCGAAGTCGGGTTATAGTTTTTAAACTTTTTTTTAAAATGTTTTATTGTTTTAACGTTATTTTTGCGGCTCAAAAAGAAGAAACTGCAAAAATTAAAAAATACATACATTAGAGGTGTCAAGGGACACCCGGATGGAACGAAGTTATTATTTTTTATTATTTATTATTTACAAAAAACCTGTATACACTCAACAAAAATAATCGTCGCGACACCACACTGTTCAATGCGAAATAGAAATTAAAATATCTGGCTTGCTTTATATAAGAGAGAGAGAGACAGACAGAGAAACATGCGACGCCGCACAGATTACAATAGCTTACTATAGCAAAAAGTGTCGTGATAACTTTTCGTAAGATTTTTTTCCGTCTAGCCCCCTTTCACAACGCGCGATAAGGAACTTCGTTCCAATAAAAATACTTTTCTCGAATGAGAAAAGGTAAGTAAGTATACCTATAAATTGCGAAGTTATAGTGACTAGTATTTGTAACTCCCTCACCTTTTCAGTGTCGGTAGCCTATTTTGTTGAAACCAGGCCAGCTACGCACTAGTTATTTATAGAGCCCAAGTGCGTGCGCTATACACAAGGACACTCTCTCTTCCTTTTACTCACATAACCCAGTGGGACAGTTAACCGACACGACTGGCGGGAGATCAGGCGCAGGACCGACTTTTTACATGTCCATCCGACGAATGGATCATCTTTTTTTTTTGATATTTTTAGATATACATAATTCCTTGAAACAATAGACCACGAAAGCCACTGGTAGAAAGTGTTCCAGTTCAATAAATATTGTCATGTCCTCACTGTCTCGTCGCTCCAACTGTCAGTTGACGATTGTGCCCTGACGAGGTGTAGCATTGTCTCTGCCAACACGCCGCGCCCGCCCGCGCCGCGCCGGCGACTCCTGACTGCTCACCGAATATCATTACCATCAGACCCCAACCCCTGACATTATAGCTACGCAAAAACACTAATAATGTACACAGGATGGTATACCGGATTAGTGTGTGTTAAATATTGTCTTTAGTTAGCGTTACATAACATAATAATAATAGCTAGAAACCAGGTACGCGGGAGAAATTAATGCAATTTAAACAAAGTGATTTTGTCTCAGTTTAAATTGCTTCAAACTGTATGATGCGTTTTTATGATGACTCTACATAGGTGTTACTCGTATTAATCTATACATAATGGATGTAGATATTTTATGTTCTAGTTGTAAACAGAGTATTTAAAAACATCAATTTAAAGGTCATTAAATTGATTAGAAAATATTTTGAAATTTATCAAATTGAATAAAATTACTAACGACAAAATTGAACATATTCACGGATGGGAGTTCGGGCGGTTGTTTAGCAACACGCTGTATAAATTGGCAATGTGTCAAAAGTCGTTTACTTCAATTTAATTTAAATTCTTACTGTGTAAGAGTACAAAAAGTAATAATAACTTAATACCGAAATCTCTGTCGGGATTTCAGAGACTGTGGCCAGTTTTATTGAAACCGGGCCGTTTTAAAAGGGTTTGCATAAACAATGACCTAGAACGACTACTTATTTCTGGCCATGAGAAACAGGTATCGCGCCGACCGGAGCGTATTGAAATCATATAGGTAGTTTTATTATTTTTTGACGTCACACGCCCTCCAAAGGAGGAGCAAAGCTCTAAGTCTAAACCAAAGGGCCACGGAGACCATAAAGATAATACAATTAAAATAATATACTTAGAACAATAAACAGTTAACAGACACATGACATTAGGCTTAACTCACATTGACATGTAGTCGAAGCGTAGCGATTTTTTGTGTTTTTCCCGATATCATATTTAAATCAATATTGATTTATTTTAAAAGTACAAAATATTATAACCATGCAAATACCTAGTTAGAAGTAAGCGATGTTTTTCTAGTGAAAAAATGACGCGTCGCGACGCTTTGACTCTGCGCCGATGTGAGTTGAGCTTAAGATTACCTGAAAATAAAATACAAAAGCAATTTAATTAACAACGCGAAGGATCGTAACAAAAGCAAAACCGATTCCCAACGACTCCTAACGCCACCTATTAGCACATCTCATGCATTACGCATGGCGGCGGCGGCCGGCAGATGGCGCTGCGATTTATGACCGCTTTACTGTTATTGCCACTTGCCTCTTCCCAGGCTTTTATCTAAATTACATCTATTTCTTTGTTATGCGTCTTAACATATTTGTTTGCTTGCTAACCATTATTTTGCCTAACTTGAGACTTTGGCTAAGATTTGTGTTACGTTTGTACCTACATACCTACTTAAGTGTTATTTGATAAATAGCCTTTGCCCACGGCTCTGTCTGCATAAATACAGTCTCACACGGGAACACTGTAGCTTTTCGGTATAAAAAGTGTTAATCGAGCATTAGAATTAAAAAATATAATAATTTACTAGCTAGCTATAGAAAGTACCATAATATGTATTACTCCTGAAGGTTAGCTTTCGGCCAATACAAAATTATATCAAAATTGGTTCAGTCGATTGCGCGTGGAGAAGTAACAAGAATGCACACATATTTTCGCCCTTATATTAGTTTGATATGATGATACATTTTAACCAAAGAAGCAGACTCACTCCCGAACTCATATTTAATGCTTATGTAAGGAGCTTCTCATTAAAAAAATATAATAAAGACTATATATATTTTCTGTCAAAATTAAGTAGAGCTTAAGTACCTATTAGGTAGTTAATTAAGTGATCGTTAACTGACCCTGACCCTGAGTGCGGCCGTCTAAGTATTGTAATATAATTATGTTTTTATTAAATAGAGAAATTATTTTTTCTTTAGTTAAAAGTACTTTAGACAATGTTAGCTTGCAAAACATACTTATAATATATATATGCTATTAAGAGCTTATAATCTTATTCAAGCGTCTTGATGGGAACGAAATGCCTCACGACAAAGATTTTTTGCTTTTTCCAGCAGTAACTATCCGTTTTCCTCCGGAAGTGTGGGCACTCTATTCGGGGATAACAATCGCAGGCATTTACCTAATGTATGGTGGTATTAGTGAGTTTGTCTCCCAACTCCCGAGTGGAGTCCCGGGCTTAATGCTAAGTGACGTGGAATGTTATAACAATACAATTTGTATGAATCAACATCATCAGGTTAATTTCAGCTCAGCCCCTGATGACGTAACTTCGGTGGCTTTCCAATTTCTGAAAATCGACTGTCATTTTGACGTTTGAACTTTTTAAAATAAGTACGATTCAAAAGTTAAAATGTCAAAATTTTGTCATTTAAATACATATTTTTAATCCTGTTTTTCGCTGTTAGTTTGTTTTTATTTCAGTATCAACTTAAGTTTTGCACGCATAATATGTAAATCGAATGACAATGCAATATCTATTTGACACTGCTGATCTGATGAAGAAAGGAAAATCCATAGGACCTCGGTATAAGGGCACAGCCTCATCGAATTCAAGGTGACATCGCTAATTATCGCTATCGACATACGAATTCGCTTGTCAGTTAGCGAAGCTTATGTCAAATCCCTACATTTTGTTTTCGAACTTCGTAAGCGATAACTAGCGATGGCATCTTCTATCAGGACCCTGCTCGTCAGTAGTACGCGACGCTTTAGTTCAGTGCGTGTTGTTGTTAAGCCTAAGAAGTCGCAGTCAAGCTGGTTGTCTATATTATAATGTTTACCCGAGACATTGAAGAAATGCGTGTACACCGAAGGACTCATACCGTAAACGTTACTAACCCAGTTCCATGTTACTACCTAATATGTATTAGGTAGGTTACTGTACCAATGGAACTGGGTTAGTACACTATTCCGGGATAGCAATCGTTAGCAGTTGCACTACGAAAAGAGTGAAACACAAATGACCGCATGGAATGCAGATATCAATCGCATTTACCTTTTCCGAAATAAATAAAGGTACAGACGTGCCACAAATCACCATACAATTAATACATTATACGGCTAGTTGTACGGCTAGTGATGTGTAGCCGATGGTTAATTTATAGCTCACATCACTATTGGTGGTGGTGTGGTGGGGCCGCGGAATGGGGTTTGTATGTAAACGAGCCGTGAGCGCGATTTGTTCTGCCGAGGTTTCTTTGTGTGGCAACATTGGCGGATTTATATAGAGCAGAACATGCAAAGACAAACATGTAAGGGGTAGTAAAATAGAAGCCGTAAGCCATACCGTAAGCTGTCTTACAAAACGTCAAAGGCTAAAAACCGTAACCGTGAAAGAGGACGATTTCATTTCGTCATTTTTTATGGTTTTTTCAAGTTTAGAGTTCAATTTTACGACGTTCTAATTCAGACTTTATTGTACATACATTAAACAAGTGACATTTTAAATTGGTAGAATTTATGCACTAATGCTAGCTGGGACGGGAAATGGGGCTGTTAGCTAACCGACATTGTCATTTATTTTCTTCCACATAGCGGGTTCCGCGTTGCGGGTTTCGTGGTGCGGGTTCTACATAGTTCCGCGTTACAGGTTCCTTGTTGCGGGTTCCGGGTTCCGCGATGTAATTGAATTTCATCACAAACTGTTTGTATGCTCAACGAAGTGGGCACGGGTTTATTATCTACTTTGTGGCGCGGGTCAGCTGCTAGTAAATATATAAAGGGCGAATACGGTATACAGTAAACAGTGATTGATCGATGACTAACTGACTAGGTATTTATCATTGATGATTTTGCAAGTGTGTATTGTCTGCTGCCGCTGTGTGTCTGTTGCGGTATTAACAGCTCCGTGCAGTTCCACAGAAATTTAATCTGTATAATGTTTTCCGATTCGCAACTTGACTTGTGGCTCGTACTTTACATTTGCAATTTTATACAAAATAATTCCATAAAAAGCGCCTCTATTCCCACCGGGTAAGGACTAAACGAGAGAAAATTAAATGCGGCAGATTCTGATTTCACAAATATTGTAATGGCGCCCGGGATCCCCGCCAAAGTGAACGAAAATCGGCCATTTGGATTACTTTCCCGCTTTTTCCTTTGAAGCATCAATCTGTAATACGCTAAACCGATCCCCACTTACATTAAATCAAAATATATTTCCGTGAACGCCGATTCTTTATTTATTGTCGAGTGATATCTTTGATTTTGCCCGAACAAAATTAAGCGCGTTTTATTTATTTGTTTCCATTTTGGGCACTTTCTGTGTGTACCTAATTATTGTGGACACACTCAATCTATTTTTAAATGAACGATTTTTTTCCTATTCTCAGTTATAGGTATTCTCTTACATAATATATTTACGCTTAGCACGAGAGGAAATGAACACTCGATCATTATGGAAGATAAAAATAAAGAAATTCCTTATTCACTAACCTAGTGTAGTAAGTAAGATCTAGTGACTAGTACCTAGGTACCTTAGGTAGGTAATAGGTATTATTACCTACCTAAGGTAGGTACTAGTCACTAGATCTTTAGTTTTGGTAGGTACGTAATAATCAACCTACTTATTTAAGCGCTAACAACTTTAAATTAAAAAAAGTGATCCCAAAATAACCAGAAGATTATAGAAGGTGACGTAGATTTAAATATTTCCTATCTTATTCTTTATAGGCAAAAAATGCGAAATAACTAAATAAATTATTTTTTGAGTAGGTATTAGTAAAATAGGTATACTCACAACCTCCTATCGTTATATTATTATGGAGTATGAAGTATATTTTATACCCCATAAAGTTTTATATTTGCTATAGACCAGTTGATGGTGATTATGGTTTGATAGCCGATAGACTTTAATTTGCCATAAATTGCTCATAAAATTGTGTTTATATCCATCGTGGCGGAAAAATGTCTAATCAATAAAAGCCATAATTATCTAAGATCCCATAAATTAATTTTAATTAGATACCTACATGTAAAATCTAACATACTTATACCTATATACTTCTATTATCTCAAAAGACAAAAACATATTATATTTTTCTTAGATATAGAACTAACTGTAATTAGAAGTATGTAGTGGAAACTATTGAGTTTAATTTCTTGTTGTCTTACTTTTGTGGTTTTAACTGTAACTTTGTACCTAGAAACATGAAAATTGAAAACACATTCTAACACCATCTTTTGACAAGTTATTACAATTTAATTCATGACATATTGCTATTCGACGCTAGATGTCACTTTTTAGAAATGTATAATGAAACCAATTCAAATAGATAAAGAAGGTTCCTTCTCCTACAGGTAATTAATTGCGACACTTAGTTTTTGATTTAGGCCAATACAATACATGCGCATTTTTGTGTGATTGGTTTATAAATCGAAAACTATTTTGTGATTGGTGAACTTGTGACGTTGACTACTGTCAACAGTCACTCTGACATATGGACGACACACAGCTGACTTTTAAATTAATCGAATTATGCGCTATAAATTATAAAACAGAAATGTGCTCTTATTTATCAGGAATGGACGTACATTGTTAATGAAAATGATGTTGTTTACTTAAAGAATATTATAATGTTTATTTATCGTCCAGGTTTTGGCAATAATAGAATAGTGTTAATAAATTATCAATATGAAAGTTGTGGAAGGTAAAATTGTTGTGCTCGGCTCACAAGGTAAGTTTCAATAAACTTTTTAATTTAAAACAAATGTAGACAGTATTGTGGTAGATTTAACAAACCGGAAAAACTGGTGTTCGTAGCCTACGATGCAATACTATGTGTAATATTGTATAATGAGCCCGCATATCATCAATTACAAAATGTAAAAAATTACCCCTCATATCAAACTTTTGATAAGTTTGTGTATTTTAAAACTTCGTGTAAACATTTGCGATTTCCGCTTTCAAAGTTATTTACTCTTTTAAAAAGATTGTGACTAACATTGCCAAGAAAAATATAAAGAATCATTATTATAACATTGCAATTTCTTTATTCGAAAAGTTTAAAAGTAATGATATTTATTCTATCAAATAAACTACATTCGTATACATACTAATATTGGTTGAGAGGAACCTTTAAATCTATTACTTTCCTATACCCTAGCAAACATTTTTTAATCCCTTGAATTATATGCCTTCTTTACTTAAAATTAAGGTCACTTAAAGGATAGTACTGAACTAACTTGTTATGGTAAATGATATGTTGGTCAGCAGTCCACAGTCAGCAGAGCATAAACTGTAACAAAGACAACATAACTTGCCGTAACACTGTTTATTAGCATTTATTATGTACCTAAAACCATTTGTTTTAAATAAAGTAGCAATAAAAAATAAAGGACATCCATCTCAGGATGCATCAGTTTGTTATTTAAATATCAATGAGTAGAAATGTAATAAAATCAACATATAGACCTTTAGTTATATATGATAAAAATATAATAAGATATGACTCATGCATTAAACCTATTTAAAGTACTATATTATGGATATATGATGTAAAACTACATAAAAACTATTTTCAAATATGCAAAAAATAAGTCACTTTAAACATATAGTTTTTTAGTTGGTGAATATATTTTAATACAATAACTTATATACAAAAAAAATGTTACCCAACTTCTAATGTAAAAAAAAAACTAGATAATCATTTAAAAGAATACTTGAAATTCTAGTTCCCTCATAGATTTCCTTCTCAATTTAGCTAAATTTAACTATTTATCTACTCAGTCTTCATAATTTTAAAGTTGGACAAACCAAATATGAGTTCTATAAAATATATTGTTTAGGATGTAAGTAGGTGGCTTACATATTTTTTTTTTATTCAAGTGTAACATGCAGTGTATGCAGATATGCACACACGCATTTGTATGCATGTGTGATGTAGCCTGTAGTGCTTAGTCTTTAAGACTAATTTTATTGTACAGTTATAATTTAGTAGTAAGGGTATGTTCCCCCGCCGGCACCTATGTACCAATACCTATGTATACTCGATAATACATAATTTATTTGTATAATATAATTATTATTTACAACCAAGTCCAAGTGTTAACTTTTATTTAACAACCATATAGGCCACATTCTTACACAAGGATTTCTGAAATTCTTTATGCTGATACCAACTTAAAGCTGAAACCATCATTTCAGTATTCAGATGTAAAATAATATGGGGATAACTACTGTAATTGTTATTTTATTGGTAGCATATGCTTGCAGTGTACAAGCAATGTCGAAATTTTCAAATTTTTATCCTCAAAGACTTAGGCCGTGTTTCACCAAGCAATGTTAAAGTTAACGCCATGTTAAATATCATGTTATCCCTCTCGTTTTTCCTGTCAATGAATGAGATGGCATGGTATTTTAACATGGCGTTAACTTTAACATTGCTTGGTGAAACACGGCCTAAGCAATTTTGTTTACTAGTAAATAAAATAACAAGAGCTCCCATCTAACTACAAATTCGGTCTTTTAAAATGAATAAATTTCTCTTTATGTCACCTAGTAATTTATTGGAACGAAGTAAAGACAAAAAATATCTTAATATTGTAAATAACAATATTTAAAACCAACTATATTTTTGGGTAACTTGTATTTACATTACTATGAAAGATATATATTATTTTCTGTTCCTCCTGTAAAATCTTGACATATTGAGTTAGAAGGTCTTGACGGTTAACCGTCGATATTCGAAACAAGAGAGGAGTGAGAATCGAAACCCCGACCTAAGACTAAGTCGAGAACTTATGCCTCTTAGTTAAGAATTCTTACAATTGTAATTGGATTTCACACTATTACATTAGCAGCTGCGATCACTCTTCCGTATATTAAATTCATTAGTCATTAGTGGTCATTACTCATAGCTGTACAAAGTTTCGCTTCACTATTGTATACAATGTTATTTACCTGATTATTACATAAGTTGTGGACCAAGTATTAAATTGGGCATTATACATAATGCCCGGTCATGCTCCATAAACAAACCGTTTATGTTACTCAAAATATATGTATGAAAGAATTATTCCTTTTTAATAATCATAATAACAAAAACCAACGTGAGCAATCGATGTTTCGATATACGATAATCGCGTGGTGTTCCCGACATCCACGCGAACGAAGTCGCGGGCACAGCTAGTTATTATACATAGAAATTGATATTTTTGGAAATCACTGCCATAGACATTTTCGAGGATTGATTGAGCCGCAGTGATTCCCTAAGATTCCAAAAAGGAAATTTGCAACCCCAGGCTCAGGAGACTTGAAGGGGATTATGCCTACATCATAAAAAGTGTAACTAGGTATACACTGTAAAATCATTCGAGCTCGTTTGGTTTTTCTCGACAAAAAACAGAAGCAAAACCAAATCGTATGTTTTCCAATTCCACCACTACCATAGGCAGGGCTGCCATCCTTTCGAGTTTCCCCGGATTTGTCCTAGTTCAGAAAACGGCCGGATAGCGTCCGGGTGTGGTTCTATTTGTAGTCCGAGTATAAAACTTGTCTTGGGCCGCTCGCGACTTACCCACTGTGCTCGCACGTAGGGTTGCCATCCGTCCGGGTTTCCCCAGATTTGTCCTACTTTTGAGTCTACTTTGCGTCCGGGGAGCGTCTGGACCGGACTGCTGATGTCTGAATTTAGATTTTTTGGAATTTGTTGAGGCGTACATTTGTTGGTTTAGGGCTCCAGAGTCCGGGTTTGGTTGCGTTATGTCCTGGTTTTTTTATTTTGTATATGCCAACCCTACTCGCACACCGCGACCAACTGACTAACCGTCAACAGACTCATATTGACATGTGGGTTTCGTACCCTAAAATACGTGGGTTATGTTATCACATGTGTTGTCCTGGTTGCCAAATTGTTCGGAAACCCTAACGATAGGCAACTACATACTGTAATAAATATAACATAGTAAGTCTCGATTTCACCAACGCATGTTAAAATACAATGCCTTCTCATTCATTGATAGAAATTACGAGAGGAACAACAAGATATTTAACGAAGGATTAACTTTAACATTGCTTGGTGTGCTCACCCTTAAAGTATTAATTTAGTATAATAAATAACTACAGCACAAGCAAAGAAGGAAATTAAATTGTATGGAAATAATAGAGCTATTTTGTTTATTTATTACATGTTTATCATAGGATACAACATGTTGTTTCTATTCTATTATTGTTTGTCAATCAGCGCTTGTGTTTGAAGAAGGGAACGCCTTACACTATCACTATCTGCTGAGGTTGTGATGATAACCTCCAGTTAAATTTCGGACAAAACATACGGCATGATTATGTGCATATATTACATGAGCATACATAGTACACGGGCCACTAGATAGTTTTGTTACTACGGACTTTTATTATCTACTTTGTGCTACGGACTACCTTATGTATGTATAATAATAATAATAATATCTATGGACGCTTCACACCACGTCAATCTGGCCCTGTGCTAAGTATCCGAAGAACTGGTGTTACAGGTACCAGACAACGGAAATATATTTAATACTTTTATACTATACACATATTTAAGATTTTTATTATATTATACACAAATTTAATACACATCCATGACCCAGGAACATTGAAAACTTTTTGTTCCCTCGGCGGGATTCGAACCCGCGACCTTTCGTTCGAGCGCCAACGCGCTCAACCAACTGCGCTACGGAGGTCGTCATCAATTCGTATGTTTTGTCCGAAATCTGGAGGTTATCATTACGACCTACCTAGTGCTAGACAATGAAAAAAACCGTGATATGGTTCATGAGAAAAAGCCTAATGACAGGCAGACTAATCATGAGCGCCGAGCCGATTTCGGCCGGCAGCAGCAGGATCCAACTGCTGACAATTCCTACTTCCAGCACGCCAAATTACCGTGTATTATTTGAAGACATGAATGGATGAAGGAGATACGTAGCAAAATTATGATTTTGAGAAAATTCGGTGCAAATTGTCACTTAAACCTTTTAGAATACGTCGTAAAGTATTAAGTACAATAACCTATCTAGAATCAATATACTATGTTTTATATAGTAGGTTGGTTGAAATTAAAGATTCATTTGAAACCGTAGATTTATTGTAACTTGCTTGTGTGAACAAAAAGGAATGAATAGGAAAACGAAATGACAAAGCAATATAGAAGCAATAGGCGCTCGAACATACTTAATACGTTACTACATAATATCCTAAAATGTTTATGACAGTTTGAACTCAATTTTCTTAAAAACAGAATTTTTCTACATATCACCTTAATCGATTCATGTCTTAATTTCTATTACTCGAACGATACTACTTGATAGTAAGCTCAAATACGCGCCCAAGATCTCTGTACTAAGATTTGTATGTGTTTTGCGCCGCAGCGACTGCAGACGATGATCGACCGGCGAGCACGGTCGACGCGCCGTCGGAATATTTCGCTTAGCGTCTATGTCTAAGACAGACGAGCGATGAATTCTTATTTAAAGCACGTAAGGTCCTACATTTGCGAACCCTAAATACAAGGTGTAAAATAAATGAATGACAATACTTTAGGGTGTATATGTGCCTAGTAGGTACGTACGTATGTACAGTTTACTGTGAAAGTATCAGCGCTGGTACTTTCACAGTCAACTCTACATACGGGACCCATGCACATTACACACCGTAAAGTATTATCACTCATTAATATTACAAGCTGTAATAGGCTTATTATTAGACACAAAGTAGATATATAACAGAGACACTACCTAGTACTAGAAAATGGTAATATTTTTACTTAATTCGGTAAATTTACATTTTATAATTTACAAACGTTAATAGTAGTGACTAGTGACATCTATTGCAATTTTTTTGTATTAAAGATAGATTGTATGGGATGGTAGGCCATAACTATAGATACATATTGTAAGTCGATTAGTACTTAGTCAATAGAAACCAGTTTTTTACTACGCAGGATGTACCCATTACCGCCTATAAGGGCCGTGACAGACGACGCTCAAATGTCAACTGTATTGATTGGCGTTAAAGCTCAATTTGCTGTGAATAGATGTTGACATTCTTATAGTACAGACTCGCCTGATGCGTTACATCGAGGACACGGTGGGCGCCCTTTACTATAAATATTATCATAAAATACTTATAGGTTCTGAAGAAAAAAAAAGATATTTTTACTAGGAATATAATGAAGAGAGCTCCACGGGGAAATAGTTAGACTACTTATTACCGTGGTAAAATGAACGATTCTCGTGGGATTGTCTGATGCGCTCAGGAAGTCGCAGACGACATGTAATTGATGAAAACCATTGGGATGTTGGTTGATTTTATACCGTAAACACAGTCTACAGTTTGTCTTAGTTATTCTAATGTTTATTAATTAATTATTATTCAACTAGACACCCTACCTATCTTCATGTGAAGAGCATTTAGCTGTGATTACTCAGGCTAACATACTGCGAGTTTTTTTTTAACAGCTGGCGAACTACTTTTTAACCGACTTCCAAAAAAAGGAGGAGGTTCTCAATTCGTCTGTATGTTTGTTACCTCAGAACTTTCGCCTGGGTGAACCGATTTGGATGATTTTTTTTTATCTGAAAGGTGGTGCGTTTGGTCCCATTGTCACCAAAGTGGTGACCTGATGATGGGATCCGTGAGGAATCGAGGGAACTCCTCAAAATTTATATGGAAACATACACTGAATGTTTCCATATAAATTTTGAGGCATGGAAATTTGGCCACCCTGTTATTTTTGTCTAAACGTCTCAAATTTGCCTGTATTGTAATGAAATTAATGTCAGACAATAAAAAATACATTTCTTCGTGTTTCCTGATCAATTTTACAGCCACTGACATGGTTTTTAATTTAAAAATAAGTTTTTAATAAAATCGCTATATTTCTAAGCATAAAATAATATTTTCCAAAACACTCTGAATTCAAAAGTAATAACAGTTTTCCAATTTTTTTTTCATTTTAATATGGGGTATTTCCTCCTCTTGCTCTGATGACCATCTGCATGCGGTCTGGCATGATTTAGATAATGTTTTTGATTTCAGTTTGGGATAGGTTCTCCCAAGAGTTAATCGCAGCGCTACGAAGCTCTCCGAGGGTTGCTGGCGGGTTAGGGGATGTTTTTATTATTCTTTTGAGCATGTCCCAGATGTGTACTATAGGATTCAGGTCTGGACTGCGGGCAGACCACTGCAGTTTTTGTATACCGAGACTTTGAAGGTACTCATTTACGCAACGAGCTACTTGTGGCCGTGCATTATCGTGCATTAAACGAAACTGGTCATACCCTATAAACCCCGAATTGAGCATAACGTGATCCGGGATAACTTCTTCGATGTATCGTGTCGCAGTTAATCGATTGTCAACGACAACCAACTCTGTACGAGCGGTGGAACTTATTCCTCCCCACACCATTATAAAGCCTCCACCGTAACAGACGGTATTTACAGTCGTATTGGGTAAATACCGTTCTTTTTTTCTTCGCCACACTCGTAAACGACCGTCTCGATCTCGTAAAGAAATCCTACATTTGACAGTAAACAGCACTCGACTCCATTCTTCATGGGTCCAGTAAGCAAGATCACGTGCAAAATGTAGACGAGCATCTCGATGTTGTTTGAGCAGTTCAGGTCCTAGTGCTGGCCTACGTGCCTTTAAATTAGCTTCCTCCATACGTCTTCTTATTGTACGCTCGCTAACACTCACATCTGTCGCAATTTGGAACCGCTGACGAACCTCGACTGCAGTAAGGAACCGATTCCGTAAGATCTCTAGGACAATAAAACGGTCATCCCGTGCCGTTGTGCATCTGACACCCCCACTGCCTGGTCTTCTTGAGAAGCTACCAGTTTCTTAGTATCATTTTAAGTCTTACTGGATTGATGAACGAGGTAAATTGAGCGCAATAGCTACTTCGCGCTGTGTCAGTCCTTAGTCAATTAAGGCTACAGTTTGTGCCACTATTTCAGGCTCTAAAGGCATTATTTTAATTTTTAGGTGCAGTTTAAAGTTAAATGAACTCAACAATGTCAAAAGAATCAGAAGGACAAAGATGCACTTACACAAAACTAAATTAAAAATACGAACTTAATCCGTTGAGAGACGCGTTTCGACTAAAATTTAAATTTCTATTCGCATATGTTTTAAAATATAATTCATTTCCCTCTGAAAATAAAGATAGTTATTTTTCCATAGTACCCTTATAAGAAAAAATTGTTTAAAAATGTTAACATTTAAGAAATCGCCTAAAAAGTGCTTGGACGGGATTCCATGCCGCTCAGTGTATATCAATTTTGATTTTTTCTGAAGTAGCCCAAGTATATGTTACCAAATAGCAAGATTTTGCACCATATCCTGGACCTAAAGTAGTGAACAGAACTTCTGAGTCCTTAGAGATACACGTTTGAAGATTTCAGCGTTGTTTAAAGAAATGCAAGCATACGCCACTACGTCAATTACAGTCGAACTTGGTCTCATAGTTATCAAAGTGCATGCCTGATGATGGTGTCGTGAGGAATCGAGGGAACTCCTCGAAATTTATAGGATCACTAATAGTAATTTTGTATTTTTTTCGAGTAACATGCTTATGTTACTCGATATGCTTATATCCGTCTAATAACAAACATAATTTTGAATCAACTATCAAGGTATACCGCATAGATCAGAAACAGGCATCCAGGACTGCTTAGTCTTTGAAGTTATACGTTTGGAAATTACGACATCGCTTAAAGTACTGCAAGCATACTTTAAGCGATGCCACTATATCAATTACAGTACTCAACACCACCTCTGTCTTCACCAGATAGTAGGTATCCATATATACTATCATAACAATATGACGAAATAGGTAAATATTAAAAAGGGAAAAAATTGTTTTAAGCCAAATAAAGAAATGTAAATCAACTAAAAATAATAAAAGAGATATATAGACATCACATTCAGTTTAGCTGGTAGTTGGTACCGACTTTGATATTATTAAAATTTGTATATCATTTTATAGTCAATCAACTTGATATATATATAATTTTTGCGCTGCTCTGGCGGTAAATATCCCTACTCAGTCTACCCATAACTAAAAATCTTAAAATAAAATAATTTTAAACAAAAAAAACCGACTTCAAAAGTTAAACTATAAAGCAAAAAATAAATTTACTTCGCACAAAGTAATACTTATTTTCACTTAAGTAAATAAATTTATTCTATAATTTTGAAGTCGGTGCCAAGTAAGTACTTCAACAACCTTACTGCAATATCAAATTACTAAATATATGTAGGCAATTACAGAAAAAAGAATCAGAAAAAAATATACAACTATCAATGTAACTATTACTATATAATATATTATGTACCTACCAAAGTACTGGCTTACAAACTAATATTAAATGAAAACAAATTATGAAAGAACGCTGGACTTGGCACCGACTTCAAAATTATAGAATAAATTTATTTACTTAAGTGAAAATAAGTATTACTTTGTGCGAAGTAAATTTATTTTTTGCTTTTTAGTTTACCTTTTGAAGTCGGTTTTTTTTTGTTTAAAATTATTTTATACTATAAACATATTTAAGATTTTTAGTATATTAATACACAAATTTAATATACATCCATGAGCCAGAAGCACAGAAAACTTTTGTTCCTTCGGCAGGATTCGAACCTGCGACCTCTTGATCGCAGGTTCGAATCCTGCCGAGGGTTTTCAATTGTATAATTCAATGAAATGATTAAAGAATGATATGTTCTGTTTCAGGCGTGGGCAAGACGAGTATGGTGGTGCGGTACATCGGCAAGATGTTCAGCAAGCACATCTCGCCCACCATCGGCGCCTCCTTCTTCACCTGCAACATCAACCTGGAGGACAGCAGGATTAAGTTGCAGGTGTGTTGGTTACTCACTTGGTAATATTTTTATACAAACTTTTCAGGTTTTTGTTGTAGGTACCTACAGAAGTCATACACCATACTGCCGGCTTCCAATCGATGTTGATTAGTATAGTTTTATTATCTTCTTTGTGGTATCCCATATTTCATAATATTTAATCTAAAGGTACGATTCCACCAAAATAGTGTTCAGAACATTTGTTAGCCAACATTTTTTTCAGAATTCCAGCTGTGCCAATTTGTATGTGTTCCAATTTGTTAATGTTGCGTTAGCGAGTCCACCGGAACAAATATCTGTTACGCACAATGTTCGGAACAGTTCAGAACACCGGTGGAATCGCACCTTTATTCTTGTTCAAAAAGAAAATGATCGAAATGTAATCAGTTGAGTTTGATCGATGCTCGCAAAATCGTAAATAAAAAAAAAAGATTAAAAAACAATAACCCGACTTCGCAAAAAATGGGTCTAAAAAGTCTGAAACAAGAAAATAATTCAATTTGAAATCCAGAAATGCATAGGTACAAAAATGGTCAAGGTAGAGCCGTGGTCGCACCCGCTATTGGCATCGAGCCTTGAATTTTTTTTTCTACCGTATTTCGGTGTGAACTAATGCTTAGATTTTATTAGCGGGTACCACGGTTCTACCTTGACCATTTTTGTACCTATGCATTTCTGGATTTCAAATTGAATTATTTTCTTGTTTCAGACTTTTTAGACCCATTTTTTGCGAAGTCGGATTATAGTTTTTTTTATTATTTTTTTTTATTATATATTTTTCTGTTTCCACATCAAATATAATAATTATTATATTTTTATTTAATTGTCCATTACATAGAAAGTATCAACTCCTAGATACTACTTGTACGTCCGCATTTTAAACCTTTATTTTGAATGTAACAATAAAATATAATAATTAATAAAAAATATAAATACATATTCGTAATGTGCTTGCCAAGACCTATCTTTTGATACCAAACACGAGACAAACATCTTAATTTAATTTTTTTTGGAGATAGTTTTTGAGGTATCATTTTCAAAGTCTAAAATTTAAAAAAAAATTATATAGCCTTTGTTACTCGCGGCATTAATACAAATCGATTGACACCTCATTCATCAAAATCGGACTAGTAGTTTAGCCGCTACGAGGGAACATACATACATACATACATAGACTGCTAAAATCATTACCCTTCCTTTTGGCTTCGCCGAAGTCGGGTAAAAAGGCTACATTTAAAATATAGAATATGTCAAATAAAACGTTTTAGACGCTCTGCCATCTTCCATCAATTTTATGATAAATCTTTTTGCTAAAAGATGGCCACGTGCGAGTTTCTTACGCCGGTTCTTCTCGGCGGGTTAGGGTTGTGCCGGTGATAGCTTGTTTTTGTTGACTTTCTGAAAATAGCCTGTTAAGTTTCGTTTGGAAATAAAACGTATTTTATTTTATTTACTTATGTCACTGACAGTCCACCATTTTGTGTCACTATCCGCCATTTTGTGCAGGTGTGGGACACCGCGGGGCAGGAGCGGTTCCGGTCGATGGCGCCGCTGTATTACCGAAACGCGAACGCCGCGCTGCTGGTCTTCGACATCACCAGCGCGCCCAGCTTCCGCGCCATCGACGCCTGGGTGAAGGAGCTGCAGAGGTGAGCATGGTTTAACATTTTATTCTTGGTCTAATTATATACGAATGAAATATTTTATCCATTAGGTTAAATATTAAATAAGTATTTTATTCATTAGGCAACAATATTACATAGTATTTTATCCATTAGGCAACAAAATTACATAAGTATTTTATCCATTAAGCCACAGTATTACATACGGATTTTATCCATTTGGCTAAAGTGTTATATAAGTTTTTTATCCATTAGGCCACAGTATTACATAAGTGTTTTATCCATTAGGCCACAATATTACATACGTATTTTATCCATCAGGCCACAATATTACATATGTATTATTTTTTCTTATTACTTCATAATGATTAAGCCGGCCGTATCAACATCGTTATACAAATCGTGACAAGATCTAGACCTGTTAGATGTAATGAATGTATAACAAAACTTACCAATCTCTATCTGTAGGATTTACGGAAATCAGAATCTGCGTTACGTAAGTAATGTATGCAAAAATACAGTTTTAGGTTTTCTACATAAATATAGTTAACACTTCCTGAAAAATCTCGTATGGACACCCTCAAACTGTCTTACGCCAATTGGGCAATTCTAGTATCGCGCCTTCATAAATAGCTCTATGATGTTGCAGCAACGTGCCGGGCCCGCTGGTGGTGGCGCTAGTGGGCAACAAGTGCGACCTCGAGCACGCGCGCGCCGTCACCCGCGCCGAGGCGCAGCGTCTCGCCGCGGACATCGGCGCCGCGTACACCGAGACCTCCGCGCTGCACGACCAGGTATGAACTATTATCTTATTAAATATTAACTTATTATCGTCATATCAATTAGATCGACAATTAGTACACTGCCGTAAGATACACGCACAAGCTACAGTACACACTTTACATTGTATTACACAAAACAGGATTGGTAAAAATCTAGGTAGATGTTAGAATGCTCAAAAATACCACCGCGAAAAGAACCAAGCGACCAAAGGTAAAGCGCCGCGCGCTGGAAAACAAAAACACGATATTTTAATCTTTCAAAACCAGCGCTATCTATGAAGAGAACAAGTCAGTGCTCAAGTGATTGGAGTCTCCGGCTAACAGTGTGTTAAACGCTTCTTTTACTCTGAACGCTCAGATCATTCATATCGCACACTGTCGTTTCTTTAGCACAATATTGTAAATTACAAAATTTTCGATCTGATCGCTTTACTGCTACGACTGACAGATGTTAAATTTTGACACTTCGTGTTTATCTAATAATACAAGAATAATTCAAAAGAATCATTAATAAATTTCCTCCACGATAACCTAAAAATAACATCGAGATCAGTGAAATCTGTCAAATCCTTGGAAACGTCAAAAATTTACATTTTGCCTCATGGAGCTGGGTAGAAATAAGCAAAATGGCGTGATCATTCTGAGCGTTATGGTAAGGTGTACAAAAAGTTACGATCTAACGATTTTCTTTAACCTGGTTAGTTTCAAAGTAATCCACCAAGTAAAATACCAAAAGCCGTTGAGAATGAACTGATTTGATACTCGATTGTGTCGGGAGTAAGCCTGCAGGCCATATTCATAGTGCCCAAGTGTAAGCACTCTCTCTTCCTTCACTCTCGTAGCCCAGTGGGACGGATAACCGACACGACAGGCGCCGGACCGACTTTTTACATGCCGATCTGACGTATTGATCATCTTTCTTGTCCGACAGTCAGATGATCAGCCTGCATTGTCCTAACCAAACTTGAAAACAACATTTTTTGTTGTTCCAACGCGGGAATCGAACCCACGACCTGCGAGTCGAGAGCTAGCCTCTAAACCACTGGACCACGGAGGCGTCTGTATCTATACTAATATGTATTATAAAGCGGAAGAGTTTGAATGTTGGTTTGTTTGTTTAAATGCGCTAATCTCAGGAACTACCGGTCCGATTTGGAAAATTCTTTTTTTGTTGGATAATCCATTTATAGAGGAAGGCTTTAGGCTATATAACATTACGCTGCCACCAATAGGAGCGAAGCGTCAGTGAGAAATGTTGCAAAAACGGGGAAAATTATATACATTTGGGGACTTTCGTTGCGTGCGCTGCATAAACGGTTTAACACACAGCTAGTATTCTGTAATGTACATCAATATGTGTGTGTGTGTCAGGGCATCGAGCACGTGTTCGTGAACACGGCGCGCGAGCTCCTGGAGCTGTCCCGCACGGACACGGTCGCCTCGCTGCGCGCCTACCACTCGCCGGACGGGGAGAGGATACCTGTTGGTACGTTTGAGATCTGTTTAGAATGATTCGAGTATTTCTGATTCCGGAGACAGAAACCGCGACGATACTTTGTCTCCCGTAGAGGATACAATGGAGATTGTTACTAGGTATACAAATTGCTTAAAACTGATATCCCGGTAGAGCCTTTATCTATACTAATACACTAGTTTTTGTTTCATTGCAAAACATCAAGTAGTAATGATTACAGACATTTGAAATTCTTGTAAATTTCGCGGCCCGTAGCAGACGTAACATAACGTAATATTTTTTTCATCTATCTTTTTATTATATTTATAGAAATACAAGAAATACACAAGTCTTTATTTCATAGAAAAAGACCAAGTATTGATAAATTCACAGACATTTCAAATTCTTGAAAAATTAAAGTGTTGGAAAATGACGTCATCGCGTCGAGAATTTGAAATACGTATATCTCTGAAATTAATCATCGTACCGTAGCAATTTTTTCACTCATAATAATTTCAATTAAACATTGTTTTATCCTTATCCTTACATATTGACAAAAAAATGCTGTACAAAATTATAACAAAGCAGATTTGAACCTACGCCATAGATGTCATGGGATTCGAGTAACTCTAATGTGCAAATATTGCAGAGGTTTTAAAATATTGCACTCAGGACAATGATTAATGCTCCCTGGTTCATACTGACCTGAGTAATCCACTAACACCTGCAAATAGAAACAATAAGAGAGACTGTTACTTCTAGTAGCACCAAATACAAGTTAGAATAAAACAACATATGTTTTTTATACATTTCTCATTCTAGAGATGTACCCTAATTTTCTTTTACAAGAATAACTATTTTTTTGATGACTTCTTTAATAGGTATGCCGACGGAGGAGACGCCGACGCACACCGGCAAGGTGGAGCTGCCCGTGTGGGGGGACGGCATCGCGCACGGCGAGCTGCAGAAGCAGTGCTGCTGACTGCACCCACCGGGGGGGACGGCATCGCGCACGGCGAGCTGCAGAAGCAGTGCTGCTGACCGCACCCGCCGAGGGGGGACGGTATCGCGCACGGCGAGCTGCAGAAGCAGTGCTGCTGACCGCACCCGCCGGGGGACGACGACCCTCCGACAACAACTACTTCGCTAAGTAGATGATTGACTAGTATGTCTTTAATCCCACCAGAGGGACACAGGACCCCCTGACTCTTATTAAGGAAGCCCTCCGTCAATCTGCTTAGCGAAGATGACTGACTGGATAAGGGGTCCTTAATCCCACAAGGATTTACAGGACCCATGGCACTTAATAAGATGACCCCGTCAATCTATCAACGCGGATGACCCCCCTTTATCTACTTACCGAATGATAATATTATACAGCTTAATATTTAGTCGTGTTAATTCCAGCTTTTGCGCATGTAAATCTATGTCTATGCTGCTTAAAACACTATGGAAAATGTACGTGCCAATTGCCAACTCTTGTCCATGCCAGGACGATAATAAATGCAAATATGATGCAAAAGAAGGTTACTAATGGCCCGTTTCTATATCCGATCCATCTATAAGTAAGGATAGATCAGTTATTGAAACGCGCCATTGATCAATGGTGTATGCAATAGTTTGAAAATGGTGAGACGTCACAAAATATGGTATTTAAAAAATGTGGTTGTTATTACTTGTGTATACCAAATGTGCCTTATTATTACAGAAATAGTATGCTTACTGTTGTCAGATTTTGTTGCTAATATCACATAAATCGTTTGTTAAATATTTTATTTTGTTTTAAACAGAATTTCAATCTAATACTACTTATGTACACTAATATTATTTTATCTATTATTGAATGTTAGCATGTGTACCTTCTAAACACAGAGTTTTACACCGAATTGTTATGCCTGTTATTCTTATTCATAGTATTTTAAGATTAGTCAATAAGGATAGCTCTTGCTAAAATATGTTTAGTTATAAAAAAAATTATAAAGCCTACTTGCACCAGTCCAAGTTAAATTATAAAACTAGAATTAAGTAGTTTCCTATTCTGGAGTAAACTGAGAGTTAAATATATCTAACACTTTGTTAGTTACCCGAGTTATTTGCCACAAGTGGGACTTAGGCATTATGTTGTATAAAAAGTATTCTAAACACTTCCGTTATAATGTAGGTATTTAATTATTACTTTTCATAAATTTTATTTCGAAAAGTAATAAAGAATGGCAATTTTATTTTGTCAAGACTACGGGTACATATTGTGTATTTGTAATCCATTTTCTAAATCAAATATTTTGAATATATTATTCAAATACAATTTATTGATGTACCTACCCATGTTTATATGTTGACAAATTTTCTGTTTCTTTCAGTTACACTTTAACACGCTTACTATGATTAATTAATTTTATTCATAAAATGTTTAAGAAGTTTATGCTTAAATAAAGGATTAACTACTTGCTTAATCATTTTATGAATACTTGACTTAAGGCGTGTTTCACCAAGCAATGTTAAACTTAACGCCATGTTAAATATCATGTTATCCATCTCGTATTTCCTGTCAATGAATGAGATGGCATGGTATTTTAACATGGCGTTAACTTTAACATTGCTTGGTGAAACACGGCCTTAAGAGGAATGTTAAGAGTGACATTTTGAGTGTTTCGATGATTTGATTGAATGGTTTGTAAATTCTGTTATGACAATAAAGCATTATTTTCACAAATATGCTTTTTATTGAGCAAAGCCATTATATAAAAATTTTAATAGTTACCTACCTAATTTAATAATTTATAAAATAGCACAAAAGACAGTATGCAACCCAAAAGTAAATTTTGTCCAAGGATAAAGATTACCTACTTAACCTTTAACGGTCAAAGTGCAGGACAACCTATTAATGTTAAATGTAAAGTAAGGTTACTTTTAATTGTGGTATCGTGTGCTTTAACACAATAATTAAAAAACAAATTATAACAATAATATCTTTATTTCACAACAATTCTTGACACAACGCAATGAAATCACATTTTGTGATAAAACTTCCATCGTAAATAAATGCGTATTTTGTAAAAAGTTCATTGTCACATTTTATGTTCACTATCACACATTACTACTATTTTATATAAAAACTTAAAATATAAGCAATTATATCAATTTAATGGCTGTCAAAGTATCACATACACACATCGTGGTACCTTCATTGATATATTTCGGGACGCAAAACAGTCTTTAGAATTGGAAGTAGAATTTGTAAAATTAAGCATAGGGATAATTTTGAATATTCTAATTCAAAATAATTTTGAGGTAAATTTTTTGATGCAGCCCAGTTTCCGAAGGTTTTGCTCAGTAGATTATCTATTTAATAGCCCTTATTCGTTAAGGTATTATAGCTTATAGCGCTTATTCGATAGGGTCAAACTTACAGATCCTCATCTGGCTGATGTATTAAAGTTGGCATGCAGCGACAAGCCAGATCTGGGCAAATTTATATTCAAAAGTAACATTTGATGATTAACATCTTTGTTATTGTTATTTTTCATGCTCTTGATTAGATAGTTTATTTTATTTTAACACTATCCAATCAAGAGGCGCTATTGAATACATAAACTACGGACAAAAGGCACGGGCACCACACATCACACATTCTCATCTACAGCTCATCCTTGATCTCCTCCTCATCATCATCGTAGCCCTCGGAGTCGGCCGGCATCTCAGGCATGCCGCCCATCCCGCCCATGCCGCCCATACCGCCCATGCCACCGCCGAAACCGTACGGGTCGGGCCCGTGGACCTGTAATATGTCAAAACTGTTAGTCTCAACTCAAAAAGAAAATTCGTCAAGTTGTTTATTGTAACGTTCAACGTCTTAGCTAGTCTAGCATAGTCATTGAATGAGATATATATTTACATAATAAATATCTCATTCAATATGCATACAGTATACAATGAACTAAATTTAAATAACCTGACTAATTTTACGTCCGCTCTGTTAAAATTGCTTTGTTACAGTCCGCTAACTACTTGGACGTTGAGTGACGCTTGTCAATCAACGTACGGCCTAGTCATTCAATTAAATGTCGTCATTCAATAAACGCGCTAGACATTTAATCAAATAGTTGTTTCAATCAGTGAATGACTGCGACATATGCACCATGAATCACCCTGTATATTCCCCCGTTTTATGGCACCCACGGGGAAGAAGGATGATGGGGAGGTGCTATTCTTTCTCCCACAGATGGAGGAAAGGAAATGGATACTAACCTTTACATACTCCGCCTCCATCTCCGGTGTCCATGTGGTGTCCTCCTCGTTGGGCAACATCCACTCCTCACAGTACTTGGTATGCTTGAAGCAGATCTGAAACAACAAAGAGTAAGACGGTAATTAAAAAAGTAAAATCATGACTGCTTTTATTTTATATAGGTACCCGGTGTTACTCTCACAGTAAACACAAATCTAACTATAGGTTTCAAGCTGAAATCCATAGAGCCATTCAGGCTGCAGAGTGTGACAAACAACTAAACATACCTAATCTCGAACATAAACATTACCCTCCTTACGGCACAGTCGGGCAATACGGCCTGTGCTATACAAAGTGTAAAAAGCGCCATCCCCATAAGTTGGGGATTATAATAGGTACCTACCTACCTACTACTCATTACTCATTCTAGAAATTTACATTTTTCAATTTGATGTTCCTTGGTCTTATACTTATTATAAAAAATATTTCTACTTCTTACAATTTGTTATTTTTAAGCCGCAAGAATGATAAAAAAGCAAAAAAAAGGTACTTTACTCAATTATATAGCAAATTTACCCGGAGCCCCGATATAAGGTGCCATCGCTATTAACACAACAAATCCCCAATATTTTTTAATTTTTGATTATTTTTTAATTTTGAAAGTTCCAGACCCGCAAGCCATAATTAGAATCATTTGACACCTCATTGAAATCGTATAGCTTTGGCGTTATACAACAAACATACAAAATAGCTCACGGTGACGGTAGCCGGTTTTTTGTTAAAAAATATCCTATAACCCACGACACGACAGCGAGACAACAGGCGCAGGGGCCGATTTTTAACAATGTAATGTAACATATTTAGTCTTGATTTCACCAACGCATGTTAGGTAGCGGCTTGTTAAAATAACATGCCTTCTGATTCATTGTTAGGAATTACGAGAGGAACAACATGATATTTAACGAAGAATTAACTTTAACATTGCTTGGTGAAACACGCCCTTATTATTATTATTATTATACGCTAAGCATATAGTTAATAAAAATAATATAATAATTCATACAGTGTTATCATTAGACATATGCATGGACCTAACTAAACCTCATGACACCACAACAAGAAGTATGGTGAAAAAAGGTGTGTGTGTGTTATGGACACAGTCAGTTGTACGTGAATACATTATTTTAATATTTAGTTATATATAGGGTATGCTGTATTTCCGATTTTGTTCGTTTATTTATTTCGGCCCAATGAAAGCAACTTATAAGATGTATATCTATATATCTGCTATTTAATTGAATGACTAGCGCATTCATTGAATTCTGTTTTTACCAACAAATATCAACGAATCCGAGACTAGGACAGCTATTTAATATTTTATATTTAAACTTCACAATTTCCGAATGTGTATTATTATAACGCACATACATTAAAGTAAATTAATCAAAAATATATCAACACATTGCTATCTGTACAAGCTATTTGACGCCATTAAATAACCGCATTCATTCAAAGTCATCAACAGTCATTCAATTAAATATTAGCAGATTCAATCAAATGACTGCGACATATTCACGCTAACACTCTTTACAACTACCCTGTGTTCCAGGAGCTGATAGTAAACGAAAATAACGTTTTTTTCGTTCAGATTCGCGTTTCTTTAGCACTTTAAAGAATCATTATGATCGTTTTGAACTGTTCTTACTCGTGTTCCACAAGCAGGTGTCAGCTGTCAAAAATTGTTCAAAACGCTCAGAATGATCCCATCTTGTTTTTGACGTTTACTTAGATTTCACTGATCTCGATGTTATTTTTAAGTTATGGATCGAGCAAATTTATTATAGATTCTTTTATAATGTAGTTATTATTGTTAATTTAAAATATAAATAGAATTTATGAGATAAAAAGGAAATGTTAAATTTTGACATCTGTCAGTCGTTCCACTAGCAGTAAAGTTTGTTGAAACGTTCAGATCGAAAATTTCATTATTGTGCTAAAGAAACGACTGTGTGCGTTATGAATGATCTGAGCGTTCAGTGTAAAAAGAGCGCTTAAAGGAACACGCCCCTAAGCTCCAACTGGCGTGTGAGCGAGCGAGCACGTGTATCGTGTACCTCTTGCTCGGCGTCGGGCATGACGTCATCCTCGGGCCGGTTCTTGTACAGATCCGTGATCTCGTCCTCGTTTTCCTCGAACATGCGCTCGCACTGCAAAACACAAATAATATTACGGTTTAGCTGTTAGCAAACTAACTTGAGTTACAGGCAGACTACAGAAATATGTTTAATACTTTTATACTAAACATTAGCTGTGCTCGCGACTTCGTTCGCGTGGTTTTTGAGCAACTCACTACTTTCAAAAAGTCTCCCCGTTTTTGCAACATTTGACGCTTCGCTCCTATTGCTCGAAGCGTAATATTATATAGCCTAAAGCCTTCCTCTATGAATGGACTATCCAACAAAAAAATATTTTTTCCAATCGGACCAGAAGTTCCTGAGATTAGCGTGTTTAGACAAACAAACAAACTCTTCCGCTTTATAATATTAGTATAGATATTACAATTTTTTTATTATATTTGTTATATCCATGAGCCAGGAGGACAGAAAACTTTTTATTCCATCAATAGGATTCAAACTCGCGATTTCCAGTCGGAGCAACAACCCTACCACTTAGCTACAGAGCTTGTCAATGGTTATGATGATATTGAGATTGGCCTCTGTAAATGATACTTTTTATGTTAGATTAGATTAGACTCTGTTAAAGCAACTCTATACTCACATAGTACTCCAAACTCTTGTTGAGATCATCGTCTGTGACAAACTTAGTCTTGGAGAAGTCGGGGTTCATGCCTCCGCTCGGCAGGATCAGCTGCATGATTGCCAGCTTACCAGTTGACTTGTAGTACACGCGAACATAGTCATCCATCTTTTTACCTATAAAAAATATTCATACATTACATAATACTAATGTTTGGATGATGTCTTTGTAAAAGGGCATACAGGGAACAAAACTTATTTGTTTTAAATAAACAAGGAAAATATATAGTACCTAGATAGAGGCTACACATAAAAATATAATACAGGCTGAAGTTTTATTTTTTAACCATGTTAGGTTCAATCTCAAAAAGAGTATACTGTAATGAAATATAATGAGTAAACTGTTATATAAAAGTTATAATTTAATTATTGTGGGTGAATTTCGACGGAATAGCAGGCTGTCTAATCACTGAATTAATACATTTTATCTTATCTTAGATTAGGTTAAACCACGAAATTTACCAATTACACTCAATAATAGGACAATAAGTATAAATGTGTGTGTACATATTGCAAATTACTTGTTTTATATACCGCTTAAACAATATTACTTAAAAATACTTTATGTGGAGTAAAAATTGGTTATCATCCAATTTTTACATCATTAAATGAACTATGAAACACTGTATGAGCGTAATATTGTTTTTTTTTTCTACAACTAGACCAAGCTATACACAAAAAGAATGCTGGTTCTAATAAAACAATTCTAGTAATAGTGACACACTGAACACTCACAAATTCCGTCGATAAGTTCAGAGATGTAGACAGCGGAGCGATGTGCAGGTACCTTCTGCTGCATGGTGTTCCCGCTGGCATCCATCCGGAAGTTGCCCACCTGGAAAATATACACACATTTGTTAAGTTCTACCCTGTAATAGTATCCTTTTATAAACGGTTGTTTAGTTTCTACTAAGTACATATATGCAAAAAATGCAACAAAATATGACGGAGAAAAATAGGTACTAATTTGTAAAAAAGTTATTGTAGATTTTGGTAACAAAATTAACTTTAAAAAACTTACATCAACTTTTTTCCATTTTTCCACAGACTTTATAGCCATATTCAGCTCTTCAAATGTTGTTCGACAAACTGAAAACGTATAAATTTATATATTAACATCTGAAATAAGTATTACTTGGTTAGTAAATTTTTATAAATTTTAGTGAATAAAAACAAAATCTCATACACACCTAAACATTTTAAATTTTGCGGGTCAATTCTCGCAGATACTAAGGCATTTAAAGTAAATAAAAGAACAGTCAAAAGTTTGTAATCCATGTTAACTATATTTTACTATAATATCGTGGTTTTTCTCAAAGGTTAGGCACGTAATTGTAGAATTTTACAGATTTTTACTAAACTATAAATTCCCTACGTGTATGTTTATCATTTTGATAAATACACGAAATCGATTTTGATTGGTTTATTTTGACGTCGGTACATGGATACAATTTTAGAGGATAGAGCATTACTGACAGCAGAATACTGTAACTTTTCGTCGAAGCAAGCCAAACTGAGGCTTATGGTAACGTAATAGAGTCTGTACGTTGTTCCAAACACATCAGTTATATCTATGGTTGGACACTTCTGTCTCTTTTTTTAATATTGAATGTTCACAACTCGAATAAATAATTAAAGGTACTTGATCACATTAAGTGGGATTGAAGATACCATACGATACACATTAATATATTATTATTAAACAGTTCACAGCCCGGCAAAGTAGTTACTTAAATTCAGCAGCTGCTAGACGTGGACTATTACATCAGTGCCGGATCGTTAAAAACGTATATCCGCGGATTCGGATCTGATTACGGATATTTTAGTATCAAGATCCGCGGAAACAGAAACTTATTTTTATTTGATTGGTGTCAAGCTCGCCGCGACGTCTAATTATAAAAAAAATCTTGATTGATCTCATTAAAATTATAAAAAAAAAGACATGGCACTCGGGGACTGCCGCGGTAAAGCACTAATACTTAATCTGTGGGTAAAGCTATTGCATACCATTAATTTTTATCAGCATATCCGATACAACCAATGCCATCTAGAGGCGAGTTGCTGAACTAAAGAGACAAGCGCGATATATTTCAAAAAAGTTATTAATAGTTCTGCTATTTATCGATAGGTGGCAATAAAAAGTATCCGGTCGGAGTAGGGAGTTAGGTTATTTTCGTTACGGAATTTCTGGATTCGGTCTCCACGCTCAAGGCCCGCGATAGAAGCTATGCAATAGCTTAAAAAGTTTTAATTTTACCCATTAATCTTCTTAGAAGATCCGCGTGAAAAGTAACGGATACAGTTATGGGTTTTTCTTTTCCCTCGAATACCCACGTCCAGACACCATCACTGTTATAGTCAGTACTGAGCAAAGATTATTATTAGTATACTGAGTAAAAAATCTTAGGCTAGGATGAAGCCCTTATAGCATTAACGCATTTGTAATTTAGGGAAAGTTACTCTACGATGATTAATTATGAATATTGATTTTAGAGCATAAACTCATGGATAAGTGACGCACGAAAATTTTCTAACAAAACATTCTGTCAATTTTGGTGCGGGGAGGGTTGTGTCGTTACAAACGCACACACGTAGTAACTAATACTTAATCTGTGACGCACACTTAGAACACAAGACCATTTTTGTACACAAAATATATAACTTGCACTATTTAGATTTATATTAAAAAAGACGTAAGAAGTAAGAACATCTTTAAAAGTATACAATTGGATGGGTGTATAAATATAGATTGTTAAAACGAGACCACAGAATAAATAAAATTGAGTTCATTAATCTATTCAGACGATGTGTGTGGACGCCGCACATCGATACATCCCGTTTTTAATTTAAAATTGAATAAAAAGACATTGAATTTAAATATTTTAATATATTTAATAATTATTTAAACAGAAATATACAACTAAATAAAATAATAGTCACAAATCAATGGGTATTTCATATATTTTGAGATTCGACATGTTGGGACTTGGTTTTTCAGAAACTAACAGCGCTAAATGGACAGATTTTAAATTTTTTACCTCGGCTAGAGGGGAAATCGTCGTTAAGGCTAATCCATATAATTATAGATCTAAGGTCAAAGAGAATAAAATATTACATAACTACGTATTCTCTTGTCAGAATGTCTATGTCTTAAGTTTAAAGATTTTATTATCTCGAATTATTAATTTCTACTCTTTTGTATAAGTACTTAATATTGTTTCTTCAATTATGTTTTAAATATATGAACCGATAGTCAAGTCGGAACAAAAGTGTGTTTAAAAAAAGAAACTAAAAATTATTATATTTTGCTATGGCAACAATTTTTAATAGCAATTTAAGTAAACGGATATCAATCCAAAAACTTATAAGTTTTTCTATTGATGTAAACAATAACAGGATAATATTTCATTTTGAAAATATTCTTATAATCCAAATTCATATAATTAAATAACTATTTTATATAGGTTCACTTAATTTATTAGTAAAATATTTGCCCTTTCTAACTCCCTCGCTCACCCATTCTCCGGTTTTCCGCCCGCCACCCTCCACCATCAACTGACCCAAACCAAACCAACAGTTCGCATTCGGTCTCTGTGAACGTGGGACGTATGCTTAACGGAATGTTATTTTTTTTTGTGCATATTAAATCTTCTCAAAACCTAAAAATACCATAATTTTGTTGTTTTGCTGACTAAGAAGTGACAGTATCGTGAAATTTGTGAAGACAAAACATCGTTTCTATTAAAATAGAGGTAAGTGAATAGTAGACAGACTGCGTCTTTTCCCACTTCATGCATAATAGTTTTAACATTTTGTTAGTTTATTGCTTTGTCTTAATCTATATGCACACAACATTATTTTCAATGTTTGTAGTTTATTCCAGTTTCAGTAAAGATAATGTCCTCGCATTGCATCTGTGACACCGTATGTTCTATTTTTCGAAACTCCTATACAATTTTTAGCTCATTTTGTCATTAAGTTAATAGACAAACAATATTAGCGAAATTTAGGAAAGTATTTCATAATAATAAGCCGCGCGCGGTGTTCGACTGTGCGACGACCTGGCAACGCTATATTTGAAATCGCAATTTCGAGTCGTAATAAACACGTAAATCCTTATCCTGCCGGTATGACCCTTTGTTTTCCAAGTAAAATCGGCCCTTTGTCCTTCGCTTAGAGCGCTGGGTGCGCCGTGGTAAAGGAATTTCGACTCTAGAAAAGTGCCATAATACATGATGATATACATTCATCGTTCGAGCCTCGCTCTACTGTTCCCCGCGTCGTTTCGTCGTCTCTGTGTTCGTGTGTACCTACGCCTAGTACGTCAGTGTAGTCGTACAGTAGTTTGTTTATAGTATCCAACAGAGTGTTATAGCCTTTAAAGTTATCGACGTAAGGTTTAAAATGGTATTTAGGTCGACGTCCTCGTCGGTGTTTGTCTATCGATCTCTGCGGTGGCCAATGGCATATTATGTCCTGCGCGGCTGTGCCTCGCCCCTCCGGTGAAAGCCGGCTCGATGTATCATACTTGTGTATGATAAACACGATATTATATCTTATCATATTAGACGCAATTCTATTACAGTTTTATCCGAATGTAGCTGCCTAGATTTCTTAAATATACCTTGAAACCAATAAGTAAGCGGGTGATAGTCATAATTGTTTTTTGACTGGTTGGCCGATCGCTTAGCGTCACGGTCTTCGTTACGTTTGCTGTGCGGGGGGAGTGAGCCTGAAATAGAAGCGCGGATTGCAAGCGCACGACGTGGCAACACCGCCACACGGTGCGCTCAGTGTCGGTTCAAAATGGCGACTGTGCGTGATCGATACCGTGTAATTCTTGTTAAAATATCCGTATTTGTGATGAATTTCGTTGTTGGTCGGCCCGAATGGTGTCCTGAGACCCTGGGGCGTGGGCCTCGCAAGACAGTGCCCGACCTCAATGTACGTATCTTCAACCATATTGCGCCGACACCCCTAGTATGTATGGATATGTTAACTAGCTATATGCGTTCGAGATGATCTAGTTATGACACTAGCATATCCATTCTACTGCTAAGATAAATCGATCGTATGTAGTTAAAAAATAATAAACGATCACGCGGATGCCCCATTTTTCTTCTTTTTTCAGATATTACGTAACAATTTATAGGTTATAATTTAGATTTTATTGCTATATTTCACTAGTACACCTTAATATTCGGTTCATATCTTCAGAATATACTCTGCCTCTATCTTAAATGAATACTTAATAACTAATAAAAGCTGCTTTAACAAGATGCCCTAAAACCTCATTAATTCCAACAAAATGGCGGACTTCAATTACGAATTAAGACGCAGTACAATGTGCTTAATGCTGGCAACGTCGCAATTTTTAGTCGTCGTTTGCTCTATGAGATAAGAAAATTTCAAGGCTAGGCGTTTCGTATCCTCATAATAACACTGAAGTTAAAGTGCGTTGTGTTCAATTCACAGTAGCGTTTACATGCACAGCTAGTAGGTACACATCGGTAAACAGTTAGGCGATATGTAAAGAAATTATAAGTCATAGGTACCGATTTTTTTTATATTGTTTTAGATGCGTAAAATGATTATATTAAAATTATAGGCAGGTATAGGTATTGTGTTTCCGATTAGAACTTCTAATTTTAATTACATTTTTAGTATATACAAAAATAAAATACCCATATTTTAATGAGAATGTATCATAAAAGACTTAATTAAAAAAGTGTAGTCTCCCGTGAGAAATTTACATCCTAAGCTCTTATTTTCCTAATAAGGCGCTCCCGTCATACGGTGGGCATGATACAGCGGTAAATAAACATATTTTCCTAATTAAATAAAATGAGAGGTTTCCAAAACAGTGGTACTAGAAACCGTTTTTTACGTGAGAAACGTCCTCTACATGATGGCAACTATTTTAAGATACCAGAGCTAATTAAAAGTCGGATAGTTGTAATAATAATTTAATTCAACTAACTATATTATCATCTCGTTTCCATTTCGTTGCCGTTGCTGCAAATACTGCTACTGGAATGAACATTATTAAATAAAGCTTTTACTTTAACTTAACATACTAAGTAGTAGCTTTAGTAGATAGAGTAGATTTGTTTTTTTTTTAATTCAAGACAAGAAATTTAGAAACTGCAATTTTTTCAAAACTCCCTAAATGTGTAAATGCAAATAATAATAATTTGAAAGAAGATACTCCAATCAAAATGTGAAGTAACAAGTGTGAAGTAATAGTTGAAATTAAACATCTATTCAAGAAGAAGCATCTTCTAAAATAAAGAATATATTGTAGTGTTTTTTTTTATTTTCTATTCAATGCTAAAAATGTAATAAAATGATCATTTCTACATTTAATGTAAAAACTTATATGTAAATTATTTTATAAAACTGTTGTGCCTTTATAAATAATTTTAAATAAAGATCATAAAATATTATGTTGTTCTTTGAACACATTTGGTGGAACCATAATATAACACAATTCCGATGATTCATTGCCTATTATTTTTGATAAAAATTTAAATGATGTTTTCTAGTACATCACGAAGTGTGTGAGCTGTGACTATAAAATAAATAATATAAAGTCTATATTTACAGCTGTAGCCATACACCATATTGATTGAATCAGAACTTGACTATTATAAATTGTCATGCCAATCCATGCAGATCCCGATTAATTAAATTGACTGGTACTTGGGACTTGCTGATTGATAGTGACTCATGTTTGTCTACTTGGTTTGGATTAATGAATTATTTAATTATTAAATAGTTTATTTTTGGTGATCAATTTCAAAGTCGCACGTACGTTACGATGGCGCAGTTTTGCACTGTCTGAATAAACCTATAATTTTTATTATAATCCCAACGTTAAATGTTTCTTCGATATAAGTATGCCATTAACAGATACATAGTTGAGTGATTATTCGTATATGTATTTAACAGACTTCCAAAAAAGGAGGAGGTTCTCAATTCGTTTTTTTTATAATTTTTATGTATGTACACCGATTACTTTGATGTTAATGATCTACGACTCTACGACTTCAACGACTAAAAAGCTTAATATTCTTTTTGAAGTCAGTGTCAGCAACGGTGAGTTTCAAGTCAGCAACTTGATGTTGTTCTTTTGCCTGACACCGACTCCAAAAAGAAGATGAATTGAAAGTTCATTATAAAAGTATTATTTTATGCTTTATAGTTGTTGAAGTCGTTTATTTGTAAACGTAGTTTCTTTTTACCATTATGACTAAAACGTTCAGTTATGATGATAAAGACACTAAAAAGTAAAAAATTAAAAAAAAGAAATTACGTTTACAAAAACCCGACTTCAACGACTAAAAAGCTTAATATTCTTTTTGAAGTCAGTGTCAGCAACGGTGAGTTTCAAGTCAGCAACTTGATGTTGTTCTTTTGCCTGACACCGACTCCAAAAAGAAGATGAATTGAAAGTTCATTATAAAAGTATTATTTTATGCTTTATAGTTGTTGAAGTCGTTTTTTTTGTAAACGTAGTTTCTTTTTACCATTATGACTAAAACGTTCAGTTATGATCATAATATTCTTTGAGTGTCCTTAATAATAAGCTACTCATTGAACTTTTATTTACTAGATTTCAATGTAATAGCCGACACTGACAGTGTTAGATATTATTTGTACCGCTTTTAGAAAATCAAAAAGATTAATATTGTAATTATTTATGGACTATGTTTGAAAATAAAGATCAGATGATAGTTGGCATAAATTTACTGTGCAATAAGTTATCACTGGTCATTGCTCCACTGAGCAATGTTTTATAGAAAATATCAGAAGTTGTAATTCTCCAAAACATTAATGCACCTGTAAACGTGTTCGTGAATAGTATTATTGATAATATAAATTAGGTTCAAAGTATAATAAATTTCTTATACTTATATTCTACAGCTTTTTTGTTATTGAATTATAGTATACCGTATACCCCATATTCTATCCTTCCTTTTTGTATAAGTAGGTAGTAAAAAAAATGATAGCAAAATATAATATTTCAAAAATGTAAATCGCAGAAAATATGGTAATCTGATAATAGATAAAATGTATAATAAATTATGTCCTACAATCACAACATTAAAGTATTAATTAAACAGTTGATTGGTTAAAATACTCAATAAGAGCTGCGTTCTGTCTGTGCTCCGAGTCGCAAGTGGTAACTGTTGTATAATTTTAGAGAAAGGAGATTTGTTTTGGTCCACCACCTTCGTTGTAGAGATTCGTCGGTCGTGGCATTTTATATCACGTCCGTTTCGCTCTTTATTATTTAATGCGATGTTGCCGTTCCGCCGTAGCTCGGGCTCGATTACGCGGCCGGCCGAGAGCTGCGGCTGGTGGATGGAGTGGCGCTAGGGCTACGAACAGTCAGTCGGCCGCGCAGCTTGGTGCGCGACGTTCGTGCGCGGAGGGTTTTTGTTAATCTCTCTCCTGTCTATACCCCGGTCGACTGCTGTTTGAGAGGGACGGCAACATTTGAGGGAACGATCCGTACAAGAGTGAGATGGCGCTATGGCAGTGTCGCAACCTCGCCCACCTGACCGTGTTGACGCCGCGCTCGAAAAAGTTGCGCCGCTGCGCTATTTGGAGGCGCACGAATGTGCTCGCACGGAGCTTATCTCACCGCGGTTTTATCACAAATACTTGTTACAAAACAGTTTTTAGAGTAGTTTGCGGTGATAACTGTTCTGCATTGAAGATTACAGCGTTATCTGAAGAGGGTACAGCGGTACGTATCTTTTGGAAAAAAAGTAATATTTTAATATTGTTCTATTCTATTTAATAATTTAATCTGCTTAAAACGTGCTCGGTTTCGGTTACGAAACATTATGGGATTTTTATTAGTATACATACTTGATCTACTGCATCGTGATAATTGTTAGTATTCGCCATTTTCTACGTCGGTGACGAATACCGCCGCGCCGTCCCCGATTCTTCGGACCCATAGTAAACCGGACTTTACCGCTCTATTCCGAAAGTCGATTTCACTTATTATGACCAACCTAACTCGCAATGATTCATTGTGGAAATAATAATATTTTCTTGTGCGACTTATAAACCGTAAAAGACATCAAACCGATCCATCGCTGTTTCTGAACGAAACGCGCCATTAAAAAAGGCGGGATGTCAATATTTGTCATTAATGTCATAAGTCATTACATTTTGTAAATTATTTTGTGCAATTTGCAATGTGCATTGTGCGTTTTGTAATTTGTTGCCAAGTTGAAAGTTATCCGACAAGCGTTTTGCGCCGTCGTCAGTTGTATATTGCATAGTTGGAGTTTTATCGATTTGTGTACGTTTTCCACTATAAATAAGTTCCAGTTTGTGTCATCGCCATCGAAGTGGGACCGGTTTCGCTTCGAATCTGTGTGTGTGAGCAACTTGGAATTTTAAAGCAGCTTGACTTTTGAGTAGGTTCATGCCTCCTGTTATTTCACTATACTGTTGCGTAATTTGTTTGCAAGCTCTACATTAAATTAAATGCTTTATAAAGTTTATAATGTAACGAATAATGGTACGCGCGTGTTGACGTCATCAAGCCATCATCAACCAGCGGCATTATAGTATGATTACATATTATATTGTAGCGTATGCATTGTTTCTGTGGCGTTATCTACAAACCTTACGTAATCTGAGCTTTGAAATACTCAAAGACAATCAATATCGTTTGTTTCTAAACATTGAGGAGTCAACTATTTTGTAGCAAACGCGTGTCCATGGAGCGCATGTTTAACTATAGCTTATAACCTAATTATTCATTTCATGTATCAATCCAATTAATGTCCATGTGGCCATAATAATAAGGAACATGTGCTCACAGGACTATTGGCATGTTTTCTACTGCCTGGGCGGCGATTCTCAGTCCTCGAACTCAGTTCCGAATATTAGTATATCCCGCTCGCACGCGCGGTAAATCGCATTTGCATGAGCAGGACAGACCGATAGTAAAAACTAAGTTCGAGGACTAAGAATTAGGGCCCTGGTGTCAACTTCTCTGTACCTGAAGTTAACTTTGCAATTGCCTTATAGGTAATATTCTAAAATATGGTCACTAAATGTAGCTTTATTTTAATTGTATAATAATTGAAAAAACTTGCCGATATTTTTATGAGGTTGTTAATGTGCTTTCTATTACAAAGGCCATGTGGTCTGTACTTTTTAACCTTTTAAATTTAAATAAAGACATGTGTAGTTTACCAGCAATATCATTGAGAGAGTAAATATTTAAAATTTATAAGCAATTAATAGACACTTTAATAAAAATAAGTATACTATTCCCTTAATGTTACTTTCATTTTACAGTTTATTTCAAGTTGCTTGACACAGACGGCTAGAGCTCTAATGTAAAAAAATAAATAATTTGCTGTATGTTTTCAAAACTTACAGCTATTAAGTATAACCACACCGCATATCTTCTTCTTTATAAATAAAAATGAATTGTTGTTCATTAGTCTGATTAAAACTCGAGAACGGCCGGGCCGATTGAGCTGATTTTGGTTTTAAAATGTTTGTCGTAGTCCAGGGTAGGTCTAAACGGTGAGCAAATAAGGAAAAATTGCGAGTAAGATAGACTAAGACGACAATTCCATTTTCCCATATAAAAGTTGACCACTTACTTTCTGTCAAACATTTGCCGGTATTTGTACTCTCAGTTCCACTCAAATTGAAGAACGCATTAAAACAAGACTTTTGAATCGACAACATAATATCAACTTTGCTCATAACATTGGGTATTTAAATTTCAAATTATAAAAATAATTAATGTTTTGACATGTTTGATGGGTACCTTAGTGTTACCATCTCTCAAAAATATTTTTGTTACCAACTCTCAAAAATATTTTTATAATAATAATAATAAGCGTTTGTTGCCCGTGGTCCTACTGCGTAGTTCTACTGGTAGAACCACGGGCAACTGTTTCCAACGTTTTATTGCCCGTGGTCCGATCAGTCGAACCACGGGCTGTCATTTATAAAATGTATTGCCCGTTGTCCTATCAGTAGAACCACGGGCAATGAAAGTGCAATTTTTATTGCCCGTGGTTCTACTGAGTGAAAGAGTAACGATTCTCTTTGTAAAATTCGTACATAAAATTGGTTACCTATCAATAAAAAAATGTATTGACATTTCCCCCATTTCTTTTATTTTATTATAATTTAAAATATTACATTCAAACATAGAAATAAAATAATTTGAAGTTGAACATCTTATAGACGTTCAACTTCAAATTATTTTATTATTATATATATATGCATTTTTTGATTTAAATGTAGCATCTAAAAATATATTTCGCACAACGAAGAAGGTGCCTTTCCCATAAGAAAGGCAAACATCTTTGCCGGAATATGCCCGGAGCGAAGTCTTAACGCCATAATTAAATCTTTTCGGCCTAACCCACATTGGCCGATCCATGTTCTGTATGATCTTATTTGTGGTTGGATAGTCGCGTATCAAATCCCCTTTTCTTTTGATCTTCGATTAAAATGTTCTTGCCAATCCTTAAAACGATTTTTTTAATATGCAAAAAGTAGTCGCCATACAAGGGTATCACATTAATAGGTATTTTTAATCTTAGTTTAAAAATATTCAATCAATATTTTGCTTTATTTGCCGCATAAATAGTAAATTACTATTTGACGGTATTTCGGCCAAACCGGCGACTTATTTAAAAGAAAATTCCCATATTTATAGATAATGGAGCTGAATGTATCATTTTATGTATAATGTTACATTATTAATGTATATACTTGTATATGAGGTATTACGGATTTCCGACACTTCATAATAAAGACCTATAGAAAATTAGTCAGGAATGAAGTACATACGGTAAGTAGATCAGCACATTTTGACATTCAGTCCTCCACAACCACCACCCGGACACGAATTTTAGAACAAATGTAGATTGGAACATGAATTATCTAACATAATATTTTTCCTAGAAAAACAAAACGGTTCCCTGGGATCATAATTTTTTGTATCATTATTATAAGATCTCTTTTAACTAAGAGCATTAACTGCGAGCGAGAGGTCAACTTATCTCGTGGTTTAAGTTGTTAACATTTGGCAGATACTATTAGACAGTAAAAAAAAAATTATTACTAATTAAATACTAGTCCACGCGGGCGAAGCCGCGGGCAAAAGCCAGTTTGACATATTACTGACGTAATCGAACCACGGGTAAAATGTTGCCCGTGGTCCTACTCAATTAGTAGAACCACGGGCAATACATTTTATGAATGACAGCCTGTGGTTCGACTGATCGGACCACGGGCAATAAAACGTTGAAAACAGTTGCCCGTGGTTCTACCAGTAGAACTACGCAGTAGGACCACGGGCAACAAACGATAATAAGTGTATCCGAACGTTCCATTGTTTTGTCCATAGATTTAGACTTTTTGCTGCGCTCCTACTTTGACATCCTTGGTTTTGTCATCTCATGTTAAAAAAAAGAAACATTTAATTGGAGAAATACTGAAATACTGCTAAAAGTGATTTTCTTCTCGCTGCTTACAATGCCGAGGAAAAGAAAACAACCTGACATAGACCCAATCCAGGGAATGTTTAAACGGTTTTTTATGCTCAACAAAGTGGGCACGGGTCAGCTAGTTATTTAATGAATATTCTTTAAATTTCAAACTTTCATGTTCATAATATTAGTGGCGATAGACTGACTGATAATAAAATAAATAGGTTCATTTTGTGAATCACACTTTTATGTATGTACAGACATAGGTTACATATTGTTACATTATACCTAATTACAAAATATATGTCAACTATTTAGTACAAAATTACTATTTCAATGCAAACAAAACATCTATCAGAAAAAGCCTTAAAACATCAACTCTTTCCCATGTAAACAGAATAATAATAATTAAAGACATTAATGGATGGTGATGTTGCAAAATTTTTAAACAAGAAAATTAAATTTAAACTGTCTCTAAAATATTTTATAATAAGTACATTGATTCTAAAGAAGGTTCTTAAGGGCATAAACTGAGTTAAGCGGGCACCCGCGCGGCTTCATACAAAAGTGACCCGTCGCGGAAAGCCGCGCGGGAGACCCGTCGCGGGAAGGCGGGCCGCGCGCCCGCGCTACTGAGCCCGTCTCCCCGCGACGGGCACCCGCGCGGGTCACTTTTGTATGTAGCCGCGCGGGTGACAGCTTCATGTTTCAAATAAATAAGTAGATTGACTTGGCAATCGCATGAAAACAACATAATATTTATCTCACAGTGATACGTATATTAAATCAGATCTTTTAGTGCGATTGCCAATCAATCTACTATTTATTTTAAATATGAAAGATTATTAATAATATTGATTTTGATCACTATAAGATGTTGTTAGACCGACCGACTAACCCCTACTTGTCATAACATGTATCTCACAACTTTTTACGGTAGAAGAACGAAGTAGCGAGACTTGGCACTTTTTACAAGTTATATTTTTGATAGGAACTGATTTCTTTTTGTAGAAAATTTACTAAAACGCGTGTTTTTGTTAAAAAGTGCAAATATAACTTTGTAATCCTATAGGTTTATTATGGATTACAAAGTTAATTGTGCAGTTAGCGTATTTAGATAACTAGACAGAAATTCCAAAATGTTTAGGTTTTTCCGTCATTTATATACTAAACGCTACTTGTATTCCAAATTTGAAGCTTCTATGTCTGCTAGAAGTGCCTAATACTTTTGATGCTCGGTCAGTGAGTGAGTGAGTTAGTGACAAAATTAAGTTTGACAAGTTATAATTCTTAAACTTCTGTTTCAAATTGAATGAAATTAGACCGTAACTAAAAATGCAGGCTTCTCTGGCTTTAACCCACAACAAAGTTATAAGTTATAGGTTGAAAATGGCCTGAACTGCTTCGAGAAAAGGAGGGTACGACCGTGCTTAACTTGGCAGATTATAGACGTACATCCTCACCCTGTCATTTGGAACCAGGCGAATGAATTATATAAAGACCAAGGCGCGCGGACGGCAGCATGGCTCTAACTTTGCAAATAATTATAACCTATTTGAAAATTTCGAAAATTTCAGTGACGCAGAAAAATCATAATATTAAGTTCTCCATCGATACGACTGTTGAACGACGTACATGCAAACTGTTAAAATTAAACTGGAGACACTGCGTAAGTCGGGTCTCCGCGACGGGCTCCGCGACGGGCCACGCGACGGGCCCCGTGACGGGCCCCGCGACGGGCCCCGCGACGGGCGCCCGTTTAACACAGTTTCAGGCCTTAGAGTAATGTACCTAATATGTTATGACATATTCCGAAATGTTAAGTGACAGTTTGAACTTCATTTTCTCGAAGTCTGAATTTTGCAACATTCATCTTCATCCACTCATGTCTTCAATAAAAGCAGTTAAGTCCGATAATCAGATACAAAGCTTAATATCATTTCATAGCACTATATTTTTGTAACCTATACAGTGGGGACTTCTTAACAGCTGTCATTTGCTAAATACATGCTCTCTGTAAAAGTGTTTTTTTATCTTCCAGGTGTTCGGGTAATGGGTGGTTGATCTGGCCCAATGATGAAACGCACGGGGCCCCGTCTAGGGCCCGATGAGCCAACTTCAATGCCCCAGCCGCCTGCACAGGTGCATGCACCTTTATTTTATCTTAATTCTTTGCATCAATTTTACGGAAGTGAATTTTAGTTCTGCAGTTCAATTACTGTTTTTACAACAAAAGGTGAAGCTACTTCCATCTGTCTCTACAAAAAATATATTTTTATAAAATTATTTATAAAAATATATTTTGGATTTCAATATGTTATAGAAAAATTGCCATTAAAACTTTTGATGAAGTTTGGATGGAGAAGTAACATAAAGCCTTTCATCATCAACTAACATGTACCAAATGTCTATGGTTTACTACAAATTAAGCATAGGTTATGCTATGAGCACTACTAACTGCTAGTAGTTATTTTTTATGTACAATCAGACATCTTACTATGACTTTACTTAAAACTACACAAGTAAAAACCTGCCAAGTTAGAGTTTAATTTGTGCACATAAGTTACCATTCTGTAAACAAAGCAAAAAAACTGCAAAAAGTTATGAGTGTTGTATGCCCTAAAATTTATTTTATTCTAATAAATGAAATAAATTCTGTTTAGTAATAGTTATAGCGGTGGTCAGAATTACATAATCTGTAAACATTTCAACTGTCTAGCTTTCACTGTTCGTACCGTCCAGTCTGGTGACTGATTGAGACTGGAGTCTTAGTAATGGGGTATAGTTTTACCCTTTGTATACAGACCCCTAAAAATAGAAAAGTCGGAATAACTTTGTGTTGATAAAAAGTAGGGTGTCCTATTATACAGGCTATAATATTAGTGATAATACTTTAGTGTGTATGGCTCCCATATAAAAGTTTACTGAGAAATTATCAGCACTGTTAGAGGGACTTTTTTTAAATTATTGTATGGAAAATTTATGATGTTGGGATTTTTCTCATACAAACATGAAAGTCAGTCAGTTTCAGCGCTGCTACTTTCACAGTATACTCTACTTATGAGGCACATACACACCCTAAAGTATTATCACTTATTTATTTTACACCTTGTATTTTATGCTATTCTTATTTTTTCGACACTTAATAAAATATGTACATTCTACCAAATACCTAATTTAATTCATTGAAGTATAAGTTGCAGTTAAATGTTAAATCTGAGCTCGCCAACCCGCCTGCCAAGTGTGGCGAGTTTAAGCAACTACCCTCCAAATTACTTTGGGGGAATCTTACATTCGGCATCTGTAGACCTTACAGCTTAAGCAACACAGATATTTTCCCCTTTTTATTGCAATAATTATAATTCAACCATAAATAATAGGTAGGTCAAAATAGAAATACTTTCTTACAAATTAAAAGTTAATTATTTTTTATAGCGCAGGATAATAATAAGTGTATTGTCGAGGATCGCAGGCCTCCAATATGAAGGTTATTTTAATTTGTTGTTATCAATTGTTATTGATTACAAAATATAAACTATACTTATCTTATCAAGTAGGTACCCTCTTGGCAAAATTTCCGGTTTCGTCTCTTTATGTAAATCTGCTATAATTGCTATAATTAAAGTTATGTAGGTATTGTGACGTTAATTGGTTTGTTCAAAGGTCTTCGAGAGGTCCCTTCTGGCTAATTAACCATTTATAGTTTTTATCGCAGCTAACTGAAAACTAGTCATGTCCAATGACCATGTTAGGCTCTGTTCTACTTAAATGAAAAAAAAAACTATTTCTGAACTCAGCTCTAAAGCTGAAGTTAGTCGTTTGACGTCTGGCTTCCCGCCAAATATTTTTAATCTTCATGGACATTGTCCTTGTTAAACGAAACCCGAGGAACTAGCTTGCCCAAGAATAATAATGTAGGTTCATTGACTTCGTTGTTTGCCAACAGACGACGTGATCGAGTCGACGCGCGTGTTGTGGCATAATCCTCGGGCTCGCTTATCGGCCACGATTTATTATCTTGCATTAGTACGGCAATCGAAGGCAACATCGAAAGAATGCTTGCCAAACAAGTCGTAGATAAACCTTTACCATCAAAATACCACCACACATGTAACCCATAAGCCCGTCTTATTAGACTGGCAATGCATTTGCGACATCCAGAGTCGTATTCATGGGCAGCGGTAATCGCTTAACCGAGTTACTATCATCTGATCGTTCTTGTCAATGAAGCGAATATATTTTATTGCGACAAAAGGTTCTAATTGACAACTCGCGGTTTACTGCATTCATTTCCTGTCATTTGTTGCATGTCGTTGCATTTTTTATGTTTAGTTTATTGCAAGACCGCTTCTTATTCATAAAACCTTGTTTGCGAGGCTGATTGAAAGATTGTTGGCAAATTGTTGTTATAGGTCGTGCACCGAGTCTAGACTCTAGAATATGATTATAGCAAACTGACCATACAGGAATTGATTGATTTATAATTATCATTAAGTTTTCTTGTTATTCAGTAAAATTGTCATCGAGTAAAATTGTTACATTACATTAATAAAGTCTAGCAACAAAATGTAAGCGAGATGCAAATTAAAGCCAGGAAACTGATAAGCACCTTCTGCAATTAGTTTATCAGCGGCCGCGTGATAACCCACGCTGTAAACAAAAGGCTATCGCTTGTTTACTCGCAACGCACCTTCCCACAAGGGTGGAGAACTACAAACACATTGAGCTCGGGAGGAATAGTTTGTCCTCTCTGTTAGTTTAGTGTTTGTGGCACTCATGTCTAATGGCGCTTTTTGTTTTATCGTACATTTTTACTTGCAGCGATGCTAAACAAGTTCTCATTTCGAAAAATGAAGTAAATAATTCTCGATTATCCCCACATCCCGTTGTCCGTCTTCTGTAGGCGAGATAGCTGCGTACTTGGGGAGATAGAAAACTTGTCATTGGAAGCGTCGCACGCCCAACGCGGAGTGTGGCGTGCCGAAAATGACAGTACAAAACAATTTTTATCAATAAACAATCAATCTTGTAAAATTATTCTTAATTGGCAAAGTTTGAGAGCTAGCTGGTGGCGGTTCTTCGCGACCGGCTTATCCGACTGCTTCCATTGAAAACATTGCAATGTTATCATTTACCCTACGCCGGGTCGGTGCCCAGCGAAAAAGGTTGATAAGGGGCGGGACGCGGGGCGCGGCGGTACGTCACGCGCACGTACGGTAGCGTACCGCGTGGACCGCCCGAAATACATACAGTTGAATCACTTCGCACGCCGACGTCAGATGCCAGCGTCTCGATATAGATGTATCACCGTCGCGCCCTACCTGCGACACCTGCGGGTACCGTTACTAGTGCTGCCTGTTTCTAGGACATTTTGTTGCCATACCATAAAATTGTTTATGTTTATTGATGACAAGTAAAATGATACAAAATTATATCAAAATTAGATTCTTCGAATTTATAAAATTAGTACGCTGTATCTGTTATGATGTTATCATAAATTAGAAAGTTAAATACAGCGCGCTCGGCGTGTTAAATAACTAGATATTAAATAACATTGAAATGAACGAGCAAACGGTGTAAACGCTATGGGCGTTTTTATAATGCCCTACATTTGAGCTTCAATAGATAGGCAATTTAAAAAAAGATTAGAGCCTACAAAGGTTGGGGCTATTGCTCAGAGTAGAAAGTTACTTTTTTTCATGACCTACTAGACCTAGTTTCTTCGCCGATTTGAAAGGTCAACATCATGTTTCAAATGGTACTGATGTTGCAATCATATTATGGTTTATTTCTTACATAGTGCTTGGACATAAAATACCTATGTATTTTCTATGGGATTAAAGACATAATACTGAAACGATATTAAAACTAAGTAGCGCTCAAGTCACATGTTTGTCGTTCCGCCAAACTGTGAAAGTGACAGTCGGTGAATAGGAGGGTTTCTAACTTCAGTATGCATATGTAAATAAAGAGTATATAGACTCCTAAAACTAATTTCATTCATAATAATATAATTGTACATCGCCATGTTACAACTTCAGTGGCTGTCACCTGTCGAGCGGCTGGCGCTACCGTAAGAGGTTTTTAGGTCAATTACATAACTGAATTGTCTTTGTTGCAGATCCAGCAGCCGGGCGCGAGCAACATGCATACTCTAGCTCAATCGGCTCAGCCGCAGATTCTAGGTAAGTGTTCATAAATATTTGTCTATGAAATCCATATATGTTTACTACTGTCGCATTAGATTAGCGTTTCATCTATTAGTAATGACATATAATATATCTTAAGGAAATGGCAATATACTGTTCACTGTCCCCACATCCCGTTGTCCGTCTTCTGTAAGCGCGATAGCTGCGTACTTGGGGAGATAGAAAACTTGTCATTGGAAGCGTCGCACGCCCAACGCGGAGTGTGGCGTGCCGAAAATGATAATACATTTATTTGCATCCGTAAACCAGCGCGATCGGCGGGAGATCAGGCGTAGCACCGACTTTTACATACCCATCCGACGCATGGATCATTTCTCTCGTCGAGATTGTAATCTTGTAATCATGATTGTAAGATTGTAGATCTTTGGACTCTCTTTGGAACATTAGGACAATGCAGGCTGTGATCATGTGGCCCGATTGTCTGACTAGAGAAATGATCCTTTAATTGAAATGATGTTTTTCCTGAGAATCTTAAATAGTAACAAAATAAAAAACTCAAAAATTTTGTATTTATTGCTAGAATATCAGTATTATCTGCATACATCTAACTTCAAGAGTTTTAGTCGACAACCTGTAAGCCGCTCTAAATATAAGTGAGCTAGTACTGACCTGGATATGTTGCAGGCGCCACGGCGATGCTGTCCGTGGGCGGCGGGTTCAACCGCGGGCCGAGCCGCGCGCCCGCGCCCGCCGTCATCAACTATCTCAAGCCCGGCGCGGTGCAATACGCGGCGCCCAAGCAGCCGCCGCAGGTGCAGCCCAGGCTCAAGGTACGTACAGCGTCTTATCGTCGTCTCAGCTTCAGCTCCTTGTACAGCATCATGACGTATGACGTCCAATGCTGGACATGAGCGTCCCCAAAGTATTTCATGGACTTGGCAGGCGGGTTGCCGAGAGTAGTGTTAAGATGTCCGCGGAAACCTTGCTGTCCATTTATTTACGAATATATACATACGTATATTCCCTTGATATAAAAAGGACTGAAATTAATGAAGTGTACATATTATCAGGAGTATTGTATGTAAACTCCATTTTTCTATTCCTTCTTTAGAATATTTAAAAAGTTCAAGGATAACCGCAGGTTACCCGCAGTAGGCTAGTGTGGACTATATCTTATCTTCTTACACCAAGACACTCGGACAATACAAAGAATGTGGATAATATCATTGAGACTTAACTGCATCATAATAATTTGTTATTTAGCTATGTAGCTTATATTATGACGGAAGATTAAGAGTCCTGCATTATATCTGAAATTTCTTTGGCGTTGGGGGTATAATTATAGACAGCACCTAACGTTGGCCGTGGTCCACAGCTGGTGACCGGTCAGCCTCTGCCGCTCGGTCGTCAGTCGCCGGGGCTCGCGGGCGGAGCCCTGCCCGGCGGGGGGCTCGTTCCCGGGGGCGGTGCGCAGTTCCAACGCCTCAAGGTGGAGGACGCTCTGTCGTACCTCGACCAGGTCAAGTTCAAGTTCAACGCGCAGCCCCAGGTCTACAACGACTTTCTGGATATCATGAAGGAGTTTAAGAGCCAAACGTGAGTATTAAATTTAGCCTATATGTTACCTGCGGCATCATCACAAATCGATTGACCTCATTCGAAGAACTCAATGATTAAAATCGGACCAGTAGTTTAGACACACTTTACAATGAAATACACACACATACATACACATAGTGCTGAAATCATTACCCTTCCTTTTAGCTTCACCGAAGTCGGGTAAAAACGACAGAAGTATTAATCCAGATAGACTGGCGCCGTAACGCGTTACGTAACGGTCTAACTCATGTATTATTAAATAAATAAAATAAATTTATTTCAGGTTTCTGAGGCAACAAAATAATTACAAAATTTTATTACAAAAGAGGCAATTTATTTACAAAAGTTTTAATATTATTCTTTTTTTTTAATTCCTGACTCTCAGTAATTTTTAAGTTTGGGTCAATTAAATACTTAATATCATGTTTTAATATCCAGTACAACCGTCCAAAAATTTATCATATTTTCAAAATAGGAAGCGAGGACAATTATTATTGCTCTATATTAAATTGTTTTGGGAGCGATACGCGCGTCATCAATGTCGCGTTATCGAGCGGGCTGTTCGCGGCTTGCCTTGCCTCGAGGCCGGTAACATTTGGCAATGGAATGTTTACAAAGAACATTACTTTCTTAGCTCTATACGATATACGCGTGGGCTTTTATCGTATTATTATTATTGTAAAAACAGTGTATTACCTTATTATACTAAATAATGTCTTGTAGTATTAACTCATTTTTGTTTTCATTTGTGTACTCATCACTGATGTACATAAATAAATACGTTTGCATACCTGTTACATAAGTATATACACGTAGCGTTTCAAGTGAATTAAAAATATAATACATCCGACCTTGACCAGAAAAAGACTAGTAACGTGGCAAAAACAATTGAAACTGAATATTCTGTGATAAAACTACAAACATTCGCACTGAATAAAGGAGTGTGCACACATTTGCCAATTTTTATCGAGCTCACACTTTCAATTCGTGTAGACACGTTTTTCTGGCAAATGAGTAATGCTGTGTGGTTACACTAATGACCTTTTTCCGTGTTTACTAATATAGCTCATGTGATGTTTATGTTCAGCAAACAAAAGATTTTTTTACCGTTGATACAAAATACCTTTCGCAATTTGTCATTTTCAACATCGTCACTAAAAGATATATTGTACACAAAAATTCTAAAAATACAGAACATGTTACTACAAGTACTAGTATTGGCCTTAACGTACTAGATCTTTATTAAATATTAAAATAAGATTAGTATAATTTGAAAAATATAATTCCGTAGATTTTACGAATCATGTAAAATAATAACTGCAAAGTATATGAAAAGTAAAAACTGAATTAGAAATTGCAATCAACAAACGTATTTTGTTATAAATTAGGTAGCTATTAAATTTAGTTGAAAATGCATTGTGCAGTAAGACTTGGCAAAATTGGTATGTACACAAAACCAGGAAGTGGTTACAGCAGTGTGATATTTACCTACACAACTAAAACATTATTTAAACAGCTAATAAAGTTCAAAATTAAGATTCAATTCATAGCTAGATTTTTGATTTTTTAATACCCATTTTAGTTTTTATTACGAAAACATTCAGATTTAAGAAGAACAATGAAAACAAAAGAAATATCTTACATGATGATATCAATTACCGTTTGAGCTAAATGAAAAAATTGTATGGCTGCTTTTTTACTGACTTTCCAGCAAATTGCTCCAAATTACTATACAAAGTTGGGAGAAATATTAACGAGGGGTTTTGTTCACAGTATCGACACACCCGGAGTAATCACTCGGGTGTCCAACCTGTTCAAAGGGCACCCTGGCCTCATTGTGGGCTTCAATACTTTCCTGCCTCCAGGATACAAGATAGAGGTCCAGAGCAACGGACAGGTATGTGCATTTTATTTTGTTTATTGTAGTTCTGATAGCAGCATATTATGTTGTAGTTACTAGTATTATGTTTTGGAAAGTGTACAAATTTAACCAGTAATTTTATTGCATATTATATAAATAATTAAAATATTTACACTGGAAAAAGATTAGGTTTTTAAACATTGATAAAGTTATTTTGTTGACAAGTTTAATTTACCATGATCACAATTGCAAATGCTGTTGACGTATCGTAATATAATAGGTTTCATTGTACTGTTTGGTCATTGGAAATACATTAGTTTGCAGTAAGGTTCACGAGGAGTGGAGTCATGTAAATAAGTTTAAAGAAATGCTAAAGTATTTTGTAGAACAATTTTCATTATTTATATTATTGTCAATAAAACTAGACGCTTAAACTGAAATTCCACGGTAGCCGTACCTTTTTCTGCTGTAAAAATTTCATTAATCTGTTCAGTAGTTTTTACGCGAAAAATATCCATCCATACTTACAAAGTTTCGCGTTTATGTGACGAGTATAATATTATGTTGTGAAAAAATTGTTCTCAAGTCCCGTTTGCTCGTATTTCTCTACTCCTTGCTTACAAATGTGTTTCCCGCTAGGTTTCCGTGTCCATGCCATCGCCGACGGGTGCGGGTGGCGTGGGCGTGGGCGGCGGCGTGGGCGGTGTGGGCGTGGGCGGTAACGTAGGTGGCGGCAGCGGCGTGCTGCTGGGCGTGCACCACGGGCCGCCGCCCCAGCCGCAACTGGTTCATCTGCTGCCGGTGCCGCAGTGAGTACATCTTTACTTATGTGCACGCTCGTGCGTATGTGTCATTCGTGTATGCACGCACTTGCGTACATGTTACATACCGTAAAAACCCACTGATTAACATAAGTAAAATATAGATTACATATAAAAAGAAAACATTTAATGATGAAATTAATTACCGTTAGATAGTAATGATAAAAACTTGCGGCTGCTCATATTGAGTTCTGATTGTTAACTACGTACATGTCGATCTCTTGCATGGAACGATAGAATCTAACAGGAGTCAACTTGCAGGTCCGTGAGCTCAGCGATAGTACACAACCTGTCTGTGAACCAGACGCCGGCCAACACGCTGCACCACATATCGCAAGCGCACCAGCAGATCGAGGCTGCTTCTATACATCATCCGCCTGGTAAGACCCTACTTTATATTGTATACAAGTAGTTTATCTAACACTAGATGTGCCCGGGACTTTTTGCTCTTATTGGTTTCAGAGTGACATTATATTAGAAGCCTTCCTCAAGAAATAGGCAATCTAGTGCTAAAAAGAATATTTCACTGACACCATATAAGAGTGACTAGAGAAATGTTTATTTTTGTTGTAGGTAGCGGTCATGGCGCCGGTCAGCCGGTCGAGTTCAACCACGCCATCGAGTATGTCAATAAGATCAAGGTAAGAAAGATACTATACTACTCACTACTTGACATATTATTCATTTTTTGAAGTATTTTTATATTTAAAAAAGTATTTTAACAGGTTTTTTCCCTTTCAAAACGCTTAGAAAATCCTTAGTATATACATACAATTCATATTATACGCCCTAGTTTGTTTCGCAAACGTTATTTTTATAATAAGTATAGCTTATTTAAATATTTTGTCTCCGTCGCTCAGTATAAATTCTTAATGTATAATATGAACAGGCTCGATTCTTCACATCTTTATACGGTTTATTTTCTTTACTATTTCATGTGATGTAACAAATAGTAAATTGGATGTTCCTTTCAGAGTCGGTTCTCCCGTCAACCGGACAAATACAAGAGATTTCTGGAGATTTTACACGCGTACCAGCGCGGCCATCGCGACGTGAAGGAGCCGCAAGCTAAGCAACAGACTGAGCAAGAGGTGTATTCGCAGGTAATTTAAAAATGGAATAAATATCGTTTTTCATGTTCACCACTAGATGTTAGCCAATGGAACAGGCAACACGCCTAAATATACTGAAACAAAAAGAAGCCTGTGTTCTAATTGACACTTGGATAACTATTACAATGATGAAATTAATTACCGTTCGATAGTAATGATAAAAACTTGCGGCTGCTCATTATGAGTTCTGATTGTTTATACATATTACCCTCCATTTCGAGATGCTAATTTCACGATATTAATCCTCTTGTTCTTAATTTTTGATGTAGGTGGCGAAGTTATTTGAAAACCAAGATGATTTGTTGGCTGAATTCGGTCAATTCCTGCCGGACGCTAAAGCTGTGACCAAGCCCGCGCATCAGCTGCCCCACACTAGGTCACCGCCACCTCAGGTAAGCTTCAAATAGATTTCTCTCACTTGTAAATTTCTATCTAGAATCTAGGTTCAATAATAAAATAATATTAAATATGAATACTTAATGATTTTTTTAAAGTATGCAATCAAAGTAGTATAAATATTTTCTTTCTTCTTAGCGTCCGGAAGTAGAGAGTGAGCGTTTCGGTGCTGCGTCTCCTCCTACGCACGTGCACCCCATACATCATGCACAGGTAAGTCGATAATCACTTTCAGAATATCTTCTTGTATCTTTTAAAATAATCTTAATATATTCTCAATGTCAAAACTATGCAAGACGTCTTCGATTAACATTTGAATTTTCTTTCAGTACGAACCAATAGCTGACCATCCGCAGATAACTAAACACACGCCCTCAGTCGCGCCGCCGCCGCACCACCATCTCAAACGCTCGCCGAGCTTCACTTCGTCTAGCCAGCTAGGTTAGTCACATACAGTAATCTTTATTTCTATTACACATAGTTATTATATGTTAACATATGTGTATTAGTTAATACGCTATTTCGATATTAAATACCCTATTTGATAGGTACAGGCGGCCCGCCCGCTAAGAAGCCGCGCAGCGCCGCGCCCGCAGTGAGCGCGAACAGCGCGCCGCACGCGCCGCACGTGCCGCACGCTCCGCACCCGCACGGCGCCCAGCGTGACGTGTCGTACGCTGAAGCCGCGAAGTTGGCCACCGCGCACGATTACAACTTCTTCGATCGTGTACGCAAGGCGTTGCGCTCGCAACAGGTCTACGATAACTTTCTAAGGTAAGTGAGCTACAAAAACAGTATTATTATAATAATTGTAATAAAACGCATTTATTATATATCATAACTGACTTATTAAAGGTTAGGTAGTAGAGGTTCAACACTTAGGTCCAATTTCACCTACATACTAAAAGGACATTTAGCTGAACTACAGACTTAAGATCGGTCTGTCCGATTGAACATAGAGCGCGTTCGACCCGTCATTTGTAATCTTAGTTAAGTGATATTGTTCCATCTTTGTCGGTAGTTCTACAGAAGCAGCAGTTTTTTTCTGAGATTTTAATAAGATATATAAAAATAAGAATATATTATCAAGTGTTATCTCCCTCTAGATGCATCCTGCTATTCACGAAGGAGATAATCTCGTCGTCGGAGCTGCTGAGCGTGACCGCGCCGTTCCTCGGCCGCCACCCGGAGCTGCAGAAGTGGCTGCAGGACTTCGTAGGGCCCGTGTCGCCGCCGCACACGCCCACCGCCACCACTCCACATGCAGGTTTGTCACTTTTTGGGATTAAGTTAGGTTTGTAACATTTTTAAGAGTAAAAATGAGACCCTGTTGCTAAGATTCGCCGTCTCTCCGTCTGTCTGTCATCAGACTGTATCTCAAGAATTGCGATATTTAGATGGTTGAAATTTAACAACAAATAGTAAAAATATAATAGATACAACAAACGTGATTTTTTGCCGCCCTTATTAGTGCTTACTATTAGCAGTATTAATGAGTATGTTGCGCCACACAGCCCCGTTCCCGAACTCTCACGGCGCGCTGCTGGGATACGCGGGTGCGCGGCTCGGCGGCGACAAGCGCTACGAGCCGCTCGGCCCGCTGGGCGCGCAGCTGCGCCACGAGCGCCCGCAGGGGGACGCCGCCATGGATATAGGTCTGTACACACGTCGAAGTAGGATATACATGGAAGGCGCTTCTTCAAAATCAACAAGAATCAAAATCAGACAAAAGAAAATGTAAAAAAACATCGATAAAAATAAATTGCAAACATTCATAAAAGTAAAGCAAACTAGAGTAAATAAATACATGTTGTATCGCGTCTTCGAGTGGTTTAGGAAGAATGTATTGGGTTGTTTAGTCTTTCTATAGTTCCCAGATAAATTTAACCTAAAGGTAAACAAACCGAAAACATCGAAATTTTCCCTTATTCACTTATTGTGCACACTTATCAACACTTTCACAGGTATATTAAAGGATTTCACTTCATTATCCAATATATTTGATAACAATTAAACAATAATTAATGTTTAAATATCAAGTGAAAATCTTTCACAGAAAAAATACGCCATTTTGACACTGCCGATTATAGAATATAAGCCTATAGTCTATGGATTCATAGCAAACAAAAATCATTGTATTAATGTTGTCCAATTGGCATCACTGACTAGTCTTTGGTTGTGTCATAGACGGGTTTGTTTACGTTTAGGTTAAATTTATCTCGGACGTACTATACACGAACCAACTTCATATTGATGAGTGATCAAACAGTAAAAAAAAAAAGGAGGTATCGAGCAATCGGACTTCTCTTTCTTTATTATTAGCATGTGTCGTATAAGGTGATGAGAACCGGCACCCCACGGATAAGAGTGAAGAATACACCATAGATACCACCTTATATCTTTAGTCACGGCAAAACTAAACACTGCTCATCGCCTGCGTGGCCTAGTGGTTTAGAGCATGACTTTCTCGAAGGTGGTGGGTTCGATTCCCGCGTTGGCACAACAAAAAGTCTTAGTGTTTAGTTGCGCTGATCACCATATTATCTGACAAGAAAGATGATCCTATTAATGTATTGCTCATATACTTGGACACTATAAAATTCTTATATTCTTAGAAATTATGTAAAAATATATTCTCCATAATTTCTATAATGTATCTGAGTGACAACAGCCTTAGTGCATCGTATATGTAATGTTAAACATAATTTACCTACTCATATAATATTAAGTCAAGTGAATAATTCTGGATTATCCCCACATCCCGTTGTCCGTCTTCTGTAGGCGAGATAGCTGCGTACTTGGGGAGATAAAGACTTGTCATTGGAAGCGTCGCACGCCCAACGCGGAGTGTGGCGTGCCGAAAATGACAATACATTACAATTAATAATAAACAATAATTAGTTATATGAGGAAGTTGAGTTTACGAGACTTATATTCTGCCAATTGTAGTAAAATGTGGCTTGTGGCATTTGTCCTTGGACGGTTGTAACCACTTTCCCTCGAACATTCTTTTATTAAAGCAATAAACTGCGCATATAAAAATTATAAACATTTCTAGTAAAATGTTATAAAAAGAACGAATAAAGCGTGTGACACCAATTTGTGGTGAAGTAATATTGTCAAAAAGAAGACCACTCAGGCGTATCGCTGTGGCGAATACACAATGGTTGTATTATGTGGTTTTAATATTGTAATTCATAGAACATAATATTATACACGGCAACAGCTAATAGGCTACATAAGTACATCGGGACTGTGCCCCGTTCCTTTTAAATCAGGCCAGCTACGCAGGAGTTATTTTTATAGTGCCTAAGTGTGTGCGCAATACATAGGAGCACTTTCCCTCTTTCTTTTTCTTCTTTGCTCTCGTAGTCCAGTGGGACGGACTGGCGGGGGTGATCAGATGCATCGATCATAATTTTTGTGTGATAGTTGAACCGCCACCACTTCCTGACCAAACATTTTTAATTGTTTCGAAGCAAAAATCGAACTTACGAGTCGAGAGCCAAGCTCGAAATCACTGACCATTAAGAGCCAAAAGTATAAATGACGCCTAAATGTGACGCTTAGCACGTGTACAGTGTATACAGTGTATACAGTGGTCCGCGCCTTCAATGTTATTAGTTACGAGATCAATAAACTGTTGCACGCGTGTGAAGTTTGATTGTTTGCTAATGATTATTAAAAGTAATTAAGCATTTCTACGTAACAGGCAAATGTGTTTATTATTTAATACATAATATAGGTTGCTAATTTGACCAATATCTATAAATAATGCTAATTTAAACGTTGACACAGATATCTATAAATAAAGTGGCGCAGACTTTCACTTCTAGTCGTATATTGGAAATAGTTTTCTATTATTTTATTTAAAAAAGTACTTTATTGATCCTGACAGATTACACAACATGCAAGCGCCTCGGTACGTCTTACTGCGCGCTACCGCGTGAGGCGGCGGCCAGGCGCTGCTCAGGCAGGACGCCGTTGTGCAAAGAGGTATGTTAAGTCCTTAACGTGTAGTATTATTTATCTAATTTATAAAAAAAACCTCTACTTAGCGTGTAACGTTCCTATCACACCTAACAAACGACCTGATGACCTGAACCGATTTCCACCAAACATAGCTCAAGAATACTCTCGACTGATATACCTTTCAAACAAAAAAACCGCATTAAAGTCGGATCATCCGTTTGGGAGCTACAATGTCACAGATAGACACATACACATTTACAGACACGTCAAACTTCTAACATCCCGTCTTTTATGCGTCGGGGTTAAAATACGTTTATAAAGAAATAAATATTTACGAAAATATATTGTACTTCATTCTTTTAATTATTTTCTCCTCTTTTAGGTTCTAAACGACACATGGGTGTCATTCCCTACATGGAGCGAGGAGTCTACGTTTGTGACGTCGAGAAAAACTCAATATGAGGAATACATTTATCGTTGCGAGGATGAAAGATTTGAGGTTGGTTTTAATCTGCCGTAAAATAAAATATACATTAACTATTTACATTCCTTGGTCCCTCGGAAATATTATAACTTTGGTATTACTATCCTAATTGTTTAAATCAAATTATTTTTACAAAGGGGCGATATATGTGAAAATAATTAGCTTTCTTTGTTAAGCTTTTTTTCTATAATCAACAAAATAAATCTTCAAGAAATTTCTAAAATATAGATATGATTGTTAGGTTAGGTTAGTTAATTTTCTAAAATGCTCCTACAATCATAAATACTAAGTTCCAAAAGCTACAAAGTTCATTTTCTGTTACATCCCTATCATGTTCATAGAAGTGTAGACTGAGTTCTGATGCAGCATCATCACTCTGTCTTATGTAGCTAGAATGAGCTACGAGCTCAGTTCAGATTCTGACTCTGGCACAGAGGACACGTAGAGTCAAATGGGTTGTTTTTTTTTTTTTTTGAAAAGATGTTTTAAAAGTCCCGTATAACAGTTTTATATTTTTGCAGCTGGACGTCGTGATAGAAACGAACGCGTCCACGATACGCGTGCTGGAGGGCGTGGCTAAGAAGTTGTCCCGCATGACCGCCGAGGACGCGGCCAAGTTCCGCCTCGACGACTGTCTGGGCGGCGCCTCGCCCACCATACACCAGCGCGCGCTGCGCCGCATCTACGGAGACAAGGTGGTACGAGCCGCCGCGTTCTACGCATGACGACCGTGGATCACCCATCACTTGCATAGACGCTAACATATTCACTAACACCGAGCATCGATACATTCGCTCTCACACTCGCATTGTAAATAGGCACTGAAGGCATGAACATTCTACCCCAATTGATCACATTCACATGTGACGGTGCACTAATGTCAGTGGCATTAGTTCGGACAGCAAACATTGCTTCTGATACCTACACACATCACATCAAACATAATATTATTGCTTCTACTCGTAACATCTATTTATAACAAACAATACTTTTGCGCCGAACACAAACTTTATACAGCCTAAAAGATAATTATTCGACTCTTTATGCTAGACTTTCATTAAAATTGCAATCTACAATATAAACCTTAACTCAAACTAACCAGCTAATTAGTATTTGAATGTCTTTTTAATTGATGTCATTATATCCCCCTGGTAAACAAATAATATTAAACTAAATGAAGTAACATTATATTGCGCGAACAAGAACAACCGATTGTGTCGTCACGTCGTTTATCCTACATAGACAATACGTACAAATATCGATTTGCGAAAAGGAGATAGACCCCATTCTTATGACAGCCTATCCTTGAAATTACACAATTATCAACATCACATAACATCTACATAACACCACACAAGTCGATGAGCGTACAAGGTGAAACCAAAATAAGTTGACGTGGCATGCGTAGAATTATTATAGTTGTAATATGTAAAAAAAAATTAAATAAATAGATGAATACTTATATGGACCGATGATGTTTAAAATTAGTTTAGTAATGCTCAGATGGGTTGGATGCAGTAGCTGAGTTTGGAGCATTTTCTTCATTTTTTTTTGTGTACTTGTGCACGATTTTTACAGTAGTAAAGTTTATGCACGTCATTTATGCTTATCAAAATAAAATAAACTTCGCAGCTCTATCTTAAATACATTTAATTTCACTGGTGGTTATATCTCTGGTAAAGATCTGAACAAAATTAGTGGTAAAAGGATTATAACATCTTACTGCGCTATTTACCGACAAAATAACTACTTGCTGATTATTTTTATTTGCTTCAATTTGTAGTATGTATCTGTAGTATGTAGATGGCAGTCAGTATTGCAAGTTCTAGTGTAGCTATAATTTATACATAGGCCAATATTTTATACATAGTTTTTGTTGCAGGCGGTAGATATCATAGCGGGCCTGAAGAAGAACCCCGTAGTGGCAGTTCCTGTAGTGCTGAGACGACTCAAAGCTAAGGAAGAGGAGTGGAGAGAGGCCCAAAAGGTAATGTATAAAAAAAAGTTTATTGTAGGTGATAATGTCTATTTTAATTATGTAGATTTAATGTTTTTTTTTTCAAATACTTTAACGTTTTTCAATCTGCCACTTCCTCTTTTTTCATATCTAAAAGCCAAAAGAATATAAAGTACAAACAAAAAAATGGACGAATTTTGACCACAAGGCATTGGTATATATTATTCAGCAAATATGTACAGTTTAAATAGTTTGAAGGGTTTGACAAAATCAACTTGTGTGTGTGTGGAAGTATATTTTATATTCCAATTATAATAATTAGACAATGATGAAATACATGCGATGTGCTAATACAGACTGCCAGTGTTGATACACGCATGCTGCCTTCCTTCTCATGTCTTCATTTCCATTATTTAATTAAAAAACACTGTTTTTGTGCCTCTGTGTGTGTGATCTCTTTAGTCCTTCATATCAATTTATCTAACAGGGTTTCAACAAGCAATGGCGGGAGCAGAACGAGAAATACTACCTGAAGTCCCTCGACCATCAAGGCATCAACTTCAAACAGAATGATCTGAAAGCGTTGCGCTCCAAGTCGCTGTACAACGAGGTGGAGAGCGCGTACGCCGCGCGCCGCCCGCCGCCGCATCTCGTGGCCGAGTACGGACTGAAGGATAGAGCTGAAGGTTAGTTGTACCACTAAATAGTTAGTTAGTTGTACCTCTATATTGTATAGTTGTACCACCATAATAGCTACATTACAGCTTCTTATAATTTGCTTATGTAATCTTCCAAATTAATATAATATAGCGATAATCGCTCACCATTATAAAATGATTTGCCCTTTTGATTATAAAATATAATTTACTAGCTATCTTCAAAAAGTAGCCGTAGATGTGTTAATCCAGCTTACTGTATACCAAATTTTATCAAAATTGCTCTCGAACAACATACACAGACACCATTCACGAGACCATGATGAAATACATGCGATGTGCAAATACAGACTGCCAGTGTTGATACACGCATGCTGCCTTCCTTCTGAAGTCTCTTAAATTCTAAAAAGTCCCGTCGAGCTGATGAGCGCGAGATCACTCCGCTCGCCTTATTCTATAGAAAGTAGCCAAAAGATTTCTGTGTTTAAAACTGTCTTGTTAGAGTTACGATGTTTTCAATCGCAGCGATAAAGATCGTGAGCGACGCGGGCGAGCTGCTGATCCACCACGCGCGGCGGCAGACCGGCATCCAGAAGGCGGAGAAGCGGCGCATCAAGCACCTGCTGCGTCACTTCCTGCCCGACCTGTTCGCGCACCCCCGCCACCCGCTGTCCGACGACGAGCGAGACGACGGTACGTACACCCCGGCGTGCGACAGAGATAGCGAGCGACCCCTCTAGCTGCTGATTCATTCATAATATCATTCACGCATATGTATTTTTCACAACTTTACGATTGTAAAGTTGCGAAAAACAAATATGCGTGGTAAACAATGAGTGTTTCATTGTTTTACAAGGGCAAACAGCAGCCAGGCATTAAGTTATATTTTAATTAAAATACCTTATTTATTTCGGAAATAAATACAAATGATATTTGATACCTGGTAAACAATGAGTGTTTCATTGTTTTACAAGGGCAAACAACAGCCAGGCATTAAGTTATATTTTAATTAAAATACCTTATTTATTTCGGAAATAAATACAAATGATATTTGATACCTGGTAAACAATGAGTGTTTCATTGTTTTACAAGGGCAAACAGCAGCCAGGCATTAAGTTATATTTTAATTAAAATACCTTATTTATTTCGGAAATAAATACAAATGAAATTTGATACCTGAACTGTAAGAAAGGGTATTTAACATCGTTAAAAGCAATATGATGAAACACGTGCGATGTGCTAATCAGACTGTCAGTGTTGATACATGCATGCTGCCTTCCTACTGATGTTTGTATCACGATCTTAAAGTTAACCCATGTTAAGCTAGTTACTAAATATTGTATTGTTCTTGCAGAGGACAAAGAAGAGCCAACAAGCCCAGACAGTCCCTCCGAGAATGCAGACACTGACAAAGAGAAGAATGTGAAACAAGAAAAACAAGAGGTGAGCTTATTGCAATATATCTAATATCTATGGACACTTTCACACAACAAAAGTTTGTGTTATGTGTGTCAGACAACATAAATATTATGATTTAATACTTTACTATACATTTATTTAATATTTTTGATATACTATATACACGTTTATTTAGTTTAATACAAATGCTACACACATGTTTCTTTTTCATATTTTATAGGTCAACACTCTTCTTTAGTGAAATGTCAATTTTTTTTTCTAGGCTTGTGCCACGTGTCGTGGTGCTCTTATAACGCCATAACGGAGGCTAAACATTTTAGTATCTAATTATTATTTGATAGTATATAAAAGTTAATTCAAGTTAGAGACCATGATGAAATACATGCGATGTGCAATAACAGACTGTCAGTGTTGATACACGCATGCTGCCTTCCTTCTGATGTCTCCGAAAAGTTATTAAAATTGTGTTAAATCGGGGATAATGTGCCGTGTATTTATGGCACTTATTACATTATGCCATATCATTCCCTAAATGTATGTGATATTAATGTGAAGATGAATAATAACATAATCTTTGTCCGCAGTCCTCGGAGTCTGACAACGCTTCAGATAAAAGCATTAGACACCACAAGAACGATAAAGAAAATAAACCTAAGAACAACAATCTCGATAGCAAAGGTATGTGTTGTGAACTATTCATTAAATTTTAAAAATATTTTCCACTTATTTTTTAATAAAGCACTATTGAGACAATGATGAAATACATGCGATGTGCAAAAACAGAATGTCAGTGTTGATACACGCATGCTGCCTTCCTTCTGATGTCTCCCTTGTTCTATTTTAATTTATTCATATTTTGAATAAGCTTATAATTTTTAATCCCGCGAACCAAAATATCTTTTCTTTGAGACATTTTGGTTCGCGGGTTGGTCTCTGAATAACGAAAAATATATTTCTATTACTCATGCGGGATAAGTAGCATCTTGGCGCCCGCTGTTGCGGTTGAAAACGAGCCGTTTGCCCATTCTAAAATTTAATTCCAAAATGGGCAAACAGCCCATTTTCAACCGCAACAGCGAGCGCCAAGATACCACTTACTTACTTATCCCGCATTTGTAATAAAAAATAGTATGTTCAAATCGTGCGACGTTGTCGATTACCCACTCAAGCGAATGACCGCACTCGCTTGTCGCACTTGTTGCACAATATAGTGCTATATACTGTGCAACAAGTGCGACACTATAGTGTTATATTATCAGTACTAAACTACTCTATTAGATTTCTTTTGTGAAAATAACTATAGAGCAGCATAATATATAAAGATTAACAGTGACCACATTTTTTATGAAAAAAAAAATTACCCCACTACGAAACGATGTAGCCTATTTTTACGCAGACCATTATTACTTCTCTATTTGTTAAAATGTTAGCAGTAGTTTAGTGTGGAACGAACATGCAGACATCCAAAATCATTAACCATCCTATTATCTTTGCTGTAGTCGAATAACAGTATTTGAAATAACTAATAATATTGCACGTTGCACAGAGAGCGTGAACAGCAACAAGCGCAGCGGCAGCCACGACGACATCACCATGAAGGATGTGAAGACGGAATCGCACGAGCTCGACGACCATCACAAAGATCACCCGCCCAATGTAAGCTCATTCATCATAACATTCAATTAATTAATCCGCAATAATGTAAAAACAAAGTTTTCCTACAAACTTTTCTAAGCTCTAAGGTCTTTCAATACGTGAGATACGAGTTTCTATTATATTGACGAAACTAGTGTTTTTTTACAAACTTTTGTGGTATCATACACGATACACTCGTGTATGATACCAATAATCGATGCCCTCTCCCACTATATTCAAATTTAATTTAAACTTATAATTTTGTCTAATTCTTATGGTACATTAAATAAGTGATATTTGAATTGGCAGGATTATAGCCATTGTTTATATGTTTAAATTCAATCTGTAGAACTACTCCTTAATCCAATATTGTATAATATTATGTTATGGACCAAGTTATTTATTGAGCATTATACATAATGCCCGGTGATTACGAAATATTTTCGATTTGAGTGTTTAATAATATACAAAGACTTAATTTGTATCGGGAATATTGTCCATCGCCTTTTGGGCAGAGTAATAAAACATTTTTTTAAAAACAATTTTAATTTTACTTAAAATTAGCCCAATAGATATTATTCATATTGCCTGCATTAATCACCTGGTACATAACATATAAAATATCTGTAGAGTGGATTGTGATTTCATATGCAATAGTCCCTATTGAAATTAGATTTAGGAGAGGCCCATAGAATTGGTGTTTGTTGTATCCTGAGTAACATACCTCGTGTGCAGGAGGCGCGGTTCGTGTGCACGTCGTCGTGGTACCTGTTCCTACGGCTGCACGCGGTGCTGTGCTCGCGGCTGGGCGGCGCGCGCCGGGCCGCCCTGCAGCTCGCCGCCCAGGAGCCCGGACGCCCCGCCCGCCCGCCCTCCGTCGCGGACGCGCTGCGACTTAAACCTACCAGTGAGTATAAATATGAATATTTTGTGGATGGATTTTTGTCTTTGAGACAATTTTGTCTGCGTTTTGTTTAGCTGAATTCATTTTATTAGAACTATGACTTAGAACCAAGGGTTTCATTAGCAAAATTATTCCCTATTGGATAATACAATCATTAAGTATTGATGATTTAGGCATACTTTGTTAAGTATGCATGTTATGAAAATAAGTTATTTTTTGTAAGGAAGAAAGGAAAAGTCCTCTATAAATAGAAATAACAAGAAAACATTACTTAAGAAAACTAAAAAATCCGACTAAGTTTCATTCAGGGTAGTTGGTTAAATTTTGATATACCTAGTGTCACTCCCAGTAAGCACGAATCTAACGACACATCTTATACAATCTATTGAGCCGTTCAGACTACAGAGCGTATCAAATAGTTATAGATACATACTCTCGAAAAACATTAAAACAAAAACAGTTGAACCTTATAACTCCATTCCCACAGACCTGCCGGCGGACGCTTCGTCGCCGGCCGAGTACTACACCGCCCTGCTGGAGCTGGTGAAGGGCGTGCTGGACGGCAACGTGGAGGCTTCCGCGTACGAGGACGCGGCGCGCGAGATGTTCGGCATCCGGGCCTACCCCGCGTACACGCTGGACAAGGTCGTCAGCATCGCCGTGAGACAAGTGAGTACATGCTTTTGCAAGTAATGTTGATAATATGTATTGCCGCGGTAGGCATCTAGGATCATTTTCGAAAGTGGCTTATGGTTTAATACACTTTCAATGATAAAAGATTGAGAGAGGTCTTTATGGAAAAAAAAAATAGTTTTTCTGATTAAATAAACTAAGCGTTTTGTTTAAAGGTCCCTGTCATGTTCAAACCGATTACCACCTTATAGGACAAATTTCATGACACTGAAAATAATTAACTATATAACAAGCTCGATTGGCGTTTGTGATAAAAATTTTACACTCTAAGGTTTATAAGGATTGGTTAATGAGATTAAATAATTTTGTGTGTGATTGATCTGTAAAAGTAACCCTACGTTTGTGTTTAGCTGCAGCACTGCGTGTCGGAGCGGTGGTCGGTGCGCGTGACGGAGCTGGCGGCGCGCGGCATGCGCGGGCCGGCCGCGTACGTGCGCCGAGCCGCCGCCTACCTGCGCCCGGACCACCTCGCCTTCCTCGTCAGAGTGGTACGTATATTTTATTACTTAATATCTCGTATATCTTTATATCCTTATCCTATTGATCCTACTAATATTATAAATGCGAAAGTTTATGTGTGGATGTAAGTTTGTTACTGCTTCACGCAAAATGTACGGTTCTAGTGGAATTTAATTTGCGCGTACAAAGTAGTGGGTTACACATTGTTTTAGCCATACTAATATTATAGAGGCGAATGTTTGCGAGTGTGTGTGTAAGCTATGTGCTTATCTGTTGAGTAATGAATGTTAAGGTCCTTTTTCGATTGTTGTAAGTTATAGATAATAATTAAATAAAAGTAAAAGTACCTACTGCCAACTCCCGTTATATGGCGTAAGAACGTATTGCAATGCCGAGAATACGCAATACCCCGAAGCGAAAAGCTGGGCGTCGCTGCGTATATGTATAAATTACAGCATCTTTGGTCATAGCGTCCACCTCCAGTATAAACTGACTAATGCATTCATTGAAATACATTGCATAGATTTGCCCGAGTATTTTGAATGACGATTAACCTATATTTTGACGTTTTACAGTACGGCGGCGACGAGTGTAAAGTGACGTTCGAGCTGCTCGAGAACTCCGGCGAGGAGAGGGCGTCGCCGCAGAACGACAGCTCACGGCTATCGCCTACCAACCAGGTTTGTTATAGTTGTTGTTATAACATAATATCATGTTAAAAAGTCATAGCTTCATATCAATATATTATGTCCATATTTAATTTTACCTAACATCATGCCAGATAATGTGAGTTTAAAAAATACTCTAGTTATCATTACAAAACAACAAAGGTTAAATAAAATAATAATGCCCTCCCACACCGATTCGCGTGACGGTGGCCGATCTCAATGAAACCATGCAAGAATAAATTTTTATAGTGCCCAAGTGTGTGTGCAATATACAGAAGCAGTTTCTCTTCCTTCATTTTTGTAGCCTAGCCCAGAAAGTCAGTTGCAGACAGTCGCAGGAACAACTTTTTACATGCTCATCCGTTGCATGAATATACAGATAATCTGACTAGCAGACAATCAGATGAACGGCCTGCAATCAATCATTTATACAGCCTGCATTGTCCTGACCCAACTTGGAAACATTTAATTAAGTTTGAACAAAATATAAACTAGACCATGGAGGCGTTACCAAAGATTAAAAATGTGTGTATCTCTTAGTGCCGGCGCGAGACGAACGGTGAGGCCGTATCGCGGCTGGCGGCGTGGTCGCTGTACGCGGAGCGGTACGCGCGGCCGGACGCCGGCGGCGCGTGCAACAAGCCCGTGTTCCTGCGCCGCAACGCGCGCCGCAACGGCGCCGCCGCCAGCCCCAGCGCAGCCGCCGCGCCGCCTCCGCCTGCAGACACCGCGCGCCGCCGCAAGCCGCCGCGGCTGCACGACCACGCCGAGTGCACGCTCGCTAACACCATACGGTACGTGAGAGTTGTAAATTATTATTTTTATACAGTGTAGGTGGGGGGTGCCGGAGTAAAAATAGGTACCCATCAACCATTTATCTAAAAATTGAACTCGCCAATCCGTCTGCCGAGCCTAGCGAATATAGAGAACTACCCCCACTACCTTAACTTTTCACACTCTTAATGAGAATTTAATCCAAACCCCAAATAAAACCGTTAATTTGTTGTCTGACCTAACGTGTAACTCCCGCAGGTTGGTGGCGTGTCGTCCGCAGCAGCTGTACCGCGCGGGCTGCCTGGCGGCGGCGCGCGCGAGCCACCCAAAGCTGTCGGCGGCGCGGCGCGCGCGATTCCAGGCGTGGCTGTCGGCGCGCACCGGCGACACCTAGCCGCCGCGGCACGCGCGCCCGCGACTCCCGCACAGGCACAAGTAGCCCGACGGCCTCCGACCACACGGCGCGAGGGACGTACAGCTGAAATAGAACACTGGAAATCATATCTGTACTAGCACGACCTGAATTTTGATAGTGTAAATAGCGCTGAGATTTCATTTGCGAGTGTTTGTTACTACATAGTTTATCAGTTAAAAGATGTCATAATTCAAATAGAATGAAAATAATTGTTATATTTGATCGTTTTAGAAAGCCTTAACGTAAAAATTCAAATGAATGTTATAGAATCCCTTCCGAGCTAGGTGCGTCGTGCGCGGTCCGGCGTGGCGTGCGGGGCTCGATCTGTAGGAGCAATAACGGTGTGATTTAGCGATACGTGACGGAGACGCGGCGAAGTGATCTCACGCAGAGGCAGCACTCGAAATAGTCGCTTTAATTTGCTCCGTTACTCTCGTTGCATTTTTTTATTTTATTTATGAGATAACTGTTAATGTACTAGACGCCGACGAGACTATTTATTAAACTTGTAGTGACGCTCGTCGGCGAGTCGTCCGGTTCGGCCGACTCCGCGGTTTGCAGGACTTTACTTTGAGTATTTCAAGTTTCAATGTGATTTTATTGTATTGAAAGTATTAGCGTTAGGTGAGAGTGGCGGGGTGCAGGCGGTATGAAATTGGACGGGCCACAGGGTATCGTATACTCGTTAGATTAACCAATTTCATTAAGCCTAAACTATCTCAATCTAGGCCACGTTTTAGCGGCCTAGCGCGTAGGTGTACATAATATGTAGGTAAAGATCTCTTAAGTACAGTGTATATAGAGTTCTGTTGGTACCAATTCTTGTTAATAAATGACTCGAGAAAATATTATTATATTTATAATATTCTTCGTTTTATTTTGTACATCCTTTCCTTTGATAGAGGTCACTACGATTACCACGAAGTCATGCACCTTTTCATTAGACCACCTATACAAAAAATGTGCTACCAATTACACTAGTTCACCTCACTATTTACATAATTATTCAAAATAGTATGATGGTGTAGTTGGTGAAATAAACGGAACTAGTCTGAGGTAGTTCTTCAGGAGCTCTATTTGATGTTTATAAATAGAACAGTAGGCCAAGCCGGGCCCTATTTCAAGATGCCATCGCTATTTTGAAAGCTCTGTAAAATAACGAATAATTGTATGAAAAAGCATGACAGGGCCAATACAATTAATGACTAACGATTAGTTTATTTTAAATGTTTATTTGCTACCACAACCTATAAGATAATGAGACGGACGTAAATAAAACAGTTGGTCCATGTTCTTGTATCTTATAATATTTAATCGGGCAGAGTCTCTGCTTACAACAATATCCATCTATTCTTAAGTCTGAAGACCATCGAACGTTAACGCCCATATATATTATTGACAATCGTTCGGGCAAAAATCAATATGAGAACTATTTTACAGATTTAATTATAATTAGCTAAATACGTTTAAATCGAATATAATTATTAGGTAACAAATATTTATCCTTTATCAATAGGCACTTAATTATAATATAATTATTCGTACTTTAGTTTAGATAATAAATTGTAAGACAATTTATTATTATGGAAGTGACGTCATGGGTTGCCACATTCAAATATTTAATCACTTAAAATAACTACATCAATATAATCTATAACAATCAGTTGATTGATAAATTACCAATAAACAGCTCAATGAAATTAACACTAGTATAATACAAACACGCATAATTATAATATCATGGATCCAGATGTTTGTAACAATATGTTGTTAACACTCGGCCATCCTGCAGCAGTCGTGTCCCACGACTTTCCTTCGCCACCGTTTACCTGAGAAAAAAAAACTGAACAGTATATCTATGGTAATTGTTACGTTGATAAATTTGACAAGTGGGATTTAAATCGGGCATTGGCCCACCTCACATTCCCACCACTGCAACTCCTGTAAGCCAGGATCAACAGCGGTAACCAACCACGACAAACCCTTTGATATGATCTCAGGGGAGCCCGAGGGACAAGCTAAATCTGTCTTGGGACCCACAAAGAAATTAATCGGAAGAAAAAAAAGGAGGAGTAGGAAGTATTCCAGTTACTTTTAGTTAACTGACAAGTGGGATGCCTAACATTGTGTGGAGTCAGTGCCATTTCTCTATAATATCATCATCGTTAAATTAAAATAAATGTATGTACATTTAAGGTCACCCAGCCATCGGCGTATCATATCGCTTTGCGTATTCTCATTACGCTTATTAGTCACACAGACATTGTAATATATTATCACAAAGAACTTTAAATATTATATTATATCGTCACACAGACTAGAGCCACATAATAGGCATGTTGATTCGTACAGACCTAGGTGACTCCTATAGACTGAAGTTGAATATAATTTCACAGACTTTGTAATTTATTGTCATACAGACGTAATATATAGTCACACAGACGTTGTAATATATTGTCACACAGATTTTGTAATTTATTGTCACACAGACTTTGTAATTTATTGTCACACAGACTATTTTTTTTTTTTTAGTGTCACACACTCTTTTTTTTATTTTATTGTCACACAGACTTTGTAATATTTTATTGTCACACAGACTATTTTCTTTTTTTTTTTTTTTTATTGTCACACAGATAAAGCATGTTTACTATATTTTATTTCATGATCACACAGATCTGGTTGATTTACTTTTATTTTACTATCACACAGATTAATTTGCAGCTTCAATTACAGAAAGGTCTCCTCCACCACCTCTTCATGCTCCTTCTGTTTAGCAAGCCGAAGAGTAGTGATTAGAACGCTGGATTATGATATAATAAACTAAATGAATAATATAATCATACTCTACATCTCATCAGTAATTGTTGTTGTTAGGCATACCTAAGAATATGACACATATGTTGTCTGTTTCATTGTATACAATTCATAATTTCGACGCATCCATCCACCTAGACATAATTTACCAATAGAAGTTTTAATATTAGACAATATGCCTAAAGAAAGATTATAAGCATCTCCAAACCCTTTCATTATTACCTATATCTGATGGTAATATTTCAAGTTAGTCAATCAATTCAATCATTTGTTTTCTTTTAATTTAAAATTATATTAAATCTACTGCCAGTGTAAATAACGACACTTGAGGAGCTATTAAATACGAGGCGCATAAAAAAAACACTTGAAATAATTTAAATTTAGAATCAATATACACACCGGATTTTGCTGATCCTGTTGCCGCGAAGGTCCGGGTGTAGTGGCTACCCAGCAGCTTGCCGAAGTGTGTTACACCGGTGTTGTGCTTGACAATCACGTGTCCCAGAGTTGCTGCTGTAGACTTTTCCTCCGCGCCACCATGATGATTCCCAGAGTTTGCTGATCCTATTGCAGCTAGCAGCCTGGCGAAGTGTGCCACACCGTTGTTGTGCTCGACAATCACGTGCCCCAGAGTACATGGCTGCTGTAGACTTTTCCTCCGCGCCGCCATGATGATTCCCGAGAAATTAAAGATAAGGAATTGTTATCTGTACTAAAATTTTCTAAAAGACAGATATCCGAAATATACTGTTTCTCTGTTTGATAAGCTTTAGCATTAGCACATAATTCAGACGGTCTATCTATTATTATAACCAACTACCATAAAAGAAACCAAACTACTTACTTATTACTATTTAACAGAAAATATATATAATGAGGGTAAAAAAAAAGTTTCTCATAAGAAGAATACTTTGGTCAAGAATATTGGTCATAAAATATTTCTACTTAGTAGGTACAATATTATAATCATAATTATATATTTGTAATACTTAATTAAAATAAGTATGTAGTGTACATAGGGAAGTAAATGCTTCTATTAAGAAATTACTCTTATCTATGAGTAAATGTACTAATCTTATTATTTAGCAAACGCCTGAACAAGGCACTAAGTTTTATATATTTTTCAATGTATTATGATTTATCATATTGTGTTTATGCATACAGTTGCTAATAAAGAGTATAAAGTTTGAAGTACCTACATTTTATCACACACATTTTATAGTAAAAGTAACGGGTCATGAGTCACACAACATGGTTTTCTCTTTTCTTTTTACCAGCGTAGGGTTGGGCGTGGAGTCATCAGAAAGGAAAAAAAAAATCATCACTGACCTGTCTTCCAGTTTCCTTTTTACGAGTCCATCTGGGTATGGCCTTACCCAGATCCCACTTCTGAGATGAGACGGACGTAAATAAAACAGTTGGTCCATGTTCTTGTATCTTATAATATTTAATCGGGCAGAGTCTCTGCTTACAACAATATCCATCTATTCTTAAGTCTGAAGACCATCGAACGTTAACGCCCATATATATTATTGACAATCGTTCGGGCAAAAATCAATATGAGAACTATTTTACAGATTTAATTATAATTAGCTAAATACGTTTAAATCGAATATAATTATTAGGTAACAAATATTTATCCTTTATCAATAGGCACTTAATTATAATATAATTATTCGTACTTTAGTTTAGATAATAAATTGTAAGACAATTTATTATTATGGAAGTGACGTCATGGGTTGCCACATTCAAATATTTAATCACTTAAAATAACTACATCAATATAATCTATAACAATCAGTTGATTGATAAATTACCAATAAACAGCTCAATGAAATTAACACTAGTATAATACAAACATGCATAATTATAATATCATGGATCCAGATGTTTGTAACAATATGTTGTTAACAATAAGCTAGTACAGCGCTAAACTAAAATTAGAATCATTGCTAATGTGTGGCATTCACGGTCATTGAAAAACGTGCACTGTATTAAGTGGTGCCTATGTCGCAGTCATCTAATTGAAATCGACATTTTATTGAGTGACTAGCGTTTTTATCGAATGACGACATTAAATTAAAAGACTAGGCCGAACATTGAACAATCGTTTCTCAATGTCCAATTAGTTCGCGGATTGTAATGTTGTATTGTCAGTAATAATAATCTTTGATTGTCAGTCAGGTGATTGAAACTTTTTCTCATTGCGGCGCTAGTAGTCACCAAAACAAATATGGCGTCAATCAGCTGGCACTGATACCACTGTGTGGATATTTTTAAAAATTAAATCTACATTAAAGTGTGACAGCATGGATTTATCTATTATCACGTCGCCGCTGGCTTACTCTTAAAGAAAAATTTGAGGTGAAACTGACTGAGTACGAACGACAAACATACGAAACTACACAATGGGTGTATTTATGTTACATTATATTATATCTGTGAATTATTTGTACTAGAATTTGCAAAGTTACATTTATCGATAAAATATCGTTAGCATGAGCGCAAATTAGAAAAAAATGTCACCTAACTGTGTTCCATATGTAGGTCATTCAGTGACTAAGCTAAATGACTAAATGACGTTCAGTCAAGACGTTGGGCGTTACAATAAACAACTTGACGAGTTGTCCTTTAGTCTTTCAATATAATGTCGTCATTAGATAAAAACGCTAGTCACTCAATGAAATGGCGATTTCAATTAGATGACTGCGACAACTACATCACGCGAGAGAAATTGACACAAGTAGCGGCACGCGGCGCGGCAGTCTGCAGATATTTTATTTGATTTAATGGTCAATTCACACTAGCGCAGAATGGAAAACGATCAAAAGCGAAGTTCTGAAGTTTATTAATGGCAAATTCACGTGATGCCTTCTCTCTCAAGTTAATTAACTAAACAATAAAGAGGTTTGTTTATAGTGCCCAAGAGTGTGCGCAATACTCAAGTCTCTCTTCCTTAGTGGGACGGAATACTGCCACGGCTAGCGAGAGAATGCAGGAGCATTGTCTAAGCCAGACTCGAGAACCGGTCTATTTGATTATACGCAAAAGATCCTGCCGCTCCCGCCCCGCTGCCCGCAAAATTCGAGGCTGAGACCTAAATGCGAGGCGTTGCGCTGCGTTGCGTCGTCACTGCTGCCTCGATTTCTATATATTTTTTATGACATGATACCCGGGGGCTTACCCAACATGCTTTTACGTTTGTCGTTATCGAAGTACGCTATTTAAAAATGTATGGAATTGACTTTTGCGTACGACTAATGACGTCCTTAGTCGTAATCGATATTTGTAGTGCTACCCAAGTGTACATTTTTGTCAAAGACGATAACAAAAAACTTTTACGCTTTCCAATTGACGATAATGTTATATGAAATGGCTACCCAACTTACACATTTTGACATTTTGTCGAACGCTATCTTATACGTTATTGTTTTCAAGATAACGAAGTCTAAAGAGGTGCTTTTAACTCCGATATCGAACAATATGGCGGATATTTATTAATCAGCTGATATTCTTGTTTAGAGTACAATAGAGTTTAGGTGCTTTGCGATTATTGTTGGCCGCACAACACGAATAAACCTAGGAGAGGCGTATATATACAGTAATTGAAGGCAATAGAAGACATTCCCGACATTATTTGTTATCTCCCGATATAAAACATTGATTACTGATTCATATCCTGTTACTGGCTTTGATCCTATCTATACTGTATTGTTAATGTATTACTAATAAGCTGTTGGTTACCCAAACAAAATAATGCCAAAACAATGCCAAAAACTTAGCAGTATTTGGCATAATTAGTGAATTACTTACAAGCAAGTGATCTGTAGGTAGTGCAAACTGCTGTTGAAGACAAGATAATATGAGATTTTGGCAAAATTACTAAGCTTTGGTTGGTAGGTAGGTACTCGGATTTGCAAACATAAAAACCAATGCTAAAGACTGCTAAGTGAAAGAGATGATAATGAAAAAGAAATGCTTACTGTATTAAAAATATTTTAGAACTAGAATTAGGTAAATAGAATAATTCATCAGGAATAAGAAAGCATTCATGAACAAAATGTGGCCAAATGGAACTGTAAAAACAAATCTTAGTATACTAAACTATTTCTCATTATACCTACTGACTAATTAAGTGTAAATAAATACAACAATAATAATTGTTAATAAAACATTTTTTTCCAGTATTTGTAATTCATTTAATTCCTTTAAAGTTAAGTAACTTTACTTGTTAATATCTTAACATATAAAACATTGAAAACTGATTCATAAGCTTCAAATTACTTGTAAAACATTAGAAACTAAATAAGTATTAATATGTTTAATTGTTGTAAATCTTAGCAGTTTTTGGCATAATTAGTTTCAAAGTGAATTACTTATATTAAGCAACATCAAAAGCAAGTGAAAATCTGTAGGTACTGCAAACTGGTAGGTGAAGACAAGATAATATGAGATAAAACGTGGCCAAATGGAACTGTAAAAATTAACAAATCTAAGTATACTAAACTATTTCTCATAATAAATACAACAATAATAATTGTTAATAAAACATTTTTTTCCAGTATTTGTAATTCATTTAATCCCTTTAAAGTTAAATAAATTTACTTGTTAATAACTTAACAACTCACATGACGGTTCCAATCCTACCTAGGATTAGAACCTAGCCTACATGTTCCATAACAAGGTAGGAATTAAAAACCCACCGTATGACGGTGAGTAATAATTATGAAAATGGGATAAAAACACACCAGGCAGTATAAGTAAATATTTATTAATATGAAATGTCAATATTGAAAATTTGAGTGTCCCACGTCATTCTTTGTTTATTTTTCTTTTCAATGCCTTATCGCTGCAGGTCAGCAGGCACTAGATGGTGCAGGTGATGTGTCCTATTAAGGTTGCTGCAGCCGTTGTCTGAAAAAATATATATTATTAGCTTTATCAGGACTTAATATAGATATAGACTTATGTGCTTTCATTCACACAAATATATTAATTATAATTAAACATATCCATTTTGTGATTTGTGAAAACCACTTGTTATTTTATTGTTACCTTGAGAGGTGATGATAATATGTTTATATATAGATCAAGTTATATAAATACAAATAAGTTTTATAAATAATGATTAATTAAACAATGACTTTATACAGTAGTTACTTCAATTATACCCAATATTATTATGCCAATCCCTACATAATATTATGCCAATCAATTTCCCATAAGGGTAGGCCGGCACATAATATCTAAATGTAATAAGATCCTAACATTCTTACGTTATGTTACGGGTGACGATTTTATTTGTATTACAGTATGAATGGCTACTTTAGCCATTTGATATTCGTGACTGCGTAGTATATACAAAGTCTCCCATTACTCCCATACGAAGTAGATAATATTATACTTATTAATATCGAATATGATGTTATGATAAATGACTGGCTGCCAGATAGGTACGGAAAGCCTTAAATTGTATACCTACTAAGCACCACTTTTTTGTTCTACCATAATTATTGTTGCCGTTTGCATAAACATTCCATTTAAACACGTTACATAAAAGTTTTATTTACTTACCTGTGTTGTTGTTAACCTCTATTAATGTATGAATTTCTCCGTGATTGTATTACTGATCTATGGCATCGTGCTTTTTTGCACTCTTCATAGTTTGATTACACATCTTCTTCACTAATTACTAATATCTTCAATACAAGTTCATTGTTAAAAACATCTAAGTAGCAACTCGTCGGCCATTCGGCAGTGTTACCAACTCTCATAAATATTTATGTCCAAACTTACAACAAAAGTCCCAAAATGGTAACAACTACTTAAAAAAAATCCCTAAATTTTCTTATGGCACTGAAAACTATAAATATAATAAAAATAAATTAATACTGATAAAAATGTGATTATGTCCATTATACGTTAAGATACACTACCAACATTATTTTTTATACAGATTGACTTTTAAAATTTTGGTCGTTATAGGTAAGTAAAAAAATAGAGACCCCAAATATAAACCTAAACAATTTTACACCTAAAAACTGCTTGTAGAAATTTTTTGCCACCGAATTTAGGGGAAAAACTTCTAGGTTGGCAACACTGGCACATGGTAGTTTGTTGTCTTGTAACATGATAGTCTAGTGACGGATTTGACAGTTGACACAGTTGACACTTGACAGCGAAAATTACGTTATAAGGCGCCGGAACCAGAGACAAAACGTTTTAAAATTTACGCCAAGACGAAGCGCAATCTTAGTGCATGTTAGGTACGAAATCAATGTCGCTATCTCAAAACAGATAACGTATCTACAGAACTTTACGTAACTAAGCGATGGCATCTTGGGTAAGGGCCCCGGGAAACGACGCTGCGACGACGCAACGCACTAAGGCCTCAGCCTCGAATTTTAAGGGGAGCGGGAACGGTGCTCGTCACCCGCATTCTAGCCGCTGTTTTCGGGAACCGGTCCTTTTGATTTTAGGCAAAAGATCCTGCCGCTCTCGCGCCGCCTCCGCCGCTGCCCCGCTGCCCGCAAAATTCGAGGCCGAGGCCTTAAACCACAGGACCTCAGAGGCTTTTAAACTCTAAAAAGACACATTGTACCTACATAAGCGCACTACCAACTTACAAGTGCGTCGCCGGTATTGCCGTTGAGCTTGGGTAGGTAGGTACTTACGATTTTTTTTGCTTTAATCACAACTTTAATGAAGTGAAAGTGTTTCTGTTTATACCTACTTGTTTACTTTTTAGTACCCATTAATTATAACGTGAGGTGATGATGTGGTCGAAATTCAATGATAATCTATATAATTTTTTTCTAGATATAGGTACCTATTTAGTTACCTAAGTTTTAAAGTTTATCTCGATTATTCGATTGGATATTTTTCTTTTCACCTTTAACATTGAATTATTATATTTTTTTCACGCAATTATTGTAAATACTTGTTTACGCAAACACTGTAAGCAATCAACTTCGATCTAAAAAACTAAGACCTACGTGTGATACTATGACGACAATTTAAGTATGTACCTATTTCTAATCATGACAATCCATAACTTCCTAATGCCCCAGGTAATAAAGCTAGACTTAGTAGTGGTTCTTAACCATTTTTGTCTGTTAGTTCTGTTACTCTCATGACCAAATATGGGTCGCTAATTTTAGCCCTCCTCCCAACCATGATTAACCAATTTAACTTAACCAATACGTGTAACACGTATTGGTTAAGATCATGGTCATATAAATAATAATTATAAGGGGTTACAAAGTTATTTATGCAGTTGGCGTATAGCTAGATAACTAGACAGAAATTCTGAAATGTTTAGGTTTTTAATTTATTTATAAGTATACTAAAAACTAAGTACTTACTTACTTGTAGGTATTTACACATTTGTGTAGGATTACAAAGTTATATTTACACTTTCCGAGAAAAACACTAGTTTGAGTTAATCTTCTACAAAAAGAATTGAGATCCCATCAGAAACATAACTTGTTAGCTGATCGACGATCTGATAAACCTTTACCTTATTTTTTCACATCCCCTACGTAACTTCTTACCAAATTTCAAGATTCTAAGCTTATACTAAGGGATGTTTTGATTCCTGATACATCGCTATCATATAAACTTGAGGAGTCCTGAATGAAAACATGGAAGTCGCACCGTCTGTGCAGACGCCAACTAGCTTTGACCAGTAGATTGTGGGAGTACCGTGGAAGCCCCAAAGGGAGATCTCCGACCGAGCGAGATGGTATGCTCGGTCAGGCCGAAGCCCACTGTACTAGTTTTCAGATGTCGTATATATAGCGTCGCACTTAGAAAACTTCGATAGCGCGATGCAGGATTGTGGCGCTAGTAGTACCGCTACATCACTCCCCCCCGAAGACCAGAAGGTCGAAACTTGAGTCGTTTTGTGCTTGAGTCGCCAGTGCCAGTGAGTCCCAGTGAGTCGGAACTGTGCTGCTGCTGCACGGGCTCCAGTGAGTCGGAGTGCTGCCGTGCGGGCCGATGCTACGTGCTGAACCAGGAGAGATGTGCTCTGCTTGCTGACCGGTCGTGTAGTGAGAGTGCCCGTTGAAGCCGATGAGGGTTCGACTAGGCCGCGCTGCGTTGCGGCTAGTGGACGAAGTACCCGAAGTGGCTGAAGCTGGCTGGCGAGGTGCGGAGGGGCGGGGAGTGATGATGATGAAGGAGGCGTGTTCTGTCGAGGGTCACCAATGTGGGAATACTAGTGGAAACCCCAAAGGGAGATCTCCGACCGAGCGAGGTGGTATGCTCGGTCAGGCCGAAGCCCACTGTACTAGTTTTCAGATGTCGTATATATAGCGTCGCACTTATAAAACTTCTATAGCGCGATGCAGGATTGTGGCGCTAGTAGTACTGCTACAAGATAAACTTCGCATCCTCAATCAACGATCGATCAACAATACACGTATTTTTTATTTGTTCTATCATGTTTGTCTTCGGACTTATGTCCGTTTACTTTGTTTCTCTTCGTTACATTTCGTTTCTGTACCAAGGAATAGGCACAGGTAACTAGATATAAAATATAATTTTTTTTTAGCTATTTTATACTGATGCCATGTTGTCCCTCAAGCTACGAATGTTTATTTTATTTACATTTTCAATATAAATAATATTTGAATTAAATATGGTTTGTTCAAAGTCCACAACTACAGATGCCCGTACATTGTACCTCAGTACCTATTTATTCCCAAAACATCGACGCTTGAACAGGAATTTTGATCCCTACATAGATTTGAACATCGAGTGCGGCAGCACAAACTATCATTTTTAGATCGGAGTCCAAAGACCTCTCGAGTTTGCTCCTTGTGGCTGAAGTACCTATGAACTTATTACTGTGACAACTTGGGATCACCTACGTAATATTGTTAATGGAATCAGGCGTTACTTTGCGAAAATCCATAGCATGAACTTTAAATGTATTATATCTAGCTTTAGGTTTAATTTATATTTATTATTATTTTTGGTTTTGATTATATAATTACTACTTTACACTAATTAGGTTTTGAGTAGGATATATTATATTGATTTTAGTATAAACCTAAAGACTCTTCTCAGAGGGAAATATAAATAAAACACACGTTAACCCTTGAGCTCTTCTGTATTGCGACTGTTAAGGAGTTACAAAATATAAAGGGCCATACACAATGCATAGCGCATTTAAAGTGTTACACTAATTTATAACCATATTGCCTACGCTTAATACATTGTGAGCACTGTGTCTCTACACTAGCAATATCCCCCGAATAATGATAACCACAACCTGCAAACAATGAGTGAATGTACGCATCAAATGCCTTTTTGCGTACATTCACATGTTTCATGTTTCATTCACACGCATATAGGCATTTGATGCGTACATTCACACATTTGCAGATACCATAGCTACGTCTGTGAGCTGTGACATGCTTCCCGTGTAGGTAAACGTGAAACATGAGAACATAAATAAAGCAACAATTAAGTACCTAAGTATTTGTCGCATTGCTACTTGTAGTGGTCATAAAATTAGTCAAATTATAATAACTTTGCTCACATGGCTCTGTTTGATATAAGTCGTTAATATTAATCGCATCGGCATGCGCTCGTACAATTATAATAATGTAAATACATATAGTTGTACAACGCGCAGACAGGATTTTGTAGATTTACCTGCTAGCTACACGTGCAGCGGAGCATGCTGGATGCTTGCGTCTAAAAGCCTAGAAGCAATTAAGTATTAACATCGTACAATGTAAAGCTGTGACTAAGTATATGAGCTGGTTTCCGGAAAATTTCTTTAACTGAAATTCTCTTCCGCCTTTCGATCATAATATAGTGCAAGCCTAAACTGTCACCAGGGGCGTAGCTACCGCTGTACCTGCCGTATCAATTATACAGGGCCCCCTCGTAACGGAGGCCTCCGACGTGCGTGAACAAAAATTTATAAAACTTCCCAAATTTTTATATTATTTCAGAAATTACAATAGTAAAAGAAAGCTATTTCTTTTTTTCCCGCGTAAAGAGTACGTTCAAAGATTGGCAACACTACATCGGATATCGCGGGCTTGTTTATTTATGCAAACATTTTTTTCTTTTATGAGGAGAAATCTTTACCCTTTTTATGGGTCGCAAACAAATTTTTATATGGCACGCTACGCAACTGACTGTCACACGGAGCTTCCTGCCACAAAGCCTAAAAATTGAGTATTTGAACCATTGCCACTTGTGACTTTGACTTGTGGCCTTGCGAATAGATATTGATTATTGTTAAACCATCGATATCACTTACACCTTTAGCTCCCTTTTGAAGTAATGTAAACGATTAACGAACTACGTGCTATTAATAATCAAATTTTAAACGTAGGTACTTAGTCATGCATCTACCATATATTTGGAAAATCCGTTATGTCTCTGTGCTCGTGCCTACATATTATATCTTTGGCAGGCCGAAATGAAAACCCGACCTAATTACCCGCCATAATCATTAATGATGGCCGCTTGCGCAACCAGGAAGTGTCACCTCAGAATGCTGATGAAGGATCCATGGGCCCTTACATAACATGTCCAAAAGAAAGAGAAGTTGCAATGACATGTAATACAAGCGATAAGTCATAAGGGTCACTGGGTTCTATTCTTAAGTGCTGAAATATTTAAGCAGCATATATTTCTAGGTCTCGTGATTGAACTTAATATTTTGATTCATTGATATTGATTGTCATGCCATTTATTCTATATTAGTCTAAGCGACAACAGTATTTACTATACACTAATATGTGTATAAAGGTCAGTTGCACGGCGCTTAGGAAGTACAGGGTTGGGCAGGTCACAGACCCCACAAACCACAGGAGAGCGGGACAAAACCAGTTACTATTAGACAAGAAAGGAGGACGCATAGGGAGTACTTTCACTCTTTAGTCTATAAATACTCGTAGTTTATTCAAAACATTCCTTTCTTAATTTCGAGTTTCGATCGCACACCTCTATGGTTATGGCCTCGTTTCTTGTAATTTGGTGATTATGTAGTTACAGATTTATGTTCGCTTTTAAATCTTTAGAATTATACCTAACTATTAGGTGTTGACTGTTGCGCGCTACTTCGTCCGTGTGAAATATATCATACCTAACCCAGATTATGAAACATTATTCAGTGGTGTTCTGCGAGAATTGACCTAGCTTATAGCCTTCCTCGATAATAGCTATCCAACACTGGAATAGGGTTTCCATACCACAAAAGGAAAAAACGGAACCCGTAGATATTGGATCACTTTATTGACTCTCAGAAACGCGATGTCAAGCTGAAAATCATAACAAATACTACCTGTGTCCTTATTTATGTCTCTAATACCTTTAAGCTGTATGAAAATCAAAATTCTATGTCAACAGGTCTGTACGGAACCCTCGGTGCCGAGGATGACTCGCTTTGGTCGTATTTTTTTTCTAATCGGACTAATACCTACATAAGTAGTTCTTGAAATGCGCGTCTGAACAAACTCTTCGGCTTTATAATGTTAGCATTTAGTCTATATGGTTATGATAATGAAGTCGAATATGTTACCCAACTCTCAAGATATTTCGCAGTCAGATGGCGCGATTGTGCACGCGACGCATATTAAACATAATCGAAATATTTAAAGAAAACGATGACGTACGTAAGATATATTATGTACATACGAAACACCTTTGTTGTACCCAGCCAATACCAATTAGTTCCTGTAACTGCGACTTACTGTGTCGGAACAGCGGCGCCATAACAAAGGTAGACTTGGGAAAATATAATATGATGCGAGGATCTCTACTTCAAAATGAAACGTCATAATTCTTGATTTCACAGGAATACTTCGTTGCGCTAGACAAAACTTGTAAATTATAGCACCAATACGCAAATTATACGCGTATCTATTGAACCGACTTCCAAAAAAGGAGGAGGTTCTCAATTCAGCCTGTTTTTTATGTACCTATGTACTACATATACATAAAAAACAGTACACCGACTACTCAATGATTCGATGTGCGCGATACTTTTTATTCGACGCAGAATAATTTTTTTTTATGTACATGTACACATTTTGCCCCCGTAGCTTTATTTTATGAACAAGTTTCTCTAATTTCCAGAGGTGTACCAGGTATGTATGAACATTTTTACATGGATGATGCTTATTTGATGCATCATGTAGTTTCAGTACGGCTCCTTTTGACTCTTGGCACAAAAAAATATACATAGAGTGTGTGGTGTCTGTCAGTCTGTCTGTAGCATCGTAGCTGCCAGACGGATTTATCCTACTGTAGTTTACTTTGACTTAGAGACACTAAAAAGTAAAAAAAAAAGATCTGAAGAGACTGTAGAGCAAAGGTGTAACGAAGGTAAATTTATTGGAACAAAAGAAAATTGTCCTTAAAATGAGGAATTACTAACGCGGTGGTAACTGGTACCTGTCATTTATTTTCAAAATATACCTTCAAAAAACAAACTGTTTTAATTTAGAATAAAAACGGTCCTATTTGCTATGTTTCGATATCCAATTGAATGCTTCCATTCAAGTTTCGGAGCGGAACCGAAGGTGCACAATCATCGAAATTTCCGACTTATCGGAGTAACAAGCTCCGTAACATTCAGCATACAGAAAAATTCACTTTGTTATCTATTTTCTGCCTAGTCCTAATTAAACTTAATTAGACTTAGATAAAGACTTTCAACTAGGTATGTAAAAAAACTACAAATATTTTGTTCAACTACTACGTTGCTTTATGCAGTTTAAACATGTGGAATTTTCATTTACCAAAGTAATAAAATTGCAAAAATTAAGTTACCCATAATTGACTTTATCTGAATATTCTACATCCCATCAAAACATAACTTGTTAAAAAGTGCCAAGTCTCGCTACTTAGTTCTTTACTGTAAAAAGTTGTGAGATACATGTTATGCCGACCGACTAACCCCTATTTGGCATAACATGACGTATCTAACGACTTTTACGGTAGAAGAACTAAGTAGCGAGACTTATCACTTTTTACTAGTTATGTTTTAGATGAGACCTTAGTTCTTTTTGTAGAAGATAACTAATATATTATATACTTAATAACTAAAACGCGTGTTTTGTCGGACAGTGCAAATATAACTTTGAAATCCTATAAATTTATATGGGATTACAAATTAATTATGCAGTAAGTAGGTATCTAGACAACTAAACAAATTCCAAAATTTTTAGGTTTTTCCTTTATTTATACTTTAAACGCTACTTGTATTCCAAATTTGAAGCTTCTATGTCTGCTATAAGTGACTAATACTTATTGTATTAATATGGGATGATCGGTCAGTGAGAATGAGTGACAAAATTAAGATGTTTGACAAGTTGTAATTCTTAAATTTCTGTTTCAATGAATGAAATTTGAAATATACCGTGTTTCTACAATTCCTAATTAGTATGTAAAAAGGAAGGGTTAGTTTTATCGAAAACGAAGTTAATGATTATATGAATGATAGCACACCTTGAGAATAAAGTAGCCCCGTACAAGGCTACTTATATATAGAATGTACTCATGTTATTTAGTTTTAGTATTGACATATATTTATATGTAAATTTATACTTTTTTTTATAAGAGAAATTTTCCATCTTTTTGGTAAAAGATGGCCCCATGCGAGTTTCTTAGGCCGGTTCTTCTTGCTGGGCTAGTTCCCGAACCGGTGGTAGCCATCATATTTTTGTAAAATTTACTGTGAAAAAAATATTTGATTTATAAGCGGAAAATGGCCTCAATTGTTTCAAGAAAAGGATGGTACGGCCGTGCTTAACTTGGCGGGGGCACTGCTGTGCCCCCAGATAAATTTTTCATATTCATATTAAGGATGCGTGCGCTTTTGACCGACGACCTTTTTTCTCAATACTGGTATTATTTAAAAATCCAAAAAAAATATACTTAGTTATAATATTCTTCATTATATTTATAATTTTTGTATAGCTTAAAATCATATGCAAAGCAAAATTCACCCCTTTTTAACGTTGTAACTTTTTTTCTCATTATATATTAATAAGGCAAATGTAAAAATGACTTCAGTATAATAAGTAAGGCCATGGTACTGTCGATTTAGTTTTTGTTAATTTTGTAAATTGTTTTTAAACAATTTCTATATAAAATTTAAACGCGCCGCTAATATAAATATTTTAGGAGTATATAGTATATCACACTCGTAAAATATTAATATTAACGCAGTTCAGTTAAAACTATACATGCTTTAAAGTTTCAGAATTTTCTAATCAATGATAAATTACATTGGCGACAACTGCCTTCAATTATTCAAAATTTAATGTCGATTTCAAATAAAACAAAAGGATTATAAGTAAAACAGTTTTATTATTTTATATAATAACCTAATTACACGATGTAGAATCAATTTCATCGGGAACATCTCCGGGTAGCCATTCGTTGTAGTCAAAATATAATCTAAGTGTAACATTAAGTAATCGATCGACACAAACAAATGCCCCGCCCCGCCCCCGCGCGACTACGGACTACAATAACTTAATATATTATTAAATAACAATTTACATCAAATATACTCTTTAACAATCATACGATCAGACTTATCGGTGCGGCGAGCGCGGCTGCGTTATAAGTGGGGCACCTTCAGGGTGACCTCGGACAGCTTGTGGCTGGAGACGCTCTGGATGTTGATGTTGGAGCGGTTGTGGCGCATGTGCGACTTGACCAGGTCGGAGTTCACCAGCGCGGCCATGAGGCTGAGCTCGCCGGCCAGCACCGTGGCGCAGATGAGTGAGCCCAGCCGCGCCGAGTTCTCCGCCGGCCGCTCGCCCGCGCCGCGCACGCCCAGTATGTCCAGGCACGCCGCCTGCCCCGTCAGCACTGTGCCGCCGCCCACCGTGCCCACCTCCAGTGAGGGCATCGTGCACGTCACGTACAGGTCGTCGTTGTTCTCGCCGCACACCTCCATGCTGGTGGAGCAGTTGCTGCTGGTGACGTTCTGCGCGGGATCCTGGCCGGTGGCGATGAACAGCGCCGTCACCATGTTGGCCGCGTGCGCGTTGTTGCCGCCGATGGACCCGGCCAGCGCCGATCCCGACAGGTTTTTGATTTTGTTACATCTGGCCATCGTTTTCGCGTCGGTTTTGAAGATATTTTTCAAGTTTTCGGCCAGAATCGTCGTCTCGCATACGACCCTCTTACCTCTGCCTTTGACCCAATTGATGGACGCCGCCTTCTTGTCCGAGCAGTAGTTGCCCGATAGACTGATGACTTCCATGTCGGGGAAGAAGTCCTTCAACAGTTTGAGAGCGTTCTCCGCGCCCTTCGACACCATGTTCATACCCATGGCGTCGCCCGTGGTCGCTCTGAATCTCAAATATAGAGTGGCGCCGTCGACGCCCACGTGTACTTCCTGGAGACGAGCGAACCTCGAGGTCGCGTCGAACGCTTCCTTGATGAGGTTGAAATTGTCTTTGTTATCTAACCACTGTCGACACTCGTGTGCCCGCACGACATTGGGCAGTTTGACGGCCGGCGCTCTCGTCATGCCGATGTCTTCCACGACGCTCGTCACTCCCCTGGTTCCGATCGCTTTAGCTCCTCTGTTCGTGGACGCCACGAGAGCACCTTCCGTGGTCGCCATGGGAATCATATACGGATGTCCATCGACGTACAACGGGCCGGCGTAACCGACGGGAATACCGACGTATCCGATCACGTTTTCGCAGCAAGCGTTCAAAACTTTACTGTAGTCGTAGTTGAGGTAGGGCAGACGTCGAACGGCCTCCTCGGCTTGGAATTTGTTTGAAATTATTCTCCTTCTCAATCTTACACCTCTCAATGGATCACATACTATAGTTTCTAACCTATGTAAGGGAATATGCGATTGTTCGACTAGCATGGCGACCTCATCGTCGCTTAGAGACGTACAGACTCCCTCGGAACGATAAATCTCCAGACACTCGGCCATCGGGCGTTTCTTCGAGGTTAGCATAGAAACCGACGAGCTAGGTGACAGCGAAGGCCACAAGTATGCATTGGTATTGTTAACTTCCTCGGTCTGAGTGCCCATTTCAGACTTTTCCTCCTCGCCGATAGTGAACAACGGTTGTTTTTCAGCCGGGACGACCTCCTTTACAGTTAAATCGTTCATATCAATAATCCAATTTTTCTGTTCCTCGAAGAACACAAATTTAATAATTAAGGCACAGAGGAGTGTAGCTATGACGATGTAGTCCGAGCTCACAGAGAACCATTTCACGTAGCTGTGGAACAGCATATTGTCTTCTGCGGCGGATTTGAAGCTATCGCTGAACGACCCCTCAATAATACCATTTTCTCTGGTCCAGGGCCACCGGCTCGTGAGGTGGACGCAGAGCAGGCCCGCAGCCATGATCATCTTCACTCGCTGCACGACCGGGTTCGGCTTCAAGTCCAATTCCGAGAACGGGCTATCGGGCGCGATCTCCTTTCTTCCCGATGCGAAATCCGCTACCAGCGACAGGCACGCAGGATAAAATGTTACAAAAACGAGGTAGTCGACTAGTAAAGCTAAGCAGGCAAACGTGCACATGTGTTCCATCCTCTCGACGCCCGACAGACCGCCGACTCCGACAAGGAGAACCGCTAGAAATGTATCTAACGTCGCTGTCGGTCCCAGCAGGGAGAGAGCCTTGCCGACTCTCTTGTCCTGATCCTTCCCGGCGCTCCAGCCGGCTTTCGCCATGCGCGCGCCGCGGGCCACGTCCGCCACCAGCAGGAACAGGAACGGCGCATCCTTGATGCTCGCCAGCTCGTTCCAGAACAGGCTCGCTAGCGCCGACGTAAAAATGAAGCTGGCGAACGTGGAGAACACGCCGGCGATGATGAGCAGGTACTTGGAGGCGATCTTCTGCAGGTTGGAGATCTGATAGTAGGCATAGAGGAGCGCGGCGCAGCGGACGAAGGTCATGATGACGGCGTCCGCGGCCTGGTACTCGGCCTCCAGTCCGGGGCAGGCGCGCGCCCAGCCGGCGCAGCGCTCGGCGCGCGTGCCCGGCCCGTGCCGCTCGACGCTGGCGGCGCAGGCCAGCAGCGCCAGCGTGGCCACGATGACCTCCCACTGGTGGCGCGCGCAGAACTCGCCGTGCGCGCCCCACACCTTCATGTTGGTCGGCGACTTGAACATCGGTACCTGCGGACAACGACAGTGACATCTTATTTACTTGAAACATTACCTATGTACATAAATAAATTGGTACTTTTTTGAATCGTAGAGTTGTATGGGTAGCCAAAATGTTATGTAATGATATTAGATTTTTAGATACGTAGAATTTTGACTTCGATGGACACAAAACAATGTTAATAAACCACCTAAAGAATGTTATTCACATACAATTATGGCTCATTAAAATTATGTAAACTATGTTATAAACATAAATTATAATAACTATAATTAAGCCATTGCCTCAAGGGTATTCTAATTAAATAAATTATTTAAATATTTTTATTAAATTTGCAGCTTGGTTTGATTTTCGAGACTGAAAAAGAATCGTCCAAGAGCCATTTGCTGTGGATGCTTTGTTACAAACATTTTTTTATCAATAAATATACCTAGATATTGTAACCTTAAACTTAGATCAAGACTACGATAAACCAGCGACAAAGCTATGAATGAATAGCGGAAGAAATTTCCGGCTTGATATTTGACCTACAATATTATTATTTATTAGTAGACAACACACAAAGACTGTGTTCCGGCTTCTGCAGATGAAGTAATAATAATAAACAGATTTCTACGGTTTCCAAATCGTACGAATATTAAATAAAATACATTGATATATATACAATTTCTAAATCATCATTATGTCTGCGATTTGTGAAATAGCTAGATTTTTATAATAAAAAAGCAATAAAATTGACAATTGATTACTTTACTTTATGGAACTTTTAAATATTCCTTGTGCTACCGGGCTATGATTACGAATTTATTTACCACCTCTTTCCTTCAAACAGTCAGTGCCCAGTTTAGGCGCAACGCTACTATTTATTCCACAAACGGCTAACAAACTTTTCAAAAACCGGGGGTGAAACTGACACAGCTCTCCTTTCGGCTCCGCCCTAATCGGGTGAGATAAGATCAGGGAACACACAACAACAACAAATTAGATCATAGTATATATTATATCTCGTAAGTAATAACTAAAACGGCCGTTTAGTTACGAGAGTAAATACAGTATAGGATTTAGAGCTGTAACTAAATGCCAATAAATTAGTTTAACTATTTACTTAAAGTTTGAACCGATTACTTTTTTTAACAAGATCTTTGTGTCATTGTAAAATTTATTTTAAAAAGAGTGGCGCTAGTTGCGGTTATTCCTCGCCTTAACGAAAATTGCTAAACAAAAATGTTAAAATAACATGCTGGGTATCTTATAAGCATCTCAATTTTAAAACGTAACGAGTTGTAAATAATACGCAAGTTGATTTATATGACACATTATATAAAAAAAACCTTATATTGTTCTGTATAATCCCTACAAAACGCAATAAATTACAATCCCACTAAGATAATTTACCACTTAATCCAACCGCACACAATCGGACTAATTTATTTAAGTGGTTTTTATATTGTAATAAAATTAAGTGCCAACTAGCGAATCATACAAAACACTTAGGATTAAGAATATTTACCACTCTCTTAGTGATCTGCAGTATCATGGTGCCCACCGAGCTGCTGCTGTGACACAGAGATACGTAGTGGGAGTGTATGCTCTTCCCGTGCACCAACATCCCACGAGACAGGGCCGCGACCGACTCTCCCAGGGTTCCACACTGCACTGAACGCCGAGCACTAGTCGTATGCTAATACTTTGTTATGGTTTCAGTTGGGGTTCCGTGCGTACCGGCCGAGCGCCGCGGACTGCTCGCGGGCGGCTGTGGCACCGAGAATATAAGTCATAGTGCTCCGACAGTAAACCTATTATTGAGATTGAATCGCGATCAGCATACCGAGCACGAAAAACGCGACAAAGCACTTACTCGTCCAATTTCAAACTCTGAGCCTTTCCGGGAATTCTCGCGGCAATTAGGGTATTAAATATTATCTAGATCATTGGATCAATATTTACATATTTGTAGAAATAATCCGTAAAACATCCGATCTCAGTAAATATTAGTTTTGTCCCTTTTACATTCTCATCCCTTAACGATACGAATACTGTTCGTGCTAAGCATCCTTTACATAGGTACTTGGTTGCTTTGATAAGATTTGCAAATACTGATGTTTTTCAATTTGCTCGCTTGCTCCTAATTTTTTGAAAAAAAAAATGTTCTTCTCTTTGACGTTGTCGCTGCGTCGTATCGTGATATCGATATTGATTAACGTTAAAATTTATTTCACTCCTAGACTTCATAAAATGATCAATAACAATGAATAAATATAATTTATCTTATTTTCAATTAAACACCAAACAATATAATAATAGGTATATCAATTTCGAACTTTACTTAGAATACAGTTTACATAATACATACATATAGTTTTGGAACAATTTTTAGTATTTATGTTAATATTTTATAATAATTTAATTATGGAAATAATAAGTGAAGATTGTTATGAAAATATTCATACAAATGTGTTTTATAAATTTTGAAGCGAACAAAAACTTATTTGCGAACGTAAATGTTAAACTTAACAAAGCTTGGACGAATATTTTGTGTCTAATCTAATACAATATATCTAAAATCTTCAAAATATAAGTTTTAGTCACTAGGGATCATTTCAAAATATGAAAAATCGCTACTTTATTAACACACTTAAAATGTGTTGCACCAAAGGTTCACAAAAAATCTATTAGCATAATATGACACTTAATTTTCGCTCATTTCCTACAAATTGGTGAAATTGAGCAACAAAACATCGCCTTTGTGTACCTAACAAAATACGGCCAACTCCACAAGTAGAGTACCGAAAATGCAATACACGTTTGAAAGTTAGCGAGTCGTAGAGATATCGTAGATAGCGCTTCTGTGCACACTGGGGTGTTGACTGTATAGGGTTTAAGCCGAGGCTTGTGAGTTTTGGTGACGCGTCTAATCCGAGTACTTGAGAGGTTTGGTGACGCGTTAGCCGAGGGCCTGTGAGGTTTGGTGACGCGTAAGCCGAGAGCTTATGAGGTTTAGTGACGTGTCTAAGCCGAGAGCTTATGAGGTTTGGTGACGTGTTTAAGTCGAGGACTTGTGTGGTTTAGTGACGCGTTTAAGTCAGGCACTGGGCTGGCTCGACCAGACAAGTGACCTACATGCGCACATGCGGCGCTACCATACCGTTGCGTTCCGTTCCAGTTGTACAATTATATCAGGGTTTATATAAACACGCGCTCCGCAGGGGTCACATAGTCACATTATATCATCGCAGCCGGTTCGCGCCTCAAGTTCTGGCCTCGGGATGTAGTTACGACCACCGCGCCTCAACTATACACATTGGGGTTGCGAGGTAAACAATCATTCTAATTGAGGTTTGGTGGTACTACTAGCACCACAATCCTGCATCGCGCTATCGAAGTTTTCTAAGTCCGGCGCTATATATAGGTAAATGTCGCCACTGCGGGAAAATATGAACTAAATTTCAATCACCTGACTGATTTTACGTCCGCTCTGTTTAAAGGGCTTTGTTACAGTCCGCTAAGCAAAAGTAGTTCGGACTAGACAATCAATGTCGTCATTCAATAAACGCGCTAGACATTTCACGGAGTATTATATAGAGTATTACATAGTAGTATCCCACGGAGGAGAGACCGCGAGCAATACAAACTATATAATAGTGCCTATTGCCCATTAATGGTAAGTTTGTATCGTACAAAAGTTCTGTAAAGTAACGAATTATAGATATTTATTTTAATACTAGCAGTGCCCGCGACTTCGTTCGCGTGGTGTTTGTTTGACTTAAACCGTTTATGCAGCGCATGCAACGAAAGTCCCCAAATGTAAATTGTTTGTTTGTTTAAACGCGCTAATGTCCCGTATATGACGCCTAACGTCGCGACGCCCACCGCCGCGACGCCCGACGCCCGACGCCGCGACGCCCGCCGTCGCGACGCCTGACGCCGCGACGCCTAACGTCGCGATGACGACGCCCGACGGCGCGACGCCAGACGCCGCGACGACGACGCCCGACGCCGCGACGCCCAACGTCGCGACGCCGACGCCCGACGTCGCGACGCCGACGCCCGACGTCAACGCCCGACGTCAACGCCCGACGTTGCGACGCCCGACGCCGCGACGCCGACGCCCGACGCCGCGACGCCGACGCCCGACACTGCGACGCCCGACGCCGCGAAGCCTAACGTCGCGACGCCGACGCCCGACGCCGCGACGCCCAACGTCGAGACGCCCGACGCCGCGACGCCCGACGCCGCGACGCCGACGCTGCGACGCCCGACGCCGCGACGCCGATGCCCGACGCCGCGACGCCACGTTGGGCGTCGCGGCGTCGGGCGTCGTCGTCGCGGCGTCTGGCGTCGCGCCGTCGGGCGTCGTCATCGCGACGTCGCGACGCCGATGCCCGACGCCGCGACGCCCAACGTCGAGACGCCCGACGCCGCGACGCCGACGCCCGACGCCGCGACGCCCAACGGCGCGACGCCAGACGTCGCGACGCCGACGCTCGACGCCCAATGACGAGACGCCCGACGCCGCGACGCCCAACGTCGAGACGCCCGACGCCGCGACGCCCGACGCCGCGACTCCCAACGTCGCGACGCCCGACGCCCCGAGGCCGCGACGCCTAACGTCGCGACGCCGACGCCCTACAGCGCGACGCCTAACGTTGCGACGCCGACGCCCGACGCCGACTTTCAATCCGACGCTGCGCTGCTGGCGCCAACCGCCAAATTTTTCGGCGTCAGCGGTCTACTCTCGGTGCGCAATTCCAACTCGCACTTGCCCGGTTTTTTATTTATTAATTACCATATGCTTGCAGTATAAACGATGTCGAAATTTCCAAACGTACATCTTCAAAGACTAAGTAGTACTGGTATTACATTAATCATAATAATATATATATAATACATAATTTAAAATCGGTTCATAAACGACGAAGATATCCACGAACAAACATAAAAAAACATATATTTACGAATTGAGAAACCACCTCCTATTTTTCCAAAATATCGGTCGGTTAAAAATATTATGTTGATTATTTCATGTTACAATCTACCTTTGTGCCAAGTTTCATTTAAATACGTTGAGTAGTTTGGCTGAAATACCGTCAAATAGGTAGCTACAATTTTTTGAAGATCCCACGGGAACCCTTTCGTTTTTAGGGATAATAATTTCCTATAGTGCTCTTCAAGTCATAAGCTACCTGCCTGCCAAATTTCATTTAATTACGTTGAGTAGTTTGGCTGAAATACCGTCAAATAGGTAGCTACAATTTTTTGAAGATCCCACGGGACCCCTTTCGTTTTTCGGGATAATAATTTCCTATAATGCTCTTCAGGTCATAAGCTGCCAAATTTAATTTCATTCCATAGAGCGGTTTTAGCGTGATGCGATGACAAACATTCCCATACGGACAGACAGACAGACAGACATTTTTTTCAAAAATGTTATTTTTAGGTTCTGTGGCTCTTATAGACCCCCTTTTTTTGATTTTCACTTAAATATTCTTAATGTACAGACATGACCCCTCTACAGATTTATTATATGTATAGATAGATATAGATATAGATACGGAATATTACAATTCACGATGACTTCGAAACATTTCAAGCGATATTTTGTTACAGAAGAGAGAACCGGACAACTTATCTGTTTTTCTCAGCCGGCTTATCACTTGCCTGGTTGTCAAATCATAATATGTACCATCGTTTTCAGTCAACCTGCAACCGCCTCGTGCCGGGTTTTCGGCGAGCGGTTACGACTTGCGTCTAATCGGTCAAGGCCTGACCTTCCGCACAGGTAGCGGGTTGCGCAATACACTCTCTGTCCGTTGACACGCATTCGTGATAATTGCTTCTGTTATTTAGCATATTTTGTATCAGACATTTGCTATTTTACTGAAAAATTCAGTACCTATAGGTTACAACTTACGAGTTATTACCTAAAGCATAAGTAAAAGTTGAGTGAAAAGCCAACGAATTGTTTTACGAATGTTTGTCTGTTTGTGTTGTCTGGATTTAAATGCGGTGATCACAAATTATCAGTGGTAAATATAAGGCAAAAGTCCAATTTGAGAAGTATAAATTATTGCCTCACGGACGCAGTTCAAGCATTAATATCAAAAGCTTCTTAATGTAAGGAGACCCTCAACTAACATGCAATCCTTCGGCTGAACAGAGATAGCAACATCTTTTGATCGTAACATTCAGAATCATTTAAATTCACCAGCAAGATCAATAAATACGTCAATCGGTATAGTGATAAATATATTACCAATCATGCAACTTATCTGTTAACTCAGATACACAGCCTTCACACAATACTAAGTGGCCTTGTATGCCATAATTCAGACAGTTGTCATAACACCTGTTAGTATTATTTAACCGACTTCCAAAAAAGGAGGAGGATCTCAATTCGGCCTTTTTCTTTATCTTAATACTATCTATAAGATTAAGCTGATGGGTTGATTGATCAACGCACATTCAATAAATCCAAGCGTGTACCTGTGTATGCTTTGGATCCTAATATTTTTTCTTTTTCATAAACTTGTTTTTATCAGCCGGTGTGAACGGAACAGCTGAATTGTGATGTAACACGACCGCAACTGCTATCACGTTATCAATGTCATATAAATATAATCACTAGACAGTCCTCAAACCGCGCAACTTTCACGACCATCCGAGATCCCGACTTTGTTAAGGCTGAGTGCGTGCGATAAGCTAATATATATGGAGCTATAATAAATATGGAGTACTTTGAAACCTTTTTGCTCAATACTGATCTAATGGAAAAATCCCAAAAATATATATAACTAGCTGTGCCCGCGACTTCGTTCACGTGGTTTTTGAGTGACTTAAACCGTTTATGCAGCGCACGCAATGAAAGTCCCCAAATGTGAATAATTTACCCCGTTTTTTGCAACATTTCTCACTGATGCTTCGCTCCTATTGGTCGCAGCATAATGTTATATAGCCCTTAGGCTTCCTCTATAAATAGACTATCCAATAAAAAATAAAAAATTTAGTACTCGGAACAGCAGTTCCTAAGTTTAGCGCGTTTAACAAACACACAAACAAACTCTTTCGCTTTATAATATTAGTACAGATAATCTTAATTATATTTACGAGAGAATTATCGTTTTATAATTTTTTTTTATATAACTTAAAACAATATGGAAATTACACAATTTTTTTTTACGACGAAATAAATAAATTCTATTCTATTGTATTCTATTCTTTATATATTAGTAAAATTTTATATATTAGTGACGCTAGTGTAAAAATTTCCGCAGTATTTTAAGTGAGAAGACTCCGGTGACTATCGTTTTAGTTTTTGCAAATTTTGTTCCATTTTTTATAAACGAGTTACGATTTTGCAAATTTTGTTAATTTTTTTAAGCCAGTTACGATTTTAACACGCTCCGGTCGGCGCGATACCCCTTTCTAAATTCTAGCCATACAAATAGTCCTTCAAGTCGGCGATATACAAAGCCTTAATATAGCCTATGTTACCCGAGATACTATGACGTATTTATTGAGACCTCTTTCATTAAATAGGATCTATAACTTTATTATTATGTGCTTCGGTATAACAAATTAACCGAAGCACGTACTAATAAAATTACAGATTAAATATTATGCATACTAACATACATACAAATTAAATATTATACATACCAACTTGCATAGACAGCCAAAATTATTACCCTCCCTTTTGGATTCGCCGTAGTCGGGTAAAATTAAAACGTACAAGTCTGTTTGAGATTAATCACATAAACTTATGATTGAAACGAAGTTATTAAATAACATGCTCTGTGAACTAAATGTGGCACTGGGATGTTTAAAAACAATACAGTACGATATTCAACAATACATTTATTTCTGAGACCTTTTAAAATATTTATATATTGAGGTCGATCCAGCTCAACCGGCAGACTTACTCCCGACAGTCGACACAATCGAGAATCAAATCAGTTCGATCGTTGAGATCTTTTTGCTGTTAAGATTTTGGTGTTTTATTTGTGGATTACTTTGAAACTAACCAGGATAAAGAAAATCGTTAGATCGTATATTTTTGTATTTCCGACCATATCGGTCGACTGAAAATCAAAATGAACAAACGTCAATTTATTCAGGGGTACGCGGCACGATCGAATCTGAATCAAATTCGAATCAGTTTAGAGCGTAAGGCCCCTGTAGCTCTACCTCCATATTTTCTATCTGCCGATTACAAGAGAGTAGCGACAACGGTAAAATATTATACATATTAAATTTAATATAATTCTTATTAATTACCTACAAGTTTCAAATGTTTTAGGGCTCTTTTGCTTCTTAGATAATCAATAAAATATGTTAATGTAGTTTATGGAATCTAAAAGACAGATCGACAAATCGTCGTTTTACCTTCAGAACCTCGTATCTATAAAATTACAACTTTTCAGTAGAGTCAAACAACTTAATTATTTTAGATTTTATTATAAACGAGGTTCAGTTATGTACAGTATACCTCCACAATCCATCTATACTAATATTATATGTATAAAGCGGAAGAGTTTGTTTGTTTGTTTAAACGCGCTAATCTCAAGAAGTACTACTGGTCCGATTTGAAAAATTCTTTTTTTGTTGGATAGTCCATTTATAGAGGAAGGCTTTTTAGGCTATATAACATTACGCTGCGACCAATAGAAGCGAAGCATCAGTGAGATAATATGTTGCAAAAACGGGGAAAATTATTCACATTTGGGGACTTTCATTGCGCGCGCTGCAAAAACGGCTTAAGTCACTCAAAAACCACGCAAACGAAGTCGCGGGAACAGGGCCCTTACCCAAGATGCCATCGCTTAGTTACGTAAAGTTCTGTAGATACGTTATCTGTTTTGAGATAGCGACATTGATTTCGTAGCCAACATGCACTAAGATTGCGCTTCGTCTTGGCGTCATTTTTAAAACGTTTTGTCTCTGGTTCCGGCGCCCTAAAACGTAATTTTCGCTGTCAAGTGTCAACTGTGTCAACTGTCAAATCCGTCACTAGACTATCATGTTACAAGACAACAAACTACCATGTGCCAGTGTTGCCAACCTAGAAGTTTTTCCCCTAAATTCGGTGGCAAAAAATTTCTACAAGCAGTTTTTAGGTGTAAAATTGTTTAGGTTTATATTTGGGGTCTCTATTTTTTTACTTACCTATAACGACCAAAATTTTAAAAGTCAATCTGTATAAAAAATAATGTTGGTAGTGTATCTTAACGTATAATGGACATAATCACATTTTTATCAGTATTAATTTATTTTTATTATATTTATAGTTTTCAGTGCCATAAGAAAATTTAGGGATTTTTTTTAAGTAGTTGTTACCATTTTGGGACTTTTGTTGTAAGTTTGGACATAAATATTTATGAGAGTTGGTAACACTGCCGAATGGCCGACGAGTTGCTACTTATATGTTTTTAACAATGAACTTGTATTGAAGCTATTAGTAATTAGTGAAGAAGATGTGTAATCAAACTATGAAGAGTGCAAAAAAGCACGATGCCATAGATCAGTAATACAATCACGGAGAAATTCATACATTAATAGAGGTTAACAACAACACAGGTAAGTAAATAAAACTTTTATGTAACGTGTTTAAATGGAATGTTTATGCAAACGGCAACAATAATTATGGTAGAACAAAAAAGTGGTGCTTAGTAGGTATACAATTTAAGGCTTTCCGTACCTACCTGGCAGCCAGTCATTTATCATAACATCATATTCGATATTAATAAGTATAATATTATCTACTTCGTATGGGAGTAATGGGAGACTTTGTATATACTACGCAGTCACGAATATCAAATGGCTAAAGTAGCCATTCATACTGTGTACCTTGATCAATAAAATCGTCACCCGTAACATAACCATGTGAGTTAGTGAATGAAGTATGATGTTAGGATCTTATTACATTTAGATATTATGTGCCGGCCTACCCTTATGGGAAATTGATTGGCATAATATTATGTAGGGATTGGCATAATAATATTGGGTATAATTGAAGTAACTACTGTATAAAGTCATTGTTTAATTAATCATTATTTATAAAACTTATTTGTATTTATATAACTTGATCCATATATAAACATAATATTATCATCACCTGTCTAGGTAACAATAAAATAACAAGTGGTTTTCACAAATCACAAAATGGATATGTTTAATTATAATTAATATATTTGTGTGAATGAAAGCACATAAGTCTATATCTATATTAAGTCCTGATAAAGCTAATAATATATATTTTTTCAGACAACGGCTGCAGCAGCCTTAATAGGACACATCACCTGCACCATCTAGTGCCTGCTGACCTGCAGCGATAAGGCATTGAAAAGAAAAATAAACAAAGAATGACGTGGGACACTCAAATTTTCAATATTGACATTTCATATTAATAAATATTTACTTATACTGCCTGGTGTGTTTTTATCCCATTTTCATAATTATTACTCACCGTCATACGGTGGGTTTTTAATTCCTACCTTGTTATGGAACATGTAGGCTAGGTTCTAATCCTAGGTAGGATTGGAACCGTCATGTGAGTTGTTAAGTTATTAACAAGTAAATTTATTTAACTTTAAAGGGATTAAATGAATTACAAATACTGGAAAAAAAATGTTTTATTAACAATTATTATTGTTGTATTTATTATGAGAAATAGTTTAGTATACTTAGATTTGTTAATTTTTACAGTTCCATTTGGCCACGTTTTATCTCATATTATCTTGTCTTCACCTACCAGTTTGCAGTACCTACAGATTTTCACTTGCTTTTGATGTTGCTTAATATAAGTAATTCACTTTGAAACTAATTATGCCAAAAACTGCTAAGATTTACAACAATTAAACATATTAATACTTATTTAGTTTCTAATGTTTTACAAGTAATTTGAAGCTTATGAATCAGTTTTCAATGTTTTATATGTTAAGATATTAACAAGTAAAGTTACTTAACTTTAAAGGAATTAAATGAATTACAAATAAGTACTGGAAAAAATGTTTTATTAACAATTATTATTGTTGTATTTATTTACACTTAATTAGTCAGTAGGTATAATGAGAAATAGTTTAGTATACTAAGATTTGTTTTTACAGTTCCATTTGGCCACATTTTGTTCATGAATGCTTTCTTATTCCTGATGAATTATTCTATTTACCTAATTCTAGTTCTAAAATATTTTTAATACAGTAAGCATTTCTTTTTCATTATCATCTCTTTCACTTAGCAGTCTTTAGCATTGGTTTTTATGTTTGCAAATCCGAGTACCTACCTACCAACCAAAGCTTAGTAATTTTGCCAAAATCTCATATTATCTTGTCTTCAACAGCAGTTTGCACTACCTACAGATCACTTGCTTGTAAGTAATTCACTAATTATGCCAAATACTGCTAAGTTTTTGGCATTGTTTTGGCATTATTTTGTTTGGGTAACCAACAGCTTATTAGTAATACATTAACAATACAGTATAAATAGGATCAAAGCCAGTAACAGGATATGAATCAGTAATCAATGTTTTATATCGGGAGATAACAAATAATGTCGGGAATGTCTTCTATTGCCTTCAATTACTGTATATATACGCCTCTCCTAGGTTTATTCGTGTTGTGCGGCCAACAATAATCGCAAAGCACCTAAACTCTATTGTACTCTAAACAAGAATATCAGCTGATTAATAAATATCCGCCATATTGTTCGATATCGGAGTTAAAAGCACCTCTTTAGACTTCGTTATCTTGAAAACAATAACGTATAAGATAGCGTTCGACAAAATGTCAAAATGTGTAAGTTGGGTAGCCATTTCATATAACATTATCGTCAATTGGAAAGCGTAAAAGTTTACTGTTATCGTCTCCGACAAAAATGTACAGGTTGGGTAGCACTACAAATATCGATTACGACTAAGGACGTCATTAGTCGTACGCAAAAGTCAATTCCATACATTTTTAAATAGCGTACTTCGATAACGACAAACGTAAAAGCATGTTGGGTAAGCCCCCAGCTAGTGTAATAATAAAATCTAAAATTAAGTTTTTTGACTCTACTAAAAAGTTGTAGTTTTATAGATACGAGGCTGAGAAGGTACTTACATATTTATACATATTATACAGCGACGGAATGTGTCAAACCTGTTGCTGTTATACAAATGCAAGTAGGTTGTGTGTTGTTGTTATTTTTTAATTTTATGTATACTATTTTATTCGTGATATTGAGAACGATCTCTATATAAAGTATTCTCTATGTAAGTGTGAAATGTTATACTCCTCCGTCCGTGCAATTATATTATAAAGGGCGTACAGAGTTTATGTAATGTAAATGTTATAAATTACATTTACTTGACGTAATACAGCCTTTCCTGGCTGAGGCAAAATCTTCATTGTTGAGATTTCTCTGGAGATAAACATATGCAAATCGCTATATTATACAAACGTGATACGTCAGTAGTCAGTGCTCCGTACATCAAACTCCATAAACAGACTAAATTCATTTATAGACAGTATTGTAACTAATTATTGATGCATTGCTCTGTAATAGCGTTCTAATTATGCTCTTTGCGTCTGTAATAATATGTGTAATTGGCTTGATCATATAAATAAATAAAAAAAAATGTTTACAAGAATTATACACGGTAAAGTCCCTAATGCCTGCCACTTGCTAGGATATTACTATTTTATTTAAAACCTTAACCGAATCCGGCCAACGAAAAAAATCGGACAATTCGGTCTCGTGCACCGAGGGTCCCGTACAAACTTTAAAAAATTTTGATTATTTTACAACTTAAAAGGTATAATTGACTTGAGTTTTTTATATGAATTTCAATTTAATAACTCCAGGCATTCATGAGGAAAAGGGTAGTAAGTTTTAATATTTATGGCGTATTATCATTAAACTACAAATGTGCGGTTTTCGCAATTTTTCTTTTATCTGTACCGAAGACGTTGCTTCGAACCAAATTTCAAGATTTTGAGTATACGGGAAGTAATCTTTTTATTCCCTTGCGAGTGGCAAAAAGGACGAAAATAGCGACATAAAAAAAATTATCTTTTGATTGTATAGATGTCTGAATTTTTCAGAGCCTCAGGGGCAGTAAACAGTATTATAAATGAAGCTGATACGTCCACGCGTTCCTAGAAAAAAGGGTCTCGACAGACGGACAACGAAGTGATCCTATAAAGGTTGCGATTTTTCCTTTTGAGGTAGTCAACCGTAAAAACTATAAACCGGCTTAGTAAAGAGGTCTACAAGGTCTCAAACAAGAATATAATTCAGATGGAAACCAGAAATGCATAGGTACAAAAATGTTTAAGGTAAAAAAAGGAGAATTGGTAATGGCATCCTTAGCTCTTACTAATATTAAAAACTTCAAATTTTGTGAGTATGTATGGTAATACTAAGGTAACCTCCATACTCACAAACTCAACTCAAGTACCAACTGCCAAGTTTCTACTCGTCTATGAAGTAGAGCAATGTATTCAGTGGTCATAGCGAGCGAGCACATTTTTAACCGACTTCCAAAAAAAGGAGGAGGTTTACAATGTGGCCTGTTTTATAAGGCCAGACACCAACTTCAACAAGAACTTTAATAGTAAATACATTATAAAATTTTCATGAATCCATAGACTATAAGACTATATTCTTCAGTAGGTACGGTGTCAAAATGGCGTATTTTTACTTTGATGTTTAAATACATTAATTACTATTTAATTCTTATAAATTGTATTGGATAATAAAGTACGATCCTTTAAATTTTCCGCTATAAGAGTTTTCAATAAGTGAATATGTGAAATTCGGTGTTTTTGGTTTGTTTACGTTTAGGTTAAATTTAAAAGGAACGTTTCACTAACGGCTGCAGGACTTCTACATACCAACCGTACCACAAGTCGCGACACGCAGCGTCTCACGTTGTAGCCGCCGTGACTCGGCACATGTGGACCAGTAGACCAGTAGATCATTAGATATGGAGATATGTGGACATATCGTTACTTATTAATTACATAGTAATATAATATAAACATTCAATACGTGCCTAAAGTAATTCCGAAGCATTCGGGACTGTATTTGCTGAACCTTCAACTATGCTAAACGTGTTGGCTCTGACCAAAACTTGTCTCCAAGGGCATCGAACTATTTGACCAACTAATCCAAACAGACGGAGCAAATAAAACATTGGGCGGTTGCTAGAAATTACAAGCCAAATTGTACGACGATTTTAAATCACATAGAAACATAGACGCACTTAAAATTCCATAATTAGGCATAATCTTAAAATAGTATATATATGTACTAATTTAAGGAATACATAGAAAAAGACATGACGTGAGCTCCCCGAATTTAGACCATCATTTAATGACAGTCGTAAAATACTCTACCGAGCGCTGACGTCACCGAGCTCATCAGTAGAGCGGGTTCCCTTTAGTCACGCTCTTGGCGCCGCGCCCTGTCGCTCCCATACCGACGAGTGACGTCACAGCTGCGTGCGCGTGCACATACACGTACGCGGCGTACGCAAAATCAGGTATACGCCGGTCACTGGATTCCGCTAATCAGGTTGCCGGGTTTCGTAATATTGTGGCCTCAGATTAGATATAGAGCAACTGAAGATCATTTTCCTGAAGACACACGTGAGAACTGACAAGTGACAGTTTCACAATGTGACAATTTGAATTGATAAAGAAATTTGGTTAGGTACACGAAGATTAATGGAGCAAAATTATAACATGGTATTTGTTATCCCAGAGATTTTAAATAAAATAATAATTAAAGAATCTAAAAAAAAAACAGTTTAATTGCATTGTCCTTGGTTGTTGGTCCATTATGCAAAACTTGAAATAAATCAGACATCTGGAAATTGGTGAAAATTATGCTCAAAGTTTCCGTTACATATAGGTACATAGATACTTATGAAATTGTTTTAAAAAGAGGTAGAGAAAAGGACCATTTACTCTTTTTTAATTTCGTCGGTCCATCGCTTAACTTGTCTACATTAATCTTAATCTCCTGATATAAAATATATGAAAGCCTCCCAGAGGCTTTTGCACGTAGGCACTGCGCACACAACATGAAAACAATAAAATACTAAACTATATAATTCCCGGCTATAATTAAAATGCAATTAAATAAAAGATAATAAACATTTTTCTAATCAGTTTGTATTGTATGCTGTGGTAACTAAATTCTTAACGTCTTGTTTTTGTGCTAGTCTAATTTTTATAATGGTTAGGTAACACTGAGACGCGAAAGACGCGACGCGATGCGGCCCGTTCTTTTTACCCGACTTCGGCGAAGCCAAAAGGAAGCCTAAATGATCGGACCCGTTAACAAAATCTAAGCGTCACATCACACCGAAATACGATAGAAAATAAAAAACTATAACGCGACTTCGCAAAAAAGAGGTATAAAAAGGCTGAAACAAGAAAAAAAAATCAATTTGAAATCCAGAAATGCATAGGTATAAAAATGGTCAAGCTAGAGCCGTGGTCGCACCCGCTATTGAGTTGAATATTGCAACAGCAGACGAATATTATGATTTTTCAAGCTCTTTTTTTCTACCGTATTTCGTGATCAGCCTGCATCGTCCTAACCTGGAAAAAATGTCATGATCTATACCACCGCGACCGGACCACGGAGGCGTAACTTATAAGTTACAATTTCGTCTACACTGGATCATCCTAATGGAATTTTAAGGAAGAATCTATTTACTAGCTGACTAAATAAAATTCGGTGGTATCTTAATACCACCGAATTTTATTTAGTCAGCTAGTAAATAGATAAATTCATGGAAGTAGTGAAAGTAAAATTTATTAAATTCATGTAGGTAGTATTAATTTTTTGACATAATGGAGACAATATTTAATTGGCGGATGAATTCATGGTAAAATTATTTAAAAAAAAAATCACGTTTATTATGTAAATTACATTTATTACAGAATTTATGTCTAAATTCTTTTATTGTCGCCTTCAACTGGTGCACTTGTCTTGTCCTTGGACTACTTCGAATGGGAAATTCTGAGTATGTAACGGTGTTCCGTTCTTAGAACAGCATTTCGAATTTCTATTCGGAAGTGAACTATTTTCTATTGCCGAGAATCGTGCCTTCGGTGCAGTGTGTGTGGCTACCATTACAATCAAAATTATTTAATTACTATGACGCGTTTCTTTAATAATCATAATTGTAATAATTTAAATAAATAAAGATTGCAACGAAATTACAATAAATAGTAATACGTATGATATACGTATGTTATTAAATGTACAGTAGGTATTGTATTTATGACGTGTGTCTCTGGATATTTCTGTTTTGACTTTCCATGCAACCCGTTCGACAGATTTTGATGAAACTTTCACCATTAGCGACTGTATTAAGGATGTCTAATTTATTTCAAAAACTTTTTAAATATGCAAGTATTTTTTGTAGCCATTGTTGTACGAATATTATTATTTACAATAAACTAAGTTGTAAAATACGCTGCTTTTGCCATTTCAGTAGATAATTTCTTTCTAAATTTTATATGTTAGGTATGTATCATGCATGTCCTAAGTATTAGGAGCAAAGTTTTCCCCGTGCGAGTTCAAGCCGTAATACAAGGTACTAGGTAAAGGCTTGGAAGTTGTATTGGTAATTTTATGTTTACTAAATTACTCGCCCATATTCTAACTAATTTCTATGTTTGCGGTGCAAGACCTATTTGGCCTTTTACATAAATAAAAACTGGGTTTCATACTGCTCCGTTCGCACAACCCTAGTGAAACTGTACTCAAGGTTGACGTATCAATTACGGGTGTAAAGCAGTCACTATAACTTTGGGATATGATTATACTACCTTTTCTCGTTCTAGAAAATATGTATTTTTGCTTTTTCGATATTCTTGCGACAAAAATATAAGAATTATGGTAAAATAATTTAAAAAAAAATGTGTTTCTAAAAAAAAATACATTTCCAAAACGAGGAAAGGCCGTATAATCGTATCTCAAAGTTATAGTGACTGTTCTTTTTACACGCTGTATAAGTCTCGCGAGGACTACGAGCGCCGAGTGCTGGCCGGCCCGCGTCACGCTTGGAAAGCAAACCAGTTGGGAGGAGCGCGAGCTTTCCAATTCACGCTACTTACTACTAAAATAGTCAATAGTCATGATTCTTCGTCATCATCATCATAGTTCAACAACCTAACGCACTCCCGACACGATAGCCAATCGAATCAGTTCGATCTCAACGGCTTTTGGTATTTAATTTGGTGAATTGCTTTGAAACTAACCAGGATAAAGAAAATCGTTAGATCGTAACTTTTTGTACTCCCGACCATATTCAATCGACTGAGAATCAAAATAAACAAACGTCAATTTATTGGAAAGTAACGGGACGATCGAATCTGAAAATCGATTCAGTTTAGAGAGTAAGGCCTCAGGAACACTGAAACGCTAACTGAAGATAGGGGCCCTCCTATTCAATCTCTATTACTCTAGCAAGTAGCGAAGCAGCTCCCTCACGCCGGACAAGAGGCTTAATGTCAGCCTCCCTATGCTCGTTCGCTTGCCAAGCTGCTTGTCTAGCGTGTACGAGGTACTTTAGAAAAGGCGCACAGATGGACATGTGATGAAATCAAACCACACGTTGTGCAACATTGCTTCATTTACGTCATTTCTGTGGCGCACCAACCCCCGCTTAGACTTTCAATTTACTCTTAATGAATTTTAAATGAATCTTCTTGTTATCAAACATTTTATAAATTGGACCAATCGGCACGGGTTTGACATTTATTAGAATACTATTTTGTTTAAACATCATGTCTTAAATTTTCACTTTTATAAATTAACAAGTTCTAATTAATGGCCACACTCCCGCGGACATTGATGTGAAAACAGCGCTCGCCACTCTGTCTGCCGATCGTGGCGAGTATAGGTAACTGCCCTCCATTAAATACTTTGGGGGCTATGTCCTGTAGTGGACGTAAAAACTAAAATCATGAAGATGAGTTCTAATAAATAAAACCTCGCGAGTAACCATTTTTAGCGATCAAATAATAAAACATTGTTGTCGAACTTCGTTATCGTTTTGTTATTGCGCTTTGTCTTAGAGCCCAGAATCCAAATTATTATCATCGTAACAATCATTAATCATTATAGGAGTCGAGGAATACGAATAATATATGACATTACACAGGTAATTTACTATGTATCAATTAGTAGCTCATAACAACTTTGATTACTATTCATAGCGAACTGCGTCTGCGCAGGAGTTGCTGTGGTTCGACAGGACAGAGATCATTTTGGGCCACGAGGTCAAGTAGTCGGCTACAAATAGCCACAGATTCAAAAATATGTGGCCCGGACTTTTATGGAGCTTGATCTGTGTGCTTCGCAAAACTAAGACACATCAGATGGGAAAGAAGGAAGGGAATATTTAGGTCTCCAATAGGCCACGTCGCAATGCCGAGATGTGAACGTTGATATTTCGGTCGACTACGCGACCCCTGTTACCTCCCTGGATAATACCGGTAGAATAACATTTTTCTCCTGAATATATAATATCTATTTGTCCCTATTTTTTTTTTTCATAAATTAGGTACCTAATTATTAAAAGACATATGGACGTTCAAAACCTATAAAATATGGCCCGATTTTCGCCTGTATTCAAACATCCAGAATTTTTTTTTGTATATTTTATAATAAAATCAAATCATAGGAACAGCTCAAGCCTTTTATGTATGTAAAGAAAAAAGTACCTAAATCGGTCAGTTTTGGAAAAACAGGGATACGTAGATTACTTTACGTACTACGTAGGGATACGTAGACTATTAACATGTAATTTCAGTTCAAGGTGCAGTGGTCTCTATCGAGCTAGTGCTGGCCAACTAGGCTACTGCGATACAGCAATAGATTTTATAATTCTAATTTGTATTTCTCTAGCCCGTGTTATTTATTTCCTCTTAAATCGCCAACAGAAGTTCCGCAGTGATGATATACACATTATCATCACTTGATCCCAATTTAGAGCATGAATCCTCGAACCCATTTGGGATTACATATACCCCAATATAGGATTCAAGGAACGCATGACAAAGGTGGCCAGTGGGTTTTCCCGAAACGAGTTGTATATTAAAATTTCGATGACACAATAGCGATCAGACAATCATCGTGAATCTTCATTTGGAATTCTAGGATGCTAGTGTGTCTAAGGAATTAGTTTGTTGTCGTACAGCCAACACACTTCATAGTTCATAGAAATGGTTTATGTCTACGTAATACATCAGAATCGTTATTTCTAGAATATTGGTAGTACACTATTATATAATTTGATCACAATTTCAGCTCCTGGGATATCGATGATGGAAAAGATAATAACAATTGAAGACATAAATGGATAAAGGTGATATGTCGCAAAAAAAAATACTCTGAAAATTGAGTTCAAACTGTTACTTAAACTTTTTAAGATATGTAGTACATTGATCCTAGAGACGGATCTTTAGATTAATATAGAAAAGACAATCTGTCATATTGCTACAATTCGGCAATATTTCTCTTCTTGTCTTATTTAAAAACGCGGTTCTACGATGACCATGCTAAGCGTGCAGGAAATTCGGAAGCATTGAGTTTGTCACGGCAACGTCCTTTGGGGTTGCAGGAACATACGGAACGAAGCGAATTATAGTTTAAGGATCAAGAAACGAACTGAGGTCGGCGTCCCGCTTCGAAAATTGGGATCCTACGAACCAATACTATTCAGCGCATCACAGCTTGGCAGTCGTACGTTGTAGTATTTCAGTTTAGAGGTCCTGGAACGAATTCTTCGTTACTCTCTGCGTACTCTGGTGAGGAGGCTGGTGAGACCAACTGCAAAGGCTGGATTTCCTTCGGATGCCTTAGCATGTGTTGGAAATTTGGATGAGGACATCGAAAGAAAAGTGGTAAGTGAATGCGTTAGGAAAGCAGAACCTCGCGCCACGGTTGCTGGCAACTTTAATAAATGACCAGAGTCCCAATTAAGGGCAGCATTTATAAACAACTGTCCAACTAGACCTCAATAAATGCGATAGCCTTAAGACCTAGTTTGAGATTGTTTTATTAATACGGGCCAAGTGTTCTAGGAGCTCCCAGGTCCCAGTTCCAGGGATCGGGTGTGCGTGGTGGATATTCCCGCGTATGTAAATCGCTGATCGCATCTGCCCTGGCATCCTGTGTGACGCGCGGCGACGGCATACGAACGAGATCCGTATCGCAGTCTTCATTGATGTACAACACTAGACGCGCACGTGACTGAGCCTCCGTGGTCTGGTGGTTTAGAGGTTAGCTCACGACTCGCGGGGTCGATTCCTGAATAATATCAAAATCTGCCGTTTTCAAGTTCGTTTCGAATGCACACGGATGCCTCCGTCCAGGTTTATGGGTTCGATTTGTGCGTTGCAACATCTAAAAATGCTGTTTTCAAGTTTGATGCAGTCTAATTACCAATCATGATTGGCCTACATAATGAACCATGCGATGAATGGGCATGTTTCAAAGTCGGTCCTGACTGTTCTCGCCTCCTCCTGCTCTCGTAAGTCGTGTCGGGTTACAGGAAGAGGTTACTTGTGTATGGCGCACACACATAGGCGAATCAGCGTGGGATCTTATTCTCAACGCTGGTGTGTTCGAACTTCAAATCTATAGTATTAGCCCACTGTTCAATTTTCAGAGAACAGAACATCCTACGGGCGAGGAAATTCAGAAGTTAGAACAATATAGCCTTAGCTCAAAGTTTCAGAGCTCTGAATGTTCTCCCACCTTCTGGATTTTGGATCATGTAGTCACAGGCGTAATGGCTAAATGACATTAGGAGACGATGGTGGCGCCACCAGCGCGGAGTTGATGTTGTCTAGGCGTAAATTGGTTGGCAAATGGCAACTGGCAAGTCACAAGTGGCATCACCAATAACCACCAAGGTGACACTAGATGACCCTCTATATTATTAGCGCCTACAAGCACCGCATTTTCTTAGCGGTTTGACACTGGGTCCACCAATCATATTATTGCCTTGGTGGACGAGAGTGCAAACACTTAACACTAATATATTCGCAGTACCAAATAAATAAAAACCCATAGCCACATACAATACACACAATACATTTAATACATTTATGGCAAATTAATTAATGTGGGGTATCTACAGGAGTAAGTTTCTTACGCCGGTTCTTCTCGGCGGGTTAGGGTTGAACCGGTGCTTGCCTTTTGTGGACTTTCTGAAAATAGCTTGTTAAGTTTCATTTGGAAATAAAATATTTAGATTTTGATAAGAATTCCTCCCCTCTAACCATCTTTGCCGTGGGTGTCGTAAAAGACGACAGAGGGAATATACGGAGTGTAAAAAGAACAATCACTATAACTTTGTGATACGATACCACCTTTTTATTTTTGTACAAAAAAAACATTTCCAGAATGAGAAAAGGTAGTTTAATAATATCTCAAAGTTATAGGACTGTTCTTTTTACACCCGTTATATCTGGGAAAATGAGCTGCCTTTTCGGGGACATTATTATTTTAGCACTGCGCTCTCCAACCCGCCTGACAAGCGTAGCGAGTAGCGGCACATATAGCTTAACTGTGGAACAATGTAATTATGTTATTAAATTATGAAATACTTCGAAGGATGATAATGTCAAGAGACTAATTGGCAGCAGTGGACATTAGCCTCCTTCATAGCTGAAACGGACGAGGACATATTTTAAAATTAGTTCTCATAATCATCGCTGAAGCTATTGTGGTTCGTTAGACACAAATAGTGTTGCGGCTTACCGGTTGCTGCATAATATTTGACGCATCGTGTTAATTTAAGGCTTTATATAACGCCAATGACCTCTGACAACTATTTGTATGGCGAGAAAGAGGTATCGCGCCGACAGGAGCGCGTATAAAAACGTTGTAAAAAAATGAGACAAAATCTGCCAAAACTAAGGAATTTTCACACTCGCGTCAAAGTGAAAAAAGGTGACAACGTTAAAATAGGTATACTTTACATATTCTTTTAAGCTATATTTAAACAATAATATCTATACTAATATTATAAAGCGAAAGAGTTTGTTTGTTTGTTTAAACGCGCTAATCTCAGGAACTACTCGTCCGATTTGAAAAAATCTTTTTTTGTTGGATAGTCCATTTATAGAGGAAGGCTTTAGGCTATATAACATTACGCTGCGACCAATAGGAGCGAAGCGTCAGTGAGAAATGTTGTAAAAACGGGGAAAATTAATTACATTTGGGGACTTTCATTGCGTGCGCTGCATAAACGGCTTAAGTTACTCAAAAACCACGCGAACGAAGTCGCGGGAACAGCTAGTACATTTATAAAATAACCATCCTCTAGTTAATATAATGAGGATTATTATTTATAGGGTTTTTTCAATAAGAGCAGTATTGAGAAAAATGGTTTCAAAATTCAGCTTATTGCGCCGCACACCACCAACCAGCAGGCTCACCTACCCGATACAATCGAGAATCGAATTAGTTCGATCTCATCGGTTTTTGGTATTTTATTTGGTGGACTACTTTGAAACTAATCAGGATAAGGAAAATCGTTAATCGTAACTTTTTGTACTCTCGACCATATCGATCGTCTAAGAATCAAAATAAACAAACGACAATTTATTCGGGAGTACGTGGCACGATCGAATCTGAATCAAAATCGAACCAGTTTGGAGAGTGAGGCCCCTGTACGAGAAATAAGAGTAATTTAAAGACAGGAACACGGAGAACTCTTCGTTTGGAGGGATTTGAACCCGAGACCTCGAGCGACGCATACCACTGAGCAGTGAGCAGACTCAAAGAAATTTCAGCAGAAGTACGGCAGGAAACAAAGAAAAGATGCATAAACAGTACCTATACCTACTGAACAAATAATAATTATATTATGGTAATATTTGTTATGAAATTTTTCATAACTACACTACGAGTAAGTGTTTAATTATTGTTAATTATCAATTATAACATATTATATTATGCAATGCTAAAAGAGCTAGTTTCTTGGTTCTTACTTCTTTTGTCCGGGTTAGTTCCCGATAATAAGCTCCTTCACCGATTACGGTGTCTGCGACTGGTTTTGTTGAAACCAGGGCCCTGATTCAAGATGAGATCGCTATTTATCGCTTACGAAGTTCGAAAACCAAATTTATGGGAATTGACATAAGCTTCGCTAACTGACGAGCGCATTTGTATGTCATCGAATGCGTTCATCATCGATAAATAGCGGCCAATCTTGAATCAGGGCCCGGGACTGATTTGCTAAATATTTTTTTTGTTTTATAGGGTATACTTCCCAGGTGGTCCCATGGTCATCAGGTTAGGATCTGATGATGATTCTTGAGAAATCTATATTTTTTAGTTGTTGAAGTCGGTTTTTTAAATAAGTTTATGAATATAATATCGACGCCGACGTACACTCAGATACAGCCTTTGTTCAGTTCATACCACATGCAGACGGCGTCGCCACGTACCGGACGTGCGATGATACACTTTGTATCGATTCAAATAAGGCTTTATATGAAAATTGCATGCGTCACATATTTTAGAATCGCTGATGAGATACTTTGTATGTACTGTGTACTAACAAAACAGACACGGTCACAATATGTTTGTACTTGAATCAAGTAACCCGTAGAGACCATTCCGTAACTCCCCGGCTATTGGTGGAATTAAATCTTAGGCTCTTGGTCCACAAAACTTTGACAAAGCCTGGATATCCATAAATTTTGCCTTTGAAACTGGAAGGGTCTCAATGTACGACCTGAATAAGAAGCGGCCAAGTGCGAGTCAGACTCGCCCATAAAGGGTTCCGTAGCAGCGAGGTTAATGTTTACGAAATTAAATGTTTTTCGTTATATTTATATTAGAGTTGATTGAATGAAAGGTAATATGCGGTTTACGATTAATAACGTATTAAAAAAAAGCTAATTATCAGATCTCGTTCAAATCAATTTTCGGTGCAAGTTTGCATGGTATTTATCATTCCCTGATTTTAGAAGTTACAGATGGTTTTTCCCCTTTTTCCTGGGGGGATAGGTTGAAGTAACATTTCGTCGTGGTATCACAGCGCCGCGCGCCGCGCCGCCCGCGGTTATGAGACGTCTATAGTCTATACGGCCTGCCGCAGGCTAATAACGTATATCTTGCAAAAGCAAAGCAATCAGTAAAACTACGCAATTTTTGTTCTTGAACTTTATCGCCGGTTAAAAGGTAATGAGCGCCAAAAACCAAATTAAAAGAGCAGTTTAAAGTTATAAAATACTAGCTGACCCGTGCCCACTTCGTTGAGCATGGAAACCGTTTAAACCTTCCCGGGACTTTCACGAATATTTCAAGACCAAAAAATACCCGAATCAGTTCAGCTGATCTCGAGTTTTGGCGAGACTAACGAATAGCAATTGATTTTTATATAGCCTATGATACTCAGTGATAGCTTTCTAATGAAAAAATAATTGTTAAAATTGGTCCAGTACTTTTTTAGTTAAGTCGTTACATACAAAAATACAAATCTTTCCGAATTTTTAATATTAGTGTAGATAGTGTAGAAGTGAAGATGTAGTGTAGACAGAGCAATAAACTTGGCGTCAATGTTTGTTTGACGAACATTTAAATAATAGTTCCTATGATTGCAACTAAATTGTCTTTGTCGCTAATGTCGTAGCAAAAATAAAGCAATTGTGCATTCAAACACAACAGCGAGCGATTAGAACTAATTTTGGACGTCCAGCAATCGATTGCGCGGCTATCGCGCGATTTTTGCTAATCGCTATTTTTACGTAATCGGTCGGCGAAATGGACTATAAAGTGTATACTTCAATCATATCCAAATGGTACTACTAGCGCCACAATCCTGCATCGCGCTATCGAAGTTTTCTAAGTCCGGCGCTATACAGGTATACAGGGTGTCCCAAAAATCAACGATAAACCGAAAACGGGTGATAGGCCAAGTCATGACAGTTATGAGAAAAATGTGAAAAAAAATCTTTGTCATGTATTTTTCACATTATAAGGACTTTTAAAAATATCGGAAAAACTGACACCCTGTGATGGTCTTTCATGTCCTAAGACTACAAATATTACTTTTTTGTGATTTTTTTTTCGGTATTGTAGTCATGACTAACCCTTCTGTAAATCACAATTCATAATTTAAACATACCTGCCTCAGTTTTCAATAAAATGGTGTGTTTTGCCCAAGATTAAATTCAAAATAATTACTACACCCAACTTTAATCGTCTGTACTGTAAAAAAAAATTACTACAGTATTTTGGCAAGTAACTTTAAAAGATGGCGCATTTAATCTGGATTCCAAAATGGTATGATACTTGCTGGATTACTTCTTTGTTGAGGAAAAAAAATTTTTTTAACGGAACCGGATGTTAGGCCAACTCTGTTTAAATTTTTAAAATGTTGGTATTAAGTTGTTATGTGACGACGATGAGTGACGTCATCTTGTCTAGAGTGAGCGAGACAGACAGTGACGCTAAGTGCGGGTGCTTTTTTATTAAAAAAAAATTGTATTGCAGTGTAGGCATTTTTAAGACTTCAATTTTCAGGTATGAATACAACGCTCTTTTGAAAATGTGAGTGGTTGAGATACAGAACAGACGCCACCTTGTTATCAAGTATGTAATTAGTTAGTTTTAGGTGCAAGTTCGAAATAAAAGTCAGTCAATGGATTTCTTCAGTTATTACTTTAATTTACAAAGATTTACAGCAAATGTTCGAACTGTTTGCCTTCAGCTCTAATGCAAGCCCTACATCTTCTTAAAAATGATCGCGTAATAAGACGGGCGTATCTTCTTGAATTAATGTGTTCAGCAGCTTCTGTAATTTTTTGGCGCAGCTCGGCTAAATCTCGAATTGGTTTAGAGTACACTTTTTCTTTTATTGTTCCCCAATAAAAGAAATCAATGGGACTTAAATCAGGTGAACGGGCAGGCCACGAAATTGTACCACCCCGCCCAATCCACCTATCGGGGTATTCTCGGTCGAGAAACTCTCGTACTGTGCGAGCGTAATGTGCTGGGCAGCCATCTTGTTGGTACCACATGCTGCCGTAAATGTTTAGTGGCACTTCTTCCAACAAATCTGGTAATTGGTTCTGTAAGAAGTCCAAATAAACCTCGGCAGTTAAGTTCTCCGGTAGCTCAAATGGAACAATAACAGTACCATTCAAAATTCCCGTCCACATGTTCACCTTAAACCGGTACTGCGATCTGTCTTCCCGCATCAAATGTGGATTATCCACGTGCCATTCGTGCAAATTATGGAGGTTCATGTAACCATCTTTTTTAAACGTGGATTCGTCAGACCACAGAATTTTTTCAAAGAATCGCGGATCATCTCTGTATCTCTGCAACATCGTTTGACAAAATTGCAATCTCTCTGGGTAGTCTCGGGGTAACAGGCTTTGTACTCGTTGTACATGGTAAGGATGAAACTGGTTCTTTTGCAAAATACGATGTGCAGTACTTTTGGGCACTCCGATGTTCTCTTCAATCCCACGTACTGAGATACTCGGGTCTTGTTTGACCGCCTCGAGCACTTCGTCCTCGTAGGGTATGAAAGGCCTTCCCTCGCTGGTATTTTGATTAGGGAATCGACCCTCTAAGAGTGACCGATGCACGTTAATAAATACCCGATAATCAGGATGACGCTCAGCGTTTGGGTATCTCTCACGATACATTCTAGCTGCAGCATTAGCGTTCCATAAGCATTCTCCATAGATGAGATGCATATTGGTGTATTCTTGTGCGGTGTATCGAGATGGCATGATAACACACTACAATGGAATCACACACTACAACCGAAGATACGACAATAAAACAAGTCCAGTCCTGGGTCGTCAGAAACGGGGCAGATAAAACCAAATCACAAAGCAAATCAAGTCCAATAAACAGAAGCACAGTTGTAAGTACGAAGTCAATACGGATACAGAAAGATGCGCAATGAACGAAAGATCGTAACGTACTGCAGTTTTGCACGTTCATCACTGTGTTGTCGGGTTGGCGTCACTATCTATCTCACTCGCACTGAGCGTCACTGTCTGTCTCGCTCACTCTAGACAAGATGACGTCACTCATCGTCGTCACATAACAACTTAATACCAACATTTTAAAAATTTAAACAGAGTTGGCCTAACATCCGGTTCCGTTAAAAAAAATTTTTTTTCCTCAACAAAGAAGTAATCCAGCAAGTATCATACCATTTTGGAATCCAGATTAAATGCGCCATCTTTTAAAGTTACTTGCCAAAATACTGTAGTAATTTTTTTTTACAGTACAGACGATTAAAGTTGGGTGTAGTAATTATTTTGAATTTAATCTTGGGCAAAACACACCATTTTATTGAAAACTGAGGCAGGTATGTTTAAATTATGAATTGTGATTTACAGAAGGGTTAGTCATGACTACAATACCGAAAAAAAAATCACAAAAAAGTAATATTTGTAGTCTTAGGACATGAAAGACCATCACAGGGTGTCAGTTTTTCCGATATTTTTAAAAGTCCTTATAATGTGAAAAATACATGACAAAGATTTTTTTTCACATTTTTCTCATAACTGTCATGACTTGGCCTATCACCCGTTTTCGGTTTATCGTTGATTTTTGGGACATCCTGTATACGACATCTGAAAACTAGTACAGTGTGCTTCGGCCTGACCGAGCTTACCATCTCGCTCGGTCGGAGATCTCCCTTTGGGGCTTCCACTAGTACTCCCACAGGTTTATGTAGGTTGGCTACATATTTATTTCTATTACTGTTGCGAATAATATAAGTTACGGGTCAATGAATGTGAGTACTTTGAGACAGTATTACCTTAAAACTCAAGTCCGCCTTGTTGTCCAAGGAAAATAATCCAAAGGAAAAAATCCAAAGGGTTGCCTGGAAGAAATTGCTTTAAAGTAATAAGGCCGCCTTTTTGTGCATGTCTGATTTAATGTAATTGTTGTCTGTATGTTTTATAAATATTTGTGCACAATAAATTACCTTTACTTATTTGATTTCATAACAGGACTGCAACATTGTGGCATCACGCAGGACCAACAGCCCAATACGTTTATTCTACGTAAAATAAGATTTATGAATTAAATGTAATTTATAAACAACTACTAATAATAATACTTAATTGGCGCAAGTAACAACTGAAAATAATTTTTCTTAAGAGTATTATTAGCCAAGGAAAGAGTGTGACAGATATATGTAATATAGTACATAATACATATATCTGTCTACCTTTAGATTTATTTATTTAATTATAACATAAGGTAAGTAATAAGTATACAGGTATTTTGTGGTTTATCAGGTACATTATTTTGACGACAATGTAATATATCCATTATAATTTAAATAAATCAATTGAATTAATAACAATGAAATTCATAACCGCATCAAGTTAACTTAGGGCGAATACTGAATACATGAGCGCCTCTAAGGACAGTTATATTAAGTGGTGCTCAAGTCGCATGCTGTCCTTTTCATTTCACCAAGCAGTGACCGTATGTTGCGAGGGCTTTTAACTTTAATTAGACTGGAATAGTAAGAGCAAAATCTATATCCTTTCACTCACATAGGCCGCCATAAATAAAAGAAGTAGCAGTTTAATATCGTTTCAGTATTTTGCAGCACAAGACCGTACATTATATTTTGTACGTCACTCCGCTTACGGTATTTCTGCGCTGTACCGGTGTCTGCAGTCTGCAGTATGCATGCAACGGGTACAAAGTTACAAACCACCGTAATTGCTATAACCACAATAAAAAACATGACCACATAATATATTATTTATTTATTTTGTTTAGATTATCTAATATCTAATCTAATATCTATGGACGCTTCACACCACGTCAATCTGGCCCTGTGCTAAGTATCCGAAGAACTTGTGATACAGGTACCAGACAACGGAAATATATTTAATACTTTTATAATATACACATATTTAAGATTTTTATTATATTATACACAAATTTAATACACATCCATGACCCAGGAACATTGAAAACTTTTTGTTCCCTCGGCGGGATTCGAACCCGCGACCTTTCGTTCGAGCGCTAACGCGCTCAACCAACTGCGCTACGGAGGTCGTCGAATTATATTATAGCCAATAGATATTACAGACGTACAAACACATATTATACACACAGACATGTCAAACTTATAACAACCCTCTGTATTCGTCGGGGGTTCACGATAAATGACATTATCTGGGACCTTACTCTCCAAACTGATTTGATTTTGATTTAGATACGATCATGCTGCGAGCTTCCTAGTAAATTGACATTTGTTTATTTTGACTCTCAGTCGATCGATATGGTAGGTAGTACAAAAAGTTACGATCTAACAATTTTCTTTATCCTGATTAGTTTCAAAGTAATTCACCAAATAAAATACGAAAAACCACTGATATCGAACGGATTCGGACTTCGGTACTCGATTGTGTTAGTAGCTTTATTATCAAATTGACCAATAATTATTGTCAAGTAGCAATATCATAATGATCGAGCTATGTGATAAATAATGCAGTTTAGATAGTAATTAATCACCTATAATATACTTGTTGTCCCTACGCGGGAATCGAACTCACGACCTTGGTCGAGAGCTGATCTGCTAGACCACGAAGGTGTTAAAGTATTACGTCGCTTTATATTCACAACAAACTTAATAATTTTATATTTTATGACATGGATTTTTTAATGTGGTTCACATAATTATTATATCTAGCTTTTTAACTGACCTAGAGTATATAAAATTACGTTTTATAATATCGAGAAAACTTTTTCAGATCCAAAATTTTTCTTTTAGATACGAGGTTGAGAACGTAAAGCGAACCGACGATTAGCAATTTCAACTTTGACTTACGTGGGAATGCGTTATTTTTGTAACGCAGGCGTTATCATTTTAAGATTACTTCAATTTAGGTCACTCGCTGATCATTTACTTGATGACGCCTATAGTCTAGTCGCCTCCGGGTTCGGGGGACGTGGATTCGAAGATCGAAATTCGCGTGGGAACAACACAAATGTCGTTTTCATGTCTGGTTAGGACTTGGGACAATGCAGGCTGGTCACCCGATTGTCCAACAAGAAAGGCGATCGATGTATAATATGTATCCTTATTCAAAATGCCATCGCTATTATAAATTACGAGATTTGAAAACAATATGTATAGGATTTGACATACGAATTCACTTGTCATTTAGCAATCTCAAATCCCATACCTTTTGTTTTCAAATTTCGGAAGTTATAATATCGATGGCTTCTTGAATGGCACTGATGGTCACAAAAACACTGCCGACGACTGTAGAATATAGTCTATGGATTCCTAGTCGCAAACAATAATCATTGAATAATTTTATTCGCATCACTTGCCGTGGTTGTGTAATAGAGGGGTTGTTTAAACGTTTGGATTAAAATGAAACGGGACGCACTATACAATATGTATGTGCACTTAGCAATTGGGTTCTTTTTTCGCCCTTCAGATGCCTACGAGCTGTTTGGTATCTTATGAAAATAGTATCTATTTTATTTTTTTACTAGTCCGTACTAGACTCAGGACGAATCCTCCTCAATCGTGCGAGTATTCTATTATTTGGAACTTTTTAATTAGCACAATATAAAAATATTTTGATAGTATCCAAAAGATGTACAATATATATTTGTGATATTTCCATACTCGTTTGAAACGGATGCAACGCCATAAAAATATTTGTTAATTCCGAGCGTGTAAATTCGACCAAACGTAAACGAAATTGCTCAAGTCGGCCTTAACATTCTTACCAGGCAGAGGCGACACGAGGGCTCCTGTACAGGCGTGACGATGGCCAAACCTGGGCCACCTGTATAGCTTCAACTAATGAATAAATTCGCAACAAAATCTAGCCTAGGTGACGTAGAAGATTTGTTAGGAAAATGATAACTTAATTATCACCCATAACTTGTAAGTCGTAACCTTTCAACCTTCAAGATAAGAGCACTCCTGTAAACAACACATGCGACCGGTTGTGTTGCAGCCTGCAGGTATATCTCGCGAAATCGTCATCGGTCTTAAAGAATTTGTTTCGCTGCCGTGAATCTTTCATTTTGCACGCCAAGGCTCACACCGCCTCACACTACTTACGCAATACGCACGCTATGCGTAGGGTTGCTGATTGCTCTTTTATATTTTAAATAATTGTACTATATTATATTACAAGAACATAATTTAAAATACTATATTTATGTCGCGTCAACCTTTTTTACTGTATTTTAAATCGACTGCCATGAAGGGTATTGTTATAGGTAATGGGTTACACCATTCTGTATTCCCATAATGCCGTTTCGCGCCAATTGTGTGAATTTTACGATTAACGAGTAATTAAATTTTATCAATTAACAACATTAGCTATTAGCATCGAACCTTGCAACGGCAGACGAATAATATGCTCTTTCAAGTTCTATTTTTTCTACCGTAATTCAGTGTAAACTGATGCTTAGATTTATTAGCGGGTACGACCACGGCTCTACCTTGACCATTTTTGTACCTATTGCATTTCTGAATTTGAAATTGAATTATTTTCTTGTTTCAGCCTTTTTAGACACATTTTTTTGCGAAGTCGTGTTTTAGATTTTTAATCTTTTTTTTATTTAATATTTTTCTGTTTCCACATCAATTATAACAATTATTATATTTTTATTAAATTGACCATTACATAGAAAGTAACTAAACAACACCGAGGTAGTACTTGTACGACCGCATTTTAAACGTTTATTTTGAATTTAACGATAAAATATAATAATTAATAAAATATTTAAATACATATTCGTTATGTGCTTGCCAAGACCTATCTTTTGATACCAAACACGAGAATTTTATCATAATTTAATTTTTTTTGAGATAGGTTTTGAGGTTTAATTTTCAAAATCCAACATTTTTCGAAAATTTATACAGCCTATGTTATTCGCGGTATCATCACCAATCGATTGATACTTCATTTATTAAAATAGGACCATTAGTTTAGCTGCGAGGGAACATACATACATACAAACATACATACATATAATATATATATTGCCAAAATCATTACCCTTCCTTTTGGCTTTGCCAAAGTCGGGTAAAAAGGGGTCAAGCCTTCCAAGTGGCAACCCTAACAATGCAGCATAACTACCGTACGAGGTACGGTACGCTCATGGCGCATTCGATCAAACTTTTATCGCAGAGGTCTTTTGACAGTCTTCCCAATTCCCATAGGTAATGAGCTGCCCAAATTCAAATTACCTCCATATTATATTTACTATTAGGAAACGTTGCGAAACCCCACAACTTTTCGAAGACGTCAGCGTATTGTCGAAATTGGAGTGTTTTGGAGGTTAATGAGTTTGGGGGACAGCTACAGTGAACGGCGCAGCGTCCAGCGAGGCCGGCGTTCATATTGATCTTGATTCTTTTGCAACTGACGAGTGACGTCTAACACTCGGCGAGGCCATCTCGATTAACAAAATACAGTTTTACGATGAGTTCGTTTCGCAACACATAAACAATAAACATCAATCAATACTGGGGATACGCATCCGATCATGGGTACGTCAGTGTGGCTACAGTATAAAGGAGCGAGGCCCGAGATACTGTTAGCTGCGCCTAAATTGTCGACACGACTTTTGGCTGTATTGATACTCCGCGACTATCAAGAACATTGAGTCACTTAAGTTAATGGGGTGATATATGTGTCGCAGTCATCTAATTAAATCAGCTATTTCATTGAGTGACTAGCGTTTTTATCGAATGACGACATTTAATTGAAAGACTAAAGGACAACTCGTCAAGTTGTTTATTGTAACGTCCAATGTCTTGACTGAACATTGATTGAACGTCATTTAGTAATGTAGTCATTGACTGAACGTCATTTAGTCCGATTTTTTAACCGACTTCCAAAAAAGGAGGAGCTTTCTCAATTCGATGAATAAGTAGGTTTTTTTTATGTTTGTTAGCGAATAATTTTCCGATTTTTTAACCGACTTCCAAAAGAGGAGGAGCTGGAAAAAATTTAGTATAAATCCCTCTTAATTGAGGGGTGGAGGGAGGGGGAGGAAGGGAGGGGGAGAACCCCCCCCCCCTACCACTCCCACCTTTAGGAGACTACTAGTTTGGAAGATATTTATGGTTGAAGTTTTGAGGTTATGTCTGTGTTTCCGGGATATTTCCAGGAGTAAAACAGGGGAGAAAGGTGGAGACGGCGGTAAGGGGACAAAGGAAATCCCCCCTACCCTCCCCTCTACTCAGCAACCACTAGTTAAGAAAATATTTACAGTTGTAGTTTAGAGGTTAGATAAAACAGACAAGTTCTACGTGGAGTCTATAGATTTATTTTTGGGACAATGTCGGTCTGTCACGTCTCCGGCGCTGCGGGAAATGCAGCCCATGCGTAACGAATGACATCAACCAACACTCGCCTTAGGCAGCTCCGGCTTTCTGGTCGCCTTCGGCGACCAGCCTTCGCCGCCACGGCGAGTCCTGGTTTCTGCATTTCGTTACGGCGGGCGGGGGCTGCTCTCCCTCCGCGCCTACGCGCTTAAATATACACTCTAGGGGTTGACAGACAAGTACTACGTGGAGTCGGGGTTGATAGATTCGCTTTTGGGAAAATTCAGTCACCTGACTGATTTTATGTCCGCTCTCATATAAGGGCTATGTTACAATCCGCTAACTAATTGGACGTTGAGTGACGATTGTACAATCAATGTTCGGCCTAGTCTTTCAATTAAATGTCGTCATTTGATAAAAACGCTAGTCACTTAATGAAATAGCTGATTTAATTAGATTATTGAATCTGGTTATTTAATTGAATCACTAGGCGGTTATAAAATGGCGTCAAACAGCTCGTACAGATAGCAATGTGTTGATATATTTTTTGATTAATTTGCTTTAATGTTCGTTTTATAAGTACTCATTCGGAAATTTCGAAGTTTAAAACTAAAATATTAAATGGCTCGGATTCTAAAATTTGTTGGTAAAAACAGGATTCAATGAAAGCGCTAGTCATTCAATTAAATAGCGGATTCAATCAGATGACTGCGACATATGTACCAGGTAGTAAACAAATATTATTATCAAGCTCAATTATAATATTCCTCCATGTATAAATATTGTAAATGTATCTACAAAACTCTAAATGAAACTCTCATTATATTATTTGTATCTGAATAAAATATGTAGTTTGTAGTTTGAGCAATCAACATTTTTATTTATGTCTCTCACCTTGTAACAACAACAAATTCACCAAAAAAGGGTTTTTGAACATTTAGAAATCTGCTGTATTCTATGATAAAAAAGTTGACTGAATAAGAATAATATAAATAATGAAATTTAAAAAATGTATACCTATATTGGATAATTCATTACATTTTCTATAATAGCTTTCTACTACTGGCTCATGATAATTATGTCATTAACATAATAATGTCTTATATATAAAAAGTCTTTAGCATGATTGTGTTTCGGACACCAAAAATAAGAATGACTGTTTTAATTATTATAATACACCTAGTAGAATTATAATAGGTACATACTATTTTATTGATTATGGAACACATTTACATCACAAATTAAAATATAATATTATAGAAATATTAGCACAGTCACATAACAACAAAGTATATAATTAATTAAATGTAATGTGCTACACTTAATTAATTAATTAATATTATGCAGTAAAATCTGCATCTCATAGTTATTTTAAGTTGTAATAATAGGCATTGTCTATTATCTAAGCATAACACCAGCACAATGACAACATCTCCTAATAAACTGTTTTATAAAATACTGTATGGAATATACAAACATATCTGTCTAATGTCCTTCTCCCTATTCATAACATTATGTTACCCATGGCATATCAAAGCTTCTTAAAGTGTGTCAAAAAATCAAGGTCGCGATCAAAGAGAGAGTTGAACGACACGAATTTATATAAAATTTCACTTTTACTGTCGCACGCGGAAACAAATAGTTTTACTTTTAGTTATTTATGACTATAATATCAACAGAGTTCGTAAACACTGATGCAATACTTTCGTTCGCATTTCATGAATTATGTTCTGTAAAATCTGCAGTAAAACACCCATCGTGCGAGTGAAGATGCTCGATAATCGCGAGATATAATTTGGCATTTCCGAATTGTTTACGTATTCACGAGAAAACTGATGGAAAATGGTGCATCGTGTTACGTGAAAATTTCACTTGCGCGAAAAGAAAATCTTCACTTACCGGAAAGCAGAGATGATCCTCCCTTTGTAAGAGTGTCTCCGGACCGAAATACACCTCGACGAAATGTGGATCCGATATGCGTTCGCGAACAAAATAATGCCTTTGGATTCGTAAATTGTGTAATTTAAATTACTTTGACACACTTAGCGACATTTCTCAAGGTGTACTAGCGTCCACAGACATATGAACACTGTTTGGTAAAGTGGTAAATCAAAAAATATTTCACCAGTGAAATCTAAATGTTTGCAATGCAGCAATCGCTCGCATATGGTAAATGTCAGTGTCAAATGTCATAATCACATGTCAAATGTCAATTGTATGTTGACAGATTTGACAGATTTAGGGTTGCCAGAACAACTTGAAATAATAATATTATTATTAGATTTATACGTGCATGTTCACAAAGTAGAGCGAAATATTTAAACCTATAAGAATAATGATTACAAGTCATAATAGTAAAGAGTATACTAATCACGACTCATGACTTCATAAAATTCATTAACTCATTCGTCGGTGCAACCATTTTTATGCAAACAGTCTACACTTTTTCTTCTTTACTTTATGTCCCCTAGATGGTGATATAGCCATTTTAACGTGTAGTTAAGTAGCCTATAATCAGAGGACGGTCAAAAGGCTTCCAACGACACCTCATTTGTTTAATTATGATAACTAGTTTAGAAGTTATGAAGGAACAGACCGATAACCACATATGTACATACAGGTCAAAGTGACGATTACGTTACGGTGAAGCAAAAAGGAGGTAGATGTGTAAAAGTGTTGTGTGTTTTTAAGTGTTAAAAAAGTGATAACTGAAAACGCTGCATTTTTTATGCAATAACGCTATGTAAGATACTATTGGTTTAGCCAAAGCATTATAAGATTTATTAGTTGCTTATTTCATACTCAATTATATTGGCTTTGCTTTATCAGGTAGGTACTTTATACGAGGTTGTTCCAATTACCTCGGATTTCCAATCAATCAATGTAGGATCAAGAAACTTATCATAAGGCACGTTTCAATAACCGAACTATCTATAAGAACAAGTAAATACAAAAACATACAGTATCAAAAATTACCAGTATTTAATGATGAGTGGGTAACAATTATAAGCAAGATATAACAATACTTAGGATGGTAGAGTGAAGCTGTGCTAGAGACAGGTGTTTCAAACAAATCACTTTTACGAAAACAGTATCTTCTGAATGATAATCTTGTTGCATTTACTGATTTAGGTTTTTCAATTTCAGCCAAAGCATAATAAAATGCTTCAAAATATGGTATCACAATACTTTTTCCAAAGAAAATCCAGAGAACAACAAAGAAAACTGTAGCCATTAGAACTTGGCAAAACACGTAAAAGTAATAGGGAAAAATAATAGGACCAGGTGTTGTGAGTCTCGTAATTTTACACACGATCCATTGTATTACCATCCAGTAAATCAAACACTGGTTCGTCCCAGCGCACATAGTAACAAGACATTCCCATATTCTTCCGCACAATATGTATGGAAAGCAAAACACTTCCCACCAGTTGTGAGAAGTAACATCTTCCGTTGGTGCAGTAAACCTTTCTGTATGTGTTTCGTCACACCGCACTTTTGGCGGAGGTTTCTTTTTCTTTGGCGGCATCTCAACTTATAATTTAATATTCTATTGTTATTTAAGTATGTATAAAATGTTGATTTTGAAACATGAAATGCGTATTGAATACTCGTATTATCAAAATGATTGATTACGTTGAACGTCTGTCAGAAGTCAAAATACAAAAAAATATATGGCTAAGGCACTACTTAGGTATACATATTATAAGCTGCAGATGCATATTAATGATAATGACATTTATCCCAGAAACTTTTGTAGCGTCCTATTTGAAAATTTAAAGAGGCGAGTTTTACGGATTTAAACCTGGCAAGATGCAGACCACAATTTTTATAACTGCTAAAAACCATAGGTAGTCCTACTTATTTTGACAACATTGATAATAGTCAAAAGGTGTTTTTCGGGGATAAAGCGGGGATGCCAAAGATGCCATTTTTTTAGTTTACGTTTAGCCGCTGGGTAAGAAACATTATGTAGGTACGCGTATGGTACTGTCGAAGCGTAATCCGTAAATTGCCCTAAATTATCAAATCGAATGGAATGAATCGCTGGCGCGCTTGTTAATGCCGTTGATTTGGCTCGGCGTGACTAAAAGCTGGTACACTAGGCGCTAATTGACGCGCGCTTTGCTGATGCGCGTTTTTGGATTAAGAAAAAGCGCGTGCTTGAGTATGTGCAGTGTACACTGTCTGTACTACAGAACTCCTGGTTCTCAAAACGCGTTGACAAAGCGCGCGTTTGAAAGCGCCTAATGTGTACCCGCTCTTAGAGCATCGAGGACATAGCGCGAAGGCGGAAGGGCAAATGCATATTTAATGCTCATGACTAGACAAATGTTAAAATCCATTGTAATCTTAAACCAAATGTCTTTTTTCTTCTTTTTGACTTATACAGTGGCAAATATGGTTTTAGGCTATTTAAAATTGCCATAATTAAAACTATTCACTTAATTCAAGCTGTTAGATTGACGTTTATGATTGTCTATGACATGTTTATGACTTTTGACCAGTGTGACCATTTGTGGCAGGATCCTGCATTTTCGGCAGGTTTGGCCCTACATTTTACTCTCTGGCATATTGGTTTGACGTTTTAGAAATTTGGCAGGATTTGGCAGTATATAGCAATAAAGCGTTTTTCTTATTTTTATTTGGCAGTACAGACTTTAGAAGGAGTAGAGTGCAGTATTTACAAAATAATTAGACATATAAAACTTGATAAAGATGTTAGTTATTACTTAGAATCTGGTGGAAGTAATGTAAAGCTAATTCTAAGTGTTAATCAACTTTGAGGTGCGGTTGGCAAAATCCGAAATACAAATGGAAACTTAAAATATGTAAATGTTTCACATTTTGAAAAAAAATTTTTGTGTTTGCTAATGTCGAATGCTGCTTGTGAAATGAAATTCTTGCAAATTAACCTTATAAAGACAAAAAAGCGAAATAGATTTACTTATCATTATTTGACTCTATTTTGCATGTAAAACAGTCACTGGATTGGTAAATATGTGTATTCCAGACAACTAAAGAAATGATCAAAAAAATTACAAAAGCGATGTACGAAGAAAGTGATCAATAAGAAAAGATGCTAATACGAATGTCAGTTCATTATTTCAAATAAAAATATATTAAATTGTTATCATTTGATTTAAACTTCAAAATAATAAGTATCGGCATTATTTCGGCATTTTGTGTAAAAGAGTTTGGCAGGATTTATCAGTTTTCTTGCCAAAGCAGGGCAGGATCTACAATTTGTAGTTGGTCACACTGCTTTTGACAGTTGACGTCAGTTGCGTGTTTTCATAGCCATGGGGTTGGTGAATTTACTTTCTTATTAATAAAAATGACTATAAAATGATAAAATTTCCATAAAGTTTACTTATTTTCTACGAAATAAACTGTTGTTAAATCAATTGATAGCCAATACATCATCAGGTAAAAGGTGATTATATTTTTATTCACGGGTGAAAGTTTGAAGTTCTTCAAGTATAAAACTTTTTCGTTTTGTTTCTTAATTTTTGTTACTCATAGGCCCCGTAAAAATGCGAAATGATACCGTAAATTAAGATATTTCCAATATATTGTATAAACTGGCATTAACGTTTTTTCTGAACATAATTTTTCATCACGTTCGTCGAATTGGAAAACTGGTTTCTCCGTCCTTGTAACAAGCAGTTTTAGTTGCTGGTATTACTTTTACAAATATTACTCAGTGCCTAGCAATTAATTCTCTGGCGTGACTTTGTTTACATTAATAATTCACTCGAATTGACTATAAAAGTACCTACAAGTTTTAAAAGGGTTTCAACACAATAGTTTCCCAACCATTTTGTATTTTAATTGCTATGAATTGTATTTACTTGCTCTGTCTTCTAAAAAGAAATAACAAAAAAAATATATTTTATTGACTTCCAAACATACTGTGTCTACCACACAAATGTATGCTAGTTTTTTATAATATAATCAAGGGCTTATTAACATTATATTTGACAACCTCTGTAGCACAGTGGTTGAGCGCATTTGTTCTCAAGTTGGAGGTTGTGAATTTGGATTCTGTTGCGGGAACAAAAAGGTTTCAATATTTCTGGGTCATTGATGTGTATTAAATGTGTGTATAATATAAAAAAATATCTTGAATATGTATATAGTATAAAAGTATGAGTGAATATGTATATAGTATAAGAGATGTAGAACAGGGTCCTCCCCTGGGAGCACTCGGGTACATGGGGTCACTACTCCTTAACAGCTTGCCACAAGCTGTTCAGTAGGCTTACTTGGTATTATTATTTATAAAATTTATAAATATTAAGGAGTAAGATGATTTAGTTGTTATATTAATCATGTTTATGTCAAAGTAGTGTCAAGACTCTAGTCACTAACATGTGCTAATATAATTAGTAACTTATATTATTAATAATTATTATAATTAATAATATAATACACTAGCTGACCCTTGCCCACTTCGTTGAGCATAAAAAGAGTTTATGATGAAATTCAACTAAAAAAAAAACAACGTAGAACCCGCAACGCGGGAACCCGAAACCCGAAACGCGGGAACCCGGAACCCGCAACGCGGGAACCCGGAACCCGCAACGCGGGAACCCTGAACCCGCAACGCGGGAACTTGAAACCCGCAACGCGGAACCCGCAACGCGGAACCCGCAACGCGGAACCCGCAACGCGGAACCCGCAACGCGGAACCCGCAACGCGGAACCCGCAACGCGGAACCCGCAACGCGGAATCCGCAACGCGGAACCCGCAACGCGGAACCCGCAACGCGGAACCCGCAACGCGGAACCCGCAACGCGGAACCCGCAACGCGGAACCCGCAACGCGGAACCCGCAACGCGGAACCCGCAACGCGGAACCCGCAACGCGGAACCCGCAACGCGGAACCCGCAACGTGAGAACCCTGAACCCGCAACGCGGGAACCCGGAACCCGCAACGCGGGAACCCGGAACCCGCAACGCGGGAACCCGGAACCCGCAACGCGGGAACCCGGAACCCGCAACGCGGGGACCCGGAACCCGCAACGCGGGAACCCGGAACCCGCAACGCGGGAACCTGGAACTCGCAACGCGGAACCCGCAGCATGGGAACCCGAAACCCGCAACGCAAAACCAGCAGCATGGGAACCCAAAACCCGCAACGCGGAACCCGCAACGCGGAACCCGGAACCCGCAACACGGAAACCCGGAACCCGCAACGCGGAACCCACAACGCGAAACCCAAACACAGAACCCGCAACGCTGACATAATATGGAATAAATAGTATCCTATGTCCGTCTACTTGCTCTAAGCTACTTCCTCACCAATTTTCAGCCATATCGATAAAGCCGTTCTTGAGTTATAAATAATTTAACTAACACGACTTACTTTTATACATATAGATGTATAGATTACTCCTACTAACATAAGCTAAGCCCGGTGAATGTCACAGTCGGTCCAGCCAATTTGGTGATCATGAGTTTGATGACGACGATGATGATGATGAAAAGTAGCCTAAATTAATCCTTATAACTTTAGCTATCTACCAGTGAAAGTCTCGTTAAAATCGGTCCAGCCGTTCCAGAGATTAGCCGGAGCAAAGAGAGACGCTGACAGACATTTTTTTTTTAATTACATTTTCGTTTTCAGTAAATATCGTTGCCAATGTAAAAAAAAGCAGAAGATATCGTTTAAAATGTCATATGTATTTAGAAAAACGTTGCTAATTGAAAGTTACATACTTACTGACACTTCAATTTTATTTGTTTGTATAGATGTATAGATTTGGAAAACTTCTCCAATCTTGGCGTTTTCACTGACGCGGAGCGGGGCGCATAGGAACTTAGTGGTTCCCAAGCGGAGTGGAGCAGAGATTTCGAGCATAGTGATTGGTCAATTCGGGTACCGCAAGCTCCTGTCCGCCTCGCCCCGCGTCAATGGAAACGCAGCCAAACGTCTATAACGTCTACCGGTCGCCATGGTAACAGCGTTGTTTACAAATGGAAAACAAAAATTAGGAAATGCTATACATACCGTATTTATATCAGCTGAAACTATTTGGATTCATGTTTTTGTTAATCCTAATAATTTTTTTAATCCAAATAGTTTAAGCTGATATAAAAACGGTATTTATAGCATTTCATAATTTTTATTTTCCATTTGTAAATAATGACGTTGCCATGACAGCCGTGTCATATAAACTGCCAACGACGTGAATCGATCGAGCCCAGGTTCAAACCCCGCGTGACCAACACGTATTTTCTTCTTTTTTCTAATTTTCTGCTTATTTTTTTCAACATTTTCTTTCATAATAACCTTTTCGTAACAATAACGAACATACCGTAAAAAAATTTGCGAAATTGGTCAAGCCGTTGTCGAAGCGCACACGATGTAAGAAATTTTGGAGGTCGTTTTTTTACACTTTAGGCTACATTTTTGGGGTTTTAGTAAGGAACCCTACTTTTTTTAAACATATAATATAGCCTATGTTCAGCGCTAGGAATGTAGCTTTCCAACGGTGAAAGAATTTTTCATATTGGTTCAGTGGTTTCAGAGCCTATTCCATTCAAACAAACAAACAAACAAACAAACAATCAAACGTTACCTCTTTATAATATTAGTATAGATTACAATAATATTATTATTACAATTAGTAGGCCTAAACGAACTACCTGAAAATGTTGTCATGGCACCATAAGTAAATTGCTTCAAGAACAGACTGGACAAAATAGATAGTATCAACTTCAAACTATTTGATACACACGCATGAACAAAATAGCTGCTAGTGTGGTTAAATAATAATAATATAGAAGACATCTTTTTTACAGAAGTAAAACATGGAAGTTATATTATTGATAGTTGCTGCCTTGCTACCAACATTGAATTCAGAATATATTCCCCCCGGTCCAGCCTATCCATGCCCCAAAGAGGCAGACAACCCACTGTTATATCCGTGCATATGTGTAAAAGGGACAGATGCAGGGTTGTACATAAAATGTGAGAACACGGGACTGGCGGTGCTGAGCGTGGGCCTGGGGAATATAGCTGGAATGGGCCTCCCTATTGAACGGTTAGAGTTAAATGAGTGTAAAATATGTAAGTAATTTTTTTATTCAAAATTAATGCTCACAAGGAATTAAGTTTTGGTGTGATAAGAATGTAACAAATCTTGGATTAAACAGTCATTACTGTTGGTTGTAGGACTAGAATGAAATTGTATATGACTCAACATAAAAAAAATAGGATAATTACAATTACAGAACTATTAGTAGCAAAAATAGACCAAAGGTATCAATAAAACAATGTATATTATTTTCAGCTCATTTCTTTGGACCGCTGCTTCATAGATCAAGTGTGAGGGTCTTACAAGTTACCAACACTCCTATTAAGTCCATAGATACATACACATTTGCTGGAGTCAACAAGACATTGCAAGAATTATATTTGTCTGATACAAGAATTACTGAGTTTCCCAGTGAAGCATTTAAGGTAATCTTAATTTGGTATTTTCTCAAATTTATATTACATATAAACTATTAATATACTAGCTGACCTGTGACCTACTTTGTTGAGCATAGTAACAGTTTGTGATGATCCGTTTAAACCTGCCCGGTACTTCCACAAATATTTTAAGCCGCCGCCGAATCCCGGTTAGTTTTAAAGCAAGCCACCAAATAAATACCAAAAGCCGTTGAGATCGAGCTGATTTGATTTTCGATTGTGTCGGAAGTAAGCCAGCTAGCTGGTTGTATCTAAAAACGAAAGTTTGTAAGTGTGTGTTTAACGCTTTCACGCGAAAGCTACTGAAAGAATTTTAATGAAATTGGGTATGGCAGTAGTTGACATGCTGGTTTAGCATATATGCAGCAAATGAGCAAAATGTGGTTCTCGCCAGATGTCATTTGCGCGTACGAGAGGTCGCGATTTGACGACCTCTGTGGCGCAGTGGTTGAGCGCGTTAGTGCTTAATGATTTGTGAAAAACATAAAGTATTCTGTGTCTTTAAATCTCTTTAAAATTTAGGTTTAGGTACTATCAAATTGTCAAGTAGCAATATCATAATGATCGAGCAATGTGATAAATAATGAAGTTTATATAGTACTTAACTTATCATTTCGCCCTATAGTGACATTATTCAAAGTGCCCGCGCATTATAAATAGTAAAATTATTAATAATCCGGTCCATAACATATACTTGTATGCCAAATCAAAACTATTCATATTGCTCTAAACATAATTTATTTACTCTGTTTAATTTTTATCCAGATATTAGGTAACCTGAGCGTGCTATCAATTGATGGTCACCGCATGACGTCACTCAGTAAGGACGTGTTTGCGGGCAGCCAGGCGGCCGGCACGGTGGAGCGGCTGCATCTCGTCAACGGTATGCTCAGTGACATACCTGTGGAAGCATTCCAGGTTCGTATTTTGGGGTCTGTACATCAAACGGAAAAAATTTAACCTATATTATTGACGACCTCCGCAGCGCAGTGGTTGGTGCTCGAGCAAGAGGTCGCGGGTTCGAATCCCGCCGAGGGAACACAAAGTTTTGATCTAATTATTACCAATAACAAAATGTTCCTGAGTCATGAATGTGTATTAATATATTAAAAAATCTTAAATATGTGTATAGTATAAAAGTATTAAATATATTTCCGTTGTCTGGTACCTGGAACACAAGTTCTTCCGATACTTAGCACGGGACCAGATTGACATGGTGTGAATCGACCATAGATATTATTATTATAACTTATTTGTTGTCGTTCCATCAGTGAGGTATTGAGTTGAAATGAAAACCAGGTTACAGGAACAAAATATGCTTGATACGTTTAATTTTTATATTCTCGAATTTCTATTGCGACGAATAATAATTTAATATATTTATAAAGCTCAATAATAGAAAAACATAACATTATAAAATTATGTTTTGATAAGTTTAAATTACAATTATCAATAGTAACCTATTCTTGCAGAATTTGAAAAAGTTGAAAACGTTGGACCTTCACGGCAACAGACTGGCCACACTCAAGCGTAGTCAGTTCAAAGGGCTGCGGGACGTGGAGATGCTGGACATAAGGTAATCATAAACATAACCTACGTGATAAAATTTAATAACAATAATTTATATTAAAACAAACTGCGTACATAAATTATATAGCCTACAACACGATGCGAGGTACTGACTTGCATGCGCAGAAGATACGTGAAACGATATCGAAAGATGATACGTGATCATCTTTCTCGTCACACAATCAAGTGATCGGCACAAAATCATTAGTTTTCCAACCCAGGTATCGAACCAACTACATCCGAGTCAACTACTTGTACCAGTATCGGCATTGAAGAGATGTTGTGTAGCGTCTTCTTTTGCACATTAGTAGTGGTTGATAGAGATAATTAAAAACTGAATATCTCTTTTAAAGGAAAAAATTCTACGGTTTGATCTTATTATAAAATGTACTAAACTGTGTTTTCTGGATATCTGACAGCCGAAAATCTGGCCATATTTTTTAGGTTTCGGACGTCTATATCTCGTTTAATAATTAATATATGAAAAGAAAATATAGGGACGTACTAATAGTATACATAGATATTCAGGATTCGCTTTAACTCTAGCGGCACTATCCCGGGAGAAAAAGATCGCGTAGACCCCAGTTTTATGTATGGTAAAACGACCGTTGTGTTTCCTCTCAAGCCAGGGGCCTTACTCTGCAAACTGATTCGATTTTGACTCAGATACGATCGTGCCGCGTACTCCCGAATAAATTGACGTTTGTTTATTTTGATTCTCAGTAGATTGATATGGCCGGGAGTATAAACAGTTACGATCTAACGATTTTCTTTATCCTAGTTAGTTTTAAAATAATCCACCAAATAAAATACCGTAAGCCGTTGAGATAAAAATGATTCGGTTCTCGATTGTGTCGGGAGTAAGCCTGCTGTATATTGTATTGTGTTCTTTATCGTGTCACTTTTAGTTACAACAACATCACGAAGTTGGACGGTAGCCACCTGGGGGACCTCAGCAAGCTGGGCTGGTGCAACGCCAGTCACAACTTAATACCGGAGATACCCAGGTACAACACTGTGATAATGTTTTTTTAATAATCTCGTTTTTATATACTGTTGAGAAATTTGCACTATAATAATAATAATGCCTTCCATACAAATTTCGGTGACGGTGGTCGGTGTCATTGAAACCAGGAGCTACGTAGGAGTTATAGTGCCCAAGTGTGTGCGCAATACACAGAAGCACTCTCTCTTCCTTCACTCTTGTAGCCCAGTGGGACGGATAACCGACACGACTGGCGGGAGATCAGGCGCAGGACCGACTTCTTTTACATGCCCATCCGACGCAAGAATCATCTTTCTTGTCAGACAATCAGGTGATCAGCCTGCATTGTCCTAACCAAACTTGAAAACTAAATTTTTTGTTGTTCCAACGCGGTAATTGAACCCACGACCTCCGTCGAGGCGCGAAGCTCTGAACCACCAGACCACGGAGGCGTACACAAATACTAATGATTGAGCATGACGAATATATTTAAACAGGTTGTGATGTGTTACAAACAAAGGCGTTCGTTGTAAGTGAATACGGTCCTTACGTAGCATAATATTTTAAATTATTTTGATATCCAGTGGTACAATTGAAATTTGGATGGGGATTATAAGTAGCTGCAACACTAAACTGTATCCCCCAATTTGTTACCATTCGATTTTTCAATGGCGTCTATATGAAAGCAATGTTAAAGACGTATTCACAAAAATCCTGTTTAATAAAATGACGCAGAATGTAAATTTAAAGAATGAAGAACTGCCGCTGTATGTAGCTCGTGGTTCCAGGGGTATGTTCGCGCGGAACACGCTCATCAAGGTGGTGCACCTGGACAACAACAAGATCAAGAAGCTGGATACTAACAGCTTCAAAGGAATGCGGTTTTTGAGGTATAGTGTCTTTTTTATGTGGACTCTAACCCCCCGTTTCCCGAACGCTATTCAAATGAATGATCAACTAACATGGCATTCAAATCAACGATATATTGAACGCTGATTGGTGGAATATTATCAGACAGAAAGGAATTGACAGATATTTTATGATTATGTTACGATCGCTCGCTGTTTCAAATCGTATGTCAACTAATCGGTGTCTTTGGTGAATTAACCTTATCTGTGGATTTTTAACAAACCTTGCAAGTGCGAGCGTGATGTAATTATAAAATATCTGTCCGTTCCTTTCTGTCTGCTAATCTTCTACCAATCAGAGTTCGATATGGGTCGTTGATTTGAATGCCATGTTAGTTGATCGTTCATTTGAATCGCGTTCGGGAAACCGGGGTAAATTAATTATACTAACAGTAGTCATGCACCAAACTGTCCAATTGGTGTGGCGGTCGATCAGTTGAAATGGAGAATTTTCATGCCAATACACCATTTGATGAACAATACACTAGTTATCGTATCCCATACAAAAACAAGGCTAAAATCTGCCCGCGTGGTATATGCCAATAGACCTACATTTGTTTAATAATGAACTGAGATAAAAGTTGTGAAACATTTCCAAGTTTCGGTGATATGAAATCGATAATTTTAATATAAATCGTCATAAAAAAAATTAAAATCAAAATTTAAACACATTGTGGCATTGTGACGTGTTGATGTTGGCAGTGTTGCAGACTAAATGATATTCGCCGAGACGGATTTCTTGTGCTGACACTTGTGCCGAGACGGATTTCTTGTTCTGGCGATATCTAGTGATCGAGGAATACATCCCTATACACGTCCCCGTACTATTAAAAATATTTACACATTGGCTAAAAAATATCAGTCAGCTTGTCAGTGTTCACATATATTGTATCGCTATGTTTTGTCCCTGTCTGTCAACTGCCTTTTGTAACTTGTAGAAAATGTATCTACACTAATATTATAAAGAGGAAAGATTTGTATTTTTGTAAATAGTACTGGACCTATTTTAATAATTCTTTTTTCTTTAGAAAGCTACATTATCACTGAGTAACATAGGCTATATAAAAATCAATTGCTGTTCGTTAGTCTCGCTAAAACTAGATAACGGCTGAACCGATTCGGCTATTTTTGGTCTTGAAATATTCGTGTAAGTCCCAGGAAGGTGGTAAACCTTCCATGCTCAACGAAGTGGGCACGGGTCAGCTAGTACCTTATATTTTTATTAGTACACTGTCCAGTTCAACTGATCTAATTAGTAGCGTCATTGGACGATAGGCAGTATGATGCATGGCTACACTTAGCGAGACATGTGGCTGTCACGCGCAACGAAGAGAAAGCGCCATTCATGATGTGAAAATAACTGTGTCTTGTAAATTATATTATTTACTTAGCAGGTGTTTCCGTCCGTTATGTAAAAATATTGGATACAGTCGACGACAGATTCGCTTTACCACTTTACGACCATATCTCTTTCTGAATTATATTTTTTTCCAATTATAAGGCTATGTGGCAGACAATGGTACACATGCGTATGCGTTTGACGTATGAGATATTTATATGTTGATATTGGATGTTAAATTATTTTTAATTGTACTATGTATTATTGTATATGTATTATATAGTATTGTATATGTATTATACAATTAAAATAGGTAAGGTTATAATTTAATATTATAAGCATCGAGATAAACCCTTTCTTTTTTCGGTTTTACGGTGCTATTAGTACAATACAATACAATACAAATATACTTTATTGTGCACACAACAAGTTATAGTACAATATGTATGTAAATAAATAATAAATAAAGACCACGTTTTGTAATCCCCAGACGTCTTTATCTCCAAGACAATCAGATCTCCGAAATCGGCCGCGGCACGTTCTCTGCCGTGACGCGGATTGGCACCGTGGACCTGGCGCGGAACCTCATCCCCAAGGTGGACTACCAGATGTTCCAGGAGGTCAAATATGCGGAGGTAACTATTAGTTTAAAACTATCTGACCGACGAAGTTTTTGGCACTGACTGCAGCGCCACCCACCGGGTCCAATTAAGACACTAAAATCTTCCTCGATATCCATTCTATCCAGTGGCGAAAACATGAAGCATGAAGATAGGCAGACAGACAGACAGACGCGGCGGAGGAGTTTGTTTTGTAATATACTACAGCACCCGTGCCCACTTCGTTGAGCATAGTAACAGTTTGTAATGAACCGTTTAAACCTTTCCGGGACTTCCACGAATGTTTCAAGACTAAAAATAGCCGAATCGGTTCAGCCGTTCTAGAGTTTTAGCAAAACTAACGAACTACAACTACCAGTACCTAAATAATAAATGAATTTCTTCCAGTTCATAAACCTAGCGGAGAACAACATAACGCTGATCGACAAGCAAGCGTTCACGGATCTGTACCTCGCCGTCGTCAACATCTCCCACAACCAGCTCACCACCATAGAGGGCGGGGCGTTCGTCAACTGCAACAACATGTCCCTGCTGGACCTGAGCCATAACCGCCTGAGCGGCATCCCGCGCACCGCCTTCGACGTCAACACGTACGCCACCGAGTTCCAGCTGAGCTACAACGAGTTCACGGACCTGGGCCAGGTGAGTGTCTAGAATGTTCTGCGGGGGCGGGGCGTTCGTCAGCTGCGACAACATGTCCCTGCTGGACCTGAGCCACAACCGCCTGAGCGGCATCCCGCGCACCGCCTTCGACGTCAACACGTACGCCACCGAGTTCCAGCTGAGCTACAACGAGTTCACGGACCTGGGCCAGGTGAGTGTCTAGAATGTTCTGCGGGGGCGGGGCGTTCGTCAGCTGCGACAACATGTCCCTGCTGGACCTGAGCCACAACCGCCTGAGCGGCATCCCGCGCACCGCCTTCGACGTCAACACGTACGCCACCGAGTTCCAGCTGAGCTACAACGAGTTCACGGACCTGGGCCAGGTGAGTGTCTAGAATGTTCTGCGGGGGCGGGGCGTTCGTCAGCTGCGACAACATGTCCCTGCTGGACCTGAGCCACAACCGCCTGAGCGGCATCCCGCGCACCGCCTTCGACGTCAACACGTACGCCACCGAGTTCCAGCTGAGCTACAACGAGTTCACGGACCTGGGCCAGGTGAGTGTCTAGAATGTTCTGCGGGGGCGGGGCGTTCGTCAGCTGCGACAACATGTCCCTGCTGGACCTGAGCCACAACCGCCTGAGCGGCATCCCGCGCACCGCCTTCGACGTCAACACGTACGCCACCGAGTTCCAGCTGAGCTACAACGAGTTCACGGACCTGGGCCAGGTGAGTGTCTAGAATGTTCTGCGGGAGCGGGGCGTTCGTCAGCTGCGACAACATGTCCCTGCTGGACCTGAGCCACAACCGCCTGAGCGGCATCCCGCGCACCGCCTTCGACGTCAACACGTACGCCACCGAGTTCCAGCTGAGCTACAACGAGTTCACGGACCTGGGCCAGGTGAGTGTCTAGAATGTTCTGCGGGGGCGGGGCGTTCGTCAGCTGCGACAACATGTCCCTGCTGGACCTGAGCCACAACCGCCTGAGCGGCATCCCGCGCACCGCCTTCGACGTCAACACGTACGCCACCGAGTTCCAGCTGAGCTACAACGAGTTCACGGACCTGGGCCAGGTGAGTGTCTAGAATGTTCTGCGGGGGCGGGGCGTTCGTCAGCTGCGACAACATGTCCCTGCTGGACCTGAGCCACAACCGCCTGAGCGGCATCCCGCGCACCGCCTTCGACGTCAACACGTACGCCACCGAGTTCCAGCTGAGCTACAACGAGTTCACGGACCTGGGCCAGGTGAGTGTCTAGAATGTTCTGCGGGGGCGGGGCGTTCGTCAGCTGCGACAACATGTCCCTGCTGGACCTGAGCCACAACCGCCTGAGCGGCATCCCGCGCACCGCCTTCGACGTCAACACGTACGCCACCGAGTTCCAGCTGAGCTACAACGAGTTCACGGACCTGGGCCAGGTGAGTGTCTAGAATGTTCTGCGGGGGCGGGGCGTTCGTCAGCTGCGACAACATGTCCCTGCTGGACCTGAGCCACAACCGCCTGAGCGGCATCCCGCGCACCGCCTTCGACGTCAACACGTACGCCACCGAGTTCCAGCTGAGCTACAACGAGTTCACGGACCTGGGCCAGGTGAGTGTCTAGAATGTTCTGCGGGGGCGGGGCGTTCGTCAGCTGCGACAACATGTCCCTGCTGGACCTGAGCCACAACCGCCTGAGCGGCATCCCGCGCACCGCCTTCGACGTCAACACGTACGCCACCGAGTTCCAGCTGAGCTACAACGAGTTCACGGACCTGGGCCAGGTGAGTGTCTAGAATGTTCTGCGGGGGCGGGGCGTTCGTCAGCTGCGACAACATGGAACTTCGACAGTGTAGCAAATTAGAAAAAATATAACGAAAACAATAAGATCTGTGGAACTGATATCGCTGAATACAATAGATTGTGACACAGTACCTTTACCAGTATTATTAATAGCTGGTAGAATCTAGATAAAATAAAAGCCACTGTGACTTTCAAAACACCGTGATTGAACTGTCACTGATATGTGTTTTCACATCCCAGATCCCGATCTACAACATGACCGGTCTGAAGGTTCTCAACGCGTCGCACAACCGCATAGCCACCATCCCCCGGAACGCGTTCCCCAAGCTGTACGAGCTGCACACGGTGGACGTGTCGCACAACGAGCTCTCCGACATCTACAACTCCGTGTTCCAGACGCTGTTCTCGCTCAGGTGGGTGTGAGTTATGTAGCATGTACAAGCTGCACGCGGTGGACGTGTCGTACAACGAGCTCTCCTCAACGTGTTCCAGACGCTGTTCTTGGTCAGGTGGGTGTTCGTGCATGCGAGCGTGCGTGCGTGCGTGTGCGCGTGTGCGTGTTCGTGCGTACGTGTACCCGCTTAAAACTGCATACGCTTTCTGTTCTATATAATTTATTCCTTATTGTAATTATATAGGGTAATAATGACAAGTAATAACATACAAATACTTTAACATCTATTCGCAGATACCTGAACCTGTCTCATAACGCTCTGGAGCAGATCAAGCCCGCTACCTTCGGCACGATCTACACGATACTGGAGCTCGACCTGTCGCACAACAAGTTGAGCGACTTGTCGCGCGGCGGTCTGGCCAAGCTCGCCAGTTGTCGCACACTTGACCTCAGCCATAACTTCCTTGACCGCATACCGCAGATACCTATCAGTTTAGGGTAAGTTAAACTCCAGTGCTGGAAAAAGCTCTAAAATAACTTATACATAACCGCCGCCGTTATTGTGTACTGCTAACATCCAATACTTAAGCTTTGTATGTCATATAATTTTTGTATGAACACTGAGATTTATCGGGATTCATGAAAAATAAACGTTTAGGCCGTGTTTCACCAAGCAATGTTAAAGTTAACGCCATTGTAAAATACCATGCCATCTCATTCATTGACAGGAAATACGAGAAGGATAACATGATATTTAACATGGCGTTAACTTTAACATTGCTTGGTGAAACACGCCCTTAGTTTAGTAAATTTATTACCTTTTACAGGGAGTTGAATTTCGCGTACAATAATCTCTCGGAGATCCGCGCAAGCACGTGGCCCGTCATGAACGCTCTACTCCGACTCAACTTGTCGCACAACGTGTTGGCCGACGCTCTAGACAACAACGCATTTTTCGGACTATTGACGCTGCAGTCGCTCGATTTGTCGGCCAACGGGTTGACTCGCCCGCCCTGGGAGGCGCTCAACGTGCTTACTAGTTTGCAATATCTATACATGCAGGTACGTGAAATTGTTTTTAAAATTGTACCCTTGATACGTCAATAAAAGAAGTTATGATAACATAAGTCATGTCCAATAAATAAATTTAAAATGGCAAAACAAAGTGCTATACAATAAACTCGTATTAATAAAAGCGGTTTGCGTGTGATGGCTAAATATATCATAAAAATAGTATTTTTAAGCCTGAGTTGTATTTATCTATGTATGTATGTATGTATGTATGTATGTATGTATGTGCGTATGTCCAAATTAGGCGATCGGAATGCAACGCCAACCCGATCACTCACTGGCAGGGTCCCCATGTAAGGATGGGAGTTGAGAGACAAATTAAACATGTAACTGGTTCACTGATCAGATTTATTGTGTGTTAAATAACGAGTTATTACATAGTTATATACTAAGACAACATATGAGATTACTACAATATAATGTACACTACTATGTAACGGAATTTTGAGCATAAATTTCACCATCAGAAGTCTAATTAATTTGAAATTTTGCATACGTGTCAAGGACCTATAGCAATGCAATTAAGCGGGTTTTTATAAAAAATATGTTATACTATTATTTATTTATTGCATAGTCAGATAATGTAGACTAGAGTCTAAACTAATCAGATTCAATTGTATATAAAAGAAAACAAACATTTGACATTGGACCCAATTAATCTGTCATTCTATTTTTTGTAAATAACTGAGATTTAAATTCTTGGCATTAGACGCTATTGTTTTGTTTGTTTATGTAAAGATCACATGGGATCTGAACTAAGAATAGCGCTTTTCTCAAACCACTTGTACATTCGCTTCCGCAATCCGGCTCAAAGGACCATCTCTTCCAGGAGAACAACCTCACTACCCTCTCTCGCTCGGCGTTCGGCCGTCTACCGACCACCTTCCACCTGGACCTGTCCGACAACCAGCTGGACTCGGTGGAGAAGCGCGCGTTCGACGGCCTGCCGCAGCTGCAGCTGCTGTCGCTGAGGGCCAACCAGCTGCAGAGCATCCCCAATGAGGCCTTCAAAGGTCTTGTAGCTTTGAGGTGAGACTTCTATGCTGTTATAACTCCACCTAGATCTCAGTCAACAATGTATAGGTTTGTTCACACACTCTGACACTGGCAAATCACCAAGGAGCCTTTCCCAAAAGTAGAAGAAGAGGAAAAAAACTGTAGTACGAAAGTCACTTTATGTATTTAACTTGATTGACCCCCAATGATTTGACCTCTGTGATTGAGTGTCTGTATGTGGCATCGTACCGCCCAAACGGCAGAACCTATTACGATTCAGAATGATATATTTATTTGTATCATGTTTCAGAAAGCTAGATCTGTCCTACAACAGTATCGAGAAGATCGACAACAAAACCAACGGACTTTTAGACGACTTGCTCTCCTTGGAAACGGTTAGTTCATTACATAACTAACGCATTATTTGAGTATATTTTTTATTTCGCTATAACTATAAGGGATATTTACAAAACAAATCAAAATCATTAGAACATAAACGCATATATAACAATTGAAGACATGAATTAATGAAGGGAAAAATTTACCCAGAAAATTGAGTTTAAACTGTCACTTAACCCGCCAGCACTCGCGCCTCAAAAAGTTACATCAGCACTCGCGTGTAGAGCATTTTGCTCACGTTTATAAATGTCAATACATGCAAGTTTTACCAAAAAATATGAATAAAAAAATATTTTATTAAATAAAATACACATTATTTAATCTATAAAATATTTATTAAAAAAGTTAACAATAATAATCTTTTTGATTTTAATTATCAATCATAGGAATAAATTTGCCAGCCTTCTAAGGCAGTCTTACGGAAAAAAATTAATAAAAAAAAACTTTTCAAAATAATAACTTAACTAAGTATGAATAAGTAATCTACATCGTATATGCAAGCTTTACACATATCACACAGTGCACGAGTATGCTTGGTACATAAAAATTTTTGTCAGTAAAATTTAGCACTTTTTGGTCTTGCGATTTATGCTTCTTGGGCAAACAGCGCAGATATAACTTGGTTTTTCTTCTTCTAGTAAGTCCGATTCTGGTACAAAACATTTGATGACTTGCTGAAGAGGATATGAAATATTTTGGAAGGTCCCTTTTCTTTGGATATGTGGCTGTGTTAGGTGAAGAGCTAGTTATTTCAAGTATCTCCGCGCATGATAATTATACCCTTATTTTCTTTGTAAATGATGAGGCTGTTGATTCCAGTTATGTTTAGGATCATGAAAAATAATCTCAACTGCCTTCTACGTGCCACTTTTGTCACAGATCTCAACTGCCTTCTACGTGCCACTTTTGTCACAGATTACTCTTCTTTTAGTCGATTCACAACATCAACACCTCATTTCGTTTTATTATAGAAAGTGATAATTTCGAGTTTCGCGGTAATTCCAGTAGTTGGATCGATTCGGTCGTCGTTATGAAGTGTACTTCTGATATATGATGACTGTGTGTGAACACAGTGCCTCGATCCTTTTCAATATTATCGGCTCTAACTCTAAAAGACGGGTCCTCAGTGTCTTCTAAATCTTCCTCCATCAACCATGCCAAAACAAATTCATCCCTTCGATCACGATCCATCTATTATATAAATACATAATAGATTACTATTTCAGTAAGGTAAAATCATAATATTAAACAAAACTAGCAGTAAAACTGCCGCTAAGATGAAAAAAAATAAAGTCATGATTAAAAAAAGTACTTACGTCGATACCCGCGCGATGAGCAAAATGCCGCCTGATGGTACACGGCGCAACAAACCACCTCGTCCGAGTGACTGGCGCATACCGGCGAGCAGTGAACTGCATACAGGGATGGAGGACGAAACAAAACTCAGCTACCGAATGAACGATGATCGTACAAATAATTATGACAAAATGGTGCTTGTTTTAAATTTACTGTGAGCAAAATGCTCATAGCGCGAGTGCTCGCGGGTTAAACATTTTAGGATATGTAGTATATATGTACATATTAAGTGCTTTGATTCTAGAGACGGATCTATATTAATTATAGTATTATAGTACATAATACTTTACAACATATTCTAAAGTGACATTTTGAACTAAATTTATATAATTCATGTAGGTATTCAATTGTAAATGCGATAGTTTGTTAATGTCTGCATTTTAGTTTTAAATATTTCAATTATTTATTTAACATACATTAACAACACATTTTTACAAAAATCTATTTCAAACGATTTTACTTATTGTTATCATCCCATGAGGGCTGTCATCATCGTGTACGAGTGACAACGTCCACCTTCGAACCAGAATACAACAAGAAAATGGAAACAGAAGAGAACCGAGTAAAAAAAAAATATGGTTGTTTGTCGTTCTCTAAGTAATGAACGGATTTTGATGATTTTTGATATGGAAATAGTTTACATTCTGGACTATCATATAGGCTACTTTTTACCGCAGAAAAATGTACGGTTCTATCAGGATTTGATTTTGCGCGTACCAGGTAGCGGGGAACATCTAGTGATAATGTTGTACGTATGCAGGTTTCAAAATACATAATTGTTCAGTCTCGTATGTATTTTTAAACCTTGACCTTATAATATTTTCTTGTTTCAAATGTATTTCAAATGTAATTTAAATTTTAAGCTAATGTTGTTGTTAGTACTTTTTGTTATAATACCTGTGTTTTAATATTTATAAAATGTAATTTTCGAATTAATCATGGAGTAGACAAGTTGTATTATATGATTTATCTAAATGTATTAATTGTATCTATACTAATATTATAAAGGGGAAGAGTTTGTTTGTATGTTTGTTTGTTTAAACGCGCTAATCTCAGGAACTACTGGTTCGATTTGAAAAAATCTTTTTTTGTTGGATAGTCCATTTATAGAGGAAGCCTAAAGGCTATATAACATTACGCTGCGACCAATAGGAGCGAAGCGTCAGTGAGAAATGTTGCAAAAACGGAAAAAAATATTCACATTTGAGGACTTTCGTTGCGTGCACTGCATAAACAGTTTAAGTTACTCAAAAAATATGTATGAAAGAATTATTCCTTTTTAATAATAAAAAAAAAAGTCCGTGACAGTATATGTCTATCTATCTCTTAAGATTAGTTATTTAGTAAAAACAGGATCAAAAAATGGGCAGAGAAGCGGTTTTTGGAAAAATATTTATACATACCATCACGGTATTAATTCTTATCATTTTAAATACGTTAGTTGGCTAAAACATTTCATGAAGACTATATTTGCCCTTTAACCCGTGCAAATACAATGAATACTTTAGGAGATATATAGCAAAATTAAGATTGTTTCGCCGTGATTCGACCGGGCGCCGCGTGTGACGTGACTCGCGTCTGAGCCGGGACCGCGAATGCTGGAAGGAAGTAGGAACCCCACGCATATTTTATGACAAGAAACTAGGTATTATTTTTCATTAAATAAATAATTACAAATAATTAGTACTGAAATTACAATTACGCACACAAAACATTACGCATGAACAAAACAATGAAATGCAGTGCATTTGTAAGGGTGTGCCCTATTTGTGGTCATTAAATAAAAGTTTATTCTTCGGACTTCATAATATAATATTATCAAGTATACAATATTACATAGGTATTGGTACATAGGTGCCGGCAGGGCAACATACCCTTACGGATACTAAATTGTAACTGTCATAAAATTAGTCTTAAAGACTAAGCGGGGCACCTGACACTACAGGCTACATCACACATGTATACAAATGCATATGTGCATAACTGCATACGCTGCACGTTACACATTTATAGATGTTTTCGAATCACGTGATAATTTTCAACCAATGAGTGACATTAAAATCCCGTGAAAGCCGAGTTATCGAATACAGCTTGGGTAAAAATTCTATTAAAATGACATAACAGATAACAGACAGTAGCGGTAATTTTAATTTAACGACGCACAGCCGCAAACTGTGGCCCCAGTAATAATTGTTAAAAGCAGCATCATCACATGGTGACAAATAATTTGGTATTTTGAGATGCTAATTATTAGACAAATACAATAATAATCCGTATCAAATGAAATACGTTAGTCACTTTGAAGCATTTCATACACGTAATAATTGCTATTTACACCATAAAGTTTATATTAATACTAGCTGACCCGTGCCCACTTCGTTGAGCATAGAAACCGTTTAAACCTTCCCTGGACTTCCACGAACATTTCAAGGCCAAAAGTAGCCGAATGGCGAATGAAAAGGCGTCGGACGTCGGCGTCGGCGACGCGGCGTCGGGCGACGACGACGCCCGACTGGTTTTGGTCGCAGCGTAATGTTATATAGCCCAAACTCTTCCTCTATAAATGGACTATCCAACAAAAATAATTTTTCAAATCGGACCAGTAGTTCCTGAGATTAGCGCGTTTAAACAAACAAACAATTCACATTTGGGGACTTTCGTTGCATGCGCTGCATAAACGGTTTAAGTCAATCAAACACCACGCGAACGAAGTCGCGGGCACAGCTAGTTAAATATAAATGAATTAATTGAAATTGGATGTAATAAAATATATTATGTACCTATTGTATTTGTAAAATTAGACTCAATCTGTAAAATAATTATTATATACCTATTGTAGTACCTAAGTAGTAGAATAAAAGGCTTTTTTATTTTTCATTTTATTTACGTATGCAGGTGGACCTGAGTCACAACCGCTTCGGCTTCCTCACCAAGAAGATGTTCCCGTCGAACCCGTGGATCCCCTACAGACTCATGGAAGTGGACCTGAGTTACAACGAGTTACCTGTGCTAACCTTCGACCTGACTCACGGCACTAAGAAACTAAAGAAATTGTTCTTGAAAGGGAATTATATCAACGATATTAGGAATAGTATGTTTCATTTTGACAAGACTATTATTGTACGAATTTAATAGACTAGCGCCCGGTTTCTGAAAGGCTGATCAAATTGAGCAATTGATCAAATCAGCTAATCTGAACGCTGATGAACATCACTTCACAGCGGTGAACATCACTTCACAGTCACTGTTTTCACCAATGACCGTCCAGATTAGCTGATGTGATCAATTGATCAATTTGATCAGCCTTTCAGAAACCGGGCGAATATCTTATAGGGGTTTATTACTTAACTCACTTCCTAGCACATATTTTTTTATGATAAGCCTTATAAACCTATTTCATACTTTTGTAGACCGAAAATTCGTAAATTTTCGGTCTAGAAACATTGGCATTAAAATTTGATTCCATAATTTAAAAAATATGTCACAAAGAGTCATTAATAACCGTTTACTGCAATTTGTTTCAGACGTAATAGGTAACCTGACGTCACTGGAAGTCCTAGATCTGTCTAACAATCAGCTGCAGAACCTAGAATCGAGGACATGTAAGTTTAATACTTAAGCATTCTGAAATACATACCTTTAGTATTGAATTATACCTTCTTTTATCGCCTCCGTGGTCTAGTGTTTCAGAGCTTAGCTCTCGACCCGGAGGTCGTGGGTTCGATTCTCACGTTGAAACAACAAAAAATGTTGTTTTCAAGTTTGGTTACGACAATGCAGGCCGATCACCTGATTGTCTGACAAGAAAGATGTTCCATGCGTCGGATGGGCAAATGGGTAAAAAGTCGGCCCTGCGCCTGTTCTCTCGCCAGTCGTGTTTACCGTCCCACTGGGTTATGAGAGTAAAAGGAAGAAAGAGTGTCTTTGTGCATTACGCAGCCGACACCGAAATCGGTGAGGAGAGCTCTTATTATACCTTCTTTTATAACCTAAAAAACGTGAAATTTTTCCACACACTTTAATGGTGTTCTGCTCCTATTGGTGTAAGCCGCTTCTTCGATGAATTTCCATCAAGAACCAACATTTAATAATTCCAGCGGACTCCAGGCTGGTCCTGCCCGAGAACATCACGGAGCTGTACCTCCACAACAACTCGCTGGAGAGCCTGCCCATCGCCAGCCTGGTGAAGGCGGCGGCGCTGCGGACGCTCGACGTGCGGCACAACGTGCTGACCAGCTACTACCCGGAGCTCGTGAGGCTGTTCGAGAAGACCGGGTTGAAGGTGTATTTTGAGGGTAGGTAGTGGGTGCTGTATACGCGTCAGTACCTTCGGAAATATTTTAGTCTAATTGATAATGTTGATATCTTAATTATAACGTATTATCACGCAATTATAAACTTTTTTTCTATCACATTTAATTAGTAAGGATTTTGTCGCATGGCGAGTATGTCACAATCTAACCTAACTTACTTATATTGTATACCACTGTATTGGCCTCCTTGATATATTGGGAATGCGAGAGTGATGTAACTATTTTAATTATTATGTAACTGTAATTAATGTATTGAATGTTAATTTAAAATTTATATTATTTATGGGAACAGTACATATATAAGTTGACTGTCGATTTATATTATATTTAAATTTCACACACCATGTTATCATGGTAGAATGTATCTTATACCTATTTTAAGCATTACCACCTGCATATTATGTAATACATTCAGTGAATAAACTGCTCGTTTAAAACTACAACGTGGCACAACGAAAAACTGGAATTTTGGGAAAACGACTTTGAAACTTTTAAAATCTTATAACTTTTAAAGTAAGATAGCTACAAAAAAGATTATTTTGCCCATTTTAAACTTTACTAAGAAACTATGAATCTCAGTGAAAATTTCATTGATGTATAGATATTTATTTATGAAATAATAGTTTTATAAAAAAAAGTCCCTACATGTCACGTTCTTCCTATAAAAATAATGAACTTACTGACTGACAAAGGGGTATATCACGTTATAGGTAACAAAATAAAGATATTTAAGAATGTGGTACAGAATATATTATATACTAAAAATAACATTGTTGAAATTTTAATAGGAGTATTTATTGAAAAAAACTATTAGCTAAAGTGTAACTTGCTAGTTTTATAATCAGTCTCACAAACAAATAATAACAAAAATAAGTAACTAAATTAAAACCCTTATTTTATTAGACTAAACAAGCCTACGTCTAAAAATAATAATTTGACCTGATATTATGAATTATAGAAATATTAAAATTTACTATAGTGTCGTAAACGACAAAATTTGTACCAAAATAAGGTTCAAGGCGAGGAATAATCGCAATTAGCGCCACTCTTTTCTGTACATAGTTCATACTCGTACTTATAATTAGGCAGTACCTATTTTACAATAACCATAATGACTTAGATATATGTATATTGACTATTTGAGAACCAATAACAGATACAGGAAATATCACATCTTTTTTTAGGATCAGAACTAGGTACTAATATATAATATTAATCTAAGATGGCATAACTCGCGAAAGGAGCATTGTTCTTCTTCGTCTTCACGAGCCTCACTCTGTGGTGTGTATGCATTTTCTTCCTGATCGCATATTATATCCGCAGCTATAGCATCTTAAAATGTAGCTATGTATTGGTCTATAGAGCTGAAAACACAATTTTCTATGCCTGTACTATTTATTAAGTCTTTTGACAATTCGTTTAGAGGTACAGTCAGTGTTGTCAAGGTGTGAGCTTCTTCATCATCTGCACTTTCTTCAATAGCTTTGTTGATGGTGAAATTCGGATCTCTAACAGAATCGTCGCTATCCTCGATGAAGTATTCCTCAGCTGAGCTTCTAGATACTCTTCTGATGCTGGAGCTGCTAGAAGACTTTCTACGCCGACGCTTAAAATATTGCATACAACGTGACATGCTATCACAAGCCAATTTTATTTTCATAATTTTCAAAGGAATAACGTGTTATCAAAGTGATGACCAAGTACCATCAATTAATTCTTTCATGCTAAAATGCGACATAACAAGTGTGACACATTATAGAATTAAATAAATAAGTAATAAAATATTTACCTTTACTCCAAAAAGGTGTCATGCAGGTCGTGACACGTTGCTGTCATAAACCGCAAGCAAGTACTCTCACGCACTGCATTGTCACACTGAGGAGGCGCGTTGTGGAAATAAGCTTCTCTTTTCCTCATACTTTTGTCGGTATTGGCTTAAATTGTACCACGTTTGCACTAAATAGATTCGGTTACGGTGAATAAAATGGTATCAATAACTCAAAATTGAGTTATGCCACTGTGACACGTTATAGTTTTAAACGAGCGAAACGATTATGATTATGATTATGATTAATAAACACGGCAAACCTATTCAAAAGAATAGGCGTAGGGACGGTGGGATGACAATAATTGTAGACTAGTAAATATTATGTAGGACCATTTTAGACTATCAATGAATTCTGTTATAATTTCATAAACTAAATATAAACCTGTATAAAAGCATTTCCCATGTTTTTTAGGTAACAAACTCAAATGCGACTGCCTCACCCGGCCGCTCAAGCATTACCTCGCGCGCCTGGCGCCGTCCGCCCTAGCAGCTGACACCAAATACACGACCATATCCTGCTCCGAGCCCCCGCAGTTGGAAGGAGAGCTGCTGGTGGGCATCGACGAGGAGCGACTGCGCTGCTCCGGCTCTGTGGAGCTGCAGGACAGGCTGGCCGAGTCGCCGCTGGACTACACCGCACTTCCCGATGTGCTGTTCCGGGATATACAGTAGTGAGTATTTATTTTTTTCGTGCGCGTTAATGTAGTATTACTGATGGTATACATTGATTAGGTTAAAACTACCTAAGTTTACCAAAAATATGTTTATCCAGACAATTCATTTAAAATAAATTATATTCTAACCTTAATACGAAAATCGGGGTGAAGAGGTGCAGGTAGGTCTATAAAATTTTTATTTTTGTCATAAAACTTCATACACGTTTTCGTAGTTTCTATTTACAAGTAAAATGAAAATCCTGATTTCTGATGCAAATATTAACTTGTGCTTCAGATTGATTTAATTATTATTAATTTCAGCTCACAACAAGCTATCTACACCCTGTGGTACGTGTCGACGACGCAGGACCTGGCGGACTTCATCGTGTACGCGCGGGACAGGAACAACACGGTCTACTACAGCCGAGACGTCTCCTACAACCTGCGCTCGCTGACCATAGACATAGACGACGCCTTCAAGATGGCGCTCAAAAAGGGCGGCGCCTTCCAAGTTTGTATCCAAGGGAAGAGCTCCGGAGGCTACGCCCGCAAATGGTACGACACCCAGTGCCAAGATGTCGAGTCGCACTTCGAATCCTGGCCGAAGAAGCTGAACGTGGACAAGAGGTTGTCCAAGAAGAGGGTCAGGTATACCTGGTTCTCGAACAACACGTTGGCGCTAGTGAGCGACTCCATTTTGATTACGTTGTGCATATTTTTGGGTGTCTGCTTCAGGAGATTATCGGATATAGACGTTTGATGTCACACGATATGTTACGGTGCCTTATTAAATATTGCCTTATTTAAAGGTTACTGAAGAGTAAAGGTGTGTGACAAAAAACGAAAGCCACAAGATATAATACGTGGTAGTTTATGATGTTTTTACGTCTCAATTGAAACGAATTCCGTCCATTTAAATGTTTTATTTTACAATGTTTATAGTTTTATATACCTTAATATACAAGACGTTTTGATTATATTTACATTTTACATGACAATAATATTTGTTATATATCGTACATTTAATGTATTGTATTTGTGTACATCAAATTATTTTTTATCATCGAGCAAAGTATTTTATAAGTTAATAACTGCCATTTTGTGATACATTTATTGTTAAATCAAATTGTTCATATTCTTGTTGTGTTAAATAACACTATATTTGTGTATGTGTATTTTTTAAATTAATATAAGCTAAACAAGTACGTATGATATACTTTTTAATGTGATAAATATTGTATCGAAATTAGAATACTCGATGTATTGAGAACATCACAAACTAAGCTTTAATTAGTAATCTCCTGTATCTTTTATTATTTTGTGATTTTTCAGTCTACTTTCGTGATTTTTTTATATTTAATTATTTTTTATACGATTTGTAGCAACCATTGTTTATGCATAAAACTTAACCAACCACACAATGTTACCACACTATCATCTATTAGTACCTTGCACTGGGAAACTGCAAGAATTAACTATTATGACAAAATATGTTCCGTCCATTTTATTACTGAATAAATGTGTTTATTTTGTTAAATCTTTGTATTTGTTCTAATTGAATGTAACATAAACAAAATTATTTCAAATTGACGGCATGTTTCACAAACTTCTAAGAAGTGTCAGAATTAAGTAAACAGAAGCAGAACTTCTAAGTTTGCGCGTTATACTCATACAATTTTTTTATTTTATTTATTTTTATTTATTCAATAGATACACCAACAACTTATTGCTAATTACATTAATAACTTAATAATACCTGGCTTCTAGATCAAATTCTATCTAGGTTGTTTAAAGATATTATAAATAACTTAAGGCGAGGAGTAACCGCAACTAGCGCCACTCTTTTTAAAATAAATTTTACAATGACACAAAGATCTTATTAAAAAAGTAATCGGTTCAAACTTTAAGTAAATAGTTAAACTTATTTATTATAGTAATATATAGTAGTTAAACTAATATTATATATTATATCTCGTAAGTAATAACTAAAACGGCCGTTTTAGTTATTACTTACGAGATTAAGATCTTTAAAAATACAGTATAGGATTTAGAGCTGTAATTAAATGCCAATGAATTAGTTTAACTATTTAGTTAAAGTTTGAACCGATTACTTTTTTTTTAATAAGATCTTTGTATCATTGTTAAATTTATTTAAAAAGAGTGGCGCTAGTTACTCCTCGCCTTAACGAATCTGGGTTAAATAATTTAAAAAATGTAGATTCTAGAATAAATATTAAATCCTACATATTAACGGGCTAACTCTGGATTAATCATTTAACTCAGACTGGTGCAAGTGGATCTAAAGACCAAATACTGAAACGCTAATTAATGTTATCATCGCTCCCATTCATAGGCTCTCACTACTTGGTGGAATAACAAGGATAGCAAATGACTTGAGCGTCTCATAATATAAATCGTCGGTTTACTTGTACCTATAAAACTACAACTTTTCAGTAGAGTCAAAAAACTTAATAATTTTAGATTTTATTATGACATGGATTTTGGACGTATACTGTACATAATTGAACCTCATTAAAACAAAATTCATGTCATAATAAAATCTAAAATTATTAAGATTTTTGACTTTACTGAATAGTTGTGGTACCTATATAGATACGAGGATATGTAAGTACGCGAAAAAATATCGTTTTAGTATTCGGCTGTCAGTCGTAAAGCCTCTTGTACAAGCTCGTTATCGTCTAAATCTACGGTTAGTTCCCCTTATGTAGCAACGGTTGTCATTGATGTGTGGACAACTACGATCAACAATTATATAGTGTCAGCACAAGAAATCTGTCTGGGCGAATTGCAGTTCATTTGAAAAGTGAGCTGTTATTTCATTTAGTTTGCTCGGACCACTGCCAACGTCCACACGTGTCACAATGCGTGATTTGAAATAGCTGATTAGGTATTTCACTTAAATAATTTAAATTTAAACTCATAACATTGCGGTGTTTAAATTGAGATTTTTAGAAATTTGAAGTGACATAATTAGCGATTTCAAATCATAAAATTAACTTTGAAATGTTTTACATCTTTTGTCTCAGTTCGTTGTTAAACAAATATAGCTCTATTGGCATAATATACAGGATCATTCATGATGCATATATTAAGCCGAATATAGTGTGAAGAGAATGACGCGTAGAGCATTTTTTGTTTTGGTTCATATAAATTACTTGCCATAGCGCGACAAATCACGATTAAAGATTTCCATAAAAGTCACAAAATATATGAGTTTCAACCAGGTCAGTGGTCAGGTGTTAGGTGAACCACCAGTACGTTCCTGTGTATATGTCGCAGTCATCTGATTGAATCCGCTATTTAATTGGATGACTAGCGCTTTCATTGAATCCTGTTTTTACCAACAAATTTTAGAATCCGAGACTAGGACAGCCATTTAATATTTTAGTTTTAAACTTCGAAATTTCCGAATGAGTACTAATAAAACGAACATTAAAGTAAATTAATCAAAAAATATATCAACACATATCTGTACGAGCTGTTTGACGCCATTATATAACCGCCTAGTGATTCAATTAAATAACCAGATTCAATAAGATGACTGCGACATATATACTAGGAGCCCGCGAGCCCCGGCATAGAAAGATTCACACCTTGCGGTCATTTTAGACCTTTGAATTATTGAGTTACATTAACCGATTCAGTGCGGCTGTAGATTTTTCAAACTATAGCGCCTGGCGGCGAACAAATTTTTCGTAAAAATTTTGGCACTCCTCGGGCGCCATACGCCATTCACAGAAAATACCTATGCCACCTCTAGGGCGCCATCCGCACGGAATAGGTTAAGTAATTTTATACGAGTATGAGGTGTCAAAACATAAAATGCTCTACGCGTCATTCTCTTCACACTATATTCAGCATAGGTAACATGAATCAACCTGTATACCACGCATACAGATTTAAGCCTTGTTTTTGTTTTGACTCGTTATCTAGCTAGTATCTAGTGCCTACATAAGTGCGAAGCAACCCTAGATTTTGTCGGAGAAAAAAACGTGTGTACATTATACCTAAAGCGACTACTTACATACTACATCTCTTTACCCTTCGAAACTGCCACTAGCCTAGTTTCATGTCTGTAGCGAGTTATTTGGTGACATCATGAGAGCTCTTGTAGTCTGTCAGCGCGGGCGCCCACGGACCGCTAGGGTGGACTACGGCCGGGCTCGAGTGAATCACGGCAGGAATCGATTCTGCAAACATATTATTGCTTAATAATAACAGTTGGCATATCATGACCAATAACGCATTAATAGATAATTAGACGAGCAACAGCCAAGTACCCGCTACCTAGCGCTTATGCTTTAGCGCGTATGCAAGTGGTTAAAAAAAAATAAAGAGTAATGGAATTAAGTTGTTACCGTGATGATCATGATGGTCGTGGTGCGGCGTCCAACCCCACTGGTGCTGGTGGTGGCCCTTCCATGCGGTGAAGTACGATGCCAGCTGAAAAATAATGATTAGGTATTCTAAAGCCTCTAGAATTAAAAAAGGAAATGCGGTCATATCGTAATTTTTGATTCTTTAGCTATCTAATTGTCTAATTTAAACTTAGATGAGGACAATAGATATGTATAAGTAACAAAAAGATGTATTGTTGTTCCCCACTGTCGTTTAATAACTCACATATATTACTATCATTCACACAATAATAGGGAGGTAATTCACACACTACACCGTATTCCCCGATTTTGTATCATACGTTTCTTAAAATTGCGCTCTTGTGATAATAATTTGAAAGACGTACACTATTCACGTGAAAGTAGTATGAAAGTAGCTGAACATAATTCTTTTGTGCTTTTGTCTCAAGGTTAACTAGTGCAATAAGAACGAGTGGCGGGACTTTGGGAGAGGAGTAAGACGTAAATGTACAGAGTTACCATGCAGGCAATGTTAAAGTTAATCCTTCGTTAAATATCATGTTCTTCCTCTCGTAATTCCTATCAATGAATGAGAAGGCATGGTATTTTAACAAGCCGTTAACACTAACATGCGTTGGTGAAATCGCGACTAAGGCCGTGTTTCACCAAGCAATGTTTTACTAAAGATCGTAGATATTACCTTAGCGGAGCTGCCGGCGATTTTGAAAATCAGCAAAATGATCCCAATTGCTACAGACTTGGCGGCCAAGATGGTTGTGACCACTACCCACGTGGACGTCACCCCGAGGTGGAAGATCAGCGGCATCATCATGAGCTCCATCTTCTTCATGCCACGACCTGTAGGCCCTGTAGCTGATATAAGTAAAAGGTTCGGTTAATAGCAAATTCAAATAACGAGATTATGTTTAAAAATAGCTCACGAAGCGTTCCGTATGCGAGGGAGGGTGCGCTCTATATAGGTAGATATATTATTTTTTTTAGTTTTTGTTGTTGTAGCTAGAACAGAAATGTTTTTTCTGGTTCCTGAGATACAGCCCGGTGATAGACAGACGGACAGACAGCGAAGGATTCCGTTTTTACTCTTTGGGTAGGGAAGCCTAAAAGGCAATTAGGTACTTACTTTTTTCGATTTGCGTAGAAAAATGCGGCTTAATTTCTTCATATCGAAGGAGGCGTCCTATTTCACTGTCCTTGAAGTTTCCATCGTTAATCTTTTCTAACCATTTAGTGACATCCATCGCGTAATCAACGAATAAAAGTTCCAATTTTTGTTCTAATAACATGACTAAAGGACTACTGTATGTATTATTCATTGCACAAGAACCAGTAAAAATAAAAAAAAATATAAACAAAAATGCCGCCATGTTTCTTTGCGTTCTATTTAAAATTTGAACTGCGGTCACGAACAATTCGAGTAAAAGAATGTGCGCTTTAGAATTTCGTGAAATAATGTTTTTTTAACGAGTGTTTCCTTTCGTAGCGCAAAGTTCTTTTATAAGTAAAGATTTGAAGCTTTTCGTTTTTATATACTTGAAGATTGCAGGGGTATTGAACTTTTGGTTGGTAAAGAACGGAATTAATGTTTGTAAGGTCACATTTTTTAACAGTTTATTAATTGGATCATCATCAGTCGCTTATATCATCAATATTTTACATGTGAAATTTTAATAGTAACTAGCTAAGTAGGTACCTATTAAGTAAGTAGTAGGGATAGATTAATCGTAGAAGCGTGGTACGCGTGAGAAATTGACGCTTATTAATAAACTAAGAAATTTGGTCTTACCGCATCAGTCATCAGTGAATGTATAATTATATCACAGATGGCGCTAGTATTTTTCTAATGTATGGAGAACCTCTGTAATAGCTGCATACACCTATAATTGACAATTGTGTTAGTATTAAGCAAAATTGTAATAGATTTTTAACTATGCATGTTATCACAATATGTTGTTGGTGTATCTTATCAATAAAAAAAAATGTAATAGGGTAGGTAACTACTCAACAACGTCATACTTTTTGTGACCCACTTTTAAAAATAGAACGTACTGATTTAAATTATTGTCCAACGCAGACGTCCTACCGAAAGTAGGTCACAAAATGGTGGAACAATCTGCAGCTTATTCGGTGAAAAGCTAGCCTGTCACGGCCGACAAAATATTGACCGTGAGTGTGCCTTAAATGCTTACGCCGACAAGACATGAAGACACTACATCTAAGTTATAGGTGTTATTAATCTATGGCCGTTAATGCATTTTTGGAGTTTAGGCGTATGATATAACATGTGATTTTGAATCGAATAATCATCAGCGTATGAATGTGTTGCATATAGAAAATAAATTTCATTTCATTTTTGTTTGTTGTAAGTGAAAGACTGAATACTTGAATACCGTCTAACAATGGCTGCCAAAACCGCTCATTAGAAGTTATGTTTTTTACTTTTACTGTCAACTCAATGCAGCTCGAAAGTCGTTTAAGATATTACCCATTAGGTACATCACTATGTAGCTACTAGCAGAAACAATGGACAACAACGTACTTTTAACGTTATCCAATAAGAATGATATGAAAGTAAGAATGGCACCTTCCCACCAACCACCTTTTCCTTGGTTGTCGTATACAGCGACACATCCGAAAGTAGGCAGCAGTTGTTCCGAAATCTTAAAACTACGTTCGCTAGATCGTCTGCCGAGCGTGACGAGTATATCACCCATGGAATATTTTGGGAGAGCTAATGTCTGCGTTTCAGCTATGATGGACACGACGAGCGACAGGGGATAAATTCAATAAACACGCCAGTTAAAACCATATAATAAACACAACAAGTATCGTCAGAGGCGTAGCTAGTCTGTTGGCGGCGGCGCGCTGGGGGGCGAACAGGGCAACGTCCAGCTGGCTGGAGCTCCAGCCGATCACCGCCTCGTCCCGGTTCTGCACGCGCAGCCACAGCTCCAGGGGACGGAAGTATCTGGAAGGTGGGGTATAATATTTACCGTTGTGCTTAGTGCTTTTGTCACTACCGAAGCATGTGCACCACGGTGCAACTTCACGAAGTTAACTAGAATTTGTATGGCATGGAGATAGTTACCATAGTTTGCCACTATGGTCGTTTTTGGTGCCAAATTGTAGTTAGCTAAAATCACAGGCTAAAATAATACCAATAAATACTTCCAAAAAATCTCGCACTAGGCACACGAACGCCGCCATGTAACATTGGAGTGTTCTCGTACCCTTGTAGCAAAATAATATGTTTCTTTTTCAAGTGTGGTCAAGACAATGTACGCCGATCAGCTTATAGTCTGACAAAGGAGCTGTACCAGTACCAGTAGGTACACTGTACAGTACTCACTTGACGAGCGCCTCGGGCGAGATCCTGTTGGTCTTGCCCCGCGTCATGCTGCGGATGATGTCCGCCGCCGACTTCGAAGCACCAGGCTGCATTATTTCGCTGAAAGTTATTATCATAATATGAACCCGCGGGCGAACATATTACTGCTTGCATTTGGAAGCATTTATCCAATTTTCCCACCAGACATATTAAAATCCTTCACAAAATCGTTATCAAATAATCTAGCCCACGGGAAAACCAAGATGAAGATTACCATTATTTTGGATTAATATATGGATATACATTAATCCTCATTGTACCGTTATATTATTATGTGTGAAACAATATAGTATAATATATAATAGATAAACAACTTAGTATTTAGTACAATAGGAATTTCCTAACTTTGTAAGTAGGTATTTTGGAAAAGAAAGAAAGAAGAGAAAATAATATTCTGATCATCGCACAACACATACTATGATATAGAACAATAGGGTATAATATAGTTAATAGAATCAGGCGCTACTTTGCGGAAATCCATAGCATAAAATTTTTAATGCTCTAGATATAATAAGTACATTTAAAATTTTACAATGGGTAGGTATAGTAAAAGTAATGAACATTAAAAAGTGTAAATTAATTTGAGCTTAGCAGTTCCTCAAAGTTTAGTTGATAATTCGAATAACATTTTGAACCGACTTCAAAAAAATTTACTGGCAACTCCAGGTCCAAAAGTATGAGTATACCTCAGTATCCTGCCCGCGTCCCGGCTGCGGTACACGTCGCACTCGTGCAGGTGCCCGGCGTGCCCCGCCGCGGCGCACAGCTGCTCGAACACCTGGAACTCCAGGATCGTCGCCAGGAAGTACTTGATGTACTCCTGGAGACGACAAAAGCGGTTATTTAAGACCACCTCTGCGGGCTTCAATCCCACGTCATTTGATCGCCTTCGTGGTCTAGTGGTTCAGAGCTTCGCTCTCGACTCGGAGGTCTTGGGTTCGATTCCCGCGTTGGAACAACAAAAATATTGTTTTCAAGTTTGGTTAGGACAATGCAGGCTGATCACCTGATTGTCTGACAAGAAAGATGATCCATGCATCGGATGGGCATGTAAAAAGTCGGTCCTGCGCCTGTTCTCTCGCTAGTCGTGTCGGTTTACCGTCCCACTGGGTTATGAGAGTAATAGGAAGAGAGAGTGTCTTTGTGTATTGCGCACACACTTGGGCACTATAAAATAACTCCTGCGTAGCTTGCCTGGTTTCAATGAAATCGGCTACCGACACCGAAATCGGTGAGGGGAGCTATTATTATTATTATTAATCCCACAAAAGGAACAAATTAAAAGTTTCCTGTGTCTCTGGGTCATAAATGTGTATAATTATAATAACTTGTTAAATATGTGTGTGTAGCTATATCTCTGTTGTCTGATATCCGTAACATAAGTTATTTGGATACTTATCACGGAGCCAGGGGCCTTACTCTCCAAACTGATTCGATTTTGATTCAGATTCGATCATGCCGCGTACTTCCGAATAAATTGACATTTGTTTATTTTGATTCTCAGTCGATTGATAATTGATATGGTCGGGAGTACAAGATTTTCCTTATCCTGATTAGTTTCACCAAATAAAATACCAAAAGCCGTTATGATCGAACTGATTCGATTCTCGATTGTGTCGGGAGTAAGCCTGCTGATTGGCTTGGTGTGAAAACGTCCATAGATATTTTATATTTTTACTCAGTACATTTTGGTATATTTTTCTTGTGCTGATGATTTCGAAGCGCTAGTTTAATAATTATTGTACTCACCTGATCAGAAATAACGTGGTATTTGGACCCCGGGTCGAAGTCCGCCTCGGAGCGCGGTGCGGGCGGTGTCACTCCCTAACAAAAGAACAAACTTTGGCATAAGTAATGTTACAAAGATGTTAAAGAGTTATCACAAAATAATTGAAGACATGAATTAATGAAGGTGATATATATAGCAACATTCTGATTTGGAGAAAATTGAGCTCAAACTGTCACTTAAACATTTTAGAATACGTCGCGTCGTAACGTATTAAGTACATTAATCTAAAGATCCGTCTCTAGAATCAATGTACATAGTACGTTACTACGATTATCTCTGTATGCCAATCAAACTATTAGTAGATATTTATTTCTGATTATCACAGTGTTCTGCAGTAAGAACTATAGACAGTAGAAAGTCTGCAGTAGTTTGCTACTGACCTGGTAGCGCAGCTTCATCTGCCACCACTTGGCGTTCATGTTCTTTACACCGTCTTCAAACACCGACCACCGCCACTGGAAATGAAAAATACGTACATATTTATTGCTTTGCCAATATAATTTAATAAATTCTTTGATTCTTTAGCTAACCAGTGGTGAAATTTATTCTTGGATGAGATTTATATAACTGTATTTACCCGATTTTGGTATCACTCGTTATTTTAAATTGGAATCTTTTTAATTTTAACTTGATTTCCGCGGGGTTCCGGAGTAAGAATACCTCTCCATCAAACATCTTTCCCGTGGGTGTCGAAAAGGCCAATAACATGCAATAGAAATCAAATAATTCGTTTGCAACAATATTAATTACACAAGATTTGGCTATGTCCTGAAATCGATTTATTTGTACTCTATGAATATTCGATACTGGCAGAATGGTGCAAAACCTTTGCAACAGCTATTGCCAAAAATAAAAGGAGAAGAAGAGGAAATATACATACCCTGTGTTCCAGGAGACGCTCTGAACGTTCAGAAGCGTTCAGATAATTCATAACGCTGACATTGACAGCTGACAGTGCCTGTGAAAACAGTTCAAAACGATCCTAAACAGTGCTAAAGAAAATAGTAAACGAAAATAACGTTTTTTTCGTTCAGATTTGCATTTCTTTAGCACTGTTTAGGATCGTTTTGAACTGTTTTCACAGGCACTCAAATCAAATCAAATCAAATCAAATATTTTTATTCAGAGTAAATTTTACAAAAAATGTTTTCTGAACGTCGTTTCTATATGATGCCTACCACCGGTTCGGGAACTAGCCCAGCAAGAAGAACCGGCGTAAGAAACTCGCATGGGGCCATCTTTTACCAAAAAGATGGAAAATTTCTCTTTTTAAAAAAAAGTATAAATTTACATATTTAAATATGTCAATACTAAAACTAAATAACATGAGTACATTCTATATATAAGTAGCCTAGTAGGGGGCTACTTTATTCCCAAGGTGTGCTATCATTCATATAATCATTAACTTTATAGTAAGCTTTTGCACACAAACGTTCTTTGACTACTTTCTTAAACTTATTAGTTGAAAAATTTTGAACGTTTTCTGGGATCCTATTGTATAGGCGTATACATTGGCCTTTAAACGAATTCTTTACTTTGCTTAGTCTTGTTACTGGTACAACAAGTTTATTCTTATTCCGAGTATTTCTATTATGATTATCACATTTTCTTATAAACAGGTTTACATTTTTCTTGACATACAGGGTGACCTGAAATTCGATACATTCCTTTGAAAGACAGAAAGTAGACCTCATGTACAGTAATATTTTTCATGACATCCCCTATCCGAAAGTTGATATTTACAAAGTTATTGAAATTTCAATTTTTTTTTCTTTTTTTTCGACTTTTTGACTTTGACATGACATATTTTTAAAAATGTTTGTCTTTTTAGTGATTTTTTTATGTATTTTAACCGTCAATGAGTCAAATAATATTTTTAAGGAATAAATATGGACAAACTAAGCGAGAATTTTTCAATATGAGACATGAAACTGAATTTTCTCTTAAGAAAAATGCACATATTTCTTAAAAACAGGTAATTTTCTTAAAAAAAATGTATGATACAATGCGTACAAATATTCTAAATAACTTCCTTATCTCATTAGCTTTCCAAAAAGGTGCAAATGTCTACATAAAAATATGACGTTGTAGTAAACATAGAAGTAAAATGAAATAATGTCTAAATCTATTTATTTGCGATAAGGTTAAAATAAAAGGAAAAACTTGAATTTAATTACGTTTATTGTGTTTAAAAAACATCAATGGTTAATTAAATTTAATAATAAATATTTTACTTTAGGTCTTGTTCAAAATGTGAGCCTCTGTTTCTGATACAGGCTCGTAGTCTTCTCCGTACCTCTGTTTTGATTATTCTGGTAGTAAGACTAGTTTTGATTTCTTCTGCTGCATTTCTTATGCGGCTTCTGAGCTCCTCTACATTAGTTATGGGTGAAGTATACACCAAAGCCTTCATATGACCCCAAAGATAAAAATCACACGGGGTCAAATCGGGACACCGTGCTGGCTAAGGAATTGGCCCGCCTCGACCTATCCAGCGATGTGGGTAAGTTTGGTCCAGCCACTGGCGTACGCCGAGGTGGAAGTGGGCCGGGCAACCATCATGCTGGAAAATCATATTACGACGAGTTTCTATTGGCACATCTTCCATTAAACCAGTAATCTCCTCTCTTAGGAAATGTTCATACATTTCACCATTTAAATTTTGAGGCAAAAAATGAGGTCCAACTAAATTATTATTAATTATACCCATCCAGACATTTAGACTGAATCTGGTTTGATGGGCTCTTTCTTTTTTCATCCTGGGGTTTTCTCCTTTTGGTGCCCAGTAATGTGTGTTGTGGAAATTGTTTATCCCGTCACGGTCAAATTTCGATTCATCCGTCCACAATATTCTTGAGAAGAAATTGCGATCCTCCATGTCTGCATTTATCATAAAACGGCAGAATTCCATTCTTCTAACCGGGTCTCCCTCTTCCAGCGCTTGGACAGGTGTGTAGTGAAATGGATGTAGACGCGCTGTGTGTACTGTAAACCACACCTTCCATTGACTCAATCCAAGTCTTCTAGCTGCTGCTCTTGTAGAAATAGAAGGATCATTTTGAAAAAGTGTTAAAATTTCTTCTTCTTCTTCTGGAGCATACAAACGAGGTCTGCCTGAATCGCCACGTCTTCTATCAACACGGCCGCTTTCCCGAATTCGTCGAAATGTTGTTGAAAACACTCTAACGTTTGGCACTCGTCGATTCGGAAAACGTTCAACGTATGTTCTTCGTGCAGCAGCAGCATTACCACTACAAAGTCCGTAACAAAACAAGATGTCAGCGTATTCATCGTACTCAAAAGCAGCCATCGCGAAACAAAAAAAATCACAAGTAGAAGTAAGGGTGTAGTTTAAAGCAACAATACGTCCGTACACGGCAATAGTTGACTTAAAACTAATATAAGCTATTTAATTTGCTCTCTAAGCCAGTCGGTAACTCATTGACAAAGGGCCGCGACGTAAGTACCTGAAACATTCCAAAGTTTGAACAAAGGAAACAATTGAAAAAAAAGGTCGAGTCAGGTAGAGTAATTCTTGAGATAACGTTACCCGATGATTGTTTTGTCTTTGTTTATTACATGTTCATATTTTTATCTAGACATTTGCACCTTTTTGGAAAGCTAATGAGATAAGGAAGTTATTTAGAATATTTGTACGTATTGTATCATACATTTTTTTAAAGAAAATGACCTGTTTTTAAGAAATATGTGCATTTTTCTTAAGAGAAAATTCAGTTTCATGTCTCATATTGAAAAATTCTCGCTTAGTTTGTCCCTATTTATTCCTTAAAAATATTATTTGACTCATTGACGGTGAAAATGCATAAAAAAATCACTAAAAAGACAAACATTTTTAAAAATACGTCATGTCAAAGTCAAAAAGTCGAAAAAAAAAGAAAAAAAATTGAAATTTCAATAACTTTGTAAATATCAACTTTCGGATAGGGGATGTCATGAAAAATATTACTGTACATGAGGTCTACTTTCTGTCTTTCAAAGGAATGTATCGAATTTCAGGTCACCCTGTATAATACATTAGAGAGGATATACTGAGAAGCTACAGTTAGTATTCCAGTTTCCTTAAACTTTTCTCTAAGAGAAGTGTTGGGGGCCAGCTTGTAGATTGCCCGAACAGCTCGCTTCTGCAGCACAAAGATACTATTTATATCTGCAGCACTGCCCCATAGCAGAATGCCATAGGACATTATACTATGAAAGTAACTAAAATACACTAAGCGTGCTGTATTTCGTCTGAATATTGTCTAATTTTACTAACTGCATATGCTGCTGAACTGAGTTTGTCGGCCAGTCTAGCAATATGGGGGCCCCACTGAAGTTTAGAGTCTAACGTTATACCTAAGAATACTGCAGTATCCACTAGTTCCATACGTTCATCATTTAATTGTACATTGGTTTCAGATTGCCTCACATTAGGCAATGTGAATTTTACACATTTTGTTTTTTTATTATTAAGTAAAAGATTATTGACACTAAACCAATGTACTATCATTGAGAGAGCATTATTTACTTCGTCATGGCATATATTTTGCCGTTTCATATTAAAAATAAGAGACGTATCATCAGCAAATAATACTATCCCATGTCTTTCATTTATGAGGTATGGTAGGTCATTTATGTAAATTAAAAATAGAAAAGGTCCTAAAATAGACCCTTGTGGGACCCCCATCTCTATTCTAGAGCCTAAGGATCTTTTTCCATTTACCTCAACCCTCTGAGTTCTATTTGATAAGTATGATTTCAAGAGGGCAAGTGCTGGACCTTTTACCCCATAGTGGTCTAGTTTCCTGATTAATGTTGTATGCTGCACACAGTCAAATGCCTTGGAGAGATCGCAAAATATTCCAAGAGCATCCCGCGATTCCTCCCAAGCATTAAAAATATAATTTATCAAATCGACGCCTGCATCTGTTGTAGAGCGTCCCTTTGTAAAACCAAATTGTTTCTCATGTAAAATATTATTAATATTAAAGTGTGCTAGCATTTGATTAAGAATAATTTTTTCATATATTTTACTTAACGTTGGTAGAATAGATATAGGCCGGAAATTGGATGGATCCGACTTACTACCAGACTTAAAAAGAGGTATTATTTTACTATGTTTCATTAAATCAGGAAAAGAGCCACTTTTTATACAGTCATTAAAAATTGTTGACAGGAAAGGTGCGATAATATCGACTATCGATTTAATAACTTTCGTTGATAGTCCCCATAAATCTGCAGTATTCTTAATATTTAATAAATTGAAAGTTTTTATTATGTCTTGGGGTCCTATTTCTTTAAATCGAAAGTCAACTTCACACTTTTTTACATTTTTTGTAAGAAGCAATTCAGCATCAACAGAAGAGGCAATTAAATTTTTTGTTGTTGAAACTGGAATGTCAGCAAAGAATTTCTCAAAAACTGTAGCAACTTCATTGTCGGATTTAATTACTTTATTATCTACATTTAATTTAAAATCTGAGTTGCGAGTGGTGACTCTTCCAGTTTCAGTCGCAATTATTTGCCATGTTGTTTTAACTTTATTATTTGAATTTTTAATTTTATTTTTAATGTAAAGACATTTTGCTGCAGAGCAAACTTGCTTAAATATTTTAGAATATAATCTCACATAATTTTTAAAGTCTTCACTTTGGTTAAATGTCCTTTCATTATATAATTCATACAACTTGAATCTACTTTTCAAAATACCTGTTGATGCCCATTCGCTAAACTTACTTTTGTTGTTTATTCTTACTGTCTTAGAGGTAAAAATGGTGTCAAAATGATATTTAATTAATTTAAATAATTTATCAAATGCCCTATCTGGGCTATTATGGTATTCTAACTTTCCTATGTTCGCCATTATTTTACCTCTAAACTTCTCAATACGTTTAACATTTATTGGTATACATGTATCTCGGTCTTTATTTATTTGTTTACAGTTATTGTTCATATTAAAAATTGCTTGCTGTCCACAGTTATCAGAGCTTAGCATGTTGATTATTTCTTTATTAATTGGATCTATGTTGCTAAATATATTATCAATGCATGTTGCAGAGTTGCTACTGATCCTTGTAGGTTCCAGAAATAGATTTGTTAGGTTATATGATTTTAACAAAGATGTGAATCTAACTGTAGTAGAATTACTTTCTAAAATATTTATATTAAAATCGCCACATAATAGTATTTGTTTGTTAGATGCACATACCTTGTTTAGTAATATTTCCATATTTTTTTCAAATGAATCATATAATCCTAATGGAGGCCTGTATACGCTTACAATAATAAAGTCACCCACCTCTACGCAGGCTATTTCAGTTGTTCTTTCTGTAGAGAGGCTCACAATGTCTTTCCGTTCTTTATATTTCAAATTCTTGTTAATTAATATAAGTGACCCACCTCTTATGGCTTTTTCTCTGCAGAAAGAACTAGCCAGCTGGTGCATACTAAAATTGAATATAATTTCATTTTTTTTTAACCAATGTTCAGTTATACAAAAAATATCTATATTGTTATTATTTAAAAACAGATCAATTTCTAGTTCTTTACTAGCCATTCCTTGTATATTTTGATGCACCAGCGTAAGTGTACATAAGTTATTATGTTTAATTATATTATTTTTATTATTACTTAAAACTATGGTGCGAGAGACTTCCTCTGTTGTCTTACAGTCTAATTTAAATTATTATTAATTGGAACATATTCCAAGCTGTTATAATAAGTCATATTATTATAACTAGACTGCTCAAAAGAAGCAGTTGTTGTCTTACTAGCCAAGTTCTTGGCTGAGTTTAAATATAAAAAATTGTATAGCGTACTAGCTATAAGTCTTGTATAATAAAAAGATAGAAAATATCTATCTAATGTCAATTTACATAATTTATACGATAATATATTATTAATGTCAATTACATTTATTTTATTGTCATATTTATTTAATAATATGCAATTATTATTAACAGCAGTATACAATTGACTGTTGAGCTTATATCTTATAATATTCTCCCGTGGCAACTGTTTTATATAAGGAAATGTAAATAATATAATTTTGCTAATATTTTTAAGTTTATTTAGTTGCTCAATATAATTTTCCATTTGAATTTTATTGACATTTCCTCGCCTCCCTAATAATATTATTAGTGTTGTATTAGGACAGTGAGCTGTACATAAAACCTTTTTAGTTATATCTTGAAATGTTGCACCCGGCATACAGGTATTATACACTGACTGTCCATCATACAACTTACTCAATTGCACCCCAACTGCCCGTCCAAGCTCATCGCTGTATATACTGATTAAGCCTGAACTTGTGGCCGATGATGCAACAAAGTTTTCTTTAATGGAGGGTTTAGTAGGAGTTTCCACACCTTCAACACAAGAACTATCCGTTGAACAGCTTACCTTACAATGACATACTGAGTTAAGTCTCAATAAAGACTCAACTCTTTCTTCATTGTAGTGAGACACTTCTAATAAAGTATTCAACGCAGATATGTGACTAGATATTTCTAACTGAGATAATTCATATCTTTTAGTAATTGATTTTAAAGAGTTATGTAAGTCTGTGATCTCGGTTTGGAGACTGCATACCTCTGCCTCATAGGTACATTTAGTGTTTTCTAGCTTTTTAGTACTAGCTAAGTATTGATTTTTAATATACATTTTATCCTTTGCTAACTTGGACAATTTCAAAATATTTTTCTTATTCTTTACCAATAGTTTTCTTGTTTTTTTATGTGCTTATTAGTTTTAACATATTTTTTAGTTTATTTAGTTGCTCAATATAATTTTCCATTTGAATTTTATTGACATTTCCTCGCCTCCCTAATAATATTATTAGTGTTGTATTAGGACAGTGAGCTGTACATAAAACCTTTTTAGTTATATCTTGAAATGTTGCACCCGGCATACAGGTATTATACACTGACTGTCCATCATACAACTTACTCAATTGCACCCCAACTGCCCGTCCAAGCTCATCGCTGTATATACTGATTAAGCCTGAACTTGTGGCCGATGATGCAACAAAGTTTTCTTTAATGGAGGGTTTAGTAGGAGTTTCCACACCTTCAACACAAGAACTATCCGTTGAACAGCTTACCTTACAATGACATACTGAGTTAAGTCTCAATAAAGACTCAACTCTTTCTTCATTGTAGTGAGACACTTCTAATAAAGTATTCAACGCAGATATGTGACTAGATATTTCTAACTGAGATAATTCATATCTTTTAGTAATTGATTTTAAAGAGTTATGTAAGTCTGTGATCTCGGTTTGGAGACTGCATACCTCTGCCTCATAGGTACATTTAGTGTTTTCTAGCTTTTTAGTACTAGCTAAGTATTGATTTTTAATATACATTTTATCCTTTGCTAACTTGGACAATTTCAAAATATTTTTCTTATTCTTTACCAATAGTTTTCTTGTTTTTTTATGTGCTTATTAGTTTTAACATATTTTTTAAATTTATTTTTACTTTGAAATGTTTGGGAGGGCATAGTATCGTCACCTGTCAAGTCAATAATTGGCAAATTTTTTATGTTATTTGTGACATCTTTTACAGAAATACTTGGATCCCTTCCAAACATTTCCTGGAATAAGGTTTGTCATAAGCACAGATTAAGAATTAGTTACTACGTAACAGATGCGACAGCTATATTATACCGAGTTTCCAGTTGTTACGTTTTGGCAGCACTGTAGCATCTGTCATTTTGACCGCACACCACAGACCATAGCACATCACAGACTACAAACACACATTGTATAAGTGGTTGAATAATCGAGTCCAGCTATCGATACTTTAGTGAGGTATCGATTTTTTTTGTAGGTAGGTTTTTGTAGTTCAGGTAATTTATTTTTATAATAAGTAATACAAAATAAAAACAGGTTACATTTATCATTTATTTATTGATTTTTTTTCTGAATGTCTAATAAGCCCTGATTGATATAGCAAGAACATTAATATTTAACAGAATATTTTTTTAATAGTATTTTAATAATTATCCTAATAAAACTCTCTAATGTCGTAATCCAACCATCTAGTGATGGTAACACACAAGTCCAGGTTTTCCTGTTTCTAAGGCCACTTGCCTTACTTGAAGTGTGCTCATATTTCAATTGTTTTCATTTCTTTGATGACACAAAAGTTGATCAGTCACTTCTGTAAATAAATAACACAATATTTAAGATGAAAAAACAATACATAAGTTGGCCGGTCACTTAGTCCGGCCATCAACAACAACAAAACAAGGAGGGTTTCTAGTAAAAACTATAGTTAATTAGCAAAAATAGATTAACTAGTTTTGTCCTTCAGCACTATAAGTTGATTACCCTAAATAAAACTGCAATAATATTCTGCTATCAAATATGCTTAAACTGCCATAACACTTGTTTAACATTTATGAAAATACCATCTTTTCATAAATGTTAAACAAGTGTTACATAAATTTTTTGTTGTTTCAATGAAGTTATTGATACCCACAACCTCCAATTCCTGAGCCAAGTTCCAAACCACTAAACCTTGGTATTTCACAAAAATAAAACAATTTCAGTATCTTTTGATATGTTAAAATATCATATAGAATGAGTGTCAAAATGCCATAGTACTTAATACATACCCGCTCTTCCAATGACCAACATTTCATCAGAAGCATTTACATCCTCATTGGAGTTCTCTTTGTAATAATTGTTATCACTAAGGCCTAGGGGTATTTCTGTCTGAAACAAATGAGTACAGTTAAGATTAATATTGATATACAAAAGCAAAAAACATTGGCAAACTTAATGAGTCAAAGATTAAGTATAATTATATTATATTGTTTATACTTTATATTACACTAGCTCTAACTATAACGTGTTAAAAGTAAAACTCACCTGTGAACTAATAGTTGCGTTGCAACCGCCGACACAAGACTTAAATAGTCCCTTAAAACGAAAAATGAACAATATTTACACTAAATTAATTAACATACTATAAAAGATTGATATAATGTATCAATAATCTGCGGAGTAATTGAATATTTTGGATCAAATCAAGCAAGAAACGAGGATAAACAAAACACTAACAAACTACACGCGGCCATATTTGAGTTTTGACAACAAAATTACTCTAATCTATGTTTGACAACATAGATCATATTTTGACACTACAAACAGGAAACAGGAACTTTACGTGTGTGACGTCACAAAACGACGCCATTTTGCTTTCGACCGCAGCGCCAAAACGTAACAAATGGAACTACACTGTCAGCCCCCTGGTCATAAGGTTTGTCAGGTACTGTCAGCTGTCAATGTCAGCGTTATGAATGATCTGAACGTTCAGAGCGTCTCCTGGAACAGGGCCAATGTGTAAAAAGAGCAGTCACTATGACTTTGAAATACGATTATTTTCCTCCTACCTTTCCTCATATTGGAAATGTATTTTTTTTTGTCAAAAAGTAAAAAAAAAGTTTTTTATTTTTCACCATTTCTTATTTTTTTGTCGCAAAAATAACAATAAATCAAAATTTTTTTCTTTGTTTTTGTAAAAAAAAAAATGAAAAAAAAATACATTTCTAGAATGAGAAAAGGTAGTATAATCATATCCCAAAGTTATAGTGACTGCTCTTTTTACACCCGTTATATCCAGAAATGTGCAGCAGCGTTTCCGCGGACATTGTTATTACCTTAAAACTACGCTGGCCTTAATACCGAGCGTGGCGATAGACAACTTTCCCTGAAATACTTTAGGGGAAGCTTATGTCCAGCAGCCAGATATCGATAATACTAAATTCCTTTTTTTAAATCTCGGTCAGTAAGATGACAGGCAAAAATCATTCTCTCTCTGTTAACTGACAATGAAAGAAAGAGAGGTGATGTAACACAGAAATGTCATTTTACTGACTGAAATTATAAATCAGTGTATAGGTGTAGTAAGAAGATATAGCATAAATGGCATTAATCATTTATTTAACAACACTTAAGATCTTTAATTTCCCGAAAGAACGTACCTGGTCCACCATGAACGCGAATGGCAGGTAGGCGACCTTCTCCAGCGCCATCGACATGAGGAAGTTCATCCCCACCTGGTACTGGTCGTGGGTCCTGGAACATAGTGGACTGGGAAGTTAACTCTGTAGTTCAGTGCTAGGTGGTCAATCCGGAAATCGCAGGGTGAATGCCGCCAAAGGAACAAATACTTTTCCGTGGGTCAAGGATGTGTATTAAATATGGCTACGATAAAATAAAATTCGGTTGTACCCGCCACACAAGTTCCTCAATAACCAGGTTGAAGTAGTTTTAAAACGTCTATAGATTTAGTTTTTTGCATTTTCTGCTCCGATATGTAAAATAAATGTGTTTTAATAGTTGATACTAAATTTGATATCAAACCAGCGCGATATTTTTAGAAAACCCAAGAAGTTCCGATTCAATGTAATCTAAACGTGAACAAAAGTAGTCGTAGCTTGTTTACATTTATATCACATTAATTAAATAATAATACTTATTATTGTAGAGCCCCACTCGCTGCAGGTGGTTGAGGTTGTATACGGACAGCGTCGCGGCGTTCGCCACTGCCTCATGGAACGCTGAAACAGAAATAAAGTCTGTACGTTTGTATGACAAAGCCACGGTGATTTTCGATCTCTATTTAAATATATAAAGTTTCGAACACAGCGGATAGTGGGGCGGCGCGGAAGCGAGAGCAGTCGTTGCTGTGCTAGGAAAGAGACAGAGATTCAGAGACAGCATCAAGAGGTGCACCGTCAGATCGATAATCAGAAATGAATAGCATTGATCACCCTACTCAGGGTTAGCAGAAGGAAAAAGTGATATCTAATAGTATATACGACACAGTGCACAGCCTTGCTCCGAAACCTGGCTGTTAGAAAGAGAAGGCGATAGAAAAACCAAGTGAAGAAAAGAGCATGGCATACCAGGGTTGGCACCGTCACGAAACAGCTGCGGCTGGTCAGCGTATTGCAGGTAGTACTGTATGTGCGCCATCTCGTGGTGTGTGGACACCAGGTCTTGCATCGTCACCTCCGTGCATTGCTTTATTCTGGAAACGAAAAGTCCCCAATTAAAATCAAGTGTGTTAGCCCTAACGCTAAAAATAATTTGATGTAAAACGTCATAAAATGAACGGGTCTTCAATGAATGGCAGAATGTAGTTTTTACCGTACAAAGGGGCAGCCAAAAGAAAAAGGTAATTTTGGCAGTCTATGTTCCATCGTAGCATCTAAATTAATGGTCATGTAAAATGTCATGCTAAATGAGATGTCAATGGATTCGTAGTACACCGCGATTAACATAGGCTATTAAATTATTATTTCCTCGTAGTATTCGCTATACCTGTAGTCAATCCTGTTGCAGAAGTCCCAGGCGCTGGCGGTGCACTGCACGCTGCGCTGCGGCGGGCGCGCCAGCAGCGAGCCGCGCCAGAACTCCGGCGGCACCGGCTTCAGACCCATCGACGTGTAGAACTCCTCCGCCATTTGGAACATTCTGGAAACGAGTGAGAATGACACCAGCACGCATTGTATGATCGTAGAAATGCGTTTCGTCATACACTAGGCACAAAATGATAGTTTTATATTGTCTATTCTTCTGTAGAAATAAACTATTTCTTAGACTTAGTCATACTACGCGTGCTGATCAGAAGATTTTTTTGGAATGGTTAAGATGGTACGGAGTTGATAATGATTTTCGCAATTTTCGTTTACGCAATCTTCTTTTTGCTGGCTTCTTATAGTGGCTAGAGAGAAAACAAGCAGATGGTCTGTAATCAACACAATCAGCTGCAAGTAGGTAAATGCCAGAGCATCCGGTACCCTGGTTTACCATTTGTTAAGCCTGAATGTTGGTTAAGGCTTGATAAACAGCACTCCCATAACCACAAGTGATAAATCATTCCCGTTGAAAAGAAAGTTGTTACAGTATATAAGCTACAAAGTACCTTAGCGGTGTGAAACCCTGTCTGAGCATCTCGGAGGTGACGTCGAGTGTAGGCGCCTGCGGGAATGGCATCACCAAGTCCATAATGGACTTCCAGTTCTGCGCCCACATGTTACCTGCAACGGGATGTTTTAGTGAGAATTATGACAAATAAATTTATTTGGGCTACATAAACACTCTACTGCTGAGTAAAAATTAGCACCACTAACCCCAATCATACCGTTCAGCTCATAAGCAACATAGGACTGGCCATTGTGCTTTACCATTTCCATTACCTTAGGATCAGCCTGTTTAAAGTATGATTAAAAAAAAATCTTTTTAATGCCTAATCGTACTTAAACTGGACATAAGCCTCTCCTAAAGTATTTCATGTGGGGTAGTGGTTTATACTCGCCGCATATATTCCCTCTATCGCGATACCCACGGGAAATATAGATGATGCGGTGGTATTCTTACTCGGGCACGCCCCGGACTTTAATATCTATGTATCTGCTCACACAATGTAATATACGTTGTGTGAACTATGAGCTGAGATGACATGGAAGTTACAGTTTCCTTGTTTCCAATTTTCAATGTTGGCTTACCCAACAAATGAGCTGGTATGGGTCCATCGGGGCGTATACTCTGGTAGCGCATGCGCAGACGGCTGCGCACGTACGTGAACAGCTGCTTGTACAGCGGCGCCACCTGATTGTACACCTCCTCTACGCTCGCCCGGAACGATGGATCGTCGTACGCTGCTCGCATCTGGTCACCAGCGTCTCGGTAGCCTGCAAAGGTACAGGTAGAGTAATATAATATTATAACTACCAAATTAAATTTGTACTTGACTATTGAGATTGCAAATTTGATATATTTTTTTGAATTTGATTATAATATACTTACCTAAACTTGGGATAAGTTATTAATATTTACGCCATACGCTTATCCGAGTTGTGCCTTTGTCTAATTCATTAGAAAAGCCACAAAGATTATCCGTGTAAATATTTTTATTACTTACTAACTGTGCCCGCGACTTCGTTCGCGTGGTGTTTGATTAACTTAAACCGTTTATGCAGCGCATGCAACGAAAGTCCCCAAATGTGAATTGTTTATTTGTTTAAATGCGCTAATCTCAGGTACTACTGGTCCGATTTGAAAAATTATTTTTGTTGGATTGTCCATTTATAGAGGAAGGCTATATAACATTACGAAAACCAGTCGGGCGTCGTTGTCGCCCGACGCCGCATAGCCGATGCCAGACGTCGCGACGCGACGCCGACCCCCGACTCCGCGACGCCGATGCCAGACGTCGCGACGCGACGCCGACCCCCGACTCCGCGACGCCGATGCCAGACGTCGCGACGCGACGCCGACCCCCGACTCCGCGACGCCGATGCCAGACGTCGCGACGCGACGCCGACCCCCGACTCCGCGACGCCGATGCCAGACGTCACGACGCCGACGCCCGACGTCGCGACGCCGACGCCAGACGTGCGACGCCGATGCCAGATGTCGCGACGCCGACGACCGACGACGCGACGCCGACCCCCGACGCCGACGCCCGACGTCGCGACGCCGACGCCTGACGTCGCGACGCCGACGCCTGACGTCGCGACGCCGACCCCCGACGACCCGACGCCGATGCCAGACGTCGCGACGCCGACGACCGACGTCGCGACGCCGACGCCCGACGCCGCGACGCCGACGCCAGAATTTTGAAAAAATATTCAATGTACAGAATTGACCTCTCTAGAGTTTTATTATAAGTATAGAAGATATAGATATAGATATGGATGGGGATATAATGTATGAAGTAGATATTGGTATAAAATTATCAAGGTTGCAACCTTTTGTCGAGCAGATTAAATAACATAAGCTATGTACCAGTAGTGATAGCTGCCTGATTAGCTAACTGCACGTATCTCATGAAGCGATTCCGCAATTTCGGTCCAGTCTTCTCTCTAAAACTCTTCCAAACGTACAGAAGTTCGTTCTCTATCCTGGAATGTGCTAAAATCCTGGTGATCTCCGGGTCGAGCTGCATGTCGCAGTAGTTAGGATATTCCTGATCCTCTGAAGCCGATTGGTAATGTTGGTACGGCTGGTTGGTTAAGTGGTAGAGTGGGTGGCTCCTGTTTGTTTCCGGAAGGTCTTGGGCCGAAACTTTCGGCACATGGGGGTCGTACGGTTTTTGTCCGAACGGACATATTTTCGCTGAGTTGTACAACTCTTTCATTTCGGTTATCAGTTGTTGGATCTGAAACAACATATTGTTACATAAGTCCACGACACTTTCTACGTAAAACATGTAAAATAACTTTAGTGTCGTGACCCCTTATAATATTCGTAGGAATAGCCGTAGCATAATCCATATACCTACAGTTAGTCGGGACTATTATCTACTTTGTGGTCGGGTTGAATTTTTTTTATTTAAATTAGGGTTTCACCTCAGCGAACTTATCATCAGGCAGTCCCGCGCGGCTGGCCTGAATGACCCTGGCGAGCTGGCGCCGGTCCTGCGGGTCGGGCAGGCGGCTCACGTCGTACGCGGCCGCCCTCCGCCAAGACAGCCGCTCGAACTTGGCGCTCAGGCCGAGCTCCTCCAACATCCGCCGCTGGTTGTACTCCGTTATGTTCGTCACGAACTTCCACTGGGACATTGTTACCCTGTGGTAAAACGACTGGTAATTTAAAAGCATGTATTCAACTGGTAATAAAAGAGTGAATGGTTATTTTTTAACATGATTGATCTTCAATTTCTGATCTTTGGAATTTTTAAGGAGACCAACATTAGGAGAGGCGTTCTATTATTCAATGACCAATCCTTGTGTACTACCAATTATTATTATTACTAATTATTTAATGCACAATTTAACATTCCTCATGTTGAAATGTTTTTGTGTGGTCAAGTATTTTTTAACAAATAAGAATTCTAAGTAGAGTAGGCATTGGGTATATGTATTATGAAAATTGTGATCACCTATAGCACATCCCTGATGCCTCCCGATCGTACTCCCGGAGGAACTGTGCTGCCTCCGCCGCATTACTGTTCGTGCCCTGTAACATTAAAATCACTGCGATACAGACCATAAACTCTTGTATTAAAAATGGTATTCGCTTGACAACATATCCCATTCATTACCACAATTTCGAAGTCTTTAGTATGCTCAGTGGGGTTTTGTCTCTACTCGCCGTAAAGTTAATTACAATTTGTTTGATATCTAATTAGTTATTATTGTTTTCCACTAGAGGCGCTACCTACACATTGTAGATGTCTTCTCCACATACCGGTAACTCGGACTCAGCACAGATAAATCCTTTACCTATTCACCGAGATTTCGTGAAGGCTAAGGCTAATATCATGTAGACATCCATGTATCCAATTACTCAAATCGCATACGTAACGCACTTGCAAGAAGCGTTAAAACAATATGTTGGTCACGAGCTTAATAACAACAATTTGGTTAATAATGGTATTGTTTGGCGACCTTCCGTTACGGAGATGCGCTCGCGTCGCCACACAACCTGATTCATGGCTTCCGTCCATTAAGGCTGTCCTTAAGTTAAATGGGCCACGTTGAAGATGTATTATAATATAAAATAAAATTGCTCTACAATAGTAGAGCAATTTTTTTTTTGTGGCAAAATAATCAAATCTGACATTGGTGGAATTGTAAGAAAGATGCAAACTCAGTGCGATTAGAATAGACTTAGCTCTGAAGATGAGTAAACTCTAAAACATAGGAAGTAGTTGTGTAACAGAATATGGTTTCAATTAATATGATCCATATTAGGCCCATTTCTTTCTCTCATCTACATAAATGACTTACCTTATTTAGTTAAGGATAAACATGAGATAGTACTTTTTGCTGATGATACTTCACTAATTTTTAATGTGAAGCGACAACAGTCAAATTACGACGAGGTAAATTGTGCTCTCTCAAAAATAGTACATTGGTTTAATGTTAATAACTTACTCTTAAATTCTAATAAAACAAAATGTTTAAAGTTTAGTTTGCCCAATGTAAGGCAAGTACAAACCAATATACTATTAAATGATGAGAAAATGAACTTAGTCGACACCACTGTGTTTCTAGGTATAACGCTAGACAGTAAATTACAGTGGGGTCCTCATATTGCCAACCTGGCAGATAAGCTCAGTCTGCAGCATATGCAGTCAGAAAAATTCGAGAAATTTCTGACGAAGATACAGCGCGACTAGTCTATTTCAGTTATTTTCACAGTAGAATGTCTTACGGCATCCTTTTATGGGGAAATGCAGTCGTAGCCGACATTAACACAATATTTGTGCTGCAGAAGCGAGCAATACGTTCCATTTACAAGATGTCCTCATTTGAATCTCTGAGAGATAAGTTTAAAGAAATAGGAATACTAACCGTTGCATCTCAATACATTTTGGACAATTTATTATATGTAAGGAAAAATGTAAATAATTTTAAAACAAAAAGTAACAATCATTATAGGAACACTAGAAATAAGCACAAGCTCGATATACCTATGATCAGGCTTAGCAAAGTAAGTAAATCTTTTAAAGGGCAATGTATACGCCTATACAATAAAATCCCAGAAAACGTTCAAAATTTTTCTATTAATAAATTTAAAAAAGTAGTCAAAGAACGTTTGTGTGCTAAAGCTTATTATAAGATAATTGATTTTGTTAATGATTGCACACCCTGGGAATAAGGTGGCCAACCATGATGGCTGCTTATATTTATTTACTATATGTACTGTAACTTTTATAATATTAATATGTGTAGGCTATAGATTAAGTTACATTGTAAAAAATATATACTGTTAAAAAAGATCAATTTTCCATCTTTTTGCTAAAAGTTGGCCCCGTCCGAGTTTCTTACGCCGGTTCTTCTCGGCGGGTTAGGGTTAAACCGGTGGTAGCTTGTTTTTCTTGTTGACTTTCCGAAAATAACTTTGTAAGTTTCATTTGGAAATAAAACGTTTTTTATTTTTTTTTATTTTATTTTATATGGTATAGCAAAAATTACCCAGTACCTATCTATAGAAAAACAATTCATGCTTTCTGCGCTTGCGCCGCATGCCGTCTCATATCGGGTAGATAGGTATCTCTAGACTACGGTAGATTCTACAATTATGAGGAAAAGAGAAAAGTATTGAGTAGGTATATAAACATCACACATCTCAACAACATAATATATACATATTATGTTGTTGAGATGTGTGATGTGTGGCTGGGACTTTATTTCTGAACCTCGCTCGGACAAAATTCTACTAAAAATCTTAGACTTAGGCTAATGCAATAGAGATAAAAATTGAACCTACATGGGTCAAGTCAAATGTCGATGTCTAATTTGACAACTAGGCATTTTTTCCGGACTGGGAAGTGCAGAATCATTCATCATCATTAGTAAAATATTAAGTAATTAAAACTTTAAAAATCTACACCTCACAATAGCAAGAGCAAAGTCTACATAAATCTACTCTAATAATGGCAACTCACTGAGGAGGCTCCCATATATAAAAGAAGACGATTCTGAATAACACATTCCTAGCGAAGAATATGGACAACAGGGCGGCGATTCTCAGGCCTCGAACTTAGTTTTTACTATCGGTCTGTCACGCTCATGCAAACGAGATTTAGCGCGCGTGCGAGCGGGATATACTTATATTCGAACTTTTTTTCACTGCCCGAGAATCGTGCTCCAGTTTGTGGGAATGCTAGTGGAAGCCCCAAAGGGAGATCTCCAACCGTGCGAGATGGTATGCTCGGTCAGGCCGAAGACCAGTGTACTAATTATCAGATGCAAGATGTTGTATATACATATAGCGCCGGACTTCAATAGTGCGAGCAGGATTGTGGCGCTAGTAATACCGCCATAGGTTGTTCAAAGAAACCGCCCACCGTAACCGAGACAGGCTCACCAAAAAAACTTTCGAGTGTTTAGCAAATGGCATTATAAATGTCGGGAAATTATGATTGTTACGTGATCCGGCGGCGCGGTGGCGGCGTGACGTTGGCCAACAATGGGTGGTGTTCTGACCTATATACCTGCTGGACCGCGGGCAGGACGGGTTGCCCAGACAATATTGGACAGTTGAGAGTCTAGGCTCTAGATTACCCTGGAGCACTTCCTACTCTTTCCTCATTCGTCGGATTTATTTCGTTATACATACAGGTATACCACGTCACTAGAGTACCTGAGATCATTACCACTGAGGTTGGTTACCACGTTGGATTCTGGCTATACAATAGTTTCAGTGGTGTAATTCCTGAATATTTTAATTTGTTCGTTTAATAAAAAGTCTTGGACCTAGGACATTATATCTGAATGCTGGATATGTCAATACAACAATTAGGTATTCCCTTGTTTTGTATTATTGTATATACACTATATGCGCCCGCGACTTCGTTCCCGTGGTTGTCGGAAACACTATCGCGATTATCTTTTGATTGCTCCCGTTGGTTTTTGTTAGTATGATTATTAAAAAGGAATAATTCCATAAGCAGCGCACGCAACGAAAGTCCTTAAATGTGAATAATTTTCCCCGTTTTTGCAACATTTCTCACTGACGCTTCGCTCCTATTGGTCGCAGCGTAATTTTATATAGCATATTAGCCTTCCTCTATATATGGAATATATAACAAAAAATATTTTTTTATCGGACCAGTAGGTACTAAATCGTGAGACTAGCGCGTTTAAACATAGAAACAAACTCTTCCGCTTTATAATATTAGTATAGATATGAAGGTTTACTTTTTCCTGTTAGTTAAAGAATTTATGAAATTATTACACTTGAAATAAATATGTAGGACTAGATTACATTTCACTTAAAGAGGTATAGTTACTTTTATAGTTACCTAGAATTATTGTTTTTATGTATGAACTTAAAAGGAATTCATAAAAACTACGAAAATTTTTTTTTATCGATGGACGCTTCACATCACGTCAATCTGGCCCTGTGCTAAGTATGCGAAGAACTTGTTTTGAAAATATATTTAATACTTTTATAGTATAAACATATTTAAGATTTTTATTATATTAATACAACAATTTAACACACATCCATGACTCAGGAACATTTAAAGCTTTTTGTTCCCTCAGCGGGATTCGGACCCGCGACCTCCGGGTCAGATTTCATTCAGACCGGATCAGAGGTAATTTTGGTCCTTTGAGCAGGATTTATTACGTATTTGATAAGATATTCAAAGACAAGCGATTCATAAAACTGTAAAAATCTACATTGTAACACTTAAAACAATAACATGTTACAGAGTAATTTATTAAAATGGAAATGGACAAAAAGTAAAACTGGAGCTTCTTTAATTTTGTCATTCGTCACGCTTCGCAAGGCTGATGTCACACACCGTGAACTACTAGGTGGTACTCTAATAACTATTAAAGTAGTTAGTTACTATTAGATGGTAGTAGGCTATGTACACAAACTTGCCGGAGTGCTCTCTTATTTTGATGGAAGTCCTGTCCCTTAGGAGGTGAACCGGGTGTTCGGGAGAGGAGTGGCCTGCGTTTTGACAGATCCTCAGACAGAGACTCCTCCCAACAAAACGGCTAATAGCAATCCGCAAGTATGTAAACCAGCCGTAGCGAGCCGGGAGCCCATATAACCTCCCTAGGGGATATAAAAAAGGTACTTAAACTTGTGCTAAAGATAATATTATTATATCTTTTATTTACCAATATGTTGTGTGCTGTTGATAATCATCCAGCATAGATAGGTGCCACCACTAATACATGGATGTTTTCCCACCACGTCAATCAAGTCCCATACCAGAGGTGCCACACAACGGAAATACATTTAATACATAAAGATATTTAAGATTTCTATAATAATAGTCTAAAAAGTTTTAATGGTCCTGACATAAACTTTTTAAGTCATCAAGATTCAAACCTGCGATTGCCGTCTTGAGCACCGACACGCTTACCAGTACAGAGATCGTTAAAAATGCAAACAATGTGATATGTCACGGATGCACTACAGAAATATAGCTATGTTTATTTTATTTATGCCTACTACAGAAATATAGCTATGTTTATTTTATTTATGCCTACTACAGAAATATAGCTATGTTTATTTTATTTATGCCATGCACCAGGAAACGAGCAATCGCATCGCCTAATTGCAAGCAATTGTCGCCACCCTGCTACTCGCCACACGAGAGAATAAAAACTAAATACATGTCTTCTCTAGTATTGCTCAAAATTCATTTTTATGATACCTAACTCCTTCAGATTCACAGTTAATTTACGGAAGCTTAAACCCGGCCCAATCGAAGTGACGCTATCCGATTAAAATTGCGATGTATATCGAACGAAAGACCAAGATCCGAAAAGCTCATCACTGACTACTAAGGATATTAAACTTATTTGAACCTTTTCCAGTAAAAAGTTTATGTGCACGTTTTTATGTAAGCGAATTAAATTTTGCACAGCACTTTGATTTGTCTCTAAAAGGGTGAAGAGTTATATTATATGTAATGTTCGTTGTGATAGGTAAGAAGTGCATATACAAATTAGTTTTACAATAATCATTTATGACGACCTCCACAGCGCAGTGGTTGAGCGCGTTAGTGCTCGAGCTAGAGGTCGCGGGTTCAAATACCGTCGAGGGATCAAAAAGATTTCAATGTTCCTGGACCATGGAGGTGTATTAAATTTGTGTATATATTATAATAAAAATGCCAAATATGTGTATAGTATAAAAGTATTAGTAGTAAATATATCCGTTGTCTGGTACCTGTAATACAATTTCTTCGGATACTTATCATGGGGCTAGATTGACGTGGTGTGAAGCGTCCATAGATACTGTTATTACCCATAGATATTATATTATTATTTATTACTAGCTGTGCCCGCGACTCCGTACGCGTGGAAAAGTAATTTAGGGCAGTGTTATAATAAATGTTATAATAAATCTGTTTTAAAAATATTTTTAGTTATAAAAACTGTCGTCGAGGTATTTAAAAAACTACTTTATGTTGACAATTCCTACTACCAGCTTGACAAACGACCGTGTATAATTACTATAATGCGAACGGGACTACTTGATAGTACGCTCACATACACGACGAACATCTAGTACTATGATTTGTATGGATTTTGCGCCGCAGCGACTGCAGACGATGATCGTTTCCACGCCGACGCTGCTGGTGTGGCGACAATGATATTAAGACAGCGCGCCGCAAAATTTTGGGGTATTTTAGCCTTTAGGTGCGTAAGTCCGACTCGCACTTGCCCGGTTTTTTATTTATTAATAACCAAACATGTAGGTACTGATTATAAATCACTTCACTGTTAAAGTACTAACTGATTTTATACAGAAAAGTAGCAAAATATAGAAAGTACCAAAAGAAAGAAAACAAACCTAAGTTGTACCTAACATAAAAACCATTCGGTCCATAATAAAAACTAAGAAATAAAAATATCAAGAAAAACATAAATCTAACTTATATTGACATAACTTTTTTAGATTAACTGTAAACACAATACTTATGTTAATCAAAATTCTATGTATTATGCAGTTATCGAATACATAATTTGGACAAAGAAGACTATAAAATGTACAGTAATAGTAGGCTGTAGTATGAGAACTATAATATACAATGCAAAATAATATTATACATTGCTAATGATGCACACTGAGTTTAACTCTCGGATAGCGTATTCTACTCAACTCAACTTTGCTATAATTGTATTAAAAGTACGGCATTTGGCGTATAGATGTCGCTATTATGGTCTGCTCTGCATCGCGCTATCGCTTGTAAGATAGATTTGTATATGAGAATACTCTATCAATATTATGATATTTGGCAAAAAAACCCATAATAATCTGTTAACACATATCCAGGACAGGCCGCAAAAGGCTAGAATTTCAAAAGGTATCTCGATTGGAATCGAGTTGTATCAACAGTTTTCCCCTGTAATTACACAGTTTAGTAACTATCAAGATGTTTTTTAACGTATGTATATTATGTTATAAAATAGAAAAAACAAAATAAAGAGCAATATATTTATGAAAATCTTAAAACTGTTTTTAAAATTCCGTACCTCAAAAGGAAAAAACGAAACACATATTATAAGATCATTTCCATGTCCGTCTGTCTGTCAAGACCCTTTTACTCAGAAACGCGTGTAGCCGTGTAGGTATCAAGATGAAAATTATATAAAATACTCAGGATACCTACTGTTCCTTGAAGCAGTGAAAAAATCAGACCTCTTAGCCAATGCAACCAAAAGCAGTTGCTTAGGTATGTCGCTAAATTTCGTCATTTTCGACACTCGTAAGGGAATCAAAACCTAAAGGGTACTTCCCGTGAACTCAAAATCATAAAATTTGAAACCAAGCAACGTCTAAAACCATACGTTTTTAGTAACATTATATAGATAGTAAAAATATTTTGATTTTTTTAAACTTAGTACCGTTTGTCATGAATGTGTATAATTGAAACTTATAACAAATACTTAGGTCTCTAATATATTCAAGCTGTAACCAAATCAAAATTCTATGTCAATCAGGTTTGTATGGAGCTCTCGGTGCGCAAGTCCAACTCGCACTTGGCCGGTTTTTATTTATTTACTTATTACTAACCTACGCTTACAAATATGTATACAGTACCTACTTATCACAAAGGACTTTACAGTAAAAGTACTAACTGATTTTATACAAATAACTTTCATAATAAACTCAAGAAAAAATATCTTAGACTGTCCCTACCTAGCAAGCCTAAAACTAACAAATAAAAGTCACCCCCGCGGCCCCGGTGCGTTTGCTGCGAATACAATTTGAAGCGGCGCGGCGGCGCGCGGCTCCCGGGCCCGCCGCGCGCTTCCTACAAACGTCCAGCAAAAACGACATGATCTTTTAAAATTGTCATAACTTTTTTATTTATGAACCGATTTACATAAAACAAACACTAAATGTTAAGTGAAGCTTGCCGCAATATATTAGTGAAAAGTACATATTAATCGGATAAGCCGTTTCTGAGATTAGCGTGCACAAACCCACAGACAAACAGACAAACAGACAAACAGACAAACAGACAAACAGACAAAAATTTCAAAAATCATAGTTTTGGGTACTATTGCGTAAATAAAGGTCCCCTATCATATTTTTTTTCAAATATCTTCAATGTACAGACACGACTCCTCTACAGATTTATTATATGTATAGATATAGATAACTTTCATAATAAACTCAAGAAAAAATATCTTAGACTGTCCCTACCTAGCAAGCCTAAAACTAACAAATAAAAGTCACCCCCGCGGCCCCGGTGCGTTTGCTGCGAATACAATTTGAAGCGGCGCGGCGGCGCGCGGCTCCCGGGCCCGCCGCGCGCTTCCTACAAACGTCCAGCAAAAACGACATGATCTTTTAAAATTGTCATAACTTTTTTATTTATGAACCGATTTACATAAAACAAACACTAAATGTTAAGTGAAGCTTGCCGCAATATATTAGTGAAAAGTACATATTAATCGGATAAGCCGTTTCTGAGATTAGCGTGCACAAACCCACAGACAAACAGACAAACAGACAAACAGACAAACAGACAAAAATTTCAAAAATCATAGTTTTGGGTACTATTGCGTAAATAAAGGTCCCCTATCATATTTTTTTTCAAATATCTTCAATGTACAGACACGACTCCTCTACAGATTTATTATATGTATAGATATAGATGTTGTAAAGTAGGTCCCTAATAATTATAATATCTCCCATGCTTTCCCTCACAGCGCGTAAAGCACGTTGTGCTGTCCATGTTAATGACTGTAATACTAAAACATTTTCACTTACCATCCTGAAGTAATCTTCGCCTCGCGCATACCGTGTGCAGAAAGCAAATAATACCAGCGCCGCGCCCCAGCCGCTCAAATTAAAAAACATGGCTGTCAGATACATCGCACTTTTTCATTTGGGTTATTATTATTTTGCTGCGACTCAGCTAAATTTATTTTATTAATAATAAATTGTAAAATAATTATTTAAAATTTAAACACATTTTATATTGACGTTAGATTTAATTTATGGTATTTCTAAAGCTACGAGTACGTAAACGACTTCCGCCGACGGTTTATTTTGAAAATATGTCGACCGCGCGGTCGGAAAAGTGCTACGCGCCGTTTCTTGTCTTCGACTGAGTAACGTTTCCATCGCTTTTGTTTTGTACATGGTTTGGTGAGCACGCCGGTACACATGACCACGGCACGAGCCAACAAAATGTTGTCTTCAGACTAAATGCTAGAAATTTCATTAGATGATAATTACCACCTTATTTTAACTGATACTTTACAACCGCCATTATGCTGTTGTTTTATTATGCTATTATGATCTTATAAAAAATCACAGATTGGTATAACATAATCTAAAAAGAATTTTTAGAATTAAGAATAACATAGACTTCACTTTCAAAGATACTTCAAGTCTGGCCACCTCGAATGTTTTATGTCTTCACATCTGAAGATCTACCGCAGCCCAGTAATCTCGTGTGCAGCCGTTCTTTCCCGCACCATCGCTCGCACGCTGCGACATATGGAGTTATGGGTGGCGATCGTTGAGCACAGATGTGTATCGTAATATTGTACAAAAGGTAACATATACTTCTGTCTTGGATGTATAGAAGTATAGGTAAAGAAGTAGTAAGAAACAGATTGGGCAAGTGGTATAATGGAGCGCACCGGTCATCTGGGTGCAAATTTACAGCGATTTCAATTTCATAATAATTAACAACTACTATTCATGAAAGATATTAAGAACTACAACAAACAAAAAAGCTTTATTGTATTCAAAGTATTTATTTTCTGAAAACGTCGATTACATTGTGAAATTGAATTTGTTTTAGTGACTCCCAAATGTTCGGTGATCTCTATCTGCCTAATGTTTTTTTTAGACAGAGGTAAATACTTACGTATCACCCACCACCCGGAAGGCGGCTAGCGGCTGGGGTATGATGGACTTCCCGGCGCGCTGAGGTGCGGCGAACGTTTACCGTCCAAAACCCCCAGATGAAATACTACGACAAACTATAACCTGAGCTTGTAATATAATATCTATGATTTGTATTAAACTCTGAAGTCATTCAAAGGGCCAAGAGCAAGACTTATTGTCAGTTGCGTAAGTAGGCATTAAGCACGTTGAAACTAATATTAATATCTTTCTCTAATCACAATATCAAAGTAGTCTGGAGAGTTGCATAAACGGTGTGAAAATGTTGCAAATTTAATATCTCGCATCATATTTAGCGTCTTAGGCCTCATTAATAAGTTCCAATTTTATTTGCACCCACCCGCCGATCGTGTCGTGCTGAAACAATGAACGCTATTCGGAGCAGAAACGACAGCGCGTATCACGTGTCCTATTATGTTCATTCAAAAGTATTGTCATGGCTCAGACGTGACGGCTGCTTATAGTAAAGGCGCGAAAATGTACAGCAATTATATTGACGTGAAAGCCTGTCCTTTAGTTGTTTATTATCATATGGCAATCAGAGCGTCGGTGGCCTAATAATATCCATCTATCCTTTACTCCATGATTTGGTAAAAAATATTACTTACCTATTTTGTAAGCTACGGACTCAAAAGGGTGCCGTTTCGAATCCCAGGTTGTGACATACCAATGAGACTTTATCAGACCTCGAGTATATTATACGGACGCTCTAACTCGGAAGGAAAACATCGTGAGAAAATCCGTACATGGTTGGTCCCATACGTATTGGCCAGTCATTCCTCTGGACTAGACCGACTATGTTGTGAGAATGCCGTATGTGCTGGGCACCCATGCGACATTTAAGTAACCACCTGTCCCAGGCACTGTGTCACTCAGCCAAAAACGGATGCAAAGACCTAGTTTTTAGTAACTGAAGTAAGTAGATAACTTACGATAACCCATCGTCTAAAATGTATGCAAATGGAACACTCATTGTGATGTGATTTCATCACCAGACCACATTTTATTATAATGTGTAATATGTAATTGCACAATATTGTGTATCATGTAAGTAGAGAATTACCATAGATAAATGTACTACCTAAACTACATGGTACCTATTAGATGCATTAACTTAATTTTTGTAAGACGTTAAGTAAACGCAAGTGACTCCGAAAGCGCAATTAATTTCGAGTCTTAATTGACTTAACTAAGTAGTTAGTGTACAAAAAAAGATAGCATCATATGAATTATTTATGTTATTGAAGTATTTTAACGGAGATAGTTAATCAAATTGTACTTTCACTAGAAATACATGTAGCGTTGGCATTTACACATTCTGGCTAGATGCTTGTTTTTTAGAATTCCGTACTCAAAGAGCAAAAATGGGACCCTGTTACTGGGACTGCGCTGTTTATCACCAGTCTGTATCTTAAAAACCGCGATATTTATGGCGTGTTTCACCAAGCAATGTTAAAGTTAACGCCATGTTAAATATCATGTTATCCCTCTCGTATTTCCTGTCAATGAATGAGATGTTAGTGTTAACGGCTTGTTAAAAAACCATGCCTTCACATTCATATATAGGAATTATGAGAGGAACAACTTTAACATTGCTTGGTGAAACACGCCCTTAGACAGTTCAAATTATCACATACTTCTAGGTATTGCCACTATAAAAACAAACACTAAAGACAAATTAAATAAATATTTCGCTTACAACATACCTACGTGAATATTTACCGTTTTGTATCTACGGGATCCGCGACTCCGACTCGCACTTGCCCGGTTTGTTTCTTACTACATACTTCTATACCTATACATCCAAGACAGAAGTGGATGTTAGCTCTTGTACAATATTACGTCACACATGAGCGCTCTACGATCGTCGCCCATAACTGCATAAGTATATCGATGGCTAACGGCCAAAATAGGCTAAGCGACATTTTTCGCGAAATTGAGTTATATACATCATTAGAATCGTCTTTTTTTTCTGCGTCGTTTAGTCTGGGTAACATGTACCTAAGTTGAACTTTTTGTCGCTTGTAAAAATATACACGTCGCGCATATTTTTTTGCTATAAACGACAATAAATTTTACATAAATATTTTTTTGGTTGTTGATCTACGAAATATTTCGGAATTTAGACCTTATGCTTTTTGGACTTTCGGTAATATTTTAATGAACGAACGTTAAACTGTTTTAGCTGAAAGTAAAAATATAGAAAAATGCCTTTAGTACTTTATGTCCTAAAGGTATTTAAAATATATTTGTCGTTTATAGCGATTTGGCCGTTGATTTAAAGATCCAGTTTGGTTTTTAGTCCTTTCATCCCGGTTATAAAAAAATGATAAAAAGGAGGTTACCACATTTAGCCGCTGGAAATATTTTGTATAATAGTGAGCTTATCCTTTTTTTCCCTCCCGATTCTTATACAATTTTGGCGGTTAGATAAAAATGCATACCTAAATGTTATCGTTATACTAATCTGCATCCGACGTGTTCTGTCGCTAACTCAATCTACACTAATTCGTTATTTTGAAACTACGGGCACAAGCGCCCGCAACGCGAACTTTAGTGTTCAGGTGACAGCGGGACAAGCGCCACTGCCGCACGGGAGCAATTTTGGCGCGATAAATATTGTGTTATTTATCATAGGTACGTAAAATTTCATGATTAGAAATTATGTAAATAGTTTCATATATTTCTAGTTTACGAGTAGTTGTGTATTTCAGGTTATCAATATGACTGCAAGAAAGCGGACAATAATACAATGAACATATTGGAAAAACACTACCTATGTACCCTAGTAGCATAAATGTTATGTTAGAACTATTTCTCTCATAACATTTATGCTAACAATAAGAGTAATAAATTTCGACATACCTACCAGAACTGGATCAGGTAATCATAACTTTATAATACTTTATTTTATACTTAAAATGATCGTTACTTTATTTTATATTTTGAAAGCGAGTAAACGCGCACGCTGGTTTATTATTATAAATATATTACTGATCTACTCGTACCTGTACACTAGCTTACCAAACCAAGCCCCTAATAATTTATTGTGTCATATGTATGAGAATGATGATAGGTACCACAGGTTTGATCTAGTTTGCTGCCTTCAAATAAATATCTTTAACGTGTGTCCTTATAGCTTATTTGATAGTTTTTCTATGTGTGTTGACGAAGTTATTTTATTTTTAGCCAAACCAGGGAACACTGGATTGTGATAAGCTTGAAAATGTTGAGCCTGCTAATCAATCGTGTGTCATGGACGCTGAAGCTGTAGACGGCCAAAAATTTGCTCAATTGTTACCAGAACCTTGTAGTACTGAAATTTAAATTACATTATCTCCAATTCCTACATTTACTGTGCCCGCAGATGATATTCCATCAAATAATTTTAAGAAAAATTGTTCCTGTCTCTTTATTTTCGTTACAAACTGTTTTTTTTTTTTATTTGTAGTTAAGATTTTTAAAAATTTATAAGGTTCATAAACTCCTGAATGACCTCGAAACTATTATTATTATTTGAATTGTAATAGTAAATATTGATATCGGCGATACGATACTTTATTAGAAGAAAGGCCTGGGGGCCATTTTTAAGTTACCTAATTAAAGACTGATTAATTAAATGGTTCTTTTTATTATTTAGACCCAACCCACAAAGGTAAATTTAAAATGTTTTCTGCTTCGAATATAATTTATATAACGATTTTAAAGTAGCCAAATACATAAAGAATAAATAGTATTTCTTTAAAAACTACTTACATATATACAATTTACCTTTCAGTCAATTGTCGTTCAATAGCTGGTTATACCATATTTGCACAATTTTATTTTCTAAAAACACAGACTTGAGCTATTTTTCTTTAATTTTAATAAAATATTATTTGAACTTATGCCATTTCTTCCAGAAGTGCATGATTTGTTTGTTGGATTTACGACATTTTCGCTGTTTGTAAAATAGAGATCATTTGGGGATAACCGACGATAACTACTGTTTGTAGGCTGAATTACATAAAAATAACAACGCCATGTAATAGATAGCATATTAAATACCAGAAATAAAAAATTTCAGCCTTTTGAGAGCTATACTTACTGTTTTATGAATTTTTTTCGTTTTTTTTTAACTTCAAATCTCTCTCCTGTGAAAATTCATAAATGGCGGTTATCCCTTTTTTGGCCATTAGCCATCGATATGTACTCGTATATGCAGCAAGCAAGCGATGGTGCGGCAAAGAACGGCTACTGTACACCTAAACTGCTATTTCGTAAAGGTTTTTATTGATGTTTTACAGCGTCATCCAGTCTCTTTACGTCGAAGTATTAATTAAATCCATCCTGTATCACAGAATAAATAATACCACATACTACTAACCTGTATTTAATCTCCTGCAAGATAATTTTAAAACACAAGAACATTTTTGCTAAATAATTTAATCCGGCTAGCTAATATTATGCAATAAATTCTCTAGTACGTAATTCCTTCAATTAAAAAAATCTATATGAAAACTAAAATCATTCATAAATTAATCTACATTTATAATTTACATTGCCAAATATCTTAATCAATGGTTTGCACTCTGAAATTAGTCATCTCATTTTCTTTTTGAAGTTATACTTCTTTAGGCGCGTTATGAAAAAATGATGAGAGTGAAATTTTAAGATGCGCGCGCACCTGTGACACAAAATTAACAGTATGAAGTCGTCTGCTTAACCGCTCATTAAGTCTCGAAAAAATTATATATATATAAAACTATTTTTTAATGATGCTAAAGAAGTATAACTTCTCACGCGCGTACATAAGTACACGCACCCATTTTTATTTTCAGATATTATGAGAAAAGCATCCACAACAGCTTATTCCTATTGTTGTGAGTGTACCCCGAGGGAAGTATCCACATACTGAACACTGGATAGGAAACAAAAAATTAAGCAGATTGACTACATATTGTGTTTATTAACATTTCATGTTACAAAATAATAATAATCTATTTAGTATTTACAATATTGGTTTGTTAAAATCCTACCTGGAATGAGTTCAAGTCTTCATACATTTTAACTTCTGCCTCTTTTACTAGATTTACTAATCTCTAAATTCATAATCTCAAAATGTCATCAATAAATACAGAATATCATTCCAGGAAGAACTATCTTAACTTAGCAATCAGTCTTAACTTAAAAGTAATCTTAATAGAATATAAAAACGAAAAATATAAATAATATTATCATCTATAGAACACAATCATAATGCTAAAATGTCTTATATTATATTATATAATAATATATTTATCATAAAAAAAAAATATTGCAATTTAGCAGATGTTATTACTGTAAACATACTATTTTTCTTATAAGCCTGGGAACACTTGTTCTTAATTTTACAGTCTTTAAGGATATCAAATTAAATGTTATTTACATTTTATGAAAATTTTGGATCAATCTGACAGTTAGGTTCTAAGCAATTCAACACATGTCTAGGACATGCATGATTTTAATGGAAAAGAAATGGCCTTCAACATGAATTTACCAATTTTAAAGGTGTAAAATTAAGTTTGTGTGCAAAAGCATATCAAATTATATGTTGTGTGTTCCTAGGCAAATCATTAAAGTAGAATAAGGAACAAAATAATTCCTAATAAGATAAAATAAATAGGTTCCTTAAAATGTTAGTATGCTAATTGCTACTCCGGGTATGCAGATTGACTGATATTGACTTTGACATCAGTCTCCTCTTTATCTGGTACATTATTATCAAACTTTTGTTTTGATGTATCAATATTGTGTCTTCTCTTCATGTGCTTCTTGAAGTTGGAGCCGTTTGTGAAGTCTCTGTGACAGTATATACACTTGTAGGGCTTAGCCCCCGTATGTTGTCTCAAATGCAGGTTCAGTCGGGTTTTGAAACGGAATGACTTGTTGCAATACTCACACGTATAAGGCATCAAATCTGTGTGTACAATAGAGTGAGATTTCAAATGGCGTTTAACTCTGAAGCTTTTACCACACTGCTCACATACAAAGGGTTTGGCATCTGAGTGCAAGCTGATGTGTGACACAAGGTTACCTCGGGCGCGGAAAGCCAGGGGACAGAAATCACACTTGAAGGGCTTTGCATCATTATGTGTCAACATATGACTGCCCAGAGTGCCCTTCGTAAAGAACATTTTTCCACAAATGTGGCAGGAGAAATTCCTTGTGCGTGTGGTGTGCACTTGCTTGTGCTGCTGGAGGTTGCTTCTGGACTTAAACACTTTGTCGCAGTCTCTACACTTTAAATCTATTTCACTTATCGGTTCAATTCTATGATTTCTTCTTGTGTTGTTGCCATATATGAGTTTGTGAGCCTTTAGATCCTCTGCACTGTCAAATTTTAATCCACACTTTTTACATTTTGTTTTCAACGTACCAGAGTGAAGTTTGTTCCGATGTTGCCTCAGTTCTGATGTCAATATGAACAGTTTGTTGCAGTACTCACAACAATGCCTCAGTGCGTTGTTGTGAGTTCTCACATGACGAATGAAGGCCTTGAAGCTTTTAATGACCTTGCTGCACTCCAAACATTTGAAGCTGCAACATTGGTCATGTATTTGCTGGGAGTGCAGTTGCAAAATTGTGATGTTTTCACACTGGGCGTCACACTTTGCACATTGGCATGGTTGGTTCTCCCATGTTATATTTGTTGCTAATATTTCTAATGGAATCTCAGACTTTATATCTTCTAACATCACCAATTCTTCGTTATCTATTATTCTACGAGATTTCTTCTTCTTTGCAGTTATTTCTAAAGGTATGTCACTATCAGACGAGTCGTGCGACTCGGAGTCGCTGATGAAGTTGTCCGGATCGAACTCGTCACTGTCGTCTTCAGATTTAACAGATAGTGATGAACACTTTTTTAATTTACGTGAACTATCAGCTACATTACTGTCTGCGTCGACCCTTTCCACTTTAACTTCAACCTTGGGATCTTGAAACTCTCCCCAACTAGTGTCAACAGGCTTGCCAGCGATATTTGTGGTAGAATTACTTGTGTGACTTTTTCCTGCCCTTTTAGAGTTATTTTCACTAGGTTTTTTAATAAATATACTAGACAGTTTCTCTTGTGCATCGCGAGAGTTTTGTAAGAAGGACCATGTTCTTTCTAATAAGTCGAAACAGGAGAAGCATATAGTTTTAGGGAGACAGTTCTTTGGAGATATATCAATGTTTATCCATAACAATTTGGTAGATATTTTAGAGTTTATAGCGACATCTTCGTCAGGACTAATAAGTTGGTTTATAGGAGTTGGTTCTGCGCACAAACGGCAATATGTTTCTTCTTCAGCCATTATTTATAACACAATATTTACTCCAATTGCATTGATTTGATAAAAATAATAATCGAGATGATAAAATTTTACATGTAAATAATTAAAAAAATGTTTTTGTGTTTTTGACACATGACGTTTCAAATGGAGGACGCAAGTCGCAAGTTGACAAGTGACATTCGACAGTTCTTTTTTTTAATATTGCCTAGTTTCTGTTGTTGCATTAAGCCAACAAGTTGCTATTTGAGATGCTTTTAATGTTATGATTGAAATGGATCGCATACGTGTTTAGTACTGATACTTTTTACAAAAATCAAAAGCTTTAAGATATTATTATAGAATTATGTATGAAAATAAAATCAAGCAAAAATCGAAACCGACAAGAAACTACACGACAAAATAATATAATGTAATTGTTTATTCATATTGCGGGGTAAATAAGTTACTTTCTTTACATTACCTATTTTGTTTTTATGGTTTTTTTTAATTTTGCTTATACTTTTAATTATTTATCATGATTATCAATTTGTCATTATTACATAATATTTACATTCATACCGTAATGCGCGTAGTGACTAGTGAGCTACAGTTTCAAAACGTAGTCGCCTTGTAGTCGTCTATCGTGATATTCAGCGGCATCGTAACTTAAAGTTTTATCTGACATGCAGTTTATTACATGCATTTACCTTGTATTTACAGTTTTCTGCAATTTGATTGTATAGTCGAAACTCGTATTATTGCATTGCACAACAACAAAACTAACACAAAAATTATAAACAGAAAACGTAGCACGAAAACTATGTTATGTTCAGACTTTTGTTCCATTGAATCATACAAAAAAATTAGGATTATCAGCGTTTATTGCCACCTAAGCAACGAGTAACATAGCTGAATGTGTTTTGCCTACTTAAAACCTGAAACATAGCGTATTTTTTTTTCAATTTCAAATATAACATTTAAGGAGGAAAAGTAATTTAAGTGCACACGTGGGATGAATACTGAGTGGGTTATAGGTAGGTTTAGCTGTTCGGTTGTCGCATGCCGGCCCCAGGCCTATACTTGAAACGGGGCACACACAGAAGTTATTTGTTCGCAAATAGAATAACTTTACTTATGATTATAGATGTAGGAAGCAAAAGAAATACCGAGCAGTGAGCGAACTATGATGAATTACAGCTAAGCTTTCAAACGAAAAATAGTAGATCATAATCGGTTCATACATTTGAGAGCTAAGAAGTAGGATGTCACAGACACGTAATGTTGTATCAACCTCTGTTTTTTCATCGGAGGTTTAAAATTAAGGATTCACAAAAATCAAAGGCATCCGGTCTGTCTCACATAACATCAATGACAGCAATCCATAAACCCGCGGTGTTGTTTGAAAACTACTTATGAGTGAAATGTAAATACCTTTTTTTATGGTTGTCCCAAGTCTCCAAACCTGGTCCCGACGTTGGTGATTATTAACTTTAAAAACAACGTTTAAATTACGCCCAATGTAATGTTAATAAAATGTTAGCATGTAAAATAAGGAATTAATTTTATTAAATAACATTTAAGTAAGTATGAAAAATATTATTCTCTTACTAATAGCCGCGCAGCCTAAATATATGCTATAGTAATTAATCTAAATTACTATAGCATATACTGTTTCCAAAATGTAGTTCTTATTCTAATCGGTATGACCTCCTGGCTAAAACTCGGCGGTACACCGACAGTACCGCCGCTGGCGGAGCCACGGATAGTACATACAAAACAACCGTGACGTCGTTAAGACTTTGGGAGGCCATCTAGCAACCTTCGACGTCCTTTTTATAGTTTTTACATCAGATCTTTTCTGCCTAACGCATCTACGGCTAAAGACAATCATTTTTATGGATTGTTGTGCGTGAAGTCCTATTTTCTGCTAGATCCTCCGTCCCCGCCAAAGTTGATCGACCTGAGCTGCAGCCAAAACATTTGTGACCCTCTTTAAGGCTGCGCCGGTTGTTGACTCCGCTGGGCGCACTTCTAATGCGGCGCACGCGCAGGCTATCGCCGATGTTAGATGCCGAGATATATAATTTTTATCGCGAGGACAAAGCAAGATGCATTTGCATGTTGTTTATCGCTGCAGTTTGTGAGAATTCCCGGTAAGCGACGGGGAAGGAACGGTTGGCTATTTTGTGACTCATGTAGCTGGTGGGTGTCCATCAGCTCTTTATCGCAATCTGTCTGTGTATTCTACGGAGTTTTACAGTTTACTATACGTTGGGTATTTTTTACCATATGTAGTATGTACCTTAATTACTATTACAATATTTCTCATCGTCATCAGCCTATCGCTGTTCACTGCTGAACGGAGGGCTCAATGAGTGTCGAGTGCCAACTATCACGATATTTTTAGGATCCATGAATGAGATGCAAACAGTCTAGAATAGGAATTTCTTCCTAAATGTGTAGGTAATTGGATTATTGAATGAATATTTTTGGATTTATTAGGCAGGAAATCAAAAAGATGAGCAAAATCTAAAATAAGTATTAGGACATTTACGTTTTGGCAATAAAATAAAATTATCTATCTCTTTCTCGCAAAACGATATTTTACACAGGTTGGTGTAATGTCTAATGTAGGGTTAATAACATAGACATTACACCAACCTGTAATAATAATTTTAGTTTTACATTATTTCTTTACCAGGGGGCTATTATAACATCAATTTAAAAAAACGTTCAAAATACTAACTGTGTATATGCTTGAGTTAAAAGTTATTCTTCTATTAATTATATTCCCTAACAAATATTTAACAAGAAGCCACTCCATAGCTCCTAGTCCTAAATAATATGAAAGGACAATGCCGGACTCTGCGTGATGTACGGCTGAAAGCAAAGGAATGTATCGAAGCAACGATTTTCAAACTTTTTCGCAAGGTCATTCGGTTTATTTTATTCGTTTAAATGTGTATACCTAGTCTAAATATAATGGTAATATATAGTTAGCGTACAATTAGGACATAGTAAAAATAATAACACAGTTTTCTAGGTACTAGGTGGTCGCAGCGAGTCCGACATACCCGCAGTAGGAGTCCCCATCTGCCTCGGAATGCGTAATGCATTTTCTCGGCGAAAAAAAAAAGGTACAAGGTGGTACAAGGTGGAAATTAAATTTGTAAGAAAAATAGAAATCTAAACTAATATTACAAAGCTGAAGAGTTGATTTCTTTAATCGCTAATTTTAGGAACTACTTGTTCGATTATAAAGGTTTTTTCAGTGTTGGATAGACAATTTATCGAAAAAAGCAGATTTTCCACCCATTTTGCTGCAGATTGTTCCACCATACAAATATGACCGATTTTGTATGACGTGAGCTTTGCGCTATTGAAATTCATTTGTTCTATGTTTCACTTAGAAGGGTTTGGCAAGCGCTGCGCGAGGTGTTTACAACAGTCACAGGTGCTGGCCGGAGTCTAGGCACGTCGCACCGCCGGGAGATGTCGCTCTGTCGCGGTGTGCTCGAGTACTCGCTGTAATCAGTTTTGGATCGCACGAGGACGATGACCTGTTAAATGCAAAACAATAAATCGATGGATCGGAATCAACTATTTTTCTGTCTTTTAAAGTCCAGTAACAGGTCCCTAAATTTTCCTTGTACTTTGTACCTTTTACTGCGTTATAGATGCTATCGCTTATGAATTTTCATTATTTATAGCCTATGTTGAGAGATCTGTTTAACTTTGTTTTTTACCATTAACCTTAGGCTGCCCAGTTAACAGAATAGATTCACAGGTTATCAAAATAAATGTATATTTTTAAAAGCCATAATAATTCTTTTATTTTTTTATTACTATTTATATATTATACTCGTAAAATATAATACAAAAGTGGTCGCTGGCGGGCGGCGCACGGCGCGTGTCGGTGGGAGCCCCGCCTCCCCGCACTCGACTGTACCTACATCATTACTCTGTCTGTGACTGTACTCCCAAATCTCAGATCTGCGCGCACATTCCGCGCGTGTTGCCGAATTACTGGGTCGCTGTACAGTTACTAACTGTTCGGTTATCTGATGTCCTGCGCGTCTTGTCCTGCCGGTGATGGGCGATAAGTCGGGACGTCATAATCGCAGCTGATCTACTCGTAGACTTTGCTTGTTGGGCAGGAAATAAGATTAAAGATATATTTTTTTAAAATACTGTTCTATAGATATATATACTAGAGAATCTATAGATTCTATTGACCCCGCCCCGCGCCTACGCGCCGCCCGCCCATTAGTTATTTGGGGGCTCGGCAGTGCCCCCGCCAAGCACCCGCCCCAGCCAAGCACGCACGGCTGTTTATTTTCAATTTAATAATAAAATATGATAAATAATAAAATATTTATGAAAATATTTGTGCTGGGCTTGCCGAGACTAATCTTTTGATACCAAATACGAGACAGTTATCTTAATTCAATATTTTGGAGATAGATTCTGAGGTTTAATTTTCAACAAAATTATCAAACTATATAGCCTATGTTACTCGCGGGACTATTACTTACAAATCGATCGACACCTCATTTATTAAAATCGAACTTGTAGTTTAGCCGCTGCGAGGGTACACATACATACATAGACCGCCAAAATCATTACCCTTCCTTTTGGCTTCGCCGAATTCGAAGACAAAAGATATATGTATAAGCAATCAATTAGAATTTTATAGTTAATACTATAACAGTTGGAAATGTGTTCATCACCGGGCCGGGATTTTCCCACGCCGCGTTTTTAGGTGAATGATTTTGGGTGAGTGACGTGGATTATCGGCACTCGGCACCCAGCTCACACCTCACCAGTGGGTCATTTTGCCAAAATATTTTACAGGCATTCCTCGCTGTCACGTACAGTGTACACGTACAGTCACGCCACACCGACGCTCGCAGATTCACTGGACAGTGTACACAAACATGTTCAAACTGATCAATTACTAATACAGAGTAAGTATAGATGTTGCCCGCTACTTCGTGCACGTATATGGAAACGAAACCGTACGTTTTGCCGCGTTAGAAGTAGGTAGCCTGTTACTAGTAGAAAGTTCTATTCTATATAGCTGTGCCCAATTTCATTATAATCGGCTCGGAGCCGTTTTCGGAGCCTATTTAGTGCAATCAAGCAAGCTGTCACATTATTTCTACAATAATATAGTATAGCCTATAGGTAAGTATAAACTCTATCTAGTTATAGAATATATACTTGAAAGGCAAGAGTGACGAACGTACCGACGCAGTGGGTTAACCCTGGGTTAGAAAATTTAAATTTTGCATACGTATTACTCTATTATGACGAAAGTTATAACGATATTTAAAAATCTACTCTATTTTTGGAATCTATTTCTAGATAACTAATTGTTATTATAAGGTGCGTTCCAGTTGTAACAAAATAATGTTATTAATGAAAATTTTATTACATTCCTTTTGACGACCTCCGTAGCGCAGTGTTTGAGCGCGTTGGTGCTCGAACGAAAGGTCGCGGGTTCGAATCCCGCCGAGGGAACAAAAATTTTCAATGTTCCTTGGTCATGGATGTGTATAATATACTAAAAATCTTAAATATGTGAATAGTATAAAAGTATTAAATATATTTCCGTTGTCTGGTACCTGTAACACAAATTCCTCGGATACTTAGCACAGGGCCAGATTGACGTGGTGTGAAGTGTCCATACATATTTTTATTTATTTTATTTTTGTTCCCTCAGCGGGATTCGAACCCGCGACCTCTTGTTCGAGCATCAACGCGCTCAACCACTGCGCTACGTAGGTCGTCGTCGGTTCTTACTTCTAGACTGTCGAGCTAACCTACTATTCATTGTGTAAGTACAATCTATAGGTCTGTATTAAAGAGGAGATATTTATTAATAGACCTTATTAAAAATATAAATTTTTTGTACAGTCGTCGTAGGTGACTAAGCCCATACAAGTACGTAGGTAAGAAATAGTAATCAAATTAAATTAGTATTGGAAATGCCACAGGAAAAAGTCAATTCTGTTCAGGTTTTAATTACTGGCTCCGGTGCAGTGGCCTTAGCCCAATGCCCTGCGAAGTGAAATAACAACGACATCGCAGAGTCAAGTTAAGACTCGGCACGACGGTCGGGGTTCCGCACAAGACGACGGTTGCGACACAGTTACGTATCTGGGCGGCGATTCTCAGTCCTCGAACTTAGTTCCGAATATTAGTATATCCCGCTCACACGCGCGGTAAATCGCATTTGCATGAGATGATTTTTTTTAATCAAATTTACCCTATCGTTAAATAGTTGGGTAAAAATAAAAAAAACTGAATAAAAATACAACTGTCCCGCGCGGGACTTACAAATTTGATTTAAAAATCGGGACTTCCCGCCTAAATCGGGACGTCTGGCAACGCTGGATAGGACACTCATTCACACTGCTCCTACTGGAGCGCTTTACTCCTACTGGAGTACTTTACTCCTACTGGAGTACTTTACTCCTACTGGAGTACTTCATTCCTACTGGAGTACTTTACTCCTACTGGAGTAGGTGTAGATGTGTAAACAGTGTTGATAATAGTTCAACACGGCTATTGGGTACAACTGCAGGCCAAGAATTTTAATATTAGGAGTTATTTTATAGTGCCCAAGTGTGTGCGCAATACACAGAAGCACTATCTCTTCCTACACTCTCACCCCAATGGGACCGATAACCACTGGCGGGAAATCAGGCGCTGGCACGACTGGCGGGAAATCAGGCGCTGGACCGACTTTTTACATGCCCATCTGACGCATGGATCTCTGACCACGGAGTCGTCGAAATATGTTTGTTATCCGATCCGATCCGATCCGATCCAATCAACCATCTTCCCCATGGAAGTTCTAAAAGGAGACGGGGGGAATATAAGGAAATTGACATTGCTATTATCTGAAAACTGCGCTCGCCATCCCGCCTGCCAGGCGTGGCGAATACAACTGTCGCTTGATATATTTTGGGAGAGGCTTGTATCCAGCAGTGCTCGTCATATCTGAAATCATAATGATTATGATGATAATATAATAATAGTCACGCTAAGTCCCGATTTCACCAACGCATGTTAGTGTTAACGGCTTGTTAAAATACCATGCCTTCTCATTCATTCATCAAATTACGAGAGGAACAACATGATATTTAACGAAGGATTAGCTATAACATTGCTTGGTGAAACACGCCCTAAGACTATGAGAAGAACACCCCTGATTTTGAAACATGAAGTACGTTTAATAATCTGTGGTTCTACTTCTCTATATCACGCGGACGAAGGCGCCGGGACAGCTGAGATCAGGGCGGCGATTCTCAGGCCTCGAACTTAGTTCCGAATAATTAGTATATCCCGCTCGCACGCGCGCTAAATCTCATTTGCGATTTACCGCGCGTGCGAGCGGGATATACCTACTAATATTCGAACTTTTTTCCACTGCCCGAGAATCGTGCTCCTGATTCCCATCGCTATTAATTGACGAGCGAATTCATACGAATTCGTCATACATACGTCAAGCGTGGAAGCTTACGTCAAATTCCATACATTTTGTTTTTAACCCCCGACGCAAAAACGACGGGGTGTTATAAGTTTGTGTCTGTGTAAATGTGTATGTGTCTATCTGTGGCATCGTAGCTCCCAGACGGATGATCCGATTTTAATGCGTTTTTTAGTTTGAAAGGTATATCAGTCGAGAGTGTTCTTAGCTATGTATGTAGAAATCGGTTCAGGTCGTCAAGGTCATCAGGTCGTTTGTTAGGTGCGCTAGGAATGTTATACGCTAAGTCCAGGTTTTTTTTAATTTTAAATTTAGTTTATTTAGCGAACTTCGTAAGCGATAAATAGCGATGGCATCTTGAATCAGCGCCCTGGTTCTTCATAAAGCTGCCCCCAATTATCTACTGTACCCTAAGCCGAACACATCGCATGAATAACCACCTACTATAAATAAATATCGTCCAATTCCTTTTTTACGGCAAATATGTCTAGCTGATCTTATTCTGACACGATCTCAGATTAATTGTACAGCGGATGTACTCGTTAGTGACTCATCGGGAATATCCATCATCACCATCAACTGACCTCTGTAGTTCAGTGGTTGAGCCGGTGTTATGCCGGAGGTCGCGGGTTCGAATTTCGCCAAAGACACATTCTGAGTCATAGATATTAAATATGTGTATAATAAACCTCCCGCATAACACGGGCTCAACCACTGAACATGGAAATAAAATAGTTTATTTCTTTTTGTACTTACAAAAAATGTAAAAAGTGTAAAATTAAGACTCTAAACAACCAAATTACATCTAAATCAGTAGTTGCGTGAAAGAGTTATCCATGCAAACTTTCGTTATAACGATTTACTTGTCTCGATATTAAATTTTGATATTAATGTTCATTTTAAAACGATAATACCTCTTCCAATACTCACACACAGTTACATAACATTATGTTTTAATTACATGTCATGTTCCGAGCTTTCTGACTCCCGACAGTGAAAAGCAGGTCAAAGCTCCATGTCGAGCTTTCTTCAGCCATGAATCAGGTTTCCTGGAGGTTGCGGGATCAGATTACCGCCCGCGCCGCGCCGGTAAGTCAAGGTTGTCGCGAATTTGATCACATTACGATTTCGGCTCACATACTAGCCCGCGCGCCCGCCAAACTCAGTACCGACAGCAGAACGAAGATTTTCAGGATTTATTTATGTTATTCGATTTGTCAGTTGAAAGTGAAAAACTACTTTATCTTATTGTAGGACCTATACAACATGTAACAGATTAATAAAAATTTACTGGTGTAATTTTTGAGTTATGTTTTACACGAAAAACTGTAAACAATATAATTACCATGCGATTTTTACGAAAACCGAAATTCAAATATTGCAATAACATTTTTATTACAGCTTATATGGTTTTCAGTTATTAGCCATTATTCATTACCGTTCCAATCAGAATAGCTAATGACTCCGATGATTAATAGGCACGCGTAAGCGAAAGTACTCTTTCAGCGTTGCTACGTAAAGTTCGAGGAGACTTGGCAGTTGGCAGGGATGCGGCCTAATCCTATGATATTTCAACTTTATTTAAACGTTTTTGTATTTAACCATGACTTCTTTGAACTCAAAAATCAAGCTCAATAATTAGCAATTATTTAAAAGAGCAGAAGATAATATTACATATTATTATTACATTTTGTTAACATTTACACTGGTTAATTGTTAATTTTGTTAATGATAGCACCCTGGGAATAAGGTGGCCAATTTCGAGGCTACTTCTATTTTATAAAGTATAATTTTTTAAATTGTAATTTATGCTAAGTTATAACATTGTTATTTCCTTAAACTTTTCTCTCAGAGATTCAAAGGACGACATCTTGTAAATGGAACGTATAGTATATGTAGTATGTATATTTGTTCAAACGTACCGCCTAAAATTTTAATAAAGTAATATAATATGAAAGAGATGTCAATAGGTTAGTAATGATAGAACGGTTAAATCTTCTTCTTCTTCTGATATATAAAAATGAAAAACTCGCTAAAACTCGAGAACTGATTCGGCTTTTTTTAGTCTTGAAATATTCGTGGAAGTCCAGGGAAGGTTTAAACGGTTCGTATGCTCAACGAAGTGGGCACAGATCAGCTAGTATGTTATAAAATATATTTCCGTTATCTGGTAACGATGTGTTGGATGGAAGGAGATGGCGTCCATAGATATGGATCTGTCTGGATATCTGACAAATAAAATAGTTAATATTTATCTGTCGTTTTTGCTGTCGGTACCGAATACTCGGTCGTTGTTTCTTTGAATCGAGCTTCAGAACCCGTCTAAGGTTTATAAAGAGTTCAATTCCGACCGAGTGGTCGCATTCCCGAACATCTCGCGAGCCGGCGCAGAGCCCAGCTACAGTGGACAGTGTCAAGTGTATAGATACAGGCGTAACAGGATATCTGCTAGAGAAGCTATTGCGAGTAAACAGATATAAATAATTAAAAGTAAGATTTTTGAAAAGTATGTAGTTAAAAATTTTGAATGAAAAGTTATTTTGTTATTAGCAGTTGACATGTTTGACAAACCGGGAATCACTATGTTTCATTTTTTTTCACTCATTAAATTGTAAATATACACATTAATCGGAATATAAGAAAGTCAGTTAAGTTTTTAAAGGTACAAAATTATTTTCAAATTTAAAACTTGGCTTTATCAATCAAAAAGTCGCGAAGCAGTTTTCAGGACCGTCGGCGCGGCGTAGCACCTGCTACGTGGTCCTCACGCCCATACATCTATTTATTGTACAGGGCGTAACAACACCAGTTGCAATATCTTTGGGATATAATTACACTACCTATTCTCATTGTACAAATGTATTTTTTTACAAAAGTTAAAAAATATAGTTTGCCGTCTTATTATTTGGTGACTAAAAAAACAAATTGTAAAAAAATACATTTCTAGAATGAGAAAAAGTAGTATAACTTGGAATGTTTGACCGTACAACTCGATAAATACTACGGCCACACAGAAAACCAGCGTGAACCGTAGTTGGGGATTTTAAGGGTTAGGAATGCAAGTTCGTAGCCCCAGATGAATAACAAGTGAAATTTTGGCTGTCGGTGGCCAGTTTCATCGAAACCAGGCTACGCAGGACTCATTTGTATAGTGCCCAAGTGTGTGCGCAAAATACAATGGCTTTGCGCACACACTCTGCCTTTACAGATAGTGCCCAAGTGTGTGCGCAAAACACAATGGCTTCTCTCTGCCTTTGCAGGATAAAAATATTGCATTATCGTTACAGACAGTGATGGCTCGGGGACTCGTGTGGTGTGTACTCCTGGCGGCGGTGGTGGCCGGCGCCCGGGGGGACGAGGTCGAGGTGGAGGTGCGGAGCGGCCGGGTGCTGAAGATGCTGCGGGTATGTTCCTTGTTATTATTATTTACTAGCTGACCCACTTCGTTGAGCATACCAACCCTTTAAACCTACCCTGGAAATCCACGTATATTTCCAGACAAAAAATAGCCGAATTCGAGTTTTAGCGAGACTAACGAACAGCAATTAATTTTTATATATAAGACTAGCTGACACGTGCCCACTTCGTTGAGCATACAAACCGTTTAAATCTTCCCTGGGCTTCCACGAACATTTCATGAACAAAAACAGCCGAATCGGTGCAGCCGTTCTCGAGTTTTAGCGAGACTATCGAAAACAGCAATTCATTTTTATTTATAAGATTTTATTTTAAGCGGGCTTCGAGAAAATTAGACACGGTTGGGCTGTTCAGTATTCAAATAGTCCTTGACTTTATTTTTCTCATATTGTAAACTTTTGTTTCTCAAAAATTTTCATTTAATTAACAGTAATTACGTGAAAATTTTTGAGAAGCTCACTTATCTAAAAGTTAAATAATATGGCTATGAACCTGAATTTCATATCGTTAGTACTTTAATTTGTGCATTTTTAGGCATAGTTTTATATGTGAAAATCGGTGACAACGTTTCGATTTTACTATTAACGATTAGATTAGACAGCGGTCTACAGAACAGTCATGGTCTCAGGCGAAACAGAAAATGTTCTATCAAGCTAATTGTAAACATAAATTTTAGATTAATTAAAATAAAAACACACACAATAATCAAACACTGCAATAAATAATTGTTCCTAATGCTGCTTACTGTAGTCTCTTTTAGACAACCTTAATCCCACCAAAAACATTTTAATGTAAAAATGTTGTCAAGACGAGCCTACACAGCTTACCCTGTGAAAAAGTTATCAGATATCGTATAAAGCCAAGCTCTACACTACACCTTAATCAAAATCTATCAAAAAGTGGTTAGATCTCATGTAGAACCAAAATTCTTGATCTATGCGCCTTTACTTCACCAGGCTTAACTTCACTTACGCTACATTGCAGTTAAAACGTGATGCTTGGCCGTTTTATTTCGCACACGATTAATGAATTCGTATGAAATGTTCGTAACGGTAGCAAAACGGTCAAGTATCACGTTTTAACTGCAATATAGCGTAAGTGAAGTTAAGCCTGGTGAAGTAAGGGCGCATAGATCAAGAATTTTGGTTCTACATGAGATCTAACCACTTTTTGATAGATTTTGATTAAGGTGTAGTGTAGAGCTTGGCTTTATACGATATCTGATAACTTTTTCACAGGGTAAGCTGTGTAGGCTCGTCTTGACAACATTTTTACATTAAAATGTTTTTGGTGGGATTTCATTTATTTTTGTAAGCTGGTTAATGAACTTTTTTTAATTTAAAGATAACCTGTTTTGACCCCGGGCCTTTACATACCGAAAATAGAACAGTCAGCGCCTTAGCATAGTGACGCCTAGTGACGTCGACTGATGTCAACGTCAATATTATACCGTGTATAAACTTTCACCGCAATTTTTAAGAGGTAGAGGCCGATTTTCAAATAAATGTCTCGTCCATATTTCTTAATTTGTTATATTATTATATTATAATCATATTATAATATAATAAATATAAATTATAAAATATACATTATTTTATTGCTGGAGTGAAACTTCTTATTTGGATATCCTAGGATGCCACTAGTATAAATTCAACACTAATTATTCGAGAATTTGAGAATTACTTATATTATGCCTTTAATAAAGCATGTTGATACTTCTATACTTATAATAAAACTGTAGAGAGGTCAATTCTGTACATTGAATATTTTTTCAAAATACATATTGGAGGATGATTGGCGATCGATACTGATGCCAAAAATGCAATTAGTAAAATTTTTGTCTGTCTGTCTGTCTGTCTGTCTGTCTGTCTGTCTGTATGTGCGCGATAGGAACAAAAACTACTGAAGGGATTTTAACCAAACTTGGTACGATTGTAGCCCATATTCCTGGGCAGGTTATAGGCTATATAACATAACGCTACGATACATAGGAGCCGAGCAGTGACGATAAATTGGAAGCAAGTCGGAGGAATTTCGCGCGCGCGGGCTGCGGACGAACGGTTCATGCGGGGGGCGCGGGGGGATCGCTTACAGTGACGCGAAGCAATAGAATGTGGCACTAAAGTAGATTAGAACTTGAAATAAGTACCTAACAGATTTTTTTTTCTGAGAAGAGTGTTTCCACAGTGTCATAATAATATAAAAATTGTATTTTTGAACTTGCTTCACAAATTGAAATAAATTATCATTTATTGTATAAATCAACTTAATTAACTGTATTATTAAAAGAAAGCCTTTCGCGATAATCTAAAAAAACGGGCAGTTAAGCGGTTTTTGGTAAACTATTTATACCATCACGGTATTAATCCTCATCATTTTTAATACGTTAGTTGGCTTAAGAATTTCATGAAGACTATATTTGCCCTTTATACCTAGCAAGTATAATTAATAGTTTAGGAGATAGTATAGCAAAATTAAAATCGTTTCGCCGGGGGTCGCGGGCCGCGGCGCCGCGCGATACAGGCTGATGCGTGACGTCTTACGTAGTGTAGGTATCAGATGCTGGTAGGTAGGAATTTTGGCGAAGGTCAACCAAAGGAACTCCACCCCACTGCTGGGTAAAAAATACTATTAAAATGTGCTAACAGGCAGTACCGGTAGTATGAATTTATATAGATGTCGCTTTGATTTGAAGATATATGACAATAAAAAAAATACTGGACGTTTGTATGAAGCGCGGCGGGAACCGCGCTGCTTCAAGCATTCAAATTTATTCTTTTTTTATTTTATATTTTGTTTAAAACAAAATTTCATTTATTTATATTATTATTATTTTTAATCTTAGGGTAGGTTATAAAAAACGCTACTAAAGCCGATCGGCGCGGCGCGCCGAGCTGGGGCCTAACTCTCCAAACTGATTCGATTTTAATTCAGAGTCGATCGTGCCGCATACTCCCGAAGAAATTGACGTTTGTTTATTTTTATTCTCTGGCGATTGATATGGTCTGGTGTACAAAAAGTTACGTTCTAACGGTTTTCTTTAACCTAATTAATTTCAAAGTAATCTACCAAATAAAACACCAAAAACCGTTAAGATCGAACTGATTCGATTCTCAGTTGTGTCGAGAGTAAGCCTGCTGGATCCTCGGCGGGGCGTGCCGCTGCGCCCATGTCTAACCGAGAGTTCCGTTTTAAAGACCTTAGTAATTGCAATATAAGTTTAAATTTAATAATACTTCAAAACATTAATGACAAAAACGGTAATAAGTTGAAAAAATTGAAAATATTTTTATGGTTTCGCAATTTATCCTATGTCGTTTAAATTTGATATGAAGCAACATTTTAATAGTGCATTAAGATGTTGCTTCATATCAAATTTCTATTCCCGGGAAGTACCCTTTAGGTTTTGGTTCCCTTTGGCGTGTCGAAAATTGCGAAAATTAGCGATATAAACTGCTGAATCTTTGGGTAGATGTGGCCAAGATGCCTGTTTCTTTTCACAGCCAGAAGGGACAGTAGAGCTGAGTTTTTAATATGATTTTTAGCTTGATACCTACACGTGTTAAAGTTTTGACACCCAGACAGACAGACGGACATCGAAGTTAAATACTTTACTAAATTAACGTGAAAAATTGTCTGGGTCTATACGGTGCATTCGAATAATATTATCCTAACTTCGAATACCTTTGCTGACTTCTACATATTGTTCGAAGGCCTACTTCTTTTGCCGAGCTCCGAAAGGATATTAATATATTATTATTATACCCTGCATACCAAGAGGCTTGCCGGGTGCGTGTCTTGCTGGATCGGGATCAACACTGGGATGCACTGGGAAGTACCTATTAGCGAAAGTTCTCAGCGGTTGCGCCAATAAACTAAAAATATATTTAAAAATACTAAAGTGCTCTAAATCACTTTTCCACGCGTACGAAGTCGCGGGCACAGCTAGTATTAAAATAATACAGTAAGTCTATAATAATATCGTATGTAGACGACGGTCACCGCCATCTGTTGGTCACTAGAGGTACTAATTCTTGTACGGCGCTTATAAACATATGTATATATGCTAACTGCATACACCTAAGTGCAACTTAGCATTTTTGAAGGAAAAAAAAATATTATTATTTTTGAAAAATAGCTTTAAGTTTTCTTTTGATTGTGGCCATCTTTAAACGTCATGACGTGACGTGTTAAAAATCATATTATAATAGTCATAAGATTAAACACTAAAATTATTTATACATTGATCGTGTAATATTTTCGTTTATTGTTATCATTATAACGTTACCGACTGTTAAATGTATTGGTAAATGTGTGTTTAGATGTTTCACAGTTCCAAACATAGATTGCGCTGTAAGCCACCTACATCGCGCTATCGATATGTCGAACGGTTTTTACATAAGATTCCCTATAAACAAAGTTACTACGAATACGTATCATCAGGGAGCTTGTGCCGGACCGATTTCAAGTGATCGACGTAATATTATGTTTATGTAGGTACACTGTCAACAAATTACTACTTGCTGCCTGTTATTTTTTACCTAATTTTACTTACCAAATATATAATAGGTACCTAATTTTAAATAAGTAGATATAAAACTAATTTTCTCATAGACATATTTTTCATTTACAAAAAGTCGGTCACCGATTAATAATCGGAATAAAATAGAACATACTGATTGCAGTAGTGCAACGCACACAAATAAATAAAGTGGGATAGAAATAATATGGAGAAAAAATCTGACCGATTATCGGTCCTACAAAAAGTAGGTCTTATTTTTTTATGTAATTGTATAATATAATTGTATAATATAATATTTCTTTTATGTCTTAAAGATCATATCCGTATAATAAACATATTAAACATCCATTTTGTACCGTCCACCATATTGGATTCAAAATGGCGGCATTTATATTTTAATAATTTTTTTGTTGGTTTTGTAGCAATAACAGCTTACATAAATAATATCAGCTTACTAGGACGTCAGGAAGTACCTTATGAATTTTGATGATCTATAAATGAGTCAGTGACGAAATCTGGGGTTTTTAGACATTGATAAAATCTAAAGTATAATAGCTACAACATTGAAACTTTGTATGTTTCATGTTTTTACTGGTGTCATTATATGTTGAAATTTTCAACTATGTAGCATCATCCAAAGCAAAGTTATGAGAGTTCAAAAAATCGACGAAACCTTTCGAGAAAAGGTAGGTAGTGCCCTTGCGCTTCGCTTGACTCGTCTTGACGGGGGCACTCCCGTGCCCCCAGATAATGTCTTTTTATATTTTTTATTTCCATAACATGTTAGAGTTATTTCGTAAATTCTTTGGCTTTTTACTAAATGGTTTCAGTATTACATTTATTTTGTCGCGCAGCCTTATTGCTACTGTGTGCATCTTTGATCGAATTCCTGAGTACTTGTTCCATAAACATGCAAACACTTATGTAAAGTGATGTAATATCTGTACAACAGTGTTTTATAGCTTTTTGAACTGATTCCAAAGTCACAGCGGCCGGTATTGGCAGCTCGTTGGCAGCGCTGCTACAGATTAAGTCGAAGCTATATTATATTATTCAAGCGGCGTAGAATTTTTTATATTTATATGCAGTACCGGTTGAATTATTCATCGGATATATTTGACCATGTGTGAGATACCTATTACGTTGTTGATTCAAAACAGCTTGGAATAACACGTACTGTCAATGCTAATAAATTTTCGCATACCGATGTTTCTTTATTGAAGATACCGTAACTGTTACTACTGTAAGGTGATTAGGTTATTACATTGTGAACATATCTGGGGGCACGGTCGTGCCCCCGTCAACACGAGCCAAGCGAAGCGCAAGGGCACTACCTACCTTTTCTCGAAAGGTTTCGTCGTTTTTTTGAGCTCTCATAACTTTTCTTTGGAAGATGCTAAATAGTTGAAATTTTCAACATATAATGACATCGGTAAAGACATAAAACATACAAAGTTTGAATGTCGTAGCTATTATACTTTAGATTTTATCAACGTGTAAAAACCCCAGATTTCGTCACTGACTCATTTATAGATCATCAAAATTCATAAGGTACTTCCTGAAATCCTAGAAAGCTGATATTATTTATGTAAGCTGTTATTGCTACAAAACCAACAAAAAAATTATTAAAATATAAATGCCGCCATTTTGAATCCAATATGGTGGACGGTACAAAATGGATGTTTACTATACGGATCTGATCTTTAATACATAAAAGGAATACAATAGTCATATACAAGTATATAATAAACGGACGACCTACTTTTTGTAGGACTGATAATCGGTCAGATTTTTGCTCCATATAATTTCTATCCGACTTTATTTATTTTGAGTGCGTTGCACTCCTGCAATTAGACTGTTCTATTTCATTCCGATTATTAATCGGTGACCGACTTTTTGTAGATGAAAGATTTATGAGAGAAAAACTAGTTTTTTATCCACTTTTATAAAATTAGGCATTAGCGCGAAGTAGCAGGCAGCAGGTAGTAATAAATTGCTGTCTGTACAAATTACAAATTATGTAAAACACGTGAAATCTCTTATCGGTCTGATAGTAGTCACGGCAGTTTTCAGTCGTATACGATATTTTTATACTGCGAATGTTATTCGATTGTTAAGAAATATTCACATTTCGTATTCGTAATTAACCAGCTTACAAAAATAAATGAAATCCCACCAAAAACATTTTCATGTAAAAATGTTGCCAAGACGAGCCTACATAGCTTACACTCTGAAAAAGTTATGAGATATCGTATAACGCCAAGCTCTACACTACACCTTAATCAAAATCTATCAAAAAGTGGTCAGATCTCATGTAGAACCAAAATTCATGATCTATGCCCCTTACTTCACCAGGCTTAACTTCACTTACGCTTCATTGTAGTTAAAACGTGATACTTGACCGTTTTGCTACCGTTACGAAGATTTCATAGGGATTCATTAATCGCGTGTAAAATAAAACGGCCAAGTATCACGTATTGACTGCAATGTAGCGTAAGTGAAGTTAAGCCTGGTGAAGTAAGGGCGCATAGATCATGAATTTTGGTTCTACATGAGATCTGACCACTTTTTGATAGATTTTGATTAAGGTGTAGTGTAGAGCTTGGCGTTATACGATATCTGATAACTTTTTCAGAGTGTAAGCTATGTAGGCTCGTCTTGGCAACATTTTTACATGAAAATGTTTTTGGTGGGATTCTGTATACATTTTTAACAAAGAATAATGTTCCATCTTTTTGGTCGCCCCGTCCGAGTTTCTTCTCGGTGGGCTAGGGTTGAACCGGTTGTTGCCTTTTTGTTGACTTTCCGAAAACAGCTTGTAAAGTTTCATTTGAAAATAATTTATTTTCATTTTGATTTTTTTACTAAGAAATGCAAATAATTACGTAGTGAAATATCTGAACTTTCCTAAATAAAAATGATGGAATCACGATGCGGTTTAGGTGGGATTTTATTTTTGAGGTGCATGCGTGTTTAAAATTGCTTTCATAGGGTCGCTATTGAAATGCAGCTACATATTTATCATCGATTCAAATTTCAATGACAACACTTGATAGCTAAAGAATCAAATAATTCATAACGCTACGTAGAGGCCGTATTTAGGACAGCAAACCGCTGCACTGTGTCACAATCCTGCATCACGCTATCGAAGATTTCTATGTCCGGTGATATACCTATATCCAACATCTGAATATACTAGTACAGTAGGCTTCGGCCTGACCGAGCATAAAATCTCGCTCGGTCGGAGTCTCCGTTTGGGACTTCCACTAGTATTCCCACAACACATTTGGTTAAAGGTGTATAGATTATACGGGAATTTGAAGCCTGCTTATGTTTTCAGGAGATGGTGAACGCGAACCAGACGGCGGCGGAGTCGCTGAACCTGCCCGCCAACGCCACCACCATACGGGAGAACATCACCGACACATTCAGGTGAGCATGGGGGGCCGGGGGCTGTATCTTTTACAATACCAGCCTGGTTCCAGAAAATTCAATAATACGGTCTTAAACTGCCTTATTCTTTTTCATATTACAGCGACATGTTAAACTGAATGGATCCACCCTAGTTTGGTAGTCTGAAAATGACATTCGGAAGCATGTGTCACGTGTCCGCTAACTAGCTGTCATCATGCAGTTATTATGTGATTCTAATACGAAAATTCCAGGCAGCCATGTTGTATGGCGTAAACTGCCTGGAATTAAGAGCTTGTAATAGGCCCCCTGTACACGTTTTTTCCGTGGACATCTAAGGTTAATAGGTGATATGCCGTTGTCAGTGTTGTATGCAGCACTATGGGAGCTTGATGACATAATCGGTGGCAAAGTTTCACAGCACCACCGCCGTATGCGCTGCACGACAAACGTGTATAAACAGCGAATTTACCTTAGATATTAGACGTTCACTCCAAAAAATGCGCGTGTTAACTAAGCCTGGTAAATATGATGCAAAGTACCGTTATAATAAATCAGCGCTGGTTCCACTTTAAACGATAAATTTGAAATGTCGCCTTTATAACCGTTAAAAATTGAATGTAGATTGAGTTATAATAAACACATGTCAAGGTAAAAACTGCTCTGAATATTATATTCTTGCGGCACTTTCGATTGCTGCAATTTTCCTCATCTAGTGTCACTATTTGCATTTTGATTAAGCATGTGTGGTTTCAAAGACTGTCCAATCCAACGGGACGTCAGTGGTTGGTAATGAAGATGACGAATATGATTTAGGGAATACGAGGGCGGCACTGAAAATTTCGAGAATCAAGGAAGTGACACAAAATTACCATTTGAAAATGTATTTATTGCTTTTCGAAGTGTTCTCCGCGAAATTTGACACATTTTTCCATACCATGGAACCAATAATTGAAGCCAGCATTCCATTCGTAACTTGGGGTCTCCAAAATGGCCGTTTTTTAAGCGTCCACGGCTTCTTCAGGTGATGAAAATCTCTGTCCACGCAATTTATTCTTTATTTTAGGGAAAGTATAGAAATCATTAGGGTTTAGGTCGGGGCTGTACGGCGGATGGTCTAATAATTCTCGTACCAGTAATAGTCGATTTTGTTTTTAACCTTCATGTTGATGTACGAACCAAATAATTCCAGCTGTGAGAACCGCACGTACGGCTACTACGCGGACGTGGACAACGAGTGCCAGCTGTTCCACGTGTGCCTGCCCACCACCACCGTCACCGGCCGCAACGTCACCTACCGGTACAGCTTCATCTGTCCCGCAGAAACCATCTTCAATCAGGTATGAACTGCTATGTTTGAATACCCTAAAATTGACAATCGCGTTGTTCGATCGAGTAGATACTGGAATGTTGGTACTATTTTAAACCTTTAAAAAGAGCGGTTTGATAAAAATGACTGAGTTAAAATCATTTATATTTATGATAGCTAATAATAATTGTTCAACTTAAAATATGGCATTGCCAGATATATACTAAGTCCATTTTTTGCCCACAGGAAGTACTAGTATGCACAAGGCCAAGAGACTCTATTCCTTGTGAGGAATCGCCGAACTACTACGATTTGAATATGGAAATTGGGAAAATAAACAAGGAAGAAGAGAAGGTGCCAAAAGATACAGAAAACGTGCCTATCAAAAACCAAAAGCGTCAACCAATAAGAAGAAAGCAGAATATCATTCAAGAGCTGATGAAAGACGCTATGGAGCAAATGGAGGCGATAGGAGAAATGCCGGAAGAGACAAATGAAAATGTTATTGCTACAGAAAATATAGTTGCCCCAGAAAACTTTTATAATCCATATGCCATAGCCGTACCAGCGCCCTTGCCAGAGAGTTCTACAGAAGTGGACGATGGTAACACGAGATTAGGAACAGAGAAATACTTGAGATCCGGTAGAACATTGTTTCGAGGCACGAAGAGATATAGACCAGAATAATAAACAAAAATACACATAACTTGTGCTGCAATAATTGTAAATAGTGATTTTAGTAAGCTTAAATAAAATGTATAGAAAAATTGAGATTTATTAAAAACCCATAATTTTTTGCAATTGTTTCTGAATCAAAACACTTTTGCGGTTACGATTGGCATTTAATATAATGTTTTATTATAAAATACAACGAAAATTGTATTTTATAAACAGCAATGACAAAAGTTTCTTTTACGAACAGCCTCGCCGGTGGAGTAGGTGTTAGATGGAGCTGTGAACAAAATGTTCGCTAACAAATGTTTTGAACACTATTTTGGTGGAATCGTCCCTTAATTATAAATGCATGATAATACTTTAGGGTGTGTATGTGCCTGCTATGTAGAATTTACTGTGAAATTACTAGCGCTGAAAGACTTACTTTTGACTTTCATGTTTCTATGAAACGTGTCCCAACATCATAAAATTTCCCATATAATAATTAAAAAAAAGGAACTCTTTCAGCGGTGGTACTTTCACGGTAAACTCTATATACAGGACCCATGCACACTCCAAATTATTATCACTCATTAATATTACAGCCAGTAGGTATACTAAAGGTTTAAGAATAATCTCAAACTCAATAAGAATTGTAAATATGTAATTTATATCATCTATAATATACATTTTATAGTATATAGCTAAAAAGTAGAGTGTCAGTATAAAAAAATTACGTAATATTATAATAAAGTATTAAAATCATTATTTAAAAATACTAAATATTTAATGAGGTTTCACAATAATATTAACTAATATTTTGCTTGCAAACATTTTGTGTATTAAATTACTTTATAAGAAAAGAAACTCAATAAAATTCAATTAAGTCTTATCTTAATTGTAATTTAATTTCATGTTCACTGACGATGCACGCTTGAAATATAAATTTAATTATTCAGTCATTGATTTTACAAAGCAGCTTTAAGAGACTGAATAGCAAAATGAATTTAGTGAAAATAAAAATAATTTGGATACTGTTGTTAATGTGCTTTTGTAATATAACCATTGGAAATGGAGAAAAAATACCTTCTGGTGATAAAAGCAAATTCATTAACAAAATGGCTCGAAGGATTTTAGATGAAATAAAAAGCGGAAAAGAACAAGTAAATAAAGGACGAGACAGCCATTTTGATTTTGTAACCAATGCAGTAAGGAAACAAGCAATTAGTAATAAAAACTATAGTTTTACAACGGATAACCCATATGGTGTTAAAGCTATTGGTGAGAATAAACACACAACACAAAGGGACATGTCAACGAGTCATAACCTGAAACCGTTAAAAGCAGCAGACAGAGTTCCTTCAGTAGATTTTTCTGTAATAAAAGTAAACCCAGTTACTGATAAAAGTTTTGAAAAAAGTACGTTAATACCAAAAACAGATAAAAATAACATGAACAATCTTAGTAAAAATATTAATTCAGATTATGTTATGAAAACAGAATCAAGTCCAGTTTCACTTTTTTTTAATGAATCTATAGTGTCTGATGAATCTGAAACAAGTCGTGTGACAGAACATAATATCACGATTCCAGAAAGTGACGTAAATGTGACTGTGGTTCCTCCACTGGTTAAGAGCTTGTATTTAGGAAATACATCAAAGCTCATCCTAAGATCTTTAAAAAATAACAAGAAACCTCTAGAACATTTATCTTACTTAGCACCTAATTTCAGTCACTTGAAAAAAGTGAAATCTGAAGAATATAATAGTTTCACAAAATTACCTTCCCTTAACGTAGGAAAACATAATAAAAACGTCAATCGTCAAAACAATCTTGATGGTAATCATATTTTATTTTCAAATAGATATATAAAAATGCAAAAGAATAATTATACTTCTTCCGAAAAGAATTCTGAAACAGATGCTGTTACAATTCCTACGCAAAATTTTAGTAAAAATAGAATTGATTTGACTTTTATTAACAACTTAAATATTAATTCCTATAATAAAAACAGCTATAACGATTACGCAAAGATTGGACAAGATAATAATAAGACAAATAACAATTATCAAGCTTACAACCTAGGTAAGATTATTTAATACTAGTATTAAATAAATATTGCATAATGTTACAATATTAGATTTCATATTAATGTTAGTTACATACAACAGATAATATCTTAACAATATTTTAATCCAACAGTAAATGAAACAGTAACAGAAACAGAAACAGTAAATGAAACAGCACAATACAAAACTGATAACAATGATAGAAGCATATCGAAAATTTTATTGAAACGTCCCTTCCGAAGACCAAGATTTAACGTGGCGAATAAAATACCTAGCAAGAAAATATATATTTCAACAACTGATGCTCCTTACTTAAGACATTCGGAAAATTCCAAAAGACTGAAAGTTGACGTAACTCCAATTTCAGTGGATTATTACTTTGACAGAATCGATAACAATCAGAGGTCTGACTATTCAGATGAAGTTTATTCAGAATCAGAGTTAGAACAAGCGGTGGTGGTAAACTTTGACCAGAACGCTGATGCCATGGGTCGCAGCCGCAACGAAGTTATGTTGAACGTACTAAGAGATATGATAGGTATGGATAGCAAACCTATTGTAGAGTATCCTTGGCTCAAATCTGTGCTTGAGGTGAGGTCTGGCATACTAAAAATTATCGACCTTATGTAAGTTTGAAATTATAATTTTGGTTTTTGCCATAATTATTATCAACAATATTTTAGTATTTAACTTTATTTATTGATAACAAATTTACAGTGACACATATGTTTATAACCACCACATTCACCCGTTGGACCTGGAGTTGATGAAATATCTTTTGTACCTCCACAAGTCATCGAGCATGAAACTACAATCAGAGAGAAGTCCATACATCAGAGCACAGTTAAGTCAACTGAGTATGAACCCGAAGCAAGGACCTAGACTGACTAATCAGTTTAAAAATGTGAACAAAGATGGATATAAGAGCCTTGGGGAAGCAGATCAGGCTGCGCAGGATCAGCAGCTAACGATGCTGTTCGACCTGCAAGATTTTCTCAATGAAGTTTTTCTTCTACTTGACGCTGTAAGTATCAGGCATGTTATCTTAATTCGTCTATTAAATATTAGACAATACAATAATATAGAACCCAATTTTTAAATGTTAAACAATAAAAATATATGTATATATAATAAAGAAGCACATGCATACTACCTTAAGCACTAGGATTCCCTGTGTCGTGGAGGCAAGTCTCTTTCATAACTAAAACTACAATGGTACAAACAAAAAGAGAGTAGGTACAGTAAGGATTACATTAAAGAAACAAATAATAATTTAAAGTTATATAAAGAGCGATGTTTTGGCATTTTATTTGCCTGTGACGTCCCAATTTGCATTTTTTTAAACGCACATGCCATGTGCTGTTTACACACCAAGGCCGCCGGCCCGGATGCACAAACCCGACCGGCGCCAGATTTTAAATCAAGGCCAAAGCCGCATTAAGCCGCCGGGCTCGTGCCACCGGGCCAGTGGCTTTGGTGGTGACACCTTTACATACATAATATGTATGACGGTTGCAGATTGTGAAGTAATAAATTGTTTTGCGACAAAGAGACTGATTAATAATGAAATTGCTTTAGTTTCACAGGAAAATACAGGAGTTGGCGGAACATGATCCACACTCACATCTATATACCAAGTTGAAGGAGGAGTATTTCCAACACGCCAAAGACCACCACTTGAGGGTGGTGCTGCTGCACCTCGCCCTGGCCAGACTCTTCCAGTATATCGACAGCAGCGCCGCCAGAGTCAAGGATGGTTTCTACAACTACGTCCAGCAACATCCAGAGGAAGTGAAGAGGGACAAAGAAGAAATCGAATTCGTCATGAACGTTCTAGATCCGTTGCGTTGGAAATAAAACATTTTACTTCCAGTTTCAACTCTTTTTAGGTATCTGCCTTTATTTCTTTGCTTAAAATTGGTCGGATGAAATGAAACTAGTGTTGAAAAACAAAAATATATTAATTATATACACTATCTACACTTACACACTAAAACATACGTTACCGTATAGTCACCACTTTGGTATCATTACCACAAAATCGTTCATAATAACTAGGTATTAAAACTCATGACATGACGCAGGCAATGCCGGAAGTTAAATTGATTTCCTTAAGCCTTATAATAAAGTCATTGACATATCACTAAAAGAGCATTTGGTGAATACTCTTATAATTAGTAATGGAATGTTTATTTATATTGTATAGGTTAACTAAACTCGTTTCGTCTATTGTACTTGGCCTTATATTTATCAATAATTTAACTTGAACATAACAGTATTTTAATTTAATTTGGTTGACAACAACTGTATAAAATCAATTCAGTTTTGTGGATACTAAATAATTCTTATGATATTACAAAATAAATACAATGGACGTCTTAAATCTTCTAGTACCACCTGACTGTCACCAGACAAGTATTCTTAACACTTGTACTTCTTTCGGACGTAAAATTTGGACCATACTAACTATATTTTGTAAGTACTTAAATGCGTACAGTCGTAGATACAGAATTCATAAGCTTTACGCGTGTTTCAAAATAACGTCAAATAAGTAGAGACTATTGTTTTCAATGTTTACTTTTACATGTTTATTACCCTCTAAAAATTCACTACTTTTAACGTACAAGTAAGGTAATATTGACATATTACTACTTACTTTACATTCCTATATAGAGAGTACAAGTAAGGACTTGTACTCTCTATATAGTATCTCTCTCTATATACTGAATGTAAAGTATTTTGTGATAGGTCGCGGGGCTCGGATTCAGATGCTAACTGCGCTGTTATTGATCAATACTTAGCGTGATATGCGGTTATTGGTTGCCGCGCAAAGTTATGACAACCGAGTCCAATTACGCGTAGTGAAAATATGGACTAGGGGGTCATAGGCAGGGGTTTTGGGGGTCCAGGTACTAGAAGGTCACGCCTCGGTCTCGAGGTCGGCCTCGATCTCCTCGGGGGTGCGCAGGTCGATGGCGAATCGTTTCTTCAGCGCCGAAGGTTTCTCCTCGATTTCTGTAATACACAACATAAGCATAAAATATCTATTATAAAACCAAAGATTACATTTGGTTATAGTACAGTGGGGTAGTAGAACTGCCGAAAGCAGAAATTGTTAAATAAAAAAAATGTACCTAACAAGTAGAGATTGTGTTGAAATCTTTTACATTACAAATAATTTCGAGCTGGTAGTTTTTTTTTATAATAATAGCTATTATTAAAAAGTAGAGACTACCATTTTCTTTCAAACAAGACTACTGGAGTTATTTTATAGTGCCCAACTGTGTGTAGTGTGCGTAATACACAAAAGCAATAAACCAGTGGTACGAAATAGAGTTAATACAAGTATTACTTTAATTATAATAATGTATATACCAGATAGTACCCCGTAACACTAGTTCTACTGATACGTAGCACATAGCCCCGTGCTGCCGTGCATAGCCCGTACCTGGCGCAGCCTGCAACTCCTTGACCCTCCGGGAGTAGTCCTGGAAGGCGGCCGCCAGGGAGTAAGTGAGCCGTCGCGCCGAATTCCTGAAATAAATTGTTCCTATTTAGTTTATAGAGGCCTTATGTTTTGGTGTTTTTTTCTTATATTTTAATTTTCATATTTTTCAAAAAGTTATTCTGCTTTTGGACCGAAACATATTTTATACAAAAAAAAAACCACGAAACCTGATCGTCAGATAACGTTTGTTTGTCGAATAAACATGACGTGACTTTGATATTGGTTTTATACAAAATCTGTCACAGTTACATATTTATACAGTATACCTCAGATAGAAGTTATCAGACGATTGAAAAATCAGCCCTTAATAAAATAAAAATCGCAATAAAATCTGAACAAGCATTTTTCGGAAAGATCCGTTCAAACCTAGCCCGCCGAGAAGAACCGGCGTAAGAAACTCGCACAGGGCGAAAATTTTTAATTATTACAAGCGAAACATAAATATATGAATGAAATTCATTTCGGTGCATAATGTTGCTGCATACAACCGTAATTACATTGCATGCATAGTAAGTGATCTCACGGTGCACATCATAACTGCCAAAAAGTGAGTCATGTTTGGTTAACATCAACCCTTGCACAATAAAAATCTCAAGATATCGTGGGAACGTATATTGAGGTCGTTCGATAGTGTCAGTGGCTGACAGCACCACCTGACCGGCGACGCCGTTGCGACAGGGCTTATCTCCGGATATGATGAGAGATCGATAAAGCGAACTACTTCTATCGTTAGGCAATTGACAGGTTGCGGGGAACGAAACTGATAGCAGTTTGGTTGAGAGGAAACCTACCAGTCACCCAAATTATATATTATAGTCAGGGTTCTCCCATACATTGTTTTCACTTGATTAGTATCAAGCAAACTTTTCGTGAGTACCTTCATTTTGATGAGTCGCCCAAGAATTTCTTGGACGGAACTCTTGTTTGTGGTATTTTATTAACTTGATACTAATCAAGTGAAAACAGTGTATGGGGGAACCCTGACTGTTAGAAATATCAGATAATTAAAATGCATAAAGGTGGTTATAATTTTATCGTTCCGATGGTCGGACCTCAAAAGCCCTGACATAACTGCGACCCTATTGGATTTATAGAGAGGACTCTTCGCGTGACCGTTACATAATGTGCTGAATGTCGATTCTGATTCTTACGATGGATGTTTGTTACTCTTTCACGCCTATACGCCTCCGTTATCTAGTGGTTCAGAGCTTAGCTCTCGACCTAAAGGTCGTGGGTTCGATTCCCGCGAATTGGAACAACAAAATATGCGGTTTTCAAGTTTGGTTTGACAATGTAGGCTGATCACCTGATTGTCTGACAAGAAAGATGAACCATGCGTCGGATGGGCATGTAAAAAGTCGGTCCTGCGCCTGATCTCACGCCCGTCGTCGTTTATCCGTCCCACTGGGCTACGGGAGTTAAGGAAGAGAGAGTGCTTCAATGTATTGCGCACACACTTGGGATGGATTATGATCTTGGGGCATTTCTCGTACAAACATGAAAGTCAAAAGTGAGTCTTTCAGCACGGGTACTTTCACAGTATACTTACTCTACATAGGAGGCACATACACACTCTAAAGTGATTATCACTCATTTATTTTACACCTTGTATAATAATATATTTTATATACTTTAGATGATAATTTATCGCCTTCAACATTATATTAGATGTTACTGCAATAATTAACGGCGTTAAATATTAGAGTGGCCTCATGACAAGACGTTTGAACATGCTGACCATGAGCCGGATGTAAATAAGTGTGAAAGAAAGTAAAATTATATCACTTGCAAAATGATCTAACATTACTAATGTTTAGTGAAAGGCGTGCAGTGATTTTTAAATGAATTTATAGTAATTAAGATTTCGTTTCCGATACCAGTAAATTTATGTAAACATGTTACACAATTATCATTTATTTATCAATTAACAAATCAGATTTCCGTCCTTGCGTTATCGAACCATATTAGTCATTATAGGGCAAAACACAATATTACATAAAATAAAATAAAAAATAGGAAAGGCATAACCAAATCACTGAAGCCGAAATCGACTCTGTTTATTATTATTATTACATTAAACGAATAAGAGTCTCGGCTATTTGGCGGATGAATGACTCAGTTATGGGCCTGTACCAATTATCCTGATTCATGGAAAGTCGAGTTAAGATTGAGATGAGAGAAAGATGAGGAGGGGTTGAGATAACGACGAACTAATGAGCAGTATCGATGTATTTTTATTAAGATCTAGTGATTTCAGAGCAGCATTATATTGTTAAGACATCAACTGCAGCCGTCCATGGCTTAAACTGATATGATGATAATAACTCAGTCACTTTACGTGTCAGAGATTCTATTCTAACCCAAACCACAAAGTAGATATATAACAGAGACACGACCTAGTACTACTGGGTATAATTGTTTTCTTCGATTTCCAATAGATAAAGGGTGACATCCAGGCACTTTCCGAAAACCGCCATCTAGCGCCACTATTTGAAAATACTAATTACTAATTTCGATCCGTATCTTCTTCTTAATTAAGGAGTTGAATTTAGCTTAAGGTGATGTTACGCATAAAATATGCTTATCTTTATTTTAATGTCAATATTTGTACTTAAATCGGCATATTTACACTTTATAATTTACAAACGTTTATAGTAGTGACACCTATGGCATTTTTTTAGTATAAAACATAAATTGTATGGCATCCCATACAATCTAAAACATAGATTGTATGGCATCCCATAGAATCTATGTTTTATACTAAAAAAATGTAGGTCATGCCCAAACTGAAATCTATCGTGGGCTATATCAATCAAACCGACCTGGATTCACAAACGAAGGCGTGGCACTCGAAAGGGTTCAGTCCCTTTACATCCGCGTTGTCCTTCACGATGATCATGGAGAAGACCCTGGTGTACACCAGATCCTGGACTCCATACGAGATGGACTCTATGCTGAAGAAGACCGCCATGTGGTCGAACTCATTCCGGGTGCCCTGGTTGATGGTCTCCAGGTGCACGCCGTCTACTGTGATGGTTAGTTTCACTATGGGTAGGATCTGACCTGAAAAAAAGATAACGGATTGCTTAGTTAACACCTCATGTCTAGATCAACTTATTTAAATAAGGACGACCAAATTTTGGATGACTTATATATATATGGAAATCTTTACAAAATCCAGAGGGCTGATTCAAGATGCCATCGCTTTTTAGCGCTTAGGAAGTTCGATACCAACATGTATGGGATTTGACGTAAGCTTCGCTAAATGACATAAGATGTCGCTTGTCGCTAGTGAATCTTGTGTCAAACCCCATAGATTTTGTTTTCGAACTTCGTAAGCGATATATAGCGATGGCATCTTAAATCGGTTGCCAGGTTTTTTAACTATAATATGTATTACGTTCCATTTAAAATTAAATGTATATATTAAAAACTGCCTTATAATAACGGTTGGTACGAAATAGTTACGAAAACTCTTTCACGTTATAAAATCTATTTCAAAAGCGGGCGATCAAATAACTCAGCTCATTCTCTCTTCGAAAATTAACAAATTTATTATAATTTATTCTGTATAATATATTTCTTACATGTACCAAAGTTACCGTTTTACAACATTCCGCAAGCTACCTACTGCTAACAATAATGCATTGGAAATAAAAAAAATGCTGGACGTGAAATATCGGAGTTATTTTAGGCAAAGGCAAAATAATATATTATAAACTTATAATTTTATTTCTACTGTCTACTCAGAGGCTGCGCAGACGGCTTTCCCTCCATCTGGCTTTGTGCCTGTGTGTCGTATGCTTCCACATAATATAATGTCATAGCTTCTATTTTAACAGACTAAATCCCGATTTCACCAACGCATGTTAGTGTTAACGGCTCGTTAAATTACCATGCCTTCTCATTCATTGATAGGAATTACGAGAGGAACAACATGATATTTAACGACGGATTAACTTTAACATTGCTTGGTGAAACACACCTTAAGTCCCGATTTTACCAACGCATCTTAGTGTTAACGGCTTGTAAAGTTACCATGCCTTCTCATTCATTGATAGTTAATTACGAGAGGAACAACATTATATTTAACGAAGGATTAACTTTAATATTGCTTGGTTAAACACGCCCTAAACTCTAGAAAGTCACTGACAGTCCGTCGTCTGCTCCTTAAGAGCGTGCATTCAATTTACGACGAAGTATCAGTTTTTCGGTGTTTTTGACTGCCCCTCACACGCATAAAATAACTAAATTAAATAAAACAATTAGAAATATATGAAGATAAACTCTTTATTTTGGACATCATTTTATAAAATTAAAGTTTTAAGTAGTACATTTGAGTAAATTTAAAGATTTCGGAACGCCGAATCGCAAAAATGCCGATTTTAGCTCACTTTGATAAAGAAAATAACAATTAAATCGTGTTAATACAGTTTAATTTCTATTTTTATAAAAATGATTATAAAGTCCTTCAATGAAATATTGATAAAAAATTAAAAATATATGTATTGTTAACTGCATAAAAAATCTTTTAAAAATGACATAATTTACGTTTTTCAGTGCTGTATTTCTACTGGAAAAACTAAATTTCTTCGATGATATTATTTTTATAATTGATAATCATACTATTGGTAAGTTGACACTATTTTTTATTTAATTAAAAAACGATGTTTATCCCATTATTCAATTTTTTAAAAATTACTTGTTTTCAACCAAGCGCACGCGTCGTGTAAATCGCGATCTATTTAGTACCCGCTGAGAATTCGTGAGGGGAGGCCGTGTCGCTCTGCGCGGGACCATCAAAGTATAAAGGTTCACCGACCTGGTCCGCTCATGGACTTATAGTGCGACTACGCAGAATTGACGCTTTGCCGAGCATTAATATTTTTATGAGAAATGGGGGAAATTTACAGAGATTATATTATGTCGATTACAAAGTTCATAATATTTATATAGAAAAAAAAATATTAAGAGGTTACCACAAAAAAGGTGTGTAATTTGTTCAGACTTTATTTATAAAATTTAAAATTTATATAATAATCATCATCAGCCCCTGTGTGTCTGTTTCTCATATCGTAGCTCCTAAATGCATCACAGATTTTGATGCGGTTTTCTTAAGCAGAAAGCTGGTGTGATTTATATATTTAAAAATTATACTAATCATCATCAGCCCCTGTGTGTCAGTCTGTAATATCACAGCCCCTAAATTAATCAAAAGATTTTGATGTCAATTTCTTTTGTTGAGAGCTGATGTGATTTGTATATTTAAAAATTATACTAATCATCATCAGCCCCTGTATGTCTGTCTGTAATATCACAGCCCTTAAATTAATCAAAAAATTTTTATGTCAATTTCTTTAGTTGAAAGCTGATGTGGTTTATATATTGAAAAATAATACTAATCATCATCAGCCCCTGTATGTCTGTTTGTTATATCGCAGTTCCTAAATGATTGACAAATTTTGATGCGGTTTTTTTTAGTTAAAAGATGGTGTGGTTCATATATTATTTAAAAATTATACTAATCATCATCAGCCCCTGAGTGTATGTCTGCTTTAATGTAACTGTCATCAATATAACCGAGTATCTGGGGGCACGGCAGTGCTTCTGTCAACTTGAGCACGGCCGTACCATCAATTTCTCGTAGCAGTTTAGGCCATTTTCAACTCCCTATAACTTTGTTGTGGATTAAAAGAAGCCTTCATTTTTAGTTACTAGGAAAGCATTGTACAAACACAGTATATTTCAAATGTAATTCAATTTGAAACAGAAGTTACATAATTATAACTTGTCAAACTCCTTACTTTTGTCACTGACTCAATCACTCACTGACCGATCATCAAAAGTATTAGGCACTTCTAGCAGACATAGAAGCTTCACATTTGGAATACAAGTAGTGTTTAGTGTATAAATAAGGGAAAAACCTAAAAAAATATTTCTGTAGAATTATCTAGACTAACTGCATAATTAACTTTGTAATGTCATTTAAATGTAGAGGATTACAAAGCTGTATTTGCCCTTTTGACAAAAACACGCGTTTAGTAAATCTTCTACAAAAAGAACTGAGATCCCATCAAAAACATATCTTGTAAAAATTGCCAAGTCTCGCTACTTAGTTCTTCTACAGTAAAAACTTGTGAGATACATGTTATGCCGGAAAAAATGTACATTACGGTCGGTCGTGTTGGCGGCTGCAAATTTTATGGCGAATAGAGCTTTATGTAAGGAGTCACTAACCAAAATTAAAAGTTGCGGCAACTCCTAGTTTTTTAGTTTTTGAAAAAATAAAATTCGTATTTTTGTATGAATATTCGACTACTTTTGACGTAATTTTGACAGTTTTTTTTATATAGCGCCAAAAGCCATTTTTATTCTAGTTCAATCACCTATTTTTCTTAACTAGATAATCGGGCAGAATTACGTCAAAAGTAGTCGAATATTCATACAAAAATACGAATTTTATTTTTTCAATAACTAAAAAACTACGAGTTTCCGCAAGTTTAAATTTTGGTTAATGACTCCTTACATATAGCTCTATTCGCCATAAAAATTGCAGCCGCCAACTCAACCGACCATAATGTACATTTTATCCAAATAATCTTTAATTTTATTTCATTTTCATTCAATAATCAGACGGTTGCAAAATGCTAGTTAGTATAGTGACAACATTTTTGTCACTGAAAAAAGCATGTCCATCCCGACTACCCACTAAAAATTGGTATTTTAGTACATTTTAGTGGGTAGTCGGAAGTGGGTCAGTAAAATATTTAGGGACAAACATTTCTGGACATCAAAGATGAAAAATAAATAACTTGGTATATTTTTATTAAAATTAGGTTGTTGAATTTTTTATTCTCATTACTCACTTATCCTAAATTATAAATGTGAAAGTTTGTTTGTTTGTTCGTGTGTTTGTTTGTTACTTTCTTCACGTCTCATCTACTGACCAACCACCATGAAACTCTTTTCACACAATCATCGCGAAAGTTATTCCCGACGGTTAGACAGTAACGCGGACTGAGCCGCGGGCGATTACTAGCATGTCGAGTATGTATAATTTGTATTTTATAACTTAAATACCATTTAATTTTATAGAAGTATTGAAATGGTAGGTAATATTAAAATTCATTAGGATCAAACTACCAATATTACTCGCGCGCGCTACGTACGCTCGACCTAGCGTTAACCCACACATGCGTGTTGTTATGCGTCTGTGTGAGTCGATATCGTCTCTCGCGGCGATTTCGACTTGATGAAATTTGATTGCGCGCTCTTAAACGGATCAATCAATCTCACATCAAAAGTGGTTTATCGCCTCCGTGGTCAAGTGGTTCAGAGCTTCGCTCTCGACCCGGAGGTCGTGGGTTCGATTCCCGCGTTGGATCAACAAAAAATGTTGTTTTCAAGTTTGGTTAGGACAATGCAGGCTGATCACCTGATTGTCTGACAAGAAAGATGATCCATGCGTCGGATGGGCATGTAAAAAGTCGGTCCTGCGCCTGATCTCTCGCTAGTCGTGTCGGTTTACCGTCCCACTGGGTTATGAGAGTAAAAGGAAGAGAGAGTGCTTTTGTGTATTGCGCACACACTTGGGCACTATAAAATAACTCCTGCGTAGCTGGCCTGGTTTCAATGAAATCGGCTACCGACACCGAAATCGGTGAGGGGAGCTATATTTTTTTTTGTCAAAGGGAATAAGTAGATGTACCTGGTGGGAGCGCCTTGGCTGCTGCGACCATGAGGTCCACCGGCTTCCTCGTGTGCTTGATGCCCCATAGTCCGCGCGCGTCGCTCTGGCCTAAGTATTTCACCTGGAAACATACAAGGACTAAGTAGTCACAATTATGTATATCTATTTTAATACATTATCAGCATATAGTAAACATGAAAAATGAAATAAATCTTATCTTATCAATATCTGTTCGTATTTTTATACAGTCAAGCTACTATTTCAATGATATGTGTTTAGCATACAGTACATAGCGCCTTCTAATAAAGTTCTTAAATTTTCTTAATGTCCCTCAGAAATTATAGTATCTCTGTACGAGGTGTAAAATAAATGAGTGATAATACTTTCATGTTTGTATGAGAAATGCAACAACATCATAAATTTTCCCATAGAATAATAAAAAAAAGTCCCTCTTTAAGCGCTGGTACACACCCTAAAGTATTATAACTCATTAATATTATAACCTGTATAAATAAGAGACAATATATATCTTAATCTTCATTAAAACATTGTAATGTATTTGTTATGAATAATTATTTTCAATTTAGAATCTATACTAATATTATAAAGTGGAAGAGTTTGTTTGTTTAAACGCGCTAATCTCAGGAACTACTGGTCCGATTTGAAAAAATCTTTTTTGTCGGATAGTCCATTTATAGAGGAAGGCTTAAGGCTCTATAATATTACGCTGAGACCAATAGGAGCGAAGCGTCAGTGAGAAATGTTGCCAAAACGGGGAAAATTTCCGTGATGTGAATGCGAACGCTGCATAAACGGTTTAAGGCTAGGAATAACCGCAACTAGCGCCACTCTTTTTAAAATAAATTTTACAATGACACAAAGATCTTGTTAAAAAAAGTAATCGGTTCAAACTTTAAGTAAATAGTTAAACTAATTTATTGGCATTTAATTACAGCTCTAAATCCTATACTGTATTTACTCTCATAAGTAATAACTAAAGTGGCCGTTTTATTCGCGTCGCGGTGTGTACCCAGCACGAGTTAAACTATTTTAAACCATGAATATTCAAATGTGGTGAGATCATGTAAGATGTAGATAGGCTACCACAGTCCAACAACATCGGTGGAACAATACATTAGGCGCCGCTGGAGCATGCAGGCGGGCAGGCGGACGTGACGTCATGTGATTATATCTGGATTATTGTGCTATATTTGGAGATTTGGAAAGATGATTGCATGTATACTCTATTCATTTGAATTAAACGAATGTCTGAGGCTCGGTGGCTAGCGGCGCTCTCTAGGTTCGCATCCCGCAAGGGACGAAAAGTTTGCCAATTTGGAATTTATATGATTTAAATATATATTAACTTATCAATTAACAAATTTAAAAAAGTAGTCTAATGCTTATTATAGAGTTAATGATTTTATTGACGATTGCACACCTTGTGAATAAGATTGCCACCAGCAAAGTTTTTTTTTTTGAGTACACTCAATGTATTTTGACTATTGTTTTATTATATAGATTAAGATTTTGCATGGTTTTTATAGCAATTAATGTTCACAATAACACACAACTTTTTATTCAGACTTTATTATGTTATTACAAAATAGTAACTATGTGGATATAAAATATATTTCGGTACAAAGTAGATAATAAAGGTTTCGGGTAACACGAGTTCTCAAAATATTGAGCATGGGCCAGATTGCCGTGGTGTGAAGTGAACAGTTGTTGTGGTAGTGGCGGTGATAGTACTGGTAGTAATGTACTTGACACGATGTAAGAGTGATGCGGGTTTTCACTTTTCATGGCAATAATAATAATATATGTTATTGAATGTACCTACCGTAGGTTCTTGATGGAAATACATATTATTGCACTTTTTTCCACTTTATTAGTTTTTTTACAAGTTATATAAATAAAATACACGACCGGTTTTGACATAGTCATCATCACCTGATGATGACTATTTAGTGTATTATTACTACATAATAATAATAATAATTAATTTTTTGCTTGCTATAAGGCTACCCGTGTGTTCTTTTAACAATGTTTTAAAGTAAAAAAATGGAAGCTGTAACTTTCCTACATTTCAGAAGTACCTAAGTGTAAACTTTAACCCCTTTACTTCCGAATTCCGATACATAAGAAAATCACTTGACAGACAAGGACAAAACATTGAATAGCTTATCCAATGTGTAAATATATCTTAGTAAGGGGGAGGATTTAAAATTAGAACAGACTTGATACGGTTACTATATTTGCGATAACTTTTATCAAGTTTATCTTGTCACTAGTCCAAGGACGACTAAAAACAACGAAGTATTTGTTCCGTCATCGTGTATTAACATTCGATAAGTTCAGGCACTATATCACAAATTTTACGGGGGGGGGCTACCATGTTTAAATATCTATCGACGCTTGTGTTACAGGTGCCAGACAACGGAAATATATTAAATACTTTTATACTACACACATATTTAAGATTATATATTATGTATAATACACAAATTCAATAAAACATCCATAACAAAGGAACATTGAAAATTTTTTGTTCCCTCGGCGGGATTCGAACCCGCGACCTCCAGGTTGAGCACCAACGCGCTACTGCGCTACAGAGGTCATAAAAGTTATGTTTGTTATATAGGTAGTTTTGATGTTATTTACATATTTAATATTTAAATACAGCAAGCAAGGACGTTGCGCAGGATGCAGCGGCATAAGGTGGAAGTTATGAAGCCATTTCCGGAAATGCTTATCCTGGGAAGTGGGGACACTACACCACTCGCAGTGTTTAATGTCGTCTTTATTGCAGACAGATTTAGTTTTTGCATAAGTCGAAGATATCAATCAATGTCCTTTAGGCTACACTCACATTGGCTCAAAGTTGAAGCGTTGAGCTATTTATCTCTTTTATTTATATATAGCGAGCGTCGCCGGCGAGAATAAGATTTAGGTACAGACCGACTTTTTTACGCTGATCCGTATGGATCATCTTTCTTATCAGACAGTCAGAGCCCCGATTCTCGTGCCATGGACTTTCTTTCGAAGCGGGACAAACTGACTATTGAATCGGGGCCCCGGTGAGCAGGGGCCTTTTTCTTTATCCTGGTTAGTTTTAAAGTAATCCACCTAAATAAATATAACATAAAACACAAAAAGCAGTTGAGATTGAACTGATTAGATTCTCGAATGTGTCGAGAGTAAGCCTGCGGCATTGTCTGAACCAGACTCGAAAACATTATTCTGAGCTAGGACTGAACCTACGACCTCAAGTGCCAAATTCTAACCACTACACCAAACAGGTAGTCAATTAAAAGTGGCATTACTTTCTCAAATAAACTTAACGATAGTATAGAAAGCGTTACGTATAACGCAACGGAAGGATTTCGTCGCGTCACTGAGGAAGCAGTTAAATCAAATAATAACTGTCAATGACTTGGTGTTATTTATGCAATATACACTTTACGTCATCAATATACAACATGAATCATTAAATTATATAATTGTATTTAATTTAAATAACGACATTTATCTAATAAGATATTTCTGCGACTTTATTAGGTAGGCAGTATAGTAATTATATAGTACACGACATTAGTATGTATTTCCCCCATCTATTAATAAGTGGCTAGTGGCTACCCATTTGTTACGTGAGCATATGTTTAGAAGTCACTCCCTAATTAGTTTTGCCTAATAAATGAATGGCCCATAATTCAATGTTGCTGTCTTTGTCAGTCAAGTGTCTTTTCCAACGTGTCCAATAGACTGCAATATTGAGAAGATGGCTAAGCTTACGACTAAATAAGGGTTAAATACTTCATATCCAGATTTTTTTTAATGATGTGAAATAAGTTTATGAAGTGATGCCAACTCCCCTACAGTTTGTTTCGTAGTAACACTTATGTCGAACACTATCCGTAAGTGTTTCGAACAATTAATTATATTAGCTTAAACATTTTTATCTATTTATTTATTTATTAACACACAATACCTATCTACAGGTTACCTAATGCATTAGACAAATGAAAATAATTTTACTAAACAATATACTGTAAACTTAAACATAATATAGTAACATTACACAGGGGATTTATTGGAGAAGCATGATGAGCATTCGATTCTCGTTCCATAAATATATAACGTATAACCTTTAATTTTTGCTGATATTACTCGTCTATTCAATTGCGTCTAAGCATCTCAGCACCAGCACCAGCACCAGCACCAGCACCAGCGCCCGCGCCGTCGCTGAGAGCAAGTAGTCGCACATAAAGAATCGAAATAAAAAAAGGGAAACCATGTTATTTACTTATTAAACAAAGAAAAATTTTGGTAATATATATTGTCATTGCTTACGTTACATTGAACCCTAACGTTAGTTTAAACATATCCCAAGTAAAAATTACACCGTATATAAGAAGTCTATTTCGTATTTCTAGCCAAAGTTAATATGTCACCAAAGTACCTACTTAATACAAATTGCAACAATATTACACTGTTACATAAACTTGCGAAAGTGATTGGCGATGCAACGTGCTATGTATAGATCATCGATCATTATACATTAACTTATAATTATCATCTGTTGGCTGTCCACCGGTAGTTTAGAGGTTGTCGTGTGACTTTTGTCACTATAAAGTTATGTACCTTTCCTCCTTAGTATATAATTGTGTGTTTCAGATATTGAGTAATCATATCTGCTCATAAACATAAAAATAGGCTTTTTAATTTTTATCCGTCATTATATTATTTGTAAATAACAAAGAAAAATTTTATTTCCGAATAAAACTTAACAAGTTCAACCCTAACCCGTCGAGAAGAAACGGCGTAACAATTTATACAAGGCGCGAAGTAACCACTTTTTAAATTGTGTAGCGCCGGACACCGGCGGTTTTAAATGTCGCATGGTTGCATACAATAATAAATATATACAACAAAGTCAGCCAGCCAGGAACGACTGGTCTATAGCTCTCAGCCCGGTCTACTACTGCGACCTTCTTTCCTCGGCGGCACACTTCGGAAGACTACGGCTACAAACATAGGTTTAAAAGTGGACTAGAGAGAGAAGAACGGTTGAATAAAGGCAACCTAGGACAAGAACCAAGATAGTTGAACCAGGACGATCTAGACTTAGGGACAAACAGAAAAAGAGTAAATAACTTGTAGGGAATCAAGAATTACGCACCTGAAGGGAAGTGCCCGAGACAATAGCGCAATCCCATGTTTCGGCCCGTATAACCGGCCGGTGGAGGAATCTATAACTCTATACGTTTGGCTCCCAAACCAGAACACATAAATGACAATATAATGCTGTCGGTAACGGTGCAATACACAAACACAATGATACACAAATTTGTTCGAATGTAATCTTTTTGTTTAGGTTTAAATTGAACTACAGTCCAGAATAACAAAGACAGTATGTATAGTGTATATCACGCCTCAGTGGTCTAGTGGTTCAGAGGTTGGCTCTCGACCAAGGTCGTGGGTTCGATTCGTTGGAACAACAGAAAATATTGTTTCCAAATTCGGTTAGGACAATGCAGGCTGCTTAAATTGTCTGATAAGAAAGATATTCCTTGCGTCGGATGGGCATGTAAAAGTCAGTCCTGCGCCGGTTCTCTCGCCAGTCGTGTCGGTTAACCCGTCCTGGGTTATGAGAGTAAAAGGAAGAGAGTGTCCTTGGCACTATAAAGTGAAACCAAGCCAGCTATGGTTTCGACGACGAAATCGGCCTCCGATACCGAAGTCGGTGTGGGCAGTTATCATCATGACGCAACATGAGCAGTGAACCAAAAGGTCATCGAATAGCTTGTTCCATGGAAAGTGACAGTGGTAGAGCTGCGGAGATGCGTATGTAACTCCACCAATTACTGCACATCAGCCAGATGACCGCACGCGCCACTTTCATCGTTGCGTAAGTGCTTTCAATCGCGCCCGCCGGTCATTAGTACAGTACGTGTGCTACCGGAGTTAGAGAATATAATTTAATATATTCAACACGAAAAGAAACTAGTGAGATATCACAGCTATAGGCTGGTGAGGAGCAAGCCAGTTGGTCGGATCGTTCACGTATGTTTAACTGACTGCCGAAAAAAGAAGGATGTTCTCAATTCAGCCGGTTTTTTATGTATGTACACCGATTACACCCGATGACGCAGAACAATATGTTCAAATTATAATAACAATATGTTCATAAGTTGATGATTGATTGGTAAATAAAGACTAAAATAAAAATTACAAGTCCAAGCTATGTATTTTTTTTATCTACTAGTATATATATACTACACCAGACGCCTATATGGAAATAATTAGGAATACTATGTAGTGTAGTACATATGTAGGACAAACGACACAAATGATCCTGTTTTAGGCAGCTGCTTCCCTGCAATACTAAACCGATTGCCCTGAAATTTTGCGCGCAAATACCTTGCGCCAGTCTAGGTTCGTTAAAAAACCCTGAGTCAGCTCATAATTCTCCTATTTTATTTAATTTATTTATCGGGCATGTACTAAGTAGCGCTACAATCCTAAATCGCGCTATCGAAGTGTTCTAACTTCAATAGCGCGATTCAGGATACTTCTGTTTTTGTGATGAAATCTGAAAACTACTACAGTGGGACACCTTTCTCGATTGCTAGTGGATCGAAACAGAGATAGGAGAAGATCCAAGCAGGAAGAAGGAACAGCTGTATGGACGCTACCTCAATTTTCTTACAATAATCGATAACGTTAAGAATAAGTCTTAATTCGCAATTATTGTTCTTCAAAGTTTCAAGGTGATCCCGTAATATTGGATAAGGTTTTTAATAAAACAATTCATAAAATATCTCATCAGTTGTGATGATGATGAACAGTCCCCTGCGTCCGCAGTAGATGAGGTCAGATCTTTTAACACTCGTAGTACTAATTGGTCAAAAACTGCACCGTGACTCATATTTGGTTGATTGTCATTTAACATAGTGTCAGAGTATTGTACAATATCCGCAATGAATATTATTATTACGGACGACCTCTGTAGCTAAGTGGCGATCGTAGGTCGCGGAGGTCGCAGTTTCGAATCCGTGATGATCATCCTTGTTGAAAAGACATTACAAGTTTTCCCGTTTTCGTAATATCGTAAATCCGTTGCCTGTCACTCTTAACATATTCGATACTTATCATGGGGCCAGGTCACTCTCCAAACTGAATCGATTTTGATTCAGATTTGATCGTGCCGCGTACTCCCGAATAAATTGACGTTTGTTTATTTTGATTTTCAGTCGATTGATATGGTCCGGAGTACAAAAAGTTACGATCTAACGTTTTTTTTTATCCTAGTTAGTTTCAGTAATCCACCAAATAAAACACCAAAATACGTTGAGATTGACCTTATTCGATTCTCGATTGTGTCGGGAGTGAGCCCGCTGGGTAGATATGGGCGCCGCGCCGGATACGCCGCGCGATATCGGTCGGCGCCGCCGCCGCCGAGGATCCAACTTAGAGCGCCGAAAAGTTCTTGTGGCGTTTTTTTTCCCTATGAAAATGCTGACAATTCCTACTACCAGCACGCCAAATTACCGTCTATTGTATCTATTACGCGAAAGGGACTACTAGATAGTATGTTTACATACGCGCCGAACATCTCGTGGTGTCGTTTCACTAAGATTAGTATAAATTTTGCGCCGCAGCGCCTCCAGAAAACTCTAGGTAATAGTATAAAATTTTGGTAAATATTTAAGCAAATTACAGCATAAATGTAGCAATATTGAGGGACCATTAATTATGATAACTTCACCGAGTTTCCACACCGACGCCCACGGGCCGGCGCACGAGATGTAAGCAGGCGTTTTGTTCTCGCAATACATTCGCTTTCGATCTCTAATCGTTATAATAAAACTGATAACTAGTTGATCTACGTTTATTCGTATTCTCTACTAAGTTAAAAAATAGGTAGTTCATTTATACAGTACTCTCCGAGCAGTAGATCATTTACACAGTATTCTCCGAGCGAAGTACTCTTTAAATACTGTAGTGCCTGGGCAGGCAATTTTTATTTTACAGGTTATCCAAGGAGGTTTAAATGTCGCACGGGTGCCCATCAGATATGGCCTTCTCACAACATAGCCGGCCTAGTCCAAAAGAATGAGTGGTCAATATATCAGGGACCAAATGTGCGGGTTTCCTCCTTTACTGTAAGAGGGTCCATATAATATACTTGAGATCTAAATCAGTCTTATTGGTATATGCCACAATGTGGGAATCGAACATGCACCCTTTCCTGTGCTAATTAACGGTCTACCTACTAGACCACGGACGATCTCCTACAAAGTTACTACTACTAAGTAAGCGTATTTAATAAATGCGCCAAACTTCGTTTAGCTTGTATAGGTTTCGAGATTTGAGGGGGTAGTAAGGGCTGTAAAAGGTTCGTAATATCAAAGCCCGCCGTTCAGTTTTCATTGACGAGGAAACCAAGCTAGGCACAATCCCTACACCCTAGCTAGAAGTAAATAAACCAAAAGATACAAATGGTCCCATGTAGACCAGAGGTGATATAAGGTGTTACGAAGCCATGAAAAGTGGTGGTCGTAGCACTTATATTTCAGATCCATTGTAATGTAATGTAAACAAATAATATAGCCCATTTTTTAAATAAGGACTTTATGGTTTGATGATAATGTTCTCCTTGTTAGTTATGTTACCAAGTTATATATTTATCATGCAATAAAATACAACGACACTACTATTTTTGATCGAAGTTCATCTTATGTATTGCAATTTTTAGAGGACACATAGACCGACAAAAGCATTGACATTTATACATAAAAATTATGCAAGGGTATAAATTATTTATTAACGGCCTTTATGCCCAAAATGCCAACACTCTAATCGCTTCCGACCAATTTCGCCCATCCTGGCATTTTGGGAGAAAGCTGATGTTGGTACTGACTACTGGGTAATGAGTAATGACCAGGGGCCGAATTGTGGCCCACGAGCGGCCATGTTGAGGCCATGTAGAGCGGAACGTTTCGCTTGTGACCACGTTCGGGTTGCTCCATATCAATACATTATACGTCCTAACATGCTAAACACATATCTATGGACGCTTCACACCACGTAGGTCCCGTGCTAGGTGTTACGGGGAAATGCGGTGTAAAAAGAACCGTCACTATAACTTTGGCATGTGATTACACCACCTTTTTTCGTTCGAGTAATGTTTTTTTTTTTGCTTTTTTGTTATTCTGTATTTAATACTTTAAATAAAGACATATTATTTTATATTTGACTTATATTATACACTGGCTGCGCCCGCGACTTCGTTCGCGTGGTTTTTGAGTGACTTAAATCGTTTATGCTGCGCACGCAACGAAAGTCCCCAAATGTGAATAATTTTCCCCGTTTTTGCAACATTTCTCACTGACGATTCGCTCCTATTAGTCGCAGCGTAATGTTACCTATAACTTTAAGCCTTCCTCTATAAATGGACTATCCAACAAAAAAAGAATTTTCCAAAACGGACCAGTAGTTCCTGAGATTAGCGCGTTTAAACAAACAAACAAACTCTGCCGCTTTATAATATTAGTAGGTAGGTATAGATTGTAGTTTAAGTAAGGTAAGACTATCGTTTATTTGCAAATTTCTTCTATCTAGCTGGTAATGGCTTATGAAGAATTTGACTTTTTATTATCACCAGATGTCAATATGAGTTTGTCACTAGTTCCGAAATAGCCAAAGCCTTCGTTGACCCAAAGGTACATTAACCTACGAGTACTTCGTTGGGACTTGGGACACGTCACCTGTATGTATGTCTGTGTCTCACCTGGAACGTGATCGGCAGGTCGTCGACGGTGACGGGCCCCTCATGACTGTCCGCCATGGCTCACCAGCATGCCGGGGCTGGCGCTACACCTGGAACACAAACATCCATTATGTATAAACTCTGTATAGATTCAGTTTAATATAATAACTATAACTAAACAATATTTAACACTTCATAGTCCGCCTTCATTCTTTTGATTAATTTCGTTGCGGGTCCCAAGACAGATCTAGCACGTCCCTCGGGCACCCCTGATATCATATCACAGGGTTATCGTGGTTGGTTAGCTGCAGTTACCACTGTCGATGCTACACAGGAGTTACAGTGGAATGTGGTGTAGGCCATTTGCCCGTTAAAAAACCAAATAAAAAAATTGAAATTCCCAAATTGTGAAACAGTAATCGCTTACTTAATATAGATGATAAATTATAGCCAAGAACACTCTCGGGGCAGCTTTCAAACAAAAAACTTGATCAAAATCGGTTCATCCGTTTGGGAGAGATCGTCTCTCGATCGACACAGACACACACATACACATCAAACTTCCGTTTTTTTCGTCGGGGGTTAAAAATACTGATCAAATTAGCGTGCGAAACGATAAATCAATTTCTTGGCATTTTGTGTCCTGTTGTGTTTTGTTTAGAAATGTGAAATCGAATACCAGTTTTTAAATAATGCCAATATCACATTTAGTTATAAATCAAATCAAATCATTTATTATTTGCAGAAATGACTATGACTAATAGATTCATTATAACGACTGAACCCCTTTTTTAGCCCCCCTAAACAAATGGCGTATCACGGCTGACGAGCGTGGAGCACTTGCTACTCGGCAGCAGGTGATGAGGTGGGCCAACCGCCGCGGCATGTGGCGCCCAATCCATGACAGGTGGAGCGAGTGTTTTGGGGTGTGAGGAATATGATAAATAATAGCAGCTCACAATATATGTTAAATCTTACAAAATAAAATATTTTAAGATTATTCGACGACCTCCGTAGCGCAGTTGGTTGAGCGCGTTGGCGCTCGTACGAAAGGTCGCGGGTTCGAATCCCGCCGAGGGAACAAAAAAAGTTTTCAATGTTCCTGGGTCATGGATGTGTATTAAATTTGTGTATAATATAATAAAAATCCTAAATATGTGTATAGTATAAAAGTATTAAATATATTTCCGTTGTCTGGTACCTGTAACACAAGTTCTTCGGATACTTAGCACAGGGCCAGATTGACGTGGTGTGAAGCGTCCATAGATATTATTATTACAAAATGCTATCTATCTTTAAAAAACAATATCTATGGACGCTTCACGTCGATCTAGCCCCGTGCTAAGTATCCGTCATTATCCGAAAAACTTGTGTACCAGACAACGGTATTTAATACTTTTATACACATATTTGAGTTTTTTATTATATTATACACAAATGGAATACACATCGATGACTTTAGTAACCATTGTGAATGAGTTACTATTTCTAGATGTTGTTACTGCAATTAACAACATCTAGAAATAGTTGTATCTAAGAACGTTTGCATATTAATATTGAAAAAATATTTGTGTCACTTGATAAAAAACACACAAATATAATATGTGAAGCAAATCCCTTGTACCTACCCATTTTTATGAAAATTGCGCTGATGGAGAAGTAACAATTTTTCCTTGCTTACAGTTATTTGCTTACAGGGTGCAGAATGCAATTTTATTATATCACGCTTCGAAACATATAAAATTATTAAATTAAATAATAACTACAACGCGTTCACTCATCTTTATTTCAGATTCCAAATACAAATTTAACATGTTTTATTGCGATAAGACAAACCTAGAAACGTTTAAACAAATGGTTGAATTCCGACCATATTTCAAATCTGAATTATGGTCGAAATTTGACCACATTCGTAATTTTATAATTTATTTTAATTCCTTTGCAAACCTAATTCTCAATCAATCAATCAATCAAAACATTTTATTCAGAATAAATTTTTACAAAATGTTTTCTGAACGTCGAGACTATTTGATGCCTACCACCGGTTCGGGAACTAGCCCAGCGAGAAGAACCGGCGTAAGAAACTCGCATGGGGCCATCTTTTACCAAAAAGATGGAAAATTGCTCTTTTTTAAGATTTACAAATGTCAGAACTAAAACTAAATAACAAAAGTACAGTAATTTTATAGTATATAAATATAGCCTTGCAGAGGGCTACTTTATTCCCAAGGTGTGCTGTCATTCATAAAATCATTTACTGTATAGTAAGCTTTTGCACACAAACGTTCTTTGGCTACTTTCTTAAACTTATTGTTTGAAAAATTTTGAACGTTTTCTGGGATCCTATTGTATAGGCGTATACATTGGCCCTTAAACGATTTTTTTACTTTACTAAGTCTAGTCACTGGTACATCAAGTTTATGCTTATTTCGAGTATTTCTATTATGGTTTTCACTTTTCTTCTTAAATAAGTGTAATTTTTTTTACATACATTAAATTTGAAAGGACGTACTGAGAAGGTATAGTTAAGATTCCTGTTTCCTTAAACTTTTCTCTAAGTGAGGTGTTAGGGGCCAGTTTGTAGATTGCCCGAACAGCTCGCTTCTGTAGCACAAATATATTATTTATATCTGCAGCGTTGCCCCATAGCAAAATGCCATAGGACATTATACTATGAAAGTAACTAAAATACACTAGACGTGCTGTACTTTCATCTGAATATTGTCTAATTTTACTAACTGCGTATGCTGCTGAACTGAGTCTGTCGGCCAGCCTAGCAATATGAGGGCCCCACTGAAGTTTTGAATCCAATGTTATACCTAGGAATACTGCTGTATCCACTAGTTCCATACGTTCATTATTTAATAGCACATTGGTTTCAAATTGCCTTACATTTGGCAATGTGAATTTGACACATTTTGTTTTTTTATTATTTAGTAAAAGATTATTGACACTAAACCAATGTACTATCTTTGAGAGAGCATTATTTACTTCATCGTGGCATGTATTTTGTCGTTTCATATTAAAAATAAGAGACGTATCATCAGCAAATAATACTATCCCATGTTTTTCATTTATGAGGTATGGTAGGACATTTATATAAATTAAAAATAAAAAAGGACCTAAAATAGATCCTTGTGGGTCCCCCATATCTATTTTAGAGCCTACAGATCTTTTTCCATTTACCTCAACCCTCTGAGTTCTATTTGATAAGTATGATTTCAAGAGGGCGAGTGCCTGACCCTTTACCCCATAGTGGCCTAGTTTCCTGATCAATGTTGTGTGCTGCACACAGTCAAATGCCTTGGAGAGATCGCAGAATATTCCAAGAGCATCCCGCGATCCCTCCCAAGCTTCAAAAATGTTACTTATCAAATCGGCGCCTGCATCTGTTGTAGAGCGACCCTTTGTAAACCCGAATTGTTTATCATGCAAGATGTTATTGATATTAAAATGTGCTAGCAATTGATTAAGTATTATTTTTTCATATAGCTTGTTTTTCTTGTTGACTTTCCGAAAATAACTTTGTAAGTTTCATTTGGAAATAAAACGTTTTTTTTTTATTTATATATTTTACTTAGCGTTGGTAGAATAGGTATAGGTCGGAAATTAGATTCGTACTGTATATCATATTTAAATATGATTATATAGGAACTGAATAATCTGTAATTCATCGTATCAATGATAACTCGTCCTCTATCGACCATATGGTCGATAGAGGACGAGTTATCATATTATATATCGGTATATCATATTTAAATATGATTATATAGGTACTGAATAATCTGTAATTCATCGTATCAATGATAACTCGTCCTCTATCGACCATATGGTCGATAGAGGACGAGTTATCATTGATACGAGTATACCTGATAGGTATATACCTGATAGGTATATACCTATCTAATATATACCTGATAGGTATATACCTATCAGGTAAATCGACCTCAAGTATAAAAATTAAAAAGAGGTAACAGGCCAAAACAATGAGTGAGAAAAATCGATCCGCTTTTGTTTTAGCACGTTTTATAATAGATAGAGGAGATAGCGCTTATCACTGATAGTGTTATCAGCTTGACGGCGACGTGAACACACCGCGCGAACCTGATAAGGCTTACTATTGCCTGAGGTGTTTGATTATATTGTAATGTCAATTAGGATTTATGTATTTTGTTTGTTGAGGAGAGTACGAAGAAAAATATTTTTAAATCTGACATAAGACATTTTGATCGAGCGTGACAAAAATCTAAGTGGAGCCATTAAAGCAAATACGCAGTCAAAATGTAAAATATATTAAAATAGAAAAAAAACACACTAAAGATAGGTACCTACGTTGTTAATTTCGGTAGTCGTCGCTGTTCATTGTAAAAATGTATTAGCGTTGAAATTTATATACCTATGCTTCGTTCAGATGTGTGGCGCGGTCTATCTACCTATCGTTTTATAATCTAAGTTTAAAACATTACAAAGTAGTAGAATTATTTGCAAAAAACATATCAATGCTTTTTATTTGCTCAACGCTAAGCCCCATTTTTCAGATTAGGTATTTTAATGTTTTAACCGTCTTCCAAAAAATACCTAAAAAATAAGCTTTCGAAAAAACTGTTTAAAATTTTAATGATTCATTGAAGGCGCATAAATTCGTAATTAGGCACAAAAATTAAAATAATTACGTAGGTACATTTATTCAGGTCTTATTAAAGTTCAATGGATTCAGTTATGACCAATGTCCAAGATCTGACTTTTTTTTAGATCCGCTTAACGTGAAACGTTCCAAAAATTAAATAACATCAATTCCCTTTACGTGATCTATACTAAGCTCTATCCGATCGTTTTGACGTGATATCTTTTAGTGCATTCAGAGGTATGCAATTAAAATACTAATACAGGAGGTACAGTTTATTTTTTATTATAGATTTTTTTTCTTTTGCCTTTTATAATAATGTTAAAATTTATTTTATGTAGGTATAATAAAACGAAAAATTAATTAAAAATGTTGGTAAAATAATATACTGCTAAAATGAGGGTTGGAGGCCTGGTGCCTTAAAATACAAACAGGAAACTGCTTAGTTTAAGACTCCAGTCTCCCCACAAAGACTGAACTAATTATGCTAAATATTAAAACTGTAATTTGAATTATTGTGGAGAGAAAATAAACAATTTAATATTATTATTACAGTTTAGTGTACCGTCCCCATACAAATTTCTATTATACCAGTAAAGAAGAATCAAAGAACATTTAATATAAAGGACACGTATTTTTTATGACCGTACCGGGTGATGATTCATTATCTACTATCAAAATATATGTCAAGGGCAATGCGCCCGGCCGCTCCCTCCACGAGCCCTTAACAGCCCTCATTCACGGCCTACGCCAAGACTCAAGGGAGAGGGTGGTTACTACACTTTGATAGACATAAGACTGCAGCAATAGATAGGTATAATATGTTTAAACAAGAAATCACGAGTTTTTTCTTTTAACACAATCATAAAGGATTGGATGTTAATAATGTCATAGTGTATAGTAAACTACATCCTATTCAAATCTATTTTAATGTAATGTAGACGAAGAGGTTATAATATTCGACTAAGGGCCGATTTTTCAATTGTCTGATAACTTTTACCTAAGGAATAAATATGTGACTTTGACAGATTTTGTATGGAACAAACGTCAAAGTCACATGTTTATTCGGCAGTTATAAGTTATCTGACGATTGAAAAATCGGTCCTTAGTGAATGTGTCATTGTATGTTTCTATTGCACGGTATACCTATGTGATATTTAAATTGTTAGCATTATGTGTTCCATTGTTCTCTTTCGCTATTAAATTAATCAGAGAAGGAACAACAAAAGTAACGATTTTCATACAATCCTCATTACGAATACGTAGCTTGGAATTATTCCTGCTAACCACTCGGAACTGTGTAAAGTAAACGGAACGGTGATGGAACCACGAATTACTTATCACTTGTGCCACGACTGTTCTTTACTGAACTAAACCAGCGAAACAAACTCTGCAATATATTCTACGTTACAACTGATGAACAATAAGTAAAATATATTATAGTGGTAAGAATTTGAGTTTTACATCAACTGAAATTCAAAAAGTCTCATTACTCATTAGTCAGTGTTGATAGTTACTAATCTCCAGATGCAGTTAAAATAACTTATCAGCAAATAGTAGAGTCACAAGAATATATGAATATGATCACTCGTCAGTAACAGTCACAAGAATATAACAATCCGACACATACCTACTAGCGAAGTACATCGTTAAAATATTTATTTACCACAGTCATGCTCATAAAAGTTATATAAAATCGTTCGCACGTAATACGAAATTTCCCAAAATAATTACTTCTCCCGCTATTTGATAATGATAAGGGGCTTACGTAAACTGCACTGTCCTCGCGAGGAACACAACACAAAATCACAGCACTGTTTCAAACGGAACGTAAAAAAAAATAAAAAACGTGCGTCGCCGGCCGCCTCGCCGTTCGGAATACGAAAAACATTGTTCAAAATCGGTACGTACTGGTGACCAGTTTGCGCTGAACCGTGGAACAGAATACCGGAGCCCCCCCCCGCGCCGCCAGGTCTTCCGTGACGAGGGGGAGGGCGGCTCATCTCGCGCTGGTTATTACATGTGACGTGCCACGATAGAAATGCACGTGTGTCAAACGATTGTAGACTTTATCGTGTGGTAATAAAGCTGAGGCTGTGTGAGGTAGAGCACAGGTGAGTTTGCAGATTGCATATACACGAAACGCTACCAAATGATAAGAGATACAGCGTGTTTGTTTTTATGTAGACGTAAACACTAGCTGTCTCGACGAATGTGTAATGAATTAACTTTCTTCGCTACTAACATCATCGCCGATTGGATTAATCTTTGTGATGATAGTCCTCAATAAAATAAAAGATAAAAAATATCAGCGCCACCTACCGGATCGAAATATTATAATACACCTTCCTTGAGAATCACTCCATCCATGGGTGAAAAAAATGTGCAAAAGTTCTCTACATAATAATATTTATGGATCTTTGATAAAATGTAATGCGTCAGGATTCCACCTCTAATATAATTTGGAGTTAGAAGAAAGGGCCATAAATATTCGAATAAATAAAAATAGTTTCCTTTCTTTATTTAGTACCTTCTGCCTCTTTTATTTTCTTAAGTTTTAAAAATTCCAACTAAATAAGGTAACGACCGTTATTAAAGTAAAAGTGGAACACATAACAACACGCTGTATACGATTTGTATGTGTGGACGTTAACTACCTGTCGGAACAACTCAGGTGTGCCGTGTGCGTCCACCCCGCGCAGCGCGCCGCACCGCAGGTGGCTCTACCTAGCGCCACATTAAATAGATATTAGAATTAACAATACAATTTTAAAAACCTTAGGGCGTGTGTCACCAAGCAATGTTAAAGTTAACGCCATGTTTATTTATTTATTTATTTATTTATTTAATAGATACACCAACAAGGAACCAACATCATTAAAAGCTAAAATTACATTTAAACATTGCTTATAACTAAATGTTGCCTTAATTATAGGTGTAATACAGCATGCAATATCTATGAATTACCTAAACTTATTAAATAATTACAGGAAATTAACTATGTTATTATGAAAATAATTAAGATAAAAAATTTTACCAAATTTAATAAATAGTTGTTGACAAAGACCAATTTAACAAAAAAGGAGATTCAAACTAAATAGTATTTGTTGACAATGGCATTGCTTTTAACATCTTTATGAATTTGTGAATACTGGAGAATATACAAACATCGTTGTTATTTGACAAATTATTATATACCTTGCAAATTCTATTAACTGGTGCAAAGTGCCCCAGGTTCGTCTTAGCAAACTTAATGTGAAATGGCTTGTAACATTTTTTTCTGGGTATTCTATTTGGTACACTAATTGAAACTCTACGAAGTAGTTGATTACAATCAATAGCACCTGTTACTAGTTTATGCAGAAAAACTAAATCCAAGTATTGTCTTCGATCTTGAAGTGATTCCATCTTAAAGAAGGTTAACCTGTCTTTGTAATGTGGTACTTTCTTAGTCAAGCCATGTTTAAAGGAGAGGTGCCACAGGAATCGTTTTTGAACGCGTTCAATACGGTTTGAATAAATTGCATAATGAGGGTTCCAGGCCGGGCTGCAGTATTCGAGTTTGCTGCGTACAAGGGCGTTGTATAGAACTATAGTAGTACGGGGATTTTTGAAGCTCCCTGAATTACGTTTGATGAATCCTAACATTTTAAGACTACTGGAAACAATGTTGTCAACATGTTTATGCATCTGTAATTTGGAGTCCACTATTATGCCGAGGTCCCTTATTTCTTTAACTTTAGTGAGGGTAACGCCATTTATATTATAATCTACCACTTGGGAAGCCTTAAGTTTGCGTGAAAACCTGATGTGATAGCATTTACTAATATTAAGGTCCATTAGGTTGTTTTTACACCAAGTGGTCAAATTATCCAAATCGCTTTGGAGTTCAAGTGTATCACGAGTTTTATTAACAGTCTTCTTAATTTTGAGATCATCCGCAAAAAGGTAGAAATCTGTGTGAATAAAACAAGTGGAAATATCATTGATAAAAATGTTAAAAAATAAGGGTCCCAACCTAGATCCCTGTGGAACTCCCGAAAGAGTTGGAAATGAATTGGATGAAAATCCATTTATAACTACAGATGATGATCTGCCAGACAAATACGATTTAATCCAAGAAAGCATATTACCTGCAACGCCAAATCCATGTAGCTTGGTCAGGAGTATGTCATGGGAAACCCTATCAAAAGCCTTGCTGAAGTCAGTGTATATAACATCAACGCTATTTTGAGCATCAACAGATTCCATCAAACCATCAACAAAAGATACCATGTTTGTGGTAGTAGATCGGTTACATATAAATCCATGCTGGTTTTCAGATAAATAAGGCTTTACGTGCCAAAATAGCACAGGGTAAACTAACTTTTCAAAAACCATCCCGAACGTAGGCAAAATCGAAATGGGACGATAATTTTCAATGTTGTGCCTGTCACCCGTTTTGTGGAGTGGCAGAACTAGAGATCGTTTCCACATGTTAGGAAAGTGTCCATTTTGCAAAGAATGATTTAAAATATGGAATATAGGCAGGGATAAACTTTTTGCACAAGTTTTTATAAAAATAGGCGGGACACCATCGGCACCTGTCCCCTTATTGATATCTAGGTCTTTTAGGGTCTTATAAATATTTGATTCGGAAATTGAAAGATTGGTTAGAGAATTGAAACTTATATTGTGATCAGATTTCACAATATCGTAGTTATTTACCGTAGCAATATTGTACGCACCTGAGAAGTTATTTGCAAAAAGGTTACAAATATCAGGACCAGTTGAGGCTATATTGTTAGCCAGATACATGGAAGATGGAATACCTAATGTTGTGTGCTTTTTAGACTTTATAAATGACCAGAAGTGTTTTGGGTTTCTGTGAATTGATAATTCCATTCTCTGCAAATATTGTCTGTATTGCGAGGCTTGCAGTTTTTTACACCGATCTCTAAGTATAGCAAATGAGATGCGATCAAGTGGGTTATTGTACTTTTTCAGCCGAGTTCTGTACTTATTCTTTTCCTTCAGAAGTCTTATTAGATCAGATCCAAACCAATTAGGGTACTTAATTCTATTTCTTCTTTGACCACGTCTTGGTACATATTTATCTATAATTTCACTTATTTTTGTATAAAAACTATCAACCATATCATTTACGTTCGGACAATCACTGAAGGTAACGTCCCAATTTATTGTTTCTAAATTTTCATTTATTCTACTATAGTCTGCCTTGAAAAAGTTATATTTAGGTGTGAGATTTTTGTTTAAAAGTTTATTTGGCTCTAGTAAGATATCGAATTCTAACACAGGATGTGCCGGATCAATATTAGTAACAAGGGTATTGTCGCTTTCTCGTAATTTTTTAACCGGAATATTGCTGAGCACAAGATCTAAAGTGTTGTTTTTATAGTTTGCGATATGATTATACTGCTTAAGGTTATTAAAGTTAATAAAATCAATTAATTCGCTACCGTTTGAACTACAAATACAATTAGGATGTAGAGCATTAATGTTGATATCTATATCAGTAGACCAAGAAATTTGTGGCGTATTGAAGTCTCCTATAATCATGGCTTGGCTTGAATTACATAATGCTATATTGGCGTGACTAAGAAATTCATCCAGTATCTGTGCTTGAATTGGTGGTGGTAAGTAAATCACACACACTAATAGTCGTGATTTTGATGTGCTTTCTATACTCAACCACAAGTCTTCACATCTACTCTCTAACTTGTAAATTCTCTCCGATGGTATAGTTTTTTTAATTGCAACTAGTACTCCTCCACCAGATTTTTTTGGGTTAAAACCAGTTGAGCTTCGGTCTCTTCTGTAAACTAAATATCGCTCATCAAACAGTTCATTGTCGTAGATGTTTGCATTCAGCCATGTCTCAGTTAAAATTATAATATCAAAATTGTTTAGAGTAACATTATGAAAAAATTCATCTGTCTTTGTGTTAAGGCCACGTACGTTCTGATAATATATATTTAAGTCTGCGAATTTTATAATAGTAGCTACTGTTGCAAGCAAATTTATAACAAATATAAAGTATTAATTTATAATATTTTCCTGTCCTAGTTTATTTAAACATTCTATGTTTCTTACATAAATATACTCGGAAGACTCGGATTTTCTCATATATATACGACTGTTGCGAATCCAAACAAATTTAACATTGCATTGTGTTTCATTATTGCACGGTTTAGTGTCATTTAAATGAAAAACATTACGATTTCTACTGTTCTCTTTGTTAACGTTTCCACCAAATGGTGGCGCCCTGCGTGGCCTAACAATTACGGTCTGGGAGACAGTAATTGTCACTAGATAGGCCACGCCGTAATTAATAACCCCCTTTCGAGTGGCCACGGCCACGTGTGCAGGTTCGATTCCCAGGTTGTGGCATGTACCGATAAGACTTTTTCAGACTTCAAGTACATTATACAGACCCTATAATTGTGAAGGAAAACATCGTGAGGAAACCCGCACATGGTTGGCTCCAGACGTATTGACCAGTCATTCCACTGGACAATAAGCACTGGACTAGGCCGACTATGTTGTGAGAGTGACGTATGTGCTGGACAACCATGCGACATTTAAGTAACCGTCTGTCCCAGGCACTGCAATATTTAAAAAGTGGTTACTTCGCTTGGAGAATCTATATCTATATTCTTCTTCTTTCTTATATATAAAAATGAATTGCTGTTCGTTAGTCTCACTTAAACTCGAGATCGGCTGAACCGATTCTGCTATTTTTAGTCTTGAAATATTCGTGGAAGTCCCGGGAAGGTTTAAAGAGAAAATAAGGGAAATTTCATCACAAACTGTTTGTATGCTTAACGAAGTGGGCACGGGTCAGCTAGTACTATATAAATCAACTAATAGTAGATGAAAATGCCCACTAGAATAAATTGTATTTAAAAAGTAGAAAAAAAAACCTACGAAGTAGAGCATCCTTCACATCGTACATTGGTCTCCCTAGGTTCATATACCACTACCGCTCAGTGCTCAGTAGTTCACGGTTCGGTGCGGGTTCGACGCCCGGGACGTTCACCAGCTGGTGGGGTTCCCACGACCTGCAGCGCATCACTGACCTGCAAAAAATAAAAAAATAAAGGTCGCATATTTCACTGGTGTACATTAATACTGAAAGAATATACGGGTATTTTAGTGGTCAATCGATAACGTGCAAAGTGACAATTAGTAATAATAATAAAAATACCTGCCACACCGATTTCGGTGACGGTGACCAATACACAGAAGCACTCTCTCTTCCTTCACTCTTGTAGCCCAGCGGGACGGATATCCGACACGACCGGCGGGAGATCAGGCGCAGGATCGACTATTTACATGTCTATCCGACGCATGGATCATCTTTCTTATCAGACAATCAGGCAATCGGCCTGCATTGTTTGACGACCTCCGTAGCGCAGTTGGTTGAGCGCGTTGGTGCTCGAACGAAAGGTCGCGGGTTCGAATCCCGCCAAGGGAACAAAAAGTTATCAATGTTCCTGGGTCATGGATGTGTATTAAATTTGTGTATAATATAATAAAAATCTTAAATATGTGTATAGTATAAAAGTATTAAATATTTTTCCGTTGTCTGGTACCTGTAACACAAGTTCTTCGGATACTTAGCACAGCTGACCCTGTGCTAAGTATCCGAAGAACTTAACACTAACATGCGTTGGTGAAATCCGGACTAAAAAATCTTAAATATGTGTACAGTATAAAAGTATTAAATATATTTCCGTTGTCTGGTACTTGTAACACAAGTTCTTCGCATACTTAGCACAGGGCCAGATTGACGTGGTGTGAAGCGTCCATAGATATTATTATTATTATAATATGTACTAAGACACTTATCTAGTAGAAATAGTTTAACTACCGAATACTGAAACGATAGTTAAATTATCTGGTGTTTAATTCATATGATCGTTCCTTGTCGTTCCGCCAAGCAGCGACAGTGGGTGCCTGTGAGAAGGAGGGCTCATAACTTTAATTAGTGTATCCGTTAGTGAATTAATTTTATAACGTAAACGTTTTGCAAAAAAGGTGCCGGAAATACATAAGTTTAGAAAATCATTTAAAGATTGACGTTAGTCTTGCTATATCAAACTTAGATATGAAACATTAATTTTTAGAAATTAAATTATTTAAACAAAAACATAATAGCAATCGTCATTTTGTGAAAGTGAAAGGTTTCTTATATTCATCGCCTGCAGATACCCAATAGCAATTGCGGGTATGTTTCGACAAGCAGACTCAGAAAATAATACATTTATTCGACGACTCTGCGGCTCAGTGATTGCAAAACGTCGATGCTCAAATCAGTTTTGAACATGTAACGGGTTCAAATCACGCCAAAGTAACAAAACAGTTTGCTGTGTTCCTGGGTACCTAATACGTACATTATAATGAATGTAGGTATATAGTAGGCATGTAAAAAAAGAATTGATATTTTTATTATATTTTCTATAAATCAATATTAATTCAAATATTAACTAATAAAAACGATTTTTAAACAATCTATTATAAAATGTATACTTATTATTCGATTTTTAAACATCGCTATTTATTCCTTGTTTTTTTATAGTTTAGAGACATTTCTTTGTTTTCTATTTTAATTTTTGAGCAACAATATTAATTACTACACCATAATAATTTAACACACCCTATTCATGTACGTCCTTTTTACCTCGTCCTATAGGTCACAAAGTGACCTATAATGTCTTCTGACAGTCTGCGGACCGTGAAATCGTGACTTAAGTCTCATAATATTTGCAGAGACTGAAATAATGATGAGCTAATCATTGCACAAACTATCAACTACCTCCATAGACCGCTAGCAAATTACAGCTCCCAGTACACAGCTCATCAGCTGATCGCGGTACAATATTTTCTCACAGTTGGGACCATTAGGAGGAAAGTAACAAATGACGGCGCCCGGCTGTGACGTAAACAGATGAACCGCGGTGTAGTAATGTTGATACTCGGTGCTGGTAGCGCAACTGACGGTTTTGATACTTGATGCTATCGGGTCAGCTGTGGTGATAATTTACTTTCGTTATCAATAAATCTGTTTCACTATATTCTATTTAGGGAAATTTTATAGTACGTATAACAATATTTTGAACTGATTCTTACATAAAAATTTATGTTGTAAATAATATAACACAACTACTACCTTACCCGTTTAGTCGGCCATTTTTTATGCTCTAGAAATTTGATAAATTAGAGTAGTTTTTTTAGGAAAAATATAACCAATCTTAAAATATTAATGTCTTCCTTGCCTTCAGAAAAAAAAATGTAATAAATTAAATATATTTTCGTTGAGAGACCTCGGTTAACATCTATTTAATATAAATATTGAGTGAAAAAAGTGTATCAAGATCTTATGTACAATGGCGATTACAAATTGTTTGTGGGAAGAAGTTGCGATCGCGGTGACCTTGTGCGGCCGTGAGAGCGGCTCCAGCGCGCCGGGCCAGCACGCCGGGCCAGCACGCCGGGCCAGCACGCCGGCACAGCACGCCGGGTAGTCGCGGACGTACAGCGGTGATCGATAATGTTCGATGCCACAGTCCATAGACAATGCAACCATCAAAAATGCTCTTGAACTATACGTTGGCCCGTAATTAATTAAGTAGAATCTTGAAACATAATTATGAGCGTGGGAATCATAGATCACCTAAATGAAATTATTGACAAAAATATAGAGTAACAAATGAAAATCCACTCTACAGGTACCGTACATGTCGTCGGAAAATATTCTTCTATGTTTGTATGTTATAGAATTTCATGTAGATATAATAATGATCTATAGATTTTCACAAACTTTTGTATAATTATCAGATTAGTACTATAGGTAAAAAAAACTTGACAAGCTTTTTTCGGAAAGTCAACAAAAAAGGCTACCTCCGATTCAATCCTAACCCGCCAAGAAGAACCAGCGCAAAAAAACATATCTAGTCTGTCTAGCAGACATGGAAACTTCAAATTTGGAATACAAGCAGTGTATAGTGTGTAAATGAAGGAAAAACTTTCTAAATTTTCTATCTACCCTAGTTATCTAAATTCGCCAACTACAAAAATAATCCATACAAATGTATAAGAATACAAATTGATATTTGGACTTCCCGACAGAAACACTAGTTTAATTTGTACAAAAATATATAATCTTCTACAAAAATAACTCAGATCCCATGTAACCTTCAAAACTTCAAAATTGCAAAATTGTAAAAATTGTCAAGTCTCGCTACTTAGTTCTTCTACCAAAACGTTGTGAGATACATGTTATGCCAAGTCGGGGTTAGTCGGCCAACAGGGTGCTCAACAGATCTATATCCCGAAACTAGGACGTGGCCATTTTTAGCAATCTATGGTAGGTACTAAAAGTTGTAGAGTAAAGCCTTTTAAATAACCTTTGTTCTTATAGCAACGTCATTAACCTCGCGACTTATTTGGGTCGCGGGCGATATTAAAATGGGTTGCAAAATATTCTAAATTAAGTTCGAAACGCCGTAATCATTGACATATTCTGTACTGTTTAGTCCTCACTCGAAACACATTCAAATTGTTTCGAGAGAGGACTAAAGAGTAAAAAATTGAATTATAAATTTTCAGTCGAAAAGGTACTGCTACTTGTAGTATGTAGTTGATTGCATACTACAAGCAGCAGCTCTACCTTTGTGTTAAGGTGGTATGTCGCAAATTTTTTTACCCAGAAAATTGAGTTTAAACTATCACTAAAACATTTTAGCATATCTAGTAACATTAGTACGTACATTAATTCTAGAGACGGTTCTTTAGATCAATGAACTTAATACGTTACGACGTATTCTAAAATGTTTAAGTGACAGTTTGAACTCAATTTTCTCGAAATCACAATTTTGCTTCATATCACCTTCATCCATTCACGTCTTCAATAACTTATGATACATATTGTACTCATTTGTCTACAACATGTTCGCAGCATTGCGTCACGTCACCACTTAGATTAAAACAATTTAGTATGACATGTTGTTGTGAAGTTCTGAACTCTTCTCGACCCTAATTCGTCGGATTCGTTCCGCCCGCCCGCCGCCGCTGCGGTTGCCCAAGCGCCCATGCCAGGAGGTATACTTCGTTCTTAAGTTCTTCCATGTGAGAAAAATGTAAATATAGCTCAGTATGCAGCTATAATACTTCAAAATTAAATGTCTCTTTTTCACCACGCATTAAAGAAAAATAATAACACATCAATTTGGTCGAATTTTAATTTACCTAAGTCTACCAACTTATTATCTCATCATATAACTCGATGTAAGAACGTCTGCAGTCGATGCGATCACTTTCGTTGTGCTTAAATATTTTTAGACCCTAAGTACCGATGACAATGCTTAGAAACGGGTTGAGCAGGAACTTTCCCATCAATAAGTTACCTGAGGGTGACTTGTTGATGGGTTCTAACATGTCTCTTCCATGGTAGCGGTCCTCTACCTTTCTTACCAAAATGGAGTGAGACAAATGTAGATATGACGTATGTTCTAATTGTTTTTAGGCTTTATTAATTTAGGAGTTCACATTCTCATTTATAATTGACTCTCGACACAAAAAGGAGTGGAAATTATAAATATGGTATCTTACAGTCTGTCTGTAGGATCATATCTACCATACGGATTTATCTTTTACTTTAACTTAGAGACTTTGTAATTCTAGACAAGAAATTAAGGTTTTATAAAAGTAAAATATGATATTATATTTAATTCATCTTCTTACCAGTCAAAACTTTCTAGTTTGAAATACATAATACTCCTACTAGAAAACCTCTACTAGTACATACGGAATAAATGTAATTTCAACTTACACAGTTATGTGTAATTGTTATAAAACAAATCTCTGTTAGACAAGTAAAAACTCAAGTAATTTTTAATTTTATTTTTAAAAATATAATCTTAGTCTTTTTTCATTATGTCGAAATGTTAAATTACCTATTAAATTAAAAATTAAAAAAAAACATTAGACTAATCTTCTAGAACCCCTCCGCGGGTGAAAGCCTCCTCCAGAGAAGCCCACTTTCCTCTATCCCTGGCAGTGTTTAACCATCCTAAATTACCTATACCTATTGTAAAATTGATACAAAATATACTCACCAATATTCATAAGTTAAAACTTAGTAATGTAGTCTAACTTAAAAAACAACATAATTGTAACTACATTATAAAAATATTATTTTATGTTTTTTTTTAGTTGTTGAAGTCGGTTTTTCTCTCACTAACTCCCGGTTGACGAGTCATTCTGAACGCTCATTGGTGATCATCACTCGCAACAACTTCACTCGCTACGTTCACCAATGAGCGTTCAGAATGGCTTGTTAAATCAAATGATAGCTAATCCGTCGATTAGTCGTCACTTGATTAGCCTTTCAGAAACCGGAAGTTAGTTGCTTACACCTTATTATTTTGCCTATATGAGAATCGGTTGTAAGTTATTTTTACACCCATACGAACTAAGTAATCGAGTAACTCCGTAGCGCAGCGGTTGAGAGCGTTGGTGCTCGAGCGAAAGGTCGCGGGTTCGAATCCCGCCGAGAGAACTAAAAGTTTTCAATGTGTATTAAATTTGTGTATAATATTATAATAAAAATCTTAAATATGTGTACAGTATAAAAGTATTAAATATATTTCCGTTGTGTGGTACGTGTAACACAAGTTCTTCGGATACTTAGCACGGGGCCAGATTGACGTGGTGTGAAGCGTCCATAGATATTATTAATAATTATGAAAACTTTTATAATTTTGCTATAAAACATATAACCAAATTTCTCCCCTCTACCACCAACCCCAATTGTTTCATAGCGATGTCAGTACCGTAAATTCCAACCCTCATTCGACCACTAATAAGCTAAGCTATCTATCGAAAACGATAAGTAGAAATACAGTGTGACAGGAGATGGCTGTGTACGTCGCGCCAGTAAAGTTACATGAATTATATCATTCACGCGCCAAAAACATTCAAAATTATTGGAGCTTGAAAAAGTTTTTAAGTAGCTGTTTTAGTGAGTGTTCACTTTGTGTACATAGTTGTTCTTGTTCAGTTCCGTAGTAATTAAGACTGATCGCTGATCGATAGAAGCTGAAAATTGAAGTAATTTGACAACCTTTTTCTCAAAATTAGTCCTATTGAAAAATCTCAAAAATATATTTATCGTTTTGTAAATTAATATTATTGTTTGAATACATCTAAAATAATATATCAAGTCACCTTTTTTTAACGTTGTAACTTTTTCTCTTTCTATTTATTAGTAACGCGATACTAGATATAGTTTTGGTTTTTGCATAATTTGTTCAATTTTTTTTCCAAAATTAGTTTCTATATGATTTAAACCCTTTTGGTCGGCGTGATAGCCCTTTCTCACCAGACAAATAGTCGTTCAAGGTTGTTGGCGTTATACGAAGCCTTAAGTTAAATATGACGTGTGAACTGCCGCGGGTTCTGCCGGCAGAGTCGTGTCGCGCCGCCTTAAGAGAGAGACTAGTATGGATATGCTCACTATGGTATATTAAATTTTATCCTACTGAGAAGGAAAAAAACAGGAATAAAGGAGATTAAAGGCTGTCTATGTATGTGTATATATGCCACCGTAGCTCCCAGTTCATTGATCCGATTTTAATGATAGACGTGTTTAATGTTTATATGAATTCGTAATAAAATATGATAAAATAGGATATAGATAATATAATTTGCGTACTCTTATTTTTATGGTTTTGTCTGCAAATTATTTTTTGGAAGCCCATTATAGTAAATGCATATAGTATTTGGCTTACTATCCTTAGTAAGTTAGTTAGTTTACTCCTGTAAAATATACGTTTTTTTAGCTTACTAAGGAGTAAAATATACGTTTTGGGTTTCTATTACATTAACATTGCGATTCAACGGAAGATTCAAACACGATAAATCCTTTAATAGAACGAAAAATTCCACGATGGTACATTTTTTCCACAATTTATTTGTTAGCAAAAATCTTTTACGTCCCATAATTTTTAAATACATAAATATAAAACGTAAATTTAAATTTTAATTATAATTTCTGAAAGTAGTAGTTGTGGAGTAGCTGAGTGGATTGCGTGAGAATAATAACAAGTAATGAACCGAGAACTTAATTGTAAATATTTTTTTTTATTTGTGTATAATATTAAATATGAATGTATATTTATTTACCTTGTAAGCTCACTCCCGGTACGGGCGTATCCACACAACTCGCGGTGTCCATATATAAAGTACGGGGTTACGTGACTGATCTTCAGTCGCCGTTCGTCCGCGGGTTGTGTGTGTGTATTTCAGGTATGTAAGTAGGTTAAACCTACTAAATTACTTTAACATAAACTAGATCAAAATCAAAGATTAGAATTTTCGGAAAAAAATCATTCAGTTTAATTTTAATGACAGAGATGTGTTTTCAATAAAAATCACTTTGTATTTATTATTTAACATTTTTTCATATTTTATCTACATATATGTGTATAATATTTAGTGATTGCTAACACATATTATGAGTTGTAATTGTTTGAAATAAATAATTTTTGTTTATTTATTTTATGTCTAAGACACAACGACAATACATAAGATTTTATAAAAGTACAGTATACACGTGAATAATTTAAACATAATATGATGTTTATGTTCTTTTCCAAATTTAGTTTTTCTTTTAATCAATGTATTGTTACATATCTGTATTTAATTATATTTGATCAAAGTCAGTGCTGAACCGGCGATGTCTGCATAGCCTTTGTTACATACCACAACAATATTTGGCCAAACGGAAGTGCACTAATATATTAACTATATTATGTTCCCCTAATAATAACTGTATTTAACTACTTGTCAATATGTAGATTACTGACATGTAGTTAAATCTAACATCTCTACGTATATGACGATCTACGCTAATACTCACTATTCCTTATGGAATGGGATGGATTTTACTAATCCGTAGTGCAGTTATTAATTTTAATTTGTTAATTGATGTTTTTTTGTATGGACTTTTTTGGTCTGAAATAAAGAATTATTATTATTAAGAAGAGGAAAAGCAGTTATCCCAAAAACGTTACAACAAATCGATTTGATTCATCTTAACGTCTATGGCTGCTTGTACAGTGCGTTCTTAAACAACTGAAAAACGTGTGCATTTTTTTCATTGTTTGGCAACCTTTTACGTGATTAGCTAGTTCGAAATAAATAAAATGTTCGTTATTGAATCGAAATGAGCTGCGAGAGAGAATGGTCCAACATAAAGAAAGCAACAACCCCCATTGCATTTTAATTTTAGACAACCATCTTCTATGGCAACTATGATTACATATTCTCTTTCCAGAAAACTGAATTTACTCATAACTGACTTATCACAAACATATTATGTCGCTTTATACCATCCCATTTTGTTATCTTGGGTTAAAATGTTGATTTATTCCTAATTATTAATTTGATAAATACAGGGGTTTTTTATTAACTTGTCCGTTCCTTTCATGTTTACTTTGGGTGAAAAAATATTCAGGGGATCTCGCGAATGCAGGCCGAGGCATTTGCTGATAAACATTTATCAAAATTCAATCGGTATATCCAAAACCATATTCAGGTCAGGTTTACCATAACCTAGTTTTAGGTACTCGTGAAGCCCTACAATAGTCTAGACTTCTGTCATTGAGGACTGAATTTATTGCTAAATTATTCATTTGACACGTTGCGTTCATTTGTCACCATTATGTACCGCCGGGTACGCCTGTGACCTTAGCAGAGATGTAGATTTAGGGCATTATGTGAAATGGTAATGTAGCATGTCCGCGTGCGCGCGCGCCGCTTCCTTCCCCAGTTTCCTCATTGTAGTGGTGTACATAATCACAATTACAATTAATTATTACTAATGTTATTACACAACGTATTTACTATCAACATGAATAGACATGTTATTGTACGATTTGTATGAAGTATTAATGATGGATAAATTTGTAATTAATTATAAGTATTACTTTCAATATAATATTAATTATATTTTCGAAAATTGAGAAAATGTTCTTTTCAATTTTGTTTTTTTTAAAATGCACTCGTAACAAATTTGTAGGAAATTAGAATAGGAAAAAAAAATCTTATTAATTTAGTTTTCATCCAAAAAACTATGGGAGACTGAAAGCCTTTCTCGGTGTACTAGCCTACTCGATATATTTGCACAGTCATTATAAATAAATAATAGCAATAATTTCAAATAAATCAAACTAACTTGCTATTTCGTTAATTAAATTATGCATCGTATCTAAATCTATGAATAATATGCCTTTATAAGATGAATATCTGTTGGTAGATCTAATAAAATAAAAACTCATATTTCTAAGCAAATATCTCATTAACAGCATATTAATGTAAATTCTGATGATTTCGCGTAGTTTAGTGGTCTCATCGTTTTTAATTACTCAGATTTAGATCAATTCCCAAGAATAAGGATAAAGTGATACAAAAACATTTAATAATGATACACTTCGTCCATTTTGTAGCTATTGTTCGAAACGAGTTAGAAGTAAGTATTTTGGTTACTTGATATTAGAGGTAAATATCCACTAGATAACATGTCCCATACAAAGCTAAAATCTGTCCGCGCGTTATATGTAAATAGATTTGATCAATAACGAACTGAGACAAAAGTTTTAAAACATTTTAAAGTTTATTTGGTGATTTGAAATTGCTAACTACGTCACAAAATATATTAAATATATAAAAAAAATTGAAACACCCCAATTTGTCTTTAACTGTGTGTGACTAAGGGCGTGTTTCACCAAGCAATGTTAAAGTTAACGCCATGTTAAATATCATGTTGTCCCTCTCGTATTTCCTGTCAATGAATGAGATGGCATGGTATTTTAACATGGCGTTAACTATAACAATGCTTGGTGAAACACGGCCTTAATTAGCGATTTCAAGCCATGTTACACGTATGGTAGTGTTCCAAGCAAGCTAAATAAAACAACAGCTCACTTTGTAAGTGAGCTGATATTAGGCGAGACTGGTTTCTTGTGTTGACAGTATTGTTGATCGAAGATTGTACAATGTACTTATTAAATGAATTACGTACTGTTCAAACTATCGTGACGTTCCGTTAATTAGCAAACGCACATAAAGTTATATGTAATGTAGTTAAATTATATTTTCTTGTAGGAAGTAGTATACTACGTCATAAACCATTTTATTGACTTTTTAGATCAATAGATTAGCGACAAATCGTTAAAATTAATATTTCTTACGACAAGGAAAATTACTTATCTATTTAAGAACGAAAAAAATACAGTAACCATCTGCTGCCCGGCGAAATTGGAACGGCCTGGAATTTAGTTTTTTGACACACTGTAGTCAGCGCCTCGTTAATCTAAGCCATTCTCGAGTCCACTTGAAGACACATAAAAAATATAAGGCTAATCCTTACGTGACTCATATACATAGTTCAGGTTCAATTTAATCTTTACGTGAAAAAAAGTTAAATTTGTCCAATTTAAGGTCCAGTTGTAAGGAAATAACGTTTTTAACGAAATTATCAATCAACTGGGTTGCATCTTAAATGTGTAATTGTTTTTTTTATTGCACGATGATAATAATTATAAATAATAAAATAAATAAATTACAAGTTATTTCTTGATTTAAGTCAAGTCAAGGGTTTACAAAAACACTTTTTGACGTCAATATATTATGATTCACACAGAACAATATAACGGTACAAAAAGGTTTACCAATATTTAACGTGTGAACAGGAGTCTAAGGACTCCAAGTTCCACTCGCGGATTCGACGAATATAATAGGTTATTTAATGTATGTGTGTTATTAATTAAACGACATGTATATTGATAACATAATAGTGTTTTTAGAGTTGTATAATTGTATATTTTAGATTTAATTGGACCTTAATAATGTACAAAGAAAAACAAAAGCTTATATTCGAAAATAATATATAATCTTATGACACAAGACAAATCAAGATTACAACAAATAATTACAACACGCCGGAATACGGGGACAGATCGGCAAACCGCACACATGCGACACAGGCTGCGGTGGCTTCCGGGTGCGTTTCGCCGATACAATTGGCGCAATGTATCTGTTACCACTGTTTGAGCAACATGTGGGTCAAGCGACAGGGGTGCAGGGGTGGACTGTTAAGCCTTCATATGTGAACAGAGCAGTGAAACTGATACAATTGGTTCAACGATTGACTGTTTGAGCAACATGATGATGTGACGACAGTGGTTACTGGACTACAATTATTATACCTATACCTATACGTATACGTACATGTGAAGAGACTCGTGTCGTCTTGGAGATCTGTGATCACTGTCATGATGTGGTCATCAATATGGGTTATTAACTATAGTGCGTTATAATTGATTACAAAATGATAAACAGCACTATAATTTCTCTTGTTGCAATCTATACTAATATTATAAAGCGGAAGAATTTGTTTGAAACGCGCTAATCTCAGGAACTACTGGTCTGATCTGAAAAAATAATTTTTTGTTGGATAGTCCATTTGGTGAGGAAGGCTTTAAGCTATTTAACATTATGCTGCGACCAATAGGAGCGAGGCGTCAGTGAAAAATGTTGCAAAAACGTGGAAAATTATTCACATTTGGGGACTTTCGTTGCGTGCGCTGCATAAACGGTTTTAAGTTACTCAAAAACCACGCGAACGAAGTAATGTACTTTCTTTAGGCTTTAGTCTCTTATTTATGTAGTGCTATGTCTCTTTTAATCTGGTTAGTTCAAAGGACTTCAAAATAAAATGTACATACTTATAAAATATTTTTTTACTTTTAACCTTTGACTAAACAGAGAAGGGTCTTAACTGCGAGACGGTCATCGAGATGGCTCTCACGACCTTGCCATATTTGCCTCGGTTTTTAACATAATTGTTTCTCTTAAATTATCAACATTAACATTACAAAACATTATTAACCCACATCATGTTATTAGATGTAATGGGCGACGAGAGGTTTGCAACAGTTGCGTTGTTGCTCGTCCGTCATTAACAAGAGGTCAGTTAGGATCCTCAGATGTTACATAGTGGGATAGTTTCCGTGCGATTGACGTGCGATTAAGGCATATATAAGGGCGCCATTTGTTTAAAGAGAATACATGTATATAAAAACACACATGTGGACAGAAGTCCCGAAAAAAGTTGGTGAATGCAGACTGCACTGGAAAATTTAAGAGGGGGGGAGGGGTTTATGTCCAGCAGAGGACGTCTGGAGCTGAAAGGGCGACGATTGAATTTTTAAAACTTTTAATGTGTGTTATTCCCTCAGATCTACCAAATACACCTATAAAACTTCATAAAATTCGTAATTTCATAAAAGTCTTGTTGTTTCGGAAAAGTTTATTAATACTGTGTGTAGAGGATGCTCGATACATCTTTTAGGACGCATCGATCCGTAAAATATAGATCGGGGGTTGAGAACAAATAATAATTTCTATGGCCTTTCCGATTTAATTTTACGATGTTGGGTCGATACGATGACATTCGCTATTTTATATTGTGATGAATATGTGACCTTTGGATTAAATGAAACTTGGTTTTAATCGATGTTTCAATGAATAAAAGGAATTAGAATCTTATAATTAAATACATTCAGTATATATTATTATACAGTATAATTGAAGTTCCGAAGTTTGTTTTACCGCTTTTACATTTAAAACTTTTTACATTTTGTAAATACTGCATTCAGTTATATAAATGTTGAATCCCAAATTCTAAAATCACAATGTATTTTTGTGAGCGAAGAGAAAACATGATCTATCTCTAGCAGCTACTTCTGATTTCATATGTACAGGCCAAGCAATAAATTCAATGACTGATCATTGAATTGCTTGCTTTACAATCTAAGACTGGATTATGTAGATACAGATCACAAGGCGAGGTGGAAGTGTGACAAAAACGCGCGCGCCGTTTCCGCGCGTGGGAACGCAGTCGCTGATCGATTGTTCGCGCCAAAAAACGCGCGGACAAACCGACGGAATTAATGTATTGTTGCAGAACTATAGTGCATTAATTATGAAGCCTTGTTCTCGTAAACACAGCGGCTCAGATTTGACAGGAAATCTGATTCAACATGCTATATATCTTTGATAACGTCTATGGTCCCAGTTAAACCCCGGAGAGAACTTTCGTATTTATCGTAATATTAAAGAAATAGATCGACTACGTGATATGTTTTACAATAGTAAACTCGTTTGAACAATTGATTTCATGGGGACGGTATAAAAAACGAATGATTACAAAATCAGGGGATAAGGTTTAATGTTGCAGCTACTTATTTGTCGTCTCCGTTCAAATTTCAATAACACCATTGGATAGCTCTTTAGCTGCCGTTTTTTGTACGTGGATACGATCTTTACGTAGCGTTATGAATTCTATGATTGACGATCTACTACCAGGTGTAAAATAAATGAGTGATAATACTTTAAGGTGTATATGTGCCCCCTATGTAAAGTTTTCTGTGAAAGTACCAGCCCTGAAAGACTTAACTTTTGACTGTTTTTATGAGAAATGTCCCAACATCATAAATTAGCCCATACAATAATAAAAAAAAAGTAACTCTTTCAGCGCTGGTACTTATATAGTAAACTCTACATACGGGATCCATACACACCCTAAAGTATTATCACTAATTAATATTACAGCCTGTATAAGACTGAATCTTCGTATTCGTTTACAAATAAATATGAGAATACATAATTACTATAATTTTCAATGCAATCACAATATTCTTAATCTAACCTATAGTATCCGATATATTCTGTGGGAATTTGAAGAAGTGTCAGTAAATCATATCGACGCCGCCATTATCATCCACTTATCCCGTGATTTATGCGCATTTAAGTGTGATGTACTGTGGTAGGATAATCCGTCGAGCCTTGAAGACCACAATCGCATGCCCTCCGGTCTCGCGGATGACCTGGCAGCGCGGATGACCCGGGGCCGCTCTCAGCCGAAATCATAAATTAGTCAAACACGATGCCCGCGATGCGAGCGTGGGAACCCGTGACAATGCGTCGCGCCGCGTGTTGCAAGGTGTTGCAAGGCGTTGCGGGCATGGGATCCTCTATATCTCTATAATTTCGACGTATCGCGTGATACGCATCTCGAATTTGACGCTTAATCATCGCCAAATTGGTATTTCAAACACCAATTTGGTGAAATACTTTTTTGGATCAGATCTTTATCAGTGACCGTGCTTCTCGTGTGAAGTGTTAAAGGTTTTTGGGATTGTGATGTTGTGACTGGCTTTGACTATATTTCAATTGTTTACTACTTATTCAAGAGTGAAAATGATAAAAATCTAATTGTAATTAATCTTGAAGTGGAAGTAAGAATTTTATAAGTTTCGTAGAGATGCTAAGAGATACATAAAGTTCTTGACTCCACCAGAAGCTACTCGTCTAAAACGTAGTATTTAAAATCAATATTTAAATAATTAAAAATAATTAAAATTGGATCTGAGTTATCTGCCATGCATTTTTAATCCGAAAGAAGGGTAAATATACACACACATACATAGTGTGTGATTCACCTTGAAAAATCCGATTTAGATAAAACAAGTATCAATAGATTTGTAAGTCCAATTAGCATAAAAATAATTATTTCCTCTTAATTTTTTTTAAAAGGTTGTGGTTGTCATTAAACTAAAAATATCCTGCCTGTCAGTGTGCCAAGTGACAGTTTGTGTCATCGCCCACCGTGAGGAAGTTTGTGCGGCATGGAATCAGCCTAGTAGCAAACGATGGTAACTAATTCGATGCCACTTCCTCACGGCGAGCAGTGACAAATACTCGAACTTGGCACGTTATTATGACGTGGCGTATTGCGCGGCGCCGGACAGTTTCGATATCTGTCTGTATGAGAACAGCTCGAGATAAAAACAATAATTATGTTTGTAACAAAAGCCCGCCTAATTGTGCTGTGTATGTATAATTGTATATCGCAACGCGCTGTGAGAGCGGCCTTAAGGGCGTGGGTCTAGGCTTAATTACCTATTATACATGCAAATCATATTAGTACAAAAAATTAACGAATTGATTTGTCGATCAGGACCCTAATTCTCAGTCCTCGAACATAGTTTTTACTATCGGTCTGTCCCTCTCATGCAAATGAGATTTACCGCGCGTGCGAGCGGGACATACTAATATTCGGAACTAAGTTCGAGGCCTGAGAATCGCCGCCCTGGTTCCTGTCATTACCCGGTGTAGATTCGAGTTCTATTTCGTACTTAAAGTCGTAAAAATCGGATCTATTGGCAGACGTAAGTATAATGATTTTTAGTACGCATACTTAGGGTTTAAAGAGCTAATGCACTCACTCGTCCATGGTGTGAAAATAACAGTTATAATAACTTTGGAATATGATTATACTACCAACTCTCATTCTAGAAACGTAATTAATAAAAAAAGAAATCAACTTTTACGCTTTTTTGTTATTCTTGCGACTAAAAGGAAAAGACTAATATCCGAAGTTACAGTGACTGACTTTTTCTACACTCTTCATAGTGGTATTTTTTATACAGTATCACAAAGTGAGCCGTTTTATTTTTCTAAATTGGCTGATTGATTATAATAATAATTATTAATTAAATTAATTAATTATAAAATTAATTAATTTAATTAATAATTTTATAATTAATTAATTAAAAAAAAAACGTAATTGTAAAACTTTCTTACGTTACATAAATAAATAAATAAAATAAAAATATAAAGAGAATTTGTATTAATTTGTCATGTTTGTTATCGATTCATTAATAACCACGAAAATCATTCCAGAGTGATATACATATGCTTTAGCTTTTTAAACGTGGATAATTTGTAAATACCCGTGCAGAGCCGCGTAAAGAAGCGAGTAAAAATTAAAACGTCTACAAAATATAGAAATAAGAATTGTTAGTGACTCTTTCACGCAAAAACTACTTCACTAAACTTACTTGTTTATTCATTTTCCACAATAATACATACTTATATACATTAATTATACTGTATTATCTATGATTAAAACAAAGGCTCCCAAAACAGACAGTGTTCCCGGATTGCATCAAGGTTTGGAATATTTTCAGTAATCATATAATCCTCCCTCTTGTTTCAGAAAAACAATAGTTTTCCGGTAGTATGTCGAGACTGTGTGGCGTGCACGTGGGAGTGGGGGTGGGTGTGGTGGCGATCATGATGGTGCTCATCGACTCGGCGCTGGCGGTAAGTTCACCATACTTCATTCTTTTTTTTTCTTTTTTTTACAGAGGTTTTTACCGTACATGGTATGTCAGCCCCATCATAACCTATATTATACATTAATAAATAATTATACTTCATTCCGATACAACCAAATGTATACGTAAACATACAAACGATAGCTCTTTATATTGCTACAGCTTGAAATGTCACTTATTATAAAAGTTTACTTATCACATTCATTTGATGTTGATTAAATTGTATTTGAAAAGTGTAACTGCAAATATATTAAACTAATTATTTATCTAAAAATACTGGCAGCTATATAATTATGCAATAAACAATTTTAATTACAAATTACTACAATAAACTGCTGCTATAAACCTCTTAGCCTTACTCAACCCTAATGTGAATATAATGTCTTAATTTTCGTCGTGACCATTGTGTCTCGCAGTAATGTGATCTTGGGTAAATGTAACTCAGAAAGGAGTGACAACACCTACAGGATAATTTCATTAAGATTGAATTAATTTAAATGAAACATCATGCAACAGGCTAAGGACGCACGCTAGAGTAACGAAATTCATTCCTTCTCATACTGAGTAGAGACCAACGCAAGCTAGAGTTAAGGAATCCCATCATCCCTTCTTAAGCTGAGAAGAGACTAAAGAGGGCTAAAGTTATATATATTCCTTCTTAAGTGAAGACTCTTCTCCTCTCCTCCTCCTCTTCTCCTCTCCTCTTGTTCTCTACCAAATAGAGTTAAAGTTATGGAAACCATCCCCTTCGAATATAAGGAACCGTGTAGGCTAGAGCTATGGAATGAATGACTTCGTATACTGGGGAAAGGCCTCCACAAATGCAGGCTATTTATGGAATACGTGAACTGAGAACTCTGCCTATGGGTGAGATATCCATTACGACATACTTACTCCCTTTAACTTAGGCTTTATCTTGTAGCCCATTGGATCACAAATAAATGTGCCAAAATATAGATATTTTAGCACATTTTTATGGAAGTAGGCTTCATGAGTCTAAATAATAGAAAATTAAAATGCATTTAACAGGACGTTAATTATTATAATAATTACACGTAATGTCGTAATAATTGTTTAGGAAAATGTCTTTCTTGGATTAATAGCGAAGTAAAAAACTTCGTCCATTGTTTATTGGCATAGTTAAGTGACAAGTGTAATAGTGGGATTGTTTCATTAACTGGCATTCAGCTTATAACATTAATCTTGAGGTAATGAGGCGAGTAAGGATAGTGAATTATTTTTATAGGAAGATTTATAATCTTTAATAGTATAATGAATATAAATATGAAGGAATTGTTTGTTTGCATTGAATAGGTCTTGAAACTAGAACGATTTCAATAAAAATTGCCATAATATTAGAATAGGTGTTGGCTACTATTTATCGCAAAATGTACGGGCTACGTATAGTATATAATATATTGAAAATTGTTATATATATACTAAATTTATAGAGAAATATTAGCAGCTGTATATGTGGATTTTAAAATTTATTTTAATTTTTCCATTGTTTCATTTACGCCTCCGGATGAATTATAGTTATACTTGTAAATATTTGCAAAAACCAAAGTTAATTTTTTCTGTCTTCATATTATATAGATTATAAATAAAAGTCAACTTTGAGATTTTATGTTACCTTTTTACATGAAGTAAGAAATGTTTTTTTTTATTTATATTTTACAATATTTTTATAATTTTTATATGATTGAAAAATAACAAAAGGTAAAAAGCGAAAATTTTAGTTCTTTGCCAAAAAATATTAAATAAAATACATTTCCAGTATGAGAAAAGGTAGTATAATCATATCCCAAAGTTATTGTAACTAGTCATTTTATACCCTATACAAGGTGTAAAATAAATCAGTGATAATACTTTAGGGTGTGTATGTGCCTCCTATGTAGATTACTTTTGACTTTCATGTTTCTATGAGAAATGCACCTACATCATGAATTTACCCATACAATAATTTAGAAGAAAGTAACTCTTTCAGCGCTGGTACTTTTACAGTAAACTCTACATACGGGACCCATACACATTACACACCCTAAAGTATTATCAGTACTCATTAATAGTACAGCATGTACCGATCACTAAAAGTTTAATAATATTCCCACTATCCCAGTCCCTAGACGGCTACATTCCCGGGCAGGACTACCCCGCCTACGAGGAGGTGCCCCAAGGCCTGGGCTTCAGCTGCGCGGACAAGATCCCCGGCTACTACGCGGACCCCAGCACGCGCTGCCAGGTGTGGCACTGGTGCGTGCCCACGCTCGGCGGCAACACCATCTACTCCTTCATCTGCGCGCCTGGTACCGTGTTCGACCAGAGGACCAGGGTCTGCGATTATTTCTACAAGGTAAAGACAGTGTAGCCGCGTATGATTATCTACTTATCTATACTAATCTATACTAATATTATAAAGCGGAAGAGTTTGTTTGTTTGTTTAAACGCGCTTATCTCACAAACTATTGGTCCGATTTGAAAAATTATTTTTTTGTTGGATAGTCCATTTATATAGGAAGGCTTTAGGCTATATAACATTACGCTGCGACCGATAGGAGCGAAGCGTCAATGAAAAATGTTGCGAAAACGGGGAAAAATATTCACATTTGTGGACTTTCCTTGCGTGCGCTGTATATACGGTTTGAGTCACTCGAAAACCACGCGAACGAAGTCGCAAGCACAGCTAATTATATAGAATTGTAAACTAGTATAAACTAATTAGATAATACTAAGATGGTGGTTTTAGGTCTAGCGTCAGTGAAAAGAATTAAGCGTATATTCAAATAAATTGTTACCAAAATCAGGGACAAAGGGGAACAATTAGCCAATCCTTGACGCATACGCGTAAGTTGTCAGTAACGTCTTGAAGCGATTGGCGTAGGTATAGGAATTGAAGGACACAGATAACACCAAACAGACAGAATCTAGATTACAATTGATAACCTTTTTTTCTATGTATTGTCTTTCTGCTGCTGGAATGTGGACCTTATTTTTTACTATCTAAGGGATGTCGGCGAGAGAATTGCAACACCTCATTATCTTTTTTGTGGGTGTCATAAAAGGCGACAGAGGAAATATATATTCGGAAAAGTGCACCAGCGTTGCTGCTGACAGACATTGTTATTTTATATCTGAAAACTGTGCTTGCCAACCCGCTATGACTACTGGACATAAGTCTACCCCAAAATATTTCATAGGGAGTAGTTGCCTATACTAGCCACGCTTGGCGCGTGGCTTGACGAGCGCAGTGGTAAAATAATAAAAATGGCAGCGAAAGTGCTATTACCCAATTATATATTCCCTCTATCGTCTTTCACGAAACCCGCGGGTTGATGTGAAGGTGCTACTTTTACGACTACCTGCCGGTAGTTTATTGGCATAGCACCATACGGAGTAGTTTAACGCTCGTATAAATGAAACAATCTCAAACTCAACCTCTACTTGAGAACCTGTTTGAAAGATAAAAATAACGTTTCGTTTCACTTTAAAAAATTAAGAATTTTACTTATGCCACATAGGTACTTTAATTTTTTTCTAAATAAAAACATAGATTGTACTTATTTTTATGTTTTTCTGTAATCTATAATATGAATATTACGTTATAAAAAGAAAAGAAAATAAAGTACTATGTAACATTAATAAAGTTGCTCATTTTTAAAAGTGAAACGAAACGTTGTTTTATCTGTCAAATAGGTTCTCAAGTGAGGTTGGGTTTGAGACATCTTTATTAATACGGGCTTAAGTAAGTCTAAAGTTTGGAAAGAAAACTCCGTTTTTAAGGTCTCCGAGTTCTTGTAGCGGCGGCGGCGGGATTATGATTATTGATTAATCTAGGACTTGTGTTAATGTTTGCAGGTGGACTGCCCCAGCTCGGAGGCATTCTACGGCATTAATGAAGACCTCTACAAGGACGAGGCGGGCAACTACATCGCCGGGAAAAAGAAGTAGTTATTGTCTATATTGGGTCAACAAAGCAAATGTAGAAACACAAACGTTTATCAGTATACAGAAATGGCAATATTCTTAACGCCTTATTTAATAAAATAGCAATAGTTGATATTATATCCACGCCTGTGGATAAAAATTAGTAATCGCCTTTTGTTATAATCACATTGTTATGTCGGTGAAGTATTGTGACTGTCAATTGCTCAAAGGTTTTTTGTACAAACAACAAAGTTTTTAAAGATTTTAAAAACACTATTCAGTTTATTATTGCCATTTTTATACAGAGACACAAAATAGTTAGTAGTTATTAGTATGAATGGTTGCCATTAGTAAATGTGTGATAAAGCTTACTTAAATTAAGCTTGTTTTTGGTTTATACATGAATTTATAATTATATTAGTGTTTTCATATAAAAATAAAGTACAAAGAACAGTTCTCGAATTTAGGCTGGCAGATATTTTGGTCAACTATGTTGTGTTAGTTTAGGCTTTATTACTTTTGCATATTTAATAGAATATTACGGTCTAAATATAATTTATATATAACGTGTAGTTCACTTAAAAGCAAGAGGTTTTGCTATTATGAATTTAAAGTCCAAAAAAATATTATTCTACTCAAAATTTTAGTTTTGTCTCAAAAGTGAAAGAAAGTTAAAGCGCCTGAAAATTTCGATTAGCAATAAGTTTTACATTAGCTTAGCTAGTTAGTATAACGCCATGGATATTAAATCAAATTATGTCTATGGAATAGCCATACTTGTGATTTTAAAAGTTACCAATTATTATTAGTTAAGGAGCACCTATATTAAGTTTTGTACTTTGTAACATAAATAAATACAAATTTTGCTGATAGTAGTTTTTATTTTTATGAATTATTTTAGCAGTAGGTGTATTCATCTATCATTATTTATAGAACATATTACGTATTCAAGGCACTATATTATGTTTATTTTGTAAAACTACATTTCTACTTACTCCCGTATAGTATTTTATACTTTATACCAATCCATCTCTTTCTTCCTATTATATGTATTATTTTGTATCATAATTATTTAATATATTTCAGGGACGACACAATCGTGAACACAAAATACGAGGAACGGAGACAGGAGGCGCGGCGCAAGCGACACAATACTCCTAAAAACAACACACACACTCAGAGTAGACAGACCACACAGAACAGAGGCAGCACGAGGCACAGTAGACAGAGCAGACTAAACTAGAGGCTGTATTATACTCTGTGCAGATCCAATTAAGAATATTTTCTTCCAAGAATTAGAAAAATTTATATTTTATGAAATTCTGAGAAAACAAATTTACACATTAGAATTTTAATCGTATCGATAAATCAACATTCACGTTGCATAGAACATCCATGGGGCGGACTTCCCATCTAACTTCCATCCAGGCACACTCGGTGTTATATATTTTATACTAGGTGTGTTCTCGACTTCCGCATGAAAACCGCGGATTTTGAAACATGTTGCATTGGTGCTCCGCTCCTATTGGTCATGTTATACAACCTATAATCTTTCTTGCTCAATAAGCTATGCAACACTAAAGAAATTAAATCTGGCAAACAAACTCGACAGATTTATAAAATTAGCACAAAAAAAGCCCGATAGCTAATATACCGATGGAAATGTTGCATTTTGCGAACTATATGAATTGAATAAAATGTAGTATACACGTAGTTTCTATAGATACATCTAACTGGAGTTTTACATGGCATGGAATTAAATTGACGTGTCGTATCGGATAGTGTGTAAAAAAGATTTTTAACATTAAATCCAAACATTGAACAAAAATATGATATTCGACCAAACTAATGTGTCATTAGATATTTTCTTTAATTGAATATAAATTAGTAGAATAAAAGCGCGCTATTGTTAACTTGTTTCGTTCGTTCGTTAATTTTTCCTGTTGACTTAGTACAAAGCTTGTTAAGTTTCATCAGGAAATATTTTTTTATATATCTTATCGTTTATATCATTAAGATTAATTTGGATCGCAACAGAGTATTAACATTTTGAACAGCCAATACCTCCATTAATTTACAAAAGCCTTAAAATGTTTTAATGCCATGGAACTTTAAAATAAGTTCAAACTTCTGTGATAGTCTGAGGCTATATTGTGTTCATATACAGATCAGGGTGTAGTGCTACTCTCCAGGTTGCTTCTGTTTTGTTGTTCTAGCTTCGAAGAAGTGATCTTCTACTCAAAACCTTTATTGAACGATTATTATTTAAACATAGTTTTGATACGCATTTTTAATCGGTTAAAAATGTTGTTTCATCTCGAATACTGTAAATAAATAATAAATAACACTAATTATAACATTTTGGCTGCTACGATGTAAATAATCTGCCAAACAAGATTTTTGTGTCATAACTCGTGTGCACTAATTAGCATTGTATATTCGTATACGTACGTGCACGTTTTATTCCTAACTTATTTTTATATTTTTTACATTAAATAAAACAAAACTTTAAGTGTCATTTGTTATTTTATTTGCCAACTATATTATGTTGTGTGGGTTTAATATTGCTTATTATTTCGATATGTTATAAAATAGAATAAATAATGCTTTTCAAACCGATTTCGGTGATGGTGCCCGGTTTCATTGAAACCAAGCCAGCTACGCAGGAGTTATTTTATAGTGCTCAAGTGTGTGCGCACACACAGAAGCACTCTTTCTTCCTTAACTCTCGTAGCCCAGCGGGACGGATAATCGACACGACTGGCGGGAGATCAGGCGCAGGACCGACTTTTTACATCCCCATCCGACGCATAGATCATCTGTCTCGTCAGGTGATCAGGCTGTATTGTCCTAACCAAACTTGAAAACAATATTTTTGTTGTTCCAACCCGGGAATCGAACCCACGACCTCCGTGTCCAGAGCTAGGCTCTAAACTACTGGACCACGGTGGCGTCGTTATAAAATATATGGAATTACTGGCTCAAGCTTCGCCTGCGTAGGCCCCCCGGGCCCTTATTCAAGATGCCATCGCAAATACGAAGTTCGAAAACAAAAATGTATGACAAGCGCGTTCGTAATTCGTATGTCACTTAGCAAAGCTTTTGTCAAATCCCATACATTTTGTTATCGAACTTCGTAAGTGATAATAGCGATGGCATCTGGAATTAGGGCCCCCAGGATGTAACAGAGGTAAATTTATCGGAACTGAAGTCGGAGTCGGAGGCAGACTCTCAGAAAGAGAGAAATATCAAAATTTACAGGTTTATCGCGACAGGAGAGAACCCACGAGAACCTATATACTATCCGTCATCGCTATTTGCTATCCTTCGACCTCCGCTAAAAACATCCGATTATAAGTATCGAAGCCTAAGTCGAAACCCAAGCTGCAATAATAATCGGATTGGATATTTTTCTTATTATAAAAAAAAGCTATGTTCCTATTTCATCATCAAATATACTTTAATTTGTATGGGGCCGTATTATGATCTTTTACAATACCAGCCTGGTTCCAGGCAATTCAATAATACGGTCTTAAACTGCCTTGTTCTTTTTCATATTACAACGACACGTTATGCTGAATGGATCCACCCTAGTTTGGTTGTCTGAAAGTGACATTTAGAAGCAAGTCCAGTGTCAAGTGTCCGCTAACTAGCTGTCATCATGCAGTTATTATGTGATCGTAATACGAAAATTCCAGGCAGCCATGTTGTATGGCGTTAACTGGCTGGAATTAAGAGCTTGTAATAAGCCCCCTGGATCTTTAACCACAGTCGAAAATCTGACTATATTTTTAAGGTTTTTAAACTTATCTCTTGTAATAATTAATTTAATAAAAATAGGGACGTATTACTCGTAGTATACGTCGATACTCAGGAAAAAAAATTGTTACTCTAGTGGCAGTATCCAGGGACAAAACAGGGGTCGCGTAGACCTCTGTTTTTGTATGGTAAAACGGCCGTTGTGTTTCCTCTTAAAAGTAAACCACACCGTTAGTTGTGCGAAAACATTAACGGGCCGGGGAGGGACCGGGGAGGGGAAGGAGGGGAGCCTACTCACTACAGTTACTCCAGCATAACACTTGCATTGATGCATATTTATTTTTCTCCAAAAGTTTTTTCATCATATTTATTATTAATAATAGTATCTATGGACGCTACTCCATATCAATCTGGTCCCGTGGCAAGTATCGCGGGACCAGACATCCATGACCCAGGAACTCAAAAACGTTTTATCTTCCTTCTGCGGGATTTGAACCGAGTACCAACCCGCTCAACCATTGCTATACAGAGGTCGTCGACAGTTACTTGCATTTTTATTTTTTCCTAAAATTTTTCACCTTAATATTAACTTCTTATATTACCATCTTACTAATAAGCTATACGTATCAGAAATCACTTTGTATATATTTTACAGTGGGTATACTATACATAGTATAATATATGGTAAGTAAAATCGTCGGCACACGTCTTTAAAACAATTGAAGGTCATGTCTTCAATTTAGTTAAGTATTAAGTACATCAATCTAAAGATCCGTCTCTAGAATCAATGTACTTAATACGTTACTACTTACTACATGTCCTAAAATGTTTCAGTGCCAGTTCAAACTCAATTTTCTAGGTAGAATATTTTTGAGACATATCACCTTCATCGATTCATGTCTTCAGCACACGTCTTTAAAACCATTGAAGATCTTCAATTTCGTTAAGTATTAAATAAAGTACATCAATCTAATGATCCGTCTCTAGAATGTACTTAATACGTTACTACATATCCTAAAATGTTTTATTGACAGTTCAAAGTCAATATTCTGTTTAGAATATTTTTGGGACATATCACCTTCATGGATTCATGTCTTCAATTAGAACATAATTGTTTTAAAGTTGTTTTGTGAATTCAGAATATGATAATGTGGTTAAGCAGGCGGAGTAACTCAGCCTTTATACACAATAAATTATAAAATATCAATTACCTTCATAATGAGTTTTATTGATTGCTAATGTATCTCTCGGGCTTTAGACGATTTGCCGAAGGTTGTAATTTTGATGTGCTAATAGTTTACAAGTCTACATTCACCTATTGTGTGCTCATGGCAACAAAATAATTTATAATGATTTGACATGACACTATTTAATATAAAGAGTACGCTATATAAGTTACGTTGCAAGGACGATGTTTCACACTTCTATAAATTTCTAAGCCAATAAAAACTATGAGTAGGTACTAAAAAAAACACTTGGAGGATAAAGAATATGTTAGAGACACTCCGCCCTGATTCAGGATGCCATCGCTATTATTACTTACGAAGTTCGAAAAATAAAGTATGACATTTGACAGAAGGTGCGCTAAATGACAAGCGAACTGCGAATTTGTATGTCACTACACAGCGCAACTTCAACTCAAAATAGGGGCTACGGGAACGCAATAAATACTTCCGCAAACCTCTTGCATCGTGCTTATAAACTCATGCTCAGAACAATTCCAAATTACTTCAAACCACATTTAAATAGTATTGTCTCTCGGGTCATACCGGTCAGATAAATTGCTACTATAGAAACCATGATTAAAATTGAAAATAAAATGGACTAGTTACGACGGGTGGCTCGAAGCATGGGACCAGGGGGCCTATTACAAGCTTTTAAATTTCAGCCAGTTTACGCCATACAGCATGGCTGCCTGGCATTTTCGTATTACGATCACTTATTCACAGCCAGTCAGCGGTTACGTGACACTGGACTTGCTTCCGAATGTCACTTTCAGACAACCAAACTAGGGTAGATCCATTCAGAATAACATGTTTTTCTGAATGGATCTACCCTATTTTCATTTCATTTCATTTCGTTTCATTTCATGTCGTTGTAATATGAAAAAGAACAAGCCAGTTTCATTGAATTGCCTAGATCCAGGCTAGTATTGCAAAAGATCATAATACGACTCCAGATCTCTCCCGGATCCGCTCAGCTGTCTCCTGTGCCATAACGGTGTCACAAAAGCAGTCAATGGCTCTCCACGCATGACTGTTACTGATCATAGCAAATATGCCTTCAATGACAGATCGGCTCCTATTCATTACACTAAAACCCGCCTTGGGTGATTCCAGGGCACACTTCAAAAGATGATTTCGCCGCTGCCGTCGCCTCGCGCTATGCAATGCCTCACACTGTACTCGAATGAAGGTAAAGCATACATACTCCTCATAATACAAATAAAACATGCATTATAATATACTCAAAAACCAAATAAATCGAAACAGAAATAAAAATGAAATGCAACTAAATTAATCTGTCATCGTATCCTTATTGCACAGCGAGTGACATTTAAATTGAAAACGTTATATTGTGTCCTAATATTTTATTTACGTTTAGTTTAAATGGTTTCAAATTCAAAAATGTGTAACATTTGAAGTGTAACCTTGGGAATGAAATACGAATATAAGACTAGTTGCACGCATGACTTCAGTTACCCGTTTCCGGTTGAATTCACAATATATAGAAATCGAGAGGAAAGATGTTACACATCGAATAATTCCTAAACCTATCTGTAAAATTTTCAGATATATGTACAAATACAAATATTATACTTTGTGCAAAAAATAATTGAAGACGAAAATAGATGAAGGTGATATGTATCAAAATACTGATTTCGAGAAAATTGAGTTCAAACCGTCACAAAACACCTTCATCCATACATATCTTCAATTCATACATACATAAAGACAACCTTATATAAAATCTCACAGAAATTATTTTAAAGTAATGTCTTCCAAACAACTTCCAGTATCAAACAACCCTTGGATTTGTTTGATATTGGAAAGAATTATGCAAGCATTCTGTATAATGCATTATTATATATTTTATCATGTATTAAAATTATTTATATAGGTTCGCGGATATGTTACCTATATTAGTAGCCTTAACATTTATATGCTAAATATTGTTCTAGAAACATGACACTACAAAATATGTTTTTGATATTTTTCTAGTTCTAAAGTTTCAAAGACCTTGAAATTTATATTACTACCTATATTGGCCTACATCGCGACCAGGATGTGACTTCAATAGATCAATATCATAAATTCATAACTAACATGATCCGAATATATTAACTGCCAGTTAAAAGTGAACGATATAGGTGAAGAGCGGCCGGTCATCTGAGTGAGTGGTTCTGTATGTTACGACTGGTAGGGCTATACCTGCAGTACGTAGACAGTCTATATTGTCGTACTTTAATTTTTAGGAAATGTACTTACCTACGTAAAGTATCGTACTACCTAAATGTATGTTTAGTAAATAAGTAGGAATTATACAATTTTAGTTATTCCTCTGAATTAGGCCGACTGTGTTGTGAGAATTTCGTATGCTGGGCAGCGCTATTAAAAAACCGTCCCTCCCAGGCACTACAGTATTTAAAGAGTGGTTACTTCGCTCGGAGAATCTATCTAGTTATATATTATATAAAAATGAATTGCTGTTTAATAGCTAAAACTTGAGAACGAACGGCTGAACTGAGGTTATTATTATTCTTAAAATGTTCGTGTGAGTCCCGGAAAGGTTTAAACGGTGCATCACAAACTATTTCTATGCTCAACGAAGTGGGCACGGGTCATTTAGTACTGCATAGATACATCAATATGATGCAAAGGCCAACATTTTTTCTAGACGTAGACTTCAATAAATAAATAAACCTCGATATGATATTTTAAAATTTTTGAAATGCTACTTGCAAAATAATGAGTCACAGGCCGGACCCACAGGCGCATACATCGGGCATAAGGCTTCATCCTCGCTCTACATTAGTCATATGAACTTTACAAAAAACATCAATAAAAACAGAAAATTCTAGATTTAATATACAAGTGATATTTACGAAGGACTTTCAAGAGTCTCTGAATGTTAATTTATTGTAATATTATTCGATTCGGTTAATTTGGAGCTAATATCACAGATATATGTCAAGGCCTCTATATTGACTAAATACGTTTCGTTTTACTTATATGGTTAAAGGTAACAATTATAAATCATTCGATTCGATAGAACACAAAGTCTGTATAAGGAAAAGTTTTTAAAAGAATCTGATAGTATTGGCCCTACCTACTGACATTGAATTCTAATACAGAATATTTTTAAATACTAAAAATCTAGATTAGAATAATTTGTATTTTACAGTCACATAATCTTTACATTTTTGTGGGAAATAAAATTTGTGAACGTTTGTAGAACAATGTTCTTATTGGGGTTTCGCCTCATTTGTGCTTAAAATATGTATGTATAATAAAACAAAGTCCTCCGCTTCAGCCTGATCTTAATAGTAGCCAAAGAGGGAATTTTTGCAGTAACTCAAGACTCAGCGTAATACTCATATTAATCTTGTCGAATCTAAATTTACCTATTTCACAAAGTAGATAATAAATATATTATATTTTATAACTATTTCATTTTAATTTAGTTTTTTCATAGTTTAAATAAGGCTGGTTTCGCTCATTCCACCACTACATTAAAAAGCTATCAAATATCTTTCTCTTTCCTCCTTACTTAGCACCAAAACCTACTAGTACACGTTTAGCATTCTGGGCTCTCCTACTATAATACTGTTTTCGCTAATAGTGATAGAGTGGTGCTTGCCGAAGGTTTTAGTGTATTAGTTGGACCCGGTAGGTAGCGCTGCTGTCTGTGTCAAGGGACATAGCTCACCGGGACAGCTAGTGTTGTATAAACCTAATTTGTGATTTCTGAATCCGCTATAAAAATTAAAAGCAAAAATTTCCACTCAATTTTGTAATATTAAATATCTCGCTCCGATCTAAACGAATAGAGGTGTGATATAATACGCTTAAATTATAATACAAATTAATTGAAGCCTACTTTTTATGTATCTTATACAATACGCCACCTGCGCCCATAAACCACCCGAAGTTGAAAATTAGGCTGATGACCTTCACAGAATAGTGTTACAACATATACACACATACATATGTACAGGGAAATCTGAATATTAACATGATTTATATAGCTCGTGTATACACGACAAGTCTGAGAAACGACATTACTGACCTTTTGAATTTGTAAAAAATTGGGGAAACAACACCGAGTGTTATTAAAACAGTTATAAATAGATGTTATTTGTCGCTGCGCAGTTTACAAGCCTTCGTATAAACATTATAGAAGTCAACTGTATACAAACACGCTTAATAACTTAGCAACAATAACTAACAAACAAGAGGTTTTTTATTAATACTCATGTAACTCAAATTGCGTTGGACGGTGTTCCAAAATATATTATTTATATTTTGATATGCACATTTATTCCAAAGGACCTGGTCTTTCCACTCTGGCCTTACTAATATTAAAAAGCGGAAGAGTTTGTTTGTTTGCTTAAGCGCGCTAATCTCAGGAACTACTGGTCCGATTAGATTTTTTTTTGTTGCATAGTCCATTTATAGAGGAAGGCAAAGACTATAGAACATTACGTTGCGACCAATAGGAGCGAAGCGTCAGTGAGAAATGTTGCAAAGGGGAAAATTACTCACATTTGAAAACTTTCGTTGCGTGAGGTGCATAAAGGGTTTAAATAACTCAAAAATATGTATCAAAAAATTATTTCTTTTCAAAAATCAAATAAAAGTCCGTGACAGTATATCTATCTCTTAAGATTTACTTAGGGTTTCGAACCCGCGACCTCGAGCACCAATGCGCTCAACCACTGCGCCACAGAGGTCGTTAGTGGTTGGTCGCGTTATGGTAAGTAATTTATATGAGGTGCTAAAACAAAAAATGCTCTACGCGTCATTCTCTTCACTATAATTATGTATATTCAGCTTAATATCGCCTATCAAACCCACGACCTCCTGGTCCTCCTGGAGGACCAGGAGGTCGTGGGTTTGATTCCCGCGATGGAATAACAAAAACTGTTGTTTTCAAGTTTGGTTAGGACGATGCTGGCTGATCACCTGATTGTCTAACAAGAAAAATGATCCATGCGTCGGATGGGCTTGTAAAAAGTCGATCCTGCGCCTGTTCTCTCGCCAGTCGTGTCGATTTACCGTCCTACTGGGTTATGAGAGTAAAAGGAAGAGAGAGTGTGTTTGTGTAAAGACACACACTTAGGCACTATAAAATAACTCCTGCGTAGCTGGCCTGGTTTCAATGTAAACGGCTACCGACACCGAATACGTGAGGAGCTATTAATATATGCACCATGAATCCCCCTGTATACGCGAAAAACTTGACGCTTCTAGTCTGCGTGCGTACAATGATTATCATCAGTCATCACCTATGTATAATCCGCTGAGCATCCGGCGCAGGCTCCCCACCGTGTTACTTTAACAGTTTTCACGTACTTTACCAGCTATCAAACTCTTCCGGATATGTTTCAATTACATTAGTGTTGGCTACAATTTCTACACAATAATACCAATTTTTAAAATTGGTATTATTGTGTAGATTTTTTTTAATTAACTGCAATTTAATACATTTAAACTCATTTACAGTAACTCATAAATGCTCCTGATTAAGTTTCAAATGAAACGCTCGAAGCCTTGTGAGGCCCTACCGCCGCCGGTCGGCCGCACGAGTCCGCGCCAGTCCGCGCGAGCCGGCGACACCGCGCTAACGCATGTGCCGCGATACCTCCGAGTGCAGAGTGAGTGTCTGTGCGGTTGTCCGCGGGTTGCGCAACCGCTGGCGTAACAACCCGCCGGTACAACCGGGTCATTTGTTCATCGAGTATCATTCCATAATTTGTTCATTAGCGGTAGATCTAGGGTCTCCAGTAATCGGCAGTATACAGTGCGCGGAGTGAAATCATTTTCTCCTCCGGGCCACTCCAATTATATCACCGGTTTCGTAGCTTCGAAAACCGTCCTAGTGAGGCGCGCTGTGAGTATTTGGAAAAGGAATGTGGGCATTTTACATGCAGTGAGAATACTCCTCCGAGCGTGGCGCAGTTTTCACTGCACTAGCCGCCGCTCGCCGCTCGCAGCCCGTAACCAGTCAGTAATAACATACTACTTATTGTGAAACTTAGACCGACTTGCGCCAGTCAGAGATAAATATAACCCACAATTGGCAAATTATAAAGTTAAATTGGAGATAAATATATAACACTTTCATCACCTCATCATCATCACCTAGAGTTATTTGGCGCAAGTGTGGCTTAGTATTCTACCTATATCGTTTAGCTCTCTTACTATCTATCGTTTTTATAATTGAAATTGTAATATCTGTAACGAGCTTCCATATTGAATGTTACATTTACAGTTTGTTTTGACGGTTGCGTTGTTTTGACAGTCCGCCATGTTGGAATAGATGGTAGGGGGGGGGGGGGGGGGGCATAACATAAATGTTATTTACATAATATTAGCTTATTTTAAGTTTAATAGGGCCACCGCATTAGTAATCGATTAATATGAATACCAATTAAAAATTCCTCAATCGATTGGGCAACTCAATCAAATAAATTATAATAATAGACTCAAATTAACTAAAGCACATCTTTTTTCAATAAAATGATGGTCAATGCGTTGGAAACTTACAAGAAATTGACAAAATGACTTTTAAAAAAACGAGAGAGATTGCTTCTTTTTGTGAGGTCGGCTAAAACATTTTAACTTTACAAAAGATATCTCTTTCCTCTCGCGTGTCACGTTACCCAACCGGTGACAATACATCACGCCCCGAACTTTGACTCCAACATTAATAATAAAGTATGTTATTTATTTTAGTCGGTCCCTCCTCACCCCTCCTCCGCGCTCTCTAGTCCTCCACTATGTTTATGTAACTCGCGGAAACTTCTGTACTCTACTTCATAATGTAATCACAAATTTGTTATTCTATTTATGAAGTAAACAACTAAATATGTATAACTATACAGTCGCTTCCGTGTTACGAAAAAAAAGTAAAATTATGGAGATTTTGCCGTTATCTTTACCCGAATTTCTATTATACCACTATATTATATTGATAAATAATCGATTTTTGCTTAGGACAGTGGCAAATCACCGCCATTTTTAAGGTCATCTTGCTACGGTTTCACGTAGGTCCCGTAGTAACTTCACGTAGGTCCCGTAGTAACGAGGAACCATAGTTTTGTCTGACTGTACGCTTCATAATCATATAACCTTTATTTGCGTGAAACTTCCTTGCTAACTTCAGTTAATACAAACATATTATTGAAAAGCCTCCACCGCGTCTGTCTGTTCACGATAAACCCAAAGACTGCATCGATTTTCATGCTGTTTTCATCAATAGATAGAGCGGTTCTCGAGAAAAGTTTGATTGTATTAATTTCGCCACCGCTGTCAATGCGTCAAGAAACCTTATTCAAAGGCGGAAAAATCGCCGGAACAGCTCGTATACAAGGTGTAAAATAAACTAGTGATAATATTTTAGGGTGTGTACTGTGTATGTGCCTCCTATGTAGAGTCTACTGTAAAAGTACCATCGCTGAAAGACTTACTTTTGACTTTCAGGTTTGTATAACAAATGCCCCAATATCATGAATTTTCCCATACAATAATTTAAAGAAAAGTATTCAGAGCTGGTATTTTCACAGTGAACTCTTGATACGAGACACGTCATATGCATCTTAAAGTATTATCACTCATTAACTAAATTAGCATGTAGATACTCATAACAGACAGCCGGGTGTCTAGTGAGCCTATCTGTAACAAAATGTGCTATCAGCTGATGTGTACATTACACAACCACAACAAAGTATTATGTCACTGCTTACGACATATAGCACCAGCCGCGCGGACCCTCGCGCGCCCGCGCCGCCGCCCGCACCGCGGCTCAGCGAGCACTGGTCGACGTACTTTCACCGAGAGAATACAGACATTTTAATATTGTTTTTAATTAAATACTTACTTCAAATACGCTGTACAAGTTTTCAAATTGAAATTAACATTTTAGCATATATTTATTGTTATACACAAATTGTATTCATTATAAAGTGGAGAACAGAAAATTCGTTCGTAAATAGGCAACATAGAGATAGGTGTGAAGCAAAACGATTCAAAAATAGAGACAAAATATAAGTCAGCCGCGCGCGCGCGTTGATGTCTAATACATGCAGAAGCATATTGAACTATTCCGGCGTCCAGTTGCGTTACTATAATAATGCCTCCCACACCGATTTCAGTGACGATAGCCTGATTCATTTAAATCGGGCCAGCTACTCGGTCGCTCCTGTGCCTGATTTCCCGCCAGTCGTGACGGATATCCGTTCCACTGGGCTACGAGAGTGAAGGCAGAGAGAGTGTTTCTGTGTATTGCGCACACACTTGGGCACTATAAAATAACTCGTGAGTAGCTGGCCTGGTTTCAATGTGATTTAGTGGTGTTTTATCGTACACACACATCATAAGTTAAAATCATAATTATGTTGTTGTGATGTTTTGATACACTACACTTAATCGAAATCAAGTTTTTATACCGCTAATATAATATTATAGTTCCTGTATTAATTAATTAAATTGAATTAGATTTGGTGTTAACATTTCCGTGGCAGTGTAGATAACTTAATTAAAACTAAGTTAGAAAACATATTCCTCGTATAAAAAGACTCTTGTAAAATACAGTAAAGTTATAACGGCATTTAATTATAAATATTACTTATCGTCAATAATAATACGTTATATGGTACATAATATACAGGATGTAAAAAGACCAGTTATATTAACTTCATGATATATTTTTTATTATACTTTTTCTCGTTCTAGAAGTGAGATAGAATCACGATTTTTTTAATTTTTAGCTTGTTGGTTATTTTAGCGTCTAAAATTTATAAATAGTAAAGAGGTATAACATTTTATATTTTCTGATGAACAAAAATAGATTTCTAAAAAGAAAAAAGGTAGTATACGCATATCACAAAGTTATTATAACTGGTCTTTTCACATCCTTATAACCGCATTTTGACAGGATGAAAAGATAACAGAGGAAGTTATCGGTTGTTCTACCTTAAATATTGTGTTGAATTTTTTTATTCTTTTAAAATATATGATGACCTCCGTAGCGCAGTGGTTTAGCACGTTGGTGCTCGACCGAGAGGTCGCGGGTTCGTATCCCGCCAAGGGAACAAAAAGTTTTCAATGTCCCTGGGTCATGGGTGTGTATTAAATTTGTGTATTAATATAATAAAAATATTAAATATGTGTATAGTATAAAAGTATTAAATATATATTTCCGTTGTCTGGTACCTGTAACACAAGTTCTTCGGATACTTAGCGCAGGGCCAGATTGACGTGATGTGAACCGCCAACAATAAAAAAAAAATATACAGTCAAAATTTCTTAAAAACTGATTTCTTGCATATCCACATTCCACAGGTTTAAAAATAATATCATAGTTTGTGTCTTGTGGCGGTGGGTAGTTCTCTTTCAGAGCGACTAGGGCTTCAGTAGCCATTAGCCTGTATATTTGGCAGGTTTTGAAATAGGTTGAAATGGTTGAGTTGAACTTTTAAAAAAAATATTATGCAAATTTACATAATATTGTGTAAAATGGTATCATATTTATGTAATAAGCCATTTCAAATGACATTTAAAACAACACATACCGTGAATAGTGAAATTAATTATTTTGTTAAGATGTAAAATTTGTATTATAAATATGAAAGTTCTAAATGTTAACTGCCTGTGCAACCTCTACTTAATGTTAATTGTTACTTAAGTAGTCATAAAAATCGTTAAATGAGTAATTATTTAAATCATTTTATTGTACTTAAAGGCACTTTTCATTTGAGTTAAATCGTCACCTACTTGCGCCAGTCTGGATTAAATTGAAACAAAAAAAAGACAATCTCATAATATTTATACACAGTGTGAGAATATGTTGATGAGTAATTAAATATATTATACTATAAAATTATTTATTAATATCCGTTGTCTGATATACCTAACACAAATCTAAATTAGCATCGGAATAGATTGAAGTGGTGTGTCACGTTTAATCAATTATGTTTACCTGTATGTAATATACGGCTATACGAAAGGGTAACTCCGGGTTATTTACCCCAGATTGGTGCTAGTGAACCTTAGAGTTTATTACTATCAGGTACTAACATTTCGGCATAATCGTTTCATTTATTGTTAACCTTTGACATTAGATCAGCTATGCATTTTCACACTTAGGAAACGCTTCTATCCCTTGCAATAGAGTATTGGTATATACAAACACTAAACTAAACACCCGCGCCATCTGTCGCATGACTGGTTACGTAACCATTGAGCAAAGGTTTCGCAACCCGCTTGCAACCGGCGACCGGACGCTCAAGGGCGTCGCGCAACCTTATCTGATAACTGACACTTTCCACACCGATGGCGTTGCCAGGGGCTGGCTGCAGGTTTGCATGTACCTCAAATATCGAGTCAGCCTTCGCGACAATAGCGAAGCCCGTATGAGCGTGACTGACTGACCAAAGCGAGATCAGAGGTAGGAGAGTTGGAGCCCACGGCTCTTATTCAATAGCGAAGCCCGTATGAGCGTGACTGACTGACCAAAGCGAGATCAGAGGTAGGAGAGTTGGAGCCCACGGCTCTTATTCAATAGCGAAGCCCGTATGAGCGTGACTGACTGACCAAAGCGAGATCAGAGGTAGGAGAGTTGGAGCCCACGGCTCTTATTCAATAGCGAAGCCCGTATGAGCGTGACTGACTGACCAAAGCGAGATCAGAGGTAGGAGAGTTGGAGCCCACGGCTCTTATTCAATAGCGAAGCCCGTATGAGCGTGACTGACTGACCAAAGCGAGATCAGAGGTAGGAGAGTTGGAGCCCACGGCTCTTATTCAATAGCGAAGCCCGTATGAGCGTGACTGACTGACCAAAGCGAGATCAGAGGTAGGAGAGTTGGAGCCCACGGCTCTTATTCAATAGCGAAGCCCGTATGAGCGTGACTGACTGACCAAAGCGAGATCAGAGGTAGGAGAGTTGGAGCCCACGGCTCTTATTCAATAGCGAAGCCCGTATGAGCGTGACTGACTGACCAAAGCGAGATCAGAGGTAGGAGAGTTGGAGCCCACGGCTCTTATTCAATAGCGAAGCCCGTATGAGCGTGACTGACTGACCAAAGCGAGATCAGAGGTAGGAGAGTTGGAGCCCACGGCTCTTATTCAATAGCGAAGCCCGTATGAGCGTGACTGACTGACCAAAGCGAGATCAGAGGTAGGAGAGTTGGAGCCCACGGCTCTTATTCAATAGCGAAGCCCGTATGAGCGTGACTGACTGACCAAAGCGAGATCAGAGGTAGGAGAGTTGGAGCCCACGGCTCTTATTCAATAGCGAAGCCCGTATGAGCGTGACTGACTGACCAAAGCGAGATCAGAGGTAGGAGAGTTGGAGCCCACGGCTCTTATTCAATAGCGAAGCCCGTATGAGCGTGACTGACTGACCAAAGCGAGATCAGAGGTAGGAGAGTTGGAGCCCACGGCTCTTATTCAATAGCGAAGCCCGTATGAGCGTGACTGACTGACCAAAGCGAGATCAGAGGTAGGAGAGTTGGAGCCCACGGCTCTTATTCAATAGCGAAGCCCGTATGAGCGTGACTGACTGACCAAAGCGAGATCAGAGGTAGGAGAGTTGGAGCCCACGGCTCTTATTCAATAGCGAAGCCCGTATGAGCGTGACTGACTGACCAAAGCGAGATCAGAGGTAGGAGAGTTGGAGCCCACGGCTCTTATTCAATAGCGAAGCCCGTATGAGCGTGACTGACTGACCAAAGCGAGATCAGAGGTAGGAGAGTTGGAGCCCACGGCTCTTATTCAATAGCGAAGCCCGTATGAGCGTGACTGACTGACCAAAGCGAGATCAGAGGTAGGAGAGTTGGAGCCCACGGCTCTTATTCAATAGCGAAGCCCGTATGAGCGTGACTGACTGACCAAAGCGAGATCAGAGGTAGGAGAGTTGGAGCCCACGGCTCTTATTCAATAGCGAAGCCCGTATGAGCGTGACTGACTGACCAAAGCGAGATCAGAGGTAGGAGAGTTGGAGCCCACGGCTCTTATTCAATAGCGAAGCCCGTATGAGCGTGACTGACTGACCAAAGCGAGATCAGAGGTAGGAGAGTTGGAGCCCACGGCTCTTATTCAATAGCGAAGCCCGTATGAGCGTGACTGACTGACCAAAGCGAGATCAGAGGTAGGAGAGTTGGAGCCCACGGCTCTTATTCAATAGCGAAGCCCGTATGAGCGTGACTGACTGACCAAAGCGAGATCAGAGGTAGGAGAGTTGGAGCCCACGGCTCTTATTCAATAGCGAAGCCCGTATGAGCGTGACTGACTGACCAAAGCGAGATCAGAGGTAGGAGAGTTGGAGCCCACGGCTCTTATTCAATAGCGAAGCCCGTATGAGCGTGACTGACTGACCAAAGCGAGATCAGAGGTAGGAGAGTTGGAGCCCACGGCTCTTATTCAATAGCGAAGCCCGTATGAGCGTGACTGACTGATCAAAGCGAGATCAGAGGTAGGAGAGTTGGAGCCCACGGCTCTTATTCAATAGCGAAGCCCGTATGAGCGTGACTGACTGACCAAAGCGAGATCAGAGGTAGGAGAGTTGGAGCCCACGGCTCTTATTCAATAGCGAAGCCCGTATGAGCGTGACTGACTGACCAAAGCGAGATCAGAGGTAGGAGAGTTGGAGCCCACGGCTCTTATTCAATAGCGAAGCCCGTATGAGCGTGACTGACTGACTGACCGAGATCAGAGGTAGGAGAGTTGGAGCCCACGGCTCTTATTCAATAGCGAAGCCCGTATGAGCGTGACTGACTGACTGACCGAGATCAGAGGTAGGAGAGTTGGAGCCCACGGCTCTTATTCAATAGCGAAGCCCGTATGAGCGTGACTGACTGACTGACCGAGATCAGAGGTAGGAGAGTTGGAGCCCACGGCTCTTATTCAATAGCGAAGCCCGTATGAGCGTGACTGACTGACTGACCGAGATCAGAGGTAGGAGAGTTGGAGCCCACGGCTCTTATTCAATAGCGAAGCCCGTATGAGCGTGACTGACTGACCAAAGCGAGATCAGAGGTAGGAGAGTTGGAGCCCACGGCTCTTATTCAATAGCGAAGCCCGTATGAGCGTGACTGACTGACTGACCGAGATCAGAGGTAGGAGAGTTGGAGCCCACGGCTCTTATTCAATAGCGAAGCCCGTATGAGCGTGACTGACTGACCAAAGCGAGATCAGAGGTAGGAGAGTTGGAGCCCACGGCTCTTATTCAATAGCGAAGCCCGTATGAGCGTGACTGACTGACTGACCGAGATCAGAGGTAGGAGAGTTGGAGCCCACGGCTCTTATTCAATAGCGAAGCCCGTATGAGCGTGACTGACTGACTGACCGAGATCAGAGGTAGGAGAGTTGGAGCCCACGGCTCTTATTCAATAGCGAAGCCCGTATGAGCGTGACTGACTGACTGACCGAGATCAGAGGTAGGAGAGTTGGAGCCCACGGCTCTTATTCAATAGCGAAGCCCGTATGAGCGTGACTGACTGACTGACCGAGATCAGAGGTAGGAGAGTTGGAGCCCACGGCTCTTATTCAAGATGCCATGTCATCGCTATTGAGTACATAAATAAAAATAAAAAATAAACTAAGTTTAAAAAATGTTTTGTTACTAATATAGGTGTCAGGTTTTAATGTAATTACTAACGCTATGGACTTTGGTCTGCAATAAATATATATTTTTTTATTTTTAAAAGAAAACCGTCTTTAACAACTAAAAAGAAAAAAAGTGTGCCCACTTCGTTGAGCATACAAACGGTACTTTCTCACCGTTTAAACCTTCCCTGGACTTCCACGAATATTTCAAGACAAAATATAGCCGAATCGGTTCAGCTATTCTCGAGGTTTAGCGAGACTAACGAAAAACAATTACTTTTTATATATAAAGAAAGAAGATATATCTATAATTCTACGTGTTTTTAGTAGTATAAGAAGATATATTATAGCCTGCGAAATATCGTGTCAAGGCTTCTGTCAGCTGCATACAAGTCTTATAAAGCGTCTGTCACCAGTGTTAGTTTATTCTATACCCCCGTCTTCATATAGATATGCGACACCGATTCTAGTGTCGGTGACCGGTTTTGTTGAAACCAGGCCAGCTGCGCAGGAGTTATTTTTATAGTGCCTAAAGCGGTGGACCGTTGATTAGCACGCGCATGTACCAATGAGACTTGTTCAGATCTCAAGTCGCTGTAACGGTGAAGGGAAACATCGTGAGGAAACCCGCACTTGGTTAGCCCCAGACGTATTGTCCAGTTTGTTTTCTGGATGAGGCCGACTAGGTTGTGGGAATGTCGTATGTGCTGACCAACCATGCCACATTTAAACCCGCACTTTGTTAGCCCCAGACGTATTGTCCAGTTTGTTTTCTGGATGAGGCCGACTAGGTTGTGGGAATGTCGTATGTGCTGACCAACCATGCCACATTTAAACCCGCACTTTGTTAGCCCCAGACGTATTGTCCAGTTTGTTTTCTGGATGAGGCCAACTAGGTTGTGGAAATGTCGTATGTGCTGACCAACCATGCCACATTTAAACCCGCACTTTGTTAGCCCCAGACGTATTGTCCAGTTTGTTTTCTGGATGAGGCCAACTAGGTTGTGGAAATGTCGTATGTGCTGACCAACCATGCCACATTTAAAATCACCGGTCTCAGGCACTACAGTATTTTAAGAGTGGTTTATTTGCTCGGTTTCTTTGATGCTTGTCTGTCGAATTAGGTCATTATCCTTAAATGATAGAATTTAAGTTTTAAATAAATTAATGTTTTTAGTCATTTTTGATTCTACATTTTTGATGTTTAGTCTCGCTAAAACTCGAGAACGGCTGAACCGATTCGGCTATATTTAGTCTTGCAATATTCGTGGAAGTCCCGGGAAGATTTAAACGGTTCATCACAAACTGTTTGTATGCTCAACGGAGTGGGCACGGGTCAGCTAGTCTTAATATATATATTTCTTGTGTGCGTGTGTATGTGACTGAACTCCTCCTAAACGACTGGACCAATTTTGATGAAATTTTTTGTGTGTGTTCGTGGAGATTCGAGAATGGTTTAGATTTACAATTGGAACCGATAGGTGGCGCTGCAGTCAGTATGTCAAGCAATTAATTAATAAGGCAATACGAAGTTTGCCGGGACAGCTAGTACTGTATAAATAATTCAATAGGATACAAAGGCCTACTTTTTAAGCTTTAAGTATAAAAAATATTAGCATTTTTATCGAATTTTACATTTCTCTGTTTACAATTCTCATCTAAAAAATCAGTCCTAAAACTACTGATTGTGGTTTAATTTGCTTTACGTAGCTCTAGTTACGCACTAGTTGGACAATTGTACCCAAATCGCGGCATTAGCAATACTTTCTCCGTTACGCAAAAGTGAGGCGGCGCGCGCGCAGCATGACAAGCGCCGCCACCACCACTACCACCACCACCACCACTACTGCCACCACCACTCACGTATCCTCCTGGACAACCCTAGGACCGTTGAGAATACTTTACTAGCAACAGTGCAGGTAACAGGACCGTAGGTTTATATGATGTCAATATCATAGGACGCACAATTTAAAATCGTAGCAAAATTAAGTTTCAAAAGTTTAAGGGTTTTTTTTTTATTTTTTCATAGTCGTTGGAACCCTTTTTTTACCGCATTTATCTGCTATCACTCATCAAAATATTGAATTCTCGTTATATTAAGCTCGACAGCTTTTAATTATTCACACTGTCAAATGATTTTTCCGTGCCTACATATTGCTTAAAACGTGAACATTTTTAAGTATAGATGTTTATTGCTCGGTCCCTGAAAAAAAAAATTCAAGTTTCTTTTGTTGCATGTATACTAATTTGGCTAAAATATTAGTTTTTTATCATTTAATTTTTTATCAAGCTTCTGTTCGGTCGTATTCACGTCAACATATTATTTACGATGTCAGTAATATTATGTAAAGTTTATTAATAGTTTCCAATTTGAGGTTAATATCGACACATACTCACACACACACACATAGGCTGACACTCAACATGTGACGCGGAAGTATCTAGTTTTATTGTCACCATTTGTCAATATTTTATTAGACGAAATAAAAAATACATTATGCATATATATGACATAATGTGAACGTTAGCAGCATCACATTTTTTCAAATACATAACATTATTAATTATAAATATAATATATTATTCAATTTAATAGGCAGATCAAAAATGTATATACCATAACAACTGCCTTAATATTATGTATTTAAAATAAAAACTAATAAACATTTTATTATTATTATTATCTGATGCGACGGATACTAAAATAACATATCAACTGCCTTAATATGTATTTGAAATAAGAACTTATAAACATTTTATTATTACTATTATCTTATGCGACGGATTAAATGTTGGATACTAAAATAACATATCTATGTATTTGAAATAAGAACTAATAAACATTTTATTATTATTATCTGATGCGACGGATTAAATGTTGGATACTAAAATAACATATCAACTGCCTTAATATGTATTTGAAATAAGAACTAATAAACGTTTTATTATTATTATTATCTGATGCGACGGATTAAATGTTGGATACTAAAATAACATAACAACTAAAATAACAACGCACTCTACGCACGGACGTAGAGTGCGTCCGTGCGATACACTTGGCGAAGCTTACGTCAAAATGTACGGGATATTTTGTTTTCGAACTTCGTAAGTGACAATAGCGTTGGCTTCCTGAATAAGGGTCCTTTAGATCTTTCACATTTCGTAAACAATATTTATATTGTATTTTTAATTGTGGTCAAAATTGGCCCTACATTAGCCCAGTTCTAGTTCTACAATTAACGGAAAATAACTACGATAAAGAATCGTATTTTTTTATATAATATTAGTGTGTATATTAATACGGCTGTGAAGTCACAATATAATGAGTCAAGCGGAAGACCGGTGCTGGACCATGTGTGCCAATTTTACCGAAATTGGTCCAATTTGCGGCTGTTTAGCGATTTTATTAGTTTAGATTAGTTTCTTAGCCTCTTTGTGTTTCATATATATATTATATAAATAGGCCACACAGTAAAAAAGGCCAGTGGTCCACATGCGGCCCGTGAGCCACCGGTTGAATGCAGCTGTTTTGAACCATAACTTATGTGAGAACGTCGCGCGCGTTGATGCCTATTGATATTTTCTACTGAAGAGTTATCTAACACGTATGGTTAAGGTTGGTCTCGAGCAATAATACGTGGAAGGTCACGCGCGGTGCTCGCAGCTGTTACCGACAAGGTTCCGTGGGAACCTGTGGTGGTAACGTCGAGATGCCTTTGTATGATATGAGGCACAAACAATAAGAGATTTTAATGACAATACTATACTTGTAACCAAATGACAGCTTCAAAAAGTAACGTTATCGAATGTCAATTGTATGGGCACTGTCATTCGGTAACGTTACTTTTATGGAGCTGTCACATTTGAGCAGGAACATTTTCCTACTTAGCCTACTGGACACTTGAAACACTAGAGGATCTCCTCTTATGTGAGATGCATGTGGGTGTCGTAAGAGTCACCATAGGGAATATATCTGGAAATAGACAACAGGATTTTCCGAATTGTATGATATAAGAAAACTGCGCTCGCCAACCCACTTGCCAAGCGTGGTGAGTATAGGCAACTCCCCCCCCCCCATAAATTACTTTGGGGAGGCTTATGTCCAGTAGTGGACGTCATAGCTGAAATGATGATGATGATGAAAGCCTCGCTTTTTAGGGAGTCATTAAAGGGTGTATTATATTTAGGGGTGGTGGGAGGGCGGGGGTGGTAGGGTATGATGCGTGCGAGCGCGCCGAAGCGGAGCACTTTCTATCGTACAGTCGTTTACATAACTGTTTCAATAATTCTTTATTTGATTTTTGTCAGGCCCTGTTAAAGTTTACAACAATTAACGAGCGATACGGTGATTGCCGTCACATGTTAATTTATCACCGACGAAAATTGATGGGAATTGTGTAAAGTGTTGTAAAGGTTGAGAATTTAATACCCTTTATCGCGCATAACTAGTTGTTACCTTCGTCAACGTGACCAATATATGCAAATATTATAAAGCAGTAAGGTTAATAAATAAGTTTTTTTGCATTGAGTGAGTTCAGAAACTACTGAATTTATTTTGATGAAATTTAACTTTTCTTTGTGTGCACGTATATCAATTGAGTATGAAAACTTGTTTTATCCATCTGTGAACCTAGTTTGTGGACTAGCTATAACCTAATTTATAAACACAGCTGGTGTTGATTTTTTACACTCTTCTCCTGTTTTTTTTTGTTTATTAGTATGTTATTCGCGACACAGTTGCATATCCTCAGTTTAATAATGAGGTAAAAAGAAATGTGATGCATGCGTCGGATGGGCCTGTAAATTCGTGTCGGTTATCCTGAATGGACACGTTACTGGATACGGCTGGACTACGTGAGTGAAGGAAGATATAGTTGTATAATGCGCACACGCTTGGGCACTATAAAATTGCTTCTCCTGGCCCGGTTTTAATTAAATCGGCCACCAAAATCGGTGTGGGAGACATTATCATTATTTACTTGAAGCACTTTTCGCCGCGACTGCCCGCGCGTGGCGGCAAGTTATGCTCGTGTTAATAATCGCCGGCGAGTGATCGAGTGTTTACTTTTACAATCGTTGTAAATCCATTATACATCGTCATAGATCATGTGGATCTATACGCATAATTCTACAGGTAACCAATGTTCACAGAATCTCGATCCGAGCCCTGGGGGCTGATTCAAGATGCCATCGCTAATTATCGCTTACAAAGTTCGATAACAAAATGTTTGGTATTTGACATAAGCTGCGCTAAATGACATACCAAATCACGATCATTTAGCGTACCTTATGTCAAATCCCATACATTTTGCTATCGAACTTTGTAAGCGATAATTAGTGATGGCATCTGGAATCAGTCACTGATTGGTTGCCTCGCTATTTATCGCATTTGTAGTTTGAAAACCAAATGTATGGGATTAATGTTGTGATGAAGATGTTATAAAAATGGCCGCCACATCGCCTCGCGAACTAAATGAATTAACTCACTCAATTACCGGTCGATCGGTGGCATTTACTTCAAAAGTAAGTGATTTTGAAGTGAATGCCACCGTGTTACGCAAATTATTTGAAATTTTAATAGACAAAGTAATGTCAACTACTTTTGAATATCAGCAAATATCACGATATTTAACATAAATATCACACTATATTCAAACTAGTTTTAGCAATTAGAGGCTGATACTAAAGTTTAATTTAACTGACATTTATTTCCGTATCAAGGCTGCAGGCCGAAGGCAAGCCGAGCAGCCTTGTCTATGATATCCGTATTTAAGATAATTTCGTAATCGTTGTTCATTTAAATTTTAGTAAAATTGATAATTTTTACTAATAACTCCTTTTTACTAACCTTAAACTTTTTGATTAATAATGGCTGAATCAATACTATTCATTGAGGGCTTCTGTAAAAAAAGAAATGACAAGGACAGTGATAAAAAAAGAAATGAAAAATACAGACTTGAGCACCACTTAAGTTCCAGCATGAGGCAGTTTGAGTAGTCATATATTTTTTTATGTATAACGATCAATTTATAAACGAAATATTTCGAATAACTAAATAAGCATAACTTTGATCTGACATATCTATACAAAGTGTAAAATAAATGAGTGATAATACTTTAGGGTGTGTAATGTGTATGGGTCCCGTATATATAATAATTAAATCCAGCTGCACACTTTTGTTAATAAAGAGACTAAACATGGATATGTAAGTCTTTCAGCGCTGGTACTTTCACAGTATACTCTGCATGGGAGGCACATACACACCCTAAAGTATTATCAATCATTTATTTTACACCTTGTATATCCTTGTATAGTCTCTTTATTAACAAAAGTGTGCAGCTGTCTTTAATTACATAACCTAATTAGGATTTATTTCCAAGTGTTAACGAATTGGAACCTGCACGTAGGCAAATATCTTCCGATACTTCCTTCATCCAGTAATGGCGGCGCGCACGTACGCCGCCAAGCTTGGCCTATTAACTTACAAATTAAATCATTTCAACATTTCCTTTACCAACTATTTATATAACCCGTTTCCTGCTGCCTGCGCACGCGAATTGGCCCAAACTGCAACTAACTCTGTACTGAGATACAAAATATAATACAATCGAATCTAAACATAAATAATAAAAGAAAAAAAAACAACAAAAAACATAAAGCTACCAGTTTATATTTACCGTGCAATAACATAGAGCCTTTAAGTAAAGATAAATAAACATTAACTTTATATGATTGTATGAAATTGGTAATCCATTGTCTAATTAAATGTGTGTATCTATACATATAATAAATCTGTAGAGGAGTCGTGTCTGTACATTGAAGATATTTGAAAAAAAATATGATAGGGGACCTTTATTTACGCAATAGTACCCAAAACTATGATTTTTGAAATTTTTGTCTGTTTGTCTGTTTGTCTGTTTGTCTGTTTGTCTGTGGGTTTGTGCACGCTAATCTCAGAAACGGCTTATCCGATTAAGATGTACTTTTCACTAATATATTGCGGCAAGCTTCACTTAACATTTAGTGTTTGTTTTATGTAAATCGGTTCATAAATAAAAAAGTTATGACAATTTTAAAAGATCATGTCGTTTTTGCTGGACGTTTGTAGGAAGCGCGCGCCGGGTCCGAGAGCCGCGCGCCGCGCCGCCCGCGCCGCGCCGCTTCAAATTGTATTCGCAGCAAACGCACCGGGGCCGCGGGGGTGACTTTTATTTGTTAGTTAGGCTTGCTAGGTAGGGACAATCTAAGATTTTTTTTCTTGAGTTTATTACGAAAGTTATTTGTATAAAATCAGTTAGTACTTTTACTGTAAAGTCCTTTGTGATAAGTAGGTACTGTATACATATTTGTTAGCGTAGGTTAGTAATAAGTAAATAAATAAAAACCGGCCAAGTGCGAGTTGGACTTGCGCACCGATAGCTCCATACAAACCTGATTGACATAGAATTTTGATTTGGTTACAGCTTAAATATATTAGAGACCTAAGTATTTGATAAAAGTTTCAATTATACACATTCATGACAAACGGTACTAAGTTTTTACTATCTATATAATGTTACTAAAAACGTATGGTTTTAGACGTTGCTTGGTTTCAAATTTTATGATTTTGAGTTCACGAGAAGTACCCTTTAGGTTTTGATTCCCTTACGAGTGTCGAAAATGACGAAATTTAGCGACATACCTAAGCGACTGCTTTTGGTTGCATTGGCTAAGACGTCTGATTTTTTCACTGCTTCAAGGAACAGTAGGTATCCTGAGTATTTTATATAATTTTCATCTTGATACCTACACGCGTTTCTGAGTAAAAGGGTCTTGACAGACAGACGGACATGGAAATGATCTTATATTATGTGTTTAGTTTTTTCCTTTTGAGGTACGGAATTTTAAAAACAGTTTTAAGATTTTCATAAATATGTATATTGCTCTTTTTTTTTTGTTTTTTCTATTTTATAATATATACGTTAAAAAACATCTTGATAGTTATTAAACTGTGTTACAGGGGAAAACTGTTGATACAACTCGATTCCAATCGAGATACCTTTTGAAATTCTAGCCTTTTGCGGCCTGTCCTGGATATGTGTTAACAGATTATTATGGGTTTTTTTGCCAAATATCATAATAGAGTATTCTCTTATACAAATCTATCTTACAAGCGATAGCGCGATGCAGAGCAGACCATAATAGCGACATCTATACGCCAAATGCCGTACTTTTAATACAATTATAGCAAAGTTGAGTAGGTACCTACATTTATACAATACGTTATCCGAGAGTTATACTCAGCGTGCATCATTAGCAATGTATAATATTATTTTGCATTGTATATTATAGTTCTCATTCCGTCCGTTAAAATTCATACTACAGCCTACTATTACTGTACATTTTTATAGTCTTCTTTGTCCAAATTATGTATTCGATAACTGCATAATATATAGAATTTTGATTAACATAAGTATTGTGTTTACAGTTAATCTAAAAAAGTTATGTCAATATAAGTTAGATTTATGTTTTTCTTGATATTTTTATTTCATAGTTTTTATTATGGACCGAATGGTTTTTATGTTAGGTACAACTTAGGTTTGTTTTCTTTCTTTTGGGACTTTCTATATTTTGCTACTTTTCTGTATAAAATCAGTACTTTAACAGTGAAGTGATTTATAATCAGTACCTACATGTTTGGTTATTAATAAATAAAAAACCGTCGGACCGAGTCGGACTTACGCACCTAAAGGCTAAAAGACCGCAAAATTTTGCGGCGCATTGTCGCCACACCAGCAGCGTCGGCGTGGAAACGATCATCGTCTGCAGTCGCTGCGGCGCTACTAGATGTTTGTCGTGTATGTGAGCGTACTATCAAGTAGCCCCGTTCGCATTATAGTAATTGTACACGGTCGTTTGTCAAGCTGGTAGTAGGAATTGTCAACATAAAGTAGTTTTTTAAATACCTCGACGACAGTTTTTATAACTAAAAATATTTTTAAAACAGATTTATATATATTATTATTATAACACTGCCCTAAATTACTTTTCCACGCGTACGGAGTCGCGGGCACAGCTAGTAATATAATAAAATCTTAAATATGTGTATAGTATAAAAGTATTAAATATATTTCCGTTGTCTGGTACCTGTAACACAAGTTCTTCTGATACTTAGCACAGGGCCAGATTGACGTGGTGTGAAGCGTCCATAGATATTATTATTATTATTAATTCACAATTTGACAAACAAGTTTTACTTAGCACGGGATTATACTGGCATGATGTATAGTTGCATATTAGTTCTATCGTATATGTGTACTTATTATGTTGGTCGAAGCCCATCAGGGCCCTAATTCAAGATAACATCGTTATTATCACTTACGAAGTTCGAAAACAAAATGTATGGGACTTGACGTAAGGTTTGCTAAGTGAAAATCAAATTCTCTTGTCACTTAGCGAACCTTATGTTAAATCCCATACATTTTTGTTTTCGAACTATGTAATATGTATGTGATAATAGCACACAGTTAAGATAAAAGATAGATAAATCATTCTGTTACTTTAGCGGCACCTATACAATTTTGCTTTTGTAACGCCCAAAGTGTTAGAGAATGCCGCATGGCATTAAGTCCGCCTTTGTACAGTTTGTGCATTAAGTTTAATAAATAAATAAAATAAATAAATAGCAATGTCATCTTGAATTTGGGCCCTGACCCTAAGTTATGTTCGAATGTTAACCATTAGTTAAAGAGGCATATTAACAAACGATGGCTGTCAATATCGATATTGTTTCGTAACTTGTACAACATTTCGACACTGAAGTCTGAACCATCAACTTATAGGTAGCTTGTAATAATAAAACAATCTCCAACTCATAGCCTAAGCAGAGTTGTTAGTTTGTAAAAGTGATATGAAACGTTGTTTTATAAGTTCTTGAGTAGAGGTTATGATCGCAATTATTGATGCCAATTTTCAGATTGTTTGAATACGGACCTTGGGTCTGACTGTTTTGCACTGCTTGCCTAACAGTAATTTCATTTACTGCATTTTCCAAAATTCAACAACAAAATAAATAAACTTGAAGAGGTAGCAGAAGCTAGTTCTTGCTCAGAGAGAAGGCCTGGCCTGGGGCCTCACTCTCCAAACTGATTCAATTTTGATTCAGATTCGATCGTCCCGCTTACTCCCGAATAAATTGGCGTTTGTTTATTTTGACTCTCAGTCGATTGATATGGTCGGGAGTACAAAAAATTACCATCTAACGATGTTCCTTATATTGGTTAGTTTCAAAGTAATCCACCAAATAAAACAACAAAAACCCGTTGATATCGAACCGAATCGATTCTCAATTGTGTCGGGAGTAAGCCTGCTGTATATAAAGCAACAGAAACAGTAGTTGGGAGCACCCCACGCCACTAACTCGCAGTCTCAAGTTTGTCTGAAGGAAAAGATCTCAACGCGCGCGCGACGTAGTTTACATTATTATTCAACGAATGATTTCCTATAATTAATATTTTAAGACATGAATGGATGACAGTGATAAGTCGAAAAAAAAATACCCAGGAAATTGGGCTTAAGCTGTCACTGAAACATTTTAGAATATGTAGTCACGTATTAAGTACATTGATTCTAGAGATGGATTTTTAGATTAACGAACTTTAATACTTTACGACGTATTCTAAAATGTTTAAGTGACAGTTTGAACAAAATTTTCTCGAAATCAGAATTTTGTTACATATCACCTTCATCCATTCATGTCTTCAATTATTTGATGATTACATTATACCATTAATAAAAAGTATTAATTAATTAGCGTATAATTACAAGAAATAGTAATATATGTTCTCCCTGACCTGCCTGTCACGTGCGCATCGACAGTGTACATGTCGTAAGAGAATCCTTCACAACACCACATGTCATACATTCCATACTCATAGAACAGCAATACGCCTTTTGACCGCATATATAATAGTGACGCTAAAGTCACAGTATCATTGTTACTTCTCCAAGCAGCGACAGTAACTGCCTGTGAATAGGACATCTCTTAACAGGAATCATATTTTATTTGACCGTATTACAATTACATAATATATTCTGTACTGAACAAGGAGTACCAAATAACACTACGGGCCCTTATGACACGTTTCAATAAGCGATCTATCTATAACAAAAGATATTTGAAACGCAGTGCCTTCGTCAATTACGATTACGAAGTTTTGGTAATCAAAAATGTTGGGGACAAAACCGCGCTTCGCAATATACGTCACGTCTAGGAATAACTCCCATACACTTTTTTCAGATCTTGCACTTCGTCTAGAGGCTAAGAAGTTTTTTGGGTTGTTTGCATAGTTGTAATACGTATATGACATAATATACACTAATAAACTAAGTAGCCATGTTTCTAGGTCAGGTCAAAGTCCTCCTATATATGGCAGTAAAAAAAGACTACAGGTCTTAGAATATACAAAAGTCGCCGGACTAGTACAAGGTAAGTACTGCGCAAGAGCCGCGCAAGCGAGCGGTGACCACTATCGCCGACAGTCGCGGGACCACGTCCCATTTGAGACCATTTTTTGCTGTAATAATAAGTTGCTTAAATTGGGTTATAGTTATATATAGTGGTTTATATTGTAAAAGCTAATGGCATGTTGGTCAAAGTGATTTGCAACTGTAGTAGAACAATCTGTTTTGGATCTAAAAGCAATAATATTTTTTATATTTCGTAAACAAATACTAATTTATAGAATATTGAAAAAATATTTTTTTTATCGCACAAAACATTATTTTTGAGGAATGATAATTAATTTATGACACAATAATGTCTTTCAAAACTTGATGTAAATTGCTAGTCGATAGTAGATGTGCTCTTTTGATAAACATGTTTATATTCTATGCATAATAGATGCAGATTTGTTCCGAAATGTCCCAAAATAAACATTTAATATGTTATATTGTATAACATACACATGAATGATTCATATCAACCGACCACAGCGTGGATGTGCCAGTTTAGCCATGGCTGTAATTTAATTCCATTGGCCCTACTTATGTTTGACCTTTAGAAATAAAACGTTAAAATTTTAATTTCTTGATAAAATCTGTATATTTATTTCTCAAATTCCACAATTAAATTATAGAGGGGTCGAAAATGGCCTCAACTGTTTAGAGAAAAGAATGATACGGCTGTGCCATTTGTTTTTGCTCGACTTTGCTAAAAAGAATTAGAAATTTGTACAGTAAAGTCTTACAATTATTTAGTTTAGATCAAAATTTCTGCTTCTTGGGCGTGGAAATATTATTGCGTAAAAGTGCGTGTTAAATCGTGAATGAATATTAGGTACACATTTCAATATCAGATAAAATGAACACAGTTTAAATATAATTATAAATTCTTTAAGTCTAGTCATTTTAAATACATTAATAAAATCTATATAGACTTTGATTGATTACATACAAACTTTTAGGTTTTTTTTTTACAAACTAATAATATTACTTACTGACATACTGGGGTACTTATTTTTACTTGTTTTAATGTAACGTAGAGTGATTCCCAAATGTGTTAGTGAATTGTTTGTTATCATGCAAAAATGTTGCTTATTACCTAGTAGCTGTTGTATTACCCGAGTTATCTCCTTGCCTAAGTAAACATGTAATCATCTTTTTACCCACACCATTGAAACCTCGGTCAAACACAACATCGTCAAAGTATGCTAATTACCTCCGACCTTCCAACCACAGACGGCAAATACTGATGAAGCAAAAGACACACGTAACACCGGTCTTTCCTCGTTACTTTCAAATGAGTTTCATGGTCACCCTACCCCGCGCGCTCACTACAGTTCTGCGCCGCGCGGCCCGCGACCGCCTCCACTCTGCGCTCCTGCCCCGAGCTCCTACACTATAATTGTACAGTGCACAAGGTATACTGCTACTATTGTATATATTGAGTACAATTATTAACCTATTTTTGTATAATTTACTGTACGATATATATTTTAATTACGCTTTGCCAGTGCAATGTTATATCATACAACAAATTTACCATAATTAAAAATAATTATAATCGATTCCGTAATACAATAATTGCAGTTTATTTGCGGTGTATCGGTTAAACATTTTTTATTTTAATTTTTTTATTAAATACGTATTAATGATATGATGTAATAAAAATATAGCGTCTGTTCCTAGAGACTACTTAACTACTACTTCTCAGCTATTACATGCCCGATCAAACTTACCGTCAGACATTTTGTTTTTTTCTAAAAGACTTTTTATACTTGTACTGTAAGTTCGCCCTGTACGCGCTAGGTATTTACATTTTCTTCTCCTTCTACACGTATTATTTCTTATAGTGACTTTTGGTGTTTTTTCTAGTGTTTTAGAAATGTGAAAGTGCTTAGTGATACAATTAGTGTACTGAACTTTGGTGCTTAGTTTGAACAAGCGGATAATATTATTTGGTAAGTTTTATTTTTTATTTTAATCTTACGTTGTCGTTCAACATAAATCTTAACTGACTGAATATACTGTTAGTTCTTGATTCAAATTCATATTCAATCTTCATAATTTTTTTTAATTTATTTTTTGAAACTTATAAAAACGTAATAAAAGTGGAAAAGTGTAAATAAAAAGTTGTGTATTATTATTGTGCACATAAATATTTATTGACTTCAATGCCTCCTCAAGTGAAGAGTAGCCCCTCTGTAATTAATATATCTATTACATTATGTCCTATTTCCGTGGGATACGGTTTTAAGTTGGCGAGACATAATCAAAATCAAATTAACAAGATTTTTTCGGAAAGTAAAAAAGCACATTTATAATAAGACCCCTCTTAAAAGTATAAATTTAGCCGCCGCCCAGACCTCTCATCGAGTATGTAAACATTGAATGCCTGCTTGCTACAGCCTGCAACGCAGATTTTTTTTATAGACATAAAAAAGATTTGTAAACAGAGGCTATTTTAGAACTAAGAGTTGCCAATTTTTTTTATTGTTCAGCAGTTTCGAGTTAAATAGTCGAAACAATACTCATGGAAGCAAAATAAACGATTCTCGCCTTAATAATATACGTACTAAATAAATTTTATAAATGTTCGAGTTTTAGACATGTTTGTGACAGTGGGCTGATGTTTTTGACTTTTTTACGTAAACTTTTATTTTATTTTTTCCACTGTACAGATTTTGATAAAATTGGTCGTGGAAACGTATTTAAAGTTTTCACTTCCTGTTCACAGACTGTTACTGTCACTGCTTGATGGATAGACAATATTGAACATAATTATAGCGTGAATATTCGATTAAAGTTTAATATTATCAATAAAATATATAATTAAGATACAGATAATGAACAGGACAATATAAACTATGTATTAATTAATTTAATAATGAATATTCATAGATAGTTTATGATATATTATTATACTTCAGAAATATAAAACATTTTTAATAAGTAAAATATATGATTTATAACGTGTTTTCATACCGACTCTAGCGGGCAAAGGTTGACAACAATTGTATTCAGGTTGTCATGTGATAATGAATATTAATAGCTTATTAGAAATCAATTTGAATTTTCTCAAGGTCTCCACTTTTTTCCACTTAAAACATGTAATAAAAAAAGGATTCGAATATTCTGGATTATATAATATATCTTGTTGGTTATATAACGTTCTAGGATTTTTGAAAGTAAACGTATCTGGCTAAAAGTTAAGTATCTGAAGATCTTATGTTACCAGCTAACTAGGATTTCCATAATATGCTCATAATATAGAGCGCCAATAAAAAGGATCAGTAGTTTAGGCACTAATATAGAACAAACAATACATACATACTAAAATCCTAAGGTTTCGCCGTAGTCGAATAAAAAAGTTAAATAACCAAATATGAACAACAACATCCTTACAAACGAACTAACAAACATCGACATTTCCATACATACATGAATTGCTGTTCGTTGGTCTCGCTAAAACTCAAGAACGGCAGAACCAATTCAGGCATTTTTCGTCTAGTAATATTTTACGTTTAAACGGTGTGTATGCTCAACGAAGTGGGCACGGGTCAGCTAGTACAGAATAAGTATGTATTACCTTTATTTACAGTTTGTTAATGCTCAATATTGTCAACAGAAGCTGTATGTGAATATAAAAGTTATTCTTATTTCCTAACAAAGCAAATATCTGTTTCTTAACAGTAACGTAACCGAACTCTGAAATCGATTCGACCGTCGACCGCGACTAATCGGTCGGACTCGGTCGGATCTCGATCGGATCGACGGAGGCCACCGACTTACGTCACAGCAAAACACTTTTACTGTCTGTGGCGAGTGGCGACTACCGATATCGGGCACTCAACGCAAGAGAAGTTTAGGTATAGGCCATGTAGGATATATGATAATATATTGAACATACTCTATGGTCTTGCACCTGATCTCCCGCCAGTCGTATCGGCTATCCGTCCCACTGGGCTACGAGAGTGGAGAAAGAGATTTTATTGAATGTACTGTAGGTTCTTGGTGGTTCATATTACACAGTAATAATATACAAATTGTAGAAAATCGACTGTATACATCTGATGATGAACTAGTAGTGTGTTATAAATTTGATGTTAAATAAATTATAAAGTGAAAAAAGTAATTTGTGTATTATTACTGTGTAAATAAATAGATATTGCTTCTGTGTATTGCACACATACTTGGACACAATAAAAACAATTCCTGCGTAGCTGATCTGGTTTCAATGAAACCGGCCACCGACACCGAAAAACGGTGTGGGAAGCATTAATAATTAAAATGTACATTATACTGTTTAGTGTTAGATAATGTCTAACATAGATTCAATAGCCTTCTTCGCTTCTAGCCAGTACTTCGGGAAGTTAATAAAAATTTGTTTGTAAACAATTTAAATATTTAATATCTCCACAAATCATGGCCATTAACCTGAATAGCGATCGTTTATTTTTCTTTCAAACTTGAAGGATAAGTAAAGTGGACGACGTTGTAAATAATTGTATATAACGACTCCGAAGGTTTACTGACTAGTGACTACTGAGGCTATTTACCATTGAATCAACATCAATTAATTAAATCCTACCTTGAAGTACCTTGGTTATAGAGATTTTCTTACTGCAATAAATTCACTGAGTATAATATGTAATACACATCCACGACCAGAGAAGATTGAAAACTTTTTGTTGACTCGGTATCTATCAACGCTCTACCTACTGAGATACAGAGGTACGAGACTAGTATAATATATGTGCAAGTGGCCTTATCTATAAGACATTCTGCATATAAATGTCGCAGTCATCTGGTTGAATCTGCGTATTTGATTAAATAACTAGCGCGGTTATTGAATGGCGTCAAACAGCTCGTACAGATACCGATGTGTTGAAATATTTTTGATTAATTTACATTAATTCTTCGAAAATAGATCACACTCGAAAATTTTGAAGTTAAAAAAATAATTAAATAGCTATTCTAGTCTCGTATTTATTGAACTTGTAGGTAAAAATAGAATTCAATGAACGCGATAGTCATTCAATCAAATAGCAGATTCAACCAGATGACTGCGACATTTATATGCAGAATGTCGTATAGATAAGGCCACTTGCTCATATATTATACTTGTCTCGGTATCTCAGTAGTTAGAGCGTTGGTGCTCAAGCCGGAGATCAGGTTCAAATACCGAGTCAACAAAAACTTTTTAATGTTCTCTGGTCGTGGATGTGTATTAAATATGTGTATATTATAATATGAATCTAATATATACGTATATAAAAGGATTAAACATATTCCACTTTGTCTGGTCAATGTAATACAATTTATATAATAATAAATAGCAAACATATATATTATTTTACTTACTCACTGTCACACAAATAATACAGTAATAAAACACTTTTTTCCACTTTATTAGTATTTTATTTTTTTTTGTATTTCGCGCACATTTGGGTACTATAAAATGACTTTTGGGTAGCTGGTTCCAACGAAATCTATTATTGTAAATCTGTCTTACAAACTTTCGCATTTTCGAACATAATAATAATTAGGATGTTATAAGTTTCATATGAAGTGCTCTAAGTGCAGTTGTTGGTTGTTTGGATGTTTGGTTGATGACGGCCCAGAGATAAGTGGAAGAGGCGTTGGGCAAGATGAGGTCCCGAGGCGTTTATAATTTACAAATACAAATACAAATCATTTATTTCCAAAAAAGTACATTATTAGCCAAATGTTACAGTAACATTCCCCCAAACTAGGCGACGCCTGTCCTATGGGGGACGAAATTTAAAATTAATTCAGAATTTATGAGACTGACTGACTGATAAAGCTCAAACCCTCTCCTCAACCCGCAATTATACAATCAAGTTGTCTCCTACAATATATTACTTTTAGGACCAATTTTTCAATCGTCAGATAACTTTTATCTAATGAATAAATATGTGACTTTGGCAGATTTTGTATCCAGAACAAATGTCAAAGTCACTTGTTTATTCGACAGATAAAAGTTATGTGACGATTGAAAAATTGGCCCTTAGTTGGTTGTAAATAGAGCCCTACTACTCAACTAGAAGGTCCATTGCTGATCACATCTATAATATCTATACTAATATTATAAAGCAGAAGGGTTTATTTGTTTGTTTAAACGCGCTTATCTCAGAAACTACTGGTCCGATTTGAAACATTATTTTTTGTTCGATAGTCCATTTATAGAGAAAGGTTTTAGGCTTTATAACATTACGCTGCGACCAATAGGGACGAAGCGTCAGTGAGAAATGTTGCAAAAACGGGGCAAATTATTCACATTTGGGGACTTTCGTTGCAGCGCTCAAAAAACACGCGAACGAAGTCGCGGGCACAGCTAGTACTTCATATACCTCTTTATATGGCTACCATGCTACCAGCTATACGGTAATTGAAAGCCGTTACATTTTACTGTACTTATTTGTTTTAAATAGAATCGAAAATTCATGGATTTCAAAAATGTTAAAATTCAGTTTATGTTCTGTCTAGGAGTGTCAAAGGTTGCTTCTCATGAGGAAACCCTAGCCTTTGGGCTGTAGGAAATTTGACGAGAGTCTTCTAAGTTAAGGGCTAAATAAATCCCACAGGAATTAGATACCTGGTATAGTTTATATATCCGACGTATATCTTAGTCTTATTGTGTCGTCACCGTTCAGTTGGACACGTTTCGTTATCTCATGATTTTGGCATTCGTTATGTCATTATATTTCGGCATTTGTGCCAATACGCAAATAATATATAGACGACACCGCTACACTCCCGGGCTTGTGGGTGTACACTCTCTATCAATCCATCAAGCGATTAGCGGATTAAAATACTAATTACCGGTTAATGTCAAGTGAACTTGCATCCAAATTGATCTAGATACAAGTGTTACAATTATGTAATTGTGATTCAGTTTTAAGATAATGTAATCTGAACAAACTTTTTGCGCGAAAAGTAGAACAAGTTTAGGTAAGTGATTCTAAACTTGTAGAGTGAAGTGATTCTTGTCTTGTAAAGTGATTCAATCATAAATATCATGCACACATATAGGGCTACTGCCACGTCTTCTATAGCTATTCCTAAGCTCTCGTGGGGATAGTTGAAACTCTCTCTTGGTCCACAGCATCTCTATATCCGATTCAGTGACATGCTGTAATCGGCCCGGCCGAAGCTTTCAAATGAACTGAAAAAAACTTCAATGGCGCGATTAAGGCTTGTGAAGCGACTTCTCTCTCTTAATCCACTCCATCTCTATCTCCAACCGAGTGATGTGTGATGCTTGGTCCGGTTGCAGCTCGCTGTAGTTTTTCAAATAAACTGAGAAAACTTCGATGGTGCGATGCGGGTCTGTGATGCTACTTGATCCTCCACTAATACCTTTGATCCTCCACTAATATACTAATCCCTAGGTTTAACCACCCTTAGTCATATTATAGAATTGTATTTTCAATATTTTAAATACTAAAACAAATAGTAAGTTAGTTTAATAAACCGAATGCTACAGCTGACTTTATGACGTCACCGTTCGCACGCGTTGAACTCTTTTCCTCTACATCATTTTAATGTCAATTTCATTAGAGTATTTGCTCTGAAACGGACAATTATATTGTTTCAGGTATATTTCATACTGTACGTCATATAACATGAATTATTAGTATACAGTGTATTCTGAGAGCAATACTGCCGCCCGTATCAAAGACAACGCAATCAACATTTATGACGAAAATGAATTAATAGGATATTCGGACTGACAAAATTTTTAAGAGCCATTATATTTTTGTTAATCATATACAAAATATGTGGATCCATTTCCAACTAATAACTAATCATAACCATCGTAAAAATATAATAAATTAACTAAATATGTACATATAATATCGCACATGCAAATTCCACATTGAAAGGCACTAAACAAAAATATTTGGAATATTCCTGTTAGAAAAAAACTTTGGTCGCGATTTACTCGATAGTAACCTCCAAGCAAGTGCGTTGTTTATGATAGGGGCGGCAGGATAATACAGTGGTTTGAGCATTACGTTCGTAGTTAGTAACGGTTCTCTTGACCATAGCAATAGTTATTAGTACCTACGTAATAGAAAATAATATATACCTTTTACTTATTGATAAATCGAATTAATCGATAAGCTGTGAAATATCTTTATTTACTTAAAGTTCAGTCAGTTGCATAAGGCTCTAAACATACTAACCTTTGTTGAGCCTAACGAAAACAGTGGTTTGTCTAAGTGTTTATTGTTATATTTGGGTGAGTGGGTGAGTGGGTGAGTGGGTGAGTGGGCAAATCTGACGTAAGTATGATGACATGCCACTTACACCAATTGTCCGGCCAATTGTATAATGGCTGATAAATATCCAATTATATAAAATGTCATTTCACACTTGTCCATTGTATGGGCTATTTCATAATTAACTATTTGTGGCTCATTGTGATGATTATTGGTATCTATAGATTGATAGTGTAATAATATATATGTGCATTCACACCACGTCAATCTTGCTCCGGAAGTAGCTCTCAAAGAACTTGTGTTACGGGTACCAGCCAACGGATGTAATATGTTTAATAAGTACTTTTTTACTATACAGTTAAACATTTGTTTTATATTTTACACGTATTTAGAATCCATCTATAAACAAAGACTAATGAAAGACAACTTTTTTTAATTGCTTGAAACTCAAATGTTTTAAAACTTATCTTAATTCTTATTTTAGATTACGTTCATCTTTTTTTATTTTCTGTGCAATGTGTCTAGAAGCAAATAAATGTAATATTCATTAAATAAATGTTTCATTAGCAGATTTCACAATTTGTATTGGAATATTCTCAAGGCTTATTCAGTTAACAGTAAGGCGCATATTATAAAACCTTTGTATGTTTACAATATTATAAAAATGCATGCTTTCATGTTAATTTTGTTGATGCCTAATAGTAGAAAGTTTTTCATTGTAAGCGTCTTGGTCGTCTTGGTGGAATTTTCTTGGCGTTCTAGAATGTTCTCGAACGTTCTGTCAATACAGCAGGCCACGAATGGCGTAGGCGTAAAAGAGATGGCAATTTGTTATAAGAAACGAGAACGAGACAGATGAAGTGTATGAACACTTGTCAATAAATAAATGTGATAACTTTTAATTTTAGTCACAATTCGACCATATTTCATATTACTTTTTTGAAGCTTCAAGTTTTAGGCTCTCGACTCTTACATATACAATACACATATTATAATATAATATCTATGGACACCGCGTCAATCCGACCCCGTGGTAATCAGAAGAACTTGTGTTACGATGACCATACAATGGAAACATAATATTTAATATTGATTTACTATACACATATTCGACCTCGACGACCTCCGTAGCGCAGTTGGTTGAGCGCGTTGGCGCTCGAACGAAAGGTCGCGGGTTCGAATCCCGCCGAGGGAACAAAAAGTTTTCAATGTTCCTGGGTCATGGATGTGTATTAAATTTGTGTATAATATAATAAAAATCTTAAATTTGTGTATAGTATAAAAATATTAAATATATTTCCGTTGTCTGGTACCTGTAACACAAGTTCTTCGGATACTTAGCACAGGGCCAGATTGACGTGGTGTGAAGCGTCCATAGATATTAAAAAAATTAAAATATTAAAATTATTATATTTAAGATTTTTATTATATACTAGCTGTGCCCGCGACTTCGTACGCGTGGAAAAGTGATTTAGGGCAGCAGTTCAAATACATTTTTAGTTTATGAACACTGTCGTTTGGATATTTAAAATCACTAATTTATAGTAGTTAATGCTTCTTTATACACGGTATTAGACGTGCATAAGCAAAAGAAGTAGGCCGATGGAGTAATGATAATAATTTATTGTCAAATAATGGCCGTTTTTTTCTATGAAAATGCTAACGATTCCTATTACTACCAGCTCGAAAAATGACCGTGTATTATTAACCGACTTCAAAAAAAGGAGGAGGTTCTCAATTCGTCTGTATGTATAATATTTTTTTTCTTTTATGCGAACGGGACTACTTGATAGTACACTCATATACGCGACGAAGATCTCTGTACTGAGATTTGTATGGACTTTACGCCGCAGCGACTGCAGACGATGATCGTTTTCACACCGACGCTGCGCTGCTGGCGCCGAGCGCCAAATTTTTTAAAAGTCTACTCTCGGTGCGCAATTCCAACTCGGACTTGCCCGGTTTTTTATTTATTAATTACCTACGCTAACAAACATGTAGCCTACTTTGGGACTTTACGGTTAAAGTACTAACTTGCTTTAGACGACAAAATAACAAAAGTCCAAAAGAAAGAGAAAACCCAAGCCGTACCTAGCATCAAAACTAATAAATAAAAATATCATGAAAAACATAAAATCTTACTTATATTGACATAACTTTTCTAATTTAAATGTACCTATGACATCTCATTCATATCTTGAAAAAAAACTATCCTACGCCTATACTTTATTAATCGTATTTGCAAAACCTAAGTATAATAATAAATTACTTCGCACAAAGTAATAATTATTTTCACTTGTACTGGAAAATAAGTATTACTTTGTGCGAAGTAAATTTAATTGTTCCTTTTAGTTTACCTTTTGAAGTCGTTTTTTTTTTGTTTAAAATTATTTAATTTTCAGATTTTTAGTGATGGGTATAGACTGAGTAGGGATAATTCTCGAATGATCAGACGACGATTATTTGAGGACGGAAAATGAAAAACAAAAACAATTAGTTAAAAAAAAATAGTATAAAAGAGAAAAAGTCTACCGCTGCTTTGGCGTAAGCCAGAGCAGCGCGAAATTTTTCAACACATATATATATATATATATAGCTTACTGAAACGTGAAATTTTTTGATATTATAGATCCAGGATATGGTGCAAAACCTAACTGTTTGGTAATATATGCTTAGACTACTTCAGAAAAAATCAAAATCAATTCACATAAATTTTGAGGATTTCCTTCGATTCCTCACGGATCCCATCACCAGGTCACCATTTGGTGACAATGGGATCAAATTTAAATTATACCCTACACAACATTAAAAAAAATTAAAATCGTTTCAGAAACGATGAAGATATCCGCGAAGAAACAAAAAAAAAACAAACATATATTTACGAATTGAGAAACCTCCTCCTTTTTTGTAAGTCAGTTAAAAATATTATGTTGGTTATTTCATGTTACAATCTACCTTTGTGCCAAGTTTCATTTAAATACGTTGAGTAGTTTGGCTAAAATAAGGTCAAATATGTAGCTACAATTTTTTGAAGATCCCACGGGAACCCTTTCGTTTTTCGGGATAACAATTTCCAATAATGCTCTTCAGATCATAAGCTACCTGCCTGCCGAATTTCATTTAAATACGTTGAGTAGTTTGGCTGAAATACCGTCAAATAGGTAGCTACAATTTTTTGAAGATCCCACGGGAACCCTGTCGTTTTTCGGGATAACAATTTTCAATAATGCTCTTCAAGTCATAAGCTACCTGCCTGCCGAATTTCATTTAAAAACGTTGAGTAGTTTGGCTGAAATACCGTCAAATAGGTAGCTACAATTTTTTGAAGATCCTACAGGAACCCTGTCGTTTTTCGGGATAACAATTTTCAATAATGCTCTTCAAGTCATAAGCTACCTGCCTGCCGAATTTCATTTACATACGTTGAGTAGTTTGGCTGAAATACCGTCAAATAGGTAGCTACAATTTTTTGAAGATCCCACGGGAACCCTTTGGTTTTTCGGGATAATAATTTCCAATAGTGCTCTTCGGGTTGTAAGCTACCTGCCTGCCAAATTTCATTTCATTCCATATAGTGGTTTTAGCGTGATGCGACGACAAACATTCCCATACGGACAGACAGACAGACAGACATTTTTTTCAAAAATGTTATTTTTAGGTTCTGTGGCTTTTATAGGCCCCCTTTTTTTAATTTTCACTTAAATATTCTTAATGTACAGACATGACCCCTCTACAGATTTATTATATGTATAGATATAAAAGTGTCCTAAATCACTTTTCCACGCGTACGAAGTCGCGGGCACAGCTAGTTTTCAATAATGCTCTTCAAGTCATAAGCTACCTGCCTGCCGAATTTCATTTAAAAACGTTGAGTAGTTTGGCTGAAATACCGTCAAATAGGTAGCTACAATTTTTTGAAGATCCCACAGGAACCCTGTCGTTTTTCGGGATAACAATTTTCAATAATGCTCTTCAAGTCATAAGCTACCTGCCTGCAGAATTTCATTTACATACGTTGAGTAGTTTGGCTGAAATACCGTCAAATAGGTAGCTACAATTTTTTGAAGATCCCACGGGAACCCTTTCGTTTTTCGGGATAACAATTTCCAATAATGCTCTTCAGATTATAAGCTACCTGCCTGCCGAATTTCATTTAAAAACGTTGAGTAGTTTGGCTGAAATACCGTCAAATAGGTAGCTACAATTTTTTGAAGATCCCACAGGAACCCTGTCGTTTTTCGGGATAACAATTTTCAATAATGCTCTTCAAGTCATAAGCTACCTGCCTGCAGAATTTCATTTACATACGTTGAGTAGTTTGGCTGAAATACCGTCAAATAGGTAGCTACAATTTTTTGAAGATCCCACGGGAACCCTGTCGTTTTTCGGGATAACAATTTCCAATAATGCTCTTCAGATTATAAGCTACCTGCCTGCCAAATTGCATTTAAATACGTTGAGTAGTATGGCTGAAATACCGTCAAATAGGTAGCTACAATTTTTTGAAGATCCTACGGGAACCCTTTCGTTTTTCGGGATAACAATTTCCAATAATGCTCTTCAGATCATAAGCTACCTGCCTGCCAAATTTCATTTAAATACGTTGAGTAGTTTGGCTGAAATACCGTCAAATAGGTAGCTACAATTTTTTGAAGATCCCACGGATACCCTTTCGTTTTTCGGAATAATAATTTCCTATAATACTCTTCAGGTCGTAAGCTACCTGCCTGCCAAATTTCATTTCATTCCATACAGTGGTTTTAGCGTGATGCGACGACAAACATTCCCATATGGACAGACAGACAGACAGACAGACATTTTTTTCAAAAATACTATTTTTAGGTTCTGTGGCTTATATAGACCCCCTTTTTTTAATTTTCACTTAAATATTCTTAATGTACAGACATGACCCCTCTACAGATTTATTATAGGTATGTATAGATAGATAGATTTTCAAGTCGGTGCCAAGTTCAGCGTTCTTTCTTAATTTGTTTTCATTTAATATTAGTTTGTAAGCCAGTACTTTGGGTACATAATATTATAATATAATAACTTTACTTTGATGGTTAGTTGTTGTTCATACTTTGATATTGTAGTAAGGTTTTCGAATAGAATAAATTTATTTATCTAAGTGTAAATAAGTATTACTTTGTGCAAAGTAAATTTAATTGTTCCTTTTAGTTTACCTTTTGAAGTCGTATATAATATAGTTTAGTTTATATTTTTTAATAAATATATATATACATATATATAAGAAGAAAAGTTGATATATATTATATCAAGTAGATTGACTATTAAATGAGATAAAAATTTTCAGAATATTAAAGTCGGTACCAGCCAAACTCAATATTATGAGTTCTATAATATAGCCTATTTCATCATATTGTAATTGATATCACTATATCTATAGCGATGGAAATAATATGCTTGCAGTATAAGCGATGTCGAAATTTCCAAACGTATATCTTCAAAGACTCAAAATAATGTTTTTAGTCGGATATGCTTATGTTACTCGAAACAAATACAAAATTACTATGAGTGTCCCTATAAATTTCAAGGTGTTCCCTCGATTCCTCACGACGCCATCATCAGGTCTCCACTTTGATAACTATGAGACCAAGTTCTACTGTAATTGACGTAGTGGCATATGCTTGCATTTCTTTAAACAACGCTGAAATCTTCAAACATGTATCTCTAAGGACTCAGAAGTTCTGTTCAGTACTTTTAGATCCAGGATATAGTGCAAAACCTTACTGTTTGGTAACATATGCTTAGACTACTTCAGACAAAATCAAAATCGATATATTATTCCATATAAATTTTGAGGATTTCCCTCGATTCCTCACGGATCGGTGACAATGGGACCAAATTTAAATTATACCCTACACAACACAAAAAAAAAATTGTTTCATGAACGATGAAGATATCCGCGAAGAAACATAAAAAAAATTATATATTTACCAATTGAGAAACCTCCTCCTTTTTTGGAAGTCGGTTAAAAGTATTATGTTGGTTATTTCATGTTACAATCTACCTTTGTGCCAAGTTTCATTTAAATATGTTGAGTAGTTTGGCTAAAATACCGTCAAACAGGTAGCTACAATTTTTTGAAGATCCCACGGGATCCCTTTCGTTTTTCGGGATAATAATTTCCAGTAATGCTCTTCAGATCATAAGCTACTTGTCTGCCAAATTTCATTTAAATATGTTGAGTAGTTTGGCTGAAATACCGTCAAATAGGTAGCTACAATTTTTGAAGATCCCACGGGAACCCTTTCGTTTTTCGGGATAATAATTTCCAATAATGCTCTTCAGGTCATAAGCTACCTGCATGCCAAATTTCATTTAAATACGTTGAGTAGTTTGGCTGAAACACCGTCAAATAGGTACCTACAATTTTTTGAAGATCCCACGGGAACCTTTTCGTTTTTCGGGATAATAATTTCCAATAATGCTCTTTAGGTCATAAGCTACCTGCCAGCCAAATTTCATTTAAATAAGTTGAGTAGTTTGGCTGAAATACCTTCAAATAGGTAGCTACAATTTTTTGAAGATCCCACGGGAACCCTTTCGTTTTTCGGGATAATAATTTCCAATAATGCTCTTCGGGTTGTAAGCTACCTGCCTGCCAAATTTCATTTCATTCCATATAGTGGTTTTAGCGTGATGCGACGACAAACATTCCCATACGGACAGACAGACAGACAGACAGACAGACAGACAGACAGACAGACAGACAGACAGACAGACATTTTTTTCAAAAATGTTATTTTTAGGTTCTGTGGCTTTTATAGGCCCCCTTTTTTTAATTTTCATTTAAATATTCTTAATGTACAGACATGACCCCTCTACAGATTTATTATATGTATAGATTATACACATCCGGGACCCACGAACATATAAAATCTTTGTTCCTTCGGCGGGATTCGAACCCGCTGAAGCAGCTACATGCTCAACTACTGCGCTACAGAGGTGGTCAAAATTTTAATTATATAATTTTAGTTTATGGAATATGTCAAACCTATTCTATACAAACTATGTATAAAACTATAGCTAAACATAACCTAAGTGTGGGAAATTGTATACTCCTCTGTCCGCACAATTTTCGAGAAAAGGGGTTCAAAGATTTAATTTCAGGTATCAATATAGGTATTTGTAGTTAGCTATCTAGACATTCAACGCGCGGAGTATTGGCGAGTACGAGTTATGTAAGGCGACCGCGCGGTACACAACCTGAATACCTATATTATATCGCAATAATATCATTAGCATTACAATAATTTCGGTTGCGATACTCGGCCGGTCTACACGCACAAGTTCGACTGAAGTGGGGCGCCCCACATCGCCCCACGGGTTCACTTCAAATTGATTTTAAATAGCGAAGCTTAGGGAAGCGACAGCGCCCTGATTCAAGTCGAAAATCGCTTACGAAGTTCGACAGCAAAATGTATGGGATTTGACATATAGTTCGCTAAATGACAAGAAAATGCGTGTGTCACTTAGTGAAGCTTATGTCAATATATAAATAACCCATACTTTTTGTTCCCTAACTTCGTAAGCGATAAATATCGATGGCATCTTGAATCAGGGGTCAGGACCCCAGAGCGGGGAACAACCTAGCACAACGGATAGCCATTGCTATCCAACTCGGCAATGCTGTCAGCTTGCTAGGTACTCTACCAGAGGGGGACGACCTGGCGGCGTTTTTCTATTTATAGAGTAGGTAGGTCTAGAGGTAGGTTAGGTTACTTGTTATTTTTATGTATTACTAGCTGACCCGTGCCCATATCATTAAGCATACAAACCGTTTAAACCTTCTGGACTTCCATGAATATTTCAAGACTAAAAATAGCCGAATCGGTTCAGCCGTTCTCGAGTTTAGCTAGACTAACGAACAGCAATTCATTTTTATGCATAAGATTATTTATTTTTTAATTATTTTTATCCTGTTAATAGGTTGTTACTGAAATATTTTGTAATATTATGAAAATAAAATATATATTTCAAAATTAGTCAATTAAAAAGTTAGATTAGAACTCCTTGGTTTTATTCAAGCAAAAACAACAATTACATTCACGGTGGTGTTGGTGCAACTTCTACAGTTCACGCTTTCTTCGTTCCAAATCACGGCGGCACCTGTGGGGTTTGGACTGCGGAATAAACCGTCCACGGTTTGGACTGCCCGCGTGGCGTATAATAAGTACTCTCTCTCAACAAAGCCTAAAAAAAAGTCATAAACTCAAGAATAAAATGTGTCTTCTGTCTCGCTAGCGTATATTTTGTCTCGATATCGTACACAAGTGATTGGAATAATATTTCCAAGTTCCGATAACATCGATACAAAGAACAGGACAAAGGAACATAAAAACCGCAGTCACGACCTGAATGTTCAACGCGGGATGCGCATGCGTTGCATTTTTTTATTTATTTCTACTGCACTGAAGACAATGAGAGGTTGGCCTATTTATATAGAATTCAATTCTGCTCGGTGACAGAAATAAATGTTCATTTTCTGCAAGGCATAATGGTACAAAGGGCAGGGCAAAATAGTTCGGATTAATTCAGTAAACTGCCTGCTTAAACTGCAAGCGCTCAGAATATAAATAATTATTTTAATATCTATGGAGGATGAGTATCCGAAGAACTTGTGTTATAGGTACCAAACAACGGAAATATATTTAATACTTTTGTACTATAAACATATTTAAGATTTTTATTACATTAATACACAAATTTAATACACATCCATGACCCAGAAACACAGAAAACTTTTTGATCCTTCGGCGGGATTCGAACCCGCGACCTCCCGCTCGAGCACCAACGCGCTCAACCACTGCGCTACGGAGGTCGTCGAATTCCCTTTATCAAAGAGTTACATATACATATAATCAAATGGTATTAAAAACAATTCAACTTCACGATATATTTAATTAAATATCACCTACACCTTAAATAGATATCGAAGAATACCCAACGCCCACCAACTATACTAAAGAAGAAACATAACAATAAAGTACACCTTTTTAGAACCTAGACCAAATTAAAGACCTAAATTGGCCAGTTATATAAGAAGTTATCTAAGTTTTAAAACTTTGCTCTGCGCGTGGGTTTGCTTAGTAACGTTTGTTGTTCAAATGTAAACATAAGGCAGTTTTGTGGTGACTAACAAGTCATCGCAGTCATCTAATTAAATCAGCAGTTTAATTGAACGATTAGCGCGTTTATGAAATGACGACATTTAATTGAATGACTAAAGGACAACTCGTCAAGTTGTTTAATGTAACGTTCAACGTCTTGACTGAACGTCCATAAGTTCGCAACTTAAAAGGTCCTCAAAATGATGACATGACACACCAAATGAAAATGAAAATATCAAACTATGTAGGTACTATCTGTGCAAGCTTTGCCGCCATATTTGTTTTGTTGACTACTAGCGTCACTGCGGAAAAAAATGAACTAACAATAACCTGACTGATTTTACGTCCGCTCTGTTAAAAGGGCTTTGTTACAGTCCGCTAACTAGTTGGACGTTGAGTGACGTTTGACTCTGTCTTTTTCATCGGATAGAGTGGTCCTCGAGGAACGTTTAATTGTATTAATTGAATGAAACTTAAAATATACCGTGACTATACAATGATTACTTAGTAACTAAAAATGCAGTTCTACAACAAAGTTATAAGGGGTTGAAAATGGCCTGAACTGCTTCGAGAAGAGGATGGTACGACCGTGCTTGTTGGCGGGGGCTCTGCCGTGCCCCAGATATTTAATTTATTTAAAGGCTCGTGGACTGCATTATACTGGGCGTTACTCAACAGCGGCGCGCCTGCGTATTGCGGTCGGCCGCGGTTACAAGACGCCCGGCATAGCTAAATCACCCCTTCACTATGATAATTGATAACTGATATAAATTATTTATTAAATAGTTTTCAAATACAAATGTGAATTGACTCACGCCACGGAAGTAGCGTGTTATAGAACATAGGTACCACAATATTATGTCTTTTTGAAAATTATATAAACACTACTATACCCAGCAGCTGTTCTGTCCTATCTAATTAATTTCATTGAAATAAAAATAGCTATGTATCTACTTACTAAAAAATATACGTGATGGATGGAGAGATGGAGCTATTTAATGTTGTCAGATACATAAGAGAACTTGTCCGTCATAGATAGCAGCATGGAATATCTTAACCATTGTGTTAATTATTTAATTATAATAATTAATTTGCAGCTTTAGAAGAATAACTTCATACTTTTGCTATCAAAGTTTCAAGGACTTTTGACTTATAACACAATTATTGTTGTATCATGTAAGTAGTTTATAGGACACCTTGACCTCGCAGTGGGTGACCAGGCCAGCAGGCCCAAACTGGACAGTAATGGCCGCCAGATTTGGCGGGAAACTGATTTCATTACCTGCACACTCCTGCTGCCCTAGTACTTAAGTGGCTCAGCGGAGAAACTGGCAGATTTTTAGTATGCCCACTTTCCGATAACTGTCAGACATGTCTAGGATTTTTAAAGCTTTGTGACGTCTTAAAAATTGCGTTCGTTGAGACGCAATTAAAAAATAATAATAACAAAATCCGAGGATACAGTTTAATGTTACAGCTACATTATATATGTCTGGTCTATAATCCCCATCTAAGTTTAACTGGATAGCTAAATAATCAAATGAATAGTTACGACACGTAATTACCGTATTCACGTATAACAAACGACCGTGTCTATAATACAGCATACCTGAGGTTCCGCCTCCGTGGCCTAGTGGTTCAGACCTTCGCTCTCGACCTGGAGGTCGTGGGTTCGATTCCCGCGTTGGAACAACAAAAATGTTGTTTTCGGGTTTGGTTAGGACAATGCAATTGATTGTCTGACAAGAAAGTTGATCCATGCGTCGGATTGGCATGTAAAAAGTCGGACCTGCGCCTGTTCTCTCGCCAGTCGTGTCGGTTTACCGTCCCGCTGGGTTATGAGAGTAAAAGGAAAAGAGAGAGTGCTTCTGTGTATTGCGCACACACTTGGGCACTTAAAAATTACTCCTGCGTAGCTGGCCTGGTTTCTATGAAATCGGCTACCGACACCGAAATCGGTGAGCGTAGCTATTATTATTATACCTGAGACAACTTTATCATACAGCTACACTCCTGATACTTCTAGAAACAGACACACCAAGACTGCTAATTTTGCGGGATAGAAAACTAGAGACTGAAGAGATAAAAGCGTCGTAAAAACGAACCGAAGTGCGTCTAAGAAGGCAGTTTCCAAAGGTACGTCAAATAAGCCAGCCCACAGCCGGCTGCCGTGGACTTGGCGTGTGGCCTTCTCGACTTGTCCACCTCTTCAGGGCCCTGATGTCATCGTTATTTATTGCTTACAATGTTGGGAAACAAAAATTATGGGATTTGACATAAGCTTCGCTAATTGATATGCGAATCCGCTCGTCATTTAGCGAAGGTTACGTCAAATCCCATACTTTTTGTTTTCGAACTTCTTAAGCGATAAATGATGGCATCTTAAGTCAGACCCCTGGACTGTCTAAGCTACTGTTCAAACGCGCCAAAATAATGATGAATGTCAAGTCAGAAATTCGTTTTTCTCGTTACAAAACAGGTACAAGGCAACTTAATTGTTTTCGTGTCTGCGTCTTGTGTGGCGACTGGTCGTCACGCATCTGCATATTTTCGGCTGTTTAAGACATTACCTGGAAAGACCACGATGTGGAAGAATAGATTCAGTATAAACAGATTATTCCAAAATGATTTTTTTTTACAATTAATCCTATGGGCTCAATTAAAAAAGCTCAATAAATACTGTACCAGGAGCAATTGTTTTGAACTGAGGCAAATATTTATATTCTTATTTATTCACATATATATCATAACATTATGTTAATACACATCGTAATAAGTTAATAACATACAACTACAAAATATACTATTTACTTGAAATAATATTTATCGCCATTTGAAAATAACTGTTTACTTAACTGTGTGGTGTTAATCAATTAATTTACTTACTTAAACTTCATAAATGTAAATCTCATTTTGGAAATGTATTTTTTTCTTTTATGTTATTCTTGTGACAAAAATAAAAGTTATTACATAGTGTTAGAGGTAAGTAATATAGTTTTTGTCAAAGAAAAAAAATTCTAGAACGAGAAAAGGTAGTATAATCATATCCCAAAGTTATATTGACATTCGTACTAGCAATAACATTGAAAAGTGATACACCGGCATGTCGGTGACCGTACCCGTCCCAAATTAAATGTACATCTGCGCATTGTACATCGATGCGCGCACGTACAGTTACAGTTATGTAACGTGACAGACGGACACACGGCCCGCATTCTGGACACGCGCGCTTCTGCGACTCCGCCTGCTAGGTATTCATAAGCTTTTCGTAATGGCTGCCGATTGCTGAACTAGATATAAGTGACGAAGCTGGGGTTGCGTAGTGTTTTACCAACGAGGGTAGGGACCGCGAGATGTACAGACTCAGCAGCAACTCCTGGGAGCAAGGGTGCCAGGTGAGAGCACAACTTCTCGGCTATTGTGCCAGACCAATCGCTATGTTCTGATTGTGTGTTGACCAAACGCCAATCTTGATGCTTGGTCGTTTTATTTACACACGATGAATACCTATTTAATATTCGTAAAGGTCCAGGACCGGACGCCATTACAAATGAGAGTATTAAATGTGCAAAATCTCTACTACTAGCACCTCTTACACTATTGTGGAATAAAATATTAAGAGAAGAATCAGTACCAAGCTCGTGGACGGAATCTGAAATTGTCTTGCTATACAAAAAAGGCAATCCAGCAGACATAGAGAATTATCGTCCAATAAGCCTTATGTCGGGACTCTATAAACTCTTCGCAATGTGCCTTCTTGAAAGAATATCTGCGAATATTGACATACAACAACCTATAGAACAAGCTGGATTCCGAAGCGGTTTCAGCACAGTTGATCACATCCAAGTAGTGGACCAGGTTATAGAAAAATACTTGGAATTTCGAAAACCATTATACATAGCTTTCATTGATTATAAAAAAGCCTTTGATTCAATAACACACAATAGTATCTGGGAAGCTTTAAAAGTGCAAAATATTGAAGAAAAATACATCAATATTTTAAAAAATATATATGCCAACAGTACAAGTAGAGTCAGGCTAGACAGATTGGGCACAGTAATTAATATAAACAGAGGCGTTAGACAGGGTGATCCTATTTCCCCAAAACTCTTCATAGCCGTACTACAAAACTTAATCAAAATCTTACCGTGGTCGACGAAAGGTATAAACATAGATGGAAACTATCTTAGTCATCTAAGATTCGCCGACGACATTGTCTTGTTCTCGGAATCTGCAAAACAACTAAACGGCATGATTGATGAACTGCACCAGGCTAGCTTAGGCGTAGGACTGGAAATGAACCAGAATAAAACGAAAATCATGACTAACCACCATAGAACACCTATCATGATAGACGGCATGACTCTTGAGTTTGTAGAAAAATACGTATACCTGGGGAAACAAATCTCTTTCAACACAGAAAGAAATACAGAGGAAGTAGAACGTAGAGTCGCGATCACCTGGAAAAAGTACTGGGCCCAAAAAGAGATATTTAAATCACAGCTTCCACTGCTCTGTAAGAAACTAGTAATGGACTCCGAAATACTACCCAGCCTCACCTACGGTTGCCAAACTTGGACGTTTGACCTAAGGACTAGAAACAAAATACAAACCACCCAAAGAAAAATGGAAAGAAGTTACCTTGGTATAAAATTAAAGGAAAAAATCAGAAATAATATAATTCGAGACAAAACCAAGATAATTGACGCTCAAAACTTTTCACTTAAAAGAAAATGGAAATGGGCAGGTCACGTGGCAAGATATAAAGACAGATGGACCTTAAGGTCCGTGAAGTGGTCCGGACCAAGTGATGGCAAAAGGGCAAGAGGTAGGCCGCACGCTAGGTGGGCAGACGAAATTGTAGCAGTAGCGGGAAAAGAATGGCTGGAAACAGCAAAAGATAGAGAAAAATGGAATACCTTGGAGGAGGCTTTTACCCTAAGGGGGTCCGTACAATGACATAAACAAAAATTCTAATAATTTGATTTACTGAAAATAATAATGTATTTTCCTACTTTTAATAATTTAATATAATGTGTTTTTTTTAATCTAATTTTTATTTTTATCAAATTGGAATGGATAAATTGTAATTCAAATTTATTATTATGTATTAAAAGAAATGTAATATGTTTTGTATGGAATTAAATAAAGCTCTATTATTATTATTATTATTATTATTATTATTCGTAAAGGTAACAAAACGACCCAGTATCACGTTTTGACTAAAAAAAGTTTGTGAAGTTAGGCCTGGTAAAGTAAGTAATAATAATTAAAGTAATAAATAATTATGATAAAACATAAACATTAAACTGTTTAAGATAACAGCGCCATTAGATCTTGAAAAAAAAACCGCCCAAGTGTGTATGTCTTATGATTTTAAATTTAATATGGTACTGTATGTTTACCTACTGATTATATTTTCGTTATTTGTGTGCGAGGTTTTCCGAATAAGCTCATTTTAGTAACAAATAAAAGTAAAATAAAAAAGCCTTTTATTCCTTGCAAAAAAAAACCATGTTGTGACATATTTAAAAAAAATATACTGCCTAATACATACAATGAAATTAAACTTAAATCTATGTAAAGAAATATAATATATTATGAAACATTTTTTTTACGTTAATTTATTATGAATATTTTGCATTTTTTTTTTATTAGGCACACATAATTCCTGGGCCCTGATTCAAGACGCCATTGCAATTACGAGTATCACTTCGAAAACAAATTGCTTAGGATTTGACATAGGGTGATAAGTAAATATAATAAAAGCGAATTCTTATGTCGCTTAGCGAAGCTTATGTTAAATCTCAAACATTTTGTTTTCGAACTTCTCAAGTGATAATAGCGATGACTTTTAGTTAGACTGTTTAGTTGTGCGGTGAATGACGGTTCGTGGAAGAGATTCCTGTTTTCTTATCCACGACAATACGTAGGACGAGATAGAATATCATAATTCGTATTTCTGTCTTCCACAAACACCATATTGTTCTATATTCGCTCTACCCGGTTCGATTCCCGCGTTGAAACAACAAAAAATGTTGTTTCAAGTTTGATTGCAGGCTGATCACCCGATTGTCTGACAAGAAAGATGATCCATGCGTCGGATGGGCATGTAAAAAGTAGGTCCTGCGCCTGTTCTCTCGCCAGTCGTGTCGGTTTACCGTCCCACTGGGTTATGAGAGTAAAATCAAGAGAGAGTGTATTTGCGTATTGCGCACACTTGGGCACTATAAAATAACTCCTGCGTAGCTGGTCTGTTTCAATGAAATGAAGAGCTATTATTACTATATTGTTCTATAACAAATGTATGTAATGTAATGTAGCTAATAGATAGCTACGTAATAATGCAGGCGAGCGATCTCGGAGCGCTTTCTCCGCGGTGGGACCGCCCGCGCCCGCGCTATTGTCATCCCAAATGTAATGACAGCCCAATACCATTGTTGCGTGGTTCTATTGTGTGACGGAGATAACACGCTTCACAGCAGGGCTCTCTGTCTCACACTTCGACGAACCTAAAGTTGTCCTCTAACCACGATTGAGTAAATAAATTTGTTGGAATACTAGTAAAGGTCCCAACCGTTTTCCCGCGTTCTGCCGCGGGAGGTTCAGTACTCAGAACTTTTTTTGTTTTTACCCCACTAAGAGGGATCCTCGGATCCCTGGCCGTGGTTTTCCACCCGGGGCCCTCCTAGTTCGAGGGCTTCCGTCTGGCGTGAGATTTCATAGTTGGAAGCCAAAAAGGTAGATCTCTGACCGAGCGAGATGGTATGCTCAGTCAGACCGAAGTCTACTATACTAGTTTTCAGATGTCGTATATGTAGACCCGGACTTGGAAAACTTCGATGCAGGATATGGCGTTAGTAGTACCGCCACTAATAAAACAATTTTTAGAAAGACAGTACTCCCAGGCGTGTAAAAAGTGATTCGAACTCGCAACATCTCGTTCGAGCACCAACCATTGCGCTACAGAGGTCGTCATGTTTTAGGAAGTGAATGGCCCATCAGATGAAGGTGGAGATTGAGAATTAAAAGTCACGGTAGGCAGCTGCATCGATCGGGAGGGGATGTGGTGGCAAACGAGCTACTAACAGTAATGTTTATGCTCGCTTCTGTCTTGTTTCATAAATTTACCCAACAATTTTCTTCTTTAATCTTCAAAAAAATGCATGGTAAGATGACTTCACTCACATTGGTTGGTGTTACGAAAAAATTGCTTAGTTCTACGTAGTATGAAAAAAAAAACATATACATGGTGTAAAATAAATGAGTGATAATACTTTGAGGTGTATGTGCCTCTTATGTAGAGTTTACTGTGCCAGCCCACATAATAATTGAAAAAAGTAACTCTTTCAGCGCTGGTAGGTACTTTCACAGTAAACTCTATAAACGGGACCCATACACACCCTAAAGTATTATTACTCAATAATATTAAGTCTATGAATTTTAACAAACATTTTCCGGAAAATCAACAAAAGAAGGCTACAATCGGTTCAACCCGCCGAGAAGAATCGGCGTAAAAAACTAACATACATAGTAACATTTCCACTACAATCTGCTTTTTTACCCATAAATATTTTACTCATAAAAATGTTGCCTACATTGCGTAATCTCGGAGCGTGTATCTAGTTTATTGTGGATAATACCGGATTTCCTACACTCGATAATCCATTGCCGCCTAATGGACGTATTAAATGTATTGTATCATTAGCGCCCGTCAGTGGAAACCGCAGTGGTTCGCTGCACGTGAAACTGCATATGTAATTGTTGGAGAAACTTGGTCGTCATCGGCCAGCAGCCCGCAGCACACCTAAACCCCAATTCTCATATAAACTTTCAATTTACTTAAATTAATTGTAAATGAATCTTCTTAATATCATGAACTGATTTTAGAAATTGGATAACCAATAGTTTCTTTTTATAAGATACTACGAGTATTTGTCTGTTTTTATGATATTATCTAAACTATGTTATAAGATTTAACTATCAGTTTAGAGACACATGTTTAAAACAATGCGTTAACTGCATAACAGGTAAAACCATGAATTCAGTCTTATAGTTTTTACACGCATTATATTAGCTTCACTTGTATGTTTGTAACCGACACCTTGGGCCACTGGCCACACACACACACACACACACACACACACACACACACACTTAAACGGCCAGACTTCATTAAAACTTTGCAGATTTATCGAGGACCGATAACAATACACTAATTTAATAAGATTATTGTAAACTAAGGTTTTTGTCAATTTATATGTCGATAAGGTAGGCAAATTTATTTTGTATTTTTTTTAAGAATATACAGAGAGTTTTTTAATTTTTTTAAACTATTATTTTAATAGATTATTTTTTATCCTGCAGCGGTACAGACTAAATACTATAAATGATTGCTATCTATGGAACCATAGATAATACAATTTATTGCATGGGACTACATCGCGCTATTGCTTGCCTGAAACTGTTATATACATTAAACTCTTTATACATTGAGAAAGAGTCAGGCACACCATTAGCTGTCCCCAACGTCAGTCATCAGACCCGGGAGTCATTCTCATCATCTCTTGCATCAGCTAAATGGTCTCAAGGCTATTAGCATATACCCAGTTAAATAAATCTTTTCCATAACGTTCTCTTCTAGATACCAAAATCTGTCACTAGCGCGTTGCCGTTTCAAAATTCCCGTCTGTATATTCCATTGTTATGTTAATTGACAATGATATAACGTGACAATTAAGATGTGTACAGAACTGACGAGCTCTCGTGTGAAGTGTGCCGGGTGCTGGGCGCTGACGCTGGGTCAGCAGCTGACCTCTTTGCGAACACTGACGTAATGCATCTGTTAATCTCGAGGAGTGCGCATTGCATTTTGTTTAAGGAGCGTATATCAATATTACTTTCAATAACAATGATGAATCAAGAACATGTATGGAACCCGTATAGCACATTTATATCTAGAGTCCTTTTTTTACACTTATAGTCTACATACTTTTCTCAATTTCTCAATGATTAAGATAGTCACATGCGTAGGCGCGTGTGATGAACAAAGTCGCACCGTGGCGCGTGGCGACGCTGGCTATCGTATTTCTATAAATAATACAAATTCGTACCCTAATAATGTTTTATTGTTAAGTTGATATTTTAAACTATAAAGAATAATTAATAATTATCTTATGTTTCCACTACGGCGCATAGTCTAAGCATCAAGTATTTCACCAGCTTCGTTTATGCGCCAGTGCGAATTGAGCCTAAGGGCTCAACTATCAGTTTGCGTTATTGAATTTATAGAGAACATTCGTATATTTCCATAACATCTTTTTGCGTGTTCCGTCACACGTAAACACTGTGCACGTCGTGTTATATTATTGTATTATCCCGCCACCCCGCTCGCCTGCAATATAGTGGTGGTCGTCAAATATACCCACTAACACATCACCCCATGGAAACTGATGCGTAAGCTTGAGTTTCAATCCAAAACTTAAACTATTACCAAATGTTATCGTTCAGTATTTTGTGCGAATGAATCACAAACATCCATCCAAACTTTCACATTTATAATAGGATTTATCACGTTAATGTTTTACAATTCGTGATGAAAGTAAATAAAGTGTGCCTCGACGGGCGTATTTAGTATTCGAATCGAGCATTGATGATCGGCGACTGTCGTAAGTATTGGGAAATCACTCTATATTGAAACATTTACTTGTTTTCACTAAACCAATGTTTAAAATACTCATAATGCGTTCAATGCTGTATAATAACTGAAAAACAATCAGTTTTGCTTTAAATGACAATTTATCATCTTTGCCTCCGTTTATTTCGAGAGATATTAAACGAATACGTGATGACTTATATGTGTCGTATAACACGTAAATAAAGAACATATAATAGAAGTATTGCTGTATCGTTGTTTGTATTCGTGCTGTATTACCACCCGTATGACTTAAATCTTTCGAGTGGTATGCAAGAGAATTTTCCCTTTCGATTTACGTAAGGACCGAGGTATATAGACAATAACGTACTACCGGCGAGCGAAAACAGAATCACGCAGCAATAGCAGTAATAAAACACAAAAAAATTGCATTTTTGTTAAAATACTCGACAGGTTTCGACTAAGTAGGCTTAGGTGTGTGTGACATAGTCGAAACCGGTTGTGTATTTTAACAAACAATTAATGTTAAACAACTAATAAAGTAGTGCAAGAGAAGTGTAGGTTGTTTGTGTTTTATTACAGTATAACAAAACCTATAGTTCATTCAATAACATAGAGCAAAAGTTTTTTAAGCCAGTATAACTAAAAGTTTACAAATTTACAAAACGGAATACTTATAATATGTCATAACACCTAATATGTTAGGTTGTCGCTTTCCAATCAACACTGTATGTTAACGGCATACAAATTTCTAAGATAGCGGCATAATATGTTTATTAAAGGCTTATAACTACATCACTTTGTCACGAGTGGCTACAACGGCGGCACTTTTATCTGTAGTCAAAGATTTGTAAAGTTTATAGTACTAAAAGCCCAATTTAGTATTGGCGTTAAGTATAGATAATGCAGCAAATGTCAAAATGGCTTATCTCATTCTGTAAATATGAACACGGCTTAAGTGTTTGCATAGATATTGTGCAGGAGTAAATGGCATAGCTATTGTTTGATCAGAAATGCATATCTAAGAACAATACTTACGTAAACATATTTAAAAAAGTACAAAATGAAAAGAGACAATACATTACAAGACAGAGATAAAAAGAAAACAGATGAAAATTGTGAGTGTAAATTTGTGTGACGGAGATACTCGTAGAAGATGAAAGGGACGATGTGTGAGAGAGACGATTGTCAAAAAGGAAGTAACTGCGAAATGTTTCTTCAAGCTTTTCTTACTAGGTTGATGTGTCTGATTAGTCAATTTTGACATTTGCCCTGGTTATACGTGGTTCTCCGTCCGGGGCCCTCTAGAATGATCGAGGGTTCCCTGGGCGTGAGATTACATACGATTCCGGATTCCCTGGTTATAGAGATACGCTGCTGTACCATGGCAAAGTGAAAACATAGTGAGGAAATTCATACATGATTGTCCCAGACGTATTGACATGTCATTCAACTAGACTATGGTGACACTGTCGTGCAAATGCCGTATGTGCTGGGCAATAGTACGACATCTAAAACCATGTCCCAGGCACTGCAGTATTTAAAAAGTTACTAAGACGATGTTGAAATACCCAATAACGGATGAAATGTCCTAAGCTGGTAGCCCTGGCTAAGTTTGTTGGTCTGCACAAGCTGTGCAGACTGTGCTGTGAACTGCTGCGATTCACCTTGGAGCATGCAGTTATCACAGAAAGTAAACGGGTCAGTGACCTCGCGTGCGTGCCGGAATGCTCGCGAGTGCGTTCTGCACTACGTACAATGGACATGCAGTCAAATGTTTCGCTAAATCTTTATTAAGTAAATACCATAAGCGTCAGTTAACCACAGTGTGTGAGTAACGTAGGACTGGGGACGGTGTCTGAAGATAATCACAATAGGTCCAAAAGGGTAGCAGAGACAGGAGAGCCTGACAAGGCCGGCTTTCGGAAAAAACAAAAATAGTTAATGGAATCAGGCGTTACTTTGCGGAAATCCATAGCATGAAATTAAAATATATTATACATAGCAATATTCCGCGAAACAATTTGTTTCGCGGAATATTGCTATATATTTAATTTTAAAAACAAAAATATCTGTCACCGAGCGATCTTTAGGATACCGACGCAAATTAAACTTTATTTAGTACAGAAAAAGATACATGTTTCATTGATATTGCTCGCGGCACCGTCAACGCTCTTGCAATAATGAGTATGTTTGTTCTTATACAGTAGTATTTGAATATATCGGTATCCTAAACAGCGGACTGACCTTAATACGATGACAAGCAGCTATAATATATAAATATTGTTTGTTATTCTCTAATCAACGCTCAAATCAACTAAACAGTGTTTTCTTCTTTACTTTATGTCCCCAAGTGGGCACTTTCGCCATTTTAACGTGACGTCATGTAAACTGTAACCAGGCGGACGATTAAGGGACTTCCAACGATACCTCATTTTTTAAATTATCATACTAGCTGACCCGTGCCCACTTCGTTGAGCATGGAAACAGTTTATGATGAACCGTTTAAACCTTCCCTGAACTTCCATGAACATTTCAAAACTAAAAAGAGACGAATCGGTTCAGCCGGTCTCGAGTTTTAGGTAGACTAATGAACAGCAACTCATTTTGACATATAAGAAAAAGAAAAGATAATATATCAAATATCCCTACATAATTTGGAAGTTATGAACAAATGAACATTTATAGCCAAATATATACATAAATAATACATACATAGTACATACATAATACATACAAATTTTCAAATACATACATACATAATTTTTGCATCTTCGTAGTCGGGTAAAAAAATTCAGCTCATGCTACTGATAATATTAGCAGATCTCAGTGTTCCTATAGTCACGAGACTTTTTACTGTCTATACATATTACATGGAGTCTTCATAAGACATGGTGTGTGAAGCTCGGTCGTCCCAGGGCCCCTCCCCATGTCCCAGGGGCATTCGCGATAAGCAAAAATATTGAGCAGGCAACTTCTGACGACTTTCGAAAGAGTGCCTGCTGTTGGCTAACCAAAACTTGTTAGTAACGTCTGTTGGGCAACTTCAGTCAGGTGCGACGGCCCACGGCCTACGGGCTAGTAATATTGTGGCCTGTGGCTCAGTGATAGGCGCCACGAAGATCAATCAGCAAGTGGGCTCGAATACCGAGGCAGCAAATAGTTTCCAATGCTCCTAGGTCATGGATGTTACATAAAAGTATTCAATATATTTCTATTGTATGGTACCCGTAACAACAGGTTATTCGAGAATCTGACATAATGACATGGGACTAGGTGGACGTAGTGTAAAATAAATTATTGATATTAATAGTCCATAAATTAATATTAATAATGTAGTTTCGCATAGGCGTTGTGAAGTTGCCATTGGTTCTAGAACTCGAACGTGTGAAAAGATAAACATCAATTAATATTTTAACCCTCAATTCACTAGGTGAAATGTACTTACGTAAACAACTTCTATGAGTCCCTGGGACTCGCATATTTGAAATGTATGTTTTTATCAAATAAAACAAATTTTATTAACATTTTTTTTAATAATCTTCTTAAGTACTTAGCTAAAAAATATAACAAAACTTAACAAACAAGATTTAAGTTTCTAGATCTTTAGTTTCGAAGCAACATGTTATTTTATAACCCATGAAGGCCGTTACAATGAATTAAACCTAACACGACTACGTATATCTAATATCACAGTAACTAATGGTACGTAATGAAAACAATAGTAAAAGTAAACGCAAGGACAGCGCAAGGCGAACGACCTCCGTCCAGTACCGACTGACTTACAGACAGACACACTTCCTATATTGGTCAATACTGCTGGCTATATCTGACAGACATGTAAGCCTTTCATTGTAATTACCTGTGTAGGTTATTGTAGAAGCACATTCTAGAAGTGAATTGAATAAATATAAAATTGATTTACTTTTGGACCCATTACGCAGAAAATCAAAATGATGAGCCAAATCTAAAATAAGAATTAGGATAAGTTTTAAGCAACTAAACAAAATTATCTATTTCTTTCTCGCCAAACGATATTTTGGTACGCAGGTTGGTGTAATGGCTATATTAGGGTAACAGCGTGACGTCACAATCGGTTGTTCCCTTTAAAATTCGCACATTATATAATTATCGTTCAATTTACGTATAATATAATAAAAATCTTAAATATGTGTATAAGTACTATATATATTTCCGTTGTCTGGTACCTGAACACTTCCTACTCCTCCTTCATTCTTCTGACTAGTTTAATTGGTCCCAAGACAGATCTAGCATGTCCCTCGGGCACTCCTGAGATAACATCGAAGAGTTTTTGAAGTTGGTTACCACTGTCAATGCTGGCTACACAGGAGCTGCAGTGGATTGTATGGTGGGCCATTTGCCCAAAAAAATCAAGTTGTTCGGATACACTAGGCCAGATTGACGTGGTGTAAAGCGTCCATAGATATTATTATTAACAGAAGTGTTTTATGCAAACCATCTGTTGTCGGCAGTAGTTACTGCATGTCACGCCACCAGAGAGTGACATTACGTTAAATCAATAATAATTTTAGGCCTAAGGCCGACTTGTGCACTTTCTATATCTAACACGACCTAGGTATTTAGTCTAGGCTATATTAGGTCTGGTGTCGCAAGCCTGTCACGACTGGAGATGCGCGTGAGAGCTCGAGGTCACACGGTGAGATCTTCCATCCATCATCAGCTAAATAATGAGGTTCGTTTATGCTCGTGAGTGATCCTCTCCCTGATACCTCAAGGTTCTTCTGAATATAATAGCGAACACTCGTGAGTATCGATGTTATCTTGTCTTGAATCCTTTGCAATAATAATAAAAAAAGGAATTTGACTTTAAAGTCCTTTCCGTGAGTTCCATGGACGCGCGACGTAATATAAAATCAACCTATCCTATTACATCACCAAAGAAAAGGTTAAAAGCTATTATTTACTGAGATCGGGTGTTTTTATTTAAATACCTAAAATTAGTTACATGTTGTTTTTTTAGACTTCTTCTGCCTGGCCTTGTCAGGCCCTGACGTCACTGCGACTCTATTGGATCTATTGTGACTGAATTAATACTGATACCCATTAAATTATCTAGATTAGATTTAGTTTCACTAATTCCCGCAGGACTTCTTTCACAGAATGGGCACTATTTTGGGAGTTGTGTTGGGAAAAGGGCCTGTCGGTGTGGTTTGAGGTCGTGGTACGGATCGCAGGCATTCACGTTTCCGTTAAAATTTAAAATTAACATCGCATCGTCGGATTACCGTGCTGTGAAAAGGCACTACTTGATGCATCACGGTAGGGTGCGGTGTCGTCCACAGTGCGGTGTAGTGCATGGTACGGAGTCGTGCACGGTGCTGTGGCAGACTACACTACACCGTGCACTACACTGCACCGTGCACGACTCCGTACCGTGCACTACACCGCACTGTGGACGACACTGCACCGTACCGTTTCACGTTGACATTCCACGACACCGACGTAACGTGGACTGGCCAAATCGTTTAGACAAATCTCTTTGTCTTAACGATTTGGCCGGGCATCGGGAGGAAAATGTTTGTAATATATACTCCGATCACGGGATGTAAAGTATTCTTCCCATATAATATCTCAAACTACTTTTGTATCCATTTATGTAAATGAGTTGTAGATACTCGTTAGCTAAATTTTCTTTTTGTAAGCGGCCAGCGGTTTTTCCACACTGTTCGCCATATTGATAGACAATGGAATAATGCCTCGATTGCGAGACCCAGACGCCTGAATACAGTTAGACACCGACTACCTGCCGTATACTCGTATAATATGATATGGCCATTTCGTATGTTTTGCGACTCATTGTTCGGAGTTCGACAAAAAGTTATTCAATCGTCGACGTGATTTATCGATCGCCGAAGACGTTTTACATATAAATAGAAAATTATGTCGAAATTAACCCGTAGATTATAATTAGAAACCATAATGGTAAAACGTACAGGATTTTCGTTATTATATCTAGTTTCCAAATAGTTATCATAATATTATTGTAACGTATTTTATACCAACGAAACTGTGGACAGTGCCATCTACCGATAAATTTATGAACTATCTATCATTATCATCATTTTCATTGTTTCACACAGTTTATTCATATTTATTTTGTCGCTAGGGACCTTTATGCCGACTGCATAATGATGAACGTAGCTTTAGCTATTTAAATTTTAAGTAGTGCTTTTTGTTTGTTCCAGAACATTCACAACACACAATGACGCGGGCGAGGCACCGATGGCTGGGATTCAGCATTGCCTGTAAGTGTCACAAGTGTAACTATAATAATGAAGACATGAATGGATGAAGGAGATATGTCGCAAAAAAAATTACTCAGAAAATTGAGCTTAAGTGACAGTTCACTTAAACATTTTTAGCAACTTGCAACGTATTAAGTTGATCGATTCTCGAGACGGATCTTTAGATTAATGTAGTTAATACGTATTCTAAAATGTGTGGACTAAATTTTCTCGAAATCAGACTTTTGGTACATATCACCTTCCACTCGTGCCTTCAATTACCTGAAAGATAACACCGGAGAAAGAATAAATGATGAAAGAAAGGCGACAGAGGGAAGATAAGTCGGAAAATGGGCAGCATTCCGTGGATATTATTACTATCCGAATGCTGCGCCTGCCAAGCGTGAAGAGTATAGATAACTAGCCCCATGAAATACTTTGGGGAAGGCCGTGGTCAAAGTCATATCTGAAATGAAAAAGTTACTATTTGTCTACGTGAAGCAAAACCTTTTTACGAGATTTCTGCGTAGATAGTATAAAATTTGGCGCGGCTAATGTTTATGTGGAGGAAGGTTATTAGAAAGCTAATATTTAGCTAAATTAGCTTAGCACGAAGCCATTTCAACTTTTATTTACCAAATAACTCTACAGTGACCTTGTGTATTATAATATTTAAATATTAACAGAGGTGAGGCAATCTTTGCACGACCGTAGTGTGTGTTACTAAAGTACCTACTGTCCAGCGCTTTACCTCCGGCTCGTGGTCAGGTGACAACAGTATAAGTTACATTAGGACAGTCGTCCGAGTGACGGGGTAGGATGTTAGGGTTAAAAGGTATCGAACATCTGTCCATTATTCGTTCGTCTGTACTCTGTACAACAATAAACTAGATAACGTGTCCCACATGAAAACAAGGCAAAAATCTGTCTGGGTGGTTTATGGCAATAGAGCTACATTTGTAAACATTTCAAAGTTGATTTGGTTATTTGAAATCACTATGTTAAAAATCTATATTAGAACACCATATGTGCTTAAATTTAGAATTGAATTTCTCAAAGTGACCAATAGCGATTTCAATCAAGCATAGTGACACGTGTGGACGTTGGCAGTGATCCAAGCAAAGTAAAAGAAATAACAGCTCACTTGAAAAGTGAGCTGATATTCACTGAGATGGATTTCTTCGATTGATTTAATGTATTGTTGATAGAAGGTTTTGTAGGTTAATTCGATGCAGTCTCGTAATCATCAAACTAAATTCGTCCCCGTAGAAGGAAAACTAAATAACTCCGATTTTGCAGTTTTGAGATAATCGCGATTTAGTGTTTTTTTTTCAGTTTATGCTCATTTGTTAAAAAATGCGAGACAATTTTACTGTCGCTAATTTTATATTTTGTGGACCTGATTACCTCTTACATTATGCTTAAACAAAGTGGACTCTATCTATAACTATAATAAAATAAAACATATAAAATCTAGTTATTTAATTTTGCCACAACTACTATTTCTAACGTTACTGCAGTTATCTATATATTTTGGCTACTTATTTAGTTTTCCCACAACCTAGATTCATCTGGTAGAGGAAAACAAGGCGAAATAAATGTAGTTATTGAATTTATCCAACCTGAAATACGCTTAAATGTAAAAGTTGATCATTTATTTATTACTTTGTTATTGTTAAATTATTGTTACTGCTGGTGCTATATAAAATAAAATGCTGTAATTTGACATAAAATTATTTATTAAATCAATAGGTAACAAATCAAAAGTAATTATTTAGAAAATGAACTACAAATCAAAGGTAAGTATAACAATAATTATAAACTTTAAAATAACTCAAAACTTACAAATAAAAATAATTCTTAATTGGTAATTAGGTAACTGAAACACAACTAATAGACTATACGCTATCTGACTGATCAGTCTATGATATAAAATTTAAAAAAACAATATGACTCAGTCATCAGTCATCAGGTACATTGAGTGCAACAATCAACGAACTCGTAATATAAATTTCTTAGAATTGTTAATCTTACATATTAAAATAAAACATTTGCAACTCAAAACAATTAAAATCACGGTACTTATTAGATGCTTAAAGGTAAAGAGAGCGAAAACTTTTGTTTTAAGAGACATATAAATGGTGGGTCAAAATAAGTTTAATCATCGACTTCAGATAAATCACTGCAGCAGGTTGGAGTACCCTGGCCTTCGCTTAAACATGGTAAACCTTCGTACCAGCCGTGAAGCTCTTTAGGAATGATATTTTTCTTACAAAGGTGCCTTTTACACAGGCCGAGCAAATATTTCTCGGGAACATGTCAACGAGTGTCGGAACAAACTTGTATCTGAAGTCGAAACTTTGTTAACTAAAGTCTCGGACTGGGGCCGACTAAATCTAGTCCAATTTAACCCCAAGAAGACTCAAGTTTGCGCGTTCACCGCTAAAAGAACATCTTTTGTCGTGTCTCCTCGCTTCGATAACACTCCCCTATTTGCATCGGAATTCTTGGAGTTGACATATCGAGCGACGTTCAGTTTCGCGGTCATCTGGAAGGGAAGGCAAAACTAGCTTCCAAAAAGCTGGGGGTTCTCAATAGGGCGAAGCAGTACTTCATACCTGCTCACCGTCTGCAACTGTACAAGGCGCAGGTTCGGCCCCATATGGAATACTGCTCTCACCTTTGGGCGGGGGCTCCCCAATACCAGCTCCTTCCATTTGACCGCATCCAACGTAGAGCGGCTCGAATCGTCGACGACCAGGCTCTTTCCGAGCGGCTTGACACTTTGGCCTTGCGTAGAGATGTTGGTTCACTCTGCATCCTCTATCGCATTTATCATGGGGTGTGTTCCGAGGAACTGAAATCAATCATGTCTTGATACGACAATTCAGTTACTTTATACGGAGTCACATTTTTATTTTGTCTTTTTGATCTTGCCCGCTGCATAATTCCTTTCCAATCTGTAATAGAATAAGTGTCTGTGTACTTTTTTTAATTTTCTATAGCGCTATGCATCGAATCTACTTCCATATAGCTGTGACCACTTTCAAGATACTTTTGTTCTAACACTTTTATTGTCTCATGCGTGTGTACTAAGTACAATAAAAATGCTGCTATGTACTGGTTCCGGTTTTGCCCCGAGCATGTGTCTGAATAAATCGTGACGTGCGTAACAGCCTCGGGTAGATTCTTAATCCATAAATAAATAGCAGATGCTATTTCCACACTGCCTCTTTTCTGTCCAGATCACACAGTGAGCGTCGTTCTGTGGGGGCTTAAACTGATAAATAGATAAATTATATAAATTTAATTTTCTGGAATAATACATTAAACTATCTGCAGTCGATGGAATCTGCAGTAGACTTTGCAAGTCCATGGTGACACACAAATATGAACCATCTTCTTCTGACCACTTTTTATCCAGCTCTTTAGATCTATAAGACGCCTCTTTTCGCTCTATATGCTGAGTATATTCATTAAGTATATTCGTATTAGTTTTATCTTTATTATCATTGTTACACGTGCTACATTGGTCTTTCTTGGGATGAAAAAAATTTTATAACTTTTGTCACGTATATTTTATCTTTATGGCAATTATAAATAACTTAATCTATTTGATTGTATTTGCCTATCATCTCGTAATTAATAATTATCTAGTTGTGGAAGAAATAGATAACATCAAGTATTTATAAAGTAATGATTTTTTTGCCAGAATTCTGAGTAGGACAATTAAATAAATACAGTTATTTAGTTTTCCTAGAACTTTGTTAGTTTTGTGATAGATATAGCAAATTGAGGCAAAATTCAACAACTTGTTTTATTTAATTTATCGAAAATTCAACTTATCATTGACCATAGTTATTGATTTATTTATTGAGTTGTTTATTTTTCCTTCAAAAAATTTGAGTTAGTTTGAAGATGTGTATTTTTCCATCTGAACGACAAAAATAGCTATATTTTTGGAACGAAATAAGATAGGAAGACCCCTGTTAGACTCAAACATGCGTCGTGTTTTGGGTGATTTAAAAATAGGGAAAAGCGAAAATCGCCAAAAATCGAGTTATTTAGTTTTCCAACTACGGGGACGTAATGTTGAACGTGTTTTGATTGGTCCTATTTGCAAATTCGGTCAAAGTAAATTTAAAGTCTAACTTATTTAGATTACTAATTTAGAATTATTATCCACCACTATTGCACATCTAATCACAATCCATGAAATCCATTCTTCATTCTGTTAGAATTAAGCTTCATAATGCAATCCAACACAATATTTAATACCATAATAGTATTATGATTGTTGTTGTGTTGCAGCGGCGAGCTGTTGGCTCACGACTTACGAGGTATTGTAAAAACTGTACCGACATCCACGACTGGCTTTTTCTGTGTTCTGTAATGTCCTGTTAGCTGTTACTTACAACTTACATTATGATTTAACCGCTAGCGAAGTAACATAACCTTCCAGTATGTTAATGTTAGTTTTAATTCGTTGACTTAAGTATATAAGTTTTAGTATATTTATACAATTCATTATTCGCTGTCGAGTTATGTGTTTTTGTTTCCTCCGGCATTTGAGTTTTTATCCAGGAAGCAACGTACGCAAAAACAACTAAAAAAACTATTACTGTTTTTGTTTCTTTTGAAAAACTTATATCTGTATACAGTGACAATTTTTATAATAAAAAAACTTTATTCCGACTACTAAGTAACATTACTAACTAAGCAACATGTTACTCGGGTATTATATTATGAATCACCTCTTTCGTTTAAATCGGATCAGTAGTTTAGAAGCCCTAAAATGGTAGAACAATAATTATACATAGACTACTAAAATCATTACCCCTCCTTCAGGCTTCACCGTAATCGGGTAAAAGTATCTATATAATTATACATTTTTAAAAGCTATAACGATAACCTGTTTTGTAGCAATTGTTAATAAATAACAGTAGGATCAGTTTAGTCACTGGAGTGAAATACCTGTGATATGAGTCTCAGGAGTTCGGGGTTTTTGAATAAAAGAAATAATATGGGAAACCCATGAATTAGCAACATACCTACAACATTACTCTGCAGCCTGTAGGTATTGTAACATCTTGCTTACACGTGACCTCAAGGAAAACCACACATTTTTTTAAACTTTATCATCACTCAAGCCATATTGAAAACCTTTTTTGTTTTATTATGTGTTTGGTTTATCCTCTTTCGTTTGTGCTATAACAATAATAAGTGTAACTTTAATGTCCGAATAACGTTTATTTATTTTAAATTACACAAACCGTTGATGTATATATATATATATATATATATATTTTACTAAAACTTTGTGGTAACTGGTAATCATTGTAATTTATTTAAAAAAAAAAGGTTTTTATTTGGAATAAAAACGTTTTTATTTATTCATTCAGAATTCATTCTACACATAAACTTTGAGTGTCTCAAATTTCAAATACCTACGTTTGCATAATTCCTGTAAAATAGTACTTAAAGTTTTTGCTTCACGTAATAATTTAGTTATATTTGAACACATAATCATATATTATGGTATTTAATTTTACCTATTTAAAAAGTATTAAACATAGCTTCTTCTTTTATGAGGTATCTGTGAAACGATTTTCATGTTGTGTTTAAGTCCATAGATATTATTTCTAATCCCCACTAACCGGGGTGTTCCAGGCGTGGTGCTGGCGGCGCTGGCGGTGGACCTACCTGTGACGTCAGCGGCGCGCGCCACCAGCCTCATCTTCTCCAAGTCCACGTCCACCACTCCGGCCGCGGAAGAAGAGGCGGCACCCGAGGATGAAGTACAGGTATACACCCCATCTCTTGAGGGGGACAATCCCATCCGTAGTGTACCAGAGTAGTGGTACGGCACGCGCCACCAGCCACGACTTCTCAAACGACGAGAATGTGCGTGAAGATAGATAGCTCAGTTTTATGCGAAGTACCTTACAACCAAGGGTTTTATGGGGTACAGGGGGGGGATCATCCCTGGTAACATCATCAGCAACACCGTCACGATTTGTCGAGACAAGTGTCAAAAATATGTCAAAATGAAAATTCACTTCAGACGCAAGACGCGAGAGCCAAGTAATTTAAATACTGTAATGCCTGGGACTGGGAGGTGGTTTTAAATTTCGCATGATTGCCGACTAAGTTGTGAGAATGCTGTATATCCAGCATATTAGTCGGCCTAGTACAGAGGAATGACTGATCAATACGTCTGGGGCCAACCATGTGCGGGTTTCCTCACGTTGTTTTCCTTTACCGTTAGAGCGTCCGTATAATGTACCTACTTGAGATCTGAAAAAGTCTCTTTGGTGCATGCCACAACCTGATAGTCGAACATGTGCCCTTTAGAGTGCTAATCAACGGTCTACCTGTAATGAGCTCCGCCCACTTGCGCTATTTTTAAATAACAAGTTTTTAATACACTTCACAAAAATTTTGTTACTCGCTTAAACCTTTAATTATTGCGCATTAATGTAATTTCGTAAGAAATCAGTTCGCAATGTGCATGTAATGCAAATGTCGCAGTCATCTAAATGAATCAGCTATTTGATTAAATGTCTAGCGCGTTTATTGAATGACGACATTTAATTGAATGACTAAATGACAACAACGTCAAAAAAATTATACTGAAAAGGAAAATCAACTATGTACTTCTGTGCGAGCTGTTTGCCGCCATATTTGTTTTGGTGACTACTAGCGCCACTACGGGAACAAATTAACTAAATTTTAATCGCCTGACTGACTTTACGTCCGCTCTGTTTAAAGGGCTTTGTTACAGTCCGCTAACTAGTTGGACGTTGAGTGACGGTTGTTCAATCAACGTTCGGCCTAGTCAATCAATTAATTGTCATTATTCAATAAACGCGCTAGACATGTAATCAAATAGCAGATTCAATCAGATGACTGCGACATATACAAGTGTCAAAGACTGGTATGAAACAAAAACCTCTGTGGCGTGTGAGAGCCACTTTCTGCGCTCAGCTTTGCATATTCAAAGTTTTTAGCGCGCAATACGTGCGAATAACATCGATACCTTATATGTTAACGTAACCTTTAAATATCAAGACGTTTTAGTTGAAGGGAAAATAAGGAAGGATCTAGAATGTTTATTGATCCAGTTCATGCAATTAATGAGTAGCGGCGGTGAAATAAAAAGCAGTTCGCCTCGGATTCCTGCGGATCTGCGCCCGCGCCGCTTCCTACTACAATGAGACGGCGTTTCCGCTCATTTCGCCTTCACGATCCGCTTCGCCGCGCCGATTGACTGATTGGCAATACGTGCCGTGTATCATCGCACGTCATACGTCACTCGTCAACAATTATAATATGTTTCACTAGATATAGCTGATAATTACTGTAGCAAAGTATACAATTACTACTACTAGCTAGAAATACTAGCGCGTTCATTGAATTTTATTTTTACCAACAAATTCAATGAATGCGAGACTAGGACAGCCGTTTAATATTTTATTTTTTAACTTCAAAATTTCCGAATGTGTACTATTTTCGAAGAATTTCACATTAAAGTAAATTGATCAAAAAATATATCAACACATTGCTATCTGTACGAGCTGTTTGACGCCATTCAATGACCGCGCTAGTCATTTAATCAAATACGCAGATTCAACCAGATGACTGCGACATATATATATTTAATAGCCACGCAGGAATAAAAAGTTCTTAATTAAGCTTTCAAAATACATTCCAGGTGGAACCGACAGCGGAAGATTCAGACAACTCCACCATCAAGCTCACGGGCATCCCGCAGATCGACTACATCCACGACCCGAACCTGCCCCGCGAGCTGAACGGATACAACCTGTCGGAGTACCCCTTCTTCGAGTACGTCCCCAAGCCGGAGACCATGGACTTCAAGTGTGACGGACTCCACGACGGGTTCTACGCGTCGGTGCCGCACAAGTGCCAGGTGAGTTTACTAATCAATAATATTTAACAAATAAACGAAATTAAAAAATGAAATATATAATATAATATCTATAGACGCTTCACACCACGTCAATCTGGCCCTGTGCTAAGTATCCTAAGAACTTGTGTTACAGGTACCAGACAACGGAAATACATATTTAATACTTTTATACTATTTACATACTTAAGATTTTTATTATATGACACAAATTTAATACACATCCATGACCCTCAAAAACTTTTTGTTCCCTCGGCGGGATTCGAACACGCAACCTCTCGGTCGAGCACCAACGCGCTGAATTGCTGAATTTTCATGAATTGTGATGATGAAACAAAACAAAACTAGATCAAAATCGCTTCATCCGTTTGGGAGGCCAAGAACACACACGAGCACACAGACACACGCGTCAAACTTAATACACCCTTCTATTTTCGTGCGGTTAAGAAGGAAAGCCAACTTCGATCAAAGACTAACTATTATCAATATGCAACAAATATTAGTTTCAAAGTATTGTAAGACTATATTTTTTCATCTTCCAGGTGTACCATCACTGTCTATTCGGCACGAGGTACGACTTCCTCTGCGCCAACTACACCGCCTTCGACCAGAAGACCTTCATATGCCACTTCGTCTCCGAGGTCGACTGCAAGAACTCACCTAACTATTTCAGCAGGTTCTTATTTAACTAATATCTACTATTGGGCAAAAACCAACTTTACCAAAATTTTTTATCCAATATTATAAATGTGTACTTTTGTTTTTGTCATTCCGATCTTTAACCGATTTATTATCAAATTTGGCACTGAGATAGAGAAGGAAAAGGGCTACTATTTAAGCCGTCAATAATGGTTATCAGCTTCTAGGGTGACAAACAATCTTTTAACTTTCGGGGTAAACTCAACGAAAAAACAAATGTTAACCAGCAAACGTGTTTTACGACGAGACACTTTTGTAAAGATCACAAGCTGATCCGATTTATCTAAAATATTTTTTTTGTTTTATTTTTCAGAAATGAAGCTCTATATAAGGCAGCGTCAACAGAGCCGCCGTCAACCACAACCACCACCACCACAACAACCCCGCGCCCCGAAAGACCGGACAGGCCCGACAGGCCGCTGAGGAGAAGACCCTACAGATACGACTACTATGATGACGACTATTACTACCCCAGAGACAGAGACGACTATGAATATGAAGACAGGTATGAACTTATTTGAGTACCGGTATTGTGCTAATTACTTCTTATTTATACGCTGTTTATAGTTTATACCAAACTGAAGATTTAACATTATAACAACACCGGTATAATATCTTCGTTACTTTTAAAGGTACTCAAATTTTTATTTCATATTTCTTATTAACCAGAGATGCAATAATCACAACAATTAAAAATCCTTCAAAAGGTTAATTATATTTCTATTCAATTTTTTTATTTCAGAGGTGGCAGAAGAAGACCAAGACCTAGACCTAGGCCTCGTGATGAATATGATGACAGGTAATTTCATTTATATACAAGGATATTACCCATTTTGTTATACTTACAAAATATATATTATTTGCAACACACACTAAAAATCTCTTTCCTATTGCAGATACGAAGGTCGTAAAAAAACAGATGACGCCCAAGAAGATGAATATGCAGACAGAAGGCCTTACGAAAGGCCACGACCCGGGAAGAGGCCTTTGTATAAGAGACCTTACGCTGATGAAGATCGAAGACCTTCTTATAAGGGTGGAATAAGGCCAGCTCGGCCTAGAGATGATGAAGAAGAGAACTATAGATCTGACGATAGTGATCGGGTCAGACCAGGTCCACGAGAACAAAAAAGAGACAAAAATAGGTCTAGAGGAGATGAAACTAGAGACGAAAGATACAGAGACGACGATAGAGTGGATTATGATACAAAAATAGAAGATGACACTAAATCAGACAAAGATATCACCCCTGATGTTGACGAACCTACTGAAATTAAACCAAGAGGTGAGATAAAACCTAGAGATGAATATAGGTCACGAGACACTATTAAATCTAGAAATGAATTCAGGCCTAGGGATCAGTCTCGACCTGGACGTGATGAAATTCGACCCAGGGATGAAATTCGACCCAGGGATGAAATCCGACCCCGGGATGAAATTCGACCCAGAGATGAAATTCGGTCCAGAGATGAAAAAAGATCAAGGGACGAATCGAGAAGCAAAGACGAGTCAAAAAATTACGACGATGAGACAAAGGATGAAAGTCGGCCTTTAAGAGATGAGCCAACAGCCACTGAAAACAAACAAAGTTCTCGTACGAGAGACGATCGTTATCAAACCAATGAAGGGCGCAGATTATTTGACAGACCTTATAGAAACAGAGATGAAAGACCAAGCTATAATAGACCTGAAAGAAATAATTACAATACAGAAAAAATATCTGAAGAGAAACGTCAAGCACCAGCATTACCAGAAGATCAGCCATTGGTAAAACCCACTGGGCATGGAATATTTAGCAAGCCTCGCATTCCTCCAAAAATAAAGCGACCAGTACCAGCAAATGAAAAAAATAAATATGACTACGTTCCTGTTGCTACGACTAAGGCTCCACCTTCGAAACATGACGAAGAATATTATGATGAATATGAAGAAGAAGAATCTAAAAAGCCATTACCTTCAGCGAAAACCAGTACCGTACAACACAGGCCGCGACCTGAACCAGTAGTTCATGAAAAATTTAAGCCCACGCGACAGGTAACCGGCCCAGGAAGTTTAACTAATAAAAAAGTAAAGAAACCTATCGACTATGAGGAAGATGAATATTATTACGAACCCCCAGTTATCAAATCTCAAAAATATCAACGTAATAAGTATGAACGTCCGTCAAAATTAAGAGATGAAGAAGATTATGAATACGAAGAAAAAGACAAGAGAAAAAATATCGAAGATGATATTTCTACAAAAGTAAATATTAAGCCTAATGTAAGAGTCGTTAAGAGACCATTTCTTCCTTCAAGGGGTGGCAGCCCTTATCTTCCGAGAGGCTTACAACCAGTAGGTGGAAAGAACCTAAGCTTACCACCTAATACTACTCCAAAACCAACTACAACTTCGCGCACAACAACTACAACTACCACTCCTACTACAACTACGACTCCTACTACAACTACGACTCCTACTACAACTACGACTCCCACTACTACTACCACGACTACTACCACCACTACCACTACTACGCCCCCTCCAACGACAACCACCAGGCTCACAACCGAACAGCCTAAGTCTGTTGCAACTGGGCCGCAGGTACCATCGGCGCCTGAAGAAGAATATGAGTATTACGACGAGGAAGAAATCGACTATGACTCGAGAGACAAAGCAGAGCCACTGACGACACCCAAGCCTAAAACAACACCGACAACAAGAACCACAACAACTCCGACATCAAGAACAACAATAACAACTACTACCCAAGAAACAACCACCAGCGATAGAGCAAAGATTCTAGCTACAAAAGTGTTGAGAACATTTAATGACAATTATGAAGCCATTAAAGAAACATTAGAACCCACAATAAAGGGTAGGGATTATGAGAAACCCTATCTCAGACAATCCTATGTCGTGCCAAAAGCGCCACAAATAGTTCAGCCAATTCCCGAACCGAAACCAGAGATTTCGAACGGTTACTCAGCTACGGGAAAGCCACTGAGAATACCAGACATTAAACAAAACCTCGCCGACTCGATAGAAAACGATTACGACGTGAGGTATAACGAGGCCATCGCTCCCGTTTTACCGAAAGTGAGGTTACCGAGCGGGTTCATCATACCCACCGAGAGGGACTACTCCTACAGTCGCTTTAGAAATAATAATCCAGAACCGCAGTACGCTGCGTCCGAAGTCAGTCAGTACCATGTACTCAGGAAGAGACCACAAATATCTGGAGTTAGCATAAGAACCCCCACCTCATATTATCTGCAACCACAGAGAGTGGTCTACGACGAATCTCTAGCGAGACCCACCCGGCAGCTGGTGTATAGACAATTAGGTGATTTCTTTTAATTGAAGAGCTCTGGTAACCTTTGAGAGATCAAAAAACCTGAGGAACTCTGGGGAAGATTCCTCAGGTTTTGTTTGGAATGAGGAGAATAAAATAAATTATTTAAATAAATAGTTTAATGTTACCTTACAGCAGCTTTCATCGGTAGTACGAGCCCGGCCTCGTCTAACATTCCTCGACTTTTATTTGTGGAGAATGTCGATCGCAGTATTAAGTGTCCATAATGCTTTCTTACCATTTCAACTTTTGTGTATGTGAGTTTCGTAATAGTTACCTGATAGTCATTCGACTGTACATAGTACATACGCTTCACCGCCAATATACAATACTCATGATTTACCTTTAGATATATTTTTCAAAGGTTACCTCGGTGCCAAATCGAAGGAGTCCATATTGACATCATCAACGGGGGACTTTTTCGATTTAGCACTAAATCGGTGATCAGACTTGTAAAATTATTCTTAATTGTAGGTGTAAAAAAAATGTAAAAACTTATTAAAAAATACAAAAGAATAATGCTTTTACTTTTCAATCCTACTACCTGCTATATTTTTAATATCTTTATTATAAAAAATATACTAGGTATTTTTAATACCTACTATATTTTTGGGGATGTGACAATTAATTAGTAGCCATATTGGTTAGTAACTTATTTCAAAAAAATGTACAAAGTTGCTTATGTATAATATTTATTCTACCTACAAAAATACGAACTATACCTACTACACATTACGCAGTATAAAAATATATAAAATTATCTTTTTTATCGTTCTCATATCTTCGTCTTCGCTTGAAATATAAAAAACAGAGTCGATCTACGAACTCTGACAGTAATACTAATAAAAATTATCGCTTTCGGAATTAAACGCCATTCATGGTTTTAACAGATTCTCGTACAATAAAATTGGGTCTAAATTTAAAGCCCAAATTAGGCATCCTTTTGCGAGGGCTTCTCCTGGTTAACTCTTATTGTGGGATGGAAATATCTGTTTATAGGAAACTGCATCGCGTAGAAGATGTATGAAGAGACCCAGCATCCGAGCTGGTAGAGGCAGATGTGCCAGAAATTCATAACCTTGAAAAACTCGTACAGCCACGTCCCAGACAGCAGGTAAATCGAGTAGATCCTGAAACAGGACAATTAGTAAATTGACGATATAATATTATGCTAAGGGTAAACCAGAAAGTGCCTGTTATATTTTGAACGAACATCGAAATATTGAAATGTCATTTATAATTATTGTAGGTACAGCCAAACTTGGAGTAAAGATTTACGATAACTTTGCGAACGGAAGAATACTAATTTGGCACAGTTAAAATTGATGAGGCTGTAAACCATTTTTATATAAATATACCGATTTACCTAAAATAAATGAAAATTAAACAATTCCTCACATTATTACTTACACTAGCGTCCATTTGATAGAATTTTATTACAAGATCCATCTTTCATTACACTTGCAAATTTTCTCTACGAGTAAAAAAAAATTAAAATTACAAAGTAAAAAATTCTATGAATTATTATTATCGGCAAATTTCGAAAACAGGGTGACCTTTTGTAATTGTTGCTAGTTAAAGAATATGAGACTACAAGAGTTATGTTATACTAGCTGTGCCCGCGACTTCGTTCGCGTGGTTGTCAGAAACACTATCGTGATTATCTTTTTATTGCTCACGTTGGTTTTTGTTATTATGATCGTGAACTCATAATAATGGTAGCAACGTATTGTTATATAGCCTATCGCCTTCTTCGACAAATAATGTTATTATGAGTCAATCTTAAGAGATAGACATATACTGTCACAGACTTAAAAAAAAAGGAATAATTTTTTCATATACATATAGATATTATGTTTTGAGTATCTTAAACAGTTTATGCAGCGCACGCAACGAAAGTCCTCAAATGTGAATAATTTTCCCCGTTTTTGCAACATTTCTCACTGACGCTTCGCTCCTATAGGTCTCAGCGTAATGTTATATAGCCTAAAGTCTTCCTCTATAAGTGGACTATCCAACAAAAAAAGATTTTTTGTTGGATAGTCCACTTATAGAGGACACGCGCGATTTTTTCAAATCGCGCGTGTAAACAAACAATCAGACTCTTCCGCTTTATAATATCACTATAGATTTTAGTAGGTAGATAATAAGCTTTATACTCACACTACAGCATAGCCAATGGCAAAGAAGAAGCAGAGGAACAGCTCCAAGCTCCTATTGGCTGGGTTCCTTCTATCCTGGAGTAGGGTCTCCAGGACCAGCACGATGTTGATGTTGGCGTGGACGCAGAAGCTCACCCACCAGGGGATCAGCTCCTCGAAGAACTTCGGGAATATGCGCTCCCGGTCTATGTAGTATACCCCCCAGAATATGGCGCTCACGAACTGAAAAGTGAAATGTTTTATTTTAGATTTAAAAGAAAGATATTACATACTCGTAGTACAAAATATAGTAAAATTAAGTTCTAATACATAATGCATAGTCTAATCAATCAATCAATCAATCTATCAATCAATATAGAACGGCCCTTTTATATATATGTCCCCTTTAAATTTAACTTATATATTCACACTAGCTGTGCCTGCGACTTCGTTCGCGTGGTTTTTGAGTGACTTAAACCGTTTATGCAGCGCACCCAACGAAAGTCCCCAAATGTGAATAATTTCCCCGTTTTTGCAACATATCTCACTGACGCTTCGCTCCTATTGGTCACAGCGTAATGTTATATAGCCTAAAGCCTTTCTCTATATTTATAGAGAAAGGCTTCCATTTGGAATATCCAACAAAAAATATTTTTTCAAATCGGACTTCGCTTCTGAGATTTGCACGTTAAAACAAACAAACTCTTCCGCTTTATAATATTAGTATAGATATTGTACATACCTATCAACCGGAATATCAGACTTATCACCGGAATATTAAAGGTTCATAACCAATTAATATATTTAAACATGAAATGAAAAACCTTCACAGTAAAAATACCTACTGTCTATGTCTATGGATTCATAGTCGCCAACAATAATAATAATCAATGTGTTGTATCGCATTACTAGTCTATGGTTGTGTCATAGACGGGTTTGTTAAAGTTTAGGTTAAAATTTAACGGGACGTACTATACTAATTATTACATTATATGTATTTCTTTTGGCTTCATTTACGTTATCCAGGTCTGTTTAACTAGATGCAGTGCAGCATTTTAAAGATTGCGATTCAAAATTGAAACTTATTTACTACACTACACAAAATGATACACGTTTTATTGCACTACTTCGAATTTCGAGCTGCTCTGCTCTTGCAATGAACATTTGTGTATAAAGTTCAATCTCTAAATAAAAATTGCAGCGCCGCGTCTCGTTTCAGTATGAACCTACGGTTATTCTTAGCATGTTAGGACACACCTATCACAACTAGATTTTTGAACTACCTTTAGAGCTTTGAACAAAAGAGTTTATGCAATACTTTAATATTCTAAAATCTTAAATCTATTATTTAATACCTTTCATTGAATAATAGAATAAACATTAGCAAAATAGCTATTAAAGTACTTACTAAGGTAAAAGGCACCACCAAACCACCGTACAGGACGTCTCTCCAGTACCTTATCTTCTCCCCGGACCGGCTCAGGTGCTTGTCCTGCCATTCCATAATATCATTAGTTAGGGACAGGCTAAGGAATATCCCTTGGAACATCTGGAAATTGCAAATAAAGGAAATTAAAAAAATAAAATTCATTAAGTGCCACTAATTTATTAAGTAAGGAAAAGATAATTTTAAAATGTAAGATACCTATATTTTTACACCCGTTATAATGTAAATGCAATGCAATCGATAGCAATTTTATCGCTAAAACTAGCACCATCATTAAAATATACTCAGTATTGATACAGACACTGGGACCTTATTCAAGATGTCGTCGCTTTTATCACTTACGAAGTTCGAAAACAAAATGTCATTTGTACCACAGTACCACGCGAATTCGTATGTCACTTAGCGATCTTATGGCAACTCGATGATTAGAAAGTGATAATAGCGATACCTTCTTGAATAAGGGCCCTAATTTCAGATTAGGGACCTTAATCAAGAGGTAATCGCTACTATCACTTACGAAGTTTGAAAACAAAATGTATATGAGATTCGCTAAAACACAAGCGTGTCACTTATCGAAGCTTATGTCAAATCCCATTTGTTTTCTAACTGACAATAGCGATGGTATCTTGATAAAGAACCCACATTTTAGATCAGTTTTATTTTGTTATATCAACTTATTTTGTTATTCGTCATAGGACAAGTATTATCACTGCTTTGGTGATTACATTCATGGGTCCGTTGCTCAGACGCCCTTATCGGGTTCCGTGCCCTTTGCCCTGCAGGCTCCTCCCCCCACGCGACTGCCGCGCACGCGCCGGTCACCCGACCGCATCTAGTGCCTACTCGTGATTTCATCCCGCTACGATTTCTTTAAGTGATCTACTGTTATGCATGATGACAGATTATATTGATTTTAAAATAATAATTAATTAAAAACGTTGTTGGTAAATAATAAAATTGGGGGTACATTTAGAAACTGCCGATTAAACGTAAATAAAAGTTTCAATTGTTATCATGTCAAATATTTCTACACCTTCACTGACAAAATATACGTGCAACAAATCGTAATAAAAAGTCATAAAATGCATCAAAACCAAAATGACATAGGCCAATATCATGCGTCTAGCCAAGTTTAAATAAAAGCCGAACTGATACGGGCGATGTTAAGTACCTATAACGCATACATTACAAACTATAAAGGCTTAAGGCACTTACCATATTCCATCCAGTGAGGAAAGCCACCTTATATTTGTACATGTTCTGGAACACCTGGTTCTCGTGGCTGTGAATCGGGATCTGGACCGTGTACACCAGAATATATCCGTGGTGCACGATCAGCAGGGCGTGCACCAGCGTCCTCCAGCACAGGTTGCGGTTGCTGCGGATGGAGAACCGCAGCCGGTTTACCCACTTGTTGCAGCTGGTGCTGGCGTCGCTCATCTCCATCGTGCGGTAAACTCAATTGAACGGTTCGGTTTATTTTTCTGTCGGAGATGAACTAACGCCGCTTATCTGCTCGGTGTTGCCAGTTCCATATTATAATGTCACCCAATCGATATCGGTTTCCAACGCCAAGGCATGTTTCGATGTCATTATATTTTGATGCGACATTTCTAAATTCGTTCAAGAATTTAGAACACACCTATTTGTAAAGTTACCTAGCTTTTACACATTTAAAATTGCTTTTTACCCGCCTTCGGCGAAGCCAAAAGAAATAGTTGTGTTATTGGCAGTAGTATATAATATGATGTTGTTCATTGGCAGTGCCTTAAGTACTGCTGCAATTTTAGTGAATAAGGTAGATTCGTAAAAATAATCTGGGTGACTGTTCACTAAAATCGAGGCAGTACTTAAGGGCTATTATCCCATAGACTGCCTCGATTTTAGTGAATAAGGTCTCAATAGATTCGTAAAAATAATCTGCGTGACATAGGCTATATATAACGGCCATAGGGGGCATAGGATATACAATTTACGTAATCGGGTGCTAGTTTTTAAATTTCGTTACTAACATTATTTACTTGGAACTGGAATTCTCTTTATTAACGAATGTATACGTCTATATACATATAATAAATCTGTAGAGGGGTCATGTCTGTACATTAAGAATATTTAAGTGAAAATTAAAAAAAGGGGGTCTATATAAGCCACAGAACCTAAAAATAACATTTTTGAAAAAAATGTCTGTCTGTCTGTCTGTCTGTCTGTCTGTCTGTCTGTCTGTCTGTCTGTCTGTCTGTCTGTCTGTCCATATGGGAATGTTTGTCGTCGCATCACGCTAAAACCACTGTATGGAATTAAATGAAATTTGGCAGGCAGGTAGCTTACGACCTGAAGAGCATTATTGGAAATTATTATCCCGAAAAACGAAAGGGTTCCCGTGGGATCTTCAAAAAACTGTAGCTACCTATTTGACGGTATTTCAGCCAAACTACTCAACGTATTTAAATGAAATTTGGCAGGCAGGTAGCTTATGATCTGAAGAGCATTATTGGAAATTGTTATCCCGAAAAACGAAAGGGTTCCCGTGGGATCTTCAAAAAATTGTAGCTACCTATTTGAAGTTATTTCAGCCAAACTACTCAACTTATTTAAATGAAATTTGGCAGGCAGGTAGCTTATGATCTGAAAAGGATTACTGGAAATTAATATCCCGAAAAACGAAAGGGTTCCCGTGGGACCATCAAAAAATTGTAGCTACCTATTTGACGGTATTTCAGACATAATAAATCTGTAGAGGGGTCATGTCTGTACATTAAGAATATTTAAGTGAAAATTAAAAAAAGGGGGTCTATATAAGCCACAGAACCTAAAAATAACATTTTTGAAAAAAATGTCTGTCTGTCTGTCTGTCTGTCTGTCTGTCTGTCTGTCTGTCTGTCTGTCTGTCTGTCCATATGGGAATGTTTGTCGTCGCATCACGCTAAAACCACTGTATGGAATTAAATGAAATTTGGCAGGCAGGTAGCTTACGACCTGAAGAGCATTATTGGAAATTATTATCCCGAAAAACGAAAGGGTTCCCGTGGGATCTTCAAAAAACTGTAGCTACCTATTTGACGGTATTTCAGCCAAACTACTCAACGTATTTAAATGAAATTTGGCAGGCAGGTAGCTTATGATCTGAAGAGCATTATTGGAAATTGTTATCCCGAAAAACGAAAGGGTTCCCGTGGGATCTTCAAAAAATTGTAGCTACCTATTTGAAGTTATTTCAGCCAAACTACTCAACTTATTTAAATGAAATTTGGCAGGCAGGTAGCTTATGATCTGAAAAGGATTACTGGAAATTATTATCCCGAAAAACGAAAGGGTTCCCGTGGGACCATCAAAAAATTGTAGCTACCTATTTGACGGTATTTCAGACAAACTACTCAACGTATTTAAATGAAATTTGGCAGGCAAATAGCTTATGACTTGAAGAGCATTATTGAAAATTGTTATCCCGAAAAACGTAAGGGTTCCCGTGGGATCTTCAAAAAATTGTAGCTACCTATTTGACGGTATTTCAGCCAAACTACTCAACGTATTAAAATGAAATTCGGCAGGCAGGTAGCTTATGACCTGAAGAGCATTATTGGAAATTGTTATCCCGAAAAACGAAAGGGTTCCCGTGGGATCTTCAAAAAATTGTAGCTACCTATTTGACGGTATTTCAGCCAAACTACTCAACGTATTTAAATGAAATTCGGCAGGCAGGTAGCTTATGACCTGAAGAGCATTATTGGAAATTGTTATCCCGAAAAACGTAAGGGTTCCCGTGGGATCTTCAAAAAATTGTAGCTACCTATTTGACGGTATTTCAGCCAAACTACTCAACGTATTTAAATGAAATTCGGCAGGCAGGTAGCTTATGACCTGAAGAGCATTATTGGAAATTGTTATCCCGAAAAACGTAAGGGTTCCCGTGGGATCTTCAAAAAATTGTAGCTACCTATTTGACGGTATTTCAGCCAAACTACTCAACGTATTTAAATGAAACTTGGCACAAAGGTAGATTGTAATGTAACAGGAAATAACCAACATAATATTTTTAACCGACTTACAAAAAAGGAGGAGGTTTCTCAATTCGTAAATATAGGTTTGTTTTTTATGTTTCTTTGCGGATATCTTCATCGATTCTGAAACGATTTTAATTTTTTTTATGTTGTGTAGGGTATAATTTAAATTTGGTCCCATTGTCACGAAAATAGTGACCTGATGATGGGATCCGTGAGGAATCGAAGGAAATCCTCAAAATTTATGTGGAACTACCTGTGCCCGCGACTTCGTACGCGTGGAAAAGTGATTTAGGGCAGCAGTTCAAATACATTTTTAGTTTATGAACACTGTCGTTTGGATATTTAAAATCACTAATTTATAGTAATGCTTCTTTATACACGGTATTAGACGTGCATAGGCAAAAGAAGTAGGCCGATGGAGTAATAATAATAGTTTACTGTCAAATAATGGCCGTTTTTGTCGTGAATGTTTTGAGGCATTTTTTCTATGAAAATGCTAACAATTCCTACTACCAGCTCGAAAAATGACCGTGTATTATTAACCGACTTCAAAAAAAGGAGGAGGTTCTCAATTCGTCTGTATGTATAATATTTTTTTTTCTTTTATGCGAACGGGACTACTTGATAGTACGCTCATATACGCGACGAAGATCTCTGTACTGAGATTTGTATGGACTTTACGCCGCAGCGACTGCAGACAATGATCGTTTCCACACCGACGCTGCGCAAATTGTTTAAAAGTCTACTCTCGGTGCGCAATTCCAACTCGGACTTGCCCGGTTTTTTATTTATTAATTACCTACGCTAACAAACATGTAGCATACTTTGGGACTTTACGGTTAAAGTACTAACTTCCTTTAGACGACAAAATAACAAAAGTCCAAAATAAAGAAAAAACCCAAGCCGTACCTAGCATAAAAACTAACAAATAAAAATATCATGAAAAACATAAATCTTACTTATATTGACATAACTTTTCTAATTTAATGTACCTATGACATCTCATTCATATCTTGAAAACAAACTATCCTACGCCTATACTTTATTAATCGTATTTGCAAAACCTAAGTATAATAATAAATTACTTCGCACAAAGTAATAATTATTTTCACTTGTACTGGAAAATAAGTATTACTTTGTGCGAAGTAAATTTAATTGTTCCTTTTAGTTTACCTTTTGAAGTCGTTTTTTTTTTTTTTATTATTAAATTTTTTGATTTTTAGTGATGGGTATAGACTGAGTACGGATAATTCTCGAATGATCAGACAACGATTATTTGAGGACGGAAAATGAAAAACAAAAACGATTAGATAAAAAAAAATAGTAGAAAGAGAAAAAGTCTACCGCTGCTCTGGCGTAAGCCAGAGCAGCGCGAAATTTTACAATATATATATGTATACCTATATATATATAGTTTACTGAAACGCGAAATTTTTTGATATTATAGATCCAGGATATGGTGCAAAACCTAACTGTTTGGTAACATATGCTTAGACTATTTCAGAAGAAATCAAAATCAATATATTATTCCACATAAATTTTGAGGATTTCCTTCGATTCCTCACGGATCCCATCATCAGGTCACCATTTGGTGACAATGGGATCAAATTTAAATTATACCCTACACAACATAAAAAAAATTAAAATCGTTTCAGAAACGATGAAGATATCCGTGAAGAAACAAAAAAAACAAACATATATTTACGAATTGAGAAACCTCCTCCTTTTTTGTAAGTCGGTTAAAAATATTATGTTGGTTATTTCATGTTACAATCTACCTTTGTGCCAAGTTTCATTTAAATACGTTGAGTAGTTTGGCTAAAATACCGTCAAATATGTAGCCACAATTTTTTAAAGATCCACGGGAACCCTTTCGTTTTTCGGGATAATAATTTTCTAATAATGCTTTTCAGATCATAAGCTACCTGTCTGCCAAATTTCATTTAAATACGTTGAGTATTTTGGCTGAAATACCGTCAAATAGGTAGCTACTATTTTTTGAAGATCCCACGGGAACCCTTTCGTTTTTCGGGATAACAATTTCCAATAATGCTCTTCAGGTCATAAGCTACCTGCCTGCCAAATTTCATTTAAATACGTTGAGTAGTTTGGCAGAAATACCGTCAAATAGGTAGCTACAATTTTTTGAAGATCCCACGGGAACCCTTTCGTTTTTCGGGATAATAATTTCCAGTAATGCTTTTCAGATCATAAGCTACCTGCCTGCCAAATTTCATTTAAATACGTTGAGTAGTTTGGCTGAAATACCGTCAAATAGGTAGCTACAACTTTTTGAAGATCCCACGGGAACCCTTTCGTTTTTCGGGATAACGATTTCCAATAATGCTCTTCAGGTCATAAGCTACCTGCCTGCCAAATTTCATTTAAATATGTTGAGTAGTTTGGCTGAAATACCGTCAAATAGGTAGCTACAATCTTTTGAAGATCCCATGGGAACTCTTTCGTTTTTCGGGATAATAATTTCCAATTATGCTCTTCGGGTTGTAAGCTACCTGCCTGCCAAATTTCATTTCATTCCATACAGTGGTTTTAGCGTGATGCGACGACAAACATTCCCATACGGACAGACAGACAGACAGACAGACAGACAGACAGACAGACAGACAGACAGACAGACAGACATTTTTTTCAAAAATGTTATTTTTAGGTTCTGTAGCTTTTATAGACCCCCTTTTTTAATTTTCACTTAAATATTCTTAATGTACAGACATGACCCCTCTACAGATTTATTATATGTATAGATAATATGATTTTAAACAGTAAGGTTTTTGCACCATATCCTGGTAATATCAAAAAATGTCGCGTTTCAGTAAACTATATATATATATATATTGAAAAATTTCGCGCTGCTCTGGCTTACGCCAGAGCAGCAGTAAACTATATATATATATATATATTGAAGCGGTAAACTATATATACAATATATAGGTAAACTATATATACAATTAAAAAAAATTGCGCCGCTCCGGCTTACGCCAGGCTAGGCTAGGTAGACTTTTTCTCTTTCTACTATTTTTTTTTGTCTAATCGTTTTTGTTTTTCATTTTCCGTCCTCAAATAATCGTCGTCTGATCATTCGAGAATTATCCCTACTCAGTCTATACCCATCACTAAATATCTGAAAATTAAATAATTTTAAACAAAAAAAAACGACTTCAAAAGGTTAACTAAAAGTTACTTTGTGCGAAGTAATAATTTATTATTATACTTAGGTTTTGCAAATACGATTAATAAAATATAGGCGTAGGATAGTTTGTTTTCAAGATATGAATGAGATGTCATAGGTACATTTAAATTAGAAAAGTTATGTCAATATAAGTAAGATTTATGTTTTTCATGATATTTTTATTTATTAGTTTTCATGCTAGGTACGGCTTGGGATTTTTCTTTCTTTTGGACTTTTGTTATTTTGTCGTCTAAAGGAAGTTAGTACTTTAACCGTAAAGTCCCTAAGTATGCTACATGTTTGTTAGCGTAGGTAATTAATAAATAAAAAACCGGGCAAGTCCGAGTTGGAATTGCGCACCGAGAGTAGACTTTTAAAAAATTTGGCGCTCGGCGCCAGCAGCGCAGCGTCGTCGGTGTGAAAACGATCATCGTCTGCAGTCGCTGCGGCGTAAAGTCCATACAAATCTCAGTACAGAGATCTTCGTAGCGTATATGAGCGTACTATCAAGTAGTCCCGTTCACATAAAAGAAAAAAAAATATTATACATACAGACGAATTGAGAACCTCCTCCTTTTTTCGAAGTCGGTTAATAATACACGGTCATTTTTCGAACTGGTAGTAGGAATTGTTAGCATTTTCATAGAAAAATACCTTAAAACATTTACGACAAAAACGGCCATTATTTGACAGTAAACTATTATTATTACTCCATCGGCCTACTTCTTTTGCCTATGCACGTCTAATACCATGTATAAAGAAGCATTACTATAAATTAGTGATTTTAAATATCCAAACGACAGTGTTCATAAACTAAAAATGTATTTGAACTGCTGCCCTAAATCACTTTTCCACGCGTACGAAGTCGCGGGCACAGCTAGTTATTAATATAATTTTCTGATGTCAGTACAATTGTGTTCGGTGGCTCTGTATTACCAGCAACCCAAGCAGAAACAATTCACAGCTGCGTATTCGTTCGTCAAATGTTCAATGGATAATGTTCAAATGTTGAAATTAAAAAAAATATTGTAAAAGTGATTACGATCACAGATTAAGTATTAGTTACTGATTACGATATTTCAAACTCTCAACACGATGACGTAATTTACCAATAATTATAAGAATTTGAAATGTCTCTAAATTCATTAGGACTCGGTATGACTGGTATTCAATTAAACAAAAACGAGTGTATTTGTATAGATACAAGCTCTACTAGGAAAACAGTTTTAAGCGATTATGTAACCTACTAACATTCTCCATTCTTTGTCATAGTTCTCATACAATTTCTCTTTTGATGGCTCTATTTTCCATCTTTCTGCTCATTTACATTCTTTAGCTCATATTGTGCATTTGTCTTATGATGTATCAACCACACGTCTGAGAGCCAGAAGGTGTTATCTGTAGGGTTATCTCCCGCGTCCGTGACTGTGATGAAACAGACTAATTACTATTGGTCTAGTTTCTATCGGCTGGAGTTTGGATTTTGAAACCATTGATAAGTTTAAAGGGCACTTTATCCAGAATATTTTACTTTATGTGACAGAAAGTGTACGATTTTTTGATGTTTTAGAATCTACACTTGAAAAAAATAATAATATCGTACGGTCATCACATCGGCAGAGATTGTTTTTTTCTACCAAAGAATAGACAAAAAGGACTTCCGTGCCTCGGTACATATGGGCATATTACGGGTGATGTAGCTGGGCGAGAAAAATAGATGGTGTCATCATCTTATACTTATACATAACACCATCTATTTTTCCAGAGGAAACTCATCGTGTCTATAGAAGAATAGACATAGTTACAGATTATATGTACCGAGGCACAGAATTTCCTTTTTGTCTATATGTAGAAAAAAACTTTCTCTTGTGGCCATACTACGCTTGCTTGGCAAAATATTTTCCTCAATTTCGGGTAAAAAATTGGATGATAATAAAACAATTACTCTTCGATAATATAATTTGTTGATATATTATTTAATTACAATAGATAAGGTATTAATAAATATACATTGGGGAGCCAATGGCGGGCTTGCGTGAAATGATACGGATTGCACTTCTGAACTATCGCTGATTTGTCCGCGAGTCATCAGAGAAGATGCAACATGTTTTTGTCGTTGATAATAATTGAGGGATATAGTATCAAAACTCACTAAAACGTATTATTCCAAAATAGGACAGGATACAAAAAAATGTTTAAGCTTAATCGGATTTTGATACTGGTATGCACTGATAAAGGGGCTTTTCTTTTGAACCTAAATATTTTTGGTGGGCAGATTTCTGTATGTTTTAGCGGGTTTTGGTACGAAACTAGCCAAGCATTTTAAAGCAATTTTTACGAGGTTTCCAACGGTGCTACTAACTCAATTGGTCCAGAAGGATTATAGCGGATTTTGGTTTTATACCCCTCAATTAAGCAGCCTTATTACAACATTGTGATTGTTATTTTGGCCTCCATTTTAAAAAGACGCGAGCATAGACTTAACAGTCAATTGAGTTTTGCAAAATTGGAACATATAGAGATACATTTAGAACTAGACATCGCCCTGGTAGGTACATAAATATCATACTACCCCGTCCACGCCATTTTCATAAAAATATGTACGCAATTTTGATTCAGGTAATTAAATAGATAAAATACTTTCATAATATAAAATTACAAATTGAATAAGTCACAATATACAATTAACAGCCTTAAAATACTTTAACGTAGTGTAGATGATTTACTGCGTTGCCTAATAACTTATCATAGTATAGAATAATAATCGACTTGAGTTTTCTCTGTAAATGTGCTTACTTTATAAGATAAGAAGTAGTGGTTACGCTTTGGCATCACAAACATTGAGCTAATTAACATTCTAACTGCCACACTACACTGTAACGTGTACTCTGTTTCGAAGACTTCATCACCTTCAACGACCAGCATAGCGTAATATTTACATGAAGAACCTCCCTGTATTCCATGGCACTAATATCTACTTAAATTATTATCACTTTATTGTCTATCAGTATCACAGTCTAGTTCCCTCGACGCTGGGTTTGATACTTCTGAACTTCAAGCTCCAACTTCCGTCGCCATCTTTGCTCTTGTCTTCCTCGTGGGTGACGTCCGTATCCTGTCTGAGGGTCTTCTGCTCCTCCCGGGGGGTGCCGTGGATGAGCCGGTTGATGGGGAACTGCAGCCGGTAGACCAGGTAGGAGGAGAGCCAAATGTACAGCTGGTAGAGGCAGACCTGCCACCAGGTCATGACGCCGAACACCGCGTACAGCCACAGGTTGGTGGAGAAGAATATCGTGTAGAACCTGCAACAAACGGGACAAATATTTCAATATTATGTATTTAAGTAATAATGGGGTAACCCAGAGAGTGGTTGCCCACTTACGATTGCCCGTTTTAAGAAAATATAATATCAGGACTTTAATATATATATTGTGTCAATTTGGCACGATTAGAATCCACTAGATGGATATGTGGTCAATGTCTGGCAGATTTCAAATCGACAGTTGGCAACGCTGTAGAAAAAATAACAGTATTGGCGTATTTTTTTAATACTAAATATTAAGTGTTACACAAAAAATTAAACAATTTAAACTTTACAAATGACTTGCTTAGGTGTATTTTTATTTAATTTTCGTCAATTGTTACAAAGTTCTAATACTTACTTACTCAAGTTATTTTAGCTTTGGGCAATAGCTGTACTTTTTGGGTGTTTTTATTTCCGTCTATTATTTTCTTAGTCAAGTAAGTTTTAAAACTGTATAAGAAGAGTTTATTAGGTTTGTGAAAAAAAAAATCTAATATTTAAAGATATTGACTTTATGTTTTTTTATGTCAATGTGTTTGGAGTCCTTAAGTAAGCAATAGCTATATGGTTTACCCTACGTTATTTATATGCTATATTAAACCTAAAATGTATTAATAAGGTTATTGCAATACATATCTTTTCCCCTCACGCTTTTCCCCTAGTGGTATATAACTGAATAGGTATTTTGTCCGTCTTTGTCTGATACTTTGGAATAGTCACCTGATAAAAGACGGCAGTGAGTAAGGTATTCATGTTTTAAATATTTTTAATCGCAAGGGGCTTATTATTTAAGTTATTGTTATCACTTTTCTCGTATCTAGTTCTGGTGTAGACATGGATAATATTTTTCAGAGGTGATGATCCTTTTTAAAAGATTTTTCTTTGGATTCCGGAGTATATATCATAATATTATAGTCTCAGCATAATGTGAAGAGGACTAATATATTGTGTCCTTTTAGTGCGCATAGTTCATTCACGCAGCAAATATCAAAACAATGCCTTTGACATTCGCCAATATAGTTGGAATCAGGCGTTACTTTGCGGAAATCAATAGCATACGATTGAAATATCTAGCAATATCCTTGTATATAAGTTAATTCGCAACCTGCTTGGTGGTGTGGGGCTTTGCACGATCGTGTTGACATTATGGCTTGTGTGGTGGTGGTGTTTTCACGTTTTTGCTTGCGAGTGTACGAATAAGCACTGTGAGATCAAACGCATGCCTATGCGTATACTCACTCATCTGCTTGTGGTTATCATTTTTCGCGGGATATTGCTAGATTTAATATATTTAAATTTTATTCGCCAATATACAAAGATAACAACAGCGAAAAGCTAGAAGAACGTCAATGTTAGAAGATGTAAGCTATACGGACATTTGCACACTCACTAAACGGGAAAGAACTAGAGAACACCAAACTTACACAACAGCATATCCGACCGCGATGACCCAGTACAGCAGCTCCTCGATCAGCCTGCTGGTGGGGTAGGGCCGGGCCTGGAGGAGGGTCTCGACGATGATCATGACCCCGGTGTTGGTGTGCACGCAGTGATTGAACCACCACGGCACTACCTCGTCGAACACGCGAGGGAAGACCAGCTCGCGGTCTATCGAGTAGACCGTCCAGAACATGTGCGTCACGAACTGAAAATGAAGTTCTTATTACATTGTGGTGTCTGAACAGGTAGGTCATCATGAAGGACAATTCTAAAAGTGATAGTTCCTAACCTAATTGGAAATATTTTTCAAATGTTATTGAATGTACTGTTGGTTCTTGGTGCAAATTCATTTTACTAAATTTTTTTATTATAAAATATTGTGTTTTACTATAAAATATTTTTAATTTAAATTTTTCATTAGATAGTAGTATCACACCAACATTCTCAACAACAAACCGGCCAAGTGCGAGTCGGATTCGCTCACAAAGGATTCCGGACACAAAGCAAAAATATTAGGTTTGTTGTTATGAGATTCCGTCTTAAATAAGTATTTATTTCATTTTAACTATTTGTTGTTGCAGCGGCAACAGAGATACATAATTTGTGACAAATTCAACTGCTATCGCGGTTCTTGAGATACAGCCTGGTGACACAGACAGACGGACAGACAGCCAAATGTTAGTAATAGGATCCCGTTTTTAACCTTTGGCTACGGGAACCTAAAAACATTTATATTTATTTAAAAAACGCGTACTAATAAAGTATTTACACACTGTATAAACTATTTCTATATCCGCTGTGCAAATATTTTTATTAATGAGGGAATAATCTTATAAACGCTAAAGTTAATGTGTGTCTGTGTGTATGTCTGTTACTTCTTCAAGCACATGCTGGACTGAGTCTGATAAAATTTGTCACGCAGGAAGCTGACACCTTGGAGACATAGACAAGTTTTTGTCTCGAAAAACTATAGTGTTCCCGTGGGATTCTGTTTTTGTTCAAGCGGAGATACGGGAAAAATGTAGTAATATATGTTACGCAGAAGTGCAAAAACTATAACAAATAAATAATTACGACTTTGAAACTGCTATTTTTATTTGGACAAGAATTTTGTATTATAATAATAATTAATTACGTGATTAATGTTTCATTCAGCAAAAACGATCAGAAAAACTATTCTAATCCGACGACGTATCAAACAATATTGTTTTTTAAAGTTCTGAAACTAACTAGATACTAATCATGGAAAAGAATGACTCTGATATTATTGAAACTTATTATTTCATATAATATTGTTAAAACAAAATAATATATAGTGAGATTTTTGTAAAATTTCGTATCTTTTGTGTTACATCTATTTTAAAATTATGATTTTTTTGAGTTTTAAAAGCAAAAACTAGTGGTTTTTTATATAGACGTCTTTTCATTAAATAGTAGTACATATTTATAATGTTTGAATCTAAATAATGAGTGAGAGTGAGATCTAAATATTAAAATTGTTTAAAGATTTCTTCATTTTAATATAATTGACAATAGTTATAAAATATTGTTGTTGTAATGGACAATTGGTATGTAAAATGCCCGGACAATTTGAATCTTGGTATAGTAATGACTATTCATCAAATTGGACTCTATTATGGGCATTTATCATAATCTATGTATAATGCCTAATTTACCATATAGTGTATTGAATATATTTCTTTGTCTAGTACCAGTAACACAAGAACTTCTAATACTTAGCTCGGCGCCAGATTGACGGCGTGAAGCGTCCGTTGGTATACAGGGTGTAAAAAGAGCAGTCACTATAACTTCGTGGGGTAACAAGCAGGCAAGAGATATATCCATTGGTACTAGTCATTTGCTTTTAATCGACTGTTTTAAAAATTTTAAAATTTTCAATAGGCAATGTACAACGTGCACAACACAGCGATCAGCTGATTACGCTGAGAGGTCAATAGCACGCGTAAGACGTTCATTACGTACTAGGGCAAAAATTAAAAAAACTAAGAATTTAATGCAGAACCTTGTTCCAAACAGTTCAGCCTTGCGACTAAAATAATAAATTGCAAAAAAAAAAAATTCAAAAAATAAATAATGAAAAAAATTCATTTCTAGAATCAGTCAAGGTCCTATAATCCTATCCCAAAGTTATAGTGACTGCTCTTTTTACACCCTGTATAATAATATGATATTGGTCACTCACCATTCTACTGTATAATTTGTTTGTTTGTAATGTTTTGTAAGCACTTTAACTTTTTTTTTTGGTTTGTTAGAAGAAAAAATATTATTTTGTTATCATCCTAATTATTATCATCTATGTTATCATCACATATCCCATATTTCATATTCATTGTCGCAAACGCATGTTGTACTTCACATATCATTCGGACTAATTTTATCTTTAAGCCTCTTTTGTTTTTATATCTTATTAATCTACCAAATGTTGTTCTGTTGGTGAGTCAATAAATAAATAAATACCACAGTGAAGGGCACCACCATCCCGCAGAAGACGATGTCCCGCCAGTAGCGCACCCGGCGCCCCAGCCGCCCGCCGGCGTGCTCCAGCCACTCCAGCACGTCGTACAGCACAGACAGCAGGAGAAAAATCACCTGGAACGACTGGAACAAGACACATTCAGTTATTAAAATATACCTATATAAACTAAAATAAAATAATAAAAAAAAAACCGACTTCAAAAGGTAAACTAAAAAGCAAAAAATAAATTTACTTCGCACAAAGTAATACTTATTTTCATTTAAGTAAATAAATTTATTCTATAGTCAAAGTCGGTGCCAAGTCCAGCGTTCTTTCATAATTTGTTTTCATTTAATATTAGTTTGTAAGCCAGTTACATTGATAGTTGTATATTTTTTTTGATTCTCTTTTCTGTGATTGCCTACATATATTTAGTAATTTGATATTGCAGTAAGGTTGTTGAAGTACATACTTGGCACCGACTTCAAAATTATAGAATAAATTTATTTACTTAAGTGAAAATAAGTATTACTTTGTGCGAAGTAAATTTATTTTTTGCTTTTTAGTTTACCTTTTGAAGTCGGTTTTTTTTTCTTTAAAATTATTTTATTTTAAGATTTTTAATTATGGGTAGACTGAGTAGGGATATTTACCGCCAGAGCAGCGCAAAAATTATATATATCAAGTAGTACAAATTTTAATAATATCAAAGTCGGTACCAGCCAAACTGAATATGATTTCTTTTATTATTTTTAGTCGATTTACATTTCTTTATTTGGCTTAAAACAATTTTTTCCCTTTTTAATATTTACCTATTTCGTCATATTGTTATGATAGTATATATGGATACCTACTATCTAGTGAAGACAGAGGTGGTGTTGAGTACCTACTGTAATTGATATAGTGGCATCGCTTAAAGTATGTTTGCAGTACTTTAAGCGATGTCGTAATTTCCAAACGTATAACTTCAAAGACTAAGCAGTCTGTCAGTGTCAGTGTATACTTCAGAATAAATCAAAATCGATATATGTTTCCATATAAATTTTGAGGAGTTCCCTCGATTCCTCACGGATCCCATCATCAGGTCACCACTTTGGTGACAATGGGACCAAACGGGAAGCACCACCTTTCAAATAAAAAAAAATCATCCAAATCTGAACCGAGAGAACCCAGGCGAAAGATCTGAGATAACAAACATAAAAAAAAAAAATACAGACGAATTGAGAACCTCCTCCTTTTTTTGGAAGTGGGTTAAAAAAAACCCCGACTTAGTCCCTATTTCACCAACGCATGTCAGTGTTAACGGCGTGTTAAAATACTCGTGCCATGCCTTCTCATTTCTAATTCCTATCAATATAGGAATTACGAGAAGAACATCATGATGTTTAATAAAGGATTAACTTTAAAATTGCTTGGTGAAACACGTCCTTAGTGTGTAACACTCCTATCACATCTAACTGATTCGATTTGTTTAAAATGTGTTTTAAGTAGAATTAAGGTCCTAGTTCCTACGCCGATTACGGTGTTGCTGGCCGGTTTCGTCGAAACCAGGAGGGCTACGAAGAAAAAAAGAGAGTGTACATTGTACTAATGCACGAAACACAGGCATTAAAAGAGTAAATTTACCGCATAGACACAATTGTTGTGTAGTGCCAAAAATTGTGCAAAGATATAATACCAAAATAATATTACCTCAAGCAGCGCGAGTATGAGACTTTTAGTGGAGACCTCATATTTGAACCATTTGGGGTTTAAGCCCTAGGGGAACAACCTAGCACAGCGGATAGTCATTGCTATCCAACGCGGCAATGCTGTCAGTTTGCTAGGTACCTAGGTACTCTGCCAGAGAGGGACGACCTGGGTTTTCTTTCTATTACTCGTAATAGGTAGGTCTATACAAATATTATGAATAGAATAGAATATAATTTTATTTATTTGCTTAATAAGGTACGATATTATTATGGTGTTACAGGTTTTGGTACATCGTTCTCTTATTTTGCCTTTATGTGGCGTGCAAATTTTTATAATCCGACTATTTATTATTATTATTTATTCATGATTGTTTATTAATGATCTGTCAATTTGTTATTACTATAACATTAAAATTATTTATTAAATTGATTATGATTATATTATGTGTTAAATAAGAGTCGACTAAATATTATATATATATATATATAATATGTCTATCTAGACGTAGATATGTTGTTACTTTATTTTAGCATATTTATCTTATTTTATGAACTATAATATAACTAAAATTCCTTTCGAAAAATAAATTTACAAGGGCAAATCGTTTATTGAGTAATGTGGTGGTATTTTATCGTCTTTACAATTTTTTCTCATGGAAACATGTCAAGTTTCATAATTATACTTAGTTCATTATTTATGTATAGTAGGCTTAATTAGTACAGTGTATTGTTGTCGTACTTCGACGGCGATAATTACAACCTTCTGGTAACTCAAGCGACCGTATCTATAGTTTAAGTGTCTATTGGTATATTTATTTTCAATAAAAAAGAGCATAGGTACCTAGATTATTAGTAATTTACAGTCACTAATAAATTACTTTTAATCTAGGTGCACATAGTGGATATATATTAATCATTGAATATATCTGTCTGTTTGTACTGGCTGATCACTGGAACGCCTAAGCTGTAAATTGTTATGGCAATGGTCTGGTAGTGCATGTGCGCGATGCGTATCGCTCAGTTATCGCTCACAAATCGCTCAAATATCGCTCACATATAAAATAAAATAGAATTAAATAAAATAAAAAATAACGTTTTATTTCTAAATGAAACTTAACAAGCTATTTTCGGAAAGTCAACAAGGAAAACAAGCTACCACCGGTTCAACTCTTACCCGCCGAGAAGAACCGGCGTAAGAAACTCGCATAGTTATATCGCTGAATTATCCCTCGCATATCGCTTAATTATCGATTACCTATTGATCACATATCCCTCACATACCGCTCACATATTAAATTTGAAAAATACTACAAAGCTTTAGTTAAGTTTATTATCTACTTTGAGCCTACAGCAACATCATTAGTAAAATGTTAATAACCACTCGTTTGCTACTACCGCTTAATTAGACGGCAACAACAACAGATAAGTGAAGACCAATTATATTTATGAAGATGATAGCGCGTTAGTCGGGATTATTTAGATCGCATACTTTGACCCTGTCATCATCAGCTGTTGGGGCTGATAACAAGCTGATATTTTTGTTCGAAAATAAAGCGCGATACGCTAAAAAATGTCATTGAAAAATCCCAAAATACTTATGTAATAATAAAACAATAATCTAGATTATATTTACCAGAGGATTATAGTTTTATATATATACTAGCTGTGCCCGCGACTTCGTACGCGTGGAAAAGTGATTTAGGGCAGTGTTATAATAAATCAGTTTTAAAAATATTTTTAGTTATAAAAACTGTCGTCGAGGTATTTAATAAACTACTTTATGTTGACAATTCCTACTACCAGCTTGACAAACGACCGTGTACAATTACTATAATGCGAACGGGACTACTTGATAGAGAGAGATACACGACGAACATCTAGTACTAAGATTTGTATGGATTTTACGCCGCAGCGACTGCAGACGATGATCGTTTCCACGCCGACGCTGCTGGTGTGGCGACAATGATATTAAGAAAGCGCGCCGCAAAATTTTGCGGTCTTTTCGGTGCGTAAGTCCGACTAGCACTTGCCCGGTTTTTTTAATTATTAATAACCAAACATGTAGGTACTGATTATAAATCACTTCACTGTTAACGTACCTACTAACTGATTTTATACAGAAAAGTAGCAAAATATAGAAAGTACCAAAAGAAAGAAAACAAACCTAAGTTGTAGGTAGGTACCTAACATAAAAACCATTCGGTCCATGATAAAATCTAAGAAATAAAAATATCAAGACAAATATAAATCTAACTTATATTGACATAACTTTTTTAGTTTAACTGTAAACACAATACTTATGTTAATCAAAATTCTATATATTATGCAGTTATCGAATACATAATTTGGACAAAGAAAACTATAAAAATGTACAGTAATAGTAGGCTGTAGTATGAATTTAAACGGACGGAATGAGAACTATAATATAGAATGCAAAATAATATTATACATTGCTAATGATGCACGCTGAGTATAACTCTCGGATAACGTATTGTATAAATGTAGGTACCTACTCAACTTTGCTATAAATAATTGTATTAAAAGTACGGCATTTGGCGTATAGATAGATTTGTATAAGAGAATACTCTATCAATATTATGATATTTGACAAAAAAACCCATAATAATCACACTGTTAACACATATTCAGGGCAGGCCGCAAAAGGCTATAATTTCAAAAGGTATCTCGATTGGAATCGAGTTGTATCAACAGTTTTCCCCTGTAACACAGTTTAGTAACTATCGAGATGTTTTTAACGTCTATCTTATTAAATAGAAAAAACAAAAAAAAGAGCAATATATTTATGAAAATCTTAAAACTGTTTTTAAGATTCCGTAACTCAAAAGGAAAAAACGAAACACATATTATAAGATCATTTCCATGTCCGTCTGTCTGTCAAGACCCTTTTACTCAGAAACGCGTGTTGTGATGAAAATTATATAAAATACTCAGGAACTACTGTTCCTTGAAGCAGTGAAAAAATCAGACTTCTTAGCCAATGCAATCAAAAGCAGTCGCTTATGTCGCTAAATTTCGTCATTTTCGACACTCGTAAGGGAATCAAAACCTAAAGGGTACTTCCCGTGAACTCAAAATCATAAAATTTGAAACCAAGCAACGTCTAAAACCATACGTTTTTAGTAACATTATATAGATAAGTAGTAAAAATATTTTGATTTTTTTAAACTTCGTACCGTTTGTCATGAATGTGTTTAATTGAAACTTATAACAAATACTTAGGTCTCTAATATATTCAAGCTGTAACCAAATCAAAATTCTATGTCAATCAGGTTTGTATGAAACTCTCGGTGTGCAAGTCCAACTCGCACTTGGCCGGTTTTTATTTATTTACTTATTACTAACCTACGCTAACAAATATGTATACAGTACCTACTTATCACAAAGGACTGTACAGTAAAAGTACTAACTATTTTTATACAAATAACTTCCGTAATAAACTCAAGAAAAAATATCTTAGATTGTTCCTACCTAGCAAGCCTAAAACTAACAAATAAAAGTCACCCCCGCGGCCCGGTGCGTTTGCTGCTAATGCAATTTGAAGCGGCGCGCGCGCGCGGCGGCGCACGGCTCCCGGGCCCGGCGCGCGCTTCCTACAAACGTCCAGCAAAAACGACATGATCTTTTAATATTGTCATAACTTTTTTATTTATGAACCGATTTACATAAAACAAACACTAAATGTTAAGTGAAGCTTGCCGCAATATATTAGTGAAAAGTACATCTTAATCGGATAAGCCGTTTCTGAGATTAGCGTGCACAAACCCACAGACAAACAGACAAACAGACAAACAGACAAACAGACAAAAATTTCAAAAATCATAGTTTTGGGTACTATTGCGTAAATAAAGGTCCCCTATCATATTTTTTTTCAAATATCTTCAATGTACAGACACGACTCCTCTACAGATTTATTATATGTATAGATAAACGAATAGCTGTTCGTTACTCTCGCTAAACTCGAGAACGGCTGAACCGATTTGGCAATTTATACCCTTGAAATAATCGTGGAAATCCCGGGATGGTTTAAACGGTTCATAACAAACTGTTTGTACGCTCAACGGGTACGGGTCAGCTAATCGCTTTATAAATTGATAGCTGACCCGTGCCCACTTCGTTGAGCATGGCAATTCCTAATCAGTTCAGCTGATCTCGAGTTTTAGCGAGACTAACGAACAGCAATTGATTTTTATATAGCCTATGTTACTCAGTGATAATGCAGCTTTCTAATGAAAAAAGAATTATTAAAATCGGTCCAGTACTTTTTGAGTTAAGTCGTTACATACAAAAATACAAATCTTTCCTCTTTATAATATTAGTGTAGATAATATTTTTGTATCAATATAGCTTAATACAATATGCAAAGTTACTCTTTTTTCCCTCTTGGTCAAGCCGCAAGCGAGTGTGTAATTACTTCTGTATTTTAGTAAGGCAAGACTCAGGGGATTATCGTTTGAGTATTTGCATATATTGTTTAAAAAAAAATTACGTGTTTTTACACGATTTCAACACGCTCAGGTGAACAAGATACCCCTTTCTCGCCATACAAATAGTCGTTCAAGGCGTTATACAAAGTCTTACTGTAAAGCAGCGACTTCTGAAAACTTCAGCTCAATAATATTATTTCGCATTTTGGACATTTCCTGGACACAATCTAAATTTTTTGGTTCCCAGTCCAATACTAATTTCGATAAATAATGCTAATGTTTTTGTAGAAGGTGGAGACGATCGTTGTAATCGACTGCCTACCTAGTTACCTACATAATCAGGGAATCTACAGGGCCCAGATTGAACATACCATCGCTATTATCAATAACGAAGTTCGAAAACAAAATGTATGCGATTTCCCTTAATCTTCGCTGTATACGAATTCGTGTGTCACTTAGCGAAGCTTAACGTAAATTTTACACATTTTGTTTTCGAACTTCGTAAATGATAATAGCGATGGCAACTTGAATCAGGGACTTCTAGACATAATCTAAAACTATATTTATAATAATACTTATAAACTATATACATATTTAAGATTTTTATTACATTAATACACAAATTTAATACAATAAATTTTACTGACCCAGAAACATTGAAAACTCTTTGGTCCCTCGGCGGGATTCGAACCCGCAACCTCTCGGTCGAGCACCAACGCGCTGAACCGCTGCGCTACGGGGGTCGTCGATTTATTAATTAACCATTTTGAAATGTAGATACTCATGTCAAATACAAATTCTGGTTTTTCCGCCTTCGTTATTATGACAGCAGTGCGTATCACACACACAGACATGGGGGCGGGGTTTGGGGATGTTATCGCGGCCACTGACCCGGATAGAGGGTGTGCTGATTGCGGCCGGACCCCACGGAGCACGCGCGGGGCACGTGACACACGACACACATGCTGGAGTGTCACGTCACGTCACGTGGGGACCGTGAGTACGTCTTGTCCTAACTGATTGAGGCCCGTATTATTAAAGAAGTCTCAAACCCAACCTCACCTGAGAATCTATTTGACAAATAAAAAACGTTTCGTTTCACTTTTAAAAATTAACATCCTTACATTATGTTACATACGTTACATTTTTTTCTTTTTTAAAGCGTAAAAATAAAGATTATAAATATATATATATAATTATACTTAATTTAATATTTTTCTCTAATATATTGTAATATGAATTATATGAATATTACTGTATAAAAGGAAAATAAATTAAAGTACAATGTAATATTAATAAAGTTGGTCACTTTTAAAAGTGAAACGAAACGTTGCTTTATCTGTCAAATAGGTTCTCAGGTGAGGCTGGGTTTGAGATTTCTTTATTAATACGGGCCACAGTTCCCTGACTCATCAGACATCTCTCGTATTTATCTTAAGTCTCGAGACCTGGCCCTGATCCAAGATGCATACATATCGTTATTATCACTTATGTAGTTCGCAAACAAAATGACAAGCGAATTCGTTTGTCACTTAGCGTAGCTTATGTCATTATGTTTTGAACTCGTAATTTTATTGATAATAGCGATGGTATCCTGGATCAGGGTTCAGGCGGACTAAAATGAGCAAAAACACCAAAGTTATTCTGACGTCTATACCTGTACCTTTTGATCGGATCTTAGCCTTAGATATGATCAATGCTAAGCTATTTAAATAAAAAAAACGTTTTATTTCCAAATGAAACTTAACAATCTATTTTCAACAAAAAAAACAAGCTACCACCGGTTCAACCCTAACCCGCCGAGAAGAACCGGCGTAAGAAACTTATATGTTGTGTATATGTTGTGACACAGCTCCAACACTATCTGATAAGTAATTGGGTAATTAACAATCCACTAGTTTCGATAAAAATACTATGACCTTATTATCGAGGTCAGGATGTGTTGCCTACGTAATCTGATACCATTGATATGTAACACGCAACCTATTGATACATGATCCTTAAAAGACACGATACTTTGTGTTGTACAGTTACAGTGGGATGGCTTAGCACAATACTATCATTACGAATTCGTAGCTGTCAATTGATCCTGCTATCCCACAAAATACAAATATAGACGACATGGAACGTCGTGCTGAAAATATATTTCGGTTTTGGTGGCAGGTTACGTAACCAGTGGTGATCAGCCCGCATTGTCCTCAACCAGACTTGATATAATTTTTTTTTCCAACGCGGGAATCGAACCCACGAAAGGTCGTGGGTTCGATTCCCGCGGTAAGTAAGGACTTACTCTACTTTTAAACCGCCACAGAATCATACATTAAAACGTAATGGAACCAAGATTATTAATCAGTATTGTCTGCTGTATAGGTGAACATGTAAGTAGTGATTACACTCTCTGGCCGCGTGCGGATCTGACATTATCACACTATCACACGAGCGCATCACGCGAGCACAGACATCAGCATCATCTAGATCACGTTTATTAAAACATATCTTCTAATAAATAGTGGATAAATCATTGAAAGCTATTCTTGCATTTTAGAATATGAAGTGTAAGTTAATAATCATTAACGGAAGTTTAATTAGAATTAGGCACGTCCTGCCCGTTGGCGAAGATTTGTATCGATTGGGTACCGGTCATCAGATGATGAAAAACCAGGACGAGCTGGATACACACGAGTCTGGCTAGCCAGTGACGGCGCAGGAAAGAGAGACCTACCGGACATGGGCCTAAGCCCAACAAAAACTTAAGGGCTGAAGCCTAATTAAGAAAGTGCAGTTTCATCCGACATCACTGAAGCCTTTTAACAAACTGCGTTTTTGATTGCGAGATATTAGAAGCTACTTAAAGCTTTGGGGGCTTCTAAATTCTATTATTCTATTATAGTTATTAAATTCTATTATAGTTCACTATATTTTTACAATAAACATTTGTATAAAATAAAACTTATATTAACAAACGCAATACTGTGGGTACTCACAAAATTCCATCCTGTCAGGTACCCGGATCTATAAGTGTACAAGTTCCTGATCTCGGCGCTCGGGTGGTTCGTGAAGTTCAGGCTGAACGCGAATAGACCGATGTAGGCATGGTGCAGTAGACCGAACAGGTGGAAGACCGTCCTCCAGTACAGTCGGGCGTCACTACGGTCGAACAGTTTCTCGTTCTCAGCGATTAGAAAACACAGGAGGTTGTACAATATGTTGCTGTCCCGCCACAGCTCCTCCATTTTCACTATTTCTATTTTTTTTTTTCTAAACTTAATTTACTATAATTATGATCTAACTATATTAACCATGGACTTATCTAAACTGCGCCCGGCGCATTCGGGATATGAATTCGAAAATCGAACGAGAGCGACTGTGTTGCCATAAAATAAGTAAATTACCCACAATCTCTTGTGTTTGTAAATTAATGAGACGTAATACAATCAATTCAACTAAATCGGCTACCGACATCGAAATCGGTGTAAGGAGCTATTATTTATTACGTCTCTTTTAATTACTTATGTATAACACTTTGTATATTTGCACATTTGTACTGTCAGTGATTGCGGGTATCTAAGAAACTATTGTTCTAGGTAGTAAGTACTAGCTCTAGTAGATTATCATAGGATTATAAACATTTTATTCCTGTGCACGCTATATGTTATTGGATAATATTATGATAATTACTTTAACATCCTCCTACTTTGTGGAATATTTTTACTTTTGTTGCTATTTAAATTGTAGTAATTTTTATTAATTAATTAAAGATGAGCTACTAAAGCTGAGACACTAATATTGTTCAAGCAAAGAATTCTGATTACAACGCTCTGATTTTTCTCCGGCCTTTCAGATTCCGGATCTTATAGTCACAGCCAAAAGCTTTTTCTTAAACGGGCAAGTGGCATACAAAACATTTCCATCACTGCAACTCCTGTGTAGCCAGGATCGGCAGCGGTAACCAACCTCATAAACCCTTTGATATGATCAACTAAATTAATCAGAAGAATAACAGAATGCGGGAGACAGCAAAAATGTAATGACAAAAAGTCACAATTGAAATGAAAAAAAATAAGGGCTGTCCTCGGTTAAACACTCGAACAGCATATACCATGTGGAATGTATTACAATCCTGTAATAATTTAATTTTTAACTCAAATCGTGTGATCAGCTTTTGCCCGAGTCATGCGCTTTAGACAAAACTGGCAACACAGACGATGATTTAGTGACATATCGTTAGACGATAACAACATTTTTTATTACTTGACAACTAATTAAGTTATTACTTGAGATTGTAGGTACTTTGTTGATACAATGTCCGATTTACCAGTTTGGTAAATATACAGTTATCAGAACGATAAAAAATATACGCGCCTTAAGTTATTTTTGTTTACCTAATATCTTTTACGGTGTACCTTTTAAAATGGGATTGTATTTTATTATTCCATAAACATACAATAAGAAGATTGAAAGAAACTGCGAATTGCTTTTAATAGTTTCCTCAAGACTGAGTCTTAAAACATACTAATATAATACAGTCACTGCGATTGTGACTTGTATATTTCCTCGTGAGTTGCTGCGGAATGCACAAAATATTTTGCTTACTTTATCTCTTAAAGTCACAGTCAAAATAGAAATATTTAAATCAGAATTAGTACTTAAAATACACCTTCCGAGCGTCTCGCCCATCAGTGTTGAGATCAGGAGCACGTGTAGGTACTTACATGGTTCCAGTTTGTAAAATAAAACCCCGACAACCTTAAACTGTTGACCACGAGCGGGGCGTGTGTCCGTCTGTCCCTAACACTCAACATGATCCCGAATATACCGTAGTAGAGCACGAATAGGTTGAATAACAGATAGACCCAGTGGAAGACCAAACGTAACTCCCGATGGTCTTTTTTATGCAAAATTTGATCATAAGATTTCTTCTTGATCATTTTTATTATTGACCAAGCTGTGTAAGAGGAAAGGAAAGAATAAGAACTCTAACAATATTATATCAATTCAATAAGTAGCTATAGTCTCGCTAAACATAAGTCGTAACTCGTAGTGATGATCAGCTTTGTTGTTTCAGAACAATCATGAAAACATGAACCGTGAAATAACATAAACCGTGTCAGCACGGTTCATGTTATTTCATGAAATAAAATTACAAAATTGACACTTTTTATATGAAGACTACACACTAGGTCAGGCCTGTATAACATTATGTTAATAGACAAGAATATAATATGTTGAGGCAAATAATATCAAAAAATTTCCGCATTTTGAGTGTCCAACTTTTGTCATTGGGGATCAGATTTATGAATAACTATAACGTAGATTTACCAAGCTATTTTTATCCCAAGTCTGTTCATACGAAATCGTTGATGCTATATTTTAAGACTTTGTATAAAAAAGCCAGAACGACTATTTGTATGGCGAGAAAGTGTGTGTTGAAATCGTGTAATATACCCATTTTAAAAAGACAAAATTGGCCAAAACCAAAAAGATTTTGGCCAATTTTGTCTTTTAATAAGTCCTGAGGTGTCTTGCTTCAATTAAAATACTGAAGTATTATTTTTACTAAGAGAAAGAAGGTTGAAAAGGTGTACTTTGCAGAATGTTTTAAGCTATAATATAGCTATAATTATTACTGTTTTAATTTTTCAAAAAAATTCAAAAATGAATATTTCCATATAGGTTATTAAATAACACTTATAGAATTGTCCTACATGATGCCTACCATCGGCTCGGAAACTAGCCCGGCGAGAAGAACTCTCGCCATCTTTTAGCAAAAAGATTGGAAAATTGTTCTTTTTCTCTTCAAATATACATAACAATGTTATAACTTAAAGTAAAATTATAAAAACAAAGTGTACAAAGTTGTAAATGTAAGTTGTAACCTAGTATAGAGGCACCTTATTCCCAGGGTGTGCAATCATTAATGAAATGAAATTATTAAGACAGTAATAACCATTTTAAAAACAATAATCCTCTGGTAAATAAAATGGAGATTTTTATATATTTTTCTGGGACTTTAAGATCACTATTGGGAAAATAGGGTTCAAAGTTATTTTCAACTTATCGCGAACGCAGCCTTAAGTTAAACGACCCCACCGTTCTCCAATTTTATACCAATTAATAATTCTATAATTGGTCTAAGACAGTACCAACGCACAACAGCAGTAATTACTGATTACAAAGCCTTATACAAAAATAGACTCTTTTAATATTATTCCAAATTCTTAGTCATTTATTTTTTAATATTAGATTTTAATCTAACGTAGTGTAGTTAGTGTTATCTGAAATGTATATGTCGCAGTCATCTGATTGAATCCGCTATTTAATTGAATTCTGAATTTTACCAACAAATTTTAGAATCCGAGACTAGGACAGCCATTTAATATTTTAGTTTTAAACTTCGAAATTTCCGAATGAATACTAATAAAACGAACATTAAAGTAAATTAATCAAAAAATATATCAAAACATTGCTATCTGTACGAGCTGTTTGACGCCATTTTATAACCGCCTAGTGATTCAATTAAATAACCAGATTCAATAAGATGACTGCGACATATACACCACGACACAACTGACGTGAATGGTATTTATGAACAAGGCAAGTATTCTCGGTCCCCTCACTACGGGCAATTTTCGCATCGTTCAGGCTATCATGGTAATGGCAGCTCTTACTGAAGGCAACTGTGGAAAATTATGTGAAAACCACAGCATAAGTGCAGTAATGTGATAACAACATCACAGATCTTTAAAGAGTCCGACAACACTGTACTGTTGAGTACGATATCGACGCAAGAAAACGAAAATGCTGTAGGTACAATGCTGTGAGTACTGTATTATTCAAACGGACATAGGGCCATCTCATTTCAACCACTGCAACTCCTATAAGTCGGGATAGACAGCGGTAACCAACCACGAAAACCCTCTCAGAATTCCCCGAATGACAAGCTAAACCTCCCCTATTTCCAATGCGACCGCTAGCGGCCTGGCCTTTATCAGTTCAGTCTGTCGTCGAGACAATTAATTTTAGATAATTTCTATCTCTGTACAATGTATAATGTCTTTTAAGATTACATTTTTTTTAACTTCATGATAGAACCTTACAGTTTCATTACATTGTATAAATTTTCACAATGACAAAAATCGTTTCCCGTGGCCATATTATGTACTAATATACGGCCACAAGAAACGATTTTGCGTTTGAACATTTTTGTACAATAATTGTATCAACCTAACGTGAGATTACATAAGGACTAAACTGTCTTAATTCTAGGTTGGTATATGCATAGTGCATATTAATTATTAACGTAGTATTTAGTAATCTGTACTGTACTACGTATTATTGGTCTGTGGTATTACGTAGCACTTTAGTCTGTTATTTGTCATTATACATCACCGCTGGCTAGTTGTCAGCAACAACCAGCGCAGGCGCCGGGCGATGTGCATAACAACAGAAGTTATTTGCTTAATGATTAGATCGACCTTCCTCTTATGTACTATATTATAAACCCTCTCGTTCATGAACTAATAAACATCCGCCAACCCATATTATATTATTAAAGGTTTGAATGGCATATTAAATAGTCCATGACAACGCTAGTCAAAATTCATTTTTTTTATCGCCGTGATCTAGTGGTCTAGACTTAGCTCTGGACTCCGTTAGTCTGAGTAGGTCCACCTTCCATACCTCGAATGGGCATGTGAGAAGTCAGCATTACGCCTATTCTCTCGCCAGTAGTGTCGGCTATCTGTCCTACTGGATTACGAGTGTAAAAGGAAGAGAGTCCTCGTGTACCGCTCACACAAGACAATTAGAAACGATGCTACTATAATGAACCTGGCTGCAGTGGGCGTGCTGGGCGTGCAAGTTGGCTCCTAAACCCGCTAGGTACAATTATACTGTGCATCTGTCGCAACCTGCCCGCAGTCGAGCGGCGCCGTGTTGTGACAGGGTAATGGACGGCAGTTGCGAGTGTTGCGATCCGCGGCAGGACAACCTAATTACCTACTATTGTTTAAATAGTAGCAATAGTTATTGTTCATAATTGACAAGCCTTTTGTGACTATCTCTCATATTTTCTTCAATATTTTCGTAATTAAGAAGTATTTTAAAGAGTTTTTCTTATAAAATCACAGTTAATTGTACTCAGTACATTATTATCATATTTAATCCAAAAACTGACCAGGTTCAACAATTTGTGAAAATGCTCTCGTAATAATTAAGAGTTAAATAATAGAGTTAACGCCTAGTAGATAAGTTTTGTATTTACTACGATTACTAAACAGTCTGGCCTGCTAGCCAGCCAACAAAATACCCAAATTAGAGTTAATTTCTCGCCAATTAGTACATTAAACAATACAACACAAATATTTATTTCCAAAAATGAGAGATTTGGTGGGTTGTGTGATATTCAGTTCGTGTATTAATAATAAAGAAAATTGTATGAGAATTATCACATAGAATCGACATTATATAACGTTACGAATACGCTGTTGTCAAAAATTGTTCCCGACTAGCCTGAGTTCAGTAGACTATAGTTGTTATCCAAAACAGTGTCAACAAGTGCTGCTCCGAGAGCGTACTATGGCCTAGTGGTCTGATGTAGCTCTGTTAATGCTATTAGAGCATTTATAATCCAAAAAAAAATAAAAGAGCTATATGTTTGGTAGGACCTTTGAAATCTGTACACCGCTATTTCGTGAAAGAGACATTTGTATTTTTTTTTAAATACCCCAGTTAAAAGAAATGGTGACATACATTCAGATCGATCCCAATCACGAAGAGCCCTTACTATATGGCTGTAAAACTTTACAATAAACTACCTTCCGAATTTAAAAATAACTTAACCATGTCGTATTTTAATTATTTTTTTTAATACGATTTCTTTTATATAAAGGATTATTTGCAATATAAGTTGAATGTTTTAGGCCATATTTATTACCATCTTACACATTCTTTCAAATTATTATTAATTTATTTATGCATGGGATCATATTTGGCAAACATTCGAGGCCTCGTTTGGCAATTGGACTGTCGGACGTCTGTTCGTGGAGGAGGAGGACAAAGGCTCCTTATCACGGAAAAAAGTACGGTTCTCATTTCCTATATGTAATACACGAATTTGTTACCGAAACAGAAATAATATCTACCTATTAATCTTGGTCAACCTTGTTACCTATCGTTTAGTTAAATTGTTATGTTCCGTGTTATTTGAACAACTGTTTTCAAGATTATCCATTATTGTATAAAAAGATGTAAGACGTACATTAACATTTTTTCCTCAAATACGTACTAGTTAATTGTAAGTAATAAGAACTTTACGCAGATAACAACATTTAATAACACTTTGCATAGATTTAGAATTACGTACGCTAATATCAGGCAAGTAACTAGTTATTTTAGTTTATATTGTGCTACATATAAAAAAAAATATTAGTTCATCTGCATGGAATAGGCTCCAAAACTATTGTACGATTTTGATAAAAAGCGCAAAAGAGACTATTAGCAAAGGACTTATGCAACTTTTTTCGCTCCAAAATGTACAGTTCCCGCGAAATTTGCGAGTGAAGTCGCGGGTAACATGTATTGCTATGAACTATAACAATACTACTCGCACTTGGTCACCGAAGTCCGTTGTCAAGCGAGTTGTAGCCTGCAACTAGCATATCGTTAACGAAAAACAACATCACAATGATAATTATAGTGCCAAGCCGGGGCCCTGATTCAAGATGCCATCGCCATTATCACTTACGAAGTTCGAAAACAAAAATGTATGGGATGAAAATGTTCGCTAAATGACGCGAATTCACATATAACTTAGCGAAGCTTATGTCAAATCAAAATATTTTTTGTTTTCGAACTTCATAAGTGAAAATAGCGATAACATCTTGAGTCCTGGGGGCGGGCTGTACAATCAATAACAACGCAATGAAAATAATCTCATTTTCACGACGAAAATGGTTCAATTGGTTCATGTCGTGAAGGAAATAATACGTAGTTTTGTCTGTAGACAAAGTGAGAGATAGATAAAGAAAATCTGTAATTGTTTATATATGTAGTCAACAATGTACAATCAAACAAAAAGGAACACGGGTAATAAAATCTGAAGCCAAAAATGAAATCCAGCCACGTAATCTAGTAGCAACATAATTTGTCGTCCTTCTAAGTTTTAGGCCCGTATTAATAAAGGAGTCTCAAACCCAACTTCACTTGAGAACCTATTTGACAGATAAAACAACGTTTCGTTTCACTTTTAAAAGTGAACAACTTTATTAATGTTACATAGTATTTCTATTAATAATAATAATAGACATTTACTAATAACATTTAAAAACAAGTATCAAAAAAGATAAGTACACACATTTTAAACAGACTGGTATGCGAAAATAAAGAGAAAACAAAACAACGAAAAAAAAGCAATAAAAAAGAAACACGCTAATCATCATATTTTTTTTACTAAATATTTATATTATAGATTACAGAAAAACATTAAATAAGTATAATCTATATTTTTGTAATCTTTATTTTTACGTTTTGAAATAAACTTTTGAGGCTTCTTTATAAATACGGGTCTCAGACACGACATGGCTAGAACGAAGTAGCTATAACTAGAACTATTTGGAAAAACCGGATAAGTTGGTCTCACGCACCAAGGGTTTTGTATAACAAAAAAACACGTTTGTTGTATAAGTATTTAAATATAAATTTAATTTTATTAGGTATTTGTTGGTTATAGCGGCAACAGCCATACGATATGTATCTTTATACTAATGTTATAAAGCGGAAGAGTTTGTTTGTTTGTTTAAACGCGCTAATCTCAGGAACTACTGGTCCGATTTGAAAAAATATTTTTTTGTTGGATAGTCCATTTATAGAGGAAGGCTTTAGGTTATAAAATATTACGCTGCGATCAATAGGAGCGAAGCGTCAATGAGAAATGTTGCGAAAACGGTGAAAATGATCACATTTGGGGACTTCCGTTGCGCGCGCTGCATAAACGGTCACTCAAAAACCACGCGAACGAATTCGTGGGCACAGCTAGTCCTTATATATAAAAATCTTGTATATAAAAATGAATTGCTGTTCGTTACTCTCGCTAAAACTCAAGAACGGCTGAACGAACCGATACGGCTATTTTTAATCGTGAAATATTCGTTAAAGTCCCGGGAAAGTTTAAACGGTTCATCACAAACTGTTTCTATGCTCAACGAAGCTCAACGGGTCAGCTAGTCATTTATGAAAATTTCAACCGTCTAGCTATCACGGTTCTTGCGATACAGCCTGGTGAGTTGGTGACAGACAGCCGAAGTCTTAGTAATACCGGTTTTTACACTTTGGTTGCGGAACCCTATAAGAACGAAGCAAAAACCCAAAATTTAGAACTACTACAAAAACTGTGAACCTGCCGCAAGGCAATGGAATATATATGGCAGTTTAATTCATGTACCTTGCCCTTGTTTTTGTTATTATTATTATTTAACAATAATTTTATTCACCGAGAAGACTCGAAAAGTTGCGATCAGAAGATAACATACACGATGTAAATTTTAAATCCCTCCACGTGAGTCGTGAACTCACTCCTAACGACAAAATTATAACGTACGCCGGGTAATATGAACTGTGTAGGTATGATCAGTTGAATCAAAACACGTACAGGGTGTGAAAGGTGCAATGGTAACTATTAATATTAATCTTAGGAAAATAGGAACTACTGGTCCGATTAACAAAAATTTTTTTTTTTGTTGTGTACTCCATATATAGAGGAAGGCTTTAGGCTATATAACATTACGCTGCGACCAATAGGAGCGAAGCGTCAGGACTTTCGTTTCGTGCGCTGCATTAAGGGTTTAAGTCACTCAAAAACAACGCGAACAAAGTCGCGGGCACAGCTAGTCAATTTATAAAACGATAATTGTCTGGTAAACATAATGAAGGTTCTTAAATTTATTTTTTTCAATAAGAACAGTATTGAAAAAATGGTTTCAAAGTACTCAAATTTCCAGTTTCTTGCGCACACAGCCAATACTTGGCCCTGGCGCGGCCGTGCCACTGATGGTACACACATCTCAATATAGTCAAAAACATCTGAATGTAGGTACTAAAATAATTAATTTCAATTCTCAACGTAGTGGAAAAACACCAATTAGAAACCAAATATTATTAAATATTTCATTTAAATTTATCTTATCAAAAGTCCGAGTTTTTACCGGCGTTGTTTTTATATGGTAAACTAGCTGACCCGTGCCCACTTCGTTCAGCATACAAACAGTTTGTGATGAAATTCAATTACATCGCGGAACCCGGAAATATTTTCTAACCGTTTAAACCTTCCCTGAACTTCCACGAATATTTCAAGATTAAAAATAGCCGAATCAGTTCAGCCGTTCTGGAGTTTTAGCGAGACTAACGAGCAGCTAATATAAGAGATAAAAGAAAAAGAGTAGATAAAACAACCAGTTCATCATTAGCAGTTCAGCTTTGCATGCCTCAAATATATTATAGGTCTACACGACTTTATGCGTAAAACCCGTCTGAACCGTACATTTTGCCACGATAAAGGTAACCGGTTAAAATATTCTTCTCCATTGTAAATTTAGCACAGATATCTGGTATATTTCATTAAAATAGATCTAGAAGTTTCGTAGCCTATTCAATACAAACATGCAAATTATTATACTTTTTAATTTTATGTAATGTATTGAAAGTTTCGGATTAACGGAAGTTTCTGAAGAGTAGAGGTTTTATGCCATTTTTAAAGACTAAGTGGAGGGACTATTCCCAATTCCTGCATGAGCTCTTTGCCTGTTGCGTTGGAAGCTTTCTTTAGAGTCGAAATACGTATTGTGAATCAGCCCCGGGTTAGAACAGCCTGTGGACTGTTGGTATTATTTTATTAACACCCCGGAACAGCGGAATTCGGAAACATAAGGCGACAAGGTAATATGTTAAAAACCTACAACTTCTGTCTTTGACTTTTACAGTCAACCGCCAAGAACTTGTTTGTATAATTACAGGTAATATAAAAGTCGTTTTCAATCTGCTTAATAACTACTCTTATGAACGTAAAAGTTGGTGACATTGTTACTCTTTTACACAAAAACTACTAAACGGTCTGATGGAACTTTACAGCATTATCTTTACGCATGTAATTCTTCTGTACGTGTGTCGACTCTGACCTTCTCCTAAACGGCTGAACTGATTTGAATTATATTTTTTGTGGGTGTTCAAGTGGATTTGAGGAAGGTTTTGATTTACAATTGGACCCGGTAGGTGGCGTTGTCGGTGCTAAACTTAATTCTAAGGCGGTACATGGTTCGCCGGGACTGCTAGTAGCTTATATATCACAATATACATGTATATTAGTTAGACACATCACACATCTATCTTATGAGGGCGAAGCCAGATCTTCACGTAATTCAAACACTAGCTAGAACTTACCATGGCGAGGTGTGCTTATCTTAATATTAATAATAATAATAATAAACGTTTATTCACAAACACATCTTCTTTACTTTTTATTTTTGCCTTAATCTTCTATGTACCTGTAGTGACTACTGTGATCGAACAATCATATTTTCCTTCGTTCAATCAACTTGTAATAATTACAATAATACATTACATTTAAATTAAAATTGTGTAACGGGGCCTCTGCGTGTTGGCTTCGGCCCCACGCATGCCTTCCAAAGGTCCGGGATTTAATTGCCTGTGAGCAAGGAAGCTATACACCATAAAGGATAATAATATAAATAGGTCTATACACAAACATAATGATAATAAAGATTTTTATTCAGAAAACCAGTTCCATTTTGTTAGTTTTACATTTATTTTATTTTTTTGTTTATATTTAGGGTTAGTACTCTTAATTCTAAGGTGGATGCACTAGCACCTGCATGAAGTGCTTCAACAAAGGCAAGTCCCATTTGCAACAAAACATTCTCAAGATGCTGTTGAAACTTCCATATATTCGCGCATACAGAGATGCAGCCCGCTTCCTGATGCATTATGGATGCATATGTTATGATGCATACTGGTCTGATGGTAATCATCAGTATGAGCCTGAGCGAACATCTCTGATGCACTACAAAATCTAGGTAATCCCATCAGCATCCTGAATGTTATTATACTGAACCCTTAATTCATTAAGAGCTATTTTCGTACAGTTGGTCCACAGACTGCTCGTGTAGAAGAAATAATGTTACATATATGTGTAATTATTTTGATGTTTTATCATTGAGTTAAGTTGTCCTTAATCATAATTATTTTTTGGAACCTTTCGTAAACTTCTTCTGTTTATTTTAATACTTAAATAAAACATAAGTTTGTTTTCTGTGTCACAGTGTACGCCCCACCTAACGTCTGTTACCTGCCGCCAGTTAACAAACTGACAACACTTTAAACTATCTCACATTATCTGTTAAATCTTGCGAAGATATAACAGATATTTGTTAGATATACCTACACATATCATTCATCATTTCAGCTAAGAACTCATGAAGACGGGCCTTATGTCCAGCAGTGACCATGAAATACTTTGAGGGAGGCTTATGACAAGGTGTTTCATGAGGAATAGCTGCCTATACTCGCCACGGTTAGGTTAGGCGAGCACAGTTTTAAGATGAAAACGATGTCTGCGGAAATGCTGCTTTCGGTGACATAACACCTCTGTCTCGACACCCACGGGAAAGATTGATGAGGATCTGTTCTTACTCCAGCCCCCGGACACGTGACGACATACATAATAAGAAACACACTCACAAAGTTCCAGTTGGTGAAGTAAGCGGCGGAGAAGGTGCCCATCGTGATCACCTTCTCGTCCAGGTTCCCCTGCACCAGGCGGCTGATCATCACGAAGCCGCCCACGCCCAGCACCACGAAGTTCCCCAGCAGGTACCCGCCGTGGAATACGCTGCGTAGGAACAACCTCACCGCCCCCGTCTTGGGGGACACCGCACCCTGACTCTCGACGTCGGCCATGTCAGAGACAGTCACTCACGGCACACTCACGAGTCACGACTCACGACAGACTCACGGACTCACGACTCTCAGACACGTCCGCGCCGCCGGGCGGTGCTTCATTAACTTGGTAGCACACGCTATGATCAAGGTGAACAATAATTGGCGTGCTCTGTTTTCCGTGACGCGGTGGAGTCCTCACACTCGCAGCTCCTCACAGCTACCTCGATGGCAGCCTTTCCTCGTTTGCACGCGGGGTCAAAACTCAACCTTGTTTATAGGCACAACACTGTTTGCAAAAAATAAATTATCTGCCACTTAAAATTATAACTTGGGGATCGCTTTATTACTCGTTAAGCTTTCTTCAGTTCAAAGATTTATGTATTTCTTGAAAAAAAAATTACATTGTTTACTTATAGAGCGACTAAGTTAATAAAAATATAAAATTTACGACGCGTGAAAATGTAAACAATTTGAATTAATGTACCTAATGTTTATTACGCTGGTAGTTTAAACTTCGACGTCGCAATTAATAATATTATGTTGCTTTAGCCGTTTATATGTATGTTTCTTAAATTACTTGATAATATCCTTTTTGTAATCAGGCTTATTAAGAATAATAATATTTAACTAAATGCTAAAAATCTTAGTTAGACTCGTAATAATTTTATCTTAATATTTCGCATACTTAATTTTGGTTATTTTCCAATAGTTTTGTCGAAATACAACAATGACCTTATTATTTGTACGAATCACATGTTTAGGTGCAATCAATTTGAAATTAAATATAAACCTGTTTTTAAAACGTGTAATAGAATGTTAACATCCTAATTATAATTTTTTGTTAAGTTGACTGACCAAAATTTGTTATTAAAATAAATGAGTGGTCATTATTGCATTATTTAACATTTTTGTTACATAATTGAAGATAAGAAGATGAGAAAAAGATGAATAATAAATGAAGTGGATAAATCCAGTCAAAGGTGAGCACGTAGGTGTCTGTATAGAACAGACAAAAATCACGTTTGAATTTCGAACTACCAAATGACTGCATTTTACTGGCGACGACCGGGAGACTTTTACGTCTTTTACTATAAAAGACGGACAAACCGACGGACATTATGAAAGTATAAGGGTATAACGGTCCCCTAAAATGGCGGATTGAACCTACTACTTACATAACGTCAAGACCTACTCGACGCCGCGTGGGATTTTTTCTCTTTGCTATTAAATATTTTTTCCTTTAAAATTGCAGTAGTTTGATACCTTTTTTCTCAATACTGGACTCATTGAAAAATCCAAAAAAATATAATCTTTATTACATTTATCAGAGGAGTGTCGTTTATAAATTAGTATGTTTGTTTTCATATAGCTTAAAATAATATGCAAAGTGCAGCCTTTTTTATTGTTGTAAACTTTATTTCTCTTTATTAGTGACGCGAGCGTGAAAATTACTTCAATATTTTAAGTAAAGCAAACTCCAGAGGACTATTGATTTAGCTTTTGCAAATTTTGTAAAATATTTTATAAAGCGAGATTTCATAAGGGTTTAACGCGCTCCGTCGGCGCGGTCGCCTTCTCGCCATACAAATAGTCGTTCAAGGTCATTGGCGTTATAAAAAGCTTAAACAATGTACATAATATTGTACGTAGAATGCTCGAACGTGGAATAAGCGTCGAGTCGTGACGTCACTACACAACATCGTATGCGCTCGCGAAATACAGCACTCACTAACAATATTATAATTACTTATTGTTAATTTTAACGGCTATATTTTCTAACGTAATAAGCCGCGACACTGTAAGTTTTCAAATCAACATTGAATTTTCACGTAAACAGAATGAAAATTTGATATTATTATGGTTGAATGCTTGCATACACTAATATGCAATATTGCCTAACTAAAGCACCGGGTAGATTATAAATTGTAAAATATATTTTTGAACAAAACAATTTTCCATCTTCTTGCTAAAAGGTGGCCCAGAACGAGTTTCTTGGGCCCGTTCGTCTCGCCAGGAAGACCCCATCAGTCATGTAGGACAATTCTAAAAGTGTCAGTTTCTAACCTATTTGAAAAAAAATCATTTTCATTTTCAAAGCAGGCATTGAGGACACATTACCTGAAGTCGACTCATTCAGATAGATGATGATGTCAACGACGGTGACGATAGTTATCATGAATGGGAATATGATATATTATATAATACATTATTAATAAGTCGAGATAGATATAAGGCTCCACGCATATAGCGAGCGTCGACGCAACTTTCTTACGCGCATCTTCATTTGTAAAAATTAAAATAGCGAATTACCTACGACTTGTCAAGCAATGAGTGAAGTGGTCAAGAAATATAGCTTTTAACTAGTAATGGTTTATGTTACACTGTGTAGATTTAATTTTTTTTTATGTATTTCTTTTATTGATTTAATAAATAAAAAATAAAAATAAAAGATTATCTTGGTGGTGGGTAACTATTTAGTAATCTGTGGTGGTGGTGAACACTCTCGAGTATGTCTGATTTGAAACTAATAAAAACTATATCACAATCGGTTCATCCGTTTGGGAGCTACGATGCCACGTACAACATACACAGAGATAGAGAAAGACGTGTAGCTTATAACATCCCTCTGTTTTCGTCGGAGGTTAAAAAATCTAATAAATTAAAATCTACCATACTCCTCCGAAACGGCTTGACCGATTCTCATGAAATTTTATTTGCATATTCAGTAGTTTGAGAACCGGCTACTATCTATTTTTCATACCCCTAAGTAGTTAAAAATAGTTACCCCTATTTTTAAACCATTTTTATTATAATGCGGCATTAAAAACTACATACCACCCTAAATTTTTACTCTTCTATCACCAATCCCTATTTTGTAATAGTTTTAGTAATTTTCGCGTTGCGGGGTTTGCGATGTAATTGAATTTCATCACAAACTGTTTGTATGCTCAACGAAGTGGGCACTGGTCGGGTATAATATAAATGTGTCATCTTACGTGAAATGACTCTTCGGCCCGCGTGTGCGTCAAGCCATGACCCACACTGCACCGTGCTGCGATGCGCTGACTCACGCTGTCACGCTGTCACGCGCCGCTGTCACGTCCCGTCACGCTACGTGACAGTGTCACACATTCATGCGATCACATACGCAAGTGTAGTATTGCTTACCGAAATTGTGTCGACTCCGGGTGCTGTGTCGTACCGTACAAACGAGTTCAACGCATACCCGAACCGCAGTGTCTGAACTAAGGGGTATTTTTTACATAAAATTTATGTTAAAATGCAATATATTTAACAAAAGCTTTTTATGAACTAATCATCACTAAAGCATGAAGGCCACTACTGGGCATAAGGCCCATAGTATAATTTATCATAAGCAACGCACTTGGAGGTTACTTTCGAGTTATTCGCGTTCAAAGTTTTTTTCTATGTTTTGTTATCTCTTTGAAACTAGTCGGAATATTCCAAATATTTTTGTTTTGTTTACTGCCCTTCAATGTGTACTTTGTATGTACGATATTATATGTACATTGAACATATAATTTATGATATTTTTACAAGGGCTAGTTATAGTTTGGAATGGATCTGATTAACAAAATAACGACAAGTATTACAGCTACCAAAAAATTTAATTATTGATCCTGGTAGATCTGGTTGCGGTGATTTCGAATATACTACTAACTAATTTTCGCCAAAATGTCGATTGCGTTGTTTATGATAAGGGCAGCAGAGTTGCCGAGCGAGTTAGCGAGCTATCGCCGTCCTTGAGATACAGCTCGGTGATACCGAGATAGCTCTGTGACAGACGGACAGCGAAGTCTCAGTAATAGGAAGCCGTTTTTACTCTTAGGCCCGTATAAATAAAACAATCTCAAACCCAGCCTCACTTGAGAACCTATTTGACAGATAAAACAACGTTACGTTTCACTTTTAAAAGTGAACAGCTTTATTAATGTTACATAGTACTTTATTTCTTTTCGTTTTATACCGTTATATTCATATTATACATTACAGAAATACATTAAAATAAGTATAATCTATATTTTATAATCTTTATTTTAACGTTTTATAAAAGAAAGAAATTAAATAATGTGACATGACTAAAGTTCTTCATTTTAATAGTGAAACGTAACGTTTTTTTTATTTGTCCCATAGCTTCTCAAGTGAGGAAGGTTTGAGATTGTTTTATTTATACGGTAGTGTACCTTAGGGTGCAAAACTCCAGAAAGCAATAAATGCTGAAGAATATGTCACCTCACTGTGAGTATGTTGGATGTTGCAGTTCAGAAGAATGGGAACACGGCCGTCGGCCATGTTGCAGTTTGGACATGAGCGTCTAACGAAACGTTTTAACCGCAGTGAGTAGTAACTACTAAATAAATAATAACGCCTTTTAATTTGTTTACGTTAAGACTAGCGGTCTTAAAGTTTGGAATTTGTTTATACGCAACTTAGTTTATGGACTACAAAAATAAATCATTTTCAATTATTATCATTATTTTTAAAACACAGGGGCAATCAAAAGATAGCCAAATAGCATCCTAATATACATAATATAAAAGTTAATAAACGCCTACTTAAATTGTAAAAGCAACACTTGGAATTTATGTTTGATTTTAGTTATATTGACGCCTAGTCAAATTGTATAGCCATACTCCGATCCGTGAGGAACTGGAGAAAGAACGCTATCACTCTCTCACTTCTCCATCAATCCGCTAAGTTGAGCACAGCCGTACTATCCTTTTCTCGAAGCAGTTCAGGCCATTATCGACCCCCTTTAACTTCGTTGTGGATGAAACTAGAATACTACATTTTAGTTACTAAGTAGGCATTGTGTAAACATTGTATATTTCAAATTTCATTAAATTTGTTATAGAAGTTTAAGAAATTTTCAAAGTTTCTTAATTTTGTCACTGACTCACTCGCCGATCATCAAAAGTATTAAGCACTTCTAGCAGACATAGAAACTTCAATGGATAACTTAAATATTATGGAATTTCTGTCTAATTATCTAGATACTCCAACTGCATAAAGGACTTCCTGATGAACCTGAGGTTTAGGTATGCGTTGAACTCTTTTGTATGGTTTGACACCGCACCTCCGGCCGAGACAATTTCAATGAGCAATAGTACTACACTTGCGTATGTGATGAACTTACGACTTGCGACCAAAAAATAATAAAAAGTAAAAAGTAAAAAAAATAGTTTTTAAAATATAATATGTATATTATATAAATTTCCAGAATGGGAAAAGGCAGTATAATCAAATCCCAAAGTTATAGTGACTGTTATTTTTATGCCCTGTATATAAGAGCAGTGGACTCCTTAGCTGAATCTACGATGACTTTCAAAGTGTTATGAAGTTGCTTAATATTATCTCGACGCCTATTTAAATTCTCGAGCAATGAATACTTTCAAGTGTTTGCTATGTCACTTGTGCACACGAATGCAGGGGATAAATCCTCCGTGGTCTAGTGATTCATACAATGGTTCTCGACACGCAGTTCGTGGATTCCATTCCCGCGTTGGAACAACAAAAAATATTTCTTGGTTGGTTGGACTACAGTGGGGTGACGGTGCGCCGGATGAGTGTATAAAAAAGTCGGTCCTGTGCCTGTGGCTCTCTCGCCAGTCGTGACTGGTAACCGTCCTACTGGGCTACCGAGTGGAGTAAAAAAAGTGCCTGTTCTATGTATTGCCCACACATTTGGGCACTATAAAAATAACTCCAGCGTAGCTCGCGCCCGGTTTCAATGAAACTATCACCGCCACCGGAATCGGTGTGGGAGCATTTTAATATTATATTATTATGTAGAAGATAGCTGCCATGGGAGAGGTACCCCATAACAAATATTTTCACGGTTTTATTTGAGCACTTTGTTCACGTGGTAATATTAATTTAATGCCTCCCAGCACCGATTTCGGTGACGGTGGCCGGTTTCATTGAAACCAGGCCAGCTACGCAAGAGTTATTTTATAGTGCTCAAGTGTGTGCGCAATACACAGAAGAACTCTCTCTTCCTTGACTCTCGTAGTCCATTGGGATGGATAACTGACACGACTGGCAGAAGATCAGGCGCAACACCGACTTTTTACATGCCCATCCGATGCATGGATCATCTTTCTTGTCAGGCAATCAGGTGATCAGCCTGCATTGTTCTAACCAAACTTGAAAACAATCTTTTTTTTTTGTTTCAACGCGGGAATCGAACCCACGACCTCCGGGTCCATCCATTTACCATCTCTCAGACGCAGCTAGTCCTACATATCCGTGGAAGGAATCCCCAATCCCCCACGGAATGCTTAAAAGCATTTCTCAGCGTTAAAAAAATGGTGACACCGTGGCAAACCCCGCGCTGAGCCGCGCAGAAGTGAATAATACATAACATCAAAACTATTATTTATATTCAGTCAGTCACTAATACACACTATACAAGAAATAATATATTTGGTTACAAAATAAGTCTACCGAAGCAAACCCCACAAAAAATAAACACAAATGTCAAAATTACTTAACTTAAATTCTTAACTTATTTCTCTACCAATATATACCAATTATATAAATAAATGTAGTCTATATTACTACGATAACAATTTTTTGCTGCTGTTCACATATTCACTCATCATTTTGATGTAGCTCATAATATTGTAAAATTATTAAAATATTGCATAAGATGAGAAATAATCCACGTTGTCAATTACACAGAGTTAACTATACTGGTTGTGTTGCGAATAACAATAATAATATTATACTATTGAACGACGTAAGCTAATTGTCACAACCATTCATGTTAGGCGGCGATCAACAATACACTAGATCAAACGTGTCCCATACAAAAACAAGGCTAACTTCTGTCCGCGTGGTATATGCCAACAGCGCAACATTTAAGAGGAAACAGCACGATTGAGAGGAATACAAAATAGGTATTTGTAAAATCTATTGTTGTCTCGCAGTGCCTTAGCGAGCCAGCACTAGCGCGATAGAGACAACTGCAACTTGAACTGAAATTACCTATGAAAGGACCAGAAATCGACGTTTAGGGGATTCCTGTTTCCTCCTCCAAAACTTAACCGATTTAAATATTTTTTTCTTTATTAGCTAAACAAGAATTGAACTAGGTTCCTATGTTTTGATTTTGTTGTATAATGTAGTCAAATCTGTTTCCCGGATGTTTAAACATAGCGGAGAGTCTGGCCATTTTTTTAGGTTTTTGGACGTCCATATCTCTTTAAATAATTAATTTATTAAAAAAAGGAAAATATAGAGACGTACAAATAATATACATGAATATTTAGGTAAAAAAATTGTACCTCTAGCAGCATTATCGAGGGAGGAAACAGGAATCCCGTAGACATCTATTTCTGTATAGAAAAAATTTCGTAGTGTTTACTCTTAATATCGAACTGAGAAAAAAGTTTTAAAATATTTAAGTTGATTTGGTGATTTGAAATCGCTAATTAAGTCATTTGAAATTAAAAAAATCTAAAAGTTTGTGCTGACACAATATCTAGTATATTGTTGAACGAAGACGTTAGGTAATAAATTATTAGTATAAAACTAAATTACTATACAAATGCATCGAAACATATTTCGGGGCCGTTACCATGGTCAAGCCCGAAGATCCCGTTCAGTAAATCTCTACTCGTTGCGTGATATTCAATACGCAAGACATACCCCCGATTTCTCGAATGCTATTCAAATGAATCATAAACTAACATGGCATTCAAATCAACGATCCATATTGAACGCTGATTAGTGAATTAACCTTATCTGTGGAATTTCAACGAAGGTTTATGTGCGAGCGTGATGTTATTATAAAATATCTGTCCGTTCCTTTCTGTCTGATAATAATCCACCCATCAGTGTTCAATATGGGTTGTTGATTTGCCATGTTAGCGTTCGAGAAACCGGGGGTAACATTTTTAAAATGGTCGATGCTCGTGAACGTTGTAGAATCCGAGTCGACCTTGAATTGTAAATAGCCCCGCTAAGTTAGTTCCCATCACAATGTGAGATGGCCACACAAGCTCTGTCCCTATATGTCCTCTGCCCTCATGTCCCGCTTCTCCGGCTTAGACATCCGTTGGTACTCCAGACACTGGCGGAAGTACTGCGCATCGGCCGAGCCGTGGATCAGCCGGTTCACGCAGAACTGCACCCGGTATACCAGGTACGGCGTGAGCCACAGGTACGCCTGGAACAGGATCAGCTTCCACCAGGTCAGCACTCCAAATATCCGGTACAGCCAGTGCCCCGTCGACAAGTATATTATGTAGATCCTGGAAATGTTATAGCATAAATATCATTGGAGATTTTCTGACTTTACATAAATAATTTTGTAAGTTTCCATTGAGAAAAGGTGTGATGTAGATGTGGTTAATGAAACTATATATCTTAAAGGTCAGTTAAGTTTAAGCGGTGACATTACTGAATAATATTCGAAAAACTCCTCTTTGTTGGTCATCCTGGAGGCCTAAAGAGGCCACTCTCGGCAATTATTGTTGTGAATTGTATCGTAATCAAATTATTTTTTTTATATTTTGTTCTACCCAGTGTCACTCTCACAGTAAACAAGAATCTAACGACAACTCAAGCTGAATCTCATCGAGCCGTTAAGGCTGCAGAGAGTGCCAAACAACTATACAAACATACATACTCTCGAAAAATATTACCCTCCTTCTGGCGCAGTCGGAAAAAAACTCACATGGACGAGTAGACTATGGAGACGGTCCAGAACAGTGCCTCCTCGTGCTTCCTGTTGGTGGGGTAGGGCCGTGCCTGCAGCAGCGTCTCCAGCGCCACCATCACCACGATGTTAGTGTGCACGCAGTGGTTGAACCACCACGGTAGCGCCTGGTCGAACTCGCGCGGGAAGACCAGCTCGCGGTCGTACCAGTAGATCAGCCAGAAGCTGTGCCCCAGGAACTGCACAGACGAGCACAATAATTGCGTCAATTTTGACAATCTCTGTTGCTCAGTAGTAGCGCGGTACTCGAACATGAGGTCACGGGTTTCGATTCCACCAAAGGAAGAAAATTTCGCTGTTCCTGGGTCATATTATGTATGTTGTAAATAAACTCCTTCTAAACAGCAAGACCGATTTAATGAAATGTCTGATATCTCATCTAATTTCAATGGATGGACACTGAAATTGAATTTACTCCGACTTAATTTAGTTCCACAAAATCTACAATCAATGTCACACCAACTTGGCGCTAGCGTCGTGCTTAACATCTATACATATAATAAATCTGTAGAGGAGTCGTGTCTGTACATTGAAGATATTTGAAAAAAAATATGATAGGGGACCTTTATTTACGCAATAGTACCCAAAACTATGATTTTTGAAATTTTTGTCTGTTTGTCTGTTTGTCTGTTTGTCTGTTTGTCTGTTTGTCTGTGGGTTTGTGCACGCTAATCTCAGAAACGGCTTATCCGATTAAGATGTACTTTTCACTAATATATTGCGGCAAGCTTCACTTAACATTTAGTGTTTGTTTTATGTAAATCGGTTCATAAATAAAAAATTTATGACAATTTTAAAAGATCATGTCGTTTTTGCTGGACGTTTGTTGGAAGCGCGCGCCGGGTCCGAGAGCCGCGCGCCGCGCCGCTTGCGCCGCGCCGCTTCAAATTTGTATTCGCAGCAAACGCACCAGGGTCGCGGGGGTGACTTTTATTTGTTAGTTTTAGGCTTGCTAGGTAGGGACAATCTAAGATTTTTTTTCTTGAGTTTATTACGAAAGTTATTTGTATATAATCAGTTAGTACTTTTACTGTAAAGTCCTTTGTGATAAGTAGGTAGGTACTGTATACATATTTGTTAGCGTAGGTTAGTAATAAGTAAATAAATAAAAACCGGCCAAGTGCGAGTTGGACTTGCGCACCGATAGCTCCATACAAACCTGATTGACATAGAATTTTGATTTGGTTACAGCTTGAATATATTAGAGACCTAAGTATTTGTTATAAGTTTCAATTATACACATTCATGACAAACGGTACTAAGTTTTTACTATCTATATAATGTTACTAAAAACGTATGGTTTTAGACGTTGCTTGGTTTCAAATTTTATGATTTTGAGTTCACGGGAAGTACCCTTTAGGTTTTGATTCCCTTACGAGTGTCGAAAATGACGAAATTTAGCGACATACCTAAGCGACTGCTTTTGGTTGCATTGGCTAAGACGTCTGATTTTTTCACTGCTTCAAGGAACAGTAGGTATCCTGAGTATTTTATATAATTTTCATCTTGATACCTACACGCGTTTCTGAGTAAAGGGTCTTGACAGACAGACGGACATGGAAATGATCTTATAATATGTGTTTCGTTTTTTCCTTTTGAGGTACGGAATTTTAAAAACAGTTTTAAGATTTTCATAAATATATTGCTCTTTTTTTTTGTTTTTTCTATTTTATAATATATACGTTAAAAAACATCTTGATAGTTATTAAACTGTGTTACAGGGGAAAACTGTTGATACAACTCGATTCCAATCGAGATACCTTTTGAAATTCTAGCCTTTTGCGGCCTGTCCTGGATATGTGTTAACAGATTATTATGGGTTTTTTTGCCAAATATCATAATAGAGTATTCTCTTATACAAATCTATCTTACAAGCGATAGCGCGATGCAGAGCAGACCATAATAGTGACATCTATACGCCAAATGCCGTACTTTTAATACAATTATAACAAAGTTGAGTAGGTACATTTATACAATACGTTATCCGAGAGTTATACTCAGCGTGCATCATTAGCAATGTATAATATTATTTTGCATTGTATATTATAGTTCTCATTCCGTCCGTTAAAATTCATACTACAGCCTACTATTACTGTACATTTTTATAGTCTTCTTTGTCCAAATTATGTATTCGATAACTGCATAATATATAGAATTTTGATTAACATAAGTATTGTGTTTACAGTTAATCTAAAAAAGTTATGTCAATATAAGTTAGATTTATGTTTTTCTTGATATTTTTATTTCTTAGTTTTTATTATATGTTAGGTACAACTTAGGTTTGTTTTCTTTCTTTTGGGACTTTCTATATTTTGCTACTTTTCTGTATAAAATCAGTACTTTAACAGTGAAGTGATTTATAATCAGTACCTATATGTTTGGTTATTAATAAATAAAAAACCGCCGGACCGAGTCGGACTTACGCACCTAAAGGCTAAAAGACCGCAAAATTTTGCGGCGCGCTGTCTTAATATTATCATTGTCGCCACACCAGCAGCGTCGGCGTGGAAACGATCATCGTCTGCAGTCGCTGCGGTGCTACTAGATGTTTGTCGTGTATGTGAGCGTACTATCAAGTAGCCCCGTTCGCATTATAGTAATTGTACACGGTCGTTTGTCAAGCTGGTAGTAGGAATTGTCAACATAAAGTAGTTTTTTAAATACCTCGACGAGAGTTTTTATAACTAAAAATATTTTTAAAACAGATTTATTATAACACTGCCCTAAATTACTTTTCCACGCGTACGGAGTCGCGGGCACAGCTAGTATCGTAATAAAACTGAAACTGACTCTTAACGTATGAACTGTAACTAATTGTGAAAAAATATTATAATCTAACTTATTTTATTAATGTCTATTGAATTTCATCTGTATTTGCATTAACTGTATTGACATTTTTTCAAACTTTATTAAGTTATTGACATAATAATAATAGTTTAAATCAATTAATTCTAAAGACCTATTGTTTGTAACAGAAATGAAATTTCTGGTATTTACTGCTTCTAATGTATTTAATCAATTAATAATCTTATAATAATCGTTGAAATGTATAAAATAACTAAAATTAACTTATTTGTACACTATATAAATCATTAAATGTGGTAGAATATGTGTAAATGTAAAATACTAACATCTTAATGTACCGTATATGCAAATAAATTACTAGATTGATTGATTGAATACAATACAAGGCCAATCCGTTGAATTGAGATTCAAGAGTAGGCCCAGGATCTTTGTGCTGGTTCATTACGACTTACGTAGGCATACGGCACGACGAGGCTGCAGTAGAGCACGTCGCGCACGTACTTCAGCTGCCTGTTGAGCCAGCTCCGCCCCCGCCCGCCCCACTCCATCCCGTCCACGCCCACCGCCAGCACCAGGAACGTGACCTGGAACGCCTGGAAACAGTACTGAGGATGAGCGATAGCTAGTTGTCTATCTGTCCCTGTGCTATTCCAGCACCAGTGCCCCTTCGCAGGGATGTTAGGGAGCTCCGTAACCGTAACTGAACCTACCGGATATCCGATATAAAATAATATCCGTAACCGAATCCGAAATAATAGTTCCAGATAAAACCGGTTATAGGCGGAGCCTGATTGAGACGCGTATGACAAGTTGTTTTAATGGGCCATGAAAAAGGTCATAAAATTGAAGTAAACTAATAGTTCGACCAATTGAAACAAATGTGTTGTGTTACGAAAATACGAAATCGATGAATTGGTAAAAAATGTGTCCTGAGTCGTTTGTATTTTACTTTTGACATCCTTTATAAATTTGAAATCCCTAACCGAAATTATCCGAAATTTATCGGATAATCCGAAATAATTTCATGTCCGTAACCATATTATTAACATTGCATTGCACATAACCGTATCCGTATTCGGTATAATAATTATTCCTATACCCGTATCCAATCCGTATCCGAAATTTCATATCAATAACATCCGGGCCTGACCTTCTTCCTGATGCTTTGACGAAATTGAATAGACACTATGTGTACAAAATATTTAATGAATAGGATAATATGATCAACAATTAATGTCATATATAGGTATATTATATATATGTAGTTGGAATGAAAATCGATTGCTCATAATAATAATAGCTCCCCTCACCGATTTCGGTGTCGGTAGCCAATTTCATTGAAACCAGGCAAGCTACGCAGGAGTTATTTTAAAGTGCCTAAGTGTGTGCGCAATACACAAAGACACTCTCTCTTCCTATTACTCTCATAACCCAGTGGGACGGTAAACCGACACAACTGGCGAGAGAACAGGCGCAGGACAGACTTTTTACATGCCCATCCGACGCATGGATCGTCTTTCTTGTCAGACAGGTCAGGTGATTGCTCATCAGTCATCATGCTCGTTCAATAAGTCAAGAGTGTGTAAGATTACAATATTTATAACGTGAAATGTGAACTTACATAACTTTTCGGTTCTAGAACCTTAAAAACGGCGTTTCATATCTAAACACCTTGGCTGTACTTGTTTGGCCATGAGGGATCACCCATAAAAAGTGTACTGTTATTCAGCAAGACTACACGCAGTTATTGCTATAAACGATGAGGAAAATACTACATATTATATACCCCGTTTGGGGCATAATTATGTAATATATGGAATAGGCAGTAAACAAACAAGTCGTTCACCCGACAATACACCAACTCACGACGCGACGCGACGCAGAGCGCCCCATTTACGACAGTGGTTTGAAATTGAACTTCGTTAAAGAAAAAGTTTTGAATCAATATTATTATAGTTCGTCTGTGATAAATTTAACCTGAAGGTAAACAAACCGAAAACATCGAAATTTTCACTTATTCACTTATCAACACTTACACAGGTATATTAAAGGATTACACTTCATTTTCCAATACATTTTAAAACAATTAATCAATAATTAATATGTTTAAACATCAAATGAAAATCTTTCACAGAAAAAATACGCCATTTTGACACTGCCAAAGAGAATATAATTTACGTAGTAACTAATTCTTAATCTGTGAATATAATCACTACGTTTGACACTGCCGATTGTAGAATATAACCCTATAGTCTATGGATACACAGGTCGTGGCTTAACATTCATCTTTAGGCACAGGAATTTTGGACGAGAAGATTATAGATATTATAGTAGAAAATATATGAAGAGTTTACTATTTACATATTTTTTACTACTATCATTATAATAAAAACTATGGACGCTTCACACCACGTCAATCAGGTACCGTGCAACACAGAGATAGCAAACAAGGGAAATCTAGCTAAGATTTTTATTTTATTATATTACACGCACATTTAATACACATCCATGACCCGGGAACACAGAAAACTTATTTTTCCAAGGGCGGGATTCGAACCCGTGACTTTCGCGAGCACCGATGAACATAATATAGCTGTTATTTCATTCAACTTGCTTGGAACATTGCAAAGGTTGTCACAGTGCTTGAAACAGCTAATTATGTCCTTCAGATTTTTAAAATTCGAAAATTAAACTCATATTGCGGTGTTTAAATAGGTATATAGATTGACGCCTCCGTGGTCTAGTGGTTCAGAGCTTGGCTCTTGACCCGGAGGTCGCGGGTTCGAATCCCGCTGAGGGAACAAAAAGTTTGAAATGTTCCTGAGTCATGGATGTGTATTAAATTTGTGTATTAATATAATAAAAATCTTAAATATGTGTATAGTATAAAAGTATTAAATATATTTCCGTTGTCTGGTGCCCGTAACACAAGTTCTTCGGATACTTAGCACGGGGCCAGATTGACGTGGTGTGAAGCGTCCATAGATATTATTATTATTATTATTATAGATTTTGAAAAAATTTAAGTGACATAATTAGCGATTTCAAATCACCTTTGAAATGCTTTAAATCTTTTGTCTCAGTTCGTTAATTATTAACATATTATTATGTAGCTCTATTTGCATATACCAAGCGGACAAATTTTAACCTTGTTCTTGCATGGGACACGTTATCTAATGTTATTGTAGAGTAAAACGCTCGATGGACCGCATACTTTACATCTAGAATATTAAAATAATGGCTGCAATCATATAAAATTATCATATTATACCATATACTTGGTATGGTTATGTTACATAATGCTATGTCATTATGTATTAGGTTTAAAACAATGTTATGTCAAAGATGACATCTGACACTGATGCCTAAGATCTTTATATTAGTCCTCTCTCAGAGGCCTTGTAGGTGAAAACTGTGTACCTATTTATTTATAAGATATAATATAATATCTACGTGAATAAAGCCAATACGATTAACTCGAAGTGTTTATTATTGGACGTGTAAATGGATCCTAATAATATTATATGCTGAGGCACTATACAACAGGTTATTGGTAGTATCTCCATAGTCTAGAGGTTCAAAGCATAGCTTTCGGCTGCAATGGTTGTGGGTTCGATTTCTGTGTTGGAATAACATAAAATGTCGTTTTCAAGTCTGGTCAGGACAATACAGACTCATTGACTGATTTTCTGACATGATGTAATCATCGCGCGTACTATGACAGATGTATTTATAATAGCCCAGTCAAAATATACATTCAAGGTTACATTAATTCGCACCTCGCTAAAAATTGGCATGAATGTTGGGAACTCTATCACTCACAATTTGTCAATTATCCACATCAATCCCAAGTGTGGAAAAAAAGTTATTCAAGGTCAAATGTTGCAAAAATTGGTTTTTGGGTTTTCCAGCTAAACGGTAAATTTTATTATAAAAATAGGTAAGATGAAAATATTCATCATGCAATTATCTGTATAAACTGTTCATACATTTCTTTCCTAAGAATCACCATTTCTGAGATATCGATGCAAAATGTTGAAAAAGTTGTGTCACTCACGAGGTGCGAATTAATGTAACCTTACCCCTATTTTTAAAGCTAATTTGACTGGGCTATAATACGATCGGCGGTAATATCAAAACTGATTAAAATTCTCCAAAGTTCACTATGTTACTAAAAATGCGATTGCATAAAATTTTCCTCTTACTTAAATAAATAACCGTTTATTTGCAGCTCTAACTTATAATTACACGAACGAACTGATAAAATTTTGTAACAATAATAAAAAATAAAACAAAAAGAGACTAAGGGCGTGTTCCACCAAGCAATGTTTAAGGTAACGCCATGTTAAAATACCATGATTTCTCATTCATTGACAGGAAATACGAGAGGGATAATATGATATTTAACGAAGGATTAACTTTAACATTGCTTGGTGAAACACGCCCTTAAAATATAATCTTAAGTAATTACTTAGTGGCTAATCAGCCGCCAAGTTTAAAACTAAACTAGTATAATTATATTAAAGATAAAGCAGCGATTATGGAAAGTAGAGTATGTTTTTCTCCGTAGTCTACCTTATATCGCTTAATTTAATCCAAATCAGTCTAGCAGTTACAGATTAGATTTTTTTATTCACACAAACAAACATGTATTTATAATATATGTGACGCGTGTAGTTTGTATTGCACACACACTTGGGCACTATGACAATGACGTCATCACCGAAACCGAAATCGGCGTAGGAGATTATTATTAAATATACTTCATTATATTGACATCGAATCAACTCAGAAACAGAAATCGTCTACATTTTATAAGTCGATGGACTGGATGGCTTGTCCAGGAGGTACAGCTTCCGTAACACAGACAAGTCTAAATAAAACACTTTGCAAACTTACTATATTCCAATTAGTAAGAAAAGCGGGCGCATTGTCCCTCATATCGAGCAGGCGGTCGCTGACGCCCGGCTCGTTGGTCTTCCGCACCATCACCACCACGGTGTGGATGACGGTGGCCACGTCCGACAGCAGGTAGACCGCGTGGAAGACCGTCCGCAGCAGCAGCAGCAGCCGCCGCAAGTACTGCGCGTGCTGTTCCGCCATGGTGTCCGCGACGCGCGGGCGCCCTTCGGTGACTTGTCCGAGCGCGCCCGAGCCGGCAATTTTAAACCAAACAGGGCTGATTCACCGACATCCGGACGATTCGCGCGCCAACTCGGTCCGAGCAGAAACTTTTGACAGCGTATTCGTAACGAATGTCAATTGTACGCTGTTACAATTTTGCTTGCAATGATAGTTTATTAATTAAATGTTCATAAAATAAATCAATTATTTGTTCTAAAAGTGGTACAAGAGATAACGTCATAAAAAGAAAATGAGCTGGCTTTGATCAAACCATAGATATTGTAGGACAAATATTTTTCGAATAATTTAGATATATTAATTATCTTGAGGTTTAACAAAAAAATATTCGGTTAGTAATAAATATTTAAGAATCATCAAAATTGACATATTTTATCCTTGTTACCTCTCTCAGCTACCACAATCGAGAATTCCGTCCAAGAAATGATTAGATGTCCCATAAAAATAAACCTACTCACGGAAAATTTGCTTGATAGTGATCAAGTGAAAACGATGTACGGGGAACCCGGACTAGGTGTTTAAATCACGCAAATACTTTTTATGTATTTTTTTTAAATCATTTTTATTTTAGTTCGATACCACCTTATCCATGGGGTGTCAGAGAAAGAATAGCGACACCCCATCAACCATCGTTCCCGTGGTGGTGTATTGCCGTAAAAGACGACAGAGAGAAAAGGGCAGCAGTATTTCCGTGGACATTGATGTTGAAACTGCGCGCGCCAACCCGCCTGCCGAGCGTGCCGATTACACGCAACTACCTCCTGTTTGTTTGTTTGTGTTTTTACTTGAACACGTAAATCTTAGGAACTTAGGTACGATTTTTAAAAATATTTTGGTATTTGATAGCCCATTTAATGAGGAAGGCTATACAAGATATGCAATAAATGAATGATGATGCTTTAGGGTATAAATAAATAAACTTTTGACTTTCATGTTTCTATGAGAAATGCCCAACACCATAAAGCCCATACAATAAGTTAAAAAAATACCTCTTTCACGCACGATTTTTTAGGACTTCCGCGGCGTGCGTTGCGTAAAAGGGCCAAAGTCATCATAAAACGAAAATGTTCGTAAAAAAAACTACAAAGGCTAAACTATGTAAAATTTTACGGGACCAAATAGCAGCTATTCTCCGTCGAATAAAAAAAACAATAACGAAAATCGGATCATTAGTCTCAGCGTAATCGGTGTACACACATTAAAAAAGGCCGAGTTGAGCCTCCTTTTTTGGAAGTCGGTTAAAAATTACTTTTACCATTCTATCTTACTAAATAATTCCTTGACCGTGTACGTTTTTTTATTTATTATCCATTTTAACTACCCTTTGTTTTGATGCAACTGTCGAAGTTTTTGTGAGTTTTCTTTAAATGTGCATTTTAGGCTTTTCTCGGTGACATGACAGATTTTCGCTAGAATTTATTATTTATTTTATTTATCGATTTGGAACACAAAATATTTATCCAAATAGTTAAGCTTATTACTTATAAAGATACGGCATTTAAAACGTTTTATAATTTTTATTTTCCATTTGTAAACATTGTTGTTACCATGACAATCGTGATTAGAGACGGGCCAAGGATCGAGGAGGTTCAAACCCCGTGACCATTACGTAAATAGTTTAACACTTTTTTTTTTCTTCTAATTTTTTGCGTATTTTTTTACATTTTCTTTCATAAGAACCTCTTCCTGACAATAACTAACACACCAAAAAAATATTAGCGAAATCGGTCCAGCCATTGTCGCGTGCGATATGAGAAATTTTTAACGTCGTTTTTTACACCTTGGATATGGATGGATTGGGGGTTTAGCAAGAAATCTTACTTTTAAAAAATATATAATATAGCCTATGTTTATTGCTGTATTTGTAATAGTGCAGTTTTCAAACGGTGAAAGATTTTTTCATATTGGTTCAGTGGTTTCGGAGCCTACTCAATACGAACAATAAAATGTTTCTTCTTTATAATATCAGTATAGATAGTATAGATACATGTATTTAGATAATGTTCCGAACACGTGGTTGTCAATTGTTCCTGCTAACCCCACAGATTATCGACTAGCGGCATCGCGCAGATGCGGCCGGACCATCAATCAAGAAGCAGCGCACGCGTTGCTTTTATTCATAACTAGCTGCGCCCGCGACTTCGTACGCGTGGAAAAGTGATTTAGGGCACTTTAGTATTTTTAAATATATTTTTAGTTTATTGGCGCAACCGCTGACAACTTTCGCTTATTTAATAGTTACTTCCCAGTGTATCCTAGTGTTGATCCCTATCCAGCAAGTCACGTACCCGGCAAGCCTCTTGGTATGCAGGGTATAATAATAATATAGCACCATCCTTTCGGAGCTCGACAAAAGAAGTAGGTAGGTCTTCGAACAATATGTAGAAATCAGCAAAGGTATTCGAAGTAAGGGTAATATTATTCGAATGCACCGTATAGACCCAGCCAATTTTTCACGTAAATTTAGTAAAAAACTTCGATGTCCGTCTGTCTGTCTGGGTGTCAAAACTTTAACACGTGTAGGTATCAAGCTAAAAATCATATTAAATACTCAGGATCTTCTGTCCCTTCTGGCTGTAAAAAAAACAGACTTCTTAGCCACATCTACCCAAAGATTCAGCCGTTTATGTCGCTAATTTTCGTAATTTTCGACACTCCAAAGGGAACCAAAACCTAAAGGTTACTTCCCGGGAACTCAGAATCTTTAAATTTGATATGAAGCAACGTCTTAATAGTGCCGACTGCCGACATATGATAAATTGCGAAACCATAAAAATATTTTCAATTTTTTGAACTTACTACCGTTTTTGTCATTAATGTTTTGAGGTATTTAATTGAAACTTATATTGCAATTACTAAGGTTTTTAAAACGAAACTCACGGTTAGACATGGGCGCAGTGGCACGCCCCGCCGAGGATCCAGCAGGCTTACTCTCGACACAACCGAGAATCGAATCAATTCGATCTCAACAGTTTTTGGTGTTTTATTTGGTAGATTACTTTGGAACTTATTAGGATAAAGAAAACCGTTAGAAATAAACAAACGTCAATTTACTCGTATGCAGCACGATCGAATCTGAATCAAAATCGAATCAGTTTGGAGAGTTAGGCCGCAGCGTTTTTTTATTGACCTACCCTAAGTATAATAATAATAATAATATAAATAAATGAAATTTAGTTTTAAAGAGAATATAAAATAAAAAATGATTTATAAATATAATAGTTATAAATAAAAATGTTATCAATGGTGTGCTATCTGACCATAAAGGACTAATTGTTAAACTTGAGAGAAAGGTGCAAAATAAACCTGTAAAAGTTCAAGTTAGGCATATAACTGAGAATAGACTAAGGCTATTTAAAGGAAAGATAGACAGCATTTTACTAAATATTGTTATACCTGTATTTGACTCAGATATTTTGTTTAGTACTCTTTTGGACATTATTTTAAAAGAATTCAACCTAATATTTACAAAACGCCAAATAACGATAGGTAAACCCGTTTTCAATGACTGGGCTACCAAAGGGCTAAGGAAAAGTAGGGACACACTTTATGAACTTTATAATAAAAAATCTTACTGTGAAGATGAATTTTTTGTTAATTACGTCAGACTATACTCTAAAATCTTAAAAAAATGCTCGATTCAAGCTAAGTCTAATAAAGTCCGTAGTAATATTTTAAATTCAAAAGACAAAATCAGAGCAACTTGGAAAATAATAAATACAGAAACTGGTAGAAATAAATATAATAATGATAGAATAACGTTAAAAATCAATGACGCTCTGGTTTCTGAGAAATTCGAAGTTGCTCAGTACTTTGAAAACTACTTTGCCAGTATACCACAAGATATTACCAAAGGACTCACACCATCTACTGATAAAGCTTTAAATTATCAAAAAATAATGTACATATTCCGATAAAGACTTTAAATTTAAACCTATTAATAACAATGACATAAAAAATACGTTTAAGATGATCCAAGAAGAAAGATATTAAAGATACGATTGCGCCAATATTAGTAACTATATTTAATTATAATGAGAAAAATGGAACTTTTCCAGATTTAATGAAAATCAGTAAAATAACACCTTTTATTTACATCCTGACTTAAAGTCAGGATGTAAATCAAACCCTAATAATTATAGACCAATTTCAATTCTTCTATCTTTAAGTAAGGTTTTTGAGAAAATACTGCTTATTCAATTACTGGTACATTTTAATAAGTTTAAAATATTTCATGGTCGACAGTATGGATTTACCAAAGGAAGATCGACAACTTCCGCAGGGGCTAAATTAATATCAGTAATACTTGATGTTTGGGAAAGGTCACAAGATGTTATAGGAATATTTTGTGATCTTTCCAAAGCATTTGACTGTGTTGATCACGACATCCTTATATCAAAGCTTAAAATTTATGGAATTTGTGGTAATGCATTAGATCTCATTAAGTCGTATTTCTCTAACAGAATTCAAAGGGTATCAATCGGAGATGTAATGTCGTCTGGATCATTAGTCAAAATCGGAGTACCACAAGGTTCAACCCTAGGCCCTTTCTTATTTCTTATATATATAAATGACCTACCGTATATGATGGATAAATATGCTGAAGCAGTCCTATTCGCGGATGATACCTCACTATTATTCAAAGTTAACCGTAGGAATAGTGAACTTGTACATGAGTGGTTTAATGCAAATAATCTAGTTTTAAACGCGAATAAAACTAAATGTATAAGATTCTCATCGCTTAGTAATAAATTTCCGAATTATTTAATACAAACCGTTACCGTTCGTAAAATTTGTCAACTCACTGATGTTGACACAGCCAGATTAGTTTATTACTCGTATTTTCATAGTGTAATGTCTTATGGACTGTTATTGTGGGGATCAGCCGCACACCTTGATTCTATATTTATTCTCCAGAAAAGGGCAGTGTGAGCAATATATAAAATGAAAACCTGTGAATCTCTTAGGGATTCTTTTAAGAAAGTAAAGATACTTACCCTTCCTTCGTTGTACATATACGAAGTGATTATGTACACTAGAAAAAGCCTATACTACCTAACCTATTTGATAGAAAATTTTACATTCATAACCGTAACACTAGAAATAGGAATAAGCTTCAGGTACCAACTTATAGACTTAGCAAAACTAACTTACTGACTTAACGAACATTGTTCGCAGAGTCAACATCCTGAGGATGCTCCGGGGTCGGAGCGAAACGCGCGTCGAGTTTTGCAACCTGCATGGTGGTGGGACTTTGCACGATCGTGTTAACATTATTGCTTGTGTGGTGGTGGTGTTTTCACGTTTTTTGCTTGCGAGTGTACGCATAGGCAGTGTGGGAGGAGGGAGGTGCATTAAACGCATGCCTATGCGTACACTCACTCATCTGCTTGCAGGTTGTGGTTATAATTGTTTCGCGGGATATTGCTAGATATAATATATTTAAATTTTATGCTATGGATTTCCGCAAAGTAACGCCTGATTCCATTAACAAACTAAAAAACATTTATGGGTAAAAACTGTGTCAAGTTTTATAATAAAATACCAACTATTGTATCTAATCTTAATGAGACTATGTTTAGGCAACAAGTAAAAGGAGTCCTAATATCAAAGGCTTACTACAAGATACAAGATTATATTGATGACAAGAATGTATGGGCTTAATCTGACTCTGCACTATGTTTCTGCAGTCTGCACACTGGATGTAATGAATATTATATTATTTTTTTTTTATTTTTTTTTATTTATTTATTTATTTAAATGCACAAAACACATTACAATCACACAAATTATTGTCTATGCTAATTACAATGTTATGATCTGGATTGCAACATAACTTATGTGCACACTATATAAAAACATAATACTAATCAGAGATTAGCTCAACAATTAACGAAAGTAACAAATATACACTTAATTATACAAAAGGACGCGTTATTAATTATTAGGAAACTTGTGATATGCTATGGATCCTCCATATCACAAGTTTTTCAAAATTTTATTATATGATAAATAACTATGATCGAAAATGTCTAACGTTTTATTGATTTTTGCAAGATTATTATATTGACATTATATATAAGTAAATATATTATGTTAATTGGAATAATGCTATATTGACAATAATTAAAAGATATGTTATAATATACACATGTATACAGTATTTAGAAATTGACAACTAATAAAATTGTACCTTGTGACGTCAAAACCCTATTTTGAATAATAATTGAATTGAACGAAGAATAAACTTTAACATTGCTTGGTGAAACACGCACATTAAGATCTCGTAATTTTATATATATTATATATGATAGCTAATGTAATTCTATTATTAGACGCTTAGCGTGACGTGTTTGTTTTTCTACTAGTGTGAACTTGGAATTGGCATTTAGTTTTTTGATAAGTAATTTTATTGTGATGTTTCATATGCTGTAAGTTATACTTATAGAATAAATAAAATAACTGTGACCGCGACTTCGTTCGCGTGGTTGTCGGAAACACTATGGCGATTATCTTTTGATTGCTCACGTTGGTTTTTGTTATTATGATTATTAATTAGGAACAATTCTTAAGGTACGATTCCACCAAAATAGTGTTCAGAACATTTGTTAGCCAACATTTTTTTCATAATTCCAGCTGTGCCAATTTGTATGTGTTCCAATTTGTTAATGTTGCGTTAGCGAGTCCACCGGAACAAACATCTGTTACGCACAATGTTTCCAACAGTTCAGAACACCGGTTGAATCGCACCTTATATACTATTTTTTGAGTGACTTAACCCGGTAATGCAGCGCACGCAACGAAAGTCCCCAAATATGAAGAATTTTCCCCGTTTTTGCAAGATTTGTCACTGATGCTTCGCTCCTATTGGTCACAGCGTAATGTTATATAGCCTAAAGCCTTTCTCTATAACTGGACTATCCAACAAAAAAAGATTTTTATAAATCGGACCTGTAGTTCCTGAGATTCGTGCGTTTAAACAAACAAAGAAACAAACTCTTCCGCTTAATAATATTAGTATAGATACAATAGACTGCCACAACACTATTCCGCTTCGCCGCAGCGGGGTGAAAATTGAGTTTTGTATTGCATTCTGTAAATCATCTATTTAACTTACGCTAACGTACTTTATAACTTATGTATACTTTGTGACTTACGGAACGGACGGTTCACATATACGATCACACACTTAGTTAACATTTGCGTTGGAAAAAGTTATTAAATATTAACAATGTATTTTTACAAAGTTTTAATAATTGTGAGTGTTTACACAAATTAAGCTTAAATGGACGCCATGATTCGGAACGATTGTCCTAAAAATGAAATAAGGGGCCGAGGCAAGCACCTCCAACTGGGTGACAGGGTTGACGCAGTTCGATGCCAGCATGAAGGTATGGACGGTATGGCGGTTCAACTTGCATCACAATCCAGCATCGTGCTATCGAAGTTTTCTAAGCTCGGCGCTATACGAGGTGTAAAATAAATAACTGATAATAATTAGGATGTGTATGTGCCTCCTATGTAGAGTTTTCTGTAAAAGTACCAGTGCTAAAAGACTTACTTTTGACTTTCATGTTTCTATGAGAAATACCCCAACATCATAAATTTGCCCATACAATAATTCAACAAAAATAACTGTTTAAGCGCTGGTACTTTCTCAGTAAACTCTATACACGGGACCCATAGCAGCCTAAAGTATTATCACTCATTAATTTTATAGCCTGTATAATCTATTTTGTCAGCGTCATCTGGTTGGGTTGAATCTTGGTTGAATCTGCTTTTCGTTTATTATTATTATATTACAATATTCAATTCAATGACTAGGCCGAACGTTGAACGTTACACTAAACAACTTGACGAGTCGTCTTTTAATGTACGCGCTAGTTATTTAATCAAACAGGAGATTTAAGTAGTTGGCTTCGACATATTATACAAAATCTGAAAACTAGTAGCGGGCTTCGGCCTGACGGCCGAAGCCCGCTACTAGTGCTACTTGAGCATACCACCTCGCTCAGTCGGAGATCTCCCTCCGGAGCTTCCACTGTTTCCATTAATACTACTTACTCTCTTCTGATTCAATTAAATGATTAAATTCAACTTTATGAATGTGTAATCGTTTTTCTTTATTTCGCGATAACATCAGCGATTATTTTTTCCTCTTTTGTCAATGAGCGGCTGCGACGTGGGTTTTTCATTTTACTGTCCTTAATTTATGATGTCAAATATTTTAATAACTTATAATACCCACCATTATTTATATTGCCCGCGAATGCGTGCGTGGAAGACGACACAAAATAACCGTCCATTTGCCGCGAAAAAATACTTTTTACTCATTGAGTAGGACAGGGTTATTATTCTTATTAATCAGAAAAAATATTAAAATAAAAGTGTTGTTTATGTTTTAGAAATAGAGTATTTCGACGGCCTTGCTCCGCACGCTGTTTCTAAAGTCAACGCAGAGATATTTAGAGCGTGTTTCACCAAGCAATGTTGAAGTTAATCCTTCGTTAAATATCATGAGGTTCCTATCGTAATTCCTATCAATGAATGGGAAGGCGTGGTATTTTAACAAGCCGTTAACATGCGTTGGTGAAATCGGAACTAAAGCAATCAAGCTGTAGGTTATAAATAAACAATAAAGTGAATAAACATTTAAATATATTTTAGTATTCAATTAAAAACATTTTTGAACTTAATAAAGTTAATGTAAACGCACCCATTACCGCCAGTTTAAGCAGAGTTCAGATTGATGTCAAAAAAATAAGCATATTATTATTAATATGGTAGCGCCAATAAAAATATTTTTTTAAAGAACAACTGTTCTAAGAATTACTTAAAAAAATAAAAATTAAATAAAAGGGAAATGGCAATGTACCTATTACCGACCCAAAATGTCGGGTGTGTTTAATACCGTTTATGTGACACCCTAATACCGATCACTGAATAAATTAAACGGTCAAAGTAAAATAAAAATGCTCGTGCTATAACAAATGTATATAAATGCCCCCGCACTACACGTACAGTATGCTATCACCACTTATCAATTATATGTATTCTTATAATAGTATCTGGGGGCACGGGAGTACCCCCGTCAAGACGAGCCAAGCGAAGCGCAAGGGCACTACCTACCTTTTCTCGAAAGGTTTCGTCGTTTTTTTGAACTCTCATAACTTTGCTTTGGATGATGCTACATAGTTAAAAATTTCAACATATAATGACACCAGTAAAAACATGAAACATACAAAGTTTGAATGTTGTAGCTATTATACTTTAGATTTTATCAATGTCTAAAAACCCCAGATTTCGTCACTGACTCATTTATAGATCATCAAAATTCATAAGGTACTTCCTGACGTCCTAGTAAGCTGATATTATTTAATAAATAATAATAAAATAATAAAAATTGTTTATTTTCTCACCACAAGAATTACAGTACAATTTTTTTTTTTAACAATACACAGTTTACTTAGAGTTTGTGGGAGACTGGTGCCTAAACTAGGCGTGGCCTGTATTTCAGGACACCAGAACCTCCGAACAATATATTTTCAAACAGTTGTTGCTGTTGAGCAGACTGTACTTTTTTACATTACAATTATTATTTCTTATTCTTTAGTGACGTCATTGTTAGTTCTAAGGACAGGTGCACGTGTGTGTGTGTGTGTGTGTGTGTGTGTGTGTGTGTGTGTGTGTGTGTGTGTGTGTGTGTGTGTGTGTGTGTGTGTGTGTGTGTGTGTGTGTGTGTGTGAGGGAGAGTTTGTTTGTAAGTGTTAGATAGGGACTGTAATCAGATTTTCTGTGTCTTGATAGTTTAGTGTTAACAGCCAATCGGTAAGTCTATTTTTGCATGATGACTTAGGTAAGGAATAAATGTTTATTACTTTGTTGATTTTTTTGTAAACGTATCCCCCGTATAATATTGACGGTGACATCAGTCGACGTCACTAGGCGTCACTAGGCTAAGGCGCTGACTGTTCTATTTTCCGTAAGTAAAGGCCCGGGGTCAAAATAGGTTATCTTTAAATTAAAAAAAGTTAATTATCCAGCTTACAAAAATAAATGAAATCCCACCAAAAACATTTTCATGTAAAAATGTTGTCAAGACGAGCCTACACAGCTTACCCTGTGAAAAAGTTATCAGATATCGTATAAAGCCAAGCTCTACACTACACATTAATCAAAATCTATCAAAAAGTGGTTAGATCTCATGTAGAACCAAAATTCTTGGTCTATGCGCCCTTACTTCACCAGGCTTAACTTTACTTACGCTATATTGCAGTTAAAACGTGATACTTGACCGTTTTGCTACCGTTACGAACATTTCATACGAATTCATTAATCGTGTGTGAAGATAAGCCTGGTGAAGTAAGGGCGCATAGATCAAGAATTTTGGTTCTACATGAGATCTAACCACTTTTTGATAGATTTTGATTAATGTGTAGTGTAGAGCTTGGCTTTATACGATATCTGATAACTTTTTCACAGGGTAAGCTGTGTAGGCTCGTCTTGACAACATTTTTACATGAAAATGTTTTTGGTGGGATATTCTTTACAGCAAGTCAGTCGAAAAGTGTTATTTATAGGAATTATATATAATTAAGCCAGCAACGCGGAACCCGCAACGCGGAACCCGCAACGCGGAAACCCGGAACCCGCAACGCGGGAACCCGGACCCGCAACGCGGGAAGCCGGAACCCGCAACGCGGGAACCCGGAACCCGCAACGCGGGAACCCGGAACCCGCAACGCGGGAACCCGGAACCCGCAACGCGGGAACCCGGAACCCGCAACGCGGGAACCCGGAACCCGCAACGTGGAACCCGGAACCCGCAACGCGGGAACCCGGAACCCGCAACGCGGGAACCCGGAACTCGCAACGCGGAACCCGCAGCGTGGGAACCCGAAACCCGCAACGCGGAACCCGCAACGCGGAACCCGGAACCCGGAACCCGCAACGCGGGAACCCGGAACGTTCACGGAAACGCTGTCAAATGGAATAAATAGTATCCTATGTCCGTCTACTTGCTCTAAGCTACTTCCTCACCAATTTTCAGCCATATCGATAAAGCCGTTCTTGAGTTATAAATAATTTAACTAACACGACTTACTTTTATACATATAGATGTATAGATTACTCCTACTAACATAAGCTAACGCCCGGTGAATGCTCCCGTCACAGTCGGTCCAGCCGATTCGGTGATCATTAGTTAGATGACGATGATGATGGTGATGAAAAGTAGCCTAAATTAATCCTTATAACTTTAGCTATCTACCAGTGAAAGTCTCGTTAAAATCGGTCCAGCCGTTCCAGAGATTAGCCGGAGCAAAGTGACACGCTGACAGACAGACATTTTTTTTAAAATTACATTTTCGTTTTCAGTAAATATCGTTGCCAATGCAAAAAAAAAGCAGAAGATATCGTTTAAAATGTCATATGTATTTAGAAAAACGTTGCTAATTGAAAGTTACAAACTGACACTTCAATTTTATTTATTTGTATAGATGTATAGATTTGGAAAACCTCCCCAATCTTGGCGTTTCCACTGACGCGGAGCGGGGCACATAGGAACTTAGTGGTTCCCAAGCGGAGTGGAGCGGAGATTTCGAGCATAGTGATTGGTCAATTCGGGTACCGCAAGCTCCTGTCCGCCTCGCCCCGCGTCAATGGAAACGCAGCCAAACGTCTATAACGTCTAACGGTCGTCATGGTAACGACGTTGTTTACAAATGGAAAACAAAAATTATGAAATGCTATGCATACCGTATTTATATCAGCTTAAACTATTTGGATTCATGTTTTTGTTAATCCTAATAATTTTATTAATCCAAATAGTTTAAGCTGATATAAAAACGGTATTTATAGCATTTCATAATTTTTATTTTCCATTTGTAAACAATGTTGTTACCATGACACCCGTGTCATATAAACTGGCAACGACGTGAATCGATCGAGCCCAGGTTCAAAGGCCGCGTGACCAACACGTATTTTCATCTTTTTTCTAATTTTCTGCTTATTTTTTTCAACATTTTCTTTCATAATAACCTTTTCGTGACAATAACGAACATACCGTAAAAAAATTTGCGAAATTGGTCAAGCCGTTGTCGAAGCGCACACGATGTAAGAAATTTTGGAGGTCGTTTTTTTACACTTTGGGCTACATTTTTGGGGTTTTAGTAAGGAACCCTACTTTTTTTAAACATATAATATAGCCTATGTTCAGCGCTAGGAATGTAGCTTTCCAACGGTGAAAGAATTTTTCATATTGTTTCAGTGGTTTCAGAGCGTATTCCATTCAAACAAACAAACAAACAATCAAATGTTACCTCTTTATAATATTAGTATAGATAACCAATGCTGGCATTTGAAAATGGAGTAGTAAAACTGTAACAGAGTTATAAATGACTAGCTGACCCTTGCCCACTCCGTTGAGCATAAAAAGAGTTTATGATGAAATTCAACTAAAAAAAAAACAACGTGGAACCCGCAACGCGGGAACCCGAAACCCGAAACGCGGGAACCCGCAACGCGGGAACCCGGAACCCGCAACGCGGGAACCCGGACCCGCAACGGGGGAACCCAGAACCCGCAACGCGGGAACCCTGAACCCGCAACGCGGGATCCCGAAACCCGCAACGCGGAACCCGCAACGCGGGAACCCGGAACCCGCAACGCGGAACCCGGAACCCGCAACGCGGGAACCCGGAACCCGCAACGCGGGAACCCGGACCCGCAACGGGGGAACCCAGAACCCGCAACGCGGGAACCCTGAACCCGCAACGCGGGAACCCGAAACCCGCAACGCGGAACCCGCAACGCGGGAACCCGGAACCCGCAACGCGGAACCCGGAACCCGCAACGCGGGAACCCGGAACCCGCAACGTGGAACCCGGAACCCGCAACGCGGGAACCCGAAACCCGCAACGCGGAACCCGCAACGCGGAAACCCGGAACCCGCAACGCGGAATCCGGAACCCGCAACGCGGGAACCCGGAACCCGCAACGCGGGAACCCGGAACCCGCAACGCCGAACCCGCAGCATGGGAACCCGAAACTCGCAACGCAGAACCCGCAACGCGGGAACCCGGAACCCGCAACGCGGGAACCCAGAACCCGCAACGCGGGAACCCGAAACCCGCAACGCGGAACCCGGAACCCGCAACGCGGAACCCGGAACCCGCAACGCGGGAACCCGGAACCCGCAACGCGGGAACCCGGAACCCGCAACGCGGAATCCGGAACCCGCAACGCGGGAACCCGGAACCCGCAACGCGGGAACCCGGAACCCGCAACGCCGAACCCGCAGCATGGGAACCCGAAACTCGCAACGCAGAACCCGCAACGCGGGAACCCGGAACCCGCAACGCGGGAACCCAGAACCCGCAACGCGGGAACCCGAAACCCGCAACGCGGAACCCGGAACCCGCAACGCGGAACCCGGAACCCGCAACGCGGGAACCCGGAACCCGCAACGCGGGAACCCGCAACGTGGGAACCCGGAACCCGCAACGCGGAACCCGGAACCCGGAACCCGCAACGCGGAACCCGGAACCCGCAACGCGGAACCCGGAACCCGCAACGCGGGAACCTGGAACCCGCAACGCGGGAACCCGGAACCCGCAACGCGGAACCCGGAACCCGCAACGCGGGAACCCGGAACCCGCAACGCGGGAACCCGGAACCCGCAACGCGGGAACCCGGAACTCGCAACGCGGAACCCGCAGCATGGGAACCCGAAACCCGCAACGCGGAACCAGCAGCATGGGAACCCGAAACCCGCAACGCGGAACCCGGAACCCGCAACACGGAAACCCGGAACCCGCAACGCGGAACCCACAACGCGAAACCCTAACGCAGAACCCGCAACGTTCACGGAAACGCTGTCAAATGGAATAAATAGTATCCTATGTCCGTCTACTTGCGCTACTTCCTCACCAATTTTCAGCCATATCGATAAAGCCGTTCTTGAGTTATAAATAATTTAACTAACACGACTTACTTTTATACATATAGATGTATAGATTACTCCTACTAACATAAGCTAAGCCCGGTGAATGCTCCCGTCACCGTCGGTCCAGCTAATTCGGTGATCATTAGTTAGATGACGATGATGATGGTGATGAAAAGTAGCCTAAATTAATCCTTATAACTTTAGCTATCTACCAGTGAAAGTCTCGTTAAAATCGGTCCAGCCGTTCCAGAGATTAGCTGGAGCAAAGTGACACGCTGACAGACAGACATTTTTTTTTTAAATTACATTTTCGTTTTCAGTAAATATCGTTGCCAATGCAAAAAAATAGCAGAAGATATCGTTTAAAATGTCATATACATTTAGAAAAACGTTGCTAATTGAAAGTTACAAACTGACACTTTAATTTTATATATTTGTATAGATGTATAGATTTGGAAAACCTCCCCAATTATTCCCGTCTATGACACAACCAAAGACTTGTAAGTGATGCCAATTGGCCAATATTATTACAATGACTTTTGTTTTCTATGAATCCATAGACTATAGGCTTGTATTCTACAGTCGGTAGTGTCAAAATGGCGTATTTTTTCAGTGAAAGATTTTCATTTGATGTTTAAACATATTAATTATTGTTTAATTGTTTTAAAATGTATTGGAAAATGAAGTGTAATCCTTTAATATACCTGTGAAAGTGTTGATAAGTGTGCGCAGTAAGTGAATAAGGGAAAATTTTGGTGTTTTTGGTTTGTTTACGTGCAGGTTAAATTTATCAGGGACGAACTATACATAGAAAGTATCAACTCCTAGATAGTACTTGTATGACCGCATTTTAGCCTTTATTTTGAATTTAACAATAAGATATAATAATAAATAAAGAATATAAATACATATTTGTAATGTGCCTGCCAAGACCTATCCTTTGATATGAAACACGAGACAAATATCTTAATTTAATTTTTTTTGGAGATAGGTTTTGAGGTATATTTTTCAAAGTCCAAAATTTTTCAAACAATTATATAGCCTATGTTACTCGCGGAAATAGTACAAATCGATTGACACCTCATTCATCAAAATCGGATCAGTAGTTTAGCCGCTACACATACATACATAGACATACATACATAGGCTGCCAAAATCATTACCCTTCCTTTTGGCTTCGCCGAAGTCGGGTAAAAAGGCAACTGGCCAAGGTAAACTGACAACTGGTACAACCTCCCATCATAATAAAACGATAGAAACAAACGGTTTTTGTTTATTAGTATCTAATGTGCGTTTTGGAAATTTCCAAAGTTAATTGTTGATTAAAACATTGCCAAGTGTGCGTGAATGCATTGTCCAAAAAAATCGGGGAAACCCATAGTTGTAAAACCATTGTTTAAGAAACGAATTGACTTGAGAATTGAGATTGTCAGAAGCCAGGACGATATATGCAAGATCATACAAGTTGTAGAAAAACAATTATATCTATACCATAGACCAACTACATATTATGTACCTTTATACTAATATTATAAAGCGGAAGAGTATTTTTGTTTATTTAAACACGCTAATCTCAGGAACTACTTGTCCGATTTGAAAAAATATTTTTTTGTTGGATCGTCCATTTATAGAGGAAGGCTTTAGGCTATATAAAATTACGCTGCGACTAATAGGTGCGAAGCATCAGTGAGAAATGTTACAAAAACGGGGAAAATTATTCACATTTGAGGACTTTCGTTGCGTGCGCTGCATAAACGGTCACTCAAAAACCACGCGAACGAAGTCGCGGGCACAGCTAGTTTGAAATACGCATGTAGTTGTGTACAACCGATTTTGGTATTTACCCCATTGTGCTTTAAGTCAGCACCTATCGAAAAATAGTATGACGTCAATTTGCTATAACTAACAAACCCCAAACGTAGTACGTACAAAACAGACAGGTAATATTTTACCTGTCTGTTTTGTACGTACTACGTTTGGGGTTTGTTAGTTATAGCAAATAGACGGTGTTTACTTATTCTTGGTCAATAAAAACAAAAAGATTAATTATATTATGTAAAGGAGAAAGCCCACTCTCCATAGTGTCTCAGGCCCAATCTGGACACCAAAAACTCGCATTAAAAATGAGTGTTCTAAAATCTTAATAGTATTAGATATCTGAGAAAAAAACTTAAAATGACGCCATTATTGTACAAATATTTTTTTTTTAACTTTTTGTCTATTTTATTTTCAAGGCCTTTTCCGAATTTTCAATAATTTATATTAGTAAGATATAATAAGATAGCCCTTGTTGTAGTGCAAGACTTGCAGTTATTGCTACCCAGCAATTGTGGCAAGCAAGATTAGCGCCTGACACCTAAAACATATTAACATTAATGATAAATATTTTCAACAGTAAAATATTTAACAATTAAACCATGATGACGAAATAATAGAAACATTTTATTATAATATTATGATTACCTGCTGCGGTGCAACCCACTGCTGTATGACGGGCTCTAAAATACGGTTTTCGGTAACATTATTACCACAATATATACAATGTTCGTCAGACATTTTTGTATGCACAATCAAATAGCGTAATCCTTTAATCCAGGGCTAAGTAATCGTAGAAGGAGAGAACAAAAAAACTCCAGTAAAACAATGCCAAAGTCGTACGTGAAAAGCCGAAACAAGTTCAGGCGAGAAAGACAGATTGCGGTATAAAAACTAAAACAAAACAAAACGCATCCACATTGAGCATTACACAAAAATGACATTTCAGTCGTCAGTGTTGCCGCTTGTCGCAAAAAAATGAAATCGATAAATCGGTTACGTAAAAAACAATCGATATAATATGACTTTTTATTAATCATTATCGTATAAAGTAACAAACGTAAACATTGGTTTTAAGATAAATGTTTTCTTTTGATTAATTCTTTACAGAATTACGAACAGTGGCCCGTCATTTGTATTTTACATGAGTTTATTTTATTTGTTTATAAATCGATATTCAGATTGATTGATTAGAGTAAAGATATTTTATCATCGGGTAACATTTCACCTCAACGTTTTATTTAGATTCCAAATAATTCAATAAAATTCCTTTTTTTATTGAAACATTACTGATTATAGTGGCGGTTATTTGAATGTTATCAAAAATCATGTGTCTTTATGGTACATTTCTGAAGAAATTAAGGCTTCTTAAGACGGCTGTCCGCTCTGGGCCTGAAATGGGCTTTCTCCTTTATACATACCTGCTAGTAATCTAGCATATCTTGTTAAAATATATCTTAATTGATTTATTTCTACAAAGATAAAATAATTTTAAACAAAAAAAAACCGACTTCAAAAGGTACACTAAAAAGAAAAAAATAAATTTACTTCGCACAAAGTAATACTTATTTTCACTTAAGTAAATAAATTTATTCTATAATTTTGAAGTCGGTGCCAAGTCCAGCGTTCTTTCATAATTTGTTTTCATTTAATATTAGTTTGTAAGCCAGTACTTTGGTAGGTCTAAAATCATACCTTTTTTTAAAAAAGGTTCAAAAGATGACCCCAGTAACTTTAGACCCATATCTATTTTGCCAGCAGTCAGTAAAATATTTGAAAAAGCCATACTTACCCAATTGCAGAGCTACTTTAATATAAATAAATTGTTGCACAATCGTCAATATGGTTTCACCAAAGGCGTCTCAACAACCGATGCAGGAGTTACTTTAATTAGATTTATATATAAAGCTTGGGAGGATTCAGAAGATGTTATTGGTATATTTTGTGAGCTGTCTAAAGCATTCGACTGCGTTGAACATAGCACACTTATTTATAAACTCGAGTATGGTATTAAAGGCAGTGCACTCGATCTTATCAAAGATTATCTAACGGAAAGGATTCAATTCGTTGATATTGATGGTCACAAATCCTCGGTACTAGCAGTAGAAATGGGAGTACCACAGGGCTCTATTTTGGGACCTTTTTTATTTTTAATCTATGTAAACGATTTGCCCTTTTTTATAGAATCATTTTGTGAAATTGTGTTATTCGCTGATGCCACCTCCCTTCTGTTTAGAGTGAACCGCAAAAATCCAGATATTAAGAGTATAAATAGAACACTTGACCTAATATTGGAATGGTTCACTTCTAACAATCTTCAACTCAACTCCAAAAAAACGAAGGGTGTAGTTTTTAAAATGCCAAATGTGAAAGCCAGCACAATTAATTCAATAAATATTGGTAACGACAATCTTAATTTTGCCAACTCTACATTATTTCTTGGTCTCACACTTGACTGTAAACTTCAATGGGGAGCTCACATTTCTATTGTAGCAAGGCGTCTTAGTTCAGCCGTCTATGCAATCAGGAAAATCAGGCAACTGACTAACAATGAAACAGCCCGTATAGTTTATTTCAGCTATTTTCATAGCATACTATCTTATGGTTTATTACTTTGGGGTAGTGCTGCTGACATACAAACAATTTTTTTGCTTCAGAAAAGAGCAGTACGTGCTATATATAGGTTAGGACCAAGATCTTCTTTAAGGGAAACATTTAAAGAAATTAATATTTAGACAGTTGCATCACAATACATTTTTGATAACATTATATTTATTAGAAAAAACATTAATGATTATAATACAAAAGCCGACACTCATACTTTTAATACGCGGAATATTATTCCGCGTATTAAAAGTAGTTCTTAAAGAACAAACTAGCTAGTAATTATTCACGGCTTCATATGGTTCAAAACACATTTGTGGGGCTCGGTATACGTTTTTATAATAGGTTGCCTGTTGACATTCTAGATTTGACATTTAACAAATTCAAAGAGTGTGTCAAAAAGTGTTTATTGAAGAAGGGCTATTACACAATTAATGATTATTTTAATGACCCTCTACCGTGGAATTAATATATTTTGACTATTTTATTGTTATAAATAATAGTAATAAATTTTGATTAAATTTGACATATTAATAATATTGTTGCATGTGTTTATTTGGAATATTAATAATAAAGCCCTATATTTGTTCCAAAATAATAGGTTACATTTTAAATTGTTACTTTTTTTTTTCTCAAGCATGACATCTATTATAAATATTAGTTATAAATATATTATTATAATTTAATTGTAGGGTGTGTTAATAATTACAATAATAATAAAATATTTATAATACAATTTTGACATAATTTTTTTCTAATAATATGTATAATTTGGTAATGTATAATATGTTAAAACTAAAAAGTTGGTTATTGTAATGATTTGTTAACAGTTTATAATTTTGACGTTCATAAGTGTTACTGTGTGACCTAAATGAATAAATTATTTTTGATTTGATTTGATTTGATTTTGATTTATTCAGTCAGTCACTAATACACACTATACAAAAAAATATATATTTGGCTACCGAAGCAAACCCCACAAAAAATAAACACAAATGTCAAAATTACTTAACTTATTTATCTACCAATATATACCAATTATATAAATAAATGTAGTCTATATTACTACGATAACAATTTTTTGCTGCTGTTCACATATTCACTCATCATTTTGATGTAGCTCTTAATATTGTATTTATTAAAATATTGCATAAGCTGAGAAATATTACACATTGTCAATTACACACAGTTAACTATACTGGTTGTGTTATTAACAACAATAATAATATGAAATAATATTATACTATTGAGCGATGTAAGCTAATTGTCACAACCATTCATGTTAGGCGTCGATCAACAATACACTATAATATATGCGATAACGTGTCCCATACAAGTCCGCATGCCAACAGCGCAAAATTTGGTTAATATCGAACTGAGGTATAAGTTTTAAAACAGTTGATTTGGTGATTTGAAATCGCTAATTATGTGACATAAAATTTAAAAAAAAAAACTAAATTTAAACACCGCAATTTGTGTTTAAGTTTAGATTTTTTAAATGTTAAGTGGCATAATTATCGATCTCTAATCAACTATTCTGATACGTGTGGACATGGCAGTGTTCCAAATGAAATACCAGCTCACTTTTCAAGTGACCTGATATTCTCCGAGATGGATTTCTTGTGCTGACACAATATCTAGTATATTGTTGAACGAATATGTTAGGTAATAAATGATTAGTATAATACTAAATTACTATACAAATGCAACGGAACATATTTCGGGACCGTGAACATGGTCAATGCCGAAGATCCTGTACCAAAGAATAAAGCTCTACTCGTTGCGTGATATTCAATACGCAAGATATACCCCGGTTTCCCGAACGCTATTCAAATTAATGATAGTTGATCATTAATTTGAGTGAGAATGGCATTAAAATCAACAATGAATATTGAACGCTGATTAGTGAATTAACCTTATCTGTGGAATTTCAACGAATCTTAGGCCGTGTTTCATCAAGCAATGTTAAAGTTAACGCCATGTTAAAATACCATGCCATCTCATTCATTGACAGGCAACACGAGAGAGATAACATGATATTTAACATTGCTTGGGGAAACACGCCCTTAATGTGCGAGCGTGACGTTATTATAAAATATCTGTCCGTTCTTTTCTGTCTTTATTCTACCAATCAGCGTTCAATATGGGTTGTTGATTTGATTGCCAGGTTAGTTCATCATTTATTTGCATAGCGTTCGAGAAACTTACTTACTGTACTTGTGAACGTTGTGTAATCCAAGTCGACCTTGTATTGTGAATAGTCCCGCTAAAGTTAGTTCCCATAAAAGTGTGAGATAGCCACACACATGTGTCCCTATATGTCCTCAGCCCTCATGTCCCGCTTCTCCGGCTTCGACATCCGTTGGTACTCCAGACACTGGCGGAAGTACTGCGCATCGTCCGAGCCGTGGATCAGCCGGTTCACGAAGAACTGCACCCGGTATACCAGGTACGGCGTGAGCCACAGGTATGCCTGCAGCAGGATCAGCTTCCACCAGGTCAGCACGCCAAATATCCGGTACAGCCAGTGCCCCGTCGACAAGTATATTATGTAGATCCTGGAAATGTTATAGCATATATATCATTCTAGATTTTCTGACTTTACATAAATAATTTTGTAAGTTTCCATTGAGAAAAGGTGTGATGTAGATGTGGTTAATGAAACTATATATCTTAAAGGTCAGTTAAGATGAAGCGGTGACATTACTGAATAATATTCGAAAAACTCCTCTTTGTTGGTCATCCTGGAGGCCTAAAGAGGCCACTCTCGGCAATTATTGTTGTGAATTGTATCGTAATCAAATTATTTTTTTTATATTTTGTTCTACCCAGTGTCATTCTCACAGTAAACAAGAATCTAACGACAACTCAAGCTGAATCTCATCGAGCCGTTAAGGCTGCAGGGAGTGCCAAACAACTATACAAACATACATACTCTCAAAAAACCTTACCCTCCTTCTGGCGCAGTCGGAAAAAAACTCACATGGACGAGTAGACTATGGAGACGGTCCAGAACAGTGCCTCCTCGTGCTTCCTGTTGGTGGGGTAGGGTCGCGCCTGCAACAGCGTCTCCAGCGCCACCATCACCACGATGTTAGTGTGCACGCAGTGGTTGAACCACCATGGTAGCGCCTGGTCGAACTCGCGCGGGAAGACCAGCTCGCGGTCGTACCAGTAGATCAGCCAGAAGCTGTGCCCCACGAACTGCACAGATGAGCACAATAATTGCGTCAATTTTGACAATCTCTGTTGCTCAGTAGTAGCGCGGTACTCGAACATGAGGTCACAGGTTTCGATTCCACCAAAGGAAGAAAATTTCGATGTTCCTGGGTCATATTATGTATGTTGTAAATAAACTCCTTCTAAACAGCAAGACCGATTTAATGAAATGTCTGATATCTCATTTAATTTCAATGGATGGATATTGAAATTGAATTTACTCCGACTTAATTTAGTTCCACAAAATCTACAATCAATTTCACACCAACTTGGCGCTAGCGTCGTGTAAGATAATAATATAATAATAATAATATCTATGGACGCTTCACACCACGTCAATCTGGCCCTGTGCTAAGTTTCCGAAGAACTTGTGTTACAGGTACCAGACAACGGAAATATATTTAATACTTTTATACTATACACATATTTAAGATTTTTATTATATTATACACAAATTTAATACACATCCATGACCCAGGAACATTGAAAACTTTTTGTTCCCTCGGCGGGATTCGAACCCGCTACCTTTCGTTCGAGCGCCATTGCGCTCAACCAACTGCGCTACGGAGGTCGTCAAAACACCTGAAACTGACTCTAACGTATGAACTGTAAGCTAATTGTGAAAAAATATTATAATCTAACTTATTTTATTAATGTCTATTGAATTTCATCTGTATTTAATTATAATGCATTAACTGTATTGACATTATTTCAAAATTTATTAAGTTATTGACATAATAATAATAGTTTAAATCAATTAATTCTAAAGACCTATTGTTTGTAACAGAAATGAAATTTCTGGTATTTACTGCTTCTAATGTATTTAATCAATTAATAATCTTATAATAATCGTTGAAATGTATAAAATAACTAAAATTAACTTATTTGTACACTATATAAATCATTAAATGTAGTAGAATATGTGTAAATGTAAAATACTAACATCTTAATGTACCGTATATGCAAATAAATTACTAGATTGATTGATTGAATACAATACAAGGCCAATCCGTTGAATTGAGATTCAAGAGTAGGCCCAGGATCTTTGTGCTGGTTCATTACGACTTACGTAGGCATACGGCACGACGAGGCTGCAGTAGAGCACGTCGCGCACGTACTTCAGCTGCCTGTTGAGCCAGCTCCGCCCCCGCCCGCCCCACTCCATCCCGTCCACGCCCACCGCCAGCACCAGGAACGTGACCTGGAACGCCTGGAAACAGTACTGATGATGAGCGATAGCTAGTTGTCTATCTGTCCCTGTGCTATTTCAGCACCAGTGTCCCTTTGCCTATACCGGAACCTACCGGATATCCGATATAAATTAATATCCGTAACCGTAACCGAATCCGAAATAATAGTTTCAGATAAAATCGGTTATAGGCGGAGCCTGATTGAGACGCGTATGACAAGTTGTTTTAATGGGCCATGAAAAAGGTCATAAAATTGAAGTAAACTAATAGTTCGACCAATTGAAACAAATGTGTTGTGTTACGAAAATACGAAATCGATGAATTGGTAAAAAATGTGTCCTGAGTCGTTTGTATTTTACTTTTGACATCCTTTATAAATTTGAAATCCCTAACCGAAATTATCCGAAATTTATCGGATAATCCGAAATAATTTCATGTCCGTAACCATATTATTAACATTGCATTGCACATAACCGTATCCGTATTCGGTATAATAATTATTCCTATACCCAATACCCATATCCAATCCGTATCCGAAATTTCATATCAATAACATCCGGGCCTGACCTTCTTCCTGATGCTTTGACGAAATTGAATAGACACTATGTGTACAAAATATTTAATGAATAGGATAATATGATCAACAATTAATGTCATATATAGGTATATTATATATATGTAGTTGGAATGAAAATCGATTGCTCATAATAATAATAGCTCCCCTCACCGATTTCGGTGTCGGTAGCCGATTTCATTGAAACCAGGCCAGCTACGCACGAGTTATTTTAAAGTGCCTAATATAAGTGCCTAAGATAATCTAGTATTATGTATATAAATTGCATCTTTGTTATGTAATTTTTGTAACTAATAAGCTGTGCTTGTACTTAGAACTTTATTATTATATCTCAGTATAACTCCATTAAAATTTTAATTGCCAATTTGTGTTGGGCTAGCATCTCATCTTAAATCTAATTATATTTTGTTAGAATAACTGCTCATATTTAGCTAGGTGTCTAAAAAATAATAGGCATGTTTGGATTCTTTCCATTTATCTACCTACTCTTTTTCTATTTATTTACTAATTTTATTATAGCAAATTTATTTATATACTTATGTTTTTTTTTTTATGACACAGTGGGCTGCAGGCCAATTATATTTCAATTGTTGTAGGATAATATATTTATAGCGTTTTATATATTTTATTTATATTTAGTTTGTATTATTATCATGAATGTAAGTGTTGACTCATTTGCTTCAGATGATTTTTTATCCATTTCTTCTAACAACAGCGATGATAGTTTTCAAAGTGCCACATTTATGTCTCTTAGGGATACCATAACTTCAAATTTTAACACAGTTAACAAATGTTTTAAGGCCGTTCATATTAATGCACAGAGCATTCCGGCTCATTACCCCGACTTGCTTGCGTCTTTTGATCGGGCTAATGTTGATGCTGTCTTTATATCGGAAACGTGGCTTAAGCCTTGCTTACCATCAACATGCTACAGTTTACCCGGTTTTAAGTTAATTCGCAACGACCGCATTGGGAGGGGTGGAGGTGGCGTTGCGATTTATCTACGTTCAGACTTGTCCTACACTATTATTAGCTCGTCAGCGCAACCCCCTCCATCTGATGCTCTCGAGTTTTTGCTGGTAGAAGTCCAGGTATCGCACTATAATAAATTATTACTCGGGGTCTACTATTGCCCATCAATGCACAATGATTACTTCTCATCCTTTGAAAATACGCTTGATGCTTTTACACCGTACTACGATCATTGTGTTATAATGGGCGATTTCAATACTTATCTACTTAAGGGTGATAGTCGATCGACTAAACTTAGTTCAATTTTAGATTCATATAATATGAAATTACTACCTCTGAATCCTACCCACTGCTTTCCAGGTTCCCGTCCTTCCCTGCTCGACCTAATCATTGTCTCCTCTCCTAATCGTGTTACTACGCATGGACAAGTCTCAGCTGATATGTTTTCATACCATGATCTTATCTATGTCGCCTATAATGTTCGCCCTCCCAAAGCTAAGGTAAAAACTCTTCTTCAAAGAAATTTCTCTTCGATGAATATTGAAAGCCTAGAGGAGGACGCACATAACATAGACTGGTCAAACTTACTCTCAGCTGATTCCATTAATGACAAAATTGATATATTTAACGCTAAACTTAAATCTCTTTATGATATTCATGCACCTGTTAGGCCCGTTAAAATCAAACATCTTCCCGCTCCCTGGTTATCAGACGAAATCAAATCTCTGATAAATGCTAAGCATGCAGCCAAAGCCAAATTTAAAATAAAAAAGACAGAAGAATATCGTAACAAATATATTAAAATCCGGAACCGCTGTAATATGATGTGTCGTGACGCACAAAGACGTCATATTCACGCCTCCGTTGAGAACGGGGATCCGGCTAAAACATGGAAATTTCTCAAATCCCTCGGCGTGGGCAAATGCTCTGAACCGCAAGACTCTCATAATATAGATATAGATTCACTTAATAACCATTTTACTTCCTCTTTTAATCTCGACCCCAAAATTAAATCACAAACGTTAAATTATATTTCTTCGCTACCTATATTGAATTCTGATCCGTTCCTTACTGTTCCAGTTTCCGAGTGTGAGATTAAAAAGCACATCCTTTCCATATCGTCAAACGCAGTAGGAGATGACGGTATCAGTCGTAGAATGATCACACCAATATTAGATATAATTGTTCCTGTTCTTGCACACATTTTTAATTCATGTTTAGAGTCTTGTACCTTTCCTGATGCCTGGAAGGCAGCTTACATAATTCCTTTACCTAAATCCTCCTGTCCTAAGACTGTGTCTGACTTCCGTCCTATTTCCATCCTACCCTTTTTATCAAAAGTTTTAGAGCGAATCATTCATCACCAGCTTACGCAATTTGTTACCCACAACAGCTTACTCAGTCCGTTCCAGTCCGGTTTTCGCACTGGTCACAGTACGACTACCGCATTGGTAAAGGTAGCTGATGATATACGGTCAGGTATGGATGATAAAATGCTTACTATTCTCACACTTCTGGATTTTAGTAATGCCTTCAATTCCATAGACCACGATATTCTGCTAGCCCGGCTTGCATCCTTAAATCTTTCACCATCAATAATTAATTTAATTCGTAGCTACCTTGTAGGACGACGGCAGAGAGTTAAATCATCTGATTATTTCTCCGATTCGAGTTATATCTATGCCGGCGTGCCTCAGGGTGGTGTGCTATCTCCTCTTCTGTTTGCAATTTTTATAAACCCTATAACAATATCGATTTCATCATCCTACCACTTGTATGCGGACGATCTTCAAATATACACACAGTCTCCTTTGGACAATCTGAATTCCGCTTTTGATCTAGTGAATCACGATTTGTCGAATATTTGTGAATGGAGCAAGAATCATGGACTTCTTATTAATCCTATTAAAACTCAATTAATTGTAATTGGTAGCCCCGGGCTAATTTCTAGAGTTGACCATGATTCTTTACCTCCTGTCCTTATAAATGGTGTAACAATACCTTTCAGTAAAGTGGTTAAAAACTTGGGAGTGTACTTTGATGAACATTTATCGTGGACGCATCAATTGCAAGAGATTAGTAGAAAGGTTTTTTCTACCTGGCGTTCCCTAAAACGTCTACGATATGTTCTTCCGATACCCACTAAGGTAGTTTTGGCTGAATCCCTACTCCTTTCCCATTTAGATTATGCGGACGCTTCTTTCACTAACTTGACGGAGGAACAACTGAACAAATTGGAGCGCCTTCAAAACCTGGCTTTGAGGTTTGTTTTCGGTTTACGTAAATTTGACCATATCTCCGAGTATCGCCTCAAGTTAAAGTGGTTGCCAATCCGCTACCGCCGTGACTCTCGTGTTCTCTCCTTCCTTTATAACATCCTATTTGACTCCCATTGTCCCACTTATTTAAAAAGTAATTTTAACTTCCGTACCTCTGACAGACTGGAACTACGATCTATATCTAATCTTCTTCTTGACATTCCTATCCACCGCACTAAATACTTTAATTGCTCTTTCATTGTAAAATCCATTTCCCTTTGGAATTCTTTACCTATCCATATAAGGCAGGCTGAAACTATACATCGCTTTAAAACTCTTATAAAAAATCATTATCTGGAATCATATTGTGTCAACCCTTAACTTATGTAACTAACACTTATTATTATAAATTAAAATATCATGTAGGTTTATCTATTGTATATATATATGTATATATATAGATATATATATTATATTATATTGTATACATATATTATATTATATTTATTGTGTTTATGTATTATTTTATTTTATTTACTTTTATTTTATTAAATATACTTTTGCGCAACTCCCATTCTCTAGCATTGTTTTCTCTAACACCATAAGGTTGTCTGGAAGAAATTGCTATCTAGTAATAAGGCCGCCTTTGTGTGCATGTCTGATTTTTGTAATGTATATTTTTTTTTTGTTTTTTTTGTAACTTGTTGTGTGCACAATAAAGTATATTTGTATTTGTATTTGTATTTGTGCCTAAGTGTGTGCGCAATACACAAAGACACTCTCTCTTCCTATTACTCACATAACCCAGTGGGACGGTAAACCGACACGACTGGCGAGAGAACAGGCGCAGGACCGACTTTTTACATGCCCATCCGACGCATGGATCATCTTTCTTGTCAGACAGGTCAGGTTAGGTTAGGTTAGAGCTCATCATGCTCGTTCAATAAGTCCCCTGTGTAAGATTACAATATATATAACGTGAAATGTAAACTTACATAACTTTTCGGTTCTAGAACCTTAAAAACGGCGTTTCATATCTAAACACCTTGGCTGTACTTGTTTGGCCGTGAGGGATCACCCATAAAAAGTGTACTGTTATTCAGCAATACTACACGCAGTTATTGCTATAAACGATGAGGTAAATGCTACATATTATATACCCCGTTTGGGGCATCATATGTAATATATTATGGAATTGGCAGTAAACAAACAAGTCGTTCACCCGACAATACACCAACTCACGACGCGACGCAGAGCGCCCCATTAACGACAGTGGTTTGAAATTGAACTTCGTTAAAGAAAAAGTTTTGAATCAATATTATTATAGTTCGTCCGTGATAAATTTAACCTGAAGGTAAACAAACCGAAAACATCGAAATTTTCTCTTATTCACTTATTGTGCACACTTATCAACACTTACATAGGTATATTAAAGGATTACACTTCATTATCCAATACATTTTAAAACAATTAATCAATAATTAATATGTTTAAACATCAAAGGAAAATCTTTCACAGAAAAAATACGCCATTTTGACACTGCCGATTGTAGAATATAACCCTATAGTCTATGGATTCATAGAAAACAAAAATCATTGTAATAATATTTGCCAATTGGCATCACTAACTAATCTTTGGTTGTGACATAGACGGGTTTTTTACGTTTAGGTTAAATTTATCTCGGACGTCCTATACACAGGTCGTGGCTTAACATTCATCTTTAGGCACAGGAATTTTGGACGAGAAGATTATAGATATTATAGTAGAAAATATATGAAGAGTTTACTATTTACATATTTTCTACTACTATCATTATAATAAAAACTATGGACGCTTCACACCACGTCAATCAGGTACCGTGATAAGTATCCGACAAACTTAACACAAGTTAGTTAACACAGAGATACCAAACAAGGGAAATCTAGTTAAGATTTTTATTTTATTATATTACACGCACATTTAATACACATCCATGACCCGGGAACACAGGAAACTGCAAAGGTTGTCACAGTGCTCGATTTAAAACCGCTAATTATGTCCGTGAAAATTTTTACAATTCTTAAATTAAACTCACATTGCGGTTTTTTACCCGAAAATATCGGGTTCCCTCCGTCCAAATTAACCTGTATAATGTTAGCTTAGAAATTGTTAAGTTTGTTAAGTTTTTAGGTGTTTGGTTTGATCAAAGATTAAACTGGAAGAAACATATTAATGAAACGCACCAAAAGTGTTCAAAATACATAAATATTTTAAGTTGTGTCAGTAGCTATAAATGTGGGGTTCATCCCATACATTTAAGGAAATTGTATATTAGCCTTATTAGAAGCAGATTAGAATATGGATGTGCTGTATTTGCCAATGCCAGCAAGAACGTGATCAGTAAATTGGATTTATCTCAAAACCAATCGTTGAGGATATGTGGTGGTTTCATAAAGTCGACCCCCATACATGTTTTAGAAAATGAACTCTGCATACCTCCTTTAAAAGTCCGCAGAAAATTTATATCGGACAAATTTTTTCTAAAAACTTTTGTGCGACGTGATGATTATTTGATTAAGCTCATCGTTGATTTTGATGATATCATTAATTTGGGTTGTAACTACTGGAACAAGAATGGTTTTCCCATATAATTTGTAAGCTACAAAAATTTTTATCAACTAATCATTTCAAATTATATTATTTGGCCTCCATTTGAACTTAATATGCATAAATTTGATATTCCATTTGAAGACATATGTTTCACTAAAATTCCACTTGTCCACCAATCTAAAAAATTAACATCCCCAATAGAACTTATAGCGGCTAGTGTCGAATTATTGTCCACCAAATACTCTGAATATGTACATATCTACACAGACGGTTCCAAGTCCAATGATCTCGCAGGATGTGCATTTTACGACTCTAAATCCAAGACTAAAACTAAATTCACTATCAACAATAATGTAATCCCAATTATGGCTATAGAAATAGTAGGTATACTGAAGGCACTTGAATATATAGAAACCACCACTTATCAGAATGTCGTTATTGTTACTGACTCCAAAAGCGGTCTTCTTCATTTGATCTCCTGTAGCAAGGGCAACATGGGTAGGTCAGAAGCTTTCCTCACTATTAAATGTATTTTCAATATGAATGTTGGGAACTCTATCACTCACAATTTGTCAATTATCCACATCAATCCCAAGTGTGGAAAAAAAGTTATTCAAGGTCAAATGTTGCAAAAATTGGTTTTTGGGTTTTCCAGCTAAACGGTAAATTATATTATAAAAATAGGTAAGATGAAAATATTCATCATGCAATTATCTGTATAAACTGTTCATACATTTCTTTCCTAAGAATCACCATTTCTAAGATATCGATGCAAAATGTTGAAAAAGTTGTGTCACTCACGAGGTGCGAATTAATGTAACCTTACCCCTATTTTTAAAGCTAATTTGACTGGGCTATAATACGATCGGCGGTAATATCAAAACTGATTAAAATTCTCCAAAGTTCACTATGTTACTAAAAATGCGATTGCATAAAATTTTCCTCTTACTTAAATAAATAACCGTTTATTTGCAGCTCTAACTTATAATTACACGAACGAACTGATAAAATTTTGTAACAATAATAAAAAATAAAACAAAAAGAGACAAAGGGCGTGTTCCACCAAGCAATGTTAAAGTTAACGCCATGTTAAAATACCATGATTTCTCATTCATTGACAGGAAATACGAGAGGGATAATATGATATTTAACGAAGGATTAACTTTAACATTGCTTGGTGAAACACGCCCTTAAAATATAATCTTAAGTAATTACTTAGTGGCTAATCAGCCGCCAAGTTTAAAACTAAACTAGTATAATTATATTAAAGATAAAGCAGCGATTATGGAAAGTAGAGTATGTTTTTCTCCGTAGTCTACCTTATATCGCTTAATTTAATCCAAATCAGTCTAGCAGTTACAGATTGGATTTTTTTATTCACACAAACAAACATGTATTTATAATATATGTGACGCGTGTAGTTTGTATTGCACACACACTTGGGCACCATGAAAATGACGTCGTCACCGAAACCGAAATCGGCGTAGGAGATTATTATTATTCTAGCTGACCCTTGCCCACTTCGTTGAGCATAAAAAGAGTTTATGATGAAATTCAACTAAAAAAAAACAACGTGGGAACCCGGAACCCGCAACACGGGAACCCGGAACCCGCAACGCGGAACCCAGAACGCGGAACCAACAACGCGGGAACCCGGAACCCGCAACGCGGGAACCCGAAACCCGCAACGCGGGAACCCGGAACCCGCAACGCGGGAACCCGGAACCCGCAACGCGGGAACCCGGAACCCGCAACGTGGGAACCCGGAACCCGCAACGCGGGAACCCGGAACCCGCAACGCGGGAACCCGGAACCCGCAACGCGGGAACCCGGAACCCGCAACGCGGGAACCCGGAACCCGCAACGCGGGAACCCGGAACCCGCAACGCGGGAACCCGGAACCCGCAACGCGGGAACCCGGAACCCGCAACGCGGGAACCCGGAACCCGCAACGCGGGAACCCGGAACCCGCAACGCGGGAACCCGGAACCCGCAACGCGGGAACCCGGAACCCGCAACGCGGAACCCGCAACGCGGAACCCAGAACGCGGAACCAACAACGCGGGAACCCGGAACCCGCAACGCGGGAACCTGGAACCCGCAACGCGAAACTCGCAACGCGGGAACCCGAAACCCGCAACGCGAAACTCGCAACGCGGGAACCCGAAACCCGCAACATGGGAACCCGAAACCCGCAACGCGGAACCCGGAACGCGCAACACGGGAACCCGGAACCCGCAACGCGGAACCAGCAGCATGGGAACCCGAAACCCGCAACGCGGAACCCGCAACGCGGAATCCGGAACCCGCAACGCGGAACCCATAACGCGAAACCCTAACGCAGAACCCGCAACGTTCACGGAAACGCTGTCAAATGGAATTAATAGTATCCTATGTCCCTCTACTTGCTCTAAGCTACTTCCTCACCAATTTTCAGCCATATCGATAAAGCCGTTCTTGAGTTATCAATAATTTAACTAACACGACTTACTTTTATACATATAGATGTATAGATTACTCCTAAAAACATAAGGTAACGCCCGGTGAATGCTCCCGTCACAGTCGGTCCAGCCGATTCGGTGATCATTAGTTAGATGACGATGATGATGATGATGATGAAAAGTAGCCTAAATTAATCCTTGTAACTTTAGCTATCTACCAGTGAAAGTCTCGTTAAAATCGGTCCAGCCGTTCCAGAGATTAGCCGGAGCAAAGAGACACGCTGACAGACATACATTTTTTTTAATTGCATTTTCGTTTTCAGTACCTTGATATCGTTGCCAATGCCAAAAAAAGAAGAAAATATCGTTTAAAATGTCATATGCATTTAGAAAAACGTTGCTAATTGAAAGTTACAAACTGACATACATTAATAGATTTCTGAACGCATAGTTGTTACATCATTTGACAACAAATGTTTGACATTTGATGAACAAAATAATGAGCATTTATTTACATGATTAATTATTCATAACACATCAAGTTTTCACTATTTTTAATATGTATTCTGCTATTCGGGGAGGAGACAAATCCAACGAATCAAAAACCATGAAAATTGGTTCAGCCGTTCTCGAGTTATAAGTGTTGTAACAAACACGACTTTCTTTTATATATATAGATATACTTCATTATATTGACATCGAATCAACTCAGAAACAGAAATCGTCTACATTTTATAAGTCGATGGACTGGATGGCTTGTCCAGGAGGTACAGCTTCCGTAACACAGACAAGTCTAAATAAAACACTTTGCAAACTTACTATATTCCAATTAGTAAGAAAAGCGGGCGCATTGTCCCTCATATCGAGCAGGCGGTCGCTGACGCCCGGCTCGTTGGTCTTCCGCACCATCACCACCACGGTGTGGATGACGGTGGCCACGTCCGACAGCAGGTAGACCGCGTGAAAGACCGTCCGCAGCAGCAGCAGCAGCCGCCGCAAGTACTGCGCGTGCTGTTCCGCCATGGTGTCCGCGACGCGCGGGCGCCCTTCGGTGACTTGTCCGAGCGCGCCCGAGCCGGCAATTTTAAACCAAACAGGGCTGATTCAAAGACATCCGGACGATTCGCGCGCCAACTCGGTCCGAGCAGAAACTTTTGACAGCGTATTCGCAACGAATGTCAATTGTACGCTGTTACAATTTTGCTTGCAATGATAGTTTGTTAATTAAATGTTTCTAGAATAAATCAATTATTTGTGTACAAGAGATAAAAGTGGTACAAGAGATAACGTACTTTAACGTATTTGTAGGACAATTTGCCTGTTAAATTACATCAATATATAAACGTCATAAAAAGAAAATGAGCTAGCTGGCTTTGATCAAACCATAGATATTGTAGGACAAATATTTTTCGAATAATTTAGATATAATAATTATCTTGAGGTTTAACAAAAAAATATTCGGTTAGTAATAAATATTTAAGAATCATCAAAATTGACATATTTCGACGGCCGCTAAGAAGATTATCGAAAGTGCAAAAATGGCGTTTTCGTTTTATTGCATTTTTGGGATGTGGATATCAAGATCTATAAACCCACATATTTATTTTTTAAAACCCTATTATTTTGGATGTTTTACCGTTAAATACTATCGAAAATGCATAATACTAACGTACAATAACATTGATCTTACCATGTTCGATACTATTAATGCTCAGCGGTACGCCCGTGTCTATCGAAATTACCCACTTCGATAGTTTTCATTCAAATTAGAGCAAGTACGCGCGTGTTTTTTCAGGTTGAGTTTTAGATTATTATTGTTTTATTTTAAGTCCAAAATTAAAAGAAGAGGCAAAGAATTAGTAAATATGGTAAAAAGAAGTACAAAAAAGTCATCAGATGATGTTACTTCAAGCCCAATTAATAATGACGAACCCGGTAAGTTTCTTATTATCTGTGATTATTTATCGATATAATTGTTTATTTTGAAGCTAATCTGTAAAATTTTAAAAACTTGGCCTACCTACTTATTATAAAGGAATTAAATTATATTGAGAGTGAAGCATACATAAAATATTTTAATAGTTCTTTCAAAACTGTGGAATGTGGTAGATTCGATACTTTATTAAGACATGTTACAAATAACGTGTATCGAATCTACCACTTTCAATAGTATTTTAAGATTGATAGTTAGCGAGTTCTATCGAATTTACCAGTATCGATATTATATAACGACAAAACAAAATTCGGGTCTATGGAAATTACCACTTTCAATAGTATTCTTTGTAATTGATCTTTACAATCTTATAGGAAGTGGGACATTCGATAGTTTTATTTGTTTTCTAGGTATAGAATTTACCGCTTTCGATGCTTTATCATGTTAACGCCTAACATTATCAATTGTTAATAATTTATATTATAATGTTTTTTTCGATATTTTCAGCGTTTCCTGTACGTGGTCAGTGCTCGAATGAGAAATGAAAATATTTGGATAGAATATGTTATGAGGAAAATGAGAGCGGAGAATTTCCTTAAAAAATATTATTCTGAAAATATTAGTTACTTTAGACAGTCATGAATCTACTCCTGTACCATCGCCAAACTCACAGACTTCGTTTAACGCAAATGTAAAACGCAAATACAGAAGAACAAAGCGAAGAACTTGATTTCTTCTTCTTTAAAATGGCCTCCCATAAGGAATAGCCAGTATCAGTTTGTGTTGTACACGTTAAGGACGCCTTTTTTGTCTGTGACAATAACTTTACGTACAAGTAAGTATTTTGTGAGAGTACAAGGAGAAATATTTAGAACTTAAAAGTATTCAAATAGAATAAAATATTTAGTAAGCAGGTAACATTATATCTTCCCATTACCTGGAACAAAACACAAAAATGATGTTAGATTATTGTTAGTATTGAATATGTCTTTATTCAAATCTACAATTTAATGTTATTAAGGTTAGTAAAATAACATAGTATATCAACAAAGGGGGCATAAACCAAGGACAAAAAGGATTGGAAATCAGAAGGATATCAGAGGGATATTAGGGGTTAGTGAATCATATAGTGAGTATGTACGGTTTGGACAGCTAAAAATATGTTCGAGAGTCCCTTCATCAAATCCACACTCACATTGAGACGAATCTCTAACTCTAATTTTGTTAAAAAAACACTGGAGTACAGAAGTGGTCTAAACGTAGGCGGCAGACTATAGAGGTAACAGATTTTTTGGCCTTTTTATATTTAAAAAACCAAGGCTTCAACAACACCTGGTTTTGAAGAAAAAAGTAAAGTAAAACTATTTCCCGATATAGATCATTCCAGTCTGAAGTCAAATGCTCTATATCCAAGGGATTAGGTCACTAGAGTAAAGTTTATAATGAGAAAGACCCCCTGAATGAGTGGCATGACCGTCTAAGCAACTCTGCTATTTTCTCAGTCTCTCGTAGTTGCCTTCAGGTATAGCCTGTCAAGCAAATCTCTTTTGTGCTAAAATTAAATATCCCTATAACTCGAAAATTAAATATCTACTTTTGAAATGCTTTTATCAAAACATCCATGTTGAATTAGTCTGGATACCAAGCCACAGCGGTATATCAGGTAATGAGAGTGCAGACTTCTAAGCGAAGCAAGCCACTCATTCAGGGAGTCTTTCTTAATATAAAGTTTACTGTTACCCCTTGGCCATGGAGCATTTGACTTCAGACTGGAATGATCTATATCGGGAAATAGTTTTACTTTACTTTTCTCTCCAAAACCAGGTGTTGATGAAGCCTTGTTTTTTTAAAGGCTAAAAAATCGGTCACCTCTACAGTCTATCGCCTGCGTTTAGGCCACTCCTGTACTCCAGTGTTTTTTAACAAAATTACAGTCAGAGATTCGCCTCTATGTGAGCGTGTATTTGATGAAAGGATTTTCGAACATATCATTTTTAGCTGTAGAAACCGTACATACTCACTATATGATTCACTACCCCCTAATATTCCTCGTCCTTCTGATTTCCAATCCCTTTTGTCTTTGCTTCATACCCCCACTGTTGATATTCTATGTCATTTTATTAACCTTAATAATTTTAACTGTAGATTTGTGTGTCTTTATTCAATACTAACAATAATCTAACATAATTGTTGTGTCTTGTTCCAGGTAATGGGAAGATATAATGTTACCTGCTTACTAAATATTTTATTCTATCTGAATACTTTTAAGTTTTAAATATTTCTCATTGTACTCTCACAAAATACCTACTTATATGCAAAGTTATTGCCACAGACAAAAAAGGCGTTCTTAACGTCTACACTACAGACTGATACTGACTATTCCTCATGGAAAGCAATTTTAAAGAATAAGATTTAATTTGTTATTTTAACTGTATAATTATTTATACAGGTAATAGGTATTCAATTAATTTTACGTCATAAGCAATAAAATTGACTTTAATATTTGCCTAAACTAAAGTATTGTTTGCTTGTTATTATTTCTTACTTAACGTTATAATTTGTACGTTACTTTAAGAAGAAGAATCTTTTATATTTTATTTATGTATTGAAAAAAATATTAAGTAGGTATTCTATAAGTTGATACTATAGTTATAGTTAAAGATGGTACAAAACTGCTACATTAATTTTTTTTTTTAGAATAATTATAATATTTATGATTATTAAATTGTATTTTATTAACACCTCACTAACTAGTTACCAAATAATTACAAATATACCGAAATTCGACAAAATTTACTTTTAGTCTGCAAAAACTGATCTCACAACTTAATTGAAAGTGGCATAATCGATGGTTCAATAAAAAATATATGTCAAAGATTAGTACCGATACAGGCACATTCGATGGTTCAGTAAAAATGTACGTCGAGTAATAATATCGAAATTGGTACATAAGATAGTAGTCATGTGAGTTTTGTCATATAATACTATCGAAACTGGTACATTCGATGAATTTTTTTTTGTAGAAACAAGGTAAACTGTTGAATGTGCAATATTAAAGAAACTATTATAGTTATTAAAATTTATAGTAGGTAGTATAATAGACCCAAGCATTCCATGTATAAAACAATCGTTACATAAAATATTTTGCTTAAAGGTTTCTTAAAAATCGCAAATAAAACTTAAAACCGCTCTCCTGTAAAGTAGTGATTTTGCACTTTCGATAATCTTCCTAGCGGCCGTCGATTTTATCCTTGTTACCTCTCACAGCTACCACAATCGAGAATTCCGTCCAAGAAATGATTAGATGTCCCATAAAAATAAACCTACTCACGGAAAATTTGCTTGATAGTGATCAAGTGAAAACGATGTACGGGGAACCCGGACTAGGTGTTTAAATCACGCAAATACTTTTTATGTATTGTTTTTAAATCATTTTTATTTTAGTTTGATACCACCCCTTATCCATGGGGTGTCGGAGAAAGAATAGCAACACCCCATGAAACTGCGCGCGCCAACCCGCCTGCCAAGCGTGCCGAGTACACGCAACTACCTCCTGTTTGTTTGTTTGTGTTTTTACTTGAACACGTAAATCTTAGGAACTTAGGTACGATTTTTAAAAATATTTTGGTATTTGATAGCCCATTTAATGAGGAAGGCTATACAAGATATGCAATAAATGAATGATGATGCTTTATGGTATAAATAAATAAATAAACTTTTGACTTTCATGTTTCTATGAGAAATGCCCAACACCATAAAGCCCATACAATAAGTTAAAAAAATACCTCTTTCAGCACTGGTTCTTTCACGCACGATTTTTTAGGACTTCCGCGGCGTGCGTTGCGTAAAAGGGCTGAAGTCATCATAAAACGAAAATGTTCGTAAAAAAAACTACAAAGGCTAAACTATGTAAAATTTTACGGGACCAAATAGCAGCTATTCTCCGTTGAATAAAAAAAACAATAACGAAAATCGGATCATTAGTCTCAGCGTAATCGGTGTACACACATTAAAAAAGGCCGAATTGAGCCTCCTTTTTTGGAAGTCGGTTAAAAATTACTTTTACCATTCTATCTTACTAAATAATTCCTTGACCGTGTACGTTTTTTTATTTATTATCCATTTTAACTACCCTTTGTTTTGATGCAACTGTCGAAGTTTTTGTGAGTTTTCTTTAAATGTGCATTTTAGGCTTTTCTCGGTGACATGACAGATTTTCGCTAGAATTTATTATTTATTTTATTTATCGATTTGGAACACAAAATATTTATCCAAATAGTTAAGCTTATAAAGATACGGCATTTAAACCGTTTTATAAATTTTATTTTCCATTTGTAAACATTGTTGTTACCATGACAATCGTGATTAGAGACGGGCCAAGGATCGAGGAGGTTCAAACCCCGTGACCATTACGTAAATAGTTTAACACTTTTTTTTTCTTCTAATTTTTTGCGTATTTTTTTACATTTTCTTTCATAAGAACCTCTTCCTGACAATAACTAACAAACCAAAAAAATATTAGCGAAATCGGTCCAGCTATTGTCGCGTGCGATATGAGAAATTTTTAACGTCGTTTTTTACACCTTGGATATGGATGAATAGGGGGTTTAGCAAGAAATCTTACTTTTAAAAATATATAATATAGCCTATGTTTATTGCTGTATTTGTAATAGTGCAGTTTTCAAACGGTGAAAGATTTTTTCATATTGGTTCAGTGGTTTCGGAGCCTACTCAATACGAACAATAAAATGTTTCTTCTTTATAATATCAGTATAGATAGTATAGATACATGTATTTAGATAATGTTCCGAACACGTGGTTGTCAATTGTTCCTGCTAACCCCACAGATTATCGACTAGCGGCATCGCGCAGATGCGGCCGGACCATCAATCAAGAAGCAGCGCACGCGTTGCTTTTATTCATAATATTTATTATTTATCATTGGTTTATTTTAGTTCAATTTATTTCGGAAGATCTTACAAAATACAAGATAATATATTTATTATAAGAATAAGTCTAGAATTAATATTAGTTCATAGTTTTTTTCTATTGTTATCTTAATATGTAAGTTTCCATTTTGAAATAATGTATAAAAATTATTAAAAATATATTAAAATTTATCTGAATTAGACTTATTTTGAACCCCCGACGAAAAACGACGGGGTGTTATAATTTTGACGTGTCTGTGTAAATGTGTATAATGTGTCTGTCTGTGGCATCGTAGCTCCCATACGGATGATTCGATTTTAATGCGGTTTTATTTGTTTGAAAGGTATATCAGCCGAGAGTGTAGGGACTGAAATCGGTTCAGGTCTTTAAGGTAATCAGCTCGTTTGTTAGTTGTGATAGGAATGTTACACGGTAAGTAGGGGCTTTTTTTAACCGACTTCCAAAAAAAAAGGAGGAGGTTCTCAATTCGTCTGTATGTTTTTTTTTATGTTTGTTACCTCAGAACTTTCGCCTGCGTGAACCGATTTGGATGATTTTTTTTTATTTGTAAGGTGGTGCTTCCCGTTTGGTCCCATTGTCACCAAAGTGGTGACCTGATGATGGGATCCGTGAGGAATCGAGGGAACTCCTCAAAATTTATATGGAAACATATATCGATTTTGATTTTTTATTTATTTAGTTTATTAATATTTAAATATTTAATTTAAAAAATTGCATTGTCTTCAACGTGTAGCCACTAGCCAACTGCCGCGCCGGTGCGAGCGAACATTGAGGGGGTTTGGGGGGATTCCCCTGAAAAGCTTAGTAAAATAATTATTATAATAATGCACCTTATTACAAACTAGATGTTTCCCGCTACTACGTACGCTGAAAAATGAAATTTTGTTGCGTTAAAAAGTAGCCTTGTGTTAATCAAGCATATAAATCTACCACCATACAAAATTCATCAAAATCCGTTGAGTAGTTTTTGCGTGAAGAAGTAACAACACACTTGCAAACTTTATCCTTTATAATATTAATGTGATAAAAACAATAAAAAAAAACAAAAACCCAACTACGTAAATTATACATCCTTATGTACCCGGGCTATTATAAGGAATCTATTGACACCTGTTTCGTTACAATCTGATGAGTGGTATAGGCGCTACGGCATGGCACCCTGATTCAAGATGAGCTACGAACTTCGAAAACAAAATGTATGGGATCTGACATAACGTCGCTTTACCTTCTCAACCTCGTATATATAAAACTACAACTTTTCAGTAGAGTCGAAGAGTCAAAAAACTTAATGATTTTAGATTTTATTATGACATGGTTTTTGGATGTGTACTGTACGTAACTGAACCTTATTTAAAACAAAATCCATGTCATACTAAAATCGAAGATAATTAAGTCTTTTGACTCTACTGAAAAGTTTTAGTTTCATAGATACGAGGTTGTGAAAGTAAAGCGATGATAAGCTTCTTTGAGTGACAACGATTCGTATATCACTGATCTCAAATCCCATACATTTTGTTTTCGAACTTCGTAAGTGATATTAGCGATGGCATCTTGAATCAGGGCCTCGTTATACAATAGGTAAACATAAGTTTGAGCATGCATTACGTTAGTTATTACTATAGATTTAGGGTGTGGACTAAGTCTCGATTTTACCAACGCATGTTAAAATACCATGCCTTCTCATTCATTGATAGGAATTACAAGAGGAACAACAAGACATGTAACGTAAACACAATAAAAAGGTGTGCATGTCTTACAATAATAATAATAATAATAATACCTTACCCAAAAAGACTCTAGTTTTCTCTAATACTATTGAAAAAGGTCTGGAATCCTTACTAAACAGTCATGTAAAGGGTCAGGTAGTAAATTATTGCACGCCAAGATGTTCTTACATTGACATAATTAAAAACATAAAACACTGTGATACTGATTCACAAACCACAATTATAATATTTTTAGGTAATAGTTTAAAATTGACGAAACAAGAAATAATTGACTGTTTTGAAGTGCTGAAAAATGTACTTGCTCGAAAAATTATTTACTGTTCTTTACCATATTCTATTTCACTTTTTAAAGAGCAGAATAATAAAATATACAATTTAAATAACTTAATGAATTAATTGATATGGCGTCATAGTGATGTATTTACTTTTTTTGATACTAATAAGTTTATTAGTAATTTTTTATTGACACCAGATACTTCACATTTACATAAAAAACATTTAAGACATATCGCTACTTTGCTAGCGTTCAACATTCATAATATTAACGATGTTAAGATGATTATACCTACTATTTTTTTATTATTTTTTTTAATCTTTATTTAAAGGCATTACATCTTATAGATTAAGTCTGCCATACCTACTATTAATAACGCAAATTTTGTTACCAAAACTGATGTAAATAATGTTTAGAGTTTAAACTATTAAGTAAGACAAAAGAGAAGCAATATAATAATTGTTTAACAATAATACATCAGAATGTAAACCTTTTCTTTGGCAAAATACTAGAAATAGAACTTCTAATAGATAAATATGAAATAGATGTATTATGTGTTACAGAAACATGGCTTAAAGAAAATAAAATGCAATTTAATATTAATGGTTTTAAGATAGCCAGTGTGTATAATAGAGTAAGCGCGGAAGGTGGAGGATGCTTAATTTTAATTAAAAATGGTATTAAATTAAAACAACGTAATGATATTGTAAATTACTCCGTTAAGAGAAGATGTGAAGTAGCATATTATGCAGATATAGATACCTATTTGTTCTTGTGTGTATAGACCGCCAGCTTCTGACTTTAAACAATTTTTGACTATAATGGACGACATTTTATCTAGAATATATGTTAGTAAAAAAACAAATCGTTGTTTGTGGGGATTTTAATGTTGATATTCTTGTAGAATCGCCATACAAAAATAATATTTTATCTTTATTTAAATCTTTTAACCTGGAATACTTATTTAGAGAACCCACACGGATCACTCCTACATCTGCAACGTGTATTGATAACTTTATTACAAATTGTAACGTTATAAATAAAAATGTTATCAATGGTGTGCTATCTGACCATAAAGGACTAATTGTTAAATTTGAGAGAAAGGTGCAAAATAAACCTATAAAAGTTCAAGTTAGGCATATAACTGAGAATAGACTAAGGCTATTTAAAGGAAAGATAGACAGCATTTTACTAAATATTGTTATACCTGTATTTGACTCAGATATTTTGTTTAGTACTCTTTTGGACATTATTTTAAAATAATTCAACCTAATATTTACAAAACGCCAAATAACGATAGGTAAACCCGTTTGCAATGACTGGGCTACCAAAGGGCTAAGGAAAAGTAGGGACACACTTTATGAACTTTATAATAAAAAATCTTACTGTGAAGATGAATTTTTTGTTAATTACGTCAGACTATACTCTAAAATCTTAAAAAAATGCTCGATTCAAGCTAAGTCTAATAAAGTCCGTAGTAATATTTTAAATTCAAAAGACAAAATCAGAGCAACTTGGAAAATAATAAATACAGAAACTGGTAGAAATAAATATAATAATGATAGAATAACGTTAAAAATCAATGACGCTCTGGTTTCTGAGAAATTCGAAGTTGCTCAGTACTTTGAAAACTACTTTGCCAGTATACCACAAGATATTACCAAAGGACTCACACCATCTACTAATAAAGCTTGTCAGGATGTAAATCAAACCCTAATAATTATAGACCAATTTCAATTCTTCCATCTTTAAGTAAGGTTTTTGAGAAAATACTGCTTATTCAATTACTGGTACATTTTAATAAGTTTAAAATATTTCATGGTCGACAGTATGGATTTACCAAAGGAAGATCGACAACTTCCGCAGGGGCTAAATTAATAACAGTAATACTTGATGCTTGGGAAAGGTCACAAGATGTTATAGGAATATTTTGTGATCTTTCCAAAGCATTTGACTGTGTTGATCACGACATCCTTATATCAAAGCTTAAAATTTATGGAATTTGTGGTAATGCATTAGATCTCATTAAGTCGTATTTCTCTAACAGAATTCAAAGGGTATCAATCGGAGATGTAATGTCGTCTGGATCATTAGTCAAAATCGGAGTACCAAAAGGTTCAACCCTAGGCCCTTTCTTATTTCTTATATATAACGGAGTGCGGTATTTTGTGGGCGTCACTTTATAGGAAATAATAACACCAAACTGAACGTGTTTATATTATGAACAATCAAACCTATTGCTACAAGTACTTAATGCAAAGCAGACATTGAACGTAAGCGAATTTAGTCAACTTCATTTTTCTCAAGCCCCGCCATGAGCCATCCATCGCGCGCCACCCCCCTAGTCCTCCCTGTCATCGGTGACACACGTCTTCTCCTTCCTCTTTTGTAAGCGGCGACCGGCCTCTTGGCAAATATGACTAAACTTGCTAGGCTTTCTTTTTTTTTTTTTGCAAGCCTTACGTTTCAACTCCGACACGGCCATTCTGACTAGTCACACGTCCTCGTGTGCTGCTCCTGTAAAAGAAAAAAAACCAGCTGCAATATCACAAGCCTTTTGCTCGGCCTAACCTGACTCTACAATTTTAGGCCAATTTGCTAGTTTAATCTCTAATAGTAATCTCAACAGATACTTTAACTTCTTTAATGCACAACAATAAACTACGCAAAGTCTCAGGTAATGCCTATATGACCAGGGCTCTTTAGTCGAAATACGTTAGCCGCGTAACACGACGTGTTCTCCCCACGGCTAACACGTGTGCATCACTCATTGAATACACATCATGTGGTCTGTGTAGACCCCAACCTTCCAGCATCACACGCCCGCTGCGCTCCGCGTCCTACTTGAGTTGCCCCAAGAGATACCGACTTTTAATGGTTGCTGCTGCGAAATGATGCTTGGTAGGTCAAATATTGTCATCAGAATTTGACTTCTATGACACGGCTCCATCGCCGACATACGTCAACCGCTTAACACATTTGTGTTAACCGCGGCTACCCGTGTGCACATGCACAGCGTATGGTCTGTGAAGACCCCGACTCCGCCAGTATCACACTACAGTCAGTAGATAAACAATTACGCTCACCAAATAATTTTGGTTTCGAATGTGATACTTCAACGAAGTACAGACGACAGTCGTCTAGCCGCCGCGCCACCGCGCTGCGCTGCATCGCTCGCCGCGCTCCGTCGCGTCGTGTTGCGTCGTTAGCGTTGCTCGAAGCTCGATCCACTGTACACAAAATGAAACAGCACAAAAAATGTTCAGACTATCTAAAATTAAGTTCTTTTAGGGATTTATTTACTAAGACTTCGCTGTGCCTGTCTGTCTTTAATCAGGCTGTATCTCAAGAACAAATCTATCGCGGTTTAAATATCAGCAACAACAATGAGATTAAAATGTTAGATTTCACTATGCAGTGGAATTAATTTAATTTCCTTTCAATGATCTAACTGATTGAATGAAAATAAGCTATTACTTTAGAGTCACACAATAACAAGTGATCAGATTGCACTGTCCTCACTAAACTTGACAAAAATAAACATTTTTAGTTGTACTGTCGCGGGAATCGAACCCACAAAGTCGAGTACTAGGTTCTAAACCACTGGACCCCAGAGTAATTCATAATAATAATAATAGCTCCCTTCACCGATTTCGGTGTCGGTAGCAAATTTCATTCAAACCAGGACCGCTACGCAAGAGCTTTTTTATAGTGCCCAAGTGTGTGCGCAATACACACAAGCATTCTCTCTTCCTTTTACTTTCATAACCCAGCGGAACGGTAAGTTGACACGTCTGGCTAGAGAATAGGCACAGAACCGACCCTTTACATGCCCATCCAACGCATGGATCATCTTTCCTGTCAGACAATCAGGTGATCAGTCTGCATTGTCCTAACCAATCCTAAAAACAACCTTTTTTTTTTTGTTGTTTCAACGTGGGAATCGAACCCACGAATCCGGGTCGAGAGCTAAGCTCTGAACCACTAGACCACGGAGGCGATTCATTCGTCATTCATAATACCTGAAGACTCGCTAGTGCGTTTACAACCTTTTACAAAATCACCAAGTTGGTCGAAGCTAACTGAAGTCACTCAATGAACTTTCTAATCTTCCACCGCATCAGTGGACTGCCACGGCCTCTGAGACTCTTGGACCGTTGAGTGTGTGATGCCTTGTTCACCATTAGTTCCAGCTTACATACAGTAACTTCTGAAACATGAAATTAAAATGTGTTAATTCCATAAAACTCATATCACAAACAATATTATCCTGTTGGACGAATTTTAAACTATTCCATATCGCATAATGTTCTAAAAAGTAAAAGTCTGTTAAATCTGTAGGTAATATGTATTCCAAATTTACTTTAACAGATATTTTTATAGCCAGCTTAGGAATAAATAACAATGTACAAGACATTATTTAAAGATACTCTTTTTTTTTTTCTTTGTTTTAAACTCACCAATGAAAATTTCATTTAAGTATGTAGTTTCACACTACCTACTTATGTTAACCCTCAAGACCCCATGATCAATTTATTGATTTATTGACTACTCTTAATATTTGTTGTAACTAGTGATTTGTCAAGCCCTCAGCACTTGACTTTAAAATGGACTTCACGTAGAAACTAAGGGATAACACATTAATTGCATCCCAAGATTAATTATGACCAAAGCTTTGTTTATTTAACACACATGTCTTGTTGTATTTTGTTTCAACTATTGTAAAGGCTCCCGATGGGGCCATTCGATCGTGGCATGAATTTCTGCTTGGTTGTGTCCCGACAGAAGATAACTTGTAAAAGCTCTGCCTGTTAATCCTAATTAAGTTTTAAACTTTAATAAGTTGTAACTTTAAATAAATTTTTAATTCTTTTTGAATCGTCTTTCTCGCTCCTACAAACTTGTCTACCTACTTACTATCATGTAAACAATATTTACAAAGAACATGTCAATGTTATTGTATAAGCCTGTTTGTTTACAACTTGTGCTCACCTGCATAAGACCTTTACTTGTTGTGTAATAATAATTATTATCATTAAAATCAAACTTTGATTTCTTCTTTATTAACTGTGTTGATTTCACTCTATTAATAAGAATATAGCTAGTATAATAACAAGTTTTAAAACTCACATAATTTAAGTATCAAAATACTATAAGATCTTTTACTTTGAATCTCTTTTCTGTTACCAATACTGTGATTATAAAACCAGACTAATTCTGAACTTTACAATGAAATAAGTAATGATACTCATACTACCAGTTCACATCTTTGCGAAGCAAGTAGAATAGTCCATAAGATACACAATGCTCATCTGCGTTGGTTGGTTACCCAGCAAAGCTCATTCTATGCATCGGGCAAGCATGCAAGCTATGCAAGGCTATGCATCGTCCAGTCCAGCATTATCCCAATGTATTGTCCATCTACAAATAAAACAAAACAGCAATACAAACGAACACTAAACTTTAAAGTTTATTTAGATTTTTGGGCAAGCAATTTCATGGAAACTTTGAAATTGTATTTACTTTGAAGGCTTCCAAATTATAACGAGGAATAAAAAGATTGCTACCACCTGTTACCAAAGCCATCAAGCTTATAACCAAGACCTGTCGTTGACTAGCCACGTCAATCTTGTCATATTATCGTGGTTCTATTGTAAATCGTCACGTTCCCATTGTCAATCGTCACATTCTCATTGTAAATCGTCACATTCCCATTGTCAGCACCGCTGACCATCGTCAGCAGCGCTGTCATCCCATCAATCGTCTTTCTGCTATGCATTATATACCATGCTGCCTTTGGTAGTGGAGGCTCCGTAATATAATCTGTTCCGTCTCAACGTGATCTGAATATCCGCAAGGCCATAATATCCAATCCAACAATTTGTAGGTACCCTGTAACCATCTATCTTGATTTTGCGGGTATATCCCAATTTCTGATAACGGAGTGCGGTATTTTGTGGGCGTCACTTTATAGGAAATAATAACACCAAACTGAACGTGTTTATATTATGAACAATCAAACCTATTGCTACAAGTACTTAATGCAAAGCAGACATTGAACGTAAGCGAATTTAGTCAACTTCATTTTTCTCAAGCCCCGCCATGAGCCATCCATCGCGCGCCACCCCCCTAGTCCTCCCTGTCATCGGTGACACACGTCTTCTCCTTCCTCTTTTGTAAGCGGCGACCGGCCTCTTGGCAAATATGACTAAACTTGCTAGGCTTTCTTTTTTTTTTTTTGCAAGCCTTACGTTTCAACTCCGACATATATATAAATGACCTACCGTATATGATGGATAAATATGCTGAAGCAGTCCTATTCGCGGATGATAGCTCACTATTATTCAAAGTTAACCGTAGGAATAGTGAACTTGTACATGAGTGGTTTAATGCAAATAATCTAGTTTTAAACGCGAATAAAACTAAATGTATAAGATTCTCATAAATTTCCGAATTATTTAATACAAATAGATAATATTAAAATTAAGTAAGAAATCACAACTTTTTTGGGAATTAAACTGGATTCTCGTCTACAGTGGGGAAAGCATACTGAAAGTCTGTCAGATAAATTAAGCTCTGCTGCCTTTGCCGTTCGTAAAATTTGTCAACTCACTGATGTTGACACAGCCAGATTAGTTTATTACTCGTATTTTCATAGTGTAATGTCTTATGGACTGTTATTGTGGGGATCAGCCGCACACCTTGATTCCATATTTATTCTCCAGAAAAGGGCAGTGCGAGCAATATATAAAATGAAAACCTGTGAATCTCTTAGGGATTCTTTTAAGAAAGTAAAGATACTTACCCTTCCTTCGTTGTACATATACGAAGTGATTATGTACACTAGAAAAAACATAGACCTATTTGATAGAAAATTTTACATTCATGACCGTAACACTAGAAATAGGAATAAGCTTCAGGTACCAACTTATAGACTTAGCAAAACTAAAAAACATTTATGGGTAAAAACTGTGTCAAGTTTTATAATAAAATACCAACTATTGTATCTAATCTTAATGAGACTATGTTTAGGCAACAAGTAAAAGGAGTCCTAATATCAAAGGCTTACTACAAGATACAAGATTATATTGATGACAAGGATGTACGGGCTTAATCTGACTCTGCACTATGTTTCTGCACACTGGATGTAATGAATATTATATTATTATTTTTTTTTATTTTATTTATTTAAATGCACAAAACACATTACAATCACACAAATTATTGTCTATGCTAATTACAATGTTATGATCTGGATTGCAACATAACTTATGTGCACACTATATAAAAACATAATACTAATCAGAGATTAGCTCAACAATTAACGAAAGTAACAAATATACACTTAATTATACAAAAGGACGCGTTATTAATTATTAGGAAACTTGTGATATGCTATGGATCCTCCATATCACAAGTTTTTCAAAATTTTATTATATGATAAATAACTATGATCGAAAATGTCTAACGTTTTATTGATTTTTGCAAGATTATTATATTGACATTATATATAAGTAAATATATTATGTTAATTGGAATAATGCTATATTGACAATAATTAAAAGATATGTTATAATATACACATGTATACAGTATTTAGAAATTGACAACTAATAAAATTGTACCTTGTGACGTCAAAACCCTATTTTGAATAATAATTGAATTGAACGAAGAATAAACTTTAACATTGCTTGGTGAAACACGCACATTAAGATCTCGTAATTTTATATATATTATATATGATAGCTAATGTAATTCTATTATTAGACGCTTAGAGTGACGTGTTTGTTTTTCTACTAGTGTGAACTTGGAATTGGCATTTAGTTTTTTGATAAGTAATTTTATTGTGATGTTTCATAAGCTGTAACTTGTAAGTTATACTTATAGAATAAATAAAATAACTGTGACCGCGACTTCGTTCGCGTGGTTGTCGGAAACACTATGGCGATTATCTTTTGATTGCTCACGTTGGTTTTTGTTATTATGATTATTAATTAGGAACAATTCTTAAGGTACCATTCCACCAAAATAGTGTTCAGAACATTTGTTAGCCAACATTTTTTTCATAATTCCAGCTGTGCCAATTTGTATGTGTTCCAATTTGTTAATGTTGCGTTAGCGAGTCCACCGGAACAAACATCTGTTACGCACAATGTTTCCAACAGTTCAGAACACCGGTTGAATCGCACCTTATATACTATTTTTTGAGTGACTTAACCCGGTAATGCAGCGCACGCAACGAAAGTCCCCAAATATGAAGAATTTTCCCCGTTTTTGCAACATTTGTCACTGATGCTTCGTTCCTATTGGTCACAGCGTAATGTTATATAGCTTAAAGCCTTTCTCTATAACTGGACTATCCAACAAAAAAAGATTTTTATAAATCGGACCTGTAGTTCCAGAGATTCGCGCGTTTAAACAAACAAAGAAACAAACTCTTCCGCTTAATAATATTAGTATAGATACAATAGACTGCAACAACACTGTTCCGCTTCGCCGCAGCGGGGTGAAAATTGAGTTTTGTATTGCATTCTGTAAATCATCTATTTAACTTACGCTAACGTACTTTATAACTTATGTATACTTTGTGACTTACGGAACGGACGGTTCACATATACGATCACACACTTAGTTAACATTTGCGTTGGAAAAAGTTATTAAATATTAACAATGTATTTTTACAAAGTTTTAATAATTGTGAGTGTTTGCACAAATTAAGCTTAAATGGACGCGATGGTTTGTAACGATTGTCCTAAAAATGAAATAAGGGCCGAGGCAAGCACCTCCAACTGGGTGACAGGGTTGACGCAGTTCGATGCCAGCATGAAAGTATGGAGGGTATGGCGGTTCAACTTGCATCACAATCCAGCATCGTGCTATCGAAGTTTTCTAAGCTCGGCGCTATACGAGGTGTAAAATAAATAAGTGATAATAATTAGGATGTGGATGTGCCTAGTAAGAGTTTACTGTAAAAGTACCAGTATTAAAAGACTTACTTTTGACTTTCATGTTTCTATGAGAAATACCCCAACATCATAAATTTGCCCATACAATACCAATTTGCCAATTCAACAAAAATAACTGTTTAAGCGCTGGTACTTTCTCAGTAAACTCTATACACGGGACCCATAGCAGCCTAAAGTATTATCACTCATTAATTTTATAGCCTGTATAATATATTTTGTCACCGTCATCTGGTCGAATCTTGGTTGAATCTGCTTTTCGTTTATTTAATGACAATATTCAATTCAATGACTAGGCCGAACGTTGAACGTTAAACAACTTGACGAGTCGTCTTTTAGCCATTCCATTAAAAGACGTAATTTAATGTACGCGCTAGTTATTCAATCAAACAGGAGATTTAAGTAGATGGCTTCGACATATACAAACTCTGAAAACTAGTAGCGGGCTTCGGCCTGACCGAGCTTACCACCTCGCTCAGTCGGAGATCTCCCTCCGGAGCTTCCAATGTTTCCATTAATACTACTTACTCTCTTCTGATTCAATTAAATGATTAAATTCTACTTTATGAATGTGTAATCGTTTTTCTTTATTTCGCGATAACATCAGCGATTATTTTTTCCTCTTTTGTAAATGCGGCTGCGACGTGGGTTTTTCATTTTACCTACTTAATTTATGATGTCAAATATTTTAATAACTTATAATACCCACCATTATTTATTTTGCCCGCGAATGCGTGCGTGGAAGACGACACAAAATAACCGTCCATTTGCCGCGAAAAAATACTTTTTACTCATTGAGTAGGACAGGGTTATTATTCTTATTAATCAGAAAAAATATTCAATTAAAAGTGTTGTTTATGTTTCTCAGAAATAGAGTATTTCGACGGCCTTGCTCCGCACGCTGTTTCTAAAGTCAACGTAGAGATATTTAGAGCGTGTTTCACGAAGCAATGTTGAAGTTAATCCTTCGTTAAATATCATGAGGTTCCTATCGTAATTCCTATCAATGAATGGGAAGGCGTGGTATTTTAACAAGCCGTTAACACTAACATGCGTTGGTGAAATCGAGACTAAAGCAATGAAGCTGTAGGTTATAAATAAACAATAAAGTGAATAAACATTTAAATATATTTTAGTATTCAATTAAAAACATTTTTGAACTTAATAAAGTTACTAAGTTATTGTCTGTGGATTAGACTTATTGAGAACATAGGTATTAAAAACACATGTTTACGCAAAAGTATGAATTTTCTAGAAGTACTTCTACAAAAATTTAAATACTTTGACAAGAAGATTTTGACACGAAGGTTTGCATATTGGTGTGACATTTACTCACACATAATGGCTATAAATTGTAATATACAAGATGTAAAATAAATAACTGATAATTCTTTAGGATGTGTACGTGTCTCCTATGTAGAGTTTACTATGAAAATATGAGCGCTGGAAGACTCACTTTTGACTTTCATGTTTAAATAATTTAAAAAAGTACCTTTTTCATCGCTGGTACTTTAGTGTAGAGTAAACTCTATATACAGGACTCATAAACATCCTAAAGTATTATCACTCATTAATATTACAGCCTGTATAGTAGCATCATCAATGGATCAATGGCCGTTTAACAAGGAATTTGATCGTAACAAAATTACTCATAACGGGTGTGCGTTGTTTGCGCGTCAGTCACTCGTCCGCCATTAACCTCGATACTTCTATTACAAGTTTAATTTCATAAAACCGTTTTATAATATTAAATGCAATAATCATAAACTGAATACAAAAGGAACTGTCCCCAGTCACTGACGTATGGACGCTTCTCACGCCAGCGCCGTACCGCCCGTAATAGTTATTGAACACTAGCTGTGCCCGCGACTTCGTTCGCGTGGTTTGTGAGTAACTTATAACGTTTAAACATGAAAATGCAGCGCAAGCAACGAAAGTCCCCAAATGTTAATAATTTTTGCAGTTTTTGCAACATTTCTCACTGACGATTCGCTCCTATTGATATTGGTAATGTTATACAGCCTAAAGCCTTCCTCTATAAATGCATTATCCAACAAAAAAAAAATTCAAACCGGTCCAGTAGTTTCTGAGATTAGCACGTTTAAACAAACAAACTCTTCCGCTTTATAATATTAGTATAGATTAGTTTTAATTTACAAAGTAAACGCGCGTTTTGAAGGAATTAAAAAACATCATTAAAAAGGTAAATCATAGTTTGAAAGTTTGTATAGAAAATCACCCTGCACAGATTTCGATAAAAATTTTGAATCTTTTATACATTTCATTTATCGTCATCATATTATCATTATGCTAGTGCAGTTAAGGTCCATGCAAACTACTAATAACTTAATACTTTTACTGTATATATAAACTTGCTTAGCGTAGCTATAACTATCCGTATCTTATAGGATACGGATAGTTATTACTACTTATCCTTATCCTATACGGATAGTATATTATTATGATAGGATTACTAGGTAGATAGGTCCTACTCACACACTCTCTTGGCCGACTGATATAGACTTTGCTAGGCATCCGTTATATCATGGATGATGGTTATATTATGTCAATGTAACGTTGACATTACATTATTTTAAATCTAATGCATGGATAAGAAACAATCACTAGCTCAGGGTTTAAGGCTCCATTGCAAATCCTAAGAGCAAAAAATACAGTATTCAATAAATTGTGATGTAGAGACATTAAAAATATATTTTTTATTTTCAATATTTATACACGAATACACTCAATAAATTAAAAAAACTACTATTAAATTGACCCAGAAATATTTTCCTCATAAATCGAGGCTTCAGCGAAGACTTTAAATAATAATCTGTAGTTCCAACAGGTTGCCTAATTATACACAAAAATTGGCGAAAGCTATAAAATGTATCTAATATAATTGAACAAAATGACAATTAGAAAGCGTTGGAAATGTGTATATGTGAGGCCTACTGGTATAAAAACAAATATTATAATGAGGAAAGATTTTATTGTTTGTATGTATGGTTGTTTGCCTCGAATAGGCTCCTAAACTACTGGTACTTTGATGGAATTGGGCACAGATGTAGCCCACGGAGAGGAAACGGTAGTATCATTTTTTTAGCCTACCGCTAGTCCCTGGAAGGTTTAAACGGCTCATCAGAAACGAAGTAGGCACGGGTGAGCTAGCTAGTTAGTTTATATTTTTAATTAATGTACAGCTGGATTGCTTTATATCTCTGCAGTGCTTTGGAAACAGCGAGCGGTTTTATATATATATATATATATATCTACTTTGTGGACGGGAACACTTTTATTTCAATATTTGTTTAGATTAATATGGAATACTGACTAATTGATTATTCTATGTTCAACACATATATTAGCCTGTCCTACTCAACGTTGTAATAATGAGGGGGTTTAAAATCGGAGGGGGTTAAAGATCGAATGGACAAACCGTAATTTTTAAATGTTGGCAACTTTTGTTTACCCCAGTAGATATAGGGAGAGTTAAGAAAGGTTTATGTATATAATTTGTTTACCTATTTTCGGTAAATAACTAAACAAATTCAAGTTTTAAAAAAATAAACTTGATCACAAGTAAAAAGGTTTTAAATAAGCTTAACAAAGGGTCAGCTATTATAAAAATAATCTGAGCTTGAAGGCAACAATTTTCAAAAGCCTTACGTGGATATCGTTCGTTATTTGTCTATTTGATAAGTAAGTAATACGAGCCCGAAAATTAACATAAACTTTTATGTTTTATTAATTTCTCTTTTTTTATTGCTTGAGTTATTTTCACTTTCACGGTTTCGAATTAATCCTCTTTGTAATATCGTATATTTTCAAATAGTTAAATGAAATTTTATGCTTAACATTTTCTTAAAATGTAAAAAAACTTTTACGCTTTCTCCGATTTTACAAGTGCATCCTTCTCCGAAATGATAATTAATGCGTCACAATTTACGAATGATATAATTTGTCGGAGTGTATTCGGCGGCTCATAATTCGATGATACTTTCTCTGCGTAATAATACCGCTGACGCGAGTGAGAAGTGAGAAGACCTTTGGTTGTAATAAATAAATATGAATATCAAATGTTTTGCACACATAATATTATGCGTAGGTCACGCATTTTTTATATCAATTATCACCAAAGACACCTTAAAAATAACATATATAAATTAAAACTAATTTAAGGTAAATTATTATTATCTAAACGATAAACTAAACAAGTAATAAAAAAGGCTATCATATATAGTTCCGCCGATTTAGATATAGTTTTATACATATAGTAAAAAACTATATCTAAATCGGCGGCCGTTGGTAATGTACCCAAAAGACTGACTGGCAGTATTATATGGCAATATTAGTACCTCGCTGTATCGCTAAACTGATACGTTGGCCGAGGTAAGCGCCAGCCCTTGGGTCGTTTGTTTTTTTTTTATTACTCATGCGGGATAAGTAGCATCTTGGCGCCCGCTGTTGCGGTTGAAAATGGGCTGTTTGCCCATTTTGGAATTTGAGTGCGAAAAGTTTACTTGGCGCACGAATTTGCGTGCGCCAAGTAAACTTTTCGCAACAGCGAGCGCCAAGATACCACTTACTTACTTATCCCGCATTTGTAATAAAAAATAGTATGTGCAAATCGTGCGACGTTGTGAACTTGTCGCACTTGTTGCACAATATACTATTATATTACATTTTGTCATTCTAGAAATTTCAATTTTATTATTGACTTTTTATTATTCTTGCGACTAAATAACTATAAACTGTGAAAATGTATTTTTTTACAAGAAAAATACATTTCTAGAATGACAAAAGGTACTATAATCATATTCCAAAGTTTTAGTTGCACACGTATTTTTTGCGTTGTGTAATTTCAAAGTGTGTGCTAATAATAATAATAAATAAATAGACGTTCTGTGGCGTAGGTATAGGTACTATATTATGCTCATAATTGTATGTACATATTTTATTAACTTACTCTATTACTAGGTAGTATAATTATATGCTTTATTATTCTAATGACAAGTTACAACTTATAAAACAAAAGTATTATAAAGCAGGTAACGTGTAAAATATAATGTTACGAAATAAACCATTTTTTATTTCTCAAGGAAATCTTAAATCTTTTTAGGATAATAAATTTAATAATTAGCGAAAGCGGTTCACTTTAATATAACGAAAAGTAGTAATATACATACTAGGTAGTAGGTAATTAAAGTTTTCCTTTGAGTACTTTCCGCTCTGGATAAATATCAAACACTATATTGCTGTAACTGGTACACCGGATTTGTCAGAGACCAACATACCCTGCACAGCTGCACACGTTCGTTTCAGACCGGATTTATTTATTTTATTTAAACATCATGCACATTTTGTACATAGGCGGACTTAATGCCTCAAGGCATTTTTTACCAGTCAACTATTTATTTGGTGGATTACTTTGAAACTAGCCAGGATAAAGAAAATCGTTAGATCGTAACATTTGTACCGACCATATCAATCGACTGATAATCAAAATAAACAAACGTCAACTTATTAGGAAGTACGCGAATCTGAATCAAAATCGAATCAGTTTTGGAGATAAAGGCCCACGGTCAGACCGGGCATCGGACTGCGCTCCAAACCGCGACGGGATCCGTGCGGTTAAAGGCGGATCGATCAGACGTGCTAATTGCGATACAAAATAGTCGAAGGTTTAGCCCGCGTCTTATTCAGTTGAACAGTTATTTTCTTCAACTTCTAATATGATATTGCGCGCAGTTAAAACTGTGGAAAATATATGCTGTCCCCGCCTGATCGGACTGTCGACCTCACAATTCTTTTCGGAGCGCAGATTTGAACGGCGCCTGCGCCTGCGGCAGCTATATTTCCCGCGGTCACACGCTGTTGGCGCCGCCATATTGTTACTCACTGGATTTGTTTTAATTGAGTAACTAAATGTGGTATATTATATATGTACTAGCTGTTCCTGCGACTTCGTTCGCGTGTTTCTTGAGCGTCTTAAACCATAAATGCAGCGCACGCAACGAAAGTCGGGGAGACTTGCGTTGTTTTTGCAACATTTCTCACTGACGCTTCGCTCCTATTGGTCGCAGGGTAATGTTATATAGCCTAAAGCCTGCCTCTATAAATGGACTATCCAACAAAAAAATATTTTTTCAAATTGCACCAGTAGTTCCTGAGATTAGCGCGTTCAAACAAACAAACAAACTCTTTCGCTTTATAATATTAGTATAGATGTATAGAATTCTTTACACCAAATAATAATAAGTAATCCTTATTGACTCGTCTACTCCTGGTCAGCCCACGTCACTTTCACCCCGTGCTTGTCGACGAATACTCATTTGTATTTCCAGGCGTCGCGACTCGCGACATGACTTGCTTTTATAACGATATTGCATAAAAAAGAGTTTTAATAGCAAGTTTTGTAACAAAAACAATTAATGCTTAATAAATAAACATTTGCCACACGGTTATATTAGGTCTTAACCTATGAAATTTACATTTTGTATTAAAAAAAAAATTCATGTATTTTTTGTATTAATCGATGTAATTCTTAAACCTATGCAATCAATGCAGCTTTGCCAATGCAGTGGCAGTTTATTGATGCCCTTCTTAATCAGCTGGACGGCTGTCGATGAATTCTTCAAAGGCATTTTGAAGCCTTTCTTTGAAGCCTTTATACTGCCTTTCGGGTAATGAATATTTTCCCGTCAGGAAGTTATCCAAATTACGGAAAAAGTAGTAGGCGCAATGTCTGGTCAGTAGAGACTGAGAGCTTCCAATCTCAGTTCTTTCCACTTGGAGACCGTCTGCTGTGCAGTATGAGGTCGCGTGTTGTCGTGCAGTAACAGCGGAGACGAACGATTTACCAATTGTGGGTGGGAGATGTGTCAGCTTCTCCATCGTTGTGGTCAGTTCTTTACAGTAAACATCTGCATGCTTACCCCTTTTGGTAAGAAGCTGTGATGAATAACATCGGCGCTAGACCACCAAACAGTAACCATTACTCTTCTAGGAGTCAAATTCAAAATATTTTATTTCCAAATAAAACTTAACAAGCTATTTTCAGAAAGTCAACAAAAAGGCTACCACCGGTTCAACTCTAGCCCGCCGAGAAGAACGGGCGTAAGAAACTCGGACGTAAAGTAACGTAAACTCGGTAGTAATTTTTTTTATTTGCCTATTGTGCTCAACAGACAACAGGCGTCGAGACGTACCTTGTACAGTAGTACGTCTTGACGCGTACTTCGCCCTGGTGATCATACAGTTCGTGGGGTTTTTGTCAAGCTTTTTTACCTTGCCAATTTATTGTTTTGATGCTAATGTCGAAAACTGCTGCTAATTCAGTCGTAGATTATGTATCAGCTTCCACAATTGGCTTTATTTCGTCATTGTCGCGGTCGACCGAAGACTTTGCTTCGAACGATCGCGAGGTTAATTTTTCAGGTCGAAATTTCCAGAACGAAAGAGATCAAACCAATAACAGGTGGTGCGTTGGGTTGTAGTGTTAGCTAGAGCTTAGAAACGTCGTTGATGTTGCGCGCCGCTGGTGCCGCGTTGCTGCCACGTTGCATACTTATCTATACTATAAAGCGGAAGAGTTTGTTTGTTTAAACGCGCTAATCTCAGGAACTACTGGTCCGATTTGAAACATTATTTTTTTGTAGGATAGTCCATTTATAGTGGAAGGCTTTAGGCGATATAACATTACGCTGCGACCAATAGGAGCGAAGCGTCTGCGAGAAATGTTGCAAAAACGGGGAACGTTATTCACATTTGAGGACTTTCGTTGCGTGCGCTGCATAAACGGTTTAAGTCACTCAAGAACCACGCGAACGAAGTCGCGGGGACAGCTAGTATTCCATAATTACTAGAATGTTTAACGTATCCATGATGACGAAAAGATTTAATTGCACTGCATGCGCAAATATACGCGTCCTTAAATATAATCATTCATTTATTTTACACGTTCTATACAACTGCTCCAACATATTATTTATTATTAAACTATAATTACTGTACTTGAATGTACTCTACTCCCACAAAGTGGTTATTTAAAACTACTTTGATACAGTTTATATTATATAACGCTATGTAAATTGATGTAGGTATCTGTTTTTCCAGAGTTCAGTGTATCTACATATTATATGACATATAGAGCAATATTGAACCGATTTATTGCTTCTTAATCTTTATCTAAAATGTTATTAGTATACAAGGTGTAATACAAATAAGTGACAATACTTTAGTATGTGCATGTGTTTACTGTGTAGAGTTTACTGTTTCAGTGCTGGTACTTTCACAGTAAATTCTACACACAGGACCCATACACGCCCTAAAGTATTATTAAATTATTAATACGAGTCTAATATGTATTTTAATAATCTAATATGTTATTTAATTTGAAGTTGATTCTTTTGATCTCAAATGATTACGAAATAAAAGCAAATTAATAATTATTGATATATGATTCTTACGTAATTTACGTAACAGTACAAATAAATAAAAGAGAGTCTTAAAAATTACATTTTTATTTTCATTCACGCTGGATCCAGCTGAATTCAGGTCAATCTAGCAAGCGTCCAGGTGTATTGAAAACGCCGCTGGATGTCAATCCCTATTCGTTATAAAGGATAATAATATTTTTTTTATAAAAAATTTACAATTTATCAAATAAAATAAGAACATTTCCACACAGTACACATTAACGTTACATCGGCAGCCGTACTAGTATGTATAGGTAACTGTGTCACTGCCTGTGTTTTCAACCTATGGCACTAGAAGTAGTAATATCTATAAGTTACAAGTACACGGTGATCATTAAACAAATATACAAGTATAAGTATTCAATTAACATCAATTATTTCAGGAAAATGTAGGAAACAATAAATAGATTTTTTTAGGGTATACCATAATATTATAAATGTGTGTTTGTGAGGATGTTATGTATAAGATTAGAAGTGATCGTATATTGTAGATAATATCTATACAAGGTTATATATTAGTTTCCGACATTCCAAAACTTTTAGGCGCTTACAACATTTGTATTTAAATTAGAAGTCACTTGATGGCGACGTGGAAACATTTTCATAACATTATGGATCGTGTGACTGCCGGCAGGAGATGAAGGTCACATCTCCGCAGCAGCGTGCTCTAGGGTTGCCAAACGTACTTATTGTATGGGTATCGTACTATATTTAAGTCAATTGTCCTTACAATCTTCTATCTTATGCATAAAAATGAAATATTGTTTGTTAGTCTCGCTAAAACTCGAGAACGGAGTACCGGCCGACGGGTGTAGTCTACCGGAGGTTCCGGGTGACACTCCGGAATTAAGCGCGCTGCACGTCGCCGACAACACGTGTTAAAGTGTAGTTATTAATCTATACATATAATAAATCTGTAGAGGGGTCATGTCTGTACATTAAGAACATTTAAGTGAAAATTAAAAAAAGGGGGTCTATAAAAGCCACAGAACCTAAAAATAACATTTTTGAAAAAAATGTCTGTCTGTCTGTCTGTCTGTCTGTCTGTCCATATGGGAATGTTTGTCGTCGCATCACGCTAAAACCATTGTATGGAATGAAATGAAATTTGACAGGCAGGTAGCTTACGACTTGAAGAGCATTATTGGAAATTATTATCCCGAAAAACGAAAGGGTTCCCGTGGGATCTTCAAAAAATTGTAGCTACATATTTGACGGTATTTTACTCAACGTATTTAAATGAAACTTGGCACAAAGGTAGATTGTAACATGAAATAACCAACATAATATTTTTAACCGACTTACAAAAAAGGATGAGGTTTCTCAATTCGTAAATATATGTTTGTTTTTTTTGTTTCTTCGCGGATATCTTCATCGTTTCTGAAACGATTTTAATTTTTTTTTATGTTGTGTAGGGTATAATTTAAATTTGATTCCATTGTCACCAAATGGTGACCTGATGATGGGATCCGTGAGGAATCAAAGGAAATCCTTAAAATTTATGTGGAATAATATATTGATTTTGATTTTTTCTGAAGTAGTCTAAGCATATGTTACCAAACAGTTAGGTTTTGCACCATATCCTAGATCTATAATATCAAAAAATTTCGCGTTTCAGTAAACTATATATTAATTGAAAAATTTCGAGCTATATATATATATGTTGAAAAATTTCGCGACTTTTTCTCTTTCTACAATTTTTTTTTATCTAATCGTTTTTGTTTTTCATTTTCCGTCCTCAAATAATCGTCGTTTGATCATTCGAGAATTATCCCTACTCAGTCTATACCCATCACTAAAAATCTGAAAATTAAATAATTTTAAACAAAAAAAAACGACTTCAAAAGGTAAACTAAAAGGAACAATTAAATTTACTTAGCACAAAGTAATACTTATTTTCCAGTACACGTGAAAATAATTATTACTTTGTGCGAAGTAATTTATTATTATACTTAGGTTTTGCAAATACGATTAATAAAGTATAGGCGTAGGATTAGAAAAGTTATGTCAATATAAGTAAGATTTATGTTTTTCATGATATTTTTATTTATTTGTTTTTATTTATTTGTTTTTATGCTAGGTACGGCTTGGGTTTTTTCTTTCTTTTGGACTTTTTTATTTTGTCGTCTAAAGGAAGTTAGTACTTTAACCGTAAAGTCCCAAAGTAGGCTACATGTTTGTTAGCGTAGGTAATTAATAAATAAAAAACCGGGCAAATCCGAGTTGGAATTGCGCACCGAGAGTAGACTTTTAAAAAATTTGGCGCTTGGCGCCAGCAGCGCAGCGTCGGTGTGAAAACGATCATCGTCTGCAGTCGCTGCGGCGTAAAGTCCATACAAATCTCAGTACAGAGATCTTCGTCGCGTATATGAGCGTACTATGAAGTAGTCCCGTTCGCATAAAAGAGAAAAAAAATATTATACATACAGACGAATTGAGAACCTCCTCCTTTTTTTGAAGTCGGTTAATAATACACGGTCATTTTTCGAGCTGGTAGTAGGAATTTTTAGCATTTTCATAGAAAAAAATACCTCAAAACATTCACGACAAAAACGGCCATTATTTGACAGTTAACTATTATTAAATTTACTCCATCGGCCTACTTATTTTGCCTATGCACGTCTAATACCGTGTATAAAGAAGCAAGCAAACGACAGTGTTCATAAACTAAAAATGTATTTGAACTGCTGCCCTAAATCACTTTTCCACGCGTACGAAGTCGCGGGCACAGCTAGTTATAGAATATAATATGTATGTTAATATGTAAGGTATTTATAATATGGGCCTATCCAGCGTGAAATATAGGGTATTTATTTATTTATTATTATTTTAACCGATTCGGCTATTTTTAGTCTTGAAATCGTGGAAGTCCAGGGAAGATTTAAACGGTTTCTATGCTCAACGAAGTGGGCACGGGTCAACTAGTATCCCAGTATAAAAAGTCCTGCGCCACGTCTGTTCGCGATAAACTTTAAGACTATCTACTGATTATCGCGTTGTTTTCACCATTGGATAGAGTAGTTATTCAGAAAAGGTTTTGTAATTAATTGGATACGATAGATAGCGCCGTAGTCAGTGCGTCGCTCGAAGTAGATTCGATGTTTTCCAGGACAGCTAGTATAGAAACAAAAATAGGTACTTAATATAAAAAGTACTATATTTTCATAAGTGTGTGTGTACTGTGGAGTTTTTTTTTAATTAAATGTGTGCAATGCAACGTATCCACATCATGATACAGTCTAAAAAACGTCAATATCAATCTTATCAATATGATGAAAAATAAATGTATATTTCTCTATTTTTTCATATTTCCTTAACGCCAGTAGGAAGTATTGACCCCTATTACGTAGAAAGCTTAATTCATACCTTCTAGTCCGGGCTCGAAGCCCAGCGAAGCACAATTTTGTAATAGCAAATTCACTTTTATGCCCACTAAATAATGCACATACTTATTCTGACATTAATTAAAGACGCACATTACTCAGAAGGATTTTTTTTGTTTTACGTCAATTCAACTGTGCAGTGTAAGTTTTTAAAAAGGTAGAAAAATCCGAAAAGTTTGTGGACTTTTCGTCATTTGCGGTATGTCATTAACTAAACGTGGTTTGATATTAAATTCATCAAATGATGAGATATCCATTTCAATAAAATCGAGTTCTCGATACATCAGTTTTCGCAATTTCCTATAGCTTCGGATTTCGTTTACCATGACCATTTAAAAAATCCATTATATTGATCCTCAAAAGTTTAGGGATCAGAGAATTTAGGAAAAAGTTTGCAGGCGGTCAGTGACATTCGGGCCAAATAAGATGGCGATCAAACATCTTTATGAGCGTTCATTAAACCGCCGAGGTCAATACACTATTGTAATGAAAAGCCCAAAACTGACGATATAGCTATTATTATTGATGCAATTGATGTGTAACAAAGGGCCTGATTCATGATGCCATCGCTGTATCAATTGCGAAATTCGAAAACAAAATCTATGGGATTTGACGTAAGCAGCGCTAAGTGACATACCAATTCGCTTGTCATTTCGTGAAGCTAAATGTCAAACCCCGTACATTTTGTTTTCGAACTTCGTAAATGATACTATCAATGGCATATTGAATAAGGGTTCAGCTACATATTGATTTTATTTATTTATTTAATCAATAAAAAAATACATAAAAGAACTTACTCTACACAGTGTAACATAAACCATTACTGGTTTTTCCGCACACTGCTAAATGTTAGCCGTCGATTACAGGTAATTAACAAGTTTACGTTGCAAACGTCGTTTTTGTCGATAAAAAATAACTGTTGATTACAGGAAAACGAGGAATATCGAGAGAAATTAGAAATTTAATTTAGCAAAGTATAATACAGTACAACTATACAAGGTATAAAATAACTGAGTTGTAATACTTTAGAGTGTGTATGTGCCTCCTATGTAGAGTATACTGTGGAAGTACCAGCGCTGAAAGACTTACTATTTTATATGAGAAATGCCCCAACATCAAAAATTTTCCCATACAATAATTAAAACTCGATACATACGAGACCCATGCATACCGTAAAGTATTATCACTCATTAATATTATAGCCTGTAGAATATACATTTTTTATGGACCAGGAAACAAGCAGAGGGATCGCTAGATAATAAGTGATGACCGCCGCCCTGCCACACATCAAGGCCCAAAGGAGTCGCACTTGTAACTGCTCTGGTATTGCTCGCTGGAGTTCCTTACCAACATAATTATTATCTACTTTAATTTACGCCCTCTCCCTCCGTAGGGCTGCTGGAAGAAATTTCTTGTTAGAAATAAGCGGTACCTTTGTTTTAACGCTTTTGTTTCTATCCATTAATATTATAGTTCAAATTAATGTCGCCTTTCTTTGTAAAATGTATTGTTGTGAATTTCCTTGTGCGCAATAAATGTTAAATATGTAAATATAAAAAATTATCTCTCTATTGGGTCTTCGGTAACCTCACCCAGTGGAACACAACAACACAACTTGAGGTGTTCCACCGTCTACGCCGGGTTTTTGTAAGAGTCATCTGGTCATTCGTGCTCAAGCGTGAGCCGCGACTAGGGATGAACTTTGATCTGCAAAAATGTTTAATGTAGTAGGCACATTAAACATTTTTGCAGATAGTTTAGCCAAACTTGTTTATGTAGTGATCCATGTAGGTCTCTGTTTACAAACGACAAACGACCAGTTAGGTGCCCACGCGCGCCATAAATTCGTAATAGACCAGGTGCTCTATAATAAATTACTTTAAACTTGTGTCGTTAAAATGTATCGGCGTACACTTTTTAATATTTTATAACTTTCATTACAAAAGTTCGTATTGAGTTGTACTTCATGAAAAATTTTAGTTTAAGTATAAGTATATGCCCATACATAATAATATGGGCATATGCAGCATGAAATAAAGGTTATTTTTTACTTGCATCATTCTGTGTGGAAAATATAACGGGTGTAAAAGGAAAGGTCACTATTACTTTGGGATATTATTATACCACCTTTACTCATTTTGGAAATGTATTCTCATTCTAGGAATGTATTTTTTTTTATGAAAATAAAAAAAAATTTGCTATTTTGTAATTTTTGCGACAAAAATATAAGAAATGGTAAAAAGTAAAAAAATAATAATTTTATAGTTTTAAAATGAGGAAAGATAGTATAATCGTATCTGAAAGTTATAGTGACTGTTATTTTTAAACACTGTAGTTCGTATTTTAAAAAGTGCGTGACGCACTGCGACTCTTTATAGGCAGACCTTAAAATCTAAATCATTTCAATTTTCCTTATTATTTACCTCAAATGGTCAACAAAAAGTAGGCAGTCATAATTTATTCGACTGTGGATTGTGTGGGTATTATTATCGATTTTTGTAAGGTTTAATAATTTTGAGATTCCATTTTGAAAGTGGTTTTATGTAAACGCTATAATTAGAATCATAGATTACAACAATAATAATAATAAAACTCTTAACATCCTTATTTTTATTCAAACAAATAAAACACAGAAATTACTAAATATAAAATAACTAGCTACTTTTACAAGCAAAAAATTTAAATTATTATAAAATATCTTTATAAACCACAAAATCACAAGTACAAAGTAAGCTCAAAGAGTTTCCTCCCTCTTTCTCGCCCTGTAGTCTCGGGTGGCCTCTACTAGTTTATTTTTTAATTTCCTCAAATAATTTATGCGCACCCGGACCCATGGGCCTGGGGGTTTGGAGTTTTTGGACCCCCAATGGTTCAAATATGAGATCCCCACTAAGGTTCTCATATTTGCGCCGCTTAAGGTTCTCCGCCTGGTTTGTGAATCTTGTTATTAATCACACAAACGATAATTGTACCGCACCACAATCCACGTGGGGCAGTAGGTCAGCGTCAACCGACTTTAAAAAGTGAGTATAATATTTATTCGAAGGTCAGCAGTTCAGGCGCGTGTCCCCGGTCCCACGGCAGGCGAGTGAAACTCACTTTCTCGTATTTAATATATTTTACTCAACAATAAACAAATTAGAAGGAATTTGTCGCGCAGGTATTACGCAGTACATTTTTAGAATACCCGAATAAGCTTATCGGCCGGTCGGATCGCAGTTGAAAATGAAAGTATTTTCAGAAAGACAAATCTCACTTTTAATCTCCATCATAAATTGCCGAAAACATACCTGATAATAACTGACAAATAGAGAACAAAACGTAAAGTTATTAAAATGGTTTTCTGGTTGAGTTTACTCTCGTAGGCGAAATGGCTTTGTCTATCTATCGATAAGTCTATATACGGAACTCTGCGGGCTTACTCCCGACACAATCGAGAACCGAATCCGTCCGATATCAGTGGTTTTTCGTACTTTATTTGGTGAATTATTTTGAAACTAACCAGGATAAAGAAAATTGTTAGATCGTAACTTTTTGTACTCCCGACCATATCAATCGACTGAGAATCAAAATAAAGAAATGTCAATTTATTAGGAAGTACGCGGCATGATCGTATCTGAATCAAAATCAAATCAGTTTGGAGAGTAAGGCCCCTGAATGTGAAAACAAGCAATTTCCAACCTACTAAAAAAACAAGTTTCTTTATTTGCGAATTGAAATAATATATGAATATGATCGACACAAAAGGAAATAAATATTATAAAGCGTTATATTTTGTTAAATTTATCTAAACGTAAATAATAATAATATGGCTTCGTATAACGCCACGTTGTATGGCGGGAAAGGAAAATAGCGACGACCGGAGCGTGTTGAAATCATATAAAGAATCGTTTTAAAAAGTTTTGCGACACATTTTGGAAAATTTAAAACAATTGTACCAATTTCACCAACACATTAATTAATGTCAATCCTTTATTAAATATCATGTTATCCCTCTCGTATTTCCTTTCAATGAATGAGAAGGAATGTTATCTTAACAAAGCCGTTAACACTAACAAGCGGCGATGAAATCGGGCCTTACTCTTGCATTATTATAAAAAACTGAAATAACGTTAAAACGTTATAGGCTCTATTAAAACCATAATATCAATTGATAAAACGATATTCATCTGGTAAATATAATGAAGATTATATAATATTTTGTGAGACTTTTCAATAAGACCAGTATTGATCAAAAAGGTTAAAGTACTTGAATTTTCAGTTTATCAAGCGGTACCTTTTAATAGGTAAATTCAGGTCAAGCTGTTTCAGTTAGTGCTGGCTCGCTAGGGCACTTCAAGACGTGAGTAAACCGGCAGTAGCGAGCCGGGAGTCCCACATACCCCTCGGAGACCCTCCCTGGCGGATGCGTAACCCATTTCCCTTGCGAAATAAAAAAAGGGCACTGCGAGTTTACAAGTTTACGAGTATAAAATATAAATACCCATTTTGTATTTCTCTAGCCCTTGGTGCCTCTTATTAGTAAGTATTCGAGCAGAATGAAGTTATATCATGATCACACGTCACACTGCTATGGTCAGTAGGACGAATCTACTACTTCAATAAAAAAATAACATGTCGATATAGTCTCGAACTCAGCTAACATCAAAAGGCTTACTCATATACGTCATACGAGCGACAAGCGTGTAGAATAACGAGTTTGGGTCAGTTTGTGATAGCATGACAGTCCATTTATAATTCATTGAAAGTTAAGTTCAACACGAGATTTGGGCTTCTGCAGTCACCATGACGTTGATGTATTCACACATTTCACGCCGAGAATAGGGTTGCCTCCGTCCTGGTTTCCCCGGATTTGTCCTAGTGTAGCGAGCGTCAAACGAGCGTTGTATTTGTAATTCTAGGCTTCAAACGCTCCCGCCCGCACCCCACGATCAACCGACGAACAGAATCCCATTGACGTGTCCGGGTTCCGGCTGAAGCCGAGGTTTTCACGCGTCTTGTCCCGGTTGCCGAATTTTACTGATGGCAACCCTAGTCGAAAAGGAAAATGCCTCGGAACCAGCCGAGCCGTAATTTGTAGGTGATAAGTTCAAAGCGACTTATCAAACTAATGCGCATTATGCGCATCTGAATTATTGATATAATAAAAAACTCGACAAGATTTTTCTTTTGTATATTAATATGTGATTTGGGAGTAAGTATAGACTGTAAAATGCGCCTGGGACCTCAATGTCTTTCGGCAATCGATTGTCATGTCAATGTCTGTCATTTCCATAGAAGTTTGCCGTGGGAATAAGGAACATAGTTCTACCGTAGTGACCGAGACCTTGACGTGCCCTACGTCCGAACTGTTGCGGTAGGACCGCGGACGAGTTACGTTTAGTGAATTAATTCGATTCGTAAGGACTGGATTACCGAGCAAACGGCATAATCATTGCCAAAATGTGCAGGTGCTGTGATAGTATCTACACTGAACAGGGTCACGACCATTAAGCACACACGGCGGGCGATGTGTCGGAGTTCGAAAGAAAGTGGTATGTATGTATAAGGCTCCTTTCTCGAGCGCGGCTCAGTCGCTCCGTGGGCGCGCGCGCGGTTACATTTCTCCAACATGGCGCCCAAACTCCTCCTTCTCCTCGTGCTGTACGGCAGCAGCGTGCAGTGCGCCTCGGTCTGGGAGACCTCGTACGCCTACGTGGTCAACGTGGGCAAGACGATCGCACCGAGCCTGCTGTCCATGGTGCAGCAGTGCCTGAGCGAGGAGCAGCCCTGGGCCTGCGCCCGGGAGCGTGCGGGCGGCCTGCTGGAGGCCTGGTCCACGAGTGTGGAAGCCCAGCGCCGAGCGTGGCAAGGTAATACCAAGTTTTACTATAAACATTAGCATCAACACGAAGGACTTATAATAGCCATTTTTTAAATATAAACTAAAACGCGGCTTGATAAATTATATACTATGTTACCCTGGATATTATTACTAATCTATTAGCACTTCTTTCATTACAATCGGATAAGTAGTTTAGGCGCTAAGATCGAACAAACATACATATACATAGACCGCCAAAATCATTGCCATTTTATTTTGCTTCACCACCGTCGCACTTTCTTTACTTTTTACATTTTGCACTTATTGAACTCGGATATTTAACGGACATACAATTTAGATGTGTAACATTTGAGTTCCGGGTAATTTTTACTTTGAAATTGAATATCTCTAGATAAAAGTAGATGGATAAAAAGATAATAAATATATTCCGCGGCTCGCGTGCCGCGAGTAATCTTCTCTGTTCACATTAGTTCAAGTGTTGGTCCGCGCAAGTGGCACAGGATATACACCTACAATTATTACTTTTACAATTTCTTCTACAAAATAACAGGAATCATAATATCTAATGGCTAATCACTTAAACTTTAAGCAGTTACATAATAATAGACAATAATAGTTTGATACTTTGTGCTAAGCTTGGAGGATTTAAAGACGCTGCAAAGAATTTGTTATTATTGGTACTACAAATTAATATTTGTAGCTAGACTTATATCATCTTTGTCTAATCTATTATTAAGTACCACTTCTGTCGAAAAAAATCTCGATCAGAAGATAAAATATCGCTCACGGTTCGTGACCTACATACTGTGTATAAACACCAAGTGTTTGTTCGTTTGCATCAAATATACTACGAAGTTTCATTTCGAAGATTTTTGATACCTGAGACATAGAGTAGAGAAATATTAACGGGGTAGGACATATATGTTACTTTTTAGTGGGCCTGGGTTAGGATGGTTTTTACTATTATATTATGGGGTTTAATGCCAGTGATACAGCAACACTCCATATAATAAAAAATAAAAACAAAAAACGTTTTATTTCCAAATGAAACTTAACAAGCTATTTTTGGAAAGTCAACAAGAAAAACAAGCTGCCACCGGTTCAACCCGCCGAGAAAAACCGGCGTAAGAAACTCGAATACATACTAGAGATATAAGTTAGACATTATACATCTAACTTACACAATAAACCGCCTTAGATTTTAAAGTGACATTTGTCAAATAAATGTTGACATTGACAATAGCAACAGTATCGGCATAATGTAAGGTTTCTGCTAGTTTTCCTGCACGACGTCGCGGGTACATTTCAATAATTACGATTGAATCGGTCAGCGGTTGATGAATGCGGCTCGGCGGGTTCCACACTCGGATAGATTTCTACGGTCCACATATCGAACCAGTCGCTCGGCGCAGGCGCTCTCCGTAGCGAGCTCATGCTGAGTACTGCATGACGACCTGGGGCCTCACTCTCCAAACTGATTTGATTTTGATTCAGATACGATCATGTCGCGTACTTCCTAATAAATTGACATTTTTTTCGAGATTCTCAATCGATTGATATGGTCGGGAGTACAAAAAGTTACGATCTAACAATTTTCTTATTCCTGATTAGTTTCAAAGTAATTCACCAAATAAAGTACGAAAGCCCACTGATATCAAACGGATTCGGTTCTCGATTGTGTCGGGAGTGAGCCCGCTGGTGTACGTGTCGCAGTCATCTAGTTGAATCCGCTATTTAATTGAATGACTAGCGCATTCATTTAATCCTATTTTTACCAACAAATTTTAGAATCCGAGACTAAGACAGCCATTTAATATTTTAGTTTTAAACTTCGAAATTTCCGAATGAGTACTACAACGCACATTAAAGTAAATTAATCAAAAAATATATCAACACATTGCTATCTGTACGAGCTGTTTGACGCCATGAAGTTTCCGCGCTAGTCATTCAATTAACTAAGCAGATTCAACAAGATGACTGCGACATATGCTTGTTCACACTAAACGTAGTGGACGGTCATTGCGCTCACCGCTCATGTACCGAACCCATGAGGACTATATTGATTGAGTATTTATTTTTAATAAACTCTGAAAGAATTGCTGTTCATTAGTCTCGCTATATCTCGAGAACGGCTGAATCGATTCTGCTATTTTTGGTCTTGAAATATTCGTGAAAGTCTAGGAAAGATTTAAACGGTTTGTATGCTCAATGAAGTGGGCACGAGTCAACTAGTTATCATATAGATGTTTCCAAAACTGCAGGGCCGTTTTCTGTGGCATCAAGGAGAACCAAATCAAAACATTAAATTTAAAGGTCCCTTCACGATCATTTGTTCGTTCGTATAATAATATAATAATATTTATGAACGCTTCACACCACGTCAGTCTCGACCCGTGCTAAGTATCCGAAGAACTTGTGTTACGGGACCAGACAACGGAAACATATTAAATACTTTTATACTATACATATATATTTAAGATTTTTATTACGTTATACACATTTATAATAATCATCCATGACCCAGTAACACAGAAAACTTTTTTTGTTCCTTCGGCGGGATTCGAACCCGCGACCTCTCGACCACTGAACTTGTCATCAAAAAATAATCCCCTTTTTACTCTTTTTTTCCATACTAACACCCGCAAAAACACATTTTTCATTAGATCATTAAACCTTTTTAATGATTTGAGTAACTTTCACGATCTTGATCTATTTAATTCCTCGGTTAACGAAACTAAAAAGATTATCTCTAAGCAATGGTTTGAGGCTGTTTCTCGACTGTTAGTTTTTTATACTCTATTACTATTTATATCGATATTTTCATTATGTCTATAATATTATATATTCTATGTCGACGAACATAATATATCAATATATTTTGTCTTCTTAGATTAGAAAACAATTTGTCATTGTTTAGTGTGAAAACGTGTGAATAGTGTAAAGATTTTATATAGTCTTTAAGCAGTTTATATATACCTATATACTGTATGTTTTCCAATCAAATAAATATAAAACAAAAGAACTTGATGCCCTCGTGTTCACGATAACTGTACTACTACCTTTGATACAATAATTACAGTTACAGTACTGAACACGGGAGTTTTTTTTTAGGGTTACGAGCTGGTTAGGTTATTGTATTGTAAGGTAATATTGAGGATAGAAACGCATCATAGTACGTAATTAACATCTTAATAGTCCCCCAAAAAAGGCGGACTCAGTAGCGTAAATTTCTTGACTAATTAATTTCAAGCATTATTATGATTAATTAATATGAATTGAAATAAAGAAAACTCGAACTCGATTCAAATAACGTCAAAACGGCAAAGATTCATACTAACTTTGCACCCTCGTCCTACGGGTTAGAGGTTGAAATGTCGCAAAATCCCATCTTAGAGAGCACCTACGTCTTACAAGGCCCCCCAATGCAAAATTTGAGGCCCGTAAGACTTGTGGGTTCTGAGATTTCGTGATGAGTCAGTGACCTTTCGCTTTTATATTTACAGGCTATAATATTAATGAGTGATAACACTTTAGGGTGTGTATCATCATGGGTCCCGTATATAGAGTTTACTGTGAAAGTACCAGTGCTCAAAGAGGTGATTTTTTTTTATTATTGTATGGGAAAATTTATGATGTTGGGGCATTTCTCATACAACCATGAAAGTCAAAAGTAAGTCTTTCAGCGCTGGTACTTTCACAGTTTACTCTACATATGAGCTACATGCACGCCCTAAAGTATTATCACTCATTAATATTGACCTGTAAATATAAAAGCGAAAGGTCACTGACTCATCACGAAATCTCAGAAACCACAAGTCTTACTCACTTATTTATTTTACACCATGTATAGATAATATTTGGCGCCATGGTATTATTAGATGCGTTATTTATTTGTTGCAACTTTTGTAAGTCCTTAAACGTTATGATTAAGACAAACTGAAATGCTTGAAACTTTCGTTTTTGCATGACGTATCATGTACTAATAAGGTTCGCTCGTAAAAGAGTTCAACGCATTCGCCGCTCACGTGGTCACGTGGTCACGTGGTCACGTGGTCTCCAATACTAATCGCACCAATGTTACAATTAGAAAGTCGAGGTTCACCCATAACTCATATTTAAATTTGTAGTTTCAAGTTTTTAAGGCTTTCTTTACTCTATAATAATATTTTATGACAGTTGTTTATGGAATCCGAAGATGGAAGATATTTTTGTTAGATTATTATTATTATGAAACGTATATTAGTTATGTAAAATAAAAAAATATATATTTTACTATTATAGTCTGAGCTATATCCGCCAACAAACTGCTATAAAATGGCAGTCTTAGATATATAACAAAGTTGATAATAAAGTTATATGTCATAGTTTATTTGTTTCTGAATGAACCTTTTTCATTTATTTCATGAGTGAACCGGTGGCGTGGGGTCCTGCCATCGGTTTCACTTCCCCCTTACCGGTTGAAGTCTCTCACCCCCACCCGATCTCCAGGCGCGGGCGTCCCGGGCGTCTAAAACAAAACTAACCTTCCCCGCTGTTACCGAAAACTTTATTTCACGTACAGATTAGAATATTGAGACAAAATTACAATGAATATTATTATTCTTGTTGCATGTCTTATGGAGAACCGAAACTTACTTCTTAGTTCAACGCGTATTATCTGGGAACTAATCTTGACGACGTCTGTGGCTCAATGGTAAAAGAGACTCAAGTGATCTCGAGTTCGAATCCCGCCGAGCGAACAAAAAAGTTTACAACTTTCCTGGGTAACTCGTAATATAATAAATTTCTCAGATGTACCTGCAACACAAGTTGTTTGAAAAGTTATAAAGTACATAATGTTATAAAGGCGGAATGTGTGTGTACGTTTGCTACAAAAAAAATATATGGAGTTAGCTGATAACGCAGATTTTTTCATCTTGCGCGTACGAAATAGTTATTATATTAAAGAAATAATTAGAAAGTGAATTACAGACAAACTCATAAACACTAAGGAGTCTAGTTGTCCTCGAGGAATGTAGAGGCGGAAGTCCCGCCGTGTCGCGCCACATGCCGCATCCGGCGCGGCGCGCAGGAGAAATCTCCGTTGCGGCCGCGCGCGCGACGCGACGAGGCGCTTGTTTTTGTGTTAGCAGCGTTCATGATTAACGCCCGTATTAATAAAGAAGTCTCAAACCCAACCTCACTTGAGAAATTGGATAAGATTGTATATAGTATTGGACAAACCTCGGTGGTTTTAATGCTGTTTTAAGTTAAGTTGTATCTATTTATTACAACGTTATGTTTCACTTTTAAAAGTGAACAACTTTATTAGTGTTACATAGTACTTTATTTTCTTTTCTTGATAAACCGTAATATTCACAATATATATTACAGAAAAGTGAAAACTATTAAAATAAGTATAATCTATATTTTTATAGTATTCATTTTTATGTTTTGAAAAAGAAAAAAATGAAAGTATGGTTCACTTTTAAAAGTGAAACGAAACGGTTTTTTTTAATCTGTCAAATAGGTTCTCAAGTGATGTTGGGTTTGAGACTTCTTTATTAATACGGGCGTAGGAGTTCCTTATCCGAACGGTAGGACTATTACTAAGCTTCTACCCGTCTGTCTGTCACCGGATTTTGATGAAATTAGTTTATGTTTTGAATTAACTCTAATAAGTCTGTTGTCCCCAAATACGTAGGGATACTGGAAATACGCGGAGCCGCAGGCAAAAACCACACTACAATGTTCAAGTTAACGTGACGTTCTCTTCGCGGTGAGTGTCGGTGACAAACAGACGGGGTCAGGTCAATGAAATGTGATACGGCGCGGCGCTGCGGGAACTCGGTATACAAGCGTGCTCAGTGCGAGTTCGCGTCACTGCTCGCCGTAATTAAATAAGTAATCAAATCTTTTTATCCATCTTATATATGTTACCGGCCAAACCCGAATTAAGGACAAACTAGTTTTGCCTAGGCTCAACTAGTTCTTCCTATACGCGATAGGATCAACCAGTATATCCTAGTCCAAACTAATTTGTCCTAAGCCCGATAGGATAAACCATTTTAGACTAGGCCAAACTAGTTTATACTGATATAGATACGCACACTCTAGGATAAACTGGTATGGCCTAGTCTAAACATTAAAGTATATCAAGAAAGTCAAAATAAATAGATAAACTGAATAAAATACTCCGTAATTGGAAAAATAATCATTTTTATAAAATTTCACTATTATGATTCGTCGTTAAGTAATACCGACCAATCCTCATGTTTATGAGGATCGGTCGGATTTCCGAAATCGTTACATTACACAGCTGACAGGAGTAACAATAGTGACATACAATTGGCTGTGTTTTATTGTACAAGTGAAGAGTAACTTAATCTTTAGCCAAATGAATAATAACAGCTCACCACACCGATATCGACGGACGGACGACATCGATAAAATAAAGTATGAGCTTTGACATAAGGTTCGCTAAATGATCAGAAAAATGGTATGTAACTTAGCGAAGCTTATGTAAAATCTAGGGATGTGACATGAACTAAAAATCCGATTTCTGGAAATAAATTTTTTATAAAAAACAATCGATTTTTTCATAACCCATAGAATATTTTTTCATAAGTACTTTGTTTTGAAATAGCAAAAATGTTGCAAAGTTATTTTTCATTATATTATTCGGTGAGAATGAAACAAAATTGATACAAAAGGTTTGCATAATAATAGAATTAACATCAACAGAATCAAAGTAGAACAATATGGATAATATTCAACGATAATTTTAAATTATTTTTTACAACCATAGTCAAATCCCATACATTTCGTTTTCGTACTTCGTAAGTGATAATACCGATGTCGCGCCGAGATGGCGTCGCAGGCTGCACCATAGACAATACCTAGAGAGGCTGTATTAATGGGGGAAACTATGCGGTTGTCATGGTAACGGTACGGGCGCGGCCGGGTGGCGGGCGCTTAGTTATCTGATGCCTGATCTTAATCAACTAGTACTGGAGAAAGCGTCGACACTGCCGGCGTGAACAATATTTGCAGATTAATACTCGTATGATGTATACATCCTGTTATATGTCTGGCAAAACGGATCGATAGGTTTGTATGCAATTTAGCACACAGATAACTTTTAAACCAAGTTTTAAATACGCAGATGTATATACATAGATAGATATACTAACGTAACCTATACGTTCGGTTGCCGCTGATATTTTCCTTCTTTATTTCTTTAAGAACAAAAGAGGCACAATATAAAATACATTTTTGTGAAGATAAAGAATGCAAACAATCACAGCAAAATTAACATCAATTAGTTTATTTTTACTTATATCCTCAGCGTTTTAATCAACCTGGTTAAAAAGGTGCGGGCTTGTATTTGTTTTATACAAATAATAAAAACATCGATTAGGTTAAACGCAATAACGTCATTATATTATGGTCAAATTGGGTTATTGAATGCATATTAAATTAGTTTACTTTTGGACTCATTACGAAGAAAAACAAAAATATAAGCAAAATCTAGAATAAGAATTAGGATAAGTTTTCTAACGTTTAAATTTTTAAATATAATCCATAAATCCATCTCTTTCTCGCAAAACAATATTTGTACGCACATTACGCAGGTACGTGTAATGTCAATGTACGGTTAACAAAGTGACGTCACAATATGTTGTTTCCTTCTCGTTCAAATATTATATTATTATCTGCATCATATTTTAATGGTACCTCCTTAAATAATATTATTGTTACATTGTTTGTTTACCAGGGAGCTATAATAACATCAATTAAAAAAATATTCCAAAGTCTAATTATTGTATATGGACAATTGGACAGCAGTTGAATTGGTCGTTTATATTTTGGGTTCATCTCCCTCATCACAATGACAGAGGGTCCCACGATGTTGTGGCGATGGTGAGGCACAACAATATTTTTCAATTCAATAAATTCATGATTTGTGTTTGTTTTCAACTCGAGGGATATAAATAAAATGGCAGTCAGCGTGATTCATTTATTTGAGATATTTTTAACTGCACAGTTTTGGGGTTCTACTTTTTTTGCCAAACGAGGAGAACTAAACTTGATTATCTGGCTTTCTACTGGTTTCACAAATAACGGCTCCCCTCACCGATTTCATTGAAACCAGGCCAGCTACGCAGGAGTTATTTTATAGTGCCCAAGTGTGAGCGCAATACACAAAGACACTCTCTCTTCCTTTTACTCTCATAACCCAGTGGGACGGTAAACCGACACGACTGGCGCGAGAACAGGCGAAGGACCGACTTTTTACATGCCCATCCGACGCGTGGATCATCTTTCTTGTCAGACAATCAGGTGATCGGCCTGCATTGTCCTAACCAAACTTGAAAACAACATTTTTGTTGTTCCAACCCACGACCTCCGGGTCGAGAGTGAAGCTCAGAACCACTAGACCACGGAGGTTTCACAAATATGCAATAATAAGCAGCGACTTTTCGAAACTAGAAGAAATATTAATAGATCAATAGATTATTGTCCGTTTCGTAGTTTTTATCTTAGTGCCTATATGAAGTGACAACATAATAAAATTAATATCTTTAGGTACCACAATACATAAAAGGAATGTATAAATGAGGCTGCGGAACCCATCTGGCACGTTCTCCGACTCGAGCTTGGTCGAGTCTCGTCCGCATGTATACCGACAGGGGTTGAGATAACAGCAAACTTATGCTGTTATATTAAACCGCAAAATTTAACAAACGCAAAGTCATTATAATACCGTATGTAAACAAATATTTTGTCGCACCAGTTTTGTGTCGCACGAAATTAGTCAGCAAATATTATTAAAATACAGGTTGTAAAGAGAACAGTCACTATAACTTGGATATAGTTGTACTGCCTTTTCTCGTTATAGAAATGTTTTTTTTTTTTACAAATACCTATTTAAAAAAAATGTTTATGACAAAAAAATACATTTTTAGAATGAGGAAAGGTAGTACAACGGTATCCCAAAGTTATACTGACTATTCTTTTTACATCCTGTATATTTTCCATTTTTAGTATTTACAATTTTTTTTTTTTATGTATAGGTATTTTTGCGACTAAAAATAGAAAATAGTAAAAAGTAAAAAAAAACAGTTTTTGACAAGAAAATTTTGAAAGACTACATTTCTAGAATTAGGAGAAAAGGCAGTAGAATCATTACCATACAAAGTTATAGTGACTGTTCTTTTTACACCCTGTTTAAATGTTCTACACACACAACATTTTTCATGCACAGTTTTTTAAAGTAAAACGATCATGGTCATGGCAGAGTCAGCCGCGAGTGTACGCGCAAAGTGTCTCGTGCGACCAGTGAAAGTGTTATTTTGAAATAGTCAAATTCTCACCACACATATAATTATGTTTTTATGTTGCCACTGATACTTTGATGTTAATTAAACAAACGTGGTGATATTTTTATATTTGTCATTAAACATTATATTATAGTTTAGGCTCATGAAAGTAGAGACCTCATTTATTTATTTATTTATAATCCCTACACTTAGGTATAATATATATCACTCCACAATTCTGCCGTCCTTATCATAAACAACGCACTTGCTTGGAGGTTACTTTCGCGATCTAAGTTTTTTTTCTATATTTTGTTTCCACGTAACTAATAGGAATATTTCAAATATTTTTGTTTTGGTTAGTGCCTTTCAATATGGACTCTGAACGTGCGATATTATATGTACACATTTAGTTAATTAGTAATAATTTTACGATTGTTATGACTAGTTATTACTTTAGAAATTATGATTAACAAAATAACGAAAAGTATAACAGGTATTAAAAAATTGTGTGATTGATAGATCTCGATTCTCGTTGAGGCGATTCCGATACTATTAACTTTTTTTCGCAAAAAATGTCGATTGCGTTGTTTATGATAAAGGCGGAAGAATTATCTTTCTCTTTTTAGAAATTACCACATAAATTGAAGAATATCTGCGACACACGTTAGATCTGCACTCAGATAAATAGTCTGACAGATACCTTTTTGATAAACTGTCAGGTATTTCATGATTTACCTGAAATAGAAATCGAGAAAATAGACTATAATATCAGGTAAATTATTATCGATATCGGGTTTGTCCTGAGGCATAGGGCGATATCGCCCTTATCACGGGTTCCCTGTCACTTGAGGTATCGCAATATACACTTTCACAGCCAATACTCAATACTTGACGGCCGCGTTTACAATAAATCGCACAGAACGTGGAGTAAAATGTCTAAAACAGATGTTTATATTTGATAGCTGAATCATATTTGTGAAAGCGTTGGATGTATAATCTTATTTATCACAATAAGCCAGTTTATGGGTTTTCCAAAGTGACCTTTACGCTGCGTGGGGTTACTATTACTCCATTCATATGGCTTCACTTAGCCTTTTGAAGACTCCAATTAATATTCCTACGTATTATACAGGCTTGGGCTCCTGAAGGAAGACCGGCCTTCGCCATCGTATCGATTCGTATCTTTACCTTTACGTGAGTAGGGTAAGCAAATTATTTTTCTTCGGGCATATAGGAACAGACGTCCTTTTTATTTCACGCATACTATAATAAATATTCTTGTATAATATTATGACTTAAGTAGTAGTAATGTACATTTTAAAACCTAACTGGTGTAAAGTTACCCGTTTCAATTTAGCGGCCCTATAGAAAAAATTAATTCAAGAATTTATTTATGGAAACATTTCATTCAATTTACGATCCGAGAATACCTTACTGTTCAGATGACACAGTAATATTATGTACTACCATTAGTATACTTTAATGGGCAGCTCACATTGGCTCCTTCATACGTTTACGATAGTGAGTACTTAACTTGACTCGAGCTTAGCTTGTGTATAAATGAGTACTTAACTTGACTTTAGCTCAGTTTGTATCTAAATGAGTACTTAACTTGACTTGAGCACCAAGTATAGTAGTATCTCGTAGCAATATCGGTGCCAGTGTGTCTGCGGGCCATACGAGAGGGAAACTGTCACGCTGGGAAGATCTCTCTCTAGTGTCAATAGCGTTTGTTTTCACTCTCACTAGATCACACAATTAACTTTTTTTTCAACAATTACTAATAGTCATAGTCTAGAGCTGTTGTGTTAGCGATGAAATTAAAAAAACCTGTCGCTTAATCGCTTCAAAAAAAATGGAAGTTAGAATCCTTTTAGTCATTTCCCAAGATTTGGCGCAGTGATCCCTCGAAACGTAACATTAACCGAGCGGTTTTTGTCTTTGGGAGCCCCAAAGACAATGTACATTATGTTAGGTGTACATACAACCTATATACACCGAACAGTAAGAAAAAGTTAAGGAAATATATTAAAATTAAAAAATGCATTAAAAATTATTGTCAACTAGCATTAAAAAATAAAAAATGTCTTAATATTATATCTAAGGGTATTAAAGAAAACAAATTGTTAAATAATAATTTTTTAAAGTGTAAGCTTGACTTAGAACAAACTAAGTGCAATTATGAGGCCGATGTATGCAGCCTTCAGACAGAAATTTCTTTATTGCATGAAAATTTAGAGAATATCACAAAGAAATATGAATTGTCACAGAAAGAGATACAGGCACATATATCTGCAATGGATGATTTGCTCGAAGTGACTCGTTACAATGAGGAACGAGTCTATTCTTTATTGAGAGTTGACAGTTCCTCCGACAAGGTAAATCATTCTGTTTTAAATAGTGTACCAGATATATGTACCAGTCTGAAAGCACATACTGAATGCCCAGGAAAAATTTCACTATTTAGTGATGAGCTAGGAAAAGATTTAGGTATATATCTAAGTAGAATATGTAAAGGACAGTCAATTTCAAATTTTTGTATGCCCGGAGCCAATTATAAAGAGGTAATAAATAGGGGCTTAAATATGACATACTGTCCCAATACCACATTGATTGTAATAGTCGGGAGGAAGGGAGAATTAAACAGTAAGCAGATGATTGGACTTTTGGAAAAATTATTTATTATTGATAACATTAAAAATATTATACTGTTTACTTTTCCATACATACAAATGTTGCCACAGAGTTACTCTAATGAGAACTTAAGTAGATATAAGCTGAACAGCCTAATGTATAGTGCTGTTAATAATAATTGTATTATTGTAAATGACACACAACAAAAATGTCAGATTGTGGATATAAATAATTTAAAATTATGTAATATGAGAAAAGATAAGTATTTCTTATCTAATTACTGTAAGAGGCTATATGTCTATATATAGGTTGCTATTAAACTTTTTATTTTTAAAACCAGCCAATGATTTGGCTTTTTCGACTTCTGCTTTTATTGAGCAGAATAATAGTTATAGTATTAACGAATTGGAATATGTTCCAAATACTTATTTAAATTAGATAATAAGACAATGGAGGATGTCTCTTGCAGAAATAACTTAAGTTTAAGTTTAAATATACAAAATCCTACCAACAATGTAAAAATTTCAAATATATTAAATAATAATAAATCCTGTATGATAAACCTGGTGCATCAAAATTTACAAGGAATGGTAGGTAAAGAACTTGAAATTGAGTTATTCCTAAAGGAATCTAACATTGATATTATTTGTATATCTGAACATTGGTTCAAAAAACATGAACTCATTTTCAACTTCAATGATCACCAGGTAGCAAGTTCGTTCAGTAGAGAAAATGTCATTAGAGGCGGCTCTTTAATATTAATTAAGAAAAACTTGAGATTTAAGGAACGTAAGGATATTGTGAGTCTCTCAACTGAACGAATAATTGAAGTAGCCTGCATAGAGTTGAGTCAACTTATTATTGTAGGCGTATACAGACCTCCTTCAGGGTTATACGAAACCTTTGAACAAATAATGGAACAATTATTGTCAAAGATATGTGCATCTAACAAAAAGTTAATTATATGTGGTGACTTTAACATTAACTTATTAGATTTAAACTCCTCCACCACTGTTAGATTCTCATCATTGTTTAGATCGTATAATCTTTTTAATTTATTTCATGAACCTACACGAGTATGCAACACAACTGCTACTTGTATAGATAATATATTCACCAATCTTACACCATGCAAAAAAGAAATAATTAATAAGCTCAGCTCTGATCACCATGGACAGTTAGCTTCTTTTAGTATCAACTGCGATACTAACTTAAAGGAAAATCTTGTGTTTGTTCCTGTGAATACAAAACGTATTGAGAAATTTAGGAGTAATTTAATTTCAAATATTCAATTATTGGATGGGTCAAACAGCTCAGATGAAGCTTTTAATAAATTATTCAAAATTGTAAGAACCCAATTTAATTCAGTATTTACTCCTAAAACGGTTAGAATTAATAATAAAAAAAGTAAATTTGTTGAATGGGCAACTGCAGGAATTAAAATTAGTAGGCAAAAATTGTATGATTTATATAACGAAAAGTGTATTAATAATAGTGAAACATTTAAAACTTATGTTAAAAATTATTCAAAAACCTTCAAAAAAGTATGTAAAGCTGCTAAGGCTATTCATATAAAGAATAAAATTAAAAATTCTAAAAATAAAATTAAAACGACATGGAAGGTAATTGCTGGTGAGACTGGAAACGTCACCTGTCGTACCTCGAATTTTGAACTCTCCTTTGAAGATAAAAAGATTACTAAAGATCTAGAAGTTGCGACGGTCTTTGAAAAATTTTTTGCTGACATTCCGGTCTCAACAACAAAAAATTTAAATTCCTCACCTGCAGCTGCTGTAAAATTACTCAGAGACAATGTACAGGAATGTGATGTCAATTTTAAATTTAAAGAAATTGATTACAGAGATATTATTAACTCGTTTAAGTTGCTGAATATTAAAAATACTGCCGATCTCTGGGGCATGTCCACGAAAGTTATTAAATCAATAATTGACATCGTAGCTCCTTATCTAGCCATGATTTTCAATGACTGTATAAAGAGTGGTGTTTTTCCTGACCTGTTGAAGCATAGCAAGGTTATACCCTTATTTAAAGCTGGAAATAAATCTGATCCGACAAATTACAGACCTATATCGATTCTGCCGACTTTTAGTAAAATATTTGAAAAATTAATTTTAAACCAGTTATTAGTACATTTTAATATAAACAATCTTTTACATAATAGTCAATATGGTTTTACTAAGGGTCGATCCACAACGGACGCTGGTATAGGTCTTCTTTGTAATATTTTTGAAGCTTGGGAGAGGTCGCAGGATGCGCTAGGTGTGTTTTGTGACCTTTCCAAGGCCTTTGATTGTGTTGAGCATGCTACATTGGTCAGAAAATTGCACCACTATGGCATAAGAGAATCGTCACTCGACCTTTTGAGTTCTTACCTTAAAAATAGGACTCAAAGGGTGGAGGTAAATAGTAAAAGGTCCAATGGGACCAACATAGAATTAGGTGTCCCACAGGGATCCATATTAGGCCCATTTCTTTTTCTCATCTACATAAATGACTTACCTTATTTAGTTAAGGATAAACATGAGATAGTACTTTTTGCTGATGATACTTCACTCATTTTTAATGTGAAGCGACAACAGTCAAATTACGACGAGGTAAATTGTGCTCTCTCAAAAATAGTACATTGGTTTAATGTTAATAACTTACTCTTAAATTCTAATAAAACAAAATGTTTAAAGTTTAGTTTGCCCAATGTAAGGCAAGTACAAACCAATATACTATTAAATGATGAGAAAATGAACTTAGTCGACACCACTGTGTTTCTAGGTATAACGCTAGACAGTAAATTACAGTGGGGTCCTCATATTGCCAACCTGGCAGATAAGCTCAGTTCTGCAGCATATGCAGTCAGAAAAATTAGAGAAATTTCTGACGAAGATACAGCGCGACTAGTCTATTTCAGTTATTTTCACAGTAGAATGTCTTACGGCATCCTTTTATGGGGAAATGCAGCCGACATTAACACAATATTTGTGCTGCAGAAGCGAGCAATACGTTCCATTTACAAGATGTCCTCATTTGAATCTCTGAGAGATAAGTTTAAAGAAATAGGAATACTAACCGTTGCATCTCAATACATTTTGGACAATTTATTATATGTAAGGAAAAATTTAAATAATTTTAAAACAAAAAGTGACAATCATTGTAGGAACACTAGAAATAAGCACAAGCTCGATATACCTATGATCAGGCTTAGCAAAGTAAGTAAATCTTTTAAAGGGCAATGTATACGCCTATACAATAAAATCCCAGAAAACGTTCAAAATTTTTCTATTAATAAATTTAAAAAAGTAGTCAAAGAACGTTTGTGTGCTAAAGCTTATTATAAGATAATTGATTTTGTTAATGATTGCACACCCTGGGAATAAGGTGGCCAACCATGATGGCTGCTTATATTTATTTACTATATGTACTGTTGAAAAAGATCAATTTTCCATCTTTTTGCTAAAAGTTGGCCCCGTCCGAGTTTCTTACGCCGGTTCTTCTCGGCGGGTTAGGGTTGAACCGGTGGTAGCTTGTTTTTCTTGTTGACTTTCCGAAAATAACTTTGTAAGTTTCATTTGGAAATAAAACGTTTTTTATTATTTTTATTATTTTATTTTACTACATAACGCTTTATACAAGCGTTATGTAGTTAGGTGTACATAGGTTCGCATTCCCCTGTTCCTGCCCGTATAACCACGATCGGCTGATGGGGGATTTGTGCCTCTCCCACCATTGCATACTCACATAGAATACTTAGACCGGCTTCACAGGTGTAGCCTAGATCGACAGTGCTAACCACTAGACCTTTTAATATGTTGTCAGGAGTGTCCCAGAGACATATTGGATCTGTGTTATTGAATGTACAGTAGGTTCTTGGTGGAAATTCATTTTATGTAAACAACAAGTAAAACACACAATGTTATTTAAAAAAAAAATATTCTAAAATAACAAATAAAGTGGAAAAAAGTGCAAGTAGTTTGTGTTTTACTATATATTGGAACTGTCCTGAGACCCGCAACGCAATTGATCAGAATAATTATTGAGGAAGGAAAAATGTTTCGGAACAATTCATCGTGCTGCCCACGAGATCTTCGTAACTTTTGACTGTGGCTGTACAATAACTGACTGTAAAAGTATAATGGATCACAAACCATTATGTTAACGAGCACTTTTGATTGTGCTCCGCCACACCCACCGAGGCGGAAAAGAAACTAAAATTTTAAAAATATTTTTAATATTTATGAGGAAAAGTTTATTTAAATATTCGATAGATACATGTGGCATGCATGCGATTTACATACATTAGGTGCCATTTGCATAACCCGGTCACCGGCGGGGCGGCTCGGCACTGGTGCCCTGGCGGTTTGGGTGCAGCTCGAGTGTCCAGGTGTACAGGTTATATATGACCACAGCTTTTGATCTCGGCAACACTTCCCTAAACGTTACAACTACACGCATAGATCTCGGCATAATTAATCACAAACAATATGATATCAAGATAAGGTATCCCTTAACCCATTTCCTAAAACGTATAAAACTAAAGTAAACGTAAACGCAAGGGATGACTAAATTTGTACAATGTTACTGTTTTATCTGAACCGTTGGAAAAATCACATGACAGAATAAGGTTAAATTAAAAAAAAATAATATCATTTATTTCAGGATGCATAGGCCCATATAATAAATACCTTACAGACTAACATACATATTAAATACACTTAATAACTACTCTTTAACACGTTAGAGTGTGCATCGAATAAAAAAGGAACCGATGACGCGAAATTGCAGCTTAACTAAATACTAATAGAAAGTATAAGTTATGAAACTGTTTGTTCTCAGACTGACCTGAAATTTATAGTATATTTTTTTTGTAATTTTTATGATTTAGAATACGTATATAATTATATACTACTGAATGTATTGACATATAACAAGTGTGGTCGATTCGCCTACGTAACCAATAAACTGAACAAACAAGAACCTTCTCCTTTTTTTGGAAGTCAACATGTAAGTGTAAGGTGTTGTCTAATGTGCTGGTCCTTGGTCCGATGTGCTGTTCCTTGCTATATACAGCGGTCGTGGGCGGTGCGACACTTAATTATTCTATCTAGTTGACATGTAAGTGTAGGGTGTTGTCTAATGTGCTGGTCCTTGCTATATACAGCGGTCGTGGGCGGTGCGACACTTAATTATTCTATCTAGTTGACATAACTTGGAGCTATCTCGGCAGGAAGAACCAGCAATTGGCATACATTAACGATTTGATTAATAGTTTCAGCACCATAAAGAATGATATAAAATAGGCCTTTTAAATAATCAATTAGGAGCAACACTTACCTTGTACGAGGAAGTAATATTTTGTTTACAGTGGTCCAAGCAGGAACATATTAAAGCTCCATAAAAGTCAAGTCATCGAATAACAATTTTATGAAAAGCAGCGCCAAGACAAATTACATTCGGTAACTTAACTATTGCGCAGTTTTTAAACGTTCTTGGTTGCCATAATGAGCAGTCAGTGTCTCCATTAGGGCTGCCAACTTTTCTATGCTGTAAAAGCAGTATCATAAATCAAAACAAAAACATTTTTATTCCATGAACTTAGTATACTAAAATATTTATGGAACGTCAAAGCAAAATCACTACCACCGCGCCGCCAGTTCGCTAACCTCACCGGAGGGTAATAACCGGCGTTAAAGAAACTCAGCGGGGCTACCTTTTGTAATCACAAAGGATTGAACATTGTTGTTTTATCAGTTTTTTAAAGTTAAAATAGGATATAATAAAAATAAGAAAGATTAGGAAATCCTAGTCTGAAGGCTGATGTCACTTGATGTCACTAGATGTCACTTAGAATTGGGCATCATTATTGTAACGTGACATCTTGCCCTTAGGGGGCGAGCGGCGGCCTACACTTCCGGAAATACAGACCTCTCTCTTAACTCATAACCTAATTAACTATTCATGTGAATTGTGCGCATTTGTACAAAATTTCATTAGTACTTCCGGAGCCTTTTCAATGCGAACTGATATAATACAAATCCTCTGATATATTAGTATCCGCAATGCGATCCGTCTGGCCGTCACCGAGTCTTCTGCTCTCTCCTACATTTAATAACACCACAGGAGAACTAAAGCATCAAAAAACTCATTACGTTCATTAAGTAGTGGTACATCGCCCGCGTAATTTTTTTCCAGACTACGACCAAAAGGGATGTATTATGTTCCACCGTGCCGCCTTAACTACTTATATTATTTAAATTAATCAGGTGTCAGATTCGTATTAACAGCTCGGGTAACTAAATATGATATAAAAAATGTAGTCCTAATATTTTTTTAACAAATGTGTTTATCACTATTTAGACCTGGCTTAGAAAGGTAGAATTAAATATTGCGGTAAATACGCACTCTCTGGACATAGTCCTCTATACGTGAGCACTACCAGCCCCTACCTTAAAGAAGTGGCGCTCAGGTCACATTCTGTCCTTGTCACATTTTCAAGGAGGGATAGCAGTAGCCTGTGATTACTGCCCTGGTAATTAATAGAGCAGTAAGTCGAAAAGGTTGTTTTGATAAAATGGACTTAAAGCTTTATGTTTAAGTGCCATTTTTTCGAAACCGCCTTTTATAACTTACTGCTCTATTTGCAGTTTGCATCCAATTTGGTCCCGCTGTGTGAATAATTTATTTAAAACTCTATTAATTACCAGGGCAAAATAGGAGGGCTCCTAAGATTGATTAGCATTCCAGTATTCGGTCCATAGCTCTAACAGCACCTGTGTATTTCAGAGTCGGCCGACGCGGAGGTGATATCGTCTGGGAGGTCGTTCAGCGAGCTGCCCTCCCGGCTGGGTCAGGAGATCGAAGACTCCCTCGCCGGGGTCACGGACGTGCTGCAGGCCGGACTCGCCAGGTAGGTCGAGGGAATTGCTAAGGTGTACAAGTAAGTGCACTGCAACATGGACTATGTTGATAGTGTACTGACTCGAGGAACGTTGTTGGAATTTGACCGTTACGCAATTAGTTTTCCTTATACTTATGTATTATATGGCATGTTATATTGATAAAGGTGCATAAATGGTAAATTGGACTTAGTTAGAGGACTATCATTTGTTGTCAAGTCCGGCGCTATATATACGACCGAGAATACCACATCGCTCGGTCGGAGCCCTTTGGGGCTTTAGTATTCCCACAATTTCAATTAGCAATTGTTTATTTAATTTTATTCAATGTAAGGTAGTAATCAAATACACAAAATATATTCAATTGTTAGTATCTCGAGTGGCTACAAGCCCCAGGTTTTGTTAGTAAAATTAAATCTAAATATATAAATATCATAGCCTCGAGGTGACACACGCCGTTTATATTTATTACTTGCTATAGGTACTGACACAGGAGAATCACAATATTCTAATTCGTGATATGACGATATACGACTGGGTATTGACGTAAATTATACAATATACTACATCAATATTACTGTAATGACAACTCTACATAGTAATGACATAGTTAGGGACATTGAATACTAATTATCTCTACCTCAGGTCCTAACAAGTACTTGTTAGGTGGCAATAACTAGCGAACTTCAAACATTAAGTACTTAGTACAAATAATTTATATTACTATATCTTCATCATATATATCTATGGACCCTTCACACCACGTCAAATTAACCCCGTGCTATAATCCATCTCAAACTGACTAATAATGAAGATGACAAATGGAGCCAACTTTATACTTAAGATAAGCCACCGATGCATAACTTTGAATTATTCATTTCTATGCATTCTTCAGTTTTTGTTCGATACACGACGTGTGCACATAGAGAAAAGTCTCGCGGCTATTAGTGGAGCTATATCAGGAGGTCAGTATAACTATTTGTAGGAATACCCTGTAAATAAATAGACAAGGAGCCTAATATTAATTCCGTTCCGTTCCGAATATTAATATATCCCGCTCGCACGCGCGCTAAATATGACATTTTGCATGAGCGGGACAGACCGATAGTAAAAACTAAGTTCGAGGCCTGAGAATTTGGGCCCAGGGCCCTAATTCTCAGGGCTCGAACTCAGTTTTTACTATCGGTCTGTCCCGCTCATGTAAATGAGATTTACCGCGCGTGCGAGCGGGATATACTAATATTCGAGCTTTTTTCCACTGCCCGAGAATCGTGCTCCAGGGCGGCAATTCTCAGGCCTCGAACATAGTTCCGAATATTAGTATATCCCGCTCGCACGCGCGGTAAATCTCGTTTGCATGAGCGGGACAGACCGATAGTAAAAACTAAGTTCGAGGCCTGAGAATTAGGGCCCTGATAGCAGCTCTACGTTTTTGTTCCTCAATCTTCTATCTTCTTCTTCTATATAATATATAAAAATGAATTGCTTTTCGTTAGTCTCGCTAAACTCGAGAACGGCTTAACCGATTTCGCTATTTTTGGTCTTGAAATATTCTTGGAAGTCCCGGAAAGGTTTAAACGGTTTCTATGCTCAACGGGCACGGGTCAGCTAGTATTTTTATAAATAGCCGAATTGATGAATGGATACTTAATAAGTAATAATGGTCAATTCGACAAGGTCCATGCGGTCGTTATTCTGAATTTAGTAACAAATCCGGCAGAACCACTTTCCCTCGCCGCGAATCTCTCGCACGAAATTTCTCACGTCACTTTTGTTTCTATTAAACATGTTTGTCGTGTGTGTGCGGTGTGAGGTGTGACCAATGTGTGTGATGTACGGTGTGAGGTGTGCCCACTGTGTGTGATGTACGGTGTGAGGTGCGCCCACTGTGTGTGATGTACGGTGTGAGGTGTGCCCACTGTGTGTGATGTACGGTGTGAGGTGTGCCCACTGTGTGTGATGTACGGTGTGAGGTGTGCCCACTGTGTGTGATGTACGGTGTGAGGTGCGCCCACTGTGTGTGATGTACGGTGTGAGGTGTGCCCACTGTGTGTGATGTACGGTGTGCCCACTATGTGCGATGTATAGTGTGAGGTGTGCCCACTATGTGCGATGTACGGTGTGAGGTGTGCCTACTGTGTGCGATGGACGGTGTGAGGTGCACCCACTGTGTGTGATATACGGTGAATTACGGTGTGAGTTGTGACGTGCCTACGGCAAGTCCAAACTTGTGCCTCCAATATGCTCACGACGCGTCATGCCCACGATGTGCGATGTGCTGTCTACGGCGTGACCACGATGTGCGGACATGTGATGTGTGCCCACGGTGTGCGCTGTACTACATTCAGGCCCGGCTACGACCACGGGAAGGACCCTAGTACAAAACAATGATTTCTTGTAGAGCCAATCACTAACTTCTGATATTAACCTCATAAGCATTTATGTATTATCTACCACCAATCACCATATTATGTTTGTGTAAAAAACCACTAAAAAACTAAGTTAACTCTAAAATATATCTATATAATATGTACCACGTATCAAATGACACATTAGAAAGTTGCGCTTTGTTTCTTTTCGCCTTTTAGCATAATATTATAATTTTCATTGTTCCGTACTGGTACACGTAGTATTGTAATGGGTTCTACGTGGTGCTTATGAACTCATACGAAATGTCGCATATAGGATGACATATTTCCTAAATACTCAGTAGACAAATTGAGATAAATATGCCGACTGCTGACAATGTATGGAACTTGACATTAGTGTCGCTAAGTAATAAAAGATAGCGATAAAGGCAGGGCCGTGATTCAAGATGCCATCGCTCGCTTACGAAGTTCGAAAACAAAATGGGATTTGACGTAAGCTGGGCTAGTGACATACGAATTCGCTTGTCATTTAGCGAAGCTTATGTCAAATCCCATACATTTTTGCGAACTTCTTTGAAATGGTTTCTTTAATCGAGGCCCTGGTTTCAATAACCTATAAAGCCGTCTTCAATTTTTCAAATGTGTATAACTTCTAATTTCTAATAAAAGATATTTAAGGTTATATTTTAAACTTATTGAAACGGGCCCATAGAGGTTGTCAAATACCATACTACATTTAATATTACATTTAATTAGCGATAGGACCTAATGATTGAAAGATTGAAAAGATTGAAAAAGAAAAAGATTGAAAAATTGAAAGATTGAAAAGTCATCATTACAAACGTGAAACACTACTCGTATAATTAGTACGGTTAACACTAAACAGTAAAGAGGCCTGACACAGCGAGGTCCGTCAACATGCTGAGCCAATATTGATGCGGCTCTTAGCGCCGATTTCTCCACAAACAGTTCGGAGAGAGTCGCGCGTCCGATCGCACTCATCGTCCTTCGAAAGTCGTTTTACTTTTAGGTTTGGTTTGCAGTTTCACTGTCAACTGAGGTGAAATTGTAAATTATACTCTACTAGATGTATCCAAATCAATTTTATCTCGCGTGTTGCGGTAAAAGTTGTGTTGATCCAGCATGTAAGCTACTACCATAACAAATTATATCAAAAAATTGTTTAGCAGTTTTCGCGTGAAGAAGTAACAAACATTACACACACTTACAAACTTTCGCCTTTATACTCGTAATATTAGCGTGATTCCAGCCCGATAAAAATAAACAATTAAACATTTGTTCAACGATACGGACATTGCACTACACAATGGGAAAAACATTATTATTGTTACGTATACCTAAGTACCAAGACATAAAAGGAATTAATTATAAAAATTGAATAAAATTGCAGATTATGTCTTTGTGAGGTAAATAAGTGACAAAGTAATGGCCTAGCATTATACGTTCGATTGTTATCTGTATATATTACGTTTAAAAGAAATTAGATACAAACTGAGGAAAAGAAAATTCAAATTCATTTGCTTTGAAACATCAAATATGGCGTGAGCGCCTTGTAGAATAACTTTAAATCTATTCATGATTGCAAATGATACTAAATTACCCTTATTTACGACCGTGAATCGTTGAAATAGTATTTCAATTTAATCATTTAAACTGAACGATTTCATCACCACATATAGATACTAACGGCATACGTGTGTGCATATTTGGTCGTGACTTTCATCTTTCGACCGGTCATGGGTTTTTATTTCTAAAATATAATACTATAACTGACGACCACTTAAAATGAGGGTCGTCTTGTAACACAGCAAACATCTCTGTTTGGCGAGTCGATAAGCCGGACATGGGCAACGTCACTTGAGTGCCACTTAATTTAGGTAGCTGGGTGGTTAGAATTTGGCTCTCGACTCGGGAGTCGTGCGTTCGATTCCAGCATTAGAAACATTAAAAATGGTGGCTGATCACCTGATTGTCTGTCAAGAAAGATGATCCAGTCGGATGGGCATGTAAAAAATCGACAAAACAGTTCTCCCATCTAAAAAAATACCTAGGTAGCAATGAAACCGGCCACCGATTATTATTAATTTAATTTACTATTAATTTAAGTCGCAAGCCGCAATTCCTTTTACACCGCCGTAACATGAACTCCTTTACATTCCAGAGCATACTCCGCGCGCAAGCACGACAGCGGCGGCCTGGACAGCATCACCATATCCGCCAACAGCGAGAAGAAGAAGCACAAGAAGAAGAAGCAGAAGCCCGCCAAGATCCAGCTGGTGCAGCCGGTGATGATGCAGAAGACCGAGGAGAAAGGTCGGGACCTGGTGTCCGACGCATGGAATATCGGGGACAGGGTGCTGGACCAGTTCGCGCAGCATGCCCTGGACAGCGACGCGGCCGAGGATGGCGTGGCCGACAGGAGCTCGTTGGAAGGTGACGGTTTGCATGATTAGATTTGTGTCAAGTCGGCTAACTTACAAGTACAACATTTCAACAGTCTACCTATCGCGGTTCTTGAGGTACAGCCTGACAGACAGACAGCGACCACTATTACCTTTAGATACCTACAGAACCATAAAAATATTTTTTATAAAAAAAAAATTTTTTAGTGATATTTGTAGTAATTTGTACAGGTTGTAAAAGGAATCGTCACTATAACTTTGGGATATGATTATACCTTTTCTCATACAAAAAATGTTTTTTTTTGTTAATTTTACAATTTTATATTTTTTTTTCTTTGTTATTCTTGCGACAAAATAAATTATAAATTGTACAAATCAAAACTCTTTTTTTAGTTTTCGACAAATATAATTAAAAATTATACATTTCTACAATGAGAAAAGGTATCATAACCCAAAGTTATAGTGACTGCTCTTTTTACATCGTATAATGAACAATTTAAATTCAACCAAGTCATTGAACCATTGTATTGTTTATAATGTTCGTTCGTAATGTTCATTGCGAGTTGAATCAATAACATTTAGATGTACCATTATAGACAGAACTTATTTTTCATTAGTTCACATTTAATTGGTACGCATAAATGATATCTAGCCTATGTCACTATTTTGATGCATTTATTGACACCTTTCATCAGAAGTGGATCAGTAGTAGCTACGGTGGAACAAGCACAAACATAGTGCTACCAGTACCATCCCTTTTTAGTCGTAGTTGGGTAAAAAGGTGACATTGAAAAAGAAAATCCCGTTACATATGGGTCATATAAGGAAGCCGATTTGACCTCTAGGTTGCATTCGACGATTGAACATTCTCACGAAAGCTGATGAAGTTCCTTGTTCGTTGAATGCGGCCTAATGCTCTGGTTCCTACGATGACGTAGCCATCATATAGCGATTGTAGGTTTCATGTAGGAATTTTATATTATTATTGGATATGAAAGTAAAGACTCTTCTCAAAAGGGAATATTAATACTACACGCGTTCACCCCGCAGCTTGTGTATTGCGACTGTGTTAGGAGTTACAATATTATGAGACACAATGCATAGCACATAAGTGTTTACATTAAGTATAATATACCCTACAGCAATCATAATACAGCGGTGAATGTTACATTTCTATCTAAACTCCTACCATCGGATGATCGAGTACCTTCGTTTTAGTTATTCCACGCTCATTTAAGCCGTACTTCATTAAATTATTACTTATTATGTGAGTGTACTTACGATAACTAACCTGCCAATTTAAGGCCGTGTTTCACTAAGCAATGTTAAAGTTAACGCCATGTTAAAATACCATGCCATCTCATTCATTGACAGGAAATACGAGAGGGATAACATGATATTTAACATGGCGTTAACTTTAAGATTGCTTGGTGAAACACAGCCTAAATGTATTTATGGTGTACAAACTTCTCGATGGGCCTTGCCCATTGTGAGAGACCAAGTTGAGTGAACTATAGTCTCGCTGATGGAATCACAATTTTGTTTTAGAAGAAATATTTCTTAAATTTTTTAGGAGAAAAATTGAGGAAGGGAGAAGAAGGTAATAAAGGACAGCAATAATTGTCATTATTATCTACATAGGAAATAATAATTGACTGTTGCATTATAGCCGCTATATGACGACAACAAATCGTGGGAAACCAGACACTTAGATGTAATTGTCTTACGACCGAATAGCTACTCGAGCGGTAATCACAGGCTGTCGCTGTCTCTGCTTGGCTGAATGACAAGAGCCGCTTGTGACTTAAGCGCTACAGCGTTTCAGTATTCGGCCCTTGTACTTGGTGTAAAATGTAGAGTATCTGCAGTCCTGATTGGTAGTTTTTGGTTATAGATCTTTCCGATGCACGTCGTAATCTAGAGTTATGCTATCTTCCTTATTTCAAGTCCATCCGGTTTAAAAACCATCGTTATTCTATTCAAAAACAGGTGTGAGTTGTTTTGAGTTACGAAATCTGTGAGATTATGCAGAGCGCGTCTGACCGCGTAGGTAATCTCGTTCATCTGGAAAGCGGCTTTCGAATTTTTTAATAATTTTGCATTCAAGCACGTAAGCACTACATAGGCCGTTTATGATAATAGATATTATTACATAAACGCGCCAAGTGAAATGCGCGATTTTTAATGATAATCTACATATGAATACTATTAAATATTTAATGTTACGCAATAATATGTTGAAATTGCATAAATAACATTTTATATTCTATATATAATAGCTATATATTTACAAAGCATAGGCTTTCGTTTTGTCTTTTGGAAAGTAATAATTTCTATTTGTATAATTTATTGTAGAAGATGTGGCATGTTTATGCAAATTGGTGCAGAGTGTAGTGATTAGTGAGTAGCTGTTGTATGTAGCTCAGTGTAGTAGACACTTGCATGTTTAGTGTTCACTAATTAGTATTTAGTACATATTATAGAAAAATTATGCGTTGTGAAAATTCTAGTACCCAATGAAAGTTAAAAAAAAACTGCGTGCATCTTTTTGTATCTTAATTTGTTTTTCACGGTTAACTCTTGAGTGGAAAACGTATACTAAAAACACAATAATTACTTTTTGCGTATAAGTAAAAACACTCAATTACAAACATTAAAACGTTGACAAGCTCAAAACATAAAGGTTAAATCTTAATTATTTCAATCATGTTGAATTTTAGTACTACACAATTTAATTAATTTGTAACTACTTATAACTACGTAATTTCATAGTGGCGAATAGCCAAACACGCGTTAAAACTTATAACTTTCTCTACGAAATTGTTTAATGATAATCTATATACCTGTGTACTTACTCCACGTGACTCCACTCATAGAGCAAAGAGGCAAAAAGAAGAAGAAGAAGAAGGCGATCCTCAAGCTGCTCATCCTCGGCGCCGTGCTCAAGGCCAAGATCGGAACCCTGCTGCAGATCCTGTCCTTCAAACTGCAGGTGGGTGACAAACCAGGCCAGCTACTCCGGAGTTATTTCATAGTGTCCAAATGTGTGCGCAATAAACAAGCACTCTCTGTTATTATTATTATTATTCTTGTCAGGCTTGTCAGGCCAATGAGGATCAGCCTGCATTGTCCTAACCAAACTTGAAAACAAAAGTTTTTGTTGTTCCAACGCGGGAATCGCACCCACGACCTACGTGTCGAGAGCTAGGCTCTAAACCACTGGACCACGGAGGAGTTAGCACGGCAGTATAGACATTAGACATACTGAGGCCAGTTATAAAACCTCTTGTCCAGATAAACATCATCGATTAACTATATTATCTTAAGTATGTTTTATTGAAAATAACCAACTTTAAGTGGAGTATAAAGATTGTATCACTCTCCCTCCATTTCGTAATAGTGAGTCTGTCGTATTCCAGGTGAAGTTCTTCCTGATCGCGCTGATCGGGCTGGGCATCAACCTGGCGCGCTTCTGGGTCGAGCTCAAGAACAAGCACCAGCAGCAGCCGCAGAAGGTAACGTATCCTCTTCGCACCTCCATCGCCAGTTACCTAAGCCCCATGAAACATACTGCCGCCCTTATCATAAACAACGCACTTGCGTGAAGGTTACTTTTGAGTCAATCGCAATTAAAGTTTTATTCTCATGAAACTAATAGAAATATTTAATTTTTTTTTTTTTTTTTTTTTTTGTTTTGTTAAGTGCCTTTCAATGTGGACTTTGTTTGTGCGATATTATATGTACTTGTAGCGATACTACTAGCGCCACATCCTGCATCGCGCTATCGAAGTTTTCTAAGTCCGGCGCTATATATACGACATCTGAAAAACTAGTACAGTGGGACACAAGTCGGTGGCAGCTGTCACTCGCCTTTTCAACGGTATTATCCGATCAGGCCACTTTCCCTCCATATGGAAGGTAGGAACGGTGACCATGATACCCAAGCCACAAAAGGACGTGAGAAGGGCTGAGAGTTACCGCCCCATTACTCTCCTTCCGTCTATTTCAAAGGTGTTTGAGAGGATATTACTCTCACACCTCATGCCACACCTGCCCCAAAGAACTGAGCAATTCGGGTTCAGGTCCGAGCTCAGCACAACCCACCAGCTGGCTCGAGTTATCCACTCGCTCACGGCCGCACTCAACAAAAAGGAGGTCACATGTATTGTTTTCCTCGACATGGAAAAGGCCTTTGACCGAGTGTGGCACGACGGCCTAATTTACAAGCTTCTTTCCCATGGTGTTCCCCAACACATGGTGAAGGTGATAGCGTCCTTCCTCGAGGACCGCACCTTCATGGTCCGAGTGGAGGACGCTCTGTCCGAACCCCACCCCATCACCGCTGGAGTTCCCCAGGGCAGCTGTTTGTCTCCGAGCCTGTATAACTTATATGCCGGAGACATCCCCTGTCACAAAGACGCCAAAATAGCCCTGTACGCAGATGACACCGCGTACCTAACAACCTCCATGTCGCGCCCATTTGCGGCAGTCAAAATGCAGCGCGCACTGGACCAAATACCCGAGTGGCTGCAGAAATGGCGGCTCTCAGCCAACCCAGCCAAGACTCAGGCCACCATTGTCCCGATGTACAGCGCAACTGCTTTCCCACCTGAGCTCACGCTCAATGGCATAAATATCCCTTGGTCCCGGAAGGCCAAGTACCTGGGCGTCACCATTGACTGCCAATTAACAATGGCTAAGCACACCCAGCTTACAGCTGCCTCGGCTAGCGCGGCATTGGCCCAACTAAGACCAGTCATGGCCTCACCAGTCCTACCCATCTCAACCAAGATTGCGCTCTACAAAACCTATATCAGGTCACGGCTCACGTACGCAGCCCCGGCCTGGTATCAGCTTACATCACCAGCACTGAAACTCCGCATACAGCGAGTACAAAATAAGTCTCTCCGGCTCGCAGCCGGGGCCCCAAAATACGTCAAAAACTCAGTCATAGCCCGTGACCTGAAGGTTGAGAGCATCCCAGAGTTTATTAGTAGACTGACGACTAACTTGTTTGCCAGAACGGACGCCTCCCGGCTAGACTCCCTTAAGGATCTAGCCCCATGGCATGCCCGCCCCCCAGACAAGAAATCTTTCCCTAGGGAAAACATAATATTGCCCCCGGACTAGTGATTGCCAAATACTAGATCCGTTACCAAACCATATGCTCTCTCACTCCACTTTTTTTATTTCTTATCTATTTTCTCATTTTTTCACTTCTCTTTGTTAGTAATTCGTCTCCCCATCAGTTCGCTGGTTGATAGGTAGATCGGAGAAGGATTGTCGTCTGTCGGACTTCTAAGTCCCACAAATAGTCGCCCTTTCCCGTCCCTATCCCATACTAACTGAATGCCCCACCCTGGTCGGTAGAGTCTTGCCATATAATAAATTTTACAATTTAAGTTATCATTACATGTCGCTAGGATTCTACAACCAGTCAGTTCCATATCGCTAGGATAACAATTTTAATTCCCATATCAATACAATTTTAATTCTAATTTAATTTAACTTAATTTATTCATTTTAATATAATTTATTGAATTTAAGTTTAATCTTATTGAATTCTTATTATATTTTTAGTTTTCGCTTCGATAGGGAGAGGTAGATAGTGTGTTGTCCCCCTCCCATCCCAGCCCCAAAAATTACGCTAATTCCCCTCCCGATCGGTAGAGTCCAGCACAACTAACCATTGTGCTGTTAGGGCCCACCAATCGTCGCCTAAATAATTTTATTAATTCTAATTCCAATTCTAATATTTAATCTTAACATTAACCCAATCTATTAATCTACTAACAAATAACTTATAATCAACTTTATAATTTTTATAATTTTTACAATTTATACAATTTATTTATTTAACCCAATAAAATCTTATGCCTGATTATTTATAAATACAAGAATGCAGCCATCCAGAAGAGCCACCGGTCATCATGCACACAACAAGCAAGCCACTCTCCGCTCTACACCTGAGTTTACCGCTCCTGTCGCTGGCAGCCTCCGCTGGGCCTTCCCCGGGGCTACCGGGGATCTCACCTGGCGGGGTGGACCGCCGGAGTGGTACAGGGAAAGTAGAGCAGGATTGAGCCAGCTTGCACAAGAGCATTAGTGTTTCCACACGACCCAGTTACCGCCTCACCGTCGTGAGGCGCGGAAGATCCCTCGGCCAAGGGGCATAGCCCCGTCACCGAATACCTCGTCCCCACCGGGGTATCGAGAGAGAAAATCCCATGAGGTTTAGTACAGTGGGCTTCGGCCTGACCGAGCATACCATCTCGCTCGGTCGGAGATCTCCCTTTGGGGCTTCCACTAGTTTCCCACATACTCATTTAGTTGATATATCATATTTTTATATGCTAATGACTAGTTATTAGTTTGAAATGGATGCACATATTTAACAAAAAAACGAAAAGTATAACAACTATTAAAAATTGAATGATTGATCCTGGTAGATCTCGTTGCGGCGATTCCGAATTACTATTAACTCATTTTGACCAAAAATGTCGATTGCGTTGTTTATGATAATTTTTGTTTATTGCGTTGATACTCCGATCTCTCCGGTCTCCGAAACTCCGGTCACCCCAATTCAAGATGCCATCGCTATTATCACTATCGAAGTTCGAAAACAAAATGTATGGGATTTGACATGAGCTTCACTCAATAACAGACTAATTCGTATAAAAATGTATTATAATGGGATTTGAATAATTTATTTTAAATGATTAGATACATTATTTTTTTGCAAAGTTTCTGTGTATTAAAACCAAAAAAATATGAAACATTACAAAGGTCGAATTGGTTTCACAGCTTTGTATTACAGTTTACAATACGTTTAAGATTGTACTGTTCATTAACAAATGAAAGCAATTAATTAAAATCTAAAATAATATTTTATCCGAACAATAGGTGTTGCCACAAAAACAAACACTTTAAAATATAACTGCATAATATAAATCTTATGCAGATAAACCTCACAAAAACGTGTGCATATCGCTGACTTTACTCGGAAGGCGTCCTGAAGAGTGAAGGCTATATTTATACAGGAAATATGAGTAGGGCTGTTGAAAATTGCTTTAAAGTACTATTTTAAATATTTAAGTAGCCTCATGAGAATGCAAAGCGGGTAGAACTTTCAAAAATCTTTCTAGAGTCTACTAGAGTACCTATTAAAATTATAGATAATAAAATTGTTTTAACACAATATTATAATTGCTATCTGGTTTAGGCAACCGCCACACACACACATACACATATACACACACACACACACACACACATACACACACACACACACACACCAGTCTCCGCACACTTTCACCCTCAGCGCTGACCTCGTATGCTGATCCTCGCCGAGCTGTTGTGAGTCATCACTCACTCACGAGTCACGACTTACGATTCACAACACGCTACTCGTACTCGTCGACTTAAGTTAACTCATAGACTGGTTAAGGTTAAATCAGAGAAAGTAGAAACTCATATGACTAACTAATTATTATAGTAGATTCTTCATTGTAGTCTGTAGAGTGTAGTAGGTAGAGTAGGTAAGTTTTTAGGTATCCATTATTTATTCCAATTTGTCTTACTGTGCATAAGTTATGTTTACATATCTCCAAAGGCCAGTTGTTAAGGTATGAGTACCTCACAAATAATAAAACGTTAAAAAATCGATAAACGAATCTGATTCACGCTCAAAAAAACGGTACAAAAAAAGGAAAAAAACTTTCTTGTATGAAAGCCCCCCTTAAATATAAGTATTTTTATTTCATGAACAGATATACCTACACCATTTGTGGAAATTTTAACTGTCTAGCTATCGCGGTTCTTGAGATATAGCCGGGTGACACACAGACAGATAGTCCCGAATTACCCTCGTGGCACGCCCGAACCTTACACATGTAAGCACGCACGCCATCTGTGGGGACGGCACCACACCGTCTAGATTTCTAGAAAGACTGCGTAAATTTTCCGAGACCACCGATAGATGGCGATGGTTGCAGCCATATTAAATATACGGCAAAAAATATTTTCTGCAAGCACCGAACACCAATCTCTCTCTATCTCTGTTCTAATTCTCTGACTCACTCACTGATCCCGCGTTCTGACCGTATGTGATAACTCTTTACTCCTAGCACAGAAAGCACAATCGTCCTCTTTGCCTCTCTCTGTTCTAACTGGCTCTCACCCACTGACCCTGCCCGCAGGTGATCTACTACGAGCACGCGCAGCACCAGCACCACTACGACCAGCACGAGGAGGACGAGCACGGCTGGGGGCCCTGGTCGCGCAGCATCGACCCTGAGGTACCCCCCTCTTACTGTATTTTCTATTGCACCACTATGAATGTCAACACTTTTTCCAAGGAGTCTACAAATAGCCAGGCGGTTTAGTTTCGTGCCCATTTGGCTATTTCAGTCATTAGATGTCGACCTAGAATAGAGTCGGATAATTGGTATAATATGAGTAATCATAATATAAGTATTGTGTGATTGGTGCATATTATTATGCAAATAATTATTTATAATATGCAAATAGACTAACTATTCAAGCTCTTTACAATCCTTCGGAGCATGATGTACATACTTACTGACTAGTACGCATATATGAGAAATAAGATTGTGCATCAGATATGCTACACTATACAGTTGTTATTGTAGGGCATTTGTTTATGTCGTTCATATACCCTTACACAACATGAAATTTTAACTTTATATTCAACCAATAATTGTTTGTAGTTCCAGGAGCAAGAGGCAGACGACAGCCTACCGTACCACGCCTACGAGAAGAATTCACAGGCCTACCCAGCGCGGCCGCTTCTTACCCTGTCATAATAAAAACTACGATACCAGACGAACAGAGAATCTTGATCCACAGGGAATAAGGATATTATTAACTAGTATACTATGCATCATATTATCCACTAATCAAATAGACTGAGGATATCGAAACATAGCTTAAATCCGTCTGCCTTTTTTCACAATCCCAAGTTTTGTCTTAGCGAACGACTGTTTTACCGACCAACAACAATCTAGCGCCATCTAGTGACGGCGACATGTTTGTTGATCCTTGAAACTTTCGTCGCACAATAGAAATATTTTTATCTGGATCAAGAACTCTTTGTTGCTATTTATTAACATTATTTATTTATTATTTATTGTTAGATAAAAGTAGAATAATAATGAACTGATATTTATTTTTTATTATAAGAGATTTTTGTAAATATAGATTGAATTCCTTACTTACCTCCTTCATAGCTTTAATTCTCAAGTCCATTTTATATTAGAAAGTTACACAATAGTTAAAGTTAAACAATACTGTAACATACCTTGATACTTTTTAATGTCTATTAGCCCTTAGTTGTTTATTTTTTGTATAACAAAGATGTTGCATTTTACATAGAGGCTATTATTCTAGTTTGATAATAATTTATTTGTACACTTGTTGAATTGTTTGTTACTGGTGTGTAATGTCGGTGTTGTGTTTGTGAGGATTAATAAATGGTTTCGTCTTTAGTTTTTCTTTTTATTTTACGCCAGCAAATATATTTTTCCTTGCAGCATACCCTGTTCTAACTGAGAAACGAGGATCAATTTAAATTACTCTCTTTTAGTTATATTATTTACTCTCACTATATTCACATTACTACTTAAAACACTGAATATAGTTAGCTAGTTCTGACGATAATTTATATTAGCGCTGCACTTTATTTAGAACTAGATGTCATCCGCTACTTCCTGCGCGCAAAGATAAATCCTGAGAAAACAAAACATTTTGCCGGTATAGGAAGCCTATATCCATATTCCATATTCTACTTTGTCTGTGCCAAATTTAATAAAAGTCCAGTAGTTTCGGTTCCTATTCGATGCAGGCAAACAAATCGCTCTTTTTGTTTAAATTAATATTGATTACCTAGTAATTAAAATATAGGCTTTAATTGATTTTCGGGTTCGCTTAGGACCGGCTGACGGAACATATGCAAACAAAATGGCAATGAATAAATAAAAATACCTCAGTTATATAAACCAAAAAATATATTCTTTCTCATTACATACATTAACACAAATCAATACAGGCACTAAAACATAACAGTGGGCACTACCGCGGCGAGAAGCGCGGGTTGTCCGGCGCGTACGTGAAACTGCGCAGCTCGTACGGCACGCCCGCGCTCGCCTCGAACTCGCCGCAACCGCCAAATACGCGGTTCGGCGCACGCGTCACTACGCCATTGGTCAGAGCTGCGCTCCCATTGGTCAGAGCTACGCTGGCATTGCTCAGAGCTGCGATCCCGTGGGTCAAAGCTGCGCTGCCATTGGTCAGAGTTACGCTGTCGTTGCTCAGAGCCGCGCTCCCATTGGTCAGAGCTACGCTGCCATTGGCTAACTTATCTGTACTACCATTGGTCAGTTTATCGACGTTTCCGTTAATTAATTTTTCTACGCTTCCGTTGTTAACTTTCTCTCCGCTTCCGTTAGCCAAATAATCTATGATTCCATTGCTCCACTTATCGTCAACGTATTTCAATTTAGCGTCACCGTTGGTCAGTTTCTCGTCACCATTGGTCAGTTTCTCGTTACTATTGATCAGTTTCTCGTCTCCATTGGTCAATTTCTCATCTCCGTTGGTCAGTTTGTCGTCACCGTCGGTCAGTTCGTCGGTGGGACTGGGCGGGGCGATGGGGCGGAAGAGGGCGGAATGTGCGGTAGCCGTGTCCAGGTCGGCCTTGCGGGACACGATGATCCGGATGTCTGTGTGCAGGTACAGCTTGCCGGATCTGGACGTCATGAACCTGCAACGATAGAGGATATACATTTATTTCTTGGTACGAGGTATGGACTTGTTGTCTCAAGCACTAGAACGGCAGACGGACGCGGCGGCTCATATTTGGAAGTTTTAGAGCATCTTTCATGAAACCTTATAGTAATAATGGTACTAGATATAGAAGAATAGCTCGACGCAAGAAATTTCCTGTAGAATAAGCCCTACTTCACTTTTTTAAATGGGCCATATTCATGGTAAATGTACATCGATTGGGTATCAGAGGATGGACGACGTCGTCGAGGCCGGCCCAGAACAAGGTGGTGCGACGAGCTGGACGCATACCACCTAGGCTGCGGCGGCGCGCCGGCGGGCATGTACAGCGTGCGCTGGCGCAGGAGCGTGCGCGCGTGCGGCGGCATGGCGGTCAGGTCGTACAGCACCACGAACATCTTCCCGGGGCGCCGTGTAGACTGTGAGGGGTAGGGGCGGGCAGTACCTGAGGTGTATGAGGTAGCGCAGCCACTTGTTGCAGTCGCGCGTGGGCGGCGGCGCGCCGGCGGGCATGTACAGCGTGCGCTGGCGCAGGAACGTGCGCGCGTGCGGCGGCATGGCGGTCAGGTCGTACAGCACCACGAACATCTTCCCGGGGCGCCGTGTAGACTGTGAGGGGTAGGGGCGGGCAGTACCTGAGGTGTATGAGGTAGCGCAGCCACTTGTTGCAGTCGCGCGTGGGCGGCGGCGCGCCGGCGGGCATGTACAGCGTGCGCTGGCGCAGGAGCGTGCGCGCGTGCGGCGGCATGGCGGTCAGGTCGTACAGCACCACGAACATCTTCCCGGGGCGCCGTGTAGACTGTGAGGGGTAGGGGCGGGCAGTACCTGAGGTGTATGAGGTAGCGCAGCCACTTGTTGCAGTCGCGCGTGGGCGGCGGCGCGCCGGCGGGCATGTACAGCGTGCGCTGGCGCAGGAACGTGCGCGCGTGCGGCGGCATGGCGGTCAGGTCGTACAGCACCACGAACATCTTCCCGGGGCGCCGTGTAGACTGTGAGGGGTAGGGGCGGGCAGTACCTGAGGTGTATGAGGTAGCGCAGCCACTTGTTGCAGTCGCGCGTGGGCGGCGGCGCGCCGGCGGGCATGTACAGCGTGCGCTGGCGCAGGAACGTGCGCGCGTGCGGCGGCATGGCGGTCAGGTCGTACAGCACCACGAACATCTTCCCGGGGCGCCGTGTAGACTGTGAGGGGTAGGGGCGGGCAGTACCTGAGGTGTATGAGGTAGCGCAGCCACTTGTTGCAGTCGCGCGTGGGCGGCGGCGCGCCGGCGGGCATGTACAGCGTGCGCTGGCGCAGGAACGTGCGCGCGTGCGGCGGCATGGCGGTCAGGTCGTACAGCACCACGAACATCTTCACCAGCGTGCCGTGCGGGTTAAACAGAGACACCTGCAATACCAACCACTTGTCACTAACTTCATTATTCATAAATTAATAACTACAAGATAATTCCTATATAAGACGTCTGTGGATCCGTGAGCTATTAGTTTCGTTTTTATGACGCACAGTTCTGCAAAATTAATTACTAAATACAAAATTACGTGCGTGTAGATCTTTATAGAAAGAAGAACTGTTTGTTGTAAATATCAATGTCACATTCAAATGGCAAAAGCATCGCGTCGGGACTGGAGAATCCTTGTCACTTAATCAATTTCGATTCATATTACAATTCTTAAAATAAAGGCTAAGAAACTACTACTGCTAACCTTTTTGCACTCTGACGTTGGCAACTCCTATTGAGGGGGGGGGAGGCATATAAATTATTTATTTATTAATCATATATTTAGCTCGTCGTCCTCACCGTTGTCCAGAGCCGGACAGAAGCCTAAGCTAAAGTATTTTATGGGGTTTAGCTGCCTATACTCGCCACACTAGACGGGCGAGCGCAGTTTTCTAATAATATCAATGTCCGCGGACACACTGCTACCAATGTTTAGATCTATTATAATATTCCCTATCGCCTTTTACGACATCCACGGGAAAGATGGTTTATGGGGAGGTGGTATCCTAACTACAGCACCCCACGGACATATATGTATATATATTAGCTTGTCTAATATATATAAAATTCTCCTGTCACAGTGTTAGTGTTAGTTACCATACTCCTTCGAAACGGCTTGACCGATTTTTTATATTTTTTTATAATGTGACATTAAAAAAATAGATACAACCCTAAAATTTCACTTTTCTTTCACCAACCCCTTTTCACATTTTCTAATAATTGTTTTAATAATTTCCACATGCCGGTTCCGGGTTGCGAGTTATCCGCGATGTAATTGGACGTCACCAGAAACTGTTTGCATGCTCAACGCATTGGGCACGGATCACCTAGTCGGCTATAAAAGTCATGGAATTCCACGATACCTGTATGGTGCCGGAGCGCGCCACGCGGTAGCCGCCCGCGCCGAGGTTGATGTGGCCCATGTACGGCGCGTTGGTGCCGCCCGGCGCGTAGAAGAACACCGTGACCGGCAGCCGGCGGTGCGGCGGGCAGAACGCGCCCGACGCGCCCAGCTCGGCGCTGAACCCCGCCACCGTCGCCACCGGCTCCAGCCGGCCCTTCAGCGCGGACTCCTCGAAGCTACCTGCAATGTAATGTGTTATGACGGAGTGCTCGCCCATGGCGTGCTCCAGCGACCGGTCTAACGCCACGGTGAAAGCGGATCGTGTGTACGTAAAACTGAATTGCAATCTCTTTTCTTACGCTGATTTTAGTGTCGCGTTGACCGCTCGCTGATCGTCAGCGCCGATCGAACATGAAAAATCAGCGCCGATAGATACACGTTAATCGAAAACGATTAGTAGAATTTCATATGTCTCGGCAAGCCGTCGGCGCTATAGATAGAACGGTTATAGTAACATGCCATTAATGTGTTCGCCGAGAGTTGATAAATTTAGTTATTATAATCGTACCTATAATACTTTTGTTATTTACTACTACCGTATGAAAACAGCGAACGGCCTTCGCCCTGTTAAGCGATGGAATGTGAAAATTTTAGACTAATATTGTATCAACTCTCGACTAATCTGTGTTATCAGCTCAAACAGTGACATGGACGTGTAACATACATACACATTACATACAAAAGCTCATCGCTCCCTGTTATGGGTTAGTAAGGTGTGTGTCGTGCGCTCACCGAGCAGGCCTGAGCTGGGTCCGTGGCGGGGGCGGGGCGCGCGCGGCGGCGCGGGGGGCGGCGACGGCGGCGCGGGGCCGTGGAACAGCGCGCTGCAACACGCACACGTCACTACTCGCCACTACTCGCCACGCAGGGTATCGTCATATGCGTACAAAACGTGCGTCTGTCCCCCCTATCCAAGTATTCCCGATACAATATCTCACATCCAACTGAAGTAGACACTAAGGCCCGTATAAATGAAACAATCTCAAACCCAACCTCTACTTGAGAAGCTATTTGGCAGATAAAAAAACGTTTCGTTTCTCTTTTAAAAATAATGAACTTTACTTATGTTATTTAATTTAATTTCTTTCTTTTTTAAAACGTAAAAATAAACATTATACTTATTTTTATGTTTTTCTGTAATCTATGATATGAATATATAGTATAAAAAGAAAAGAACTTAAAATACTACGTAACATTAATAAACTTTTGAAAGTGAAACGAAACGTTTTTTTATCTGTCTAATAGGTTCTGAAGTGAGGTTGGGTTTGAGATTGTTTTATTTATACGGGCCTAAGAGTACTCACGATTTGATCCCGGACACGCCGTTGATGGAGTCGTCGAAGTCGAAGCAGGTGTTGCCGCGGCGCAGCGGCGCGGGGCTGGACGTCAGCGGCAGCCCGGTCTTGTGGTGGAACACCATCGACGCCGCCGAGTCGAACCGCCAGCGGAACCGGTCCATCTCCGTGGGCGACGGCACCTCCGCGCCGCCCGCCCCGCCGCCCGCGCCGCCCGCCGCCAGCTCGTCCACCGTGCCGTAGTCGCACTTCTCGTAGCAGACGTAGTCGTCTCCGACGGAGTACGTCTTCTGCCGCTTGGGCTCCGGCCGCGGCGCCGAGAACACCGAGTCGTCGTCGCGCAGGTTCAGCTCGCGCATGTCCGCGCTCTGCGCCAGGCGGTCGCTGACCACGCGCTCGATGCGGTCGGTAGGCGGAAAATGGCGCCGCAGCTTCGGCCGTTTCAATATAATATCTGACTTAAAGCTAGCGTTATCTAATTTACTATCACACTGCGAGCTATCACAATCGGGCGTCGAGGGCCCGTCGTCCTCCCCGCGCTTGCGGCGCGCCCCGCCCTCCAGCGCGGCCAGGTCGTAGGTGCCGTCGGAGCGCCGCATGCCCGCGGCGCCGCACGCGCAGGGCGGCGCGTCCGTCTGCGTGGCCACGGTGCGGGTGCGCGGGGCGGGCGGCGCGGGCGGGGCGGGCGGGCCGGACGGCGCGTACCGGCGCAGGCCGCCCAGCGCGCGCAGGCGGTCGAAGCGCGCCGCCTGCAGGATGGGGATGGAGGTGTGCGTCTCGCGCCGGGCGCCGTCGCCCTCGGACGACGTGCTATCACAGAGTCTCCGCAGCTTGCTCTCCTTGCGCAGGCGGCGCTTGTACTTGGCGATCTCCCGCAGGCGCCGCTCGTCGGGCTCGCCGGGCGGGCCGCCGGCGGGGGGCGAGCGGTTGGTGTCGGACTCGTCGTCGCAGCTGCAGCGGTGCTTGCCGCTCTCGCTGCACGGCGTGAGCATGCGGTCGTCGACGGGGTCGGGCGGGCGCGGGCCGAGGGTGAGGCCGCCGAGCTGCGCGGCCAGGTCGTCGGGCGCGGCGGCGGGCGGGGGCAGGCTGGGGCGGCGCGAGCGGCACGCGCAGCGCACGCGCGGGACGGTCGCCAGGCGCGGCAGGGACTCCAGGCGCACGGCCAGGCGCGCCCCGCCCAGCTCGGTGACGGGGAAGAGGTGCCGGGCGGGCGGACGGGAGAAGTCCGCGATCTCGTAGCTCTCCCCGGGTAGCCGGATGGAGTAGATGAGGTTCAGCTTGCGTTCCAGGTCGCTTTCGTCGCAGTTGGCCTCCACCTTCTTAAAGTTGCACGTCTCGCGACTCAGCTTCCTCCTAGAAATATTGTTGTACTATTGAAGGAAAGTAGCAGATGAAATATCAGAAATATATTACAAAAAATATGAAAAATCAGTACAGTGTAAGAATAAAGTAGGTTTTGTAACAAATATTCGTGCGTATATTATGTCGCGTAGACGGTCAATGTGTGTGTGTGTGGGCGCGTGCGGCGGCGCTCACCTGCGCTCGGCGGGCTTGTCCTCGCTGGTGCTCTGTATGGTGGCGCGCCAGGCGGACAGCTGGGAGAAGTGCAGCTGCGAGCGCACGGCGTTGAGCAGCCAGTGCGGCGTGATCGCGGGCGACGACTCCTCGCTCCTGCAACGTGACCGCGACGGTATTACAAACTAGATATTGCCATGAAAAATCGTAGAGATGACTCGACAAATATATATAAACTAAAAACATTTCATCTTCATAAAGCCCCATAAAAATAATAATACCCTAAAGTCTGAACTCTATAGCATTCCATGATGCATGCTCCACCTTTGTTCTAACTTCTTAAACCTCCTATGGTAGAGATCGTAGACTTCAGTTGTCTATGACCTTGTATCTGTCTGAGCCCAATATGGCCTATTTGTGCCAAGTACGCGGTGCGCTATACACGGTGGTGTACGTACTTGTCGGGCGTGACGCGCATGGTCCAGCGCTCGAGCAGCAGCGGGCGCGGCGCGTGCGCGTGCGGCTTGTCGTAGCCCGCCTCCGCGCACAGCGCCGCGTGGCACGGCCCGCAGTCCGGCCCCAGCAGGATCTGAGGACGATGCACACAAACATGTAATATAAAATAACATAAACTTTAGCGCCTCCGTGGTCTAGTGGTTCTGAGCTTCGCTCTCGACCTCTATCGGAGGTCGTGGGTTCGATTCCCGCGTTGGAACACCAAAAATGTTGTTTTCAAGTTTGGTTAGGACAATGCAGGCTGATCACCTGATTGTCTGACAAGATAGATGATCCATGCGTCGGATGGGCATGTAAAAAGTCAGTCCTGCGTCTGTTCTATCGCCAGTCGTGACGGTTAACCATCCCACTGGGTTATGATAGTAAAAGGAAGAGAGTGTCTTTGTGTATTGCGCACACACTTGGGCACCATAAAATAACTCGTGCGCTGCTATAAAATAGCTGGCCTGGTTTCAATGAAATCGGCTACCGACAACGAAATCGGTGAGGTGTTCATAGTTTGTCTACACTAATATCATAATGCTGAAGAGTTTGTTAGATTGAACGCACTAATCTCAGGACTTGTAGCCCGTATATCGAGGAAGGCAATAGGCTACAACATTACGCGTAAAAGGCTGATTTGCTAATCGGCACTAATCGCTTACGTAAATCGTCAACGCTGCTGCTCTCAGCCTAGCAACACCTTGCACCTCAAACCAACTCTCGACTAATACACATAAACGACATGCGATTTCTCAGTTGATTGCGTTTCGCAGCGGCCGTGAAGCGTGACACGTGGTTATGATCATGGCGTGAGCGTTTCGTGTATGTGTATGGGGGACTGCTGTCTTGTTCACTGAACAACAGTCCACCGTGTGGGCGTGGCGAAATACTTAAAAGTCCTTTCCGTGATAGTCCTAAACGCAGCGCTGTGATCGCGGATTGTTAAATCAACAGATCCCATAAGATCCCCAAAAAAAAGAGTGAGCTAATACCTAGATCGCGTGTTTCTGCGGGTTATAACAAATACATACTTAAATATGACCTCTGTGACTTTACGAAGGAAAAAACTTTACAGTCAGAACTAGCACCTGTAGAGCACGTATTGTATGACCACCGTATTAATGTGTTGTCTCTACACGAGAATAGACGCGGCGAGTGGCGACCTCAGCTCATGTTGCGACACAATTAATCACCTCCAGACTTCGTTCCCGTGGCTGATTTTAGTGGTTGCCACACAAAATACTGCACTGTCAGCAGAACTCTGTGCCAATGTTATTGATTGAAAAGGGAAAAGAGTATCGATTTATATCGCTGCCCAATTTCCTGAACACTTTTACTCAATCTCAAATAACATTTGAAGATATGAATGGATGTATGTGATTTTGCCAGAAAATTTTACATTCTAGGACTTAAACTACATATAAAGTAATAACATATTAAGTACATTGAATCTAGAGACGGATCTTTAGATTAATGTACTTTAAAATGTTTAAGTGACAGCTTGAACAAAATTTTCTCGAAATCAGAATTTTGCTATATTTTAATTTTATCCTATCATGTCTTTAATTTTGTATATTCTACTGATGACATGCGAGCCTGAACGGCAGAATGTACAGACACATTGATCTACATCTTTTGGACTTATATTCGAGCAAAATTTCAATTTGAATCAAACAGCTATACACGCTAATATATGTAGCTAAACATACTGTTGCATTACCGGCCCTAACCTAACCTACGCCTCGGCCCTCAGCCCTGTTAATAGATGCGTCACATCGGATACGAGTCTAATGACCGTTTAACGACTGCTAAGTGGTCATGAAGGGACCCACTCCTCCGGCAGCTGCCTCCCACAAGACGTGGTCCCTCAGTACTACTAAGTATTTCCCATTACCACGTGTATTGGGTGATGAGGACAGATATATCTCTGTTCATGCTAATAGCCTGGTATTTATAGTATACCAATCTGAGGTTCCTCACCTCGATGCAGAGCGGGATGTGGTCGCTCCAGAGCGCGTGCACGTGGCTGTCCAGCTGCGCCACCACCCGCGGCGAGGGCTCCGCGTCGGGTCGGGGCTGAGTTTGCTGGACCTGGAAGTCGAGATAACAGGCGTTCATTTTGGTTCAACTGTTTGTAACAGGCGTCGGCCCACCGCACGGAATAGACAGCGATCAGCGGTAACCAACCACGAAAATTGTTTATTCGCATACGTTTGTATTCAATGATTGCGTACCTATATGACATTTCAAAATTCACAAACGCTAATACGGCTGAACGGAATTTGAATGAGGTTTTGGCACACAGACAGTAGCCTGGATTATAAAAGAATATGCATTTTTTTTAGTCGGGAAACGTAGAGTTCCTATATGATACTCTTTGCGCCCACAGCACCATGAGCGTGGTCTAATACATATAAATATCTCGTGTACCTGCTGACTGGTGGAAGGGTCCGCGATGAGCTTGTGCCGACGGCGCTGCGCGTGCGCGGGGCTGGTGCTGCGCGCGCGCACGATGAGCCTGCCCAGCTGACTCAGCAGGGCCGGCCCGGTCGCCGGCGCGGGCGCCGACTCGTTACTGTGCATCTGAAACACAAGATCATTGGTATAATAGCTATAAATACCAATTAAACCTAATTGGTTCATAATAGGTATATCTTTTAATATATTCCATATCGGGATAGGTGGGTGCCTCGTCACCCACGGTAGCCTCCCCCAGCACAGACACAAGGCTCTCTTTGAGGTTGTAGTATCTCTTCCGTTCGTGCCGAAGCGTGCTCGGGGTGACCGACTCACCGTCCATGATGAGTTAATGCATATTCTGAGGAACTCACGGAGCAACAAAGTAGCCCGCTATACTACTAGAGGCTCCTCGCTCCACCTGCTGGCGCGGAGCCAGCGTTATGAAAATTGTATCTAGGGTTGCCACCCTTTTGGTAATCGTTTCAGCTAAGCCTCCCCCAAAGTTTTGCAGTGAGACCGGTACCTGCAACCTTCCTCGGGTCGTGTGTCCACCTGGAGGGAGTTCCCCGGCCTCCACTCGAGAACCATTCTGGCCCAGCGACCGTCGGTTCTGCGGTCTATATGTCCAGCCAGTTCGACTTGCTCAAGGCGCTGGGTTATCTCGGTTACCTCGGTTCCGCTACGGATTTTCACATTTCTGATTCTATAACGTAAAGAGACTGCGAGCCTATTGACAAGACGCATTATAAATAAAGCATTTTTCCTACTAACATGTCGACTCAAGTGTAGAATATGTACTCAAGTGTAGTTAATGACATAAGTTCGGTTGGCAGCCCTAAATATATTGTAGATGAGGCCTACATTTCCCGGTCTCTTAACCCAGATATTAATATGAGTCATATCAGTTTCCACCTGAGACGTCACAGCATAATAATAATTGAAGTCATGAATGGATGAAGGTGATATGTAGCATAATTCCGATTTCGAGAAAATTGAGTTCAAACTGTCACTTAAACATTTTAGAATATGTCGTAATAAGAAATTAATGGATCGTTATTACATTGTTGCACGTGACATTATATTGGACATTGGTATTTGGTAGCATTTTCTGTTTATTGTTCGCTTTTAAGGTGTTTCTAATGACTTTCGGAGAGGCAAATAAAATCTGATCGTAACTACGCCCCCAGTGGGATACGAACTATATGATAACGCCATACAAATCGTATTTAACTTCTTCACGGCGAGAAGTGACAAAAACTCTCACCACTGACCAGAGCACAGTGACGTCACAAGGCGTTACCCGTTCAACTCAATTAAAAAATATTTTAGTTCCAAATGAAACTCGACCAACTTTTCGGTAAGTCAACAAATGCTACCGCCGGTTCAACCATAACCCGCCGAGAAGAACCAGAGTAAGAAACTCGAGTTTCGCTGGTCATCTTTCAGCTTAAAACATCCGTTACGTTCTATTCCACGAACAAAGGCACCATGGGGCTCGGGGCACGGGGCGAGGGCGCGGCCGTGCCCTCATTCGGGGGGCCCCGCTGTTGCCAAGCGCGCCGGTGTAAATATAGAACAGCGCTGCAGCGACCTAGTTCACTAGATCCCCGCCGCGACCCGCGACATTCTAGTACTTGTGAGTATAGTAATAAGGCCGACGAGCGGTACCCGGATACGTCCAATCAAACAGTAAACAATCAGCTGTTTAAAAAACTATTGATTGATTCCTTTTGTTTATTTGTGAGCTCGATTCGCGCTTTGAAAGATTTCTATCGAAAATTCAAAATGTGACTATTCTCATACAACGCTGCCATGTCAATACGTTTATGATTATTATGATTATCGCTTATTATTTCCTTTCCGACGGAGAAGTTTTCGAATCCGCTCGGAATCGGCAATCGCGAGAGCCAACTCTCTTACTTTTGAAATTAATTCCAATCGATCGGAATTGAAATTTTACATTTGGCACAAAGTAGATATTGTATATAACAGAGACACGACCTAGTACTAGAATGAAATGAAGTCCAGGCAGACTCCGGAAACCGCCATCTAGCACCACTATTGGAAAATACTAACGTATCCGTAACTAATAACTAATTTCGTTTCGAATCTTCTTCTTAATTGAGGAGATAAATTTAGCTTAATGTGCTGAGCTATATTTCTACACTAATATTATAAAGATGAAAGATTTTTATTTTTGTACTAGCTGTGCCCGCGACTTCGTACGCGTGGAAAAGTGATTTAGGGCAGTGTTATAATAAATCAGTTTTAAAAATATTTTTAGTTATAAAAACTGTCGTCGAGGTATTTAAAAAACTACTTTATGTTGACAATTCCTACTACCAGCTTGACAAACGACCGTGTACAATTACTATAATGCGAACGGGACTACTTGATAGAGAGATACACGACGAACATCTAGTACTAAGATTTGTATGGATTTTGCGCTTGCAGCGACTGCAAGCGACTGCAGACGATGATCGTTTCCACGCCGACGCTGCTGGTGTGGCGACAATGATATTAAGAAAGCGCGCCGCAAAATTTTGCGGTCTTTTCGGTGCGTAAGTCCGACTCGCACTTGCCCGGTTTTTTTAATTATTTATTAATAACCAAACATGTAGGTACTGATTATAAATCACTTCACTGTTAAAGTACCTACTAACTGATTTTATACAGAAAAGTAGCAAAATATAGAAAGTACCAAAAGAAAGAAAACAAACCTAAGTTGTAGGTACCTAACATAAAAACCATTCGGTCCATGATAAAAACTAAGAAATAAAAATATCAAGACAAATATAAATCTAACTTATATTGACATAACTTTTTTAGTTTAACTGTAAACACAATACTTATGTTAATCAAAATTCTATATATTATGCAGTTATCGAATACATAATTTGGACAAAGAAAACTATAAAAATGTACAGTAATAGTAGGCTGTAGTATGAATTTAAACGGACGGAATGAGAACTATAATATAGAATGCAAAATAATATTATACATTGCTAATGATGCACGCTGAGTATAACTCTCGGATAACGTATTGTATAAATGTAGGTACCTACTCAACTTTGATATAAATAATTGTATTAAAAGTACGGCATTTGGCGTATAGATAGATTTGTATAAGAGAATACTCTATCAATATTATGATATTTGACAAAAAAACCCATAATAATCACACTGTTAACACATATCCAGGGCAGGCCGCAAAAGGCTATAATTTCAAAAGGTATCTCGATTGGAATCGAGTTGTATCAACAGTTTTCCCCTGTAACACAGTTTAGTAACTATCGAGATGTTTTTAACGTCCATCTTATTAAATAGAAAAAACAAAAAAAAGAGCAATATATTTATGAAAATCTTAAAACTGTTTTTAAGATTCCGTACCTCAAAAGGAAAAAACGAAACACATATTATAAGATCATTTCCATGTCCGTCTGTCTGTCAAGACCCTTTTACTCAGAAACGCGTGTTGTGATGAAAATTATATAAAATACTCAGGAACTACTGCTCCTTGAAGCAGTGAAAAAATCAGACTTCTTAGCCAATGCAATCAAAAGCAGTCGCTTATGTCGCTAAATTTCGTCATTTTCGACACTCGTAAGGGAATCAAAACCTAAAGGGTACTTCCCGTAAACTCAAAATCATAAAATTTGAAACCAAGCAACGTCTAAAACCATACTTTTTCAGTAACATTATATAGATAAGTAGTAAAAATATTTTGATTTTTTTAAACTTCGTACCGTTTGTCATGAATGTGTTTAATTGAAACTTATAACAAATACTTAGGTCTGTAATATATTCAAGCTGTAACCAAATCAAAATTCTATGTCAATCAGGTTTGTATGAAACTCTCGGTGTGCAAGTCCAACTCGCACTTGGCCGGTTTTTATTTATTTACTTATTACTAACCTACGCTAACAAATCTGTATACAGTACCTACTTATCACAAAGGACTGTACAGTAAAAGTACTAACTATTTTTATACAAATAACTTCCGTAATAAACTCAAGAAAAAATATCTTAGATTGTTCCTACCTAGCAAGCCTAAAACTAACAAATAAAAGTCACCCCCGCGGCCCCGGTGCGTTTGCTGCTAATGCAATTTGAAGCGGCGCGCGCGCGCGGCGGCGCACGGCTCCCGGGCCCGGCGCGCGCTTCCTACAAACGTCCAGCAAAAACGACATGATCTTTTAATACTGTCATAACTTTTTTATTTATGAACCGATTTACATAAAACAAACACTAAATGTTAAGTGAAGCTTGCCGCAATATATTAGTGAAAAGTACATCTTAATCAGATAAGCCGTTTCTGAGATTAGCGTGCACAAACCCACAGACAAACAGACAAACAGACAAACAGACAAACAGACAAACAGACAAACAGACAAAAATTTCAAAAATCATAGTTTTGGGTACTATTGCGTAAATAAAGGTCCCCTATCATATTTTTTTTTAAATATCTTCAATGTACAGACACGACTCCTCTACAGATTTATTATACATATGTATAGATGTAACCACTTAACTCAAAAAGCACAAAAGCACTGGACCGATTTTAATAATTCTGTTTTCATTAGAAAGCTACATTATCACTGCTGTTCGTTAGTCTCGCTATAACTCGAGATCGGCTAAACTGATTCGGCTATTTTTGGTCTTGAAATATTCGTGGAAGTCCCGGGAAGGTTCACACGGTTTCTATGCTCAACGAAGTGGGCACAGGTCAGCTAGTATGTAATAAAACAATAATACAGTCAACTTACAAGTACCAATTTAGACAATTTTAACAAAAGATGTAAATGAAAAAGAATATTTAATGTAATTATTATACTACATAGTTAATTAGCTGTGTATGTAAAACTATTAGAAAAAAACAAATCTTGATGACCTCAAATCACATCCTAGCAGCTACCTGAATATGTATACAATTGTAACATTTAGCAATAATATTCTACGTACATTTGAATAAACATGTATAAATACACAAGGACTCACCGCCTTAATATAAAAGTTGACCTAGCAAACGTCGGTCGGCCGTCTTAATTATCTCTTAACAAATACCATTTAAAAATCTTTATAATAATCTCGCTGTAATAAAAAACAATGATATTTTCAAACTCGGCGGTTTAGGGTGGAACCTCGTTTTTCTTGTTGACTTTCCGAAAATGGCTTGTTAAGTTTCATTTGGAAATAAAACGATTTTTATTTTATTTCAGAAAGTTACATAAATAAAAAGTCGGAAATGTTATAGACACTCTCCTGACCCCCGAGCCCCAGGCGGCAGCAGGAACATGACAGCTCCATAAAGTAATACAATAATGTCAAATGTATGGCCGCTGTCAAAAGCTTTTCATACAATTTTCACTCGATAACTTTACTCTACTGGCCTACTGACTTACTCTTCAAATGATTCGATTTTGATTAAGATATTATCGTGCCGCGTACTCCCGAATAAACTGACGTTAGTTTATTTTGATTCTCAGTCTATTGATAATATGGCCGGAAGCACAAAAAGTTACAAACGATTTTCTTTATCCTGGTGGTCAAAGTAATCCAACAAATAAGACACCAAAAGCAATTGAGATCGAACTGATTCGATTCTCGATTGTGTCGGGAGTAAACCTGCTGATCTATCAACTGGTGGCCCTACCGTTCAATGTGGTTACGTGCTATGATTCGTGAAGAACTTGTGTCAGTGGTACCGGAACATCAGAAATATATTTAATACAAATCCGTGACCAAAGAACACAGAAAACTTTTGTGTTCCTGTGGTCGTCCTCGTCCTCCAGATTGTTCTGCGACACGCTGAACCACCTCGCCACCAGAGTGTTAATATCTTATAAAAACATGTAATGTATAATAAATTAAATTAAAATAAAATAAAAAACACGAATTAGCGTGTTAAGGTACGATTCCACCAAAATAGTGTTCAGAACATTTGTTAGCCAACTTTTTTTCAGATTTCCAGCTGTGCCAATTTGTATGTGTTCCAATTTGTTAATGTTGCGTTAGCGAGTCCACCGGAACAAACATCTGTTACGCACAATGTTCGAAACAGTTCAGTGCACCGGTGGAATCGCACCTTAACATTCCTATGATGCCTAACAAACGAATTGATGATTTTGAAGACCTGAAACGATTTCCACTAAACATAGCTATGCCAGACATACACATACACATTTACACAGGACGTCAAACTTATAACACCCCATCGTTTTTGCGTCGAGGGTTAAAAAGGCTATACACACTTATCCTTCGTTCATAAGGCAACACCTCCAGTCGATACGTCACTGTCAGCATTGCTGTTTGCGATGCAGATGGTAACAACTTAACAAGTAACATTATGAGTCCTATTACAAAACAACTCTCTGACCTTAGTGGCGGTCTACATCACAGCATAATGCTAAGTAAGTGCGATCACAGATATATTCTTCAGAGTCTCGAGTCGAAACGTAAACAAGAATATCAAATTCGACCTCTTTATTGCACTGCAAAGTGCCATTGAATGGTAGCTAGTTATGCTGGTATCGAATAATTGGACCAAAACGGAGTACTTTGAGATAATGAGAGTACCCTTACGATCACAGAGGTATCAGATGATGATTAACTAGACAACAAAGAGTTAACCAGGACATGATATTCCGTGTAGCGCTGCAGCGCTGCGCAGGGCGGGCGGGCGCGGCGGTGTGGGGCGGGGGCTGCATAGATGTGTGTCAAGGACAGTGCAAGGCACGTGCCACGCCCTGGATTCTGGCCGCGCTCTAGTTCAACAAAGGGCTCTGACGTAACCTGCAGCTAGGGCTACCGACGTCACCAACTCTCTACAAGTTGGCAACTCTAATGTGATCTAAGATGATATCGTCGATACGATACGTTAACGTGCTTCCTTTGTTCGTTTTATTGATTAACCGAGTTAACATACTAATATCTGACTCATGATAAGTTTCTACTTGTTTCTTGTTAATAATAAAGATCATGTACATTTTCAACATAATATTATACTGTATAAGGTTTTTAAAAAGGTAAAATCGCTCCTCAAAAGACAAACGAATACGATTTAAAACCAAAGCCATCTGATCACATAACAACCTCCTCTTTTGAAAATGGGTTTATAAGCAATTAGATCCAATAAGACTCTATTTTGAGTCATGAATACGGGAGGAATTACGCACTTACGTACACGGAATTACTCTGAGTAATGTTAATTTTATTCCATGCGACCCCAATGTCTTTCAGTACTTCAATCACAAAGAACCATTATCACACCCAGTAGCGGGTTAACGCTGGGTCTTTATGGGCCGCTGTGATTCGAGCAGCGACGGGCGCTGACCCAGTTGCCGCGACTTTCATCTCCGACCTCGGGTCAAGGGGAGGCTGGTCCGGTGTGCCCCGACGAGGCACCCACTCGCAACTCCCATCCCTTACCGCACGGCTTATAAGCTTAGTAGTAAAATGGTTTGTGATATAAGTGATAAATAAATATATAAAAAAAGGAAAATATATATATATATATATATATATATATATACCTAATATTAAAAGAAAATAAAGAAAATTATGACAGTATTAAAAAAGTGTTGCAACTTGATAGCAGCAGGATGTAAAAGGAGAGAGTTTAGTCCGCAGGCTGCTGGGCCACTTCCCAGTAGAGTCGGACATATCCTTGTAGGGCCGGCCCACAAGGAATCCCTGAGGATTCTCCCGCCCTCCCCGTGAAACAAAAATCATGGTTTGTGAACCAAATCAAGCCGCTTTATTTATCTTTATTGCGACAAAACAAATAACAATATAACAGTTGAAGAGTTTGTTTGTTTGTACTCGGTATTCTCTTTAATCTGAAAACTATTGGTTCAATTTGAAAAAATGTTCAGTGTTGGATAACCCAATTATCGAGCAGGCTATTGGCTGAATGTCGTGACGCTTAGACCAATAGAAGCAGAACACTAATAAAGCGTGTTTTAAAATGGTTTTGACTATTTCACAGTTATTAGGGTACAGCTTGTTTAAAAAAAGTTCCTTTTCTTATTTTAACCAGTTATCATATTTACTGTTAGTGTTAAACGAGGTGCCTAGTAGACGTAATGATGCAATTCCGGCATCTATGTCGAAATTTCATAACGTTTAACAGAGAAAGTGCTGTTAGCAACAGCCAGTACAGTACAGGAAAGTAAATGTTACGCATATTATATTGAATACTAATAACTACAAATAATCATAACATCTATATTTGTCCATGAAACAAAAGTATGTGAAAATCTCACCATTTGTATATTTAACCAACTGGCTAACAGCTATTGAAGTTACAATTCACATGAAACGATATAATACTACCAACTCAACAGTGCGTGTAAGTACGTGAAACAATTAAAATATTAAAAGCACCCTTGAGAGTTGCGACTCGCGAGGCGCGCGGCGTTGGTTGTCGGTTGCGCAAGCTAGCCTACTTTCCGTAAGGTCAATGCGAATGGGCCCGTCGAACACGCGGCCTACGCGGCACGAGCCTGCGAGTCACTAGAGCCTAGTGCATAGCACTTGTTCCAAGAAACTAATAATAGATCCTAAGAATCTTGAGAACGTACCAAGAAATATCAGGATCCTGATAAAGTACACATCAATTAAGTTTTCAGTCACTTTAATAATGCACAAAAAGTCATCAGAATCAGAAGAGAGCGCAAAAAGTTTGTAGAGCAGAAGCCTTAGTACACTTGCACCGAGTTGTATGTGGATCCAGAGAAATTACAATCGCTAACATTTGACAGAATTTATGCACACAAGGAACAAGATGACGTGCAAGGTATGCCAGAATCCTGCAAAGTTGCAAACCTGCAAGAAACGGTAGCAAGTTCGTGCGATCTTAAGCTTGCACCAAGAAATGCCTATATTCTGAGTTCGAAACTTTAAACAAAATTTTATAAACGATGTTATGTTCGTTGTTCTGATGTTCTGGATGTGATATCCGCACCACGTCGACGTATTAAAATTATCGCACGCACGTGGCAAGTGCTAATCTCGGCAAATGTAAATTTAAACTTTAACGCATAAATACATTTTATGTAACGCAAATAGAATAAAGAATTTAAAAAGAAAAAACATCAACATTATGTCGTACTCCTCTATCACGTCTGTCAAATGTCATTTCCTCTTACAGCTGAAAGATCTTAACATAATATTCTTATTTCAGAATAAGCCTACGATATGTCTTTATGGGAGTCGGTTTAAAAATATTCCATACTGACAAAACTCCATTAAATGCGCCTAACTAGCAGACATGATACGTTTTTACTTGGGAACTCCTCTCTTTAGTTGATCTATACAATAAACAATACATTATGTTCTATTCTAGAAATAAAAAGATTCAGAAACCATGGAGTAGAATTTGTAACTTGTAATATTCTGTGAAATGAATCTATTCATTTTCGCAATGGTAGTTTGTACCTAACGGCGAGAGATAACGTTATGTAGGTCAAACACTCCTCAGAGGTGACGAATGACGATTAATATTGGCATTACTCGTCGCTTCGCCGGCGGCGGCGATAGCACGCGTGATGCGGGCCACTTCGTTATCATCGGCCAAACAACACGTAGGTGCAGCAGGCGCAACAGGAACATGCGACAGCTCTGTAAAAGTTGTCGAATGACAATAACTGTGATGTCAAAATCATGTAAAACGCCAATACAGTTGACATTCGATATCGCAGCTGTCAAATGATCCTGTTTGGGCTGCAGGAGATCACACGTAGACTTCAAACATTACCGGTCATGCTCGACATGGAGACGCAGGAGATAGCTTTCCCGAAAATAAATCAAAAGGTGAAAGAGCGTAGACTACCAGCGTGGTCGAAATTATATTGTAATCAGGAATTTGTAGGCGTGTGCCAGACATCTGGGAGTAATGCGAGACAAACATGAAACATCGAATAAAGAAGTGAAAAGGTAATAAAATTCTGGATAGAATGGGACACTGAAAACGTTCAGTGACTTTAATTGTTCAAGTACTAAATGACCTAAAAGCCCAGAACCTCCTATCAGTTGCATTATCTTATTGATTATATCTCAAGGACATCTGTTACCTAATCAGTTATGCTATTTACAAGCGTTGGAAACAAACAACTTCCAGCTGTGTGCGTGTGAACATGTCATTTTACTACATACATAGATATATATGTATTCACTTGTCAACTAAAGTACTGACATATAAAGTATTTATAAGAACCAACTAGGAATAGATAAACGACTTAGAAAAAGCCATCATGACTTGTTTTCCTGGTGTATCTTCCACGTTGGAAAATACTACCTATTACACGCCAGGACAGTCCTATTATAGATGGAACTTCGTACAAAACAATGATCATACAAGTATTCCAGTCACAGCTCACAGCACGACCACTGACCAGGGAATTAGAAATCCTTGAAGTAACCAGAACGCGGAAGCTAACTCTAAATATATAATCGCACACAATGTTGACAAACATTATCCTGCCCTCCTCTTACACACCCAAACTCAGATCGCACCGTCTCACTCGCACGCATAGCGAAGCATTATAGGAGAACATGTATATTTAACAACACAATAATAACGTCGCGACACCAAATTTCTGTGTCCTGATACATAGTTTTTACGTTGACTTTTATTTACAAACAGTTAAGTTTTATTTACAAATTCTTTGTGAATGGTAAAACAATTGAATGATGAAATCACCACTCAATAGATTAAAGTGATGACAACAAATTCCGAAATATTCGGTCTAGAGACCAGACAAACCATAGCTATAGGTTGGAAAATATTTATGAAACTATTTTGGACATTTAATATTTATAACTATTTTGGAAATCTAACTTACCCGAGGCCGACTCAATGTCGTCGACCTTTCAAACCATGACGTAAGCATTTCCTCAAAAATCCCTTTGACAATAATTGTCAAAAGTTTTTGAATTATCATGACCTAAGACGATTCCAATTGGAATCCTACTTCTGTCTCTGATTAGGAACTACATTGCCACTTAATGCCTTAAATTGTGTGATGACACAGCTAATGTCTGATAGTTGTTGCGCCTCATTGCACCAAATTAACCAAAGCCACGTCACAACGATCCTCGCGTTAGAGCAAATCACAGGCGGTTGTCAGTCGACTGTACTGTATCGAGCATTACATAAATTGCCGTCCGCGCGTCCTCCAAAACACGCGCCGCCAGCTAATTGTATACAGCGAGCGTTGGTTCAAGATCAAAGTCCCAGCGAATATCATTAACCAAATGCGTTGTAAGTTGTGCGAGCGCGCAGCGACGACCACGTGAGTTGTTGTGAGTGGTTGTGAAACCACGACCCGTGGCAACCATACTTACGAGTACTAATGTTCCTAGGTGCTCACTGCTCGTTCTTAATCGTCTCGTCCAGGAACCTCTGTATGATAATAGTTACTCAACAGTCGTATCAATCCAATTGCGAGCTTATCGCGTAGATACCAGATTTCAAAACACTTCGTTCGAAGTGGCTTAGGACCGTTTTACATTGAGCGGTATCAAGGTAATCATTAATATTTTAATTCGCTTTATTTTTTAGCTCTGTAATAGTCGGCGTTGAGTCCACTATCGCTCGCGGTGCGAGATATTAGGCAAATCCCGAATGCACTTTTACGTCACGACCCCCCGAACCCTTCTGACACAGATACTGTCGTCGGGCCGGCGGCGGCGGCGAGAGGCGATACTCCGCCGCACGGCTCGTGCGTTAGAGCGGCGATTAGCGTGTAACGATATGTTTTAAATAAACATTCGAAACCAGGCGTCGAGTGGTCTAGACAGGTTCGACGACGAAAGTGCGCGAGTTTGACGCAACTACACCTTGGCACGGTTACCGGCGGAGATAGGAGACGAAATATGTGTTTGGCGACAGCCGACAGGGTGCAAATTGCCCTGGCCGGCAGACCGACTGTTTTCGGCTATTTTGGAGGTCGGACCGGACTGCCAATACCAGTTGGCCGCGCGAGCTGCTCCTAATCCGAATCGCGTCACCTCCAAACTCTCGATACGCCGCACCGCGAGGGCCCGGTACAATGACCGCGGAGGAACCGATTTCCAGTGTAACAGATAAAAAACGTGGCGACGATAAAAAACGGTAAACCTCGTCAGCTTGTATAAAGTTTAAGGTCTCCGATAAATTTAATGAATACTGGCAAATAAGAGGACCGGTTTTTGTCACTTCCTGAAAAAAAATGTATTTATTATCTAATATTAGAAAATCAAGGACAAGCCGACTAATATTTCCTCAATTTCAGTCCGTGAGCGTCCCTCTAAAGGGCGTCTATCATCTGCCAATTATGTGCTTAGCAATTTATGAGAGTGTTGGTCGAATGGCAAGTTGTAGTCCTCGAGCTGGAGATGGATACGCAGCTGCATGTATATTAAATAAATCACATCAGAATAATTATTTATTTCGTTTAAAAATTTCGTGGCGGTTTTGTAATATTGTAGCATTGTAGGCCTAATACAATCAGAGGCTTAGAACTGTTAAGAAACATTTTATAGAAAAAGACAGGAATTGTAGTAGAATTAATAAGATATACGTACATCAGAATTGTAATACATTTTACTATTTGCGAGCGTTTAGCGTCATTAATCCCTTCACATTTTACCATCGAATTTCGCAACAAAGTCAATACGAATACAATTGAGAAATCAATATTGCTTCAAAGTTCGAAGCGAAGAAATCATTTAATTAGAAACTTGAAGACGGCAACACGCAAATCTTGCATAGCAGAACTGCAGAACAAGACAGTGTACCAGTTTATGGACGTCCCTCAGGCATGATATCGCAACACATGCCTACTGTCCCACTATCAGCTATGTGCCTGATAGTCGAGGGATGTGGTAAGTGGTGTAGTGGTCGCGAGATAGCGGAGCCTGCCAGGAGTCCGCTTCCGTCATCGACCGCGAGTCCGCGATACCTGCTGCTGAGATAGTACTCGGGTATATTATAATAATAATAATAATAATAATATCTATGGACGCTTCACACCACGTCAATCTGGCCCCATGCTAAGTATCCGAAGAACTTGTGTTACAGGTACCAGACAACGGAAATATATTTAATACTTTAATACTATACACATATTTAAGATTTTTATTATTTTAATACACAAATTTAATACACATCCAAGACTCGGGAACATTTAAAGCTTTTTGTTCCCTCGGCGGGATTCGAACCCGCGACCTCCGAGTCAAGAGCCAAGCTCAGAACCACTAGACCACGGAGGCGTCTTATATTGACTGTATACTGGGGCCTTACTCTCCAAACTGTCTGTCTGATCGTGCCGCGTACTTCCTAATAAATTGATGTTTGTTTATTTTGCTTCTCAGTCGATATGGTCGGGAGTACAAGAAGTTACGATGTGACGATTTTCTATATTCTGGTTAGTTTCAAAGCAATCCACCAAATAAAATACCAAAAGCCGTTGAGATCGAACTAATTCGATTCTCGATTGTGACGGCAGTAAGCCTGCAAGACTTAGGTGTCTAGTCACTCATGTTTATGTTTTCCGAAACACAGTACATTGGTCCGTGGTCATAAACCAGGGGCATCGGGTTCCTACAGCCCCATTCCTATCAGCTTCACTTTAGCTTTTGAGACCTTCATCCAAATTCCTACTTGTTATTTAGGATAGGGCTTGCCTATGAACGAGACCAGCCATCGCCTCTGCTATACACAATAATGAACTTCATTATTGTGTATAGCTACACCTTCATCCATTCATGTCTTCATTAAATGAAGACATGAATGGATGAAGGTGTAGCAAAATTCTGATTTCGAGAAAATTGAGTTCAAAGTGTAACTTCAACATTTTAGAATACGTCGTAACGTATTAAGTTCTAACAATCTAAAGATCCGTCTCTAGAATCAATGTACTTAATACGTATCTACAATCTACATATCCTAAAATGTTTAAGTGACAGTTTAAACTCAATTTTCTGGGGGAAAATAATTGCGACATATCCTTCATCCATATATTCAATTGTATCTTCAATTGTATACGTTTGCATAATGTTTTATGTTTCGAGCAGATCTCCCGCCTTCAGCCAGACAAGTTCTTATTGAGCTGTTTGCCATTATCATTCCAGATTTTGTTTCCTTTTCAATCAAAGCCTGAAATCTGAGTTTAAATTGCGAATAAATTACATTATACCGTTATAGCAGCTCATATCGTTATAGCAGCTCATATCGTTATAGCAGCTCATATCGTTATATATTAGGAGCTCCGATTGCAAAAGCTGCGATCCATGTTCGAGCGTCGCTTCGAGGCGAGTGAAAGTATTACCTCGCTGGAGCGGGCTGCGGGGCCGATGTGTGCCATCGAGTTTATTTTTCACTGGTTTTATTAAAACGTTGCACAAACCAACAGGTTCGTAATACATTAGACAGTTTTAGAACGGCCCATTACGAGTTCCGGCAGAATAATCCGCTACGCAGAATGTTATTACGAACAAATTTCTATTCCTTCTCGGGGCCCTTATTCAAGATGCCATCGCTATTACCACTAGCGAAGTTCGAAAATAAAATGTATCATATTTGACGTAAGTGGCTTACGATTTCGCGTGACACTTAGCGAATCTAATGTCAATTTCTATACATTTTATTTTCGAACTTCGTCATTGATAATATCGACGGCAATTTGACTATAGGCCCTGGGGGTATAGCCCTTAGCAATAAAAATATTTGTACACTGGATAAGATATACGAAAATTTGAGATTATTCTAACGCACCAGACAGGGATGGGTAATTGTACGCCATACAGTGAATTACAGTGTGTAAACATGGGGGTTAGTCTACTAGCTTTAGAATCGCATGTCCTTTTTATAACACCATCCTTTGAACAAGGTGTAAAATATATTTGTGATAAAATACTCTTGGGTGTTTATGTGCCTCATATGTAGAGTTAACTGTAAAAGTACCGGCACTGAAAGATTTATTTTTGAATTTCATGTTTGTATGAAATGCCTCAACATCATAAATTTGCCCATACAATAAGTAAAAAAAAGTTCCTCTTTCAGCGCTCGTACTTTCATAGTAGGTAAACTTTAAGGGCCCCTACACACCCTATAGTATTATCACTCATTAATATTAAAGCCTGTATAGTACGTACTAAATTTAATTACAAATATACGTTTGGGATAAACGTTTAATTTGAACCGAAACATAGACAAACCTGTCTATGACACAACCATAGACTAGTTAGTGGTGCGAATACAATACATACAATGATTATTGTATGCGACTATGAATACTATAGACAGTGTCAAAATAGCGTATTCTTACTGTGAAAGTATAAGTAAGTATTTGATGTTTAAATACATTAAGCATGATCCTTTATTATTCCGGTGAAAGTGTTGACAAGTGTGCACAGTAAGTAATGTGAAAATTTCGGTGTTTTTGTTTTGTTTACTTTAATTTTTGCAAATATGAACGTAACAATAATCGTACAATAATAAGTTCAGTGTAGCTGTAGTAAACGTCTATAAATACCTCGGTGTTGACATTCTGCTTCGTGGCAAAGATCTCTGTGCACTCACCTGAAACAAACAAAGCATAATTAGTTATTTTTAGTATTTAGGCAAACTGAGATTGCGCCAACCTGGGTTAAATTAGCTAGTTTTCTGGAGTTAAATAGCGTTAATTAACACAGAGTTACTAGCGCAAGCGGGCTTTAAAAATATACTATTAATGATTAATTAACTAATTGAACCAGAATTTAGAATACAAACTGTAAAATGTATTTGCATGCCGGCACCCAAATTAATCACTCTTGAGTACTTCTGAATAACATCGCAACAGCAGAAGCATGTAAGCATATTCATTACAGGGAGCCTCGGTGTGTGCGGAAGTCAGGCGGGCAGGGCAGGCGGGCAGGGCGCAGGGCCGAGTCTAGTCTAGGGCCTGGGTCAACGCACGGACAACAAAGACGGTGCAGTCGTTCAACCTGCTGAGTCAATTTTCAGGCCATCGGGCGACAGATTAAGTCACCTCGTGCACTTTCACCCTTTATCTCTCGCCGCGCCGTTCTGCCTTGTAGCCGCTCAAGTTATAGTGATTCCTATATGCTATCTTGCAGCTGAATATTCTAATGATAAGTAGTCCTCCTTTAAAGAATTTGAATATATTTACTTAGTCCGTAACGACCCGTTTCAATCGGCTATCTATAACAAAAGTTTGGGCACCACGTGATCGGCTGTTTGACATTGTATAGCTTCTATCCGCATATGGTTCCAAATAATAGTATATAACCTATTTCACACACAGGTCTAATCTTGAATTAAATTTCAATGTTTTGGAATTCGACAGTTCTGTAACAATCTTGACCCTAGCGTGTTTCAGGCCCGTGTTAATAAAGAAGTCTCAAACCCAGCCTCACTTGAGAACCTATTTGACAGAATTTTATCTGTCAAATAGGTTTAAGTTGTTCACCTTTAACACATTGAATGCCGACTACGCAATATTGCGTAGGCACTAGTAATGCTAGAGGCCAAATACGTAATACAACGTAGCACTTTCTTACAATTTAAACGGGTATTTGCATTATTTGGCCTCCCAGAAAGGACGTTTTTAGGTTCGTTGGCATCTCAAATAAGACATGACATGGAAAAAAAGTAACTTTATTATTTTAAAACTATTCTAAACACAACATTTATAAGGTACTATGAAGGCTTAAAGTACAGTATTGTAATGAGATCAAAAATTTGTTTTATAATTAAAATTGCATGCCATTTTTAAGCAAGGTGCCGAGTACGTAGTATTACGTAGATGACTATATGTATGGTGGGAACCAATAATGACCTAAAAATATATTTGGCATTCAATGTGTTAAAAGTGAAACGAAACGTTGTTTTATCTGTCAAATAGGTTCTCAGGCGAGGTTGGGTTTGAGATTTCTTTATTAATATGAGCCCAAGAGAGTTGTCAAATTCTAATCCAATCTCAATGTCGATTAAAATGAAATTCAAGAGCTGGGAGACCTGGGGGCTGATGCCATCGCTAATAAAATTATCGCTTACAAAGTTCGATAACAAAATGTATGGGATTTTACCAGGGACCGATTAATCCGCTATACGGCTGTAGCGGTATCAATACAAACCGTTTTATTTTAAATATCCATATTAAGGGTTTTTAACTATGCGCTTGTCTTAAGCGGTATTAAACCGTTTAATGCAGCTGCGCCAATAACCGAAAGAGACAACAAATTCGTGGTACACGCCGTGGATCAAATCTATGAAAAGCGGTTTTTTTCATCAGTGACTTGAGGTTTCAATAGCCTTGCTAATTTTGTCACTTTAAACTAATGTTTAAAGTGACCAAATCAATGTTGCACAATGCACAGCACTTATATTTTATACTAATATTATACTTATATTTTAACATACTTATATTTTATACTAATTTGAATTACCTAAATTACAATTCCGTATAATTAGAAAAAAAAAAGATGGGAATTAACTTTTCGCTCTTTACCAAATCAAGATCAAGGAAAGACAATAATAAACAAAAATGGACAAGAACTTGCATTAAATAACATCATCTTATACCTTATGTCATACGCAATTATGATCATTTTTGGTATGCATCACGATTGCTCCGTCACGGTAGAAATATGATGAAAATGTTCGCCCAATATTTAGGCGAAATTTGACAAAATCGATGGGTCCAAACCAAAAATTTGTCGAAGTAGAAACAAAGAAGTTATAAGGGTTTTAAGTTGGCCGCGCCAACGTAACGTCCACGATGGCGCGGCCATGGAAATCTCAGGAACTACGTGGGTTAGAGATCTAATTCTTTTTCTAGTATGAAGATTGAATTTGGCGAAAATTGTCGAAAAAGAAATTATAAACTAGAAATCGATATTTTAAGAGATTTTTACCTCAGAAGCCGTGGCGGCGCAGACGTGCACTTCGTGTTTCTTTAATGTTGATTATTTCTTTATATCATAATACTTAGTACAAAAATCTGATACAGGAAGTAAGGGCTTAATTTGTCGAAACTAATGAAAGCAATAAATACAACGAAATGTTATTTAAACAGACAAATCGGACCGAAACAAAAAATAGCATGGCCGCGCTGATATCTCATTATCTGTAATTGCTAGGATTTCGGTTTTTATATCCATTTATTCGACACATTAACCTGATTAGAATGGCATATCGTTTTACCCTCAGAATGGTTTTCAACGCGTGTAATCTCCAAAAATGTGCTCTCTTGTACAATGTTTGAGTAGGGTAACCATAATTTCGATTTTATTTGAGAATACGTTTTACTCTACTAGACGAAAATGTATCTATTTCCTTAATAATGCCAACAAACGGAACAATTATTATTAATCATTATTTCATACTTAAACGTAAGTATGTAGTACCTATGCCCGTAAGCGATCAGTTGTAGATAGGATAATAATATTATGTTAAGTAAGTATACTGTACCTAGGAAGGTTACTTAATATTATGCATTTCTTGCCCTTGATCCGTTTTTGCGAAGACGGGTTATAATTCTTTTATACACTCATCTATATTTTTTGTCTCTATATCTGTCTGTATGTGCAACATCAAAAACCACGGAAGGGATTTTAACCAAACTTATTACGATTGTAGACCATATTCCTAGGCAGGTTATAGGATATATAACATAACGCTACGATACATAGGAGCCGAGCAGTGACGATAACTTTGAAGCAAGTCGATGAATTTCGCGCGCGACTGCGGACGAACGGTTCGGGCGGGGCGCGCGGGGGGATCGCTTACACAGTGACGCGAAGCTATAGAACGTGGCACTAAAGTAGATTAGAACATTAAATAAGTAACTAACATGATTTTACTAAAAAGACAAGTGTTTCCACAGTGTCAATAATATAAAAACTGTATTTTTGAACTTGCTTCACAAACTGAAATAAATTATCATTTATTGTATAAAATCAACTTTTGGTATTATTAAAAGAAAGCCTTTTGGGATAAACATAAAGAAACGGACAATTTAGCGGTTTTGAGAAGCTATAACGGGTGTAAAAAGAGCAGTCACTATAACTTTGGGATATGATTATACTATCTTTTCTCTTTCGGACGGTGTGAGGAAGCGAGTTCCACAATCTGACCGCATGAACGGTGAAGGAGTAGGAGTAGGAATTAGAGCGATGTGATGGGAGGGAAAGGTTTGTTCTGGATTTGGACCTACAAGGGATATCAATGGGCCGGGAAAAGTTAAATCGATCACGAAGATAGGAAGGAGAGAGAGGGTTATACAGGATATTGTAAAGTAAACAGAGGATATGGGAGTTGCGACGGAGACGGATAGGAAGCCACTTGAGTTTTATCCGAAAGGCTGATATCTGATCAAACTTTTTTAGACCAAAAATGAAACGGATACAGAGATTCTGCAAGCGTTCCAGTTTAGTTAGCAGCTCTTCGGTAACGTCTAAGTAGCAGGAGTCGGCATAGTCGAGGATAGGAAAAATGAGAGTTTTGACGAGGAAAATTTTGGTTTGCAAAGGCAAAAAGTTTTGAAGGCGCCTCAGCATGTGCAACGAGTGGTGTACCTTTCTGCTGACTTCACTAACCTGCGGATTCCAGCAGAGATTGCTGTCCAAAGATAACCCTAAATTCTTAGCTGTGTCTCTGAATTCGATAATAGTACCATCATATTTGACCACAGGCACATTGTGTAAACGTTGCTTTATATACTAGTAAGTATATAACGCAACGTTTACACAATGTGTAAACGTTGCGTTATATACTTACTAGTATATCCCAAAAAATCGCAGGCTATGATAATAGGCAGTAGCCTATTATCGTAGCCTGCGATTTTTTGGGATTTACCAACAGACCAAAAGATTTAGCCCAATTTGATATGCTCTGCAGATCATAGTTAATACCAGCAACTGTAGAATCAATATCATCAATATTAGAATGACGATAGAGTTGCAGGTCGTCTGCGTAAAGATGGAAATTTGAGTTGATTAATGAGGAAATAATATTAATCAATATAGAAAACAGGAGGGGAGAGAGTACGCCACCCTGGGGAACACCCGCTCATTCTAGAAATGTATTTTTTTTTCATATTTTTTTTACAAAAATTAAAAAATAATTTTTTTTTGGCTTTATTATTTTTTTTTTATTATTACAAAAAAAAAGAAATGGTAAAAAGAAAAAAAAACATTTTTTTTTAGTTTCTGACAAAAAAAAATACATTTCCGAAATGAGGAAAGGTAGTATAATCGTATCTCAAAGTTATAATGACTGCTCTTTTTACACACTATATATATAAATATGTCATTCGATAAAAACGATAGTCACTCAATGAAATGGCGATTTGAATTAGATGAATGCCATCTACCATAACGGTATTAATCCTTATCATTTAAAATACGTTATTCTGCTTAAGCATTTCTGAAGACTACATATTTTTCCCTTTAGACCATGCAAATATAATGAATACTTTAGGATATAGCAAAATTAAAATCGTTTCTCCGTGATTCAACCGGGCGCCGCGTGATGCTGGCTGCTGCGTGATGTGTCTTACGTCCGAGCCGGGCTGGAGTACTGTTACGTCTATTGGGGTTAATCCTATGTCTTAATATGGCATATCTGAGCCTTTATTTGAAACTATTATTATTACTTCATCGGCCTCCGTGTGACCATGTATAAAGAAGCATAATACCCAAACGACAGTGTTCATAAACTAAAAATATATTTAAAAATACTAAAGTGCCCTAAATCACTTTTACACGCGTACGAAGTCGCGGTCACAGCTAGTACTTTTATAAACATCATGGATACAGAAATAAATGAAATAAAATCTAGGTCTAACAAGGCTCAAACAAGAAAGTTAATATTAGGCAGATGACTAAAAATGCATAAGTACAAGGTCGGACTCGCTAATAAAATCTAAGCGTCACTTCATACCGAAATACGGAAAAAAGTGCCTTCTTGAAAAAGCATATTATTCGTCTGCCGTTGGAATAATATTAATTCCAATAGCGAGTCTTAACCACGGCCATGGATCTCTATGAAAACCGGCGTTACGCCGGCTTGCTTTGCTGCAGGGAATGAGGATACTTGTCGTAGATAAGTATGTACTTAATTTCAAGGGCAAGAAACCCATAATATTAAGTAGCCTGCCTAGGTACAGTATACTTACCTAACATAATATTATTATCATATCTACAACTGACCGCTTACGGGCATAGGTACTAACTACATACTTACGTTTATGTGTGAAATATTTAGTAGTAATAATTCCATTTGTTGGCATTATTTAAGAAATAGACACATTTTCGTCTAGTAGAGTAAAAGTATTCTCAAATAAAATCGAAATTATGGTTACCCTACTCAAACATTGTACGAGAGAGCACATTTTTGGAGATTACACGCGTTAAAAACTATTCTGAGGGTAAAACGATATGCCATTCTAATCAGGTTAATGTGCCGAATAAATGGATATAAAAACTGAAACCCTAGCAATTACAGATAATGATATATCAGCGTACAAAGAAGCGTTACGTTGGCACGGCCATGTTATTTTTTGTTTCGGTCCGATTTGTCTGTTTAAATAACATTTCGTTGTATTTATTGCTTTCATTAGTTTCGACAAATTAAGCCCTTACTTCCTGTATCAGTTTTTTGTACTAAGTCTTATGATATAAAGAAATAATCCGTTTGTTGCCCGTGGTCCTACTGCGTAGTTCTACTGATAGAACCACGGGCAACTGTTTCCAACGTTTTATTGCCCGTGGTCCGATCAGTCGAACCACCGGCTGTCATTCATAAAATGTATTGCCCGTTGTCCTATCAGTAGAACCACGGGCAATGAAAGTGCAATTTTTATTGCCCGTGGTTCTACTGAGTGAAAGAGTAACGATTCTCTTTATAAATGTAAACTCCGTACATAAAATTGGTTGTCAAAAAAAATGTATTGACATTTCCCCATTTCTTTTATTTTATTATAATTTAAAATATATAATATATAGTACATTCAAGCATAGAAATTAAATAATTTGAAGTTGAACATCTTATAGTGCTATATGCATTTTTTGATTTAAATGTAGCATCTAAAAATATATTTTATTTCAGGAATAAATTTTCTCTCATTTTTAAAACAAAAATTCTTACCATCAAATAATTGGTTAAAATAAACGATGAACTATTTTCAGCGACTGCCCAGTCAATGTGCATAAAAGATTTTAACATTGATAATATGTAGGTATTTATGATCACTATAAGATGTTCAACTTCAAATTATTTTGTTTCTAAATGAAACTTAACAAGCTTGTTTGCTGGCTTGGCTTGGCTTGACTGGGCGAATGCCTCACTGACAAAGCTAAGAAACTTTGACAAGTTACAATTTTAAAAGTGCCTACTGGTTCAAATTAAATGAAATTTGATTATTCCGTGTTTATGCATTGCCAGCTTAGGTAGGTACTAAAAAAACTGTTTCGAGAAGAGATGGTACGACCGTGCTCAACTTGGGGGGAGGGGCACTACCGTGCCTCCAGATTTAAGTTACCGTTAATGTTTTAAGTTTTTTTTATTACTTGTACATTTAAAATGTTTATACTTTATACTAAATAAAAATTTGCCATTTTGTCTAAATCTAGGTATGTGTAGTTGAAAGTTATTAATATAAGTACCTATTTAAATAATTACAAGTAAAACATTATTTGGTTTTTACATTTTTAATCTTTTTTTTTTATTCTAATAAAAAAGGACTTTATCGATTGACGATAATGTCGTCCTAGTTAATTTACAAATTTCAACAATCAGTATTGAATTAACCTAATGTTAAAGTTAAGAGGCATCCGACGGATGTTTGAGGGACACCTCCACAATTTTGTACAATATTTTTGCTCCCAGATTGATCAGCCAAAATGGTGATACCGTTACCTACATTTAAGTTTTTAAGACAACTGAGGCGTGACCTCAAGTCAGCGCCCGGTCACACTCCGCCTGTATATGGACAATATCTTCCTCGACATTGCAAATTTCGCACAACGAAGAAGGTGCCTTTCCCATAAGAAAAGCAAACTTCTTTGCCGGAATATGCCCGGTACTAATACTATTTGACGGTATTTCGGCCAAACCGGCGACTTATTTAAAAGAAAATTCCCATGATAATGGAGCTGAATGTATCATTTTATGTATAATGTATATACTCGTATATGAGGTATTACGGATTTCCGACACTTCATAATAAAGACCTATAGAAAATCGGTCAGGAATGAAGTACATACGTTATGTAGATCAACACATTTTGACATTCAGTCCTCCACAACCACCACCCGGACACGAATTTTAGAACAGGTAGATTGGAACATGAAATAACTAACATAATAATTTTCCTAGAAAAACAAAACGGTTCCCCTGGGATCATAATTTTTCGTATCATTATTATAAGATCTCTTTTAACTAAGAATTCACTGCGAGCGAGAGGCCAACTTAACTCGTGGTTTAAGTTTTTAACATTTGGCAGTTACTATTAGACAGTAAAAAAAAATCATTACTACGAAATACTAGTCCACGCGGGCGAAGCCGCGGGCAAAAGCCAGTTTGACATATTACTAACGTAATCGAACCACGGGTAAAATGTTGCCCGTGGTCCTACTCAATTAGTAGAACCACGGGCAATACATTTTATAAATGACAGCCCGTGGTTCGACTGATCGGACCACGGGCAATAAAACGTTGGAAACAGTTGCCCGTGGTTCTACCAGTAGAACTACGCAGTAGGACCACGGGCAACAAACGAAATAATCAACATCAAATAAACACGAAGTGCACGTCTGCGCCACCACGGCTTCTGAGGTAAATATCTCTTAAAATATCGATTTCTACTTTATAATTTGTTTTTCGACAATTTTCGCCAAATTCAATCTTCATACTAGAAAAAGAATTAGATCTCTAACCCACGTAGTTCCTGAGATTTCCATGGCCGCGCCATCGTGGACGTTACGTTGGCGCGGCCAACTTAAAACCCTTATAACTTCTTTGTTTCTACTTCGACAAATTTTTGTTTGGACCCATCGATTTTGTCAAATTTCGCCTAAATTTTGGGCGAACATTTTCATCATATTTCTACCGTGGCGGAGCAGTTGTAACGCACACTCATTTTTGCGTAAAATGGTGCGCCAGTCTAGTTGTGACATGCATGATGGAACAAATTCAGCCAATAGCGTTCCGCGGTACTTACTTATCACGCATCCATTTTTAACACAGAAAAACGAACGAAAATGAACCTTATTCATAAACGGTTTATTTATACCGTTGATTCAGCCGTATATACGGCTGAAGCGCATGTTAGGGTTTTTCAGAGAATCGTATAAATTAAACAGTTTAAAACACCAAAATGGGTAACCTTTTCGGTCCCTGGATTTTACATAAGGTACGCTAAATGATCGCGATTTGGTATGTCATTCACACCTCAAATCAAATACATTTTGTTATCGAACTTTGTAAGCGATAATTAGCGATGGCATCTTGAATCAGCCCCCTGCTATTGCAGCGGACGCCACCACAGATACTCACTACGGCCGAAGAGGCACAGCGCGTTCATCTTATCTTATCTCGCACTTATCACCGACTATTGTTCCACCGTATCACAACATGTAATTAACGATATAATAATACACACCAGGTTAGCGTGGGTAAAAGGCCGCACTTAATAAACGGCATCAAAAACCAACAAGTTCCGCCCCGCTCCCGGGGTAAACTGAAGTGGGTATAAGTGATATCTATTTCCATATTCAGGTCAGGTCAGCCGTGCAGTGCAGGTGACCGTTCGCCACTGTTTAGGGAAACTAGATCTAACGAGGCTCGCGAGCCGTACAGGACGCCATGACGGCTCATGTGAAATTCATTGTTGCCACTCGACAATATAACGCTCAACCTTAGGCCCGTATTAATAAATAGGTCCCAAACTCGGTCACGTGAATAGCGATCGCAATCTACTCGGGAACATATTTCACAGATAAAACAACGTTTCACTTTAAAAAATTAACATATTTACTGTTTTCTTTTCGAAACGTAATCTATATTTTTATAATCTTTATTATAACTTTAAGAGGTTCTCAAGTAGAGGTTGCGATTGTTATAACACGGCTTAGTGACAAGTGACAACCCCATTACCCCACCTTATACAATCTTTACGTAGGAACTACATATGTAAAGATTTGTATTGATATGTTTTGTCAGATTTGTAATTCGTCTAGACGCACACACTACTTTCAAGAGTTTCGAGATACAGCAACCATCTTAATGAATAAACGACAACGTAAACTGTGATGATGATGATGCTGGACAGATCGTGTTTGAGGAACACACTGTAATCGAACATAAATGTTGAATCAACCGAAATCCGTGAATCAACAGTGCGTTACACTCTCGTTTCTTTGTTGAAATGTCGAAGGACGTTTGACCTCACTCGGCGATTTAACGCACGACCGCATTAATTTCAATACCTTTATTTAATTACTACGTGCTGTAATTATTTAGTGTTAGCTTAATTTTATTCGCAAAGTTATATTTTCGATTGTCGGCAGTCAAAAGAGAGACAAAAATCTAAAAGAAGGACAAAAGAACTTCCTAAAATCTAAAAATAGCAGACCGCTCTCTGAGAATAATTTGCATGCTAATTATTGTCAAATTATATTCGAAAGCAAACAACAAAAAAATATAGTAACTAGTTATTATAGGTCGTAATATATTTTTTAATAAGCGTAATTTTTACGTAAGGTGTAAATTAATATCATTACATATTATAAATAAACCCATTTAATATTTAAAAAAGTATCTACAGATATATTACATAAAATAACCATACTTAAATGTTTATAAATTACATAGTTACAAATATTATAGTATAGTTGTAAATTTATATAAAAATGATATTTGCACTGATCGGTTATGCTAATGAACATTCCCTGAACGAAGGGCCGCGCACGTCCGCACCCCGCGCGCGCTCGCATTAGACTGACTGAAAACTGCTCCCAAAACACAAATCAGCTGTTCGTGCAGCCACCGGCCACAGGTCTAGTCTAGACTCCAGACGCCGTGTAAAACTATCCCGAGTATATGCAGTCACTTTGTTAACTTTAAATTGAACATTTTATCATTATGCTGTTGTGCCAACTGAGTTTTGTTAGAAAATATTAGGTTTCTCGACGGACGGGCGCGCGGGCGGTGCGGACTGCGGGTAGTCGCGACTCGCGAGTCTTTGTTCCAAGCGAACAGTTAATAATTATCGTTAAGTAAATTATTTCGCACAGCAGATAATTAAGTAAAGGATATTGTGGGTACTTTGAAATTTTTTTTTATGCCATTCACTTCCTGAGATTAGCGATTATAACATTTGCAGACTGTTACTAACATACATAGAGTCTTAATATAACCACTTTCGCAATTATTATTAAGATTGTATACATAATGTAGCCTAATTGGCAATTGCTCCAAAACAGTAACTAAACTCACTTTAACCTTTTACGCATACATCACACATCCACATCCACACTGCAGAACGTTCTAAAATAACCTATCTTTCCGTTGCGGCTGACATTGATTTATAATATTGTTACACGATTTATAATATACGTAAATATTAAAGAAAAATATAATTTATTGACATTCACACAACCATAAAAAAGTTAAAAATAACAATAATCCTAACTTCGCAAAAAAGGGGTCAAAATAGGCTGAAACAAGTAAATAATTCGATTTGAAATCCAGATATGCATAGGTACAAAAATGGTCAAGGTAGAGCCGTGGTCTCACCCTCTATTGGGATTGAATATTGCAACAGCAGACGAATATTATTATTTTTCAAGCTCTTTTTTTTTCCACCGTATTTCGGTGTGAGCTGACCCTTAGATTTGTTTAGCGGCTCTACCTTTAACATTTGTAAACGAATTAAAGTTCAAAGTAATGATTTTACACATTCTTCATGCCGATCTATGTCGAGCCTTCAGCTGTGATAAGCAAGTAATTGACCTTGTATTTATATTTCGGCGAACGACCTTTGCTTTTTAATTAAATTAGTAATTACTCACTACACTCTACAGTGGCCTAGCTACTGGCTTGCTAGTCTTTCGCGCGTTAATAACAATGTACATCATACTCAGTACAATCGAAATGTAGGACAAAATACATGTAGTTCGGGTGACGACCGCGGACCGCGGACGACGACAGGCTAACGCGGCGATATCGAACGGGGCCGACACACTGCGCGCTGCGGCCTGTTTACAAACACACTTCGCCGTACTGGGCGCGCGGTGAGTCAGCAGTTCAGCACACGCGGCCGCGGGTCGCTACCACGTGATCATCCTACACTACTGCTGCTATACTTCAGATTCTGAAGCCATTGTGTTTATTATTTGGGAATTGGGACAATAATTGCTCACATTACAAAACTTAGGCCGTGTTTCACCAAGCAATGTTAAAGTTAACGCCGTGTTAAATATCATGTTGTCCCTCTCGTATTTCCTGTCTGATGAATGAGATGGCATGGTATTGTAACATGGCGTTAACTTTAACATTGCTTGGTGAAACACGCCCTAAGTCTTAAATCCAAATGTAGCTAAATCTAGAATTCCGTTTCTTAGTGGACAGATATCGGTGTGTTGAGTGCCACTTTCTGTCACTAATCGCCGTGAAAAAGTGAACTACAATTTTGGAAGGCATAGAATTAGATACCATTGTTACTAGGGGCGTTGTTCAGATGCCATACAAATTAGTCAGGGCTTTGTACTATAACGCCCTTGAAAGACTATTAAAATTTGTATGGTGAGAACTGAGAAAGGGCTATCGTGCTGACCGGCGTATCGTATAAAAACTCGTTATAAATTGCAAATCTCGCAAATCTGATCATTAATCGCAGCGTAATCGGTGTAGTATTCAACAGTAGTGGAATACTATGCTAAAAATAACGTAGAATTGAGAACCTTATTTTTTCGAAGTCGATTAAAAATACCATGGGTCGCTTGCAGGAAGTAGATTGTGTTGCTCAACCACGCCGCGGGTGACGTCACTTACGCCTCAAATCACTGACTCATCTATTGCGAGTTCTACTGAGCCAGTTAAAAACTAATTACTCAAATAGCCACAGATTTTATCAAAAAACTTTATTACACCCTGTAAATGGTCCAGTTATCACAACTTAACATAACTTTGGGATATGATTATACTACATTTTCTTATTCTCGACCTGCGCCTGTTTTCTCGCTAGTCGTGTCGGTTACCAGCCCACTGGGTTATTTCAGTAAAAAGGAGTAGGATCCTTGTGTATTGCGCACACATTTGGGCACTATAATAATAACCCTGCGAGCTGGCATAGATCGAAATCGGCCACCGACACCAAAATCGGAGTGGGGAGCTATTAGCCTGCCTAATGTCTACGCCCCATGTGTCATCGGTACACGAAAAATGTGTACCCGCTCTTAACAATGACACTGCCCTTCCGAGAAGTACGAACGGGTTTATAATACCCCTGTTTATTGTTATCAGTTAAACTACTTCATTAAAGTACTCTTAATTACAGTTTTATTTTAACTTTAAGTTAAAACAACGTACTAACTACTAAATGGGTTCATAACGTAATGCATTTCAATAACGCATAGTCGGGTGGTTAATTTATCCATGGGGTGTCGGAGAGAGAATAGCAGCACCCCATAGCCCATCCACCATCCCGGGGTGGCGCAAAAGGCGACAGAGGGAATATCTGAAAAAAGTAAATTAAAAAAACCCGACTTAGCGTGTAACATTCCTAATTCCTATCACACCTAACAAACGACCTGATGACCTTGAACACCTGCAGGCTTACTTCCGACACAATCGAGTATCGAATCAGTTCGATCTTAACGGCTTTTGGTATTTTATTTGGTGGATTTCTTTGAAACTAACCAGGATAAAGATAATCGTTAGATCGTAACTTTTTCTACTCCGGACCATATCAATCGACTGAGATTAAAAATAAACAAACGTCAATTTATTCGGGAGTATGCGGCACGATCGAATCTGAATTAGAATCGAATCAGTTTGGAGAGTAAGGCACCTGAACCGATTTCCACCAAACATAGCTAAGAACATTCTCTGATTGAATGTACTGATGGAATACCTGATGATGATTTAATCGAAACCGGTAGTGTTTTTGTAAAAACTTATTAAAACGTAATAAAAAGTGGATAAGTGTAAATAAAAGTTGGGTGTTATTATTGTGAAGAACACTCTCGACTGATATACCTTTCAAACAAAAAAAGCGCATTAAAATTGAATCATCCGTTTGGGAGCTACGATGCAACAGACAGACACATACTCAGACACGTCAAAGTTATAATATCCCGCCGTTTTTTGCCAACCCGTCTGAAAAGCGTAGAGAAAGAAGATTTTGTTGACTTTCCGAAAAAAGCTTGTTAAGTTTGAATTAGACATAAAATATTAGTAGACGTAATAGCTGAAATGATGCTGATGAATAGAGTACTATGAACCTGAGTAAACGAAGAAACCATAGAGGAAATTCGTTGGCAGTTTATGGTATTGTAGTTGTGAAGGTTGGATCCATACAACCGAAATACCCGACCTTGAGGAGGCGTGAGGTGTATGAACTGCCGCATATACTATGTTGTTGTTTTGTATTCAACATAATGTAACATGTACAGTATTTAATACTGGTCACTGATTTGCTTGCGGATCAGCGACCTTTTTACCGGAAATGTTTTCAAACAGCTGTTTACTATTTTGTAAACCCTACACTACCCTTTCAACTAGACTACGGCGAAGCCAAAAGGGAGATGTATTTATTATCTACAGTCTACACTAATCTACACTAATATTATAAAGAGGAAAGATTTGTATTTTTGTATGTAACGACTTAACTCAAAAAGTACTGGATCGATTTTAATAATTATTTTTTCATTAGAAAGCTACATTATTACTGAGTAACATAGGCTATATAAAATCAATTGCTGTTCGTTAGTCTCGCTAAAACTCGAGATCAGCTGAACTGATTCGGCTATTATTGGTTTTGAAATATTCATGGAAGTCCCGGGAAGGTTTACACGGTTTCCGTGCTCAACGAAGTGGGCACGGGTCAGCTAGTTGTATATAATATGTTTGTTCTATCTCAGCGCCCAAAGTCAAAGCTAAGATCTGATTTGAATGAGGTGTCAATAAATCTTAATAATGGACCGGCTACATAATTTGTGCATTCTTTTGTGTTTAACTTTTGATTTATAATTAGGAAAATATTTGTATTGTTATTATATTACGCTACGCTACGCATATTGCTGTTCCTGGGTCATGTATGTGTAATATAATAAGAATCTTAAATGTGTGTATAGTATAAAAGTATTAAATATGTCTCCGTTGTCTGACCCCCGTAATACAAGTTCTTCTGATACTTAACACGGGGCAAAATTGACGTGGTGTGAAGCGAATATATTATGTATATTTAAAAAATCTTACATCCCGTAGGTGCTACATTATTTACAATCTCAAAAAATAACTGACATATTTTTCAACCTGTACCACGTGGCAGCTGACGATTGGTTACTGAGCGCGTGTGGTCACCACTCACTGCTAATGAACTCACGAGTGGTCACCGATCACTGCTCAGCTCACTGCTATCTCAGGATAAACCCTAGATCCGGCTGCGGTCGTTCAACCAGACCTAGCGTGTTATGTCGCGACACAAAAAACGTACCCCCACTTACTGTACACTCGTATAATGGATACTGGTTAGTACTTAAGGAGCTACTGTAACATAACCACGGCCACATATAATGTGGTTAGCAGGAAAAAATTACAGCTGCGTATTGGCAACGTTATCGAAGAGAATATGAAAACTTTAAGGGCGTTGTCACAATTTCATCATCATCACCATTTCAGCTACGACGTCCACTACTGGACATAAAGCCTCGTCCCAATGTATTACATGACTCATGAGGGATAGTTGCCCATACTCGCTTGCCAGTCGGCGAGCCAGTGTTAATATAATAACAATGTTCACGGATACTGCTGGCCATTTTCGGACGTATATATACCCTCTGTCGACACCCACGGGGGAGATGGTTGATGGGTTTTACTAAATAGTTGCTGCGCCGCACCGGAACGACATTCGACACGTAGCTGTACATTGTTCCTGCTAGCCCCACTGGTACACTATCTACGTGTACGACACTCCCTCGGGTACGTCTGCAGTGTAACATTGTCTGCAGGAACCCCTGCGCCCCCCGCGGTCTGGCGACCCCCCGCCGTTAAGTATTTCAGCTCCGGGTTAGGTCCCGAACACCGCGATTTTCCAAAGGCGGGGTTATGGACCCCGGCGGGGGCTTCGACACGCACGCACCGGGCTAAAATTGGAATAATGATGTGCTCGCCCGTATCGACATACCGATATATCGATATCGTTGCACCTCGCGCTTGCAATATTTTTATGACGTAGCAATAAAATATTGATTACTATAAAGTCGATCCGATTCAATGTGATATTATTGTAAACAATTCTCAATAATTATGTAATGCCTCGAACTTAGACCGTGTTCAGACGCAGCTGTCAGCTGTCAAAAACTGTTCAAAACGCTCAGAATGATCACGTCATTTTGCATAATTTTACCCATCTTGTTTTTGACGTTTACTTAGATTTCACAGATTTCACTGATCTCGATGTTATTTTTTAAGTTATGGATCGAGCAAATTTATTCTAGATTCTTTTTTTATGTAGTTATTATTGTTAATTGAAAATATAAATAGAATTTATGGGATAAAAAGGAAATGTTAAATTTTGCATCTGTCAATCGTTCCACTAGCTTATGAATGATCTGAGCGTTCAGAGTAAAAGAAGTGCTTAAAGGAACACAAGGTTAAATGTCGTTTATTAACCGCGCAATAAAGGACAACAATGACGCATTAATCTGTTCGAATTTAATTTAGTTGTGTTGAATCGGAACGGAATGCACGTAAATAGAACCGCAGAATATCCAACTTATTTTGTCAGTCGAAACACAAATGAAGAGCGATGACTTGGGATTCTCGGAACGGATAATTGACTCTCCACCTTCTCACGCAAAGCCCCAAAATATGAGTCGATATTCCAAGATTTATGTTTGGATGTTTGCCATAGTAAACCATGATGAAAATAAATATGTGATTTTGACATTTTGGCAGGTACGCATTCTTTTAATTTCGTAAACTACTTTTTATGTACTCCAACTCCACTATCGGCTATCGCGGTTCTCGATCGAAAAATCGCTGCCGGTCGCCGACGCCGAGGACAAGTTTGAAACGGGGCTTCAGCAACAATGTAAACTATACACGTGCCAGTAACATACTAACTAGTCAATAGTTACTATTGACTAGTTAGTACTTATGTTACTATAAATCAGCAATAGAAATTAAATATGGATGAATTATTATATTAATACGTTATTTATTTATTTACCTATTAGGAAAATAGGCTACAAGTTTACGCAACTTTACAGCCTCGTCTCTAAAATTTGCCACGATACAAACTAGCAAGAATCCATACGCGTCAATTGTATCAAATAATAACTACAATATAAAGATGGGATCCCAAGTCTCAACTCCCAACTACTAACCAAAAATAACGAAGTCAAAAAAATCAAATAAGTCCCGCTAGCTATCCCTAAAAGGTTCCATGTTAATGAGGTAAGTCAACAATGGCGAGTGATGCGCTTTTATCGATTAAATTAAGTCTTATCGATAGTCTTTGATCGTTGACCTTTGCTGCTGCCGCTGTACGACGTGTACTATTTTTATCGATAAAATTAAAAATAGGTTCATTCAGATACGCTTTAGATGAGCAAAAAATATTTTAATGACTTGTTTACAAATTTTCATTTTGGCAGACCAAAGTATTCTGTTTCTTTTTTTAATGGTAAATCCATTAAAGGTTTATGTACAATTTAAGAATAATTACAATAGAGAACTGCGGACCCAAATCTTAGTGGTTAGTTTTAACGGTTGGTAAAAATAGTAACTTTTAAAAATATTTTTTTACCTACTTCGTATTTTACACCTTTAATATTGTGAAACTGGATTGTTGGTACAGATTGCACGTGCGTTGTTACTAAATGTGTTATTTATTGAAATAGCCACAAACTCATTATTATATGACATACTTTAATAAGTAGATTATTCTATCCACTAAAGTATAATCATTCTAAAACGAACCGTCTAGAGATCCCCTCCCTGTTATTTTAACCTTCAATTGTTTTGATTTTCAAAAACTGCGAGCAGGGGTCGTGGCCTGTGGTGGTTATAAATACACAAGTTGTTTTGAAATTTACATTTTATTGAAACAGGCTTAGGAGTCTTTCCAAATGTTTATTGTATTCATGCATAGCATTCGTCAAACATTGTTTGCTTTCCGTGGAATACTTTTAACATAACATTATGGTGACTGCTGACTGGTATCCGATAGATAAGGATTGACTAATGACTACAATTTGTGTTGTCATAGTTCAAATATGTGACATTTGATAAATCATTTTCACGAAAAAAACACAAAAAATCGTTAACAGGCATTGGCTTTTATCTAAAAATTTATAGTTATTTTTAAAATATCAGCAGATCATGGTGATGGTGATGATAATACCGCACGTGTGTAACTGTGACACGAGCACGCTGCACGACACAAGGTGACTCGCATACATAGAGCTCGATAATATTGTATAGAGCCAGTGGCAACGCTAGCTACACCGTCACCGAGCTCCGTGCACCGCGCTGCCTCATATTGATTACGCGATTTGCAGCGTTTGCGTGATCATTTCATGGAAGTCGACCGGCGACATGACAACCTAAATCGAAATCAATACCATAGCAGTAGGTCGTAGTTGATTTCAGAGAAGTAGAGTAGTTCTCAAAACATAATAAGCGATAAGATTTTAACTTTTTAGTTGTTAGATATCTAGAAAATCAGAAAAAAAAATTCACTGTAAATGTCACACATATTAAAACATAGGAATTACCTAAATTTAAAAAATCTAAGCAATAGTAACCGAATTTTACCGTCTATTATATACTAAGACATTTAATATTTGACATCTATTATGGCTTTCGCTAGTTAAAATAAGACGCTACCGCTCGTCGCCTGTTCGGCAGTTCCAATTGTTATGGCAACACTGGATTTCTATCATCGCGTGCCACTCTGACTGACATCGCGCTATTGTTATTTGCATTTAACAAACTCTTTTGACGTAGTTAATTAAGTAAGTATTTTAATACACAATAAAACCTAGCATTAAGCTTTTCCTTCTAGCTGACATTAACAACATTTGCATAACTATTAGATGTTTATCGTGTATAATTGAAGCAGTAATTTGGTTTAATTAAACTTTCAATTAGGTAATTATTGAGTATATTACTAATTATAAAGTAAAGACTAACTTCTCTGTGTGAGTTACTTTAATATTTCTTCAGTTTGTCCATTGCGTCACCTCATAAGCATACAAAATAAATTAATTAAATGAAGCTATGTATAAATAATACAATGACAGCTCGATCGGCTTTGTTCGACGTCACCCTTCGGATCGGAAGTGGGAAACGTTAGTCTACCGTTACTGTGTATTTTAGATACTAGCCGTAATTATTATTTATTATTCTTCTAGTAGGTAGTCCGACTACCTACTAAACAACCGTAGTCTATCATTGGACCCCACTTATTTTACTATGGCCTATGTTAAAGATTCTCCTTGTCTTTCATGCAAAACACACACACTGATTCTTCATTATTATTGATCTGGATTTAGGTATACAAAGACTACTTTTGTCTTGAGAAAATGTACGGTTCCTAATAGGTACATTATTGAGAGATTATAAGTACCTATTACCTCTCAAAAGTCGGGGTAAATTGCGAAACTGGCGAGAGAGGAGTGAGAAAGAGATAGAGAGAATGAGGGAGAGAAAAATTGTGCCTAGCCTAATGTCGCACTCGCGTCATATTTTTATTTAAATACATCAAGATTATTATTTTAATCCCATTAATTTAATATGTAGTTAGCTAGTAAGTTCAGCTGAATATTATAATTATTAAAACTGCACCACCAAAATGCATCCTTTCTTTTATAAATAAAAAAAAACTATTTTAGGAGAAGGATTGCTTCTACCTACCTACAATAATTGTAATAACTAAATTGTTTAGAATAATGTAATAGAACTTGTTAATTATTATCGATTTAATAGTAGGTACACGTGGAAAAAAGTATTGCATAGTGAACAAGGTCACGACTACAATTTCAAAATGTTTAAAATGAAAATTTTATCATCAATAATCTAAAATAATAATTTGATCGTAATATCGATAACTAAATCTCCCATCCCTAGTAAAGTGCGAATCAAAAAAAAATACGATCGATTTTCATCCCAGATGCTTCACATTACGAATTAAAGTCGCGTAAATTCACAATGAAAAATAAAAAACAGCTGTACCTCAATACCTGTCCGACCCGTTACAATAGCAGCGGACTGAAACCTGTGCATTTTCCATAGCGAGAGGTAGCCCGTGATCAGCTGATGTGCTTCTACTTGTGCACGAATAACGATCGTAATAATCACAAAACACGGTATCTACGGCGAAATATTTTTACCACTACATACTAGAACAATTTAATTATTGTAAAGAAACGCGCTGTAAAATCACTCCGAGTAGAAAAAACTTCAATTCGAGCAGTATCAATTTAAAATGGTTGCATTATACCATCAACTTGAACAGCGAGTTGTCATTTTAACTTTCTAAAATGCAGGAACGAAACGCGACAGGCATGCAAAGCATTTAGAACAGTAGGAATTCTAATTTTAATCTTCAAATTGTGCCTTTGATACGATGGAATCTAAACATATGGCACGGTCCATCTTTAAATAAGACAAAAGATTACCTTTTAAACAGCAAGCAATACCATCAACTCCACACGAAAACACCAGCGCTATAATATAACACTTCGATAATCGTGTCTTTTTCTCCTTAAATACATTATTGCACTGTTAACAATATGTCCTTAGCGTTGAACGCTTTCTTTGTGTTTTATTTCAATTGGGCTTCGCCACAAAACGAGCGTTCGCTGAGCGCCCGCTGCAGTCAAGAACTAAAAAATGTCAGCTGGGCAGGGAGCCCTCTCATTGGTGAATCGATTCTCTTCGGCGTAAACTTTTCGCCCTTGCCTTTCTAGTATCTTCTCTCTCTTTCTTGTCTATTCTATTTTACCTTTTGTAGCAGCTTAGCCTCGATTTTCTACTGTAAATTTTGTTTATGTATAATTTTTTGGCAATTATACGTGCACATGAAGTAGTTTTACCCAAAATAACTCGTGATATTGTCCAAATAGAATCATATGGGAAACAAAGCATCGCTGTCAACAACCACGAAGCTTTTTATTGACATTGCCTATCTCAATTTCTATTGGCTTGCGCACAGCTGTTTTTGACGCCTGCTTTATTTACCAAATGTTTTACGAAATATACATAGAGGGCAGCATATGTGGGCAGTAGAAAAAAACTTTAAATCGTAAAAATATTTTATTTTCTTCTAATTTTCTTAAAATTGTATAACTTTTAATTTAAAAGTGATGGTTTTTTAATGATATATACTATTTTATTACAACTCGTCTTTTGAAGGATTGACCTTAAACGTTTCCATGGAAACTATCGTTAAGATGTTGAACTTGGTGACCAAAAAAACATACAAAGAAATACTAATTTTCCCCCTTTTTTTTCTTATGAAAACAAATAATATTGGACATGGATTCTATAAGGCTTTTGGAACGTGAAAATGAGTTCAAAAAGCTGAACAAGCAACTGGAGAAAAAAACAGAAATACTCATGAAAGAAATTGAAAATGCTATGGTATAAAGAAAAGCATATTTTGCTTCTTTTGCTTAATATAAACTATAAATTTAAAAACGAATATTAATACAATACCTAGTCCATATCTTATTGTTACTCTTTGTGTAAGTAACTCAATTTTAAAACTACTTTTCAGGCAAAGAAAGACATATTCTCGGATTTTTCTTGCAATTTGAAATTGAGTCCAAGGTACAGTAAGCCTACAAAGCACTCCTGCGATTCTTCCTCCACCACATCCAAAGGATCTACTGAAGCTTCCAAAACACCAACTCCAAAGAGGACTGTTGGGAAACAGAAAGTGGCCAAAAAACTGAATATTGATAATATTCGCAGTGAGTTACAGAAGGAGGATTGTGTGAGGGAGAAGCTGTGTCATTGCTGCTCCTTGTCACCCAACAATGTTAATAAGGACCTAGAGTTTTTGTATGCTTTTGTTTCGGTTAGCGTCAAGGATGAAGTCCTCCCACAGTCATTTATAAAAGGTATGTTTTCCAAATACATACTTACATACCTACATTTTTATGAATATGCATCTCATATTAATGACTTGCACAATAATATAAAGACAAGTGTGACAACCTTTGTAGTGCAGTTGTTGAGCGCATTGGTATGAGTGGCAGTCGCAGGTTTGAACCCTTCCAAAGGAACAAAAAAGTTATCTGTGTTCCTGGGTCATGGATGTGTATTAAATTTTTTGTATTATTATAGTAAAAATCTTAAATATTATGTTTATTGTATAAAATTGTCTTGTACCTGCAACACAAGTTCTTTGAATACTTAGCACGGGGCTAGATTGATGTGGTGTTAAGCGTCCATAGATATTATTATAAAGTTTAACAAGGAAGGAAACATAATATGTGTATTTTTAACTATGATTTTACTTAGCTAACCCTGCTAAAAATATACACAGTAGATAATTTTTGCTTGTGCTGTGGTGGTACAATTTACATCATGGGCTTCTATTGTTGTGGTCAGAAGCTATTTAGAACAAAGAAATAAAACAACACCAATAGGTTTATAGGATATGATGTTAATAGGATTATATTGTTACTGTTTCCAGAACAAATCAATGTGGAGAGTGTTTGCAAGTGTCTGGCGAGCAAGGTTAAACTTCTGCAAGAACAAATAGAGAAGCTTAAAGAAAATATTAATGTAAAGGTGAGGTTGAATTTTTTAAACATTCTTTGCTTATATTTTTTGTTGTATGGTGAGTTGACAAGGATGGCCGGAGTACTTGTAGTTATTTCTCTTGTATGACTATAATCTATAATCTAATTAAAAATTACTGGATAAGGAGTCTGCTGTTTACAAATTTTATGTTATTTACTAATGTTTTGTAATATGTAAGGAAACATACACACATAATATAAATTAATTTAGTAATATTATGAAGTTACTGCTGTTGGTTGTGCCAAAGTAAATAAGTTTTAAAAAGTATTACTTTATAATTGTGTACTATGTAGTAATGTTTGTTAACTCTAATAAACAGTTTTTAAAAAACACTTCACACAAAGCAATCACTTTGCATCTAGCTATTGTTTTGCATGAAAAAATAAAAAAACATTGTTGTATTTGACCGAAATTGTTATATTGATGATCTTTGCTTACATCAGAGCAGGCAGTGCTCGCAGCATATGCGTCAGCTGGCGGAGCTGGAGGGTGGACGGCTTGAGCTGCAGAGCGCCGCCCACGCCGCCCGCGCCGACGCCGCCTCCGCCCGCGCCCAGTGCCAGATGTGGCAGAACAGGCTTGAGGCGAGTTTATTAATATTTTAATTAAAATACATACAATATAATCCCCGGCCAAAAATCGTCCATAGATATATACACTACATTTGTGGCCGCCCGATAAATAAAAAAAATTACATACAGGTCACTTTCCACCTTTCCACAGGAGAGAGACAAGCAGCTTCACGAGCAGCGCAGCTCCACCGACAGTCTTTCCGGCGAGTTGAAGCGCCTGCGGTCGCGGTGCGGCGGGCTAGGGGCGCGCGCCGCGCAGCACGAGGAGCTCGTGGCGGGGCTCCGGCAGCAGCTGCAGGCGGCGAAGACCGCGGAGAAGGTAGGTCACCGTCAGATGGCGCTGGTGCTATACAAACTTTACGATGAGCGGAAAGCTGAAATTGTTTTCATATTTCGACACCGCTCGCTGCTAGATGGCGCTGACATGTTAATAAACCACAGAATTTTGTACAAGAGATACCATTGTATAATAAAATTTATCTATGACTAGCTGACCCGTGCCCACTTCGTTGAGCATATAAACAGTTTGTGATGAAATCTAAACGGTTCAACCTTCCCTGGACTTCCAGGAATAATTCAAGACTAAAAGTTGCCGAATCGGTTCAGCCGTTCTCGAGTTTTAGCGAGACTAACGAACGGCAATTCATAGGTGCGTTCCAGTTAAAAGAAAATATATTTTTATTACATTCCTGTTTCTTTCGCCCTAAGTTCATAAAAAACAGAATGTGATTGAAAATTTCGTTCAAAACGTTTTATTCTTGTAACTGGAACGCATAGTAAAGAATAATTATTCCTGTCCCAGGAGTACCGCGACTCTTCCCGCGCGGCGTCGGCGGCTGCGCGCGCGGCGGCGGCGCGGCAGGACCACAGACTGCGCGATCTCCAGACGACTGTGGAGCGGCAGGCGCGCCTCGTGGCCAACCTGCGTCGCCAGCTCGCCCTCACCGCCGCCAGCGGAGCCCTGGCCGGCCTCGAGAAGGACTACAACGACTTTCTAACGCAGGAGTTCTGAATGTATCGAGATTGAAGTGACTGCTCAAATTTCATAATAAGTAGTTGCCGATAGATGGCGCTGATCACTTCGAGCTGAACGCCAGTGTCACAGTTTAATGTTTATACTATAATCATAAGTAATAACATACAAACATTCTGGTCCAATATGTCCAATAATTTAAAATAACTAAGTTATAGTTGGAAAAACTGTATCATGTAACTGTATCACCGCTAAACACTTTAGTGGTTAGGTTAGGTATAATGTAAGACTGATGATCTCTAATCTCTACCACTACAATATAAGCTATTTTTATACTGATTTTATTACTGTTTTTGACCTACCTGTTGTAAATATTATCGCATGATACGAGCAAGTGTTTTTTAACGAATTTATTTAATTGTTCAATATAATATGTCTTCAACATTCTTGTCGTGTTGAATGTGAACGTAAACAAAGAAACAACGTCATATAATGCTACCACTTTTAATTTCACTTATTTACTCGGAAATAAAGAAATTACACACTAATTTGCTCGAATTTAACTTCTTGTTAAGAGTAAACATTACGCCTGTTTTCCGTACAGAAATAGGGGACTGCGCGAGCCCAGATCCTCCCTGGATAATGCCGCTATGACCAGACTTTTCTCTATGTTTAAACATCCAGGAAACAAATTAAACTGTATTGTACAATAAAATCGAAACATAGGAACCTAGCTCAAGCTTTTTTTAGTTTATAATGAAAACAATTATCTAAATCGGTTAAGTTTTGGAGGAGGAAACGTCGATTTCTTGTGATTTTAATAGGTAATTTCAGTTCGTGCTGCAGTTGTACTAGTGCTTGCTAGCTAGGGCACTGCGAGACAGCAATAGATTTAACATTTATAAAACTCCACGGTTGAGGGAAATGCAAAATAGGTATTATTTACCGAAATGCAAAAATAGGTAAATACCTATTTGACAATAATAATAGGTATTTACCTATTTTGCAATTCTCTCAACCGTGGAGTTTCCTCTTAAGAGCGTGCATTCAATTTACGACGAAGTTTCAGTTTTTCGGTGTTTTTGACTGCCCCTCACACGCATAAAATAACTAAATTAAATAAAACAATTAGAAATATATGAAGATAAACTCTTTATTTTGGACATCATTTTATAAAATTAAAGTTTTAAGTAGTACATTTGAGTAAATTTAAAGATTTCGGAACGCCGAATCGCAAAAATGCCGATTTTAGCTCACTTTGATAAAGAAAATAACAATTAAATCGTGTTAATATAGTTTAATTTCTATTTTTATAAAAAAGATTATAAAGTCCTTCAATGAAATATTGATAAAAAATTAAAAATATATGTATTGTTAACTGCATAAAAAATCTTTTAAAAATGACATAATTTACGTTTTTCAGTGCTGTATTTCTACTGGAAAAACTAAATTTCTTCGATGATATTATTTTTATAATTGATAATCATACTATTGGTAAGTTGACACTATTTTTTATTTAATTAAAAAACGATGTTTATCCCATTATTCAATTTTTTAAAAATTACTTGTTTTCAACCAAGCGCACGCGTCATGTAAATCGCGATCTATTTAGTACCCGCTGAGAATTCGTGAGGGGAGGCCGTGTCGCTCTGCGCGGGACCATCAAAGTATAAAGGTTCACCGACCTGGTCCGCTCATGGACTTATAGTGCGACTACGCAGAATTGACGCTTTGACGAGCATTAATATTTTTATTAGAAATGGGGGAAATTTACAGAGATTATATTATGTCGATTACAAAGTTCATAATATTTATATAGAAAAAAAAATATTAAGAGGTTACCACAAAAAAGGTGTGTAATTTGTTCAGAGTTTATTTATAAAATTTAAAATTTATATAATAATCATCATCAGCCCCTGTGTGTCTGTTTCTCATATCGTAGCTCCTAAATGCATCACAGATTTTGATGCGGTTTTCTTAAGCAGAAAGCTGGTGTGGTTTATATATTTAAAAATTATACTAATCATCATCAGCCCCTGTGTGTCAGTCTGTAATATCACAGCCCCTAAATTAATCAAAAGATTTTGATGTCAATTTCTTTTGTTGAGAGCTGATGTGATTTGTATATTTAAAAATTATACTAATCATCATCAGCCCCTGTATGTCTGTCTGTAATATCACAGCCCCTAAATTAATCAAAAAATTTTTATGTCAATTTCTTTAGTTGAAAGCTGATGTGGTTTATATATTGAAAAATAATACTAATCATCATCAGCCCCTGTATGTCTGTTTGTTATATCGCAGTTCCTAAATGATTGACAAATTTTGATGCGGTTTTTTTTAGTTAAAAGATGGTGTGGTTCATATATTATTTAAAAATTATACTAATCATCATCAGCCCCTGAGTGTATGTCTGCTTTAATGTAACTGTCATCAATATAACCGAGTATCTGGGGGCACGGCAGTGCTTCTGTCAACTTGAGCACGGCCGTACCATCAATTTCTCGTAGCAGTTTAGGCCATTTTCAACTCCCTATAACTTTGTTGTGGATTAAAAGAAGCCTTCATTTTTAGTTACTAGGAAAGCATTGTACAAACACAGTATATTTCAAATGTAATTCAATTTGAAACAGAAGTTACATAATTATAACTTGTCAAACTCCTTACTTTTGTCACTGACTCAATCACTCACTGACCGATCATCAAAAGTATTAGGCACTTCTAGCAGACATAGAAGCTTCACATTTGGAATACAAGTAGTGTTTAGTGTATAAATAAGGGAAAAACCTAAAAAAATATTTCTGTAGAATTATCTAGACTAACTGCATAATTAACTTTGTAATGTCATTTAAATGTATAGGATTACAAAGCTGTATTTGCCCTTTTGACAAAAACACGCGTTTAGTAAATCTTCTACAAAAAGAACTGAGATCCCATCAAAAACATATCTTGTAAAAATTGCCAAGTCTCGCTACTTAGTTCTTCTACAGTAAAAACTTGTGAGATACATGTTATGCCGGAAAAAATGTACATTACGGTCGGTCGTGTTGGCGGCTGCAAATTTTATGGCGAATAGAGCTATATGTAAGGAGTCACTAACCAAAATTAAAAGTTGCGGCAACTCCTAGTTTTTTAGTTTTTGAAAAAATAAAATTCGTATTTTTGTATGAATATTCGACTACTTTTGACGTAATTTTGACAGTTTTTTTTATATAGCGCCAAAAGCCATTTTTATTCTAGTTCAATCACCTATTTTTCTTAACTAGATAATCGGGCAGAATTACGTCAAAAGTAGTCGAATATTCATACAAAAATACGAATTTTATTTTTTCAATAACTAAAAAACTACGAGTTTCCGCAAGTTTAAATTTTGGTTAATGACTCCTTACATATAGCTATTCGCCATAAAAATTGCAGCCGCCAACTCAACCGACCATAATGTACATTTTATCCAAATAATCTTTAATTTTATTTCATTTTCATTCAATAATCAGACGGTTGCAAAATGCTAGTTAGTATAGTGACAACATTTTTGTCACTGAAAAAAGCATGTCCATCCCGACTACCCACTAAAAATTGGTATTTTAGTACATTTTAGTGGGTAGTCGGAAGTGGGTCAGTAAAATATTTAGGGACAAACATTTCTGGACATCAAAGATGAAAAATAAATAACTTGGTATATTTTTATTAAAATTAGGTTGTTGAATTTTTTATTCTCATTACTTACTTATCCTAAATTATAAATGTGAAAGTTTGTTTGTTTGTTCGTGTGTTTGTTTGTTACTTTCTTCACGTCTCATCTACTGACCAACCACCATGAAACTCTTTTCACACAATCATCGCGAAAGTTATTCCCGACGGTTAGACAGTAACGCGGACTGAGCCGCGGGCGATTACTAGCATGTCGAGTATGTATAATTTGTATTTTATAACTTAAATACCATTTAATTTTATAGAAGTATTGAAATGGTAGGTAATATTAAAATTCATTAGGATCAAACTACCAATATTACTCGCGCGCGCTACGTACGCTCGACCTAGCGTTAACCCACACATGCGTGTTGTTATGCGTCTGTGTGAGTCGATATCGTCTCTCGCGGCGATTTCGACTTGATGAAATTTGATTGCGCGCTCTTAACGGTTGATATTATTGGATTGGATATGAACAGATTATAGGTAATTATTCAACTTTAAGAATACAACGTAACGTTAAGTTATGATATATTTGTGTATTCTAATATGGCTTAAGGTTATGTGTAATCATCCTTGCAGTTGAATACTAATTTAGTTAGTAGACAAAACGTGTATGTAATATAAGGACAATACTTTATAAAATACGCTACCGCCATATAGGCTAATGATGATTCAAAGTTATGATTAGATCATAGCTGGCCGATGTGAGCATTCGATACCTCATAAGTCATAACGATACTGACTTGTGCGACGACCACGGTTGTCGATAACGCTAGACTGTCCCGACGAATAAATACTATATTGTTTTACTAGCTGTGCCCGCGACTTCGTTCGCGTGGTTTTTGAGTGACTTAAATCGTTTATGCAGCGCACGCAACGAATGTCCCCAAATTTGAATAATTTTCCCCGTTCATCAACATTCTCACTGACGCTTCGCTCCTATTGGTCGCAGTGTAATGTTATGTAGCCTAAAGCCTTCCTCTATAAATGGAATATTCAACAAATAAAGAATTTTTAAATCGGACCAGTAGTTCCTGAGATTAGCGGGTTTGAACAAACAAACAAACTCTTCCGCTTTATAATATTAGTATTATATGTAATACTAAGTTCTGCCCGCGACTCCGCCCGCGTGGCATAGCCTATGTCTTTTCTCACGTTCTAGACTATCTGTGTAACAAATTTCATTTAAATTGGTTCAGTAGTTATAGCATGAAAGCGAGACAGAGTTATTTTCTCATTTATAATATTAGTTAGGAATAGGATAGAAAGTTTCAAAAACTTTACTCCATGTTTTTTGATAAACGGCGGCCCGCCGAGTCTCTTTCGCCGGTTCTTCTCTGTGGGTGAGGCGAGAGAACCGGAGTTAGGGTTTTACTTCAACCCTCCGTGAATATATCTGTTGATGTACATGGAATAAAACGATTTTTATTTATTAATTTCTAATACCAAAGGAAATCTGCTGTTGGTATGATACGTCATTTATCCAAAAAGTTGTTTAATGTGTTTGTTTATACTGTAATTGCTAACATTTTATGAGTACTTAAATAGTGTTTGCTTATAATTTAGACACAACATAGTATGCAACATTAATTTTTTGCTTGGCATTTCAATTTTAAACAAACCTACATTCCACACATTCAGCTCACTCGCAAGTTTCTACTTGTCCTGACAAACGACGCGGCGTTGTCACCGCGTAACCTTAGATAGAGACTCGACCTCTTCGTAAACAGAGCCGATAGTAGTGACGCCCCGTACTCTGTGCGATCGTGACGCGATTGTAAAGCACAGCGCAATACAGTAGTGTATATCCCGTACCTACTCATAGACAAACCTCAGTCTTCTTAGTACGAACCTCCTACTGTTACGTACTACTTATTGTCATCATCATGCGCACCGCTCTGACCCTGGCTGTCGTCGCGGTGGTGGTGGCGTGCGGGAGCGCCGACCACCTGGTGGTGGGGAACGTGGCGAACCGCGTCACGGAGGTGCATCATGAGGTGCTGGAGTACAACGCGATACCCTTCACCAAGAGGGTGAAGCAGTACTTCTATACGTCGCCCAACAACAGGCCTATCGCTGTAAGTACATTTTTGATTATGTCGATAACTTGAGCGAGTGTGACGAGCTCTGTCGATAAACCTTGATGTGTTTGAGAATAGACAACTTTTCTGGCTTGAGTCGAGATATATTGCTTAATGACGCGCGACATAGCTTCTCGCGTCGCGTACTTGTGTTAGGAATTAGCATTTGGGTTTTGTTTATGTACTCATGTTATATTATCTACTTTGTGACTTATGTAGGATATTATGTAAATGAAGAAATAGTATAGCAATTATCATGTGAGGTGATTTTAGCATGACCTTTGCATTTATACAAGAAACTGACAATTTAAACTGTTCTGACTAGAAATAAGAATACTATTTACAGTGCAACTATTTTTTTATGTTTCGGGGATCATAATTTTTCCAAATGACAGACGATGTGTGAAAAAAATAGCCGTTGTACTGTAAATATGTCATACTGTTTTAATCAGCTCTTTCTCGTATTCCCCGAATCGGAACCGATAACCGCTGAACTTGTCCTACTGACCTTCGACCTCGGCTCGCAAGTTCCACAGCCTCCATTTTATTCAATTACTGAGTGCAGTAATTGAATAAAATGGCATTTGTTAGCTTTTGCTTTTCTTACCATTTACCAATAAAAGTTTATTCTCTGGTGATGAGGATAGGTTGATAATTGATTTAACGTTCCGTAGCGCGATTACAGCGCCGCGTGTAGGGACTTTCACGCAATCATGGCCTACCATCCCATACAATCTGTTTAATACAAAAAAAAATCAATAGATGCACTACTATTAACGTTTGTAAATTATAAAATGTAAATATGCCGAATTAAGTGCAAACATTGTCATTAAAATAAAGATAAGCATATCTTTTAAGCATAACATCACATTAAGGTAAATTCAACTCCTTAATTAAGACGAAGATACGAAAACAAATTAGTAATTAGTATAGCGCAATAGTGGCGCTAGATGGCGGTTTCCGAAATGTGCCTGGACTTCACCCTTCATCTATTGGAAATCGAAGAAAACAAAAATAACTAGTCGAATTGCCAGTATTAAGGTGATACCTTTTTCTAGTACTAGGTCGTGTATCTATTACATATCTACTTTGTGACGCAATGGACTTTTCTACAGGGTATCCAAGCGCTGGACAACTGGCACGGCAGGTCGTCCATCAACATCACGGCCGGCGGCGTGGGCTACCCGTTCGCCAACTTCCGCCTCAAGAGCGAGCGCGGCCGCGGCATGAGCTACGACATCGGTATCTACGCCAGCCCCGACTTCCTATAGGGAGTCAAGTGTCAACTACACCTGTACACCTCCTCTGGAACCTTAGTTAATGGCTCGACATTGCAATTGACTGTGCTCTAATTGTAAGGCCTCGAATTTAGCGGGCAGCGGGGCGGGAGCGGCAGGATCTTTTGTTTAAAATCAAATGAACTCTTCTCAAAAACAGCGACGCGGGAGCGGGTAAAGAGTACCGCTCCCGCGCCGCCGCCGCTCCCGCCCCGCTGCCCGCAAAATTCCGAAGGCTCAGGCCTAAGCACGACGCTAGCGCCAAGTTTGTATGAAATTGACTCTTGCATCGTGGTAAAATGTGGGAACTTTTAAATTCCAAAAATTAAATTAAATTCAAGAGTAGGCCCCCTACTGGGGTTCCTAAACTTTAAGAGCTATAGTCTTGCACTGTAAATAATTGCTATTTAAATTCGTAGAAATAGAGCGAGTTTACCTTTAGATTATCTAAGCATAAAAGATATTTGGTAGGTGTTCCGTTATATTTTACTATATTTTACCGGGACAGCATAGCGTCGCTACCAGTAGCCGCTACCAACGAAATGTATACAGCTCTATAGAGTTACTCTTCTGGTGTACGTTTGGTCTCCAATCTCTATTGACATCTATACATGTAGTTGGTAGCGGCGACTTGTCGGGTCGCCATGCTGTCCCGGTGAAATATAGCCCTAAAATATAACGGAACACCTACCGAATACCTTTTATGTTTGGATAATCTAAACGCAAACAAAAATGTAATAGCGCCCTCCAATTCTAAGAATTTAAATGACAATTATTTACAGTGCAAGATGCACTTATGTAATTGATAACGTGTTTAGAACTTGAAAAGAAACCGCTAGACGTAATTTCATAATTACTTGACTAAATGAAACGCGAGTGTATTAAACGCCAAAGGATGTTAAGTTTAAGCGTAAAATATATCAAAGTAAATAAAAATACTAGAAAAGCAGTTTCATACTTATGTTTTAAACGAGAAACTAGAATCAATAACTAATGTAAACAGTTGTTATTGAGTAAATACTTGTAAATAAAATTTTCTACTCAATATTGGTTTTTCCGAGCGTGGGCGACAACCTAATCCAATATTGCACGATATTTGAACGTTCGATATAAAAAATAATTGAGTGGCAGAAATAATGGACTCCTCAAATAAAACACAGTGTATAAGATCAGTATGTATATAATAAAGTTGGAATACAGAGGTGTATATACACAGCTGTGACACACGATATGCACTCCGCCTTATACGGAGCTGGCCACACTAGCGGCCGCCGCCGCCGACAGTAACTGAACTATATGGGGGCAAACGACCTACATCGTCTGATGGTGAGCGACTGCCGCAGCCCGTGACCCATCTGCCAGCGACACAGGAGTTGTGCGCCAGCCTTTACATAATAAAATATTAGATAATTTAGCACACCACTTTTTCATGCTACAATTTATCTATAACACAAACGTAAACAAACCAATCTATGACACAACTGATTGCAACTATGAATGTCACTGTAGATACAGTTGGCAGTGTCAAAGTTGAGTATTTATACTGAGAAAGTTTTTCATTTGAAGTTTAAATATGTTAATTATTGTTTATTTGTTATAAAATATAATTATTGGATAATGAATAATCTTTGAGTATTCCAGTGAGTGTTGATAAGTGTACACAATAAGTGAATATGTAAAAATTCGGGGATTTTGGTTTTTTACGTTTTGGTTAAAAAAAGGGACGTACTATAAAATGATTAGTATAGCAGGCGGCGGCAACAGAAATCGGCGTAAACTTACAGAACTATTCAATACAAAATGGATCTTATCATATCACAGAAGTGTAAATTGGGAAACGCTGCCGAATCCCTGCTCTCAAGACAGCCACCATATAAAATTTCAACATCACCGTCGAATAACAAACTAGTAACAATAATTAGCCCTAATACTGACTATTTTATTACTTATTACAGAGTGAAGACATTCTTTAGTATACGAAATACACACTCAGAATTTTACATTCCATACATTGTTCCTTCCCCACTGAACCCTTTCAACACAGAAGCCGTTTCCACCTTTTATATTTCTTTAAACTTTGTTTAATAATTATGAGTAGCTGCGACAACTGCATTTAAACTACATAATAACAATTTAACCAACTACAAAGTCACATACAAGCTGACAAAGCTATTGAGTAATGACAGTGTTACAATTTGAATAAACTAGTTATTTATTGTAAAAAATCGGATAAGAATCATACAATATTATGTAGTTACATGTAAGAACTGTGCTCATAAGAATAATATAAATAATATAATGCGGCAGCTTCAGACTGTATGTTTTCTTCCCGCCTCCAGTGTACAGGACTTGGAACATTTTACTTACAATTTAAAAGCATGTTTTAGTAAATAAGTAAGTCTTTTAATTCAACACACATACCAACAGAGGAGTGCCCTGAGCCTGGGGGTGTGGGGCGGTCACTGCTCCTCCTCTTGCACCTCCCCGGGGTCGGGCAGCTCGGGCTCCTCCCTCGCTCTGTTGGGCTCTAGCTCGATCACGGGGTCCGCTGTAGCCTCCGCCAAGTTCGTGACGGATTTTGACTTGAAGCATTGAAAGTCGACGTGCCTACTCTTGGCCTCCTCCTTCTCCCAGGACATGTGTATGAACGGCCTCTGAACGTAGTTGTATATGACCTCTGCTCTTCCCCCAGGTCTCTTACGGACTTTTTCTTTGTATGTGGGATAGCCCTCTACTCCCAGACGGATTTTCTTTAGGCCTCTTTCCTTCATAACTTGTTTTGCAACATCCCTGTAATATGACACATGAGTATTGAGAGAATTAATAAAATCCATATAGTATAATTCCAACTACAAAATAAAATACATTATTAAGACTTTTCAAAAAATCTTTACAAAGTGCATTTGTTTATTTTTGATAGAGGCCATCAGAGATTGTATAGAAACTTCAAAAGGTTTTTAAGTTTTTAAGCCCATGTCATAAACCTTTATAACTATTTATAACAAGAAACTATAACTTTACCTATTTTCAATGTATTTGAAGAACCTGTATAGCGGTGTTGAGAGAACGGTCTGGCTGTACTCGTCCCCCATCTGCGGGGGGTACTCCTCATCCCACTCCACCGAGTCATCATCCAGCAGCACCACCACATGGCACTCACGGTCGCCACGCTGCGCACTCTCCACCATCAGTGGTAGGATGAGACGCTCCAGGAAGCTCTCAAACTGACGTCGGGCTCCCTCATTAGACAGTTCATGAAGGAGCCCACGGAGATTCTTAAACAATATATTGTATGTTTAATGGGTCTGGTATTATTGTTATTAAAATATAAAATTCAGATAGTGTTACCTACTTACACTTTAATATAAGTTATCAAAACACATAACTCATCAAATCAAAAATGAATGTCTGATGGGGCAAGATTGTTTATGGATAAAGATATAGTTATGATCATAATTTTTAAAGAAAATGTGTCATTTTGTCCATACAATCTGTCAGTATGTCTATTGTATAGGCAGAACACATTTCTAGTGATGTTGCTACTCATATTGTACTATGGAAAATAAAATTGTTTTGAAACAGAAAAAAAAAAATCACAAACTGAAACATTTATAAAAGATGGTGCAATTTTAAATGACATTGGAAATTGAAACATTGCAGTAATGGAAGTAAAAATACCTGGCATCTAACTGTGTTTGCATCAAATGGGACAAGCAGGTAGTCGCAGGCCTCCCGGAGCTCCTGCACTGAGACAGTTGGCGGGCAGCGGATGGTGCCTCCTCGGTAGTACTCTAGAATAGCTCGAAACACTGTGGCTGATATACCCTCTGCCACTTCATACTCTCCCCTTTCATTGGTGTGTGTAAATTCAATGCCTGCAAGATAAAGCAACAGTTAATAAATTAATATAGTTAACAATGTATATTCAAACTATGATCAACAAAAAAGAACCATTTTTTGTTCTTATACAATTAATAAGAAAAAGGTTTTATTCCACAATGACCTAGTTAATTTGTGAATCATAAACAATAATAATATGTTAATTCTACATTTTAAATAATTATACAAGTCTCTTGTGAATTGTATGCTACATTTCTCTTACATACATATCCTTCTAGCTTACATTCAGCTTAGTAAACAAAGTGTTGTGGAACAAAGAACTTACCAGAACTGAACATTCTGCCAAGCATGGTGTTGGGGTGGGCGGTAAAGTGCGCGGGGTCCACCACGAACCGCGTGTTGTCCACCACCAGAGTTATCCGATCATCGCACAATTGGTTTTTCTGTCCATTTTTAGGAGGATCTTGGCTCGAAGTCGAAGGAATGGGGCCGTTGGAGGATAGATTTTTTGGCGGCATGGCCGTTGGAATCCGCCTTATGTTTGGTCCGTTACGTTTTGATAGGCGTTTACGGCGCTCCTCCTCGGCGGTTCTGTACTCTTCGGTGTCACTACTGCTATCCGGATAGAAAAACATTCGATCTAACATGGCCTCCGGGCCCTTCGGTTGTGATTCAGACATCGGCGTCAGCTTACGATGAGCTGTCACATAACTCTTCTCACTCTCCGTACAAAATGTTGGTTATTATTCTTCTCCAAACCCTAATATCTTGCAAAGAAAGTATTAGAAAATAACTGTTATTAAAATTAACGTAAAAATTAAGTCGTAACCATTTTACATTCACTTTCTTCGACGACAAATGTCAACATTGACAAGTTAGTGCCGTGTCAGTGTCACTAGTGACAGTGGAGGCATATGCCAAAAAAGAAGAAGTAGTGACAGCTAGTGACACTGACAAGCCTCTGACAAGTTTTTTTAATATTTAAAGAGCGTCATAGCAAAACAGGGATAACGATTACGTAGTAACTAATACTTAATCTGTGGATAACGAGCATAGATAGCAGAGGAGAGACAGCTATCGTAGTGAATGAAGGCGGCTTCTCGTAAACTTAAAATTTCAATGTCAATCGGCAATTTATGAATTTGTCAGAAACAACAATTAAAATTACGTTTACGCACGTTTTATTTTTAAGTTTACGAAAAGTAAAGTTTTTCTGTAACTTACAAGTTGTATTGCAAATAGGGCTGTGAGTAAAATGTGATTAATGCTAATATTTATATACGCAAATAGGGTGACGTATTTATAAGGTGATTTCACAAACTAGTGTTTGTGTTTATTAACTTTTGTTTTGTAATGAACAATAAGGAAACTAATAATGAATATCATGATCCGGACTACCCCGAAATCCCTGTGTGCATCAAAGAGGAGAAAAGAAGCCAGCAAGAAACTGAGGAAAAAATTAAAGCTATTATCTGCAAGGAGTTTACAAACGAATTACAAGTTAGAGAAAGTGAAGTAATGTTAATAGATCAAAGGTTAGCCTGGTCATTTTATAAACAATGTGTCTGTTTAGTGCCAATCACTTCATATTAATATTATGTTCATTGAGTAATTGCATGATACGTCTATGGCAGTATGTGGTATTAGATTTAACCTCTTTCTTAGTTTTATTGTGTATTTATGTTGCTACAATTCTCTTTCTAATAATATTAGCAGCTCACTCCACTATAACTTATTAGTCTATCTTTGAAGGCACCCACATCATTATACTTAAAACTATTCAAAAATGTATTTAATATCATGTAAAATTTTTACCAAAGACAGTACAAGAATGAATTAAAAATTTTAAAATACTCTGCCTATGTACATCATTATGTTACATTTGTATTAAAAAAAATGTTTTTAGAATGAAACTTTTTTTTTTACTATTTAGGTAAGTATATAATTGTTAAATAATTAATTGTATCTGTAACTAAGATTTAAATTATAATGAATCAATGAATAAAATTCACTTCATATTATAAATTTATTTTCTATAAATCCTAACCTAAATACACCTAAAGAGGTTATGTTAACATAAAAAGCGTAAAGCTCAATAAAAGCTGTGATAAACACACTTAGGTGATAAGTACAAAGGATATTGTCTTTTTGCACAGAACATACTTGATTTTAAGTGTAATATAAGATATTATGTTGCAGAATGGCAAAGGCGCGGAGGTACCTACATCAAATTCGTTACCATTTAGTAAACAGCTACTATTCAGATCCAAAGCTGTCACTAACAGGCAGCCAAATAGAGGATGATGTTGCTGCGCAGACTGAGCCTCGAGCCAGGACACAGGTTAATATTTATTATGTTCAAGAATTCTTTGTAAGAAAAAGTTATGATAATAATCTGTTACCAGTTACCAGCTTTTATTTATAGTAAGTAAAGGCATTTGATAATTTAATAAATAAAGCCTAAAAACATAATAATTAAATATAATACATATTAGGTAACAACAAATTGTTAGTGTGTACTTATATACAATATTATAATAATAATTAAAAAAAATGGATTGTAAATAAAACCCATCAACTCTTTAATTTGCAGGTTGCAGCTTTATTGCGCGAAAGTCAGCCCCAGGTTCATCCGTCGGTACTTAAATTACTTGGGAAGAAATCAGTGGATATTGAAGAAATATTGACCACCAGATCACCCAGGAATAGAACCAGAAAGAATTACTCTGTAGGTGACTTTCAAAGTAGATAACACCTATTCTAACAACAAAATCTGTAAATTTCTTATGATAAAAAAATCTTGTGTTTGTATCCAAACCTATCCAAAGTGGCATTACCAAGTATTTTTTTGTGCATACTCATGCATCTGATATTAGGTAATAAAGTATATTATTTTAAATCACTAAACATTCAATTATATGGAATAATATAAGCTGGGTCAAGTAGTAACATGTAAAGTTTTATATTTCAGGCAATGATAAATCCCAAAAATTACACAACAGCGGCAGATGAAACACTCACTTTGCGACCTCCCACTAGTAAACCTAATGAAACCGTCCCACCAGAGGAGCCTTCCACTAGTCAAGTAAAGAAAGTGCCTAAACATTTGGAGCCAAAAGTGGAAAATGTTTTAAAATTAGATGAAATCACAAGAAATAAAATGAAACATCGATATAGAATAATTATAGGTAATTTTTTTTTGACAACATTACAATGTAGTAATAACATGTGGATAAGTCACTCGTTCTTAATCATCTCTATGTTCTGAATAACAATATTTTTACTTTTACTTTTAATAAAAATAAAAATATTGTTATTCAGAATACATATATTTTAAATACACTTTTCAAGCATTTGCTATGTTAAAATATTATGTAATTCTCACGCAAACTGTAGGTGTGCTCGCAATAGGCCGAAGACACGTTTTATTTACAAGACCAACAGTAATCATCGTTGCTGTGTTTCAGGTAACACGTCGAAGTACGCGCCCGCAGCGGGGCGCGCGGACCGCTCGACGCACAAGTGGCTGCTGTACGTGCGCGGGCCGGCGGGCGCGGACGTGGCGCGCGTGCTCGCCGCCGCCAGCGTGCGCCTCCACCCCTCGTACGCGCCGCACCACATCGTGCGCCTCGAGTGAGTATGTCGTTACTGTGTTACGCCCAGTCGCCGAGAGTCTCAGTGATAACTCATCAAACGCTTGCTCAAACTACTCGTACGTTATCCCACGTCAGTTTTCTATGAAATCGTGATGTTACCCTCAGTGACCGAGTGCCTCAAATGTTTGTTGAAACAACTCGTACTTTAACCTACGTCAGTCTTCTGTGAAATCGTAAAAACTATAGCTAAGACCCGAGATGTCTTGACTAAAAAGTTGTCACCATTAATCCATTGAATGTTCTTCCACGGTGAGTCTAAAACGGATGTTTTTGTTTGCGTGAAGTTTTTAAATATAGCCTGTTTTACTTTTATTATTTAATTTAAATATTTTTTTTCTATGGACGCTTCATACCACGTTATCTGGCCCCCTGCTAAGTATCCAAAGAAGTAGTGTTACAGGTACCAGACAACGGAATTATATTTAATACTTTTTACCATACACATTCAAAAAATGTATTATATTATACTCCAAGACCTAGGAACACAGAAAACATTACGTTCCTTCGTCGGGATTGGAACCCGCGACCTCCGGCATGAGCACCAACGCGCTGAACCATTGCGCTACGGAAATCGTAAAATATTGAATTTGCTCGCAGCAAGCCGCCGTTCCACGTGTCGCGGCGCGGCTGGGGCGAGTTCCCGGCGCGCGTGGAGCTCCACTTCCGCCTGCCCGAGGTCAACCGGCCCGCCGCCGTCGAGCACACCATCAAGCTGGACCGCAACTACACCGGCCTGCAGACCCTCGGTCAGTCGCGCCGGGCCACTATACACGTCACAAAAACCTATGGCAGATTCATAGCTGTTGAAAAACCAAATGCATGTCGTTTCGCGTCTTCACGTGACTTTTAATGTTTTAGCGAATCTGGTTCTTAACGCTAAAAAAATACCTAAATAGAGAAAGTATTGATCAATCAGACTTCTGTTTATTCAGAATAAGGATATGTGTCTCAGCTGTTGCTAATAGCCGGGCGAGTGCCTCGTCTGTCTAATATAATCTAATTATTAACTAATACAAATGAACATGTTAGGTGCGGAAACGATAGTGGACGTGTGGCTGTACAGCACGCCCGACATGCTGGAGTTCGAGTACAAGGACGAGGCGGAGCAGCCCGCCGAGGCGGTGCGTGTGAAGCCCGAGCCCGAGCCCACCGTGAAGCCGGAGGGCGCGCCCGTCGCGACGCCGGAGCCCGAGCCCGCGCCAGGCGCCGTCAAGCTCGAGCCGCAGGAGCCCCCCGAACCCCCGGACGCCGCCGACCACGACAGCTGGCTCGACTTCTTCGCCCGCGACACCACCGAGCTCAACGTCGACGACATGCTGGTCAAGCACACGCAGACCGCGTCGTCCGACCCGCCCGCCGCCGCCCCGGACCTGCCCGTCAAGGAGGAACCCCGGGAGCTCGCCGAGAACAGTACGACGAACGGCGGCGACGACCCCCTCGAGGCCGAGGAGCTGCCGAGCGAGCTCCAAATCCGCTCGCCCGTCAGAAAGCGCATCGTCAAGTACGTGGACCCCACCACGAGAAAGATATTCTACCTCGAGATGGACCGTAGTCTCGACATCAGCAAAGTCCAGGAGATAGTCATCGACTCGAAGGAGGGTCCGCGCACCGCCAGGATCAGCCCCGTCAAGGGAAACGGGCTGAGAAAGGTCCGGAGAAAAAAGAGTGGCGTGTCTCTCCTGCGGCCCGAGGTGAGGAGCCAGCTGCGGCAGGAGCGCGCCGCGGACCTCGCGCACATCGCCAACGACCACTGCTACGCGGGCGGCGAGTGGCTGCCCCGCCCCGCCGCCCGCCCGCCCGCGCGCGACCCCGCCTCCGCCCTCGACGCGCTCGAGGCCGCCGTGGCGCGCTTCCCCTGCGAGCGGGTCGTCGTCGGCTACCTCCTTAAGAAGATGCCCCTCATCAACGAGGACGCCGCCGACCCGGACTTCCTCAAACACTTCCCCTTCGTCGTGGAGAGCGAGGAGAAGTACTGGAAGTTGGATTTCGCGAAACGACGGAATATCGAGGTGTGTTAAATTTTACCTTAAACTATTTTGTATTTCTTCTTATTGTTTAGTTTTACTTTACTCACGTTACTACGTATCTTAATATATATATTTCTTGTGTGCGTGTGTATGTGACTGAACTCCTCCTAAACGACTGGACCAATTTTGATGAAATTTTTTGTGTGTGTTCGTGGAGATTCGAGAATGGTTTAGATTTACAATTGGAACCGATAGGTGGCGCTGCAGTCAGTATGTCAAACAATTAATTAATAAGGCAATACGAAGTTTGCCGGGACAGCTAGTAATATATATATTTTTTTCTCTTTTGAATACTGCTACTTGGCGATCTGTGGTTACACACTAAGCTATTTTTATGGAGGATATCTGATTTTGTTAGCTCTGAGAGCACAGAAAGCAATGGGCGGCTTCTACTCATATGATGTCTTTGGATTGTAATTAGTAATGTCTAAATCTGAGATTCAGTGTCGGTACACTGTGTCTGCTTAGTCTAGTATGTGTGACACTTCCTGTGCCTGCGAGTCCCATTGCCAAAGTGTTACTGTGGTTTGCTATCCTTTGTTGGTAGCCTTCACTGTGTTCAGTAATTTCTTCCTTTACTGTGCTCATAGCCAGGTCCTTGTAAATGTGTTTGTTTGAGATGTAGTATGGGATCTGCAGCATGGTTCTTATCGCCTTGACGGAATCTTTCCAGAATCTCGATGTTGCAATTGCTAGCGGTACCCCATAACTGAATACCATATGTCCAGATAGGTTTTAGGACTTTTTTATCGTAGGGTATTTTGTATGTTGCCATCTTTTACGTAGCATTCTTCTTTCACTAACTTTTTCTTTAATAGTTTTAGAATATAGGGACTGTTTAGAGAATTTTGGTTTTAGTACTGGTGTTGATTCACAAAGCTGCCTTATGAATTTGTTTGACAAATGTTTCTATGGCTTCTTCAACAAGCTCTACTTTGTTTAGCGAGGTTTTTAAATTTATGCCTTCCGCAATTTTGGATTTATACCTACCCCAGTTTGTTTTATTATTGTATAGTCTCGGTGGTGCTACTATCCACAAAGGTTTATTGTGTAGGTTTAATATAACCGGTGTGTGGTCAGAGGACAGGTCTGTACATTCCTCTACGTTTATATGACTAGAGTGGATGTTCTTTGTTATAAAAAGTTCCAGTAGGTCTGGTACCTTTTGTAGATCCGAGGGCCAACATGTTGGGACGCCATGTGATGAACACTGTAGATTTAGGTCCTTTAGTGTATTGAACAGTTGTCGTCCTCGAGGAAGAGTTAACCTAGAGCACCAGAACACATGTTTAGCGTTCCAGTCTCCTCTGCATATGTATCTGGTTCTTAATGTGTTGAAATACATTTTGAAGTTATAGTATGTCTAGGTGGACAGTATATTGCTGAAAATGAAAAGTCAAAACTTTGACCTTGGACACGGTTATTATTATTGCAGTTCCGCCGTGTGAGTTACCAGAAGGGTGATTAGTAGTGTACACTACATAGTTTTTTATGCTGAAATGTGTTTTATGTGAAAATCTTGTTTCCGAAATAAGAGCTACATCGACTTTCTCTGTTTTAAGAAAGAGTTCCAGTTCTTAGCAATGTTCATTTTGTCCATTGGCGTTCCCGGTGATTATCCTTAGATTTATGGATTTTTGATAAGGCTCGTTAGTCACAAGTGAATCATACGATCCATCATGTTGTCTAACATACTACTTGCTTGCTTGAGTATTTTACTATTTTTATTTCTGAATTAAAACTTTCAGTGGTCGAGAGCGAAGTTGATAAACAGAATGCTGGCGCAGAGGTTCAAGTCGGAGCCGGCGCGCGTGTGGCGGACCAAGCAGGTGCTGCTGTACTCGCGGCTGCACGGCTTCTACCCCGTGCGGCCGGACGCGCCCGCCGACGGCGACGACGCGCGGGACGCGCCCGCCGACCTCTCCAGCCTGACGCTGTTCGACGAGCGACCCTACCTCCCCCTCGCCGAGGCGGCGCTCGACGTCTCCGACGACGAGGAGATAGACGTGGTGGGGTCGGGCGGGGGGGGCGAGCGGGCGGCGCAGGAGGGGGGCGTGGAGGGGCTGGAGGCGCTGGACGCGGGCGCGGAGGAGCGGCTGCGGCACGTGTTCGTGGAGCGCGCCTGCGCCGCCGTCGGCATCGAGCTGCGGCTCGAGGACGTCGGCAGCGGGTACTGCTACAGGTAAAGTCCTTAGAACCTGACCGCATCGGAGCTGCTCACACACACCACACACTAATTTCACACACCGTGGTACTCATGAACCGTAAGAAGACTATGTCAGCAACATCACGTCGGATCTTTAGCGGGACAATATGGTGTCTTTTACAAAGTTCTAATTAGTTTTCTGAGGTATAATTAATATTTAATCGAAAACAGAGATATCGAACAAACCGTTTATGTAAATTTTCATTGCGATCTATGTATTCTTTGTACCTGGGATTCCAAACTTGTCAAATAGTAATTTGACGACAAGATAAATTCCCAAAATTATGCTATGGCTGTTGCTTAAGCGTATAATTCGTGGGCATTGTGCTAGTTTTCTCGAAAAAGTATGAACACAACACTTGGAGGGTAATCCCTCCAAGTGTTGTGTTGTTACTTTTTCGAGGATGATCGAGGAGATCGAGGCCATTTAGAAAACAGTACTGCTCGAGATGTTACTGTATACTGTAAATACAATAAAATAAAGAAATACAATTGGTCATTAAAGCAGAACGGAGTGTAGATTGTTTTGTACGTAATTGAGTGTACCTATGTGGTGTTGGTGTGTCTTTAAGTGTTTTTTTTGCCAAAGTTACATTTTACATTGAAATCGCCTTCTGTGCAGCGCGGTGCACCTGGTGCTGGTGTCGGCGCTGCGCAGCTTCGCGGAGGAGCTGGTGCGGGGCGCGCTGGCGGCGCGGTACAGCGCGGACCGCGACACCACCGTGTGGCTCGGGTACGTGATAGCTTCTTATTGGTAGATAAATGTTACCTATTATTACTACACCATTTTAGCAAGCGCCTGTATATGGCCACTACGGGGCCATGTTGTCCTGTCAATGTTTTTGATATTATGCTATTGTTTAAAGTATATATATATATATATATATACACATAGTGCATTAGTGTTGTTTTTGTATGTGAGTGACCACATTGCAAGTGAATGAATCTGTATAAAAGATAATTTTTTAAGATTACTTGTCTGGTCCATCATAGATTGTGACGTAACGCTCCGATTGCCGTTTGCACTCGCGTGATATTGGGCATAAATATTTTAAAATATTTATTGTTTTCGCTCTTTATGTCAACATTCCTATTAGTATTTTATTTGACTTATTATAAGTGACGTATTTAGCTACGAGTATTTGTGCGCAGGGCGCGGCGCGCCGCGGAGGCGGTGGTGCGGCCGGCGCACGTGTGGGCGGCGGCGGCGGGCGCGGGCGCGGGCCGGCTGCGGCTGCTGACGCGCGCGGCGCTGGCGGCGCGGCCCGCCTCGCACACCGCGCTCTAATACACGATATACACGATGTACTCGTTATACACGATATACACGATACACCGCACACGAGATTTTCATTTACATCTCCTCACTACTGCTGTGTTTACACCATTACACCAGCTGGCCCGGCGAACTTCGTGTATCGCCGCCTACCAAATAATACAGATCGAGATCCATTCTATCTATTGGTGAAAACAGCACGATGATCGGTGCAGTAGTCTGATTTTATCATTAAGTAAGGGATTGCAAGTAATTGATGCCTTTTTATATTAGATCATGATGATTTTAACCATTCAGTAAATCGGTACAGCATCGCGAGGACGTCCATTACTGTTCCGCTAAAAATACGTTTAGCGCTGTTACTTTCTGAAAAACAAGTCCCAACATGTTTAATCTCAAAATATACGAAATAACATTTAATTTGTAATTAATATTTTGTGCAAAAGACCTTGTGTTGTGTGAGTTTGTAACGACACCACCCTCGCCGCACTAAAATTGGCAGAATGTTTTGTTACAAACATTTTAATGAGTTTATAATTTAAGGTTTTAATCGATGGACCGAGATAATTAAAGTCTAGATATCAATGTGTTGTACTGCAGTATACGTCAACTTAATTCAGGGGTTTAGTTGTCGTTTGGAGATTTTAGAACGGGCTAGAGAACTCAAGTTAACATAGAGAATAGTTTTACTTCGTAAGCAGAAAGATGAGATAAATAATAGGTTAGAAAAATAAAAGAAGAATTCAACGAAGTTATACTTATTTTTATTTGTTTTTGTATAATTTAACAACATGCGACTTGCAACATTTTCTGAATCGCTCGCCTCGCGCTCGCCGACAGCGGGCGCCGACGCTCGCGCCTGGAACAAACTACATAATAATTAATACACAACTATTGAGGCGATAGTCCATTTATTGTGTCGTTATTAATATCACTAAATCCAAAAGGCCGCCGCGCACTGTGCACGACCAAATCGATAGAATTATAAGCGCTGAAATACCAGATCTTAACAATGACAAGGCACTTTACGATATTGTTATGAAAAACACGATCCACGGTCCATGCGGGGCTGAAAACCCTCCGTGCCCGTGCATGAAAGACCGTAAATGCACAAAAAAAAAATCCTCGGAACCTACTAAAAGAAACTCTCCACAATGAGAACGGCTACCCGATGTTATCGTACCAGAAAACGGACGCCGGACGGCATGTGTTAAGCTCCGAAATGGTTATCAAGTTTCTATCAACAATAGTTTTTTTTATATTTTTGTACACAACTTGACGCTGGCCCCTGTAAATGTCTCTCGGACTTAAGGGACCAATAAATTTTCCCTAGGTACTTTCTGCCACTCAATGGAATACATAGGTACCATATACCTACTGTAAACAGATATTTTTTATTTTTTTTAAATATACCAACTCTTTTTTAACCAAACGCTATACCCAAATCTATACCGTTCTTTTAAATAATATTCAAATTACAAATACGCAGACGAAGTCGCGGGTACCAGCTAGTAAAACATATAACGTTCTATGGGAGCCCAAATACAACGGGCCTGTTTCCACGGCAGTCGGCTAAAGGTAGATTTACATCAGACGAGCGAATGCATGAGCATTCCCCCTATCTATCCCCACTACATCAAATTCTTCTAGTGTAAACAGGTGTAGAGCGTTCTTTTGTTCTTAGTGCGTTCGCAAAGATTCTACAGTATTGTAAGAATGCTCGCTCGCTCGATGTAAACTGCGCAAGAGCGTGCGAACAGTTGCTTAGACCGTTCAAGCGTGTTCGGCCGTGCTCGCACCGCTGAGCGGTCTCATCACAGCGTTCTTGTGTTCCAGCGATTGTTCTAGCTCTATGTTCGTTTGATGTAAATCGTTACCTCTAGCTTTCGTTTACACTAAATGATTACGAAAGGATGCTATTGTAACGTGCAGCGTATGCAGTTATGCACATACGCATTTGTATGCATGTGTGTTGTAGCCTGTAGTGTCAGGTGCCCCGCTTTGTCTTTAAGACTAATTTTATGAACAGTTACAATTTAGTATCCGTAAGGGTATGTTGCCCTGCCGGCACCTATGTACCAATACCTATGTAATATGTATACTTGATAATATAATATTATGAAGTCCGAAGAATAAACTTTTTATTTAACGACCACAAATAGGGCACACCCTTACATTGGTGACCCCGACGTGATGTGATTGCATAGGTGCCGTGCGTGTTTTACAAAATAATTCGGACTTTATAAATTTAAAAAACTTTTTAAGTGACAATTTAAAATGACGGACAGTGAAGGTGATGTTACTGCTCGAGAGGTATCTCAAATTACCGTGTCTTCGCGCGTTCCTGACTTCTGGGAAGACCAGCCCCGGACCTGGTTTATACAGCTAGAGTCTGTACTATTTAAGCAGAGGCTCACTGATGAAGCGAAGTACCACCTCGTCATAGCCAAGTTAGGCAAGAACGTCGTGCAACAAATCACCGATATTTTGGTGAGGCCGCCAGAAGAGGGTAAATACGAACTACTCAAGACTACTCTTCTCAGCATCTATGAAGAATCCGAGTCCCGCCAAATACAGAAGCTCATTGGCGAGATGGAACTCGGAGAGCAGAAGCCTTCTCACCTACTAAGGCGGATGCGTGAGCTCGCCAGGGATAAGATCAACAACCATACCCTGAACATCTTATGGCAAAATCACCTGCCCGCTTCCGTTCGTGCAGTGCTGATAGTGTCCGACACGAAGGAGCTGAACACCCTAGCGTCGATAGCTGACAAAGTCATGGAGACTGTGAGACCTACGGGAGTAGACGAGATCGCCTCCTCATCGACTGACTCGATCGTAGCCGAAATCGCTAAGATCAACAAGCGTCTCGACAAGATGACCCTGTCACGCCCGAGAAGAAGATTCTACCGTAGCAGTGGCCGCGCTCGATCCCGCTCTTCTGGACGCCGTCGTCAAGATTCGCGACACAGGTCCCCAGCGCGCCAGGACCTATGCTTCTACCACGCGAAGTTCCAGGAGAAGGCTCACCGGTGCATCCCGCCCTGCGCCTGGAAGGATGACCAGGGAAACTCTCCGTCGTGCAGCCAGCAGCGGTGGCCAGCTGCATAGGAGTGAATCACCGCTTACTAATTAAAGATAAGTTTAGTCATGTAAGATTTTTAATAGATACCGGCGCAAATGTCTCTGTTATTCCTCGAAATAAAGTAAAAGATTTAAGTGAATATTTTAAAAATAATAATTATAATTTGTATGCCGCCAATGGAACACTTATAAAAACTTATGGTTTAAAAACTTTAAATTTAAATTTTGGTTTGCGCAGAAATTTTAAATGGACATTTATTGTCGCTGATGTATGCCAGCCAATTATTGGCGCAGATTTTTTGTCGAAATATAGACTGTTAGTTGATATAGCGTCACGTAGATTAATAGACGAAATTACGCACTTAAACGTTTCAGCCGAGGTTGTTCAATGTAACGAACAATCGGTTAAAACGATCGACGAATGTCATCCTTATTATGACATTTTGGTTAAATACCCAGACCTCACCAAGCCCGTTTCGTTTAGGGAACCTGCTAAGCACTCGGTGTACCACTACATCGAGACCAGTGGCCCGCCCGTTCATGCAAAAGCGAGGCCGTTGCCACCTCATAGGTATGCAAAGGTGAAGGAAGAATTTCAGCTCATGCAGGAGCTGGGGATTTGTAGACCGTCGAAAAGTGCGTGGGCCAGTCCACTTCATGTTGTTCCAAAAAAGGATGGTCAGTTGCGACCCTGTGGAGATTATAGAGCGCTTAACGCTATCACTAAGCCTGATAGATATCCTATACCCCGTATACATGATTTTACATACATACTTCAAGGCAAAAATATATTTACGCGAATTGATATCAATCGCGCGTATCATTTTATAATGGTCGCTCCTGAAGACGTTGCTAAGACCGCTATAATTACACCTTTCGGCTTATTTGAATTCCCACGAATGACATTTGGTCTTCGTAATGCCGCACAAACTTTTCAACGGTTTATGAATCATACAGTTTTGGAAGGTTTAGACTTTTTATATACGTACATTGATGACGTCATAATTGCAAGTGAAGATTTGGTTACGCATAAAAAACATTTAAATTTAGTTTTTGAACGTTTAAATAAATTCGGTCTTACTATTAACTTAAATAAATGCTCATTTGGCCAGTCGAAAGTAGAATTTTTAGGTTTCGAAGTTGCCTCAACTGGGATTAGCCCCCTTAAAGAAAAAGTAGCTGCAATTTGCGCTTTTCCTAGGCCTACAACGGTCGAGGAATTGCGTAGATTTTTAGGCATGGTCAATTTCTATAGATTGCATCTGCCGAATGCAGTAGAATATCAGGATGAGCTTAATCAATATTTAAAGTCTTCTAAGAAAAAGGACAAGACAAAAATTATGTGGACCGAAAAGTCGAACGAAGCATTTATACAATGTAAAAATAAATTACAGCAAGCTGCTAGCTTATCCTATCCGAAATTTAACACTCCGCTTGCACTTATGACTGACGCATCAAATTCATGTGTGGGCGCAGTGTTGCAACAGAGCATAAACGGCGCGTGGACGCCGCTTGGTTACTTTTCCAAGAAGATGTCACCTACTCAACAAAAATATAGCACTTTTGACCGTGAATTACTAGCGATTTATTTAGCCGTTAAGTATTTTAGAAATACGGTAGAAGGTCAAGATTTGATGATCTATACAGATCATAAGCCTTTAACTTATGCTTTTTCTAAGGTCGGTAGCAATAACGAATTACCAAGACGCGTTAGGCAGTTACTTTTTATCAGCGAATTTACTACGAACATTCGTCACATTGATGGTGATAAAAATATCGTAGCGGATGCGTTGTCTCGCGTAGAGAGTATATCCCATTCAGGAACTTTAGACTACTCCGCAGTTAGCCGCGCGCAGAATGATGATGACGAATTAGAAAAGTTACGTCAAAATAATAAATATAATTTTAAACAGGTAATTCTACCCGGTAGCGACATAGCCGTGTGGTGTGAAATGTCCACCGATCGAACTAGAGCTTATTTGCCTAAAGCATTTAGAAAAATCGCTTTTGAGAATATTCACAACCTCAGTCACCCCGGAATTCGTACCTCGCGAAAGCTATTAAAGGAAAGATTTTTTTGGGAAAATATTAACAGTGACGTAGGTAATTGGACAAAGTCGTGTTTGTCGTGTCAAAGAGCTAAAATACATCGACATAATAGATCGAAGCTAGGACATTTTCCGCTAGCAGAACGCTTTACACATATTCACGTTGACATCGTAGGCCCCCTGCCGATATCCTTGCATGACTACAGGTATCTCGTTACAATAATAGATAGAGAGACCGGTTGGCCGGAAGCTTTTCCCGTTAAAGATATAACTGCTGAAACTGTTTCGAAAGTTATATTTGAAGGTTGGATTGTACGTTATGGCATCCCTCACCAGCTTACGAGTGACCAAGGGAGACAGTTTGAAAGCAATATTTTTCAGCAGCTCATGAAATTTTTAGGTATTTATAAAACTCGTACCACTCCCTATCATCCCCAGAGTAATGGAATGGTAGAGAGATGGCACAGATCTCTCAAAGCCGCTCTTATGGCTAGATTGAATAGTAAAACTTGGGTTGAAGAGTTGCCGATAGTCATGCTCGGACTTCGTGCTGCGCCTAGATCCGACACCGGCGTCAGCGCAGCCGAACTTACTTTCGGTCAGTCAATGAGACTTCCTGGAGAATTTTTGAATCATAATATAAATTTTAAAATATTAAATGAAAGTGAATACGTGGAAAGGTTGCGAAAAGTGATACGCGATCTCAAACCGAAACCGATATCACATAAGGATTCGACCACGCTATTCGTACACCCGGAGCTAAATCGCTGCACACATGTTTTCGTGCGCAACGACTCAGTTCGGAAGTCACTTCAACCTCCATACGATGGACCTTTTAAAGTTTTAGAAAGAAAGGATAAAACTTATTTAATTCAGTTGTCAGGTCGGAATACATATATTTCGATTGATCGTTTAAAACCTGCATTTACTAGTTATTATTCAAGTACTAATGAAAATGATAACCATACTAAGCAGGATAACTCGTCACAAGCGACAGCGGAAAGCGACTCGCCTGCCGCTAGCCCGCTACGCCACACTACGCGTAGTGGCCGATTAGTTAAAAAGCCCGTACGTTTCAATTTGTAGCACGTTGAAATACTTAGTGGTTTATTATATTCCTTTTATTCTTTCGATAACTTTACGATCGAATATAAGTTTTTTTTACAAGTTTAATATTTTATACAAGTTATATTTACATTATTTTACATTTTTATTAATCATGGGTAATCAGTCTACTAAAGATAAAATAGTTGTCAATCAATCCGAAGTTCAAGTGAATGAAATTCACAACGCGATGATAGCATCGTATGTCGGATGGGCAGTAGTGTTATTTCTGTTAGGCGTATTGTCTGCCTATGTTCTTTGTCGTTACGGCATTAACCAGACGAAGAAGTGGCTGCTGGAGCAGGTCGAGTCCGTGCAGAACTCTACCATGTCTAACTTCTCCAGAGCCACAGCGAGTTTTCGTAAGGCTCGCGATACCGCCAAGCCGGCGCAGACCCATATAGAAGTCTGCTAGAGTGCAAAAGTGTTATATTTATGTTCGCGTTTGCGGTGCTTGGTGGGTCAAGTTTTTTTCTCTAATTGTAGTGTGAAGTTCATTTTAAATTCATAAGTATAGATTGTGTTGTTTGTTTCATTTTTATATGGTAAAACATGTTGTTTGAATTATAATGATGAAATAATTTCTCAGTAATGTAATGTATTCTTAATGCATTATTACATTCATTGTAATTTGTAATTGTATCTTGGTAGCATATTGTTATTTGTTATGCCTTGTGAAGTTGTCATGTTTTGCAAATGCGCATATTCGACACCTGCGAGTGTCACTTGCATGCATTTCATATTGCACTTATACATAACATAATTATAAGAATTATTTTATATGTTTGTAATACATGTATAAAACATGTAATGAAAAATTTTAAATTTTTGGGGGGAGTACTGTAACGTGCAGCGTATGCAGTTATGCACATACGCATTTGTATGCATGTGTGTTGTAGCCTGTAGTGTCAGGTGCCCCGCTTTGTCTTTAAGACTAATTTTATGAACAGTTACAATTTAGTATCCGTAAGGGTATGTTGCCCTGCCGGCACCTATGTACCAATACCTATGTAATATGTATACTTGATAATATAATATTATGAAGTCCGAAGAATAAACTTTTTATTTAACGACCACAAATAGGGCACACCCTTACACTATTCCTAAAAATAGTTATTCAGATTCAGAATACTGACCGTATTTGACTATTTCTAGGAATAACCGTAAAAATACCTGATCTCAGTAAATATTATATTTTACACTTTTTTTAGGGCCTAACAAGATGAGTTGGTCTAACATTTCGCGATCACAGATCCGCGTGTAGGGACTTCGAAACGGAGGAACTCTAGTTATCAATGGCACCTCGTGTCGTTTAAAAGTGCTAGGATATTGTTGCGTGCCTGTAGCTGTACTAATGAAGTCCGTCGGTGTTCGACCCGGAGGTCGCGGGTTCGAATCCAGCAGAGTTCAGTGAAGAACAAAAGTTTTCTGCGTCCTTCGGTCATAGACGTGTATTCAATTTCTGTACAATACAATAATAATCTTAAATATGTGTATAATATAAAAATATTAAATATATTTCGGTTGTCTGGTATATCTAACATAAGTCCTTCGCATACTTAACACGGGGTAAATATTATTATGAATCTCACAAGTAGAGGTGTATCGGGCGTGCGCCACCTACGCTGGCGCGCGCTGTCCGCCCAGCAGCGGCGCGGGCGCGGGGGCGGGCGAGGGCGCGGGGGGCGCCTCAGCTCCGCCGCGCCGCTCGCTCTTGATCTTGTCGCCGTTCATGATCGCCTTGATGTCATCCGCGTCCAGCGTCTCGTACCTGCGTCAAGCGTAAGACGTACAGCACCGGCTTAGTATAAAAATAGCCTCTCACACCGATTCCGGTGACGGTGGCCGACCGGGTTCAATGAAACCGGGCCAGCTACGCAGGAGTTATTTTATAGGGCCGAAACGTGTGCGCAATACAAAGAAGCACTCTCTCTGATTTCACTATCGTGCTTAATACTATTTTTTGTCACTGCTCATCGTGATGAAGTTAAATATAGTACGTCCGAGATGAATTTAACCTAAAGGTAAATAAACCGAAAACACCGAAATGTTCACATATTCACTAATTGTACACACTTATCAACACTTTCACAGGTACATTGAAGGTTCATACTTCAATATCCAATACATTTTATAACAATAATAAACATTTTTGAACATCAAATGATTAACTTTCACAGTAAAAATACGCTATTTTGACACTGTCTACTGTAGAATGTGGTCTATAGTCTATATAATCATGTAGCAAACAATATTCATTGCATTAATATTGGCCAATTGACTAGTCTATGGTTATATTCATCTCGGACGTACTATACAATTTGTATGGCATCCAATTAGTCTTCATAGTTTGACGGGGCGTTGTTAAAAAACTCGCAGTAGGCACACTGAATAACGCGCAGCATATGAGCAACTCAACAGCCGGGGTCTCACTTGAGCAGCGCGTCGGCGAGCGCCTTGTGCTCCCTGGCGTGCGCCTTGAGGATCGCCTTCGCGCGCTCGTAGCTCTCCGACAGCAGCTTCTTGATCTCTGCGTCCACCTGCGGGCAAAACCTTGATCAGACAACACACTACACACTGCGACATATCATCACTGCGATGTATCGTACTCGACGTACGCTATCAGTGTGCTCAGTACCAGTAAGTACAATTTGTATGGCACCGCATAAGTTTTATCATTGTTTTCCAATAAATAAAGGTCAATAAAAGTGGCGTAGTTTCGATACCATACAAATTGTAGTAAACTCCTTCACATCGAGCAGCATCGACTGCTGCAAACTGCTGGTTGTGTTTAGTTTGGCGTATTGAATTACATTGCATAAAGTGTAACTTAAATTAATCAATTTTTAATCTAAAAAACACTCTAGTGCCAGACGCCAGAGTATTAAGACAGGGGCTAATAATTAATTACCTTCTAAAGTCGATTATACATATTGGCCGAGCGCAGGCGAGCGCCGATCCGACGAAGTGAGGCGAGTGGTCGCGAGTGGTCACGAGCGACGGCGAGCGTAGACAAGTGTCGGTAAATGAGCCCTACACACGCGATCGCCTTCACTCGGCCAGCTAGGCGAGCGATGACAAGGCAAGGCAAATAGTTGGCCGCCGCTCGGCAACGCTCGGCCAATATGTATAGGCGGTTTAAAGTTTATATTAGGGTGCACGTAATTTTTTGGCTCACGACTCGCAAAAATACGCTCGTTTGGGCTCACCGTTAGTACATCTGTACTCACCAGCTCGTTGGTATAAGGCCCCAGCTGGTCGGAGGGCGCGAGGCCGCGCGGGGGCTCCAGGGTGCGCAGCCCCACCTTCTCGCTCATGCCCCACTCCCGCACCATGTGGTTGGCGATCGACGTCGCCTGCTTCAGGTCAGACGACGCACCTGGAACACACACGCTTGGCTAAAGTATGAATGCCCGAAAGATTTTATATAAATTAAGTCTCTAGATTATTAATTTTAAATATTATATGAACACTATAATACGTATTTATATTACGGGTGTAAAAATAACAGTCACTATAACTTTGAGACATGATTATACTACCTTTTCTTATTCTAGAAATGTATTTTTTTACAAAAATAAAATATATTTTTTTTTGCTTTTTCGTTATTCTTGCGACAAAAAATAAAAAATTGTAAAAAATAAAATAAAAAATCAGATTACACAAAAAAATGAAAATAAAAAAAATACATTTCCAAAATGAGGAAATAATCGTATCTCACAGTTATAGTGACTGTTCTTTTCACACACTGTATAATATGTTACTTTTTGTGTTGGATACCCAAGTGGTCTAATAACAGTAAACATTGCGGGCTGTGGGCTACCTGAGGTGATCTTGTCGGGGCCGTACACCAGCTCCTCGGCGGCGCGGCCCCCCATCATGGTGTCCATCATGGCCAGCAGCTGCTGCTTGGTGACGTGGTAGCGCTCCTTGGCCGGGATGTACGCCGTGTGGCCCAGCGACGGCCCGCGCGGGATGATCGTCACCTTGTGCAGCGGGTGCGAGTCCTGCAACACGTGACTTATGTAACGTTTGGTAGATGTAGTAGGGAACCTATGGGAAAAGATTACCACCAAAATGAAGATAAGACAATAAAATGAAAATAAAAAATCGAGAATGGTCCTGTGACCTTACAATGAATTTAATTGTAATTGATATTATTAGCTGGTCAGTGCAGTAACGTAAAAAAATGCGCTTTTCGGAAATTATACTCCTTAGGGGCTATCCATACAGTACGTGCTTGTCACAGGTGGTCACATTTCTGAGACCCCCCTGACTAGTGTGACGTCACGTGTTTTGCAATTTCAATTTCGCGAAACCCGCAACCCACAAACTCGGAACCCGCAACGCAGAACTCGGAACGCGGAACCCGTAAAGCGGACGCTGGAAACCCGAAAACGTGCATTTTGAAATGTGAACGCTTGTGCATTTTGAAATATGAATATTACGGTATAAAAAGAATATAAATTAAAGTACAAGGGAAACGAAACATTGTTTTATCTGTCAAATAGGATATCAAGTGAGGTCGGGGTTGAGACTTCGTTATTAATACGGGCCTAAGAGAACGTTAGGCTCTGTTTTCCTGGAAAAAAAGTTTCAATGATGCTTAGAAAAAACACTTCTGTGTTAACAAATTGTGAGGGTTTCCTAGACAGCGTTGTCCCAACATTGTTGCTGGGCGGTACCTTGGTGTAGTAGGCGACGACGGCGTGGCCGCCCTCGTGCGTGGCGGTGACGGCGTTGGCCTCGTCGTCGGGCAGCCGCGTGCGCCGCGCCGGCCCCATCAGCACCTTCAATTATATCTGAATGTTATTATTCTCTCACCACGAGAATTGCAGTACAATATATTTTAACCCTGGAGCAAAACAGAAGCGTGATGAACCGATTTGGTCGTTTATTTTTATTTGAAAGCTGACACTTGTCCTTAAATTGAAGTCTGCGTTTTAAGTTGACATATCTTTGGCGTCGTAGCTCCCAAACGGAGGAACCGATCTTGCTCAAGTTTTTTTGTTGCAAAGCTAATGTGAACAAGTAGCTTATTCATAATCATCAGTTTTTGACAATTCGGGAGCTACTTAAATGTCTTAATTTTTTTAGTCGTGAGAGCTGAGCAGACTGTACCAGAAATTCTTAGAGTTAGTTTCTAGGCTATATTAGCATGCGTGTGTGTGTGTGTGTGTCTGTGTGTGTGTGTTAGGCGGGGACCGAACCTTGTCGCGCGCCTCCTCCAGGTGCGCCATGGTGACGGCGGCGGCGCCCTCTATGGCCGCCTTGAGCGCGGCCTGGTTGACCATGCTCTCGAGGTCGGCGCCCGTGAAGCCGGTGGTGCCGCGCGCCAGCGCCGCCACGTCCAGGCCGGGGTGCGCCCGCACGCGCGCCACGTACAGCTGCAGGATCTCCAGCCGCCCGCCGTAGTCGGGCGCGGGCACGGACACCTCGAATGGAAGTAGAATATACAATATGGATGGAGCTGAAAATAGCAACCTGTCTCACAAAAATCAAAGGCAAAGATTAATACGAGTAAGAGAGACATAACAAGAGGAAAATACATGTTGTTTCGTGTCTTCACGAGATTTATAACAAACACGATTCTCTCTTGAAAATTTCATAGAGATAAGGGCCCAAACGGTAAAAAACTACCTAAAGGATAAGGTATCGAACAATCAGCCTTCACTTTCCTACCCTTCCGTTAGCATGTGTCGGTATTGGGTGATAAGGACAGATATATGTCTCTGCTTCTGCTAGTAGCCTGGTACGTGTCCCGCCTGCACTGGTCCACGAAGGTCGAGGGTGTCGTGGGCTACATCATGAAGAAGACGTCCTTCAACTTGAGGGTGGAGCGTCTCGCCATAAAGTTAACTTTAGCTCTTTTGTGGTGAGAGTACCGACACATCGCTCGTTCTTCGAGGTGGAGGAGTTCTGGCCGATGGACGTCGTCGTTCATAATACGTGATAAAGTTTAGTTGTATGTAATATGTATGTTAGTATGTAAGGTATTTATAATATGGGCCTATGCAGCCCGAAATAAAGGTTATTATTATAATTGATTTGAGACCTCGACGTCGAAGCGGCCGGGCCGCAGCAGCGCCGGGTCGAGGTCGTCGCGGCGGTTGGTGGCGCCCAGCACGATCACGCCCTCGTTCTGGTGGAAGCCGTCCATCTCCGACAGCAGCTGGTTGATCGTCTGTAACGTGGATAAGGGTCGGTGTATAGTAACTGATAAATAGGGTGGGGCTGAGTTAAGTTCGGGGTCGGTTGTTGTACGTGAATACGGTCCTTACAAACCGTATTGAATTCATTAGCTATTCAGCTTTGTAATTGGAATTTAGATGAGGATAATTTATACAGGTGGATTCATGTTACATATATCGAGCCGAATATAGTGGGAAGAGAAGGACGCGTAGAGCATTTTTTGTTTTGGCACCTCACATAAATTACTTACCATAACAAGACAAATCACGATAAAAGATCTCCATAAAAGTCACAAAACAGATGAGTTACAATCCTGGTCAGGTTTTAGGTCAACGACCAGTGTGCTTCACTCCTTGTAATTATTTTAGACCTTTGAATTATTATTTTTCTAAGTTATATTGAGTAATTTTTATGTGTCAAAACAAAAAAAATGTTCTACGCGTATATATGTTCACACTATACTCGGCTTAATATATGAACCACGAAGCACCCTATATAAAGCTGCGACATTAAACTGTATTCCCCGATTTGGCTATCATTACTTATTTTAACTGCGTCTATCAAAGTAATTTAGTATGTATTCACGTATGGACTTAGGCAACAGAGCTACAATTGCTCAACTTTGTTTTTATTCACAACGTCAAAACGTGTGCAATCAAACCGAATTGTATTCGTGTATAATGTGTGCTCTACAAAATAAGTTGCCGCTGAACTTACACCCGACCGAAGTAGGGCGCTATAAAGTGACGTCATTTGGGCATCATGTAGTGCACTCGTAGGGATGCCGAAGTTCTGTCGCCCCGGTCGCGGTGGTTACAAGTGTACCTGGTTGGCGTAGGGGTGCAGCACGCTGTTGGTCCTCTTGGCTCCGACGGAGTCTATCTCGTCTATGAATATCACGCAGGGAGCGCGTTCTTTGGCCGCTTCTGTACACACAGTAAATTATAAACTTAGTACTAGTACCTAGTCTTATTTACACAATCAGTACATATTTACAATTCGTATTATTTAAAAATTGTTATTTTATTAAAATAAGTTAAAATAAATAGTATTTTACTTTACTGGTTTACTTCTATAAGACCGAAGTAGGTTTAGCTACATAGAAGTCAATTTTAGAGGCATTTTCTTGTGTATTGCGCACACATTTGGGCATTACACATTCTCTATATCTGTCTCAAATGTCAAATTAACATGTTTATTCAACAGATAACCAATTGAAATTGAAATATTTATTTGCGTATTGACATTTGACAAAATACAAAGTCTACCTTTACACATGCAGTGCGTTTAAAACTAAATACTTGACAAAAATTTTTATACTATAACTATAACTAATAAGACTAAACAAAACTAAATACAATTCTTTTTTTTTTAAATCTAAATAGTCGTTAACAAATATCACGTAGTACTCACTGAACAAGTCCCTCACTCTGCGCGCGCCCTGGCCGACCAGTATCTCGTCGAACTCCGGCCCCGCGGCGTGGAAGAAGGGCACCCGGGCCTCGCCCGCCACCGCGCGCGCCAGCAGCGTCTTGCCCGTGCCCGGCGGCCCCACCAGCAGCACGCCCTTGGGCAGCTTCCCGCCCAGCGACGAGAACTTCTCCGGCGACTTGAGGAACTCCACCTGGGAACGTGGAGGGTGTAATTTATATGCAAACATCAAATATATCGCGAGCCTTTAATCAAAGTCGGTAATTTAAAAACTAAAAAGCCCGACTGCATATTTTATTTTGATACACTGACTAAAATCCATCAATCCGGGTAGAATTACTATTAGGGTAGTCTTAATGTATATCCGCAGATACGGATACGGATAAAAAAAAGAGGTTTACGTTTTAGTTTCTTTTTTCATTGACATAAAAGTGACCATGATGTTATATATGTCGCAGTCATCTGATTGAATCTGCTTTTTTAATTGAATCACTAGGCGGTTTTATAATAGCGTCAAACAGCTCGTACTGATAGGAATGTGTTGATAATTTTTTGATTAATTTACTTTAATATACGTTATAATAGTACACATTCGGAAATTTGGAAGTTTAAAAATAAAATATTAAACGGTTGTCCTAGTCTCGGATTCATTGAATTTGTTGGTAAAAATAGAATTCAATGAACGCGCTAGTCATTCAATTAAATAGCGGATTCAATCAGATGACTGCGACATATATAGCTTGCTATAATATTCCCGTAATTGTATGAAAAAGTAGATTTCAATTTTAGTTTTTTCATTGTCATACGATATTGATCTCATTAAAATTATATAAGAAAAAATTACTTATATTTTAGTTATTTCATTATCATAAAAGTGATGTTAACTTGCTCTCTCATTATAAAGATCTATATATCTCAATGTTTGCAATATAAAGGTGCCAAATATTTGATTTAATTAAATAAAAATAGTCTGAATGGAATCTTTTCAGGTGATTAGGTAGAATTAAAAAACTAATAAATTTTTTAATTCTACCTAATCACCTGAAAAGATCCGTAAAATATCAGCTCGAAAAGTAACGGACACAGATACGGATACGGATTTCTTTTTTACCTCGGATATCCGCGAATACGGATACGGATATCCGGAACATCACTAGTCTTAATTCACTCACCACGTCCTTCAGCTCCTGCTTGGCCTCGTCGGCGCCCTTGACGTCGTCGAAGCTCACAGAGATGTCCTCCGGATCCACCTCCACCTGGCTGCCCAGCTGTATCCTGTGCATGTTTATAACACTGATTATTATTGTAAAACCCACAGATACAGACAGATATCGTAGGCTCGACGAACAATTTTTTTTTCTCATTAGGCCTTCAGTTTAGTGATTTACATAATTTCATTAGTGTCTCTAATATTTTGTATCTTCTCATAACATAATCACTAATATTTCATGTTATATCATTTTTATTTTAAATCACAATCTAAAATCTACTACTATGTTCCAATTGAAATAGTAATACATATAAAGAAAATGATGTGAATTGAAGAAATATAAAGTGAAAAATAGAAGTCAGTGTATAATAAAGTGAGTAAAATAATATTACACAGTAATAATACACTAAATACTTGTACACTATTATACACTTTATTAGTAATTTTACATATTTACACTGAGTACTTACAGTACATTTCATAATATAATATGACACATACCGGAAAACTGTGCCGCTGACTGATGCCATCAAACTGACAAAGATGGCCAGAAACAGCACGATAGTCAGCAGTTGCTGCACCAGCTTGAGGTACTTCGACGTCTTGGTGCCGCGGACATTCTCAGGATGGGTGCCTGAAATATTTGATTAAAATAAAAACATATTTGATAACTGTTGAATATCAAATTAATTTGTTTACTAATATGGGGTCACTGAATACAGAAATATATATTATGTACTTTGTAAGTTAAATTGATCCCAATATGGGTATAATCTGTATGATTATTTTAAAATTAATAATATTAATTAAAAATTTAAATGGTTCATTAAAAAAACATGACCTATGTCTAAATAAATAAATAAATAAATAAAAAACGTTTTATTTCCAAATGAAACTTACAAAGTTATTTTCGGAAAGTCAACAAGAAAAACAAGCTACCACCGGTTCAACCCTAACCCGCCGAGAAGAACCGGCGTAAGAAACTCGGACGGGGCCAACTTTTAGCAAAAAGATGGAAAATTGATCTTTTTTAACAGTATATATTTTTTACAATGTAACTTAATCTATAGCCTACACTTATTAATATTATAAAAGTTAGAGTACATATAGTAAATAAATATAAGCAGCCATCATGGTTGGCCACCTTATTCCCAGGGTGTGCAATCATTAACAAAATCAATTATCTTATAATAAGCTTTAGCACACAAACGTTCTTTGACTACTTTTTTAAATTTATTAATAGAAAAATTTTGAACGTTTTCTGGGATTTTATTGTATAGGCGTATACATTGCCCTTTAAAAGATTTACTTACTTTGCTAAGCCTGATCATAGGTATATCGAGCTTGTGCTTATTTCTAGTGTTCCTACAATGATTGTCACTTTTTGTTTTAAAATTATTTAAATTTTTCCTAACATATAATAAATTGTCCAAAATGTATTGAGATGCAACGGTTAGTATTCCTATTTCTTTAAACTTATCTCTCAGAGATTCAAATGAGGACATCTTGTAAATGGAACGTATTGCTCGCTTCTGCAGCACAAATATTGTGTTAATGTCGGCTGCATTTCCCCATAAAAGGATGCCGTAAGACATTCTACTGTGAAAATAACTGAAATAGACTAGTCGCGCTGTATCTTCGTCAGAAATTTCTCTAATTTTTCTGACTGCATATGCTGCAGAACTGAGCTTATCTGCCAGGTTGGCAATATGAGGACCCCACTGTAATTTACTGTCTAGCGTTATACCTAGAAACACAGTGGTGTCGACTAAGTTCATTTTCTCATCATTTAATAGTATATTGGTTTGTACTTGCCTTACATTGGGCAAACTAAACTTTAAACATTTTGTTTTATTAGAATTTAAGAGTAAGTTATTAACATTAAACCAATGTACTATTTTTGAGAGAGCACAATTTACCTCGTCGTAATTTGACTGTTGTCGCTTCACATTAAAAATTAGTGAAGTATCATCAGCAAAAAGTACTATCTCATGTTTATCCTTAACTAAATAAGGTAAGTCATTTATGTAGATGAGAAAAAGAAATGGGCCTAATATGGATCCCTGTGGGACACCTAATTCTATGTTGGTCCCATTGGACCTTTTACTATTTACCTCCACCCTTTGAGTCCTATTTTTAAGGTAAGAACTCAAAAGGTCGAGTGACGATTCTCTTATGCCATAGTGGTGCAATTTTCTGATCAATGTAGCATGCTCAACACAATCAAAGGCCTTGGAAAGGTCACAAAACACACCTAGCGCATCCTGCGACCTCTCCCAAGCTTCAAAAATATTACAAAGAAGACCTATACCAGCGTCCGTTGTGGATCGACCCTTAGTAAAACCATATTGACTATTATGTAAAAGATTGTTTATATTAAAATGTACTAATAACTGGTTTAAAATTAATTTTTCAAATATTTTACTAAAAGTCGGCAGAATCGATATAGGTCTGTAATTTGTCGGATCAGATTTAGTCACAGTTTTTAATTGTGTCTCAGTTTTTAATTGTGTATTTAATTTGGATTCAGCAAGTCAAAACTATAATTCTAACCCCTTTCATGTACAATATTTTTTTGAAGGAGGCAGTTGTAATTTTTACATGTATAAAATACAAATTAACAATCATATAGAAATCATTAATTAAAGGTAGATAATGTATGGATACAAAATCTTTTCCGGCCTTCTACATAAATGGTGCAACAAACACACTTAGGTCTTAGAATTCACCTGCTAAGTATCCCTCTGCAAAGGCAATTTTGATTTTGTCTTTCTGTTGGTTTGTGAGGACATTGTCTTCGCTGAGCAGCTTCTCCAGCCGGGGTACCACGTCCGGCCCCAGGGTGGAGTGCTTGTCCACATTGCCTGTTGCACTCAGCCCTGTCACACAAAAGAAATATTAATTTATTATTATATATCATAAAAAATAATCACTTAACAATGTTATTTCTATATAACAAATCAGGGAGTATTCCCGATGTCACCCACTATTTATCCATTGGGATAAATTTACAAATACAATAGCTACTTTTCTTCTGACATCTACCAGTGGGGGGCATCAGGAATGGACAGAAATTACTAACTTAGCAGTAGCAATTTGTATGTTAAGACACTATTATATAAGAAAATAATTAAATAAAGCAAAATAATAGTTACCTATGTTAATTAAATACTAACCCAAAAACTTACGCAGTCTGTTAATGAGATTAGGATTCCTCTTCAGCTCTGTGTTGATGCTTCTTTCGGTTTTAAAACCTCGGACTTGTATGTTACAGTTAAAGGATTTTTCTAATAAACTCCTCGAGAGCAGTCCGACAAAATTATTGGTTACACTGAATTGACCGTTTTTACCTGTGAGGTCGACCGTCACAGTTGGGGTACACGATTTTGACCATCCCCTTTTATTTTGATCAAAGGAAGACGAGGATATGTATGAAACCTTTTTGCTGGAGCTCAATTTGAAAACATTGTTCAAACTTTTAGGAGTTTTTATCAGCGGGACGAGGGAACTGACGTTAACATTACGCATTTCTGTTGCAACATTCTTATCGATATTCCGTAATGCTTCCTCGAAGCTCTCCGGGCATACCACGGGGTTATACGACGCTCCAGTGCTTTCTTTGCCCTTCACATCTTTATTTCTCTCGCTGTTATGTTTTCTTGTACGAAATAAACTTGCGTAGCGCGATGAAAATTGTCCAACACTCACTAAAATCTGCAACAACGAAGGTTATAGTGACAAACAATTTTCCGAACGCAATAATTACAGCATCACATCGAAGGCGCCAGCTCGACTGTATTTACCTGATTTTGGGTGTTAAGAGAATTCAATGAGAACATGTTACATGTAGATGAATTGGTTGTTTTGTTCTCAAATGCACTCGAAAATTTTGTAGGCTTTTCTTTACGATTCCTTCGTAAATCTTACAAGATGTCAATAAATGTCAAATTTTACAACAAATGTCATTTTTATCAAAGACAACCACATTTTTTTGTAATAACCTAATGCGTTCCTTTCCAGTCAAGAAAAAAAAAACATGAAAAATAAACCATGCATATTCTAAAAATAGGTTAAGTACTTCTCAACCTACGTAGGTCTTAGATCATAATGTATGAGTTTATTGGGTATGGACTTAGGGTACAGAACTCTAAAAAATTTTATTAAATACTACTAGGTACCAGTACTTGTATGCTTTTATTATTTTGCCCCTTAGATTTGATACTCTTATGAGTAGGTATACAATATACATATAATCTAAGCTTTGCCCTAAAAAAGATCATTTACAATATGTTTAATGCCCGGGCAATTTGAATCTTTTAAGAATTATTACCATATTTGAAATTACACTTTGTGGGCATTTTTCATAGTGACCGGGCATTGTATAGAATGGCTAATTTATTATTTTGTTTATAACATATTCTACAATGATCTAAGAGTCAAAATCACAGACGAAGAACAACTTTATTGCAATGGAAATAAAACGTGACATCGATACTAATATTACGAGTATAAATGTAACTCGTCTGTCTGTTACCTATAACTCGTGAACAGAGCGAAGCTTAAACGAAGAATGTTTTAAAATCGGATTTTATGTATTTTGAGTGGTTTCGAGGCGTTTTATCATCTTCTTTGTAGAGGCTTATTATGTATTAATACATTATAAGACGGTACCGTTAACGATTTTTGTGTGTAGTGATTTAATCACTATGGATGCAATACTTTCCAGATATCCTGTAGAGCTTAAAACGTAAAAAAAATATCAAAGTACTTAGATAACATACGTAACATATTGTTATTTTCATGTAACATTTAAAAAAAAGAAATGCATCGTGTAGCGTGTTTCGGAACGCAACACAAAAGTAACTTGTGTCTATGGTTTATTTGGACAGTAAATTCCAAAATGGCGACGAGCGATGACGAGCCTATGCATTTATATGAAGTTTTTCAAAACTGTTTTAATAAAATAGCAAATAAACAACAAGGTGAGTGAGAAAATGCATACCAAGGCCCGTCACGTGTTCCCCAAATAAACTTTCGCGATAAAGTGCAGTGTTTCATTGTGAAAATCGTTCAAAGTGTTTGCGTGTTATGCCATATTCAGTGTTGTAGCCGACCAACATTTTTTCAAAATACGAATGAAATTACAGGTTTGCGTGGTTAAAACTTGTTCCTTTCCCTCAGCAGGAACTAAACAATTGTACTTTGATAAATTTGTGACTCGTATTCTAAAACACAGTTCAGTAAAGGCTATGTTTTGGTTATAGGAGCAATTGTCAAATGTGCTATCCATTGTGTGTTGCTGTTTGAGATTTTATTACATACAAATTCTAAATGTAATAATACACTTAAACTTATCATAATATTACGTCCTGCGAACAAAATATAATGTCCTCATACTGGCGAAACGTTATTTTTCGGAGTAGCGACTTCATTGAGGCATCAAAGCGTATTTTTTATTTGCCTCTCAAATATATCTATATAGCGAGCCTTTTTTTTTGTAGTTTCGATCGTCTCGAACGCCGATATAGATCGCAAATCGCCGTTTTTATGTTCTCTTTACGTGTATGTTTACAATTTAATTTTTGTTTATTTACACAAGTTAGGCGCGGACGGCGCAATGGGACTGTAGCATAAAGCATTGTGTAGCCAAATATCTATTTAGGGTTCGGCGAATGTATTTTAGTTTTTAGAATTTAAACATAAAATTATAATTTATGATGTAAACCTATTCTAAATATGCTTTCCAGAAGCATTATACCTACATAGTGAATTCCATGTTTCATTCTTATGCTAGTTGTTGTTTGAACACGTCTATAATCCAGTGCATTAGCGCTTGGCTCTTGATTCAGAAGGTTATGTGTTTAATCCTCGGAACACCAATAATTGTTGTATCAAGTCTAGTTAGAACAATACATACTGATAGCCTGATTGTCTTAGTAGAAACATGATCCTGGCATTGGATAGGGATATAAAAGTTAGGTTCTGTGACTATTCTCTTAACAGTCACGTTGGACCACTATCCCACTGGGCTACAAGAGTATAAAATGACTCCTGCATAGCGGCTGGTTTCTGGTTTCAATTAAACCAGTCACTGATACTAAAATGGGTGTGGGTACTATTATTATGTATGTGTACATCATTCCTTACCCATGGGTAATTAAGCCCTGATCTTTGGATGGCATGCGTGGGGCCGAAGCCAACACACATTTACTATAGGTATATTTTGTTGGTTGTGTTTGAGCATGGTCAGTGGTTCAACAACTAGCTTTATGGCTTTTGAACTACCCTTTTGTGTAGTTCAAAAGTTTTGATAATTTTAAGAATGTAATAAACACAACACAATGTATTGCATTCGTGTTGTTAACAATTATATCCATTTGTATTGTGTTTAGGCTTGTCTGGTAAATATTAAACCCAAACCCTGTTAGAATTTTGAGAACTATAGCTAATATAGGTAATTCTCAAAACTCTGACTTGTCATGGTAGGTAGACTAATATAATATGTTTCACATCCATAATAATTATCACTGGATTGTGTTCAATTATTTATTAAGTAATGTATATTCAAAAAAATTTACATAAAATTCTCTAAAGTATTACAGGTATCTTTTTGTTTTGTTGACTTCTTTAAAATGTTGTGTGCACATATAATTTGTGTATTATGCAATTCATTGTTTACTACAACAGATAACATTTCAATTTTATTCTATAACTTTTAACCAATTTGTAATTACTTAAAGAAAATAATTACATACAATGATTTGCAAACTGACCAACTGAATGTCAAATGATTATGATCTTGTTATAGATCTTCATATTGCTGCTCTAATTGTAACAAAGTTTATAGTGTTTTGACTTCCCGTTGAGTCAGATGTACCAAGAGCCACGTAGGTACAGTTTGTTTATCCAGTTCAAGGCCGGCTTTGATTGACACAATAGAATCTATTAGCCATCATATTTGTTGCCAATTGATTGTTCACTACGAGCTCACTGTTTGGCTACATATATTTTGAGCCACATACTAATTGATAATAATATCTCAATTAACATCAGCCTGCTACTGCTCACTTCACATACTAAACTTTATTTAATTTAATAATAAGAGTCTGCTTCTAAAAGTTTTTTTAATAAATTTTCTGAATTATTAAAAAATAGAAGCAGTCTATTATTGGATTTATATACCAGATATTAATATAATATGTTATAATACATAAAACTACCAAACTTAATTATTGGCAAGTAAATTTTTCTACCCCATTTAAACTCAAGTTCCAGCGACAGATAGGTTAGAATACTATAATTATTCTGAGGATCTGACCGGTGCTCAATTGTGCAATATACAATTCACTCTTTAATAACTTTGTTTACATATTTCTAATGAAAATGTGTTGCTCAGCAATGACTAAGTAATACCCAAATAATAATAATATTGACATATTGGACTTGTTTCTCAGTTTCCAGGTACCCTTGACCTAATTTCTTTGTGCAAAACAATTGCTTTTTTGGTCACTAAGGGTTGCACAATTGACTGATATTATATATATAGGTATAATATGTGTCAGATAGCTTAGATATTTGCATTTTTTTCAAAATTCACTAAAGTCCAAGTATTAATATATATATATATATATGTACATATTATAAAACAAGCAGAACAAAACTTTTTAAAGAAGCTAAATTGTAGACTGCGAAGAGGCTCTAAGTATAGTAATAATAGCCTCCCACACCAATTTCGTTTCGGTGGCTGGTTTCGTTGACCGGACCAGGAGTTATCTCATGAGAGAGGGAGTATAGGTCATCTATTATACTATTGGCGAGAGATCAGGTGCAGGACCGACTTATGACATGCACACCCGACGTATGGATTGTTCTGGCCAGACAATCAGATGATCAGCTTGCAGTGTCCTAAATACAGTTGTAACATTTTTGTCGATCTAACGGGAGGCTCGAACCCACGACCTCAGAAGTCGAGAGCCGAGCTCTTTGAAACGGGAACCCTAAAAATCGCAGTGAGTAAATTTAGCCTGTATATTGTATAAGGCCGCGCTAAATATGGTCCGTCACGGCGTTCGTGGAAAGTGGTACGACGTCAAACTCCAAATGTCCGCGCGTTACCTCCGTGTGAATGGTGCTCATCAAGCCACGGGGCACTGAGGTGTTGCACCATCAACGAATAGTCAAAACGGTCTTACGAGTGCGACCAAAAGGCGAACTATTTATATTATGTCAAATCTGACAACACGGCGATCATAGTTCGATTTAGGTCTATTTTATTAGCACAATTGGCATTGTGCTGAGTGCGAGTTTCTGTCACTACTCACAGTGAAGAAGTTAACTACAATTTTTATGGCTCGAATTAGTCACCATTGTTTTTACGTTGTTTCGACGTCATACAGATTGTAGTTAAATTCTTGACGGTGAGTAATGCCAAAAACTCACAATCAGCGCATGAAGCACTGAGAATAGTGCTCGGAATCTTAACCGGCCTGCCGGGTTTCTGATCATGTAGACCGGGAACCTAGTCCCGGGCCCTCAGCATTAACGATTGCGTACTCTGCTGTAGATATGATCCGCGCTGATGCTCATGCTACTTGCTAGTTAATGATAGGCGTATAATCTGCACAAATTGTATCCAGCTATAATCGCAAATTATATTATTATGTTCGGCAATTATTATAACAATAAATAATATTATTTTAGTGAAATAAGCTTTGTTTTATTGGTAAAATTAATTGTATGTATTAATAAATATATTTTATATTGTACGTAAACATATTTAAATATTAGTATTGGAACCATACTACATAACGAAATAAATAACTTTTAACTTTCGTCTTCCATAACGTTAACGATGAGTTGACGTCTCGTCAGTCATAAGCTCACGAGTAAAACGTAGTGATTATGTCGCAGTCATCTGGTTGAATCCGCTATTTAATTGAATGACTAGCGCTTACATTGAATCCTGTTTTTACCAACAAATTTTAGAATCCGAGATTAGGACAGCCATTTAATATTTTAGTTTAAAAACTTTGAAATTTCCGAATGAGTACTAATAAAACGAACATTAAAGTAAATTAATCAAAAAATATATCAACACATTGCTATCTGTACGAGCTGTTTGACGCCATTAGATAACCGCCTAGTGATTCAATTAAATAACTAGATTCAATAAGATGACTGCGACAATTATATTCTCTTTGCTCACGAGTTCCGACCTGGTTCACCATACAATCACAAACAACTCATTTGTTAGTAATGAATAAAAAAGATTGACGGCGCTTTGCCCAATAACGTTCATACATATTTTGTATCCATCCCAATAGAGAGTGCTTATATTGCAGTTGTAGACAACCTTTTTAGTCAACCTTACAAAATGAGGTTGTGTTTGCTTCTTACATATTTGTATAAATAAGGAAAACCTCTCGATTCAATTTGTAGACAAACATTCGTATAAAAACTTGTTTTCAATTGTATTTTTGTGAATGACGATCATATTGCGAATTGTCGATTAAAATAACGTGTTGTAAACAATACGATTCTATGTATACGTTTGTCTCGTTTCGTTCCGACATCTACCTATCTACCAATAGTTAGTAGGCCCGAAAGTTGTGTAGGCCTGTGCCAGTCGCTAGCTGCTAGCTCGCGGTACCAATAACTCTCGCGATCCATGCCGAGGTCGTCCATTCGATGATAATGTCCAGCGATATGTCAGCGGCCGCGAGCAGAGATACTTTCGAATAGGTGCTAGCTAGGCTGCAACCAAACGACTCGCGAGTCTCAAACGGTTCCACCACTTGGTCTCTCAATGGGCCCGGAAGATAACAGTAGCGATCGAAACGTGTTGATCGAATATGGAAATTTCGGAACGCAGTCTTCCGATGAGGAATAGGAGCTGTAAGCTGACGTCACGCCCGTTAGTGAGATGAGTAGTCAGTAGTGACAGTGTCACATCCGGAGGATATTGCTGGGCCGGTAATTGGGCCCTGATGGGAGACTATGTAGGAGGACGGTTGAGCAACTCCCGTGGTGGGAAGACTAATTTTCTATATAGTTCATATCTATACGCGATGCGGCACAGAAGTTTAAGGAGTGCGGCGCTAATTGCAATGAAACTTGTAGCTTAAAAATATAGTTAATAAAGTTCAATTTTGAATTGCTATCTTAAACACCGCGTTCATGAACGCTCCGGCAGCTTACTACAGCAGAATAGTAGCGGACTTAGGGCGAGGCCCCATTAGTGCGTTGCGCTGCGTCGCGTCAACGCCGCTGCCTCGATTTCCATATATTTTTATGACATGACCCACGGGACGCAACGACGCAGCGGCGACGAAAGCGCAACGCACTAATGGGGCCTCGCCCTTACACATGTCGGGTTTTCGAGAAAAGCGTGTTTGTTCAAGTGCGGTTTGATGTACCTCCGCAATATTTAGCGGGCTGGGTAAACAAATTAGCTCGCAACCATTAATCATTATTAATTATAAACAGCGACGGCCGATAGCCTCGGGGTTACTACGCGCGTCGGCTCGTATCGCTTATCTCGACGTTAATTAATAATGTAAATATCGCGATTACCGACTGTTGTGTTGCACAACTTCGACCGGCTTCCAGCTCCCGCCCAGCGTCCAGCGCGCGGTCCACACCCATAACACACTAGACAGTAACGTTCGGGATAACAGTGCTAACTCACTGGGGACTTTGTAATTTTTTTTTTACGCTTTGGGCTGATTTTGCAATGGTCATATATTTGTTACCCGTGGTAAATATGTGACTGACAGATTTTGTGTCAAATGTCAGTCACATGTTTTAAATTCGACAGATAAAAATCATCTCTAAAGATGTTATTGCGATTGCGCCGATTGTCATATATATTGAACTTGCGACCAGTCTAGAACACCTCCGATTGTCACGAATCTCGATTTGTAGGGTCCGTCCGATTTTTTATCTTCCTAGAACTCGGAAGGGACGTTTTAGTCTGACGTTGCTATGTTTTATAGCGTGCACCAAAGATGAAATGGATATGAAATTTCGGATACGGAATACGGATATGGATATTAAATTAATATTATATTCTTAGCAATTATACTTGAAAGTGAGTTTTAAAATAAAACGTACGAATCTACGATTAATTTATTGAACACTTATAACGATTTTAAAATTAATTTAACAAAGTACGCAACAATCTAATGCCCTAGAGAGCCTGTCCGTCCCGACCTAAGCGCTGGCGCGAAGTGGCGCCTGCTCGTTTTGTCGCCCCTCTCCTCACACCACCGTCCTCCGCCTTACGCCTCCGTTGCACCGGTTTTCGTAAGGCGACCAGATTGTTATTGTAAGACGGCCGTTCCTGACAGCTGAACGTCCTCGTCAGCCTGATCATCATCAGTCCTTAGCTCTTGACCATCATCAACAGTTCTTAATCGGCTATCATCATCATCGTCGTCACCTGAAACACATAGAGGGGCTCATAAGAAAAATGGTAATTCTTACATTCATTTGTAAAGTGTCTGCCTAAAATGACAAAACCGCTTAAGTATTTTAAAGCGATAGAGTCCAAATAGGCAGTTTAAGCAGCAAATAAAATGCAAATTGTGATGTATGAGTTCCGGACCTCAACCATCAACAATTACACTTTCATCGCCACTTTCAATGCTACAATGTCGGAGCATAAATGATCAAATTTGCCACTGGTCGGGGCAAAGAACAAGTGCCGTTGCCACTGGTCGGGGCACACTAATGGTGTTGTTGCCACTGGTCGGGGCACAGTAATGGGGTTGTTGCCACTGGTCGGGGCACAGTAATGGGGTTGTTGCCACTGGTCGGGGCACAACACAGAAGATGTTGCCACTGGTCGGGGCACAGTATAGTAGATGTTGCCACTGGTCGGGGCACAGCACAAGAGATGTTGCCACTGGTCGGGGCACAGTATAGAAGATGTTGCCACTGGTCGGGGCACAGCACATGAGATGTTGCCACTGGTCGGGGCACAGTATAGGAGATGTTGCCACTGGTCGGGGCATAACACTCACCATTTGCAAAGAATGCTTCACACACATCCGGAGTCCACTCACCGCGCCACGGCACCATATGCTCTGCAGCGGTCTGTGTTTTTTTACCATATGAGCCAGCTACCAGCTCCAGTTCATAGCGATGATGTGGAAGCTCACGCAAGATTTTGTAGGGGCCACGCATGCCGGAATCAAGTTTTCCTTTGCTCTGCGATACCTTTATAACAAAAACAAAACTGCCAACAGCAAAATTACGAGGTTGTCGACGACCTTTATTTACGTATGTATCCTGGCGTTGTTGATTAGCTGCAAGAAGCTCAGAAGTTCTTTGTCTTCTCAGCATCATTAATCCTTCTCGATTAGGATTAGTATTACTAAGAGCCACATCCCTTACCAAAGATCTTAAAACTGGTGTGGTTCCGTCGATGCCAGTTAATATTTGAAGGGATGATGATTGTGTCGTTGCTTGCTTCGTAATATTTATGGTGAGTTGGACTCTCCATAAGGCTTCAGACCACTTAGTACCTTTATGGTTAACTTCAACGCGTAACATATTGAGAACCGTCCTACAGTACCTTTCAACTTGTCCATTTTCTCGGTGCATTTCTGGCGTTACAAAATGAATGGAACAGCCCAACTCAGTAATCCAAGTTTGGAACGACGTACTTTCAAACATTCTGCCACGATCGCAGACTATGGTGCACGGTGTGCCAAATAACGAAATTGCGTTAGAAAATACTCGTTTCAACTCCTCTGTATCTTGTTTGTATATCGCATACAACAAACAATACTTTGAAAAGGAGTCGATAACTATAAGGATGTACTTATAACCGTTTGACTCAGCCAGCGGACCAAGAACATCTACATGAACTACAGCAAATGGAACATCAGGCTTAGTCCAAGATTCGATTGGAAGTCTAGGAGCTCGGGGCATTTTTTTATGCGCTAAACAAACGATACAGTGGCCTATATACTTTTTTACAAAGCATCTCAACCCCGGAAACCAAAAATGACGGAGTATTAAATCGGTGGTCTTGTCAATACCAATATGATCGTGATCGTCATGAAAGACTCTTAACAGACTGAGTCTATAGCCCTTTGGCACGAAACAAAGGTAGCGCGATTCTTGGCCAGTTGGTGAAAACTTATAGTACAACAAATCATTTTTAATAACAAATCTAGTAGCATCTAATTGACCATCATTTAATTTTTGCATAAGACTTTGAGTCTCTAAATCTGCTGTTTGAGCAATTTTCGCCCAATTCCGCGGGTTTTGAATATGAAGAACATCAGCGGGCTGTCGACTCAAAAAATCAGCATGTTGCATCAAGCAACCCCTTCTGTATTCTAGTGAGAATTGAAAATCTTGCATGTAAACCCACCATCGTGCAACACGCGGTATTAAGTCTTTTTTACGCTCAGTTAGTTTTAATGAATTGCAATCGGTAACAATTTTAAATTTAATTCCTATCAAATAATGCCTAAAATGTTGTAAAGCACGAACTATTGCAAGAGTTTCCAGCTCATAGCTGTGGTACCGAGACTCTGCACCTTGGGTGGATTTACTAAAATAGCCAACAACTCGCTTCCGCCCGTCATGTTCCTGTAATAATATTGCACCGTACCCTACAGCACTAGCGTCAGTGTGGAGTTCAGTAATGCGTATAGGGTCGAAAATTGCTAAAACTGGCTCTTCGGTAAGACATTTAATGATGTAGCCGCGGGCAGCGTCCTGCTCTGCGGTCCAATTAAAAGCTTGACCTTTTCTTAATAATTTTGTAAGAGGGACCGTTTTAGAAGCATAATTTGCTATGTATCGGCGAAAATAGCCCGCTAAGCCTAAAAATTGACGTACTTCTCTAACGTTAGTAGGTTTTGGCGACTTTACCAACGCGTCTGTTTTACTAGGGCTCGGCCGTACCTGACCATGGCCAATCAGTCTACCTAAATATTCAAGTTCTGTATCCAAAAAAGTACATTTCTTTAAATTTACCGAGAATCCTGCATTTTTAAGCGTTTTTAAAACTTCTCGTAAAGTTTCAAATCCTTCCTGTATCGTATTGGACATGATCAAAATGTCATCAATATACGACAAGACTTTACCGGCATCCATCAAGTGCTTAAGTGTTTTCGATATTATTCTTTGATAGGTAATTGGAGCATTAGCAAGCCCGTAGGGCATTTTTAAGTATTCATAATGCCCTTCGGGTGTTACAAATGCTGTTCTTTTAATAGAATCATCATCTTTCATTGGCACTTGATGAAAGCCGGTTGCCATATCGAGGCTTGTAAAATATTTAAAACGGCCTAATCTGTCAATATGATCATCGATCAACGGCAGTGGAAAACGTTCCTTAATAGTTATAGCATTTAATGCTCTATAGTCTACGCACATCCTATCATCGCCATTCTTTTTCTTGACGAGGATGATAGGACTAGCGTAATCTGATTGAGATTCCCGTATTATTCCTTTATCTAAAAGGTCTTTAATTATATTACGTACGCGGTGTTTTTCATCAACTGACAGTTTATAAGGTCGATAATATATTGGCGCATCACTATTAAGCCTAATTTCCATACATCCGGTATTTACTGTAGAAGTCGCTGTCCCTACTATAAAAATATCAGAGTATTCATTAAAAATTATCTTTATCAACTGTTCGCGATCATCACCAATTAACGGAGTCTTAAATTTATCGACTTCTATAGTACATACGGCTACGGTATCTATTCTTACTAAACGTTGAGTATCTTTAGTACGAACATAAGTTACTCCACTACGATTTAAAATATCAGTACCAATTAAAATTGGAGCCTGCATACAATCAGATGGCACCACATATAAATCAACTTCTAAAGATATTTCCGGAAATTCAATTATCGTATTAACGTATGACGTCGACTCTAAATCTTGACTTCCAATACCGCGCATTCGACGATAAGTAGGTAGTTTGTTAAAAGTAAAATGCTTTAAAATTGATTCAGAAATAAGAGAAATATCAGAACCAGAATCTATTAAAACATCTACGGGTAACTTTTGAATAATGGCAGGAATTACGTTGTTTCTTTTGGTGTCAACTCCGAGCAAAAATTTACGTTCTTGTGTATATTTTTAGATTTTAATTCGATGCGTTCTTTTGCGAAACATGATTCAACAAGGTGCCCATTCTTTTTACAAAATGAACATGTTTTTATCGGTTGATTGTTATTTTTAAAAGACTGCGACTGGGAGCTAATATTTGAAATCTTTTTAAAATTAACGTCGCCTACCTTAGCGTCTGACCTATACCTTTTAGGGCAATGAATTTGCTTGTGACCGACGGTTCCACACGTAAAACAAGTCAAGTGATCATATTTTAAAGAGTCACGTTTGCTCGGTTTCGATGAGATACCAATTGGCGAACGAACACAATGGCTAGAAGTGGCGTGTGAAATATTTTTAGGCTTAACGTATACCGACAAAAATTCTACCAAATCCTTCGATCGCAGCTTAGCATTAGCGGTAGCAGCCTTAACTTGAGGATCCGAAATACCACGCACTACAATAGCGACTTTAAGCTCATCCGTCAGACCCCTAACAATATTTAGCCGCAAAAGGGACTTACGCGCATATTCTGCATATGTGGTGAATTTATTCGAACTGGTACTCATAACATCGTATAATATAGACGCAACGTCAAGCTCACGTGGACACAGCGAACGGAAATCGTTCTTAAAATTGGACCACGTACGGTCATCAGTAACCCATTCGTTGAGCCAAGTTCTAGCGTCCCCTCGAAGGCAACCGCCTATACGTCCTAAGCATTCCCCATCGTCCCAACGATTTAATTCACGGCCGCGATCCACTTCGGCACACCATTGGTCAAAATCGTGCACATTTGGATCGAAATTAGATATAAAGTAATGCCTAGATTTCACTTGAACTAACGATGAAAGTGTACCAAGAATCCTATCCGCGGTGTCCGTACTAGTAATACCTTCAGCCAGTCCTAAAGAACTATTATCCGTGCCAACGTTAGTGGCCACGCCCTGTCCCGGCGCCGGCGCCGCTACCGCAAACGGAGGTGTATGACTTCGCGCCGGACCAGACGTTGATGCTGTCCGTACAGGCATCCGCTCCTCTAGGGCATCTAACCTTTTAATGATAATCGCTAACGGATCGCGTTGAGAATCATCACGGGATACACAGGAGCCGCCACGTAAAATATGAGACCTATCACGACGTCGAGATGGTCTATACGAGCCAGCAATACGGTCGCATGGTTTCGAACTATGCCTACGTAGATCACGAGAATCACGTCTTTTATTACGGCGTCTATAACCCTTATCGCGGCTTTTTGATCGAGATTCACGACCCGACATTTTTAACGTATGTATCAAGTATAAGAAATCTATGGAACCGAAATCTACAAATAAAGATATAACGACTTACACTTTAAGAATTTTAAACGATAGAAAAATAACGTTCGTACTATTATGTAACAATGTACTTAAAAAGTTGAGCTAAAAATAGCAACCGAACTAAAATCTACACGGAAAAATAACGAGCACTTTTTAAACAAAGAAAAACAACAAGATGGCGAACGATTAAAATGGCACGTATAAAATCTCACTGCTGATCTTAGCAATTATACTTGAAAGTGAGTTTTAAAATAAAACGTACGAATCTACGATTAATTTATTGAACACTTATAACGATTTTAAAATTAATTTAACAAAGTACGCAACAATCTAATGCCCTAGAGAGCCTGTCCGTCCCGACCTAAGCGCTGGCGCGAAGTGGCGCCTGCTCGTTTTGTCGCCCCTCTCCTCACACCACCGTCCTCCGCCTTACGCCTCCGTTGCACCGGTTTTCGTAAGGCGACCAGATTGTTATTGTAAGAATATATATATACCTAGATATTAAAATAGTTTACTTTTGACAGTAGCAAAACTTTTATTTCGAATTCGGTTACGGTTACGGTCCCTAACATCCCTGGCGTCCACCCTGGCGGATGAACCGATTTTGATTTATTCTTGTTTGCTGAGCTTCCTCACTGCTTGACAATTCGGGGGTGACTTAAGTTTTTTTCAAATATTGTTAATATATAATAATGACGCCGAGTAGTTGTAGTACTTATCGAGAAGTGATAACATTAATTTATGGAACTTCATAGATATCGCACACAATGACTGTAAATTGGAAACGAATCATCACATTAATATTTACAATTAAACTAAACTCGTGTTCGGGTTAGGAAAGGGGCGTCGCTATTGGTCGCCGGCGCCGCGCTCGCACCTGACCAAACACGATGACGTTCGCGCTAATTCGCCAAATACTGTGTATACGATATCATCATTAAGGTAGCGGGTATATCGAGCCCTTAGCGCCTCCATGGTCTAGTGGTTCAGAGCGTCGCTCTCGACCCGGAGGTCGTGGGTTCGATTCCTGCGTTGAAAGTTGGAACAAGAAAAAAATAGATTTTTAAACACAAATAAACTAAACAGTAGACAACAATTTAAATAAATATTAGCTACTTATCGGTAAAAGGTTAGATTCAGCCTGTTTTTGTATTTGCATAGGCCACAACTCACTGTAGAGCACTTCATGGTACCTATTGTAATGAATTTAGAATTAGGTATTTTAAACAGTTTTGCACAGTAATTAGGTAAATCGAAAATCACACAAAAACCATAAAAATCTCACAATGACAACGTTTGACATGTAAACAAAGCGGTACAGTAAAATGGCGTCCGTGACAGCAGAAGTATATCAAAGCCATTGAGGTGGGCGCTGATAAAACGAGTGTAGATACTTATTTCTTACCTAAACTCTGGTTATAAGAAATAGACCGATAGCCTATTATTATTATTATTGCCGTGTGAAATTGAACTTATAAGTACAGTTCCATAGGTTTGTTATGAGATTTAAATCTATTATTATTGTTCAATTGTTATAAATTGGATAATGAAGTAGGTATAGTTCTTTACTATTCCGGTTTATGTGAATATGGGAAAATTCGTGTTGGTCGACGTTTAGGTCAAGTTGAAAAGGGACGTACTATAATATTCACGGCTAGCAGTAACTAAACAAGGACTCGGCACACTGGTTGGCATTTTGCAGGCTGATTATCTAATTTTCTGATGTGATGCGATCTGATGCACCTCTTCGCTCCTTAAATTGCGTAGACATACATACAACAGCAGATTTATAGGGTACGACTTATGTCTGCTACTAACGAACGTTCCCTATGAAGAAGTCATACAAGGGTCACAGTCTCACAGAGAACATTTCAGAATGCATTGAGTCCTTCGAGTAACTGGCTCCGAGGGCGAATCTTTTGAGAAACCTACTTTACTGGTATTAAATGTCCGCACTCCGTTGTCCGCAGCTAATTGAATGTGTATTTTACACCGCGATAAACATTATTAACGACGATTTAAGTACACTTCACTACACAAGTGACCGTAACACGTACTCGTTCGAAACGTTAAGCTGTTGCGTCTTTTTCGGTTTTAGTGATCGCCAGTCCTGCGTCGTACGTTTAACTAATACAATTGGCAATTGTTGAAACCTTATTGCCAATACTTCCATATTACATCCGCGAGATTACGTACCGGTACTATTGTCTGTCGTTTAAGGCTGTACCCATATCGGCCGGGGCCGCTAATCGAGAGATAGCCGAGCCGTTGCTAGCGGTTGTGAGCTGAAGTGTACCGCGGTTATCTGCCGTGTTGGGTTACGGGCGGCGCGGAGGGCGGGGGGCGGCTATCGCTCGGGCCCAATTTATTGTATTGATATGTCCTGACTCGACCGGTGACCGTGTGGCGGAGCTCTTTATACGTACGCCCCGACATTTAACCTCAATCGCATTTTTGTTGCTAACTTCATACGGCCCTCTACAACTTCGTATAGGTAACGCTATGGAATGACCGCCGCTAACGAAAAATCGAGTGTCATCATTTGCATACAATTCTTATTTGATAAGTTACGAATACGTAGCTATCGATAGTTTTTGCTTGCCCCACTGTTATCAGTAGTCGGGGAGATCGGAACGTCCTAGCTCAGACCTCTATTGATGTACCCACCTAGTGGCCTAATTAAACACGAGTTGAGTCAAACTACTGTTGTTTCGTAACTAACTAGTTATCGATAACGTCAACTAGCGCCGTAAACCCAGTTACGCCGGCAACTGGGTCAAAGTTAGAATATTCACCAGCTCTTCGGCGGCCACGGAGTCCGTAGCCCCATACCTCGTGCGCGTCTCGCGCGCTTTACCATAAGCAGCGCGTGCGAAAAACTCGCGGGGCGTCAAATAGATCGCCTCATGCTGGGCGACACTGCACCGTAACCCGCGGTACTGAGGGCACACAATCCCGCGCACGCTATTATGCACTCGTTAATTTTACGACTAGCATAAGCATTCCACTTTTTCGAGTCGATCGATTGCGACGATGCTCACATTAACATTGAAGGTATCGATGTTTTAAGACGTAAGACGTACGACTGCTCCTAATAGGAGCAGCTTTTTAAAAGTCAAATTACAAATCGTCCCGAGCGAGCGCCGGCGATTTAAAATAAAAAGAACGAGGTTAGTCGTAAAAGCCAAAAAAGGCACAGACAAACTCACAATAAACTACATTACATACATTAAGTTCCACGGCTAAATGTTATCGAAAGTATTTTTGAGTTGCTCGACGGCGTTCGAATTTACATGTTGTGTAGTAGGTGCTCCTAGGAGTAGGATCCATTGTATAAAACGGTTGCAGGAACGTACCGAAACAAAAGTCTATCCCACTAGATATGGGGCCTCACTCTCCAAACTGATTCGATTTTGATTTATATTCGATCGTGCCGAGTAAATTAACGCCCGAATAAATAATTAACGTTTGTTTATTTTGATTCTCAGTCGATTGATATGGCCGGGAGTACAAAAAGTTACCATCCAACGATTTTCTTTTCCTGATTAGTTTCAAAGTAATCCACCAAACAAAATACCAAATAAAGTTGAGATCGAACTGATTCGATTCTCGATTGTGTCGGGAGTAAACTTGCTGTAGGTACATAGCGCACAAGTTGGCAGGCAGTTTCATTACGGAGGTTGTAAGAGACTAGTTAATAGTGAACACGCCGAAGGTTGAGATGTCGCAGCGTGATGCTCGGCGGGCGATTTGACCGTATGTGGTGTTGAGTGTTCTCCGTGGCCCGTGCACACAGTGACTCACCGGCACTCCGCGCTGATAACCCGCGGGTGAAGGTGACACCCGACAGTCCCGACTGAGGAGACTGCGCATTACACCCGCGACCCCCGCGACCCGTCACCCCTCCTCACTGACCAGTCTTGCGTGTAAGAAATGCTATAAAATAATGTAAACGACGTCATACCGTAGGAACATAATATAATCTAATATCGTCGCTTTACCTTCTCAACCTCGTATCTAAAAGACTTCAACTTTTCAGTAGAGTCAAAAACTAAATAATTTTAGATTTTATTATGACATGGATTTTGTTTTCAATGTGGTTCAGTTACGTACTAATTATTACGTTTTTTGACGACGATACGTGATTTTCAATATTAATAAATTGTTATGGTTATATAAATAAATAAAAAAGGCTGTGTGCGCGTGATTCGCTGAAAATTGAAGTACCTAGTTTGAAACTTTTTTGGTCAATATGACTTTATGTTATATATATGTTTCAATAAAATCTATAAAATAATACTCAAATATATTATATATAGATTTTATTGAAACATCTCAAAAAATATCATTCTTCATTATATTTAATATTATTAATTTTTTAATTATCTTCATTAATTTAATACCAGTCGATTTAAAAATGTATATTTTTAAGTTATAACCATTTTTTATTAACATACGTGTACATATACATGATATATTATGACGCGAGTGTGAAAATTTCTAAAGTATTTTAAGTGTGGCAAGACTCGGAGGACTATTGTTTTAGTTGTTGCAAATTTTGTCTCAAATTTTTTTAACACCGATTTCGATGTTAAAAAAAAACAACGATTTCAACATGATCCGGGCGGCGCGATACCGCTTTCTCCCATACAAAATACAAATAAATAGTCGTCCAAGGTCACCGGTGTTATATACAAAGTCTCACGCGGACCTCTTCATTACGCTGAGTAGTGCTAAATATAGCCTATGCATGAGCGGTCTTTCCGAGAGTTTCAGTATTCGGCCGATGGAAGCCTAGATTTGTAACTGTTTTTGTCCTTGCCTGTTTTTCATTGACCAAAAACATGTTTATGGCAGATTTCATCCAACGTCGATGTCTAATGCAATGTAAACATTAAACAATCTTTACGGCTCGGTAGTCTCGAGCTCCGTCCGCGGGGTGCCGGAGTTAGAATACCGACTCCCCATTAACCATCTTTCCCGGGGGTGGCGTAAATGGCGACAGTGGGAATATATATCCCGGAATAGGCAGCAGCGTTTTCGCGGATATCGTTACTATTTGAACACGGAGCTCGCCAACCCGCGATTATGACCGCCGCGTGGACGTCATAGCTGACCATAGTCTCGCGGCCATGATGATGATGATGCTGACCTATAATAATAGTGGTCACTGAGAGGCGGGTAAGCACCGCGACCCTCTGTTTGCTCCGTACTCGGGGAACCTCACAAACATTCGGTCATTTTCGGCTCGGATGACCACCGCGCCGCCGCCGCCGCCGCCGCCGAGCAAACACTCGCCCGCCTCGGGAGTCCGGGGTCGGGGGTACCATTTAATTGGGACGTCACATTTGGTTTACCGATGTGTGCTGACACTTGAGGGTGGATAATTAATTATGCCATTTGTGTATACTCCGGTTCCATTTAATGTGATTTAAATGGTAAGAAAACATATTATTAAATTAGTCCATGAAAAGGAAAGATACCACAAACGTTTTAAACGCCATGGTAATCCACGTGATTATGATACTTTCTCTATGCTGAGATCAAGACTAAAAGCTATGATGGAAGTTAGTTTTAAATCATATATTTCTGGAATCGAAAATGACTTAACTTTAAATATAAAATCTTTCTGGAGATACACTAAAAGTAAAAGAATTACGAATGACACTCCAAACAAGATGTATTTTAATAATAAAATACAAGAGAACGGCCAGGGTATTGTAAATTTGTTTGCTGAATATTTTTCTGAAGTCTTCGATGAATTTCAATGAATTATAATCCGCAATTTAAAACATCAAATTTTTCTATTGGTAATATTAATATAGAAATTCCGAGTATACTTAATAAACTAAAGAACGTTGATTTAACAAAAAGTGCCGGTCCAGATGGAATACCACCAATATTTATAAGATTGTGCTCATCTGCATTAGTACTTCCCCTTTATTTTATTTATAAAAAGTCTCTACTCGAAGGATGTTTTCCATCATTGTGGAAAATATCTAAGATCACGCCAATTTACAAGTCCGGCGATAAAATGAATGTCTCTAATTATCGTCCAATTAGTATTCTAAGTTGGTTTGCTAGAATATTTGAAAGTCTCGTTCATGATGAGATATATGGCCACTTTAGACTTATGTTGAACCCTAACCAGCATGGCTTTGTAAGAGGTAGATCAACCAACTCAAATTTATTAACATATACATCTTACATATGCGACTCCTTTAACATTAGAAAACAGACTGACTCAATTTACACGGACTTTTCAAAAGCGTTTGACAAAGTGAACCATTCTATACTTTTAATCAAAGCCTATCATCAGGGTATTCATGGTAGTCTCCACCGTTGGCTTGCATCATACCTAATGAACAGGACACAGTTGGTGGCGTTGAGTGGTTATGACTCAGTTCCTTATGTTGCAACATCAGGGGTGCCTCAAGGGTCAATTTTAGGTCCACTGTTCTTCTTAATGTTCATAAATAACCTACTAGATATCATGCAATGTAACTGCTTAGCGTATGCCGATGATATAAAGTTTTTTCGAATTATATTTGACATAAATGACTGTATGGCCCTACAAAGAGACCTGGATGCGATTACAGATTGGTGTAGATACAATCACATGTCACTTAACACAAATAAATGTCACGTTATCACCTTTACTAAAAATAAAAATATTTTAGGTTATAATTATAACATATCTGGTACGCCACTATCGCGTGTCTCAGTGATACGCGATCTAGGTGTTATCTTTGATACTGCACTATCGTTTAGACCTCACTATGACTCCATATGCAGCAAAGCACATCAAATGCTATCTTTTGTTTCACGCACAGCAAAGCCTTTCAAAAATCCAAAGTCTTGGGTCTTCCTATATGTAGCTCTAGTGAGAAGTGTTCTTGAATATTGCTCGTCAGTATAGTCACCAATATATAGCGTTCATATAGATCGAATTGAAGCTCTTCAGCGTAGATTTGTTAGGATACTGTGTAGTAAATATGCTATGCGCAATAAATTGCCAAGTTACACTGATCGTATTAAGAAATTTGGTCTATTAAGCCTTGAAAAACGTAGGTACATAACTGATCTTAGCAATCTCCACAAAATCGTCAATGGTACTATAGATACTGCTCTGTTGGAGCAGTTATCGTTTAAAGTCCCTACTCGATCCGTGCGGATTCCACAGCTATTCAGTGTACCCCAATCTTATAATAATGTGTCCAAAAATAATCCGATACACAGAATATGTAATATGTATAATAAAATTTGTGGTCGTTTAGATATTTTTAATGATAGTCTAATGTATTTTAAAAATGGTTTAGCCAAAGATTCTACAACTAATTTTTCATAATTGAGTACTTTTATTTATATTGTTGTCTTGTATAGGCTCTGTCTAGTAAAATGAATGTTGTGTAATCTGTGTTATTCCTATATATTGTATATATATATATATTTTTTAATGTCAGTTTTACATTTCACTTTAGTATGTTTTGTTCTTTCTTTTATTTTCTGTTTCACTTATTGTAATCTGTAGTATTTAAGCTTAATTAATGTTGTGTATGGTTGGAATTGGACTTCAGTAATAATGTAATTTGTTCATATATTGTTAGTGTTAAATGTTCTTATTCTGTGGTCTGTAACTATACCTAATAAATAAAATAAAAATAAATAAATTCAAAGATAGGTCGTTATTATTACGCTTTTATTGGGTCGACCTGTATCACATGTATGTAAATGTAGCTGTAGGTTCTGATGACAATACAATAATATGGTACTGTCGAACTGATCTGGTTATGCAGCCGGAATAGCTGTTTCGGATTTCTTAGAAAAGCCTCGTTACGAACTTTGACCACGATTAGATTTTAAGGTCTGAGCGTTCAGAACGGCTCGTTAACTCAAATGTTAGGTGATCGACGATTTGATCAGCCTTTCAGAAACCGGGCGTATGTTTTTGATCGATGAATTTTATATGCCCATTATCCGGCTTTAATAACATTGCTCCCCTGTAAGTAGGATAAAAATATGAATTAGCCGTGCTAACAGTGCGTCCGGCGTCGCTTTGATTATGTGTGGCTAAGTAATGGCCGTTGTTGAGCGGCGCGTGGCCGCCGCGCGGCGGGGGCGATGTTGTGTTGTAGATTCACGTACTTAAATAAATAGTAATTTTGTAGGTATGCTGTCGGATACGATTAAATTTGTCATCAAGTATAATCAAATAATTTTTAATCAATACCAAAAATGAAGTGATAACGCCAGAGTGGCGCCGTAACGCGTGACGACACGGTTTATCCTCTCGTAAGAAGTTACCACTTCAAAAATTATTAGTTATTCATCTTTCTCAACTTCCAAATCTATTAAAAAACTATTGCTATAAGGAGGTTTACTCAAGCATCAACTTTTGTACATGATCCGCGGGACTCCTTTCCATGAAAGAAATCCCGCGTCAATCAGTGGACCTCACTCCTTATTTAGATATATTGGAGATATTTAACACCCCGTAGTTCAAAACCACCCGACTTCAGTAAATATTAGCTTTTACCCTTTTTGGGGCTCTATTTAACAATCGGTTGCCCGATCAGTAGCTCGAGCAGGAGTATTTGAAAGTTTCGTAAAATAAAGTAATCAATTGTTAATTGTATGGGCGCTGCTGTCATGCTTTTCATACAGTTATTATTCGTTAAAATTACTTTACGGAGCTTTTAAATGTTCCTGCTTGGCCTCCAGAGGGCCGATTCTCGTACTTAGAATTTCGTTTCGTATGCCAGCCTGTCCCTTTCGTCATCTCGTGCCCGCATCAATTGACGCGCGTGCGAGCGGACCAGGCGAAACGAACTTCCAGGTGTGAGGATTATTATAAGAATCGAGTCCCACAGTGCCGCGGTACAATTAAGTTTGTATGGCCTGCGTTCATTTCCATATTACTACACTCATTATTCAATGCGGAATAAAATCAGCGGCCGATGTTGATTAGAAAATATGGACCTGTCAATAGTAAATACGTCATCAATTAATTGCAAGTAGTGCAGTATGTGGTCATTACATTATGTGATTTTACATAATCATAGTCCTACTTTTCATTTTAATGTCACAATTTAACATTAACACGCAATATCTAGCGTAAAACATCCACGACCACTTTTGTTGGGCGATGGCGTTAATTTGAGGGGCTCCCACTCCCCCTGGATAAACTGTAGGACTGTAGGCCAAATCACAAGTACCCACTGTAAAAGTGTACGAGATATTGTGCTGTTTGTGTTGACGCCGGTCGGAGAGTGATGGGCAGATGCGCGGTGGAGTAGCTACAAGCGCATATCATGCACGTTTACACTCTCGAGGGTTATTCCTCGACCGTGCTGTATTCGTTTTGACAAGTCCGCACAGACGTCGACGATATAACTATACTGCTCGGTAACAGAAATAACAGGGTTCAAAATATTAGTAGCTTTTAAATAAATAAAATAATTAAAACACTTTATTTCCAAATGAAACATAACAAGCTATTTTCGAAAAGTCAGCAAAAAAGTTGCTACCACTGGTTCGACCCTAGACCACAGAGAAGAGACGGCGTAAGAAACTCGCATGGGGCCATCTTTTACCAAAAAAATGGAAAAATGTAACTTTTTAAAAGTGTAATTATATTTTTACAATATAACTGAATGTAGATTAGAATTATAAAAGTCATGAAGCATACAGTAAATAAATATGTAAGCAGCCTTTAAGGTTGGCAACCTTATTACCAGGGTGTGCAATCATTAACAAAATCATTTATATTATCTTAGCATTTAGCTTTAGCATAAAATAGTATACCTAGTATCTATTCTATCGGTGGCGAAAGGTTCTCCTGCAGTGGGAAAATTTATGATGGAAGAGGAGTCCTACCCTGTATAATGAGTAGGAATTTGGATTCCCTTCAAAGGGAAGGGGATTCGTGAAGCCGATAGGAATGGAGTTAGAGAGTATCCAAGCCACTGCATTAGTATTTAGTACCTTCACTACTAGATATAGCTTCAAATCGGCGCACGCCCAACTATTAGATAAAAATGTTTTACCTTAGCTCTTCAAAGTTGATTCTGAACAGCAGTTAAAGAAGCCTTTAAGGCTTTGTATATCGCCATCTTGAACAACTATTTGTATGGCGTGAAAGGTGTATCGTGTTCGTGTACGTGATCGGAGCGTGTAGAAATCGTATAAAAACTTGTTTTAAAAGTTTTTGAAACAAATTTGACAAAAACTAATACGATATTTCCTTTACTTAAAATACTGAAATAATTTACACATACATGTTACTAATATATTCAAGAGAAAAAAGCGTATAACGTTAAAAATGGTGTACTTTGCATATTGTTTTAAGCTTTAAAAACAAAAATATGAATGTATAAAACGATAATCCTCTAGGAAATATAATGAAAATTTCTTCTTCTATCTTATCTTATCTTCTATTATACAAATAAAAAATGAATTGCTATTCGTTATTCTCGCTAAAACTCGAGAACGACTAAACCGATTCGGCTATTTTTAGATTTGAAATATTCGTGGAATTCCCGGGAAGGTTTAAACGGTGAGAAAATATGGAAAATATACTGGTTCCGCGATGTAATTGAATTTCATCACAAACTGTTTGTATGCCGAACGAAGTGGGCATGGGTCAGCTTGTTATGTACATATTTTTTTGTAGGTTTTCAATAAGACCAGTGTTGGGAAAAAAAAATCTAAAGGACTCCAATTTTCAGGTTATCGCGCGTACGCAGCCTTATTAACATAGACTAACATCTACGTGCAGTCTAGTGTCTACGATGTGTCAGAACAACGTCTAGTTTTACGGACGGTTGACTGGGGCCCTACCATAAGGGTGACCGTTAGCAGTACCTACTACCTACATATTATCTATAACTTATAATATATATACATATGCTAATTAGGTACTTTGTAATTTGCATAACTCTTAAAAACATACCAGTATATTTTTTGTGGTTCATGATTGTCGTTCCTTACTAATATTATAAATGCGAAATACAATTGTATGAACATTATTACAGCACCCATACAATTGACATTTAATAATCTACGATTACGTGCTGTCAATTGTTCCTGCTAACAATTCTGGCTGCTGTTCACTGGATACTAGTTGGTGTATAGGACCGCCGCGCCGGCCGCCCGCGTCGCGAGCGCGCGCGCCGCCGCTACATGATATTTAATTAGCCGTGTTCTACACTGTTAGTTTTGTCGTTAGCGTAGAGCGTGTGTGGTGTACACTGTACACTTTAAGCGATAACGATAGCAAATGGAGTAGTTTTATTTGGTTTTGTAGGGCTGTACAGTTTGACCGATCAAGCCGCCTAAAATAGCTAAGTAAGCCATGTTAAAATACCATGCCATCTCATTCATTACAGACGGGAAATACGGGAGGGATAACATGATATTTAACATGGCGTTAACTTTAACATTGCTTGGTGGCTAACTAGTTAATCGATAGCTAAAGACTAAACGGCTAATGCTTTTTTTGCTATTCACTGATTCCTCTCCTACATACACGTTCGAAAAATATTATTAAGGCTTTTTTTTTAGTTCCGTACCTTAAAAGGAATTAAACGGAACCATTACAATATCACTTTGCTGTTCTTCTGTCTTTATAACTGTCGACGACCTCCGTAGCGCAGTGGTTGAGCGCGTTGGTACTCGAGCGAGAGGTCGCGGGTTCGAATCCCGCCGGGGAAACAAGAAGTTTTCAATGTTCCTGGGTCATGGATGTCTATTTATGTATAATATAATAAAAATCTTAAACATGTGTATAGTATAAACGTATCTATACTAATATTATAAAGCGGAAGAGTTTGTTTGTTTGTATGTTTGTTTGTTTGTTTAAACGCCCTAATCTCAGGAACTGATGGTCCAATTTAAAAATTATTTTTTTGTTGGATAGTCCATTTATAGAGGAAGGCTTTAGGCTATATAACATTACGCTGCCACCAATAGGAGCGAAGCGTCAGTGAGAAATGTTGCAAAAACGGGGAGACTTTTGTTGCGTGCGCTGCATAAACGGTTTAAGTCGCTCAAAACCACGCGAATGAAGTCGCGGGGACAGCTAGTAATTAATATAAGTAGTTAAAAGCTTACATTATCATCTATACTAATATTATAAAGCGGATGAGTTTGTTTGTTTGTTTAAACGCGCTAACCTCAGGAAATACTGGTCCGAATTGAAAAAATCTTTTTTTGTTGGATAGTCAATTTATAGAGAAAGGCTTTAGGCTACATAACATTACGCTGCGACGCCGTGCGAAGTGTCGAGCGAAGCGTCAGTAGTGAGAAATGTTGCAAAAACGGGGAAAATTAATTACATTTGGGGACTTTCATTGCGTGCGCTGCATAAATGGCTTAACTCACTCAAAAACCACGCGAACGAAGTCGCGGGAACAGCTAGTTAAATATATTTCCGTTGTCTGGTACCTGTAACACAAGTTCTTCAGATACTTAGCACAGGGCCAGATTGACGTGGTGATAAGCGTCCATAGATATTATTAATTTTTCTTTTTCTTAAAAAACGCATGCAGGTATCGAGCTGAAATTCATATAAAATACATTACTGTCCCTTGAAACTGAAAAACTTCTTAGCCATCACAATCAAAAGATAAATCCGTGTATTGTATGTCGTAAATTTTCTGAAATTCGCACACACATTCGCAAAGGAATAAAGGGTACATCCCGTAAACTCAGAATCTTGAAATTTGAAACAAAGCAACGTATAGCAAAACCGTACATTTTAAGTAACATCATATTATAATAAACTTATTAACTCTTATCACTTGGACCATCCGCTGCGAGTTAAAAAATTGGTTTGTGCTTTCATTAAGTTACGTTTAAACTGCCTATTATTATTAATTTTCTTCTTAAATTATTTTCGTGTAATTATTTTTGATTGCCTAGTAAATATAAATTATGTAGTAATAATTGCCAATAGATAGATAGAGCGTGTAATTTGTACACAATGAAAAACAAACCTCGGGATTATTATTTATTTTAGTTACAGCGCGGCGCCTGAGTGGGATTTGTGACGTAGACTTTCATCATGTCAGTATTTACCTAATACCTAGAGCTTTTACTGCTGGGGAGAGGGTCCCTCTTTGTAGATCGTGAGGAGGACTAGGAAGTATACTCCGTTCCGATTAAATGTGATATAAATGTAATAAATCGAACAAAACTGTGTGTAATAACTTTGAAATAGTAAATATTCTATTCAGACTTTAGATGCAATTTAACAACAATATAAATATGTACATTACCGCACTATAATGCTACCAATTTTAACGTCCTCGTACCTATCGTGCAATAAATAATGATTGTATTAACCTATGAATAGTATAATATTATAGAAAGTGGACACTTCTACACAACAACGCCCTGCACACAGTTCGGAGCGAGGGAAATGACACGCGCCGTTCCAACCCGCGCTCCGACACAAACGTGTAAGAGCCGACAGGCCGATCTGGCATATCTATGACAGCACACTTGGCCAAGTTTTAACCGCGCGCTATGATTTATATTGTAAGACGCAGACAGTCCAAATAGTGGACGATTTTGATGTCGTAATTGGAACTACAGTTCGATCCGCAGTTCAAACCGCTTGTTTTGTGACGTAGTCGGATGTTGATGGGACAGTGGACACTGAATATGGCATGACGTTGGCATTCGGCACTGTGTTTGGGGAACACTGCGGCGCCGACGAGCTCCCGCCAGCTCCTCGTCACCAGCACTCACCCCCCTGTTCTGTTGCAGTCACAGTCACAGACAAGTCCGGGTACCAGTCGCCATATGGAGGGATGGACAATGGAATGGTGAGTCTTTACTTTTATATCAGTAGCAGTAAGCACCTTGCGGCCGACGAAAACTAAAACGCTGAAGTTGGAGTCCCACCGTAGCGTTTAAATTCATTCATCGTCATATTCACGGGCTGTCACAGTCACTTATAGCCTGAATGACCTGTAGCCCAAGCAGGAATATTTGAAAATTCCGTAAAGTAATCGATTGTCAATTGTATTGGCGCTGTCATTCTTTTCATACGATTAATATTCGTTAACGTTACTTTACGGAGTTGAAATATTCCTGCTTGGCCTAGAGGACAATATGTGGCGTGAGCGGGGTGAGCGTCACTTAATGAACTATCGATTCAGGACTCGGCCGTTTTTTTTTTCCCATTTCCAAAAGATCCAGCTCATTTAATTATTTTCTGCAAAAATAACTTATTTAAACAAGTTACTTTGATTATTTATGAGGTGACCATGATTTTTTAACGTTTTTTTTCACTATGTCTATACTTTACTATATTACTGGATAAATATTTTTAAATATACTAGGTAGTACGAAAGCGATTATATACAAAACTCGTAAGGAAGTATGACTTCAAAGCGGATTCATATGTACTTGTGTTTTCCCCGTATTTGTTATTCCGACGGTTTGCCTATATTTGGTGTACCACCGTGTGTGTACATATTTAAAAACGCTACGTCTCATGCGGCACGCGGGATACATGATTTATATGGTGGGGTAGGGTGACCACAATACTCCAGGGTGAAGTCTCAAGACTGTATATATATTTATTTAACAATTTATTGCACAAAATAAAGATAACAATATGTCAGCTTACAAATATAGACTACACAAAGGTACTGCTTATTTATAACAAGTATTTTCTTTCAGCAGACTGTGTCAAGATATTAAGGATATAGTTTTGTTATTGTCATTTATTGGTATATTATTATTTATGTCCATAATATGTCCGTGGGGGCACAATAAGGATTAATACAAGTATATTATTAGCTTGAATAATGTTTAGTGGATCGTCAGTGTGGTCACAGTAGCGCGGGCCCTTTCTACGTGATGCGGGAAACCTTTATCCCTGCAAAACTCTTCGCCTGCGCTTCTTGTGCCGGGGCTCGGCCCGAACTCCGATACATTTTGTATGACATATTATATGTAGGTACTTACTACTACTGAACACAGAGTTTACAAGTAGTTAAGGTATTAAACGGTAAGCTAAAGTGCTTTAACCCGAGGTTAATCTTACAAATTAAACGCAGAGCCTCCGAGCTGAAATATTAAGGTGAAATGTAATCGCTAACTTATAATACCTAATGCTTTGCCGATGATGATGTTTTAAATTCATTCAGCTTGATTTAATTCAACTTTCAAGTTCCGACGTTGCCGCAAAGATTAATACGACACGACGTAACACACAGGCTGTAGAATGTATCATTTCAAATATATTTTATGTAATCGAATATTGTCGCAAAGATCTAGAGCTGATATCGGATAGTTTTGGAATATCTTAACTTAATCACGAGCCTACGGTACGCAAATGTTATCTATCGGCATTGGAAAGTGGGGTTTCGCAACGTTCTGTCGTCACCGGGGCAATATTCGGAGCAGGACGACGGGCGCTGGCCGGCGGGCGCGGCGCGGGCGGTACAGTTAGCGCGTCCACCTGTTGCGCCCGTAACGTGTTCGACAGATGATGCCCGCGCCGCCTCCCGCCGCCGCCCGCCGCCCGCCGCCCGCCGCCCGCGAGATCACCGACTGCCATTCATACAACCTCCACGCGACGCTCACTTATGTTGGACCCCACTACATTGGGGTATTCGCGTACATCAAGAATTCTCAATCCAGTGACCGAGCATTATTCGTCGTAAATAAAAAAGGCACCGGAGTAGTTCACGTGTATAATTAGCTACCTGAGGTTTATTCGGCGAATGTGGACCATTCCACTTGTAAATGGAACGTTAACGAGCGGAGTCTGTTGTCGAGTGGCGCCCGGGCCCGGGCGACGCGGGACCTCGTGTATCTAGTCCGCCCTTCATTAGCCGTAATGTGTGCTCCGATGTACCCCCACCGCGGGGGGGCCTGCGTTTAACGGTGCACCCCGCCCCGCCCGCGCCCCGCCCGCGCCCGGGGGGAGCCGAGATGATCGGCGGGGAAAAGCGGCATTTGATTGTTTTGACTTTAGTCTAAGCCGCGTACAATTTTCGTAATTAATACTTTGATGTCTTTTGGGGCTTTCCTCGTTTTAATAACACGTTTAGTATTTTTGACGTCGAAGACAAAAGGGGTAATAGAGGAATAATTGGACTCTAGTTTCTTTCAAATACAATCAAATTAAATGGCAATTTGAATTGTTTATGGGCCCAAATTGAAATAAACTTTGGACACGTGTCGTGAGTCGTGACCCGTGGCACGTTCCTCGTAATCTGTAGAAAGCTTAATAGTTTTTACTCACTATTCGATTAAACAGAAGATCTCGACGGTGCTAACCGTGGGCGGATTTTTCGTAGACGTGCTACGAACGTTTCCCTCGAGATTATACTAACATAATAATGCATTAAATAAATTAGCAAGATTGTTTTGTCTACATTCTAGGCTTATAGCTATCTTTTAGCGACTTTTTCGAACTGTGTACTGTGTAGGGTTAAGGGTATAGGCAGTACTGTAGTTAAATACTAATATTACCGTTCGGGGATGTAGCGCCGCGCTCGGGACCATTACAGAGGTCAGCGACGTTACTCCCAGTACACGCAGGCAGCGCTCCCAATACATTAGGTCAACTGCGGGTCGCAGGGTCATAGAGAATGACGACTACTCTTCTATATTGTCGTTGAGTTTCCGTGTTTTTACTTTCGCTAATTGAGAAGATTAGGTTCACTGACGTCGTTATTACTTATGGTATTGTACAAGTAGAAAAGTGTTAAATAATGGTATACCTTCGATAATTATGTAAGAATTTCGTTAGTTCCACTCTTAATAGAGTCTCTCAATCTCTATAATAAAATAAATAAGTTACTAAACATATATAATAAAACACGACACCAGTGTAAAACAATTTTGCAGAAATGGCTTCTAAAAGTTAATTATAATGAAGCAGAATCCTTAATATCAACTGAAAAATAATAATAACCTTCATCAAATACACTCATACATAACTACACACACACACACCACACACCACACACACACCACACACACACACACACACATACACACACACACATGCATGAACGCATATACACGCACAAACACACACATACACACCAAACACACACACACACATACAAACACACATCACACACACACATAGATACATCAAAATATAATTATACTATTTCCTCGAATCCGCGGGTGGAACCTGGAGTCCTGAAATACAGGGTGCCCTAGCTTAGGCTCCAGTTCACACGTTAAATATTGTTAATCATTACTGTACCTTTTTCTATTGTGTGAAACAATAAACAAAACAATAAACAAAAATAGAGTGGAGGGGTAGCTTCTCTTTTAATCCTTTACTATACTACAATCTACTTCAGCGGCCGTACCTACAGGGCTACCAACAGTCAATCCGATTAAATATTGTACAAGCCCTATCTAATCCTCTTACCTAGAGGTCAGAGTTTCATTTATTTAATTCTCCCTCCTTGCGAAAGCAGAACATCATCCGCTAGTAGAATGAAAAAACCTGATTCTTCCGAAAAAAGGGGCGTGACTGTGTTATAGACACGGTCGTTTGTTGTAGCGTAAAATTCTATGATTGTTTAGTTATCCCGTTGTGTAACTGAAATTTAGATGGGAATGATAGATATGTAGCTGCAACACTAAACTGCATCACCCAAATAGCGTCCCCATGAAAGCAATCTAAAAGACGTCAATAAAACCCTGGTGTCATGTCGTGTCGTGTCTGACGTGTTGTGTTGCGGCAGTACGGCGTGGCGGCGACGTCGTGCGCGGCGGCGAACGGCCACCAGCAGCCGGACCGGCGCCACGCGCACCACCAGCACCATCAGCACGCGGACGTGCCGCCGCAATGGGTGAGCACCGGGGCCGGAGCACCTGCAGGGCTGGAGCACTAGCGGGGCTAGACCGCAGACGTTCGCGAGGACTCGACGGACGCCAATCGCTTCATACTATACTCCGTTCAGATTTCATTTCATCGAAACGTTAACAAATATCAGCATTCGGCACCCATTTTAGGCCACTAATTTTAATCTCTTTTTGTTCATGCATAATAAATACAAGTGACATATGAGTTTAATATTTTTATGCACCTCAAGATAAAAATGGGTTTGAACAGAGTATTAAGGAAGTGCACCAGTTTAACGCTAGCTCACGATTGGCAAGCGTGTAAATCCCTCGCGGTATGAAGAGAAACAGGCACCCTGAGACTCTTTATCCTATGGATTCCTGCTTGCCGAGCGTGTGAGGGATATTAGCGCTAAGCGGTGACACTCGCTACATTTGTATGAGCGGTTGGAGTTCGACGTGTCTCTCAGGATGATGAACTAGTGTGATGCCGCTTTATGTGTCGTAGATTGTGTGTAGCTTATGTTTTGTTGTACATGTCCAGTTGTCCACCAGTAGTTTTGTGTTGTCGGTTTTCAGGACAGTTGTGAGTTTTTAGTTTGCTGTTCTTTTACATAGTAAGTATAACACTAGGTGTGATTGTATTTAATTTTGTTAGTAGCACTGTTTTTGTTTTGTTTCGGCACTCTAATGCTTTTTTTTTCTTATAGGATCTTATGTATATTTCGTTTCCCCTGTTGGACACAAGATTATATGTTTTTTTTACTTGATGTTATTTATTTAATACTTACATTCGATAAGGTTCCATTTGACCTGTAGTTTACTACTTTATCTCCAATATTAGTCATTGAACTCGTTTGGTATGGAGATATCAGATAGTCGATATAAACCACAACATAGATATAGCACGTGACGACTCAATAATCAGTTTCCGGATTGTGCCTGATTAATTTTTTTTTGTGTAGGTATATAATACATAATATTGAAATAAAAATGTTGTCCTATTTATTTTTTTATTTTTGATTAAGAATCAAAACTAAGCAATTTGAATATCAAATATTATGGAGGCTTGTTAACAACCGCAATTTTATGAAACTTTGTGGTTGCCAGTAAATAAGACGACCATTTTTAAGCCTGCTAATACAAAACCACTTGCTATTATCGGGGCAATAAATATCGATATTTGAGGAATGTGTCATTTGGTCTGGTGTAAGTGGGTCGACCTCTCCGGCGCAGATTGGCGCGTGCGGCCAGGTGCGTCACAGTTCCTCGGCCGCCGGCACAAGTCGACAGACAAGTTACTGTCATAGGCTCATAGCCGATACGATCGAGTCGAGGCTGATCATACCGACATTTTAAAGAATTTCTTCGCGGATCGTATAAAAGCATATCCCTGAGATCACATCAAAGGGCTTTTGAGGTCGGTTACCACTGTCGATCACCGTTGCAGTAGCGGGAGTGATTGTTGAGCGAGTTGCCCGTTTAAAATGACGATACCCAGAAATTAATTATGAAAGATGAACATATTCTAGCATTTGGTAATAATAGAGTCGCTCTGAGTCAGATCTAGGGTATCCGGTATTCGGAAACCGAGTGCTGCTAGCGACCGATATGGCATGTGATATAACCCGCTCCGGAGAATGTGTAATTAGTAACTAGTCGGCGGACATCTGTTCCGCCGGACCGACGTGTTTGAGGAGATCCCGCGGGCCACACCCCGCACCCTCGTACCGTCGTACCTGTTCCACATCCCGTGTTAGTAGAATGGCATTCTTGACAATTATCTGGAATACATGCCTTTTTAGGGTGCAGTTAAACTAGCTCGGAGCAGTAACATTCCTGGACCCATTTGTCGACTCGTTCAAAGCCCTATTCCTTTAGTGAAGGGTATTTATGCAAACGAAAGTAACATATTTGTTTAAGTCCTCTAATTTTTATCGACATATTCCAAATCAACTCGCATTTATGGAGGCTACGTTATGAACAATTTCAATTAAACCAACAGCGAGTAGTGCAATAATTAATCATCATATTATGAGCATCGCCGAGCTCTATTGAAACTTGCGTCCCCCGGGCGGAACAATTATTCTCGTAGCATTAACTCGAGTTATCATTTATTCCGACACAAATCGCTGAACCCCAGCGCATACACTCCACAGCCCCCGGGGCCGGGAATCGGAAAGTGAATACAAGTTCACCAACAGTAAGTTTCGTGCGCGCTCGCTTGCGACCCCAATAGCGGACAGGGAGGGAACCAGTGTTAGTGCGCTTCACACGCGCCCCTCGCAGCTCGCACATTACTAGTAACCCAGCCTAAAGATGACCTCGTCACTCATTTCAACCATAGTGTCGAAAACGATCCCGTGTCATCAATCTGAGAACCTCAATGGCTGTAACGCTTAGAAGATTTTAGCTTAGCAATGAAAGAAGATTTTGTCTGAGAGACAACAACGAGTCTTATTGGTTACGATAATTCGAACTTTCGGACCTGTTACATACGCTTTGGCTAGGCTGTGTTCAACCATTTGAGCGATCTGAACCGCAGCATTGTGCGGTATGAGGTATCCGTGTGAAAGGATTATGCCTCCACCCTCGGCCTACAAGAGAGGGACAAAAAATTGAAAAGGTAGGGTGCGCGGGCGCCCCTCGTTTCATGCATCGCGGCTCACATGTAACTGCGGCCGGCGACGTCGCATCTACGCCCCTGTGAACATCGGCGTAAGGGTTAGGATTGATTGAAGAGCCTGTCGGTTATTGGGGTGGAATAGATTTGTGACAATTTTTTTATCGTATTAAATTGATTATAAAATTGAACGGTGAATTTATTACTGTGAGCCAAAACATTATGTGTAACGTACTGAAAGAAAATAACCAATACCCCAATTGAATCTTCAAAGCGTTTAATAATATTTTTACAATGCCCAACACGTGGTTGATGATATCTTTCTATTTTCAGTATTTAATAATAATAATATCCCAAAACCATACAGGGATCAATTTACTATTGTTAAATTAACAATTAACTATATTTATAGAATTCCTTTTTAAAACTCAACATCTTATCGCCTCCTCTTTTCAAGATCACCCATTGACATTATTATTTTTGACAATTCTGATTTGACATCTTATTCTTCTTTTATTTTCACATATCGAAAAACAAAAGCTATTAGGTACAATTCTAAACAATATAATAATATTATTTAGAATTGCAATTACTCATATTAATATAATAAATGTTGATTTTAACAACAATATAAATGCAATAACTAAAAGAATAAAATGTACGAGTTAAAAAGGTGAATAATCAAATTGCCAACATAATCTTTAGATTTAACCAAAACAATAATCATAATTGAAATCGATTCTGACAACAGTACAAAATAAATACTTAAGTGTAGAATTTTAGATGTAATAACAATAAAATTTCTAACAGTCGGCCATCCTGAATTTTTTGCCTGTCCTCGGGCAATGACATTATGTTATAGGTATATTATTATTATTATTATTTTTACAGAGATTATGTACCTAGTAAGATATCCTGCTTGAAAATTAAAACTAATGCAATATAATACTGAACAAATTTGTTTTTATTTTACAATCTTCGGCCATCCTTTTGTAATTATTGAATGACCCCATTCAATTAGCTTTTCACTAAAAGTTGCTCTTTGCACTGCACAATACCACTTCACAATTTCACTTTACACAAACACCCGGGACCCAGTCCGGGTAATCACTACACTAACACCACACCAGGAACACACGCGCCATAAGGCGTGCCGGTTTCGGAGATAATGCAATTTGCACTCATGGGGTGCATATGCATTGCTGGAATACCAGGAATACACGCGCCACACGGCGTGCCGGCTTCGGAGGTGATGCACTTTTGCACCCATGGGCGCATCTATATCGGAGACTGGAATACCAGGAACACGCGCCCCATGGCGTGCCGGCTTTGAAGATGATGCACTTTTGCACCCGTGGGCGCATCTGCATCGGAGACTGGAATACCAGGAACACACGCGCCCCTTGGCGTGCCGGCCTCGGAGATGTATCGAAGTCTTCACCACACTACTGCTTTCTTGTTTCGGCCTTTTGTATCTGTTTTGTATGGCACGCTACCTACCGCTTACACCTCGGAGTGTTTCGGCCCATAGCTGTTTTGTATGCCACGCTACCTACCGCTTACACCTCGGGGTGTTTCGGCCCATAGCTGTTTTGTATGTCACGCTACCTACCGCTTACACCTCTGGGTGTTACGGCCCATAGCTCTTTTGTATGTCACGCTACCTACCGCTTACACCTCTGGGTGTTACGGCCCATAGCTCTTTTGTATGTCACGCTACCTACCGCTTACACCTCTGGGTGTTACGGCCCATAGCTCTTTTGTATGTCACGCTACCTACCGCTTACACCTCTGGGTGTTACGGCCCATAGCTGTTTTGTATTCCATGTTACCGCTTACACCTCTGGGTGTATCGGCCTTTTCGCAGCTGTTCTGGAAGCATTCGATCATATAAAAACACATACATCCATATGCAAAAGTCCATCGTCATTGATACTTCCTCATATTTCTCAACCCCTCAATCTTAAATCGTGGTTCCACGAATCAGGATACTTGGCACAAGCTCACACCAGAGTCATTTACCAGGCAATTAATCTAGATTACTATTCATTTGTTCTGGACAACTGGACGCTTCACCACGCGTCAGTCTGGCCCTGTGCTAAGAATCCGAAAACTTGTGATTCAGATACCAGTCAGCGGTAATATGTTTAATACTTTTATACTATATGAATATTATTAATATCTATATATATATGTATATATATATATTTTTGGGTTTTATTATACAAATAAATTTTATTTCATTTATTTCACAATCTATGTACACACTATAAATTCACGAATAAAAATTGTTACTAAAATACATTTTTTTACAAAGGCACATTTTATTCCAAAATTGGAAAATCTTCCAGACGACCCAAGAAAATAGGACATTGTAATACTTAAAAGAGCAAAATTAAATAATGTGCACACATTTTACAATAAAAAAAAGGGACAAATTACTTAATATAATATATATAATAAGCTTAGATAAATAATAACACAATTATAAATAATATATAATATATATATATATAGCTAGACAATGAATGAATAAATAAACAAAAAAATATACTTACTATGTAAGGAAAGTACAATTTATACATGATAATATAACAAAAATACGAAAACCTGACCTGTCAGAGGTAGTCAAATCAAATCAAATTTCTTTATTATTCAAATTATTTCAGGTAAAAATAACTCATAGAACACAATACAGTAAGTAGTGTTCTCTTAGTCTCTTTTAAGTAATGTGAGGGTTTTACATTCACTGATCTCTGTTGGCAATGAATTCCAAAGTCTGGCAGCGTGTACACTATACAGTGAAATAGTAGGAAAAGTTCTCTTAGTCTCTTTTAAGTAATGTGAGGGTTTTACATTCACGGATCTCTGTTGTCAATGAATTCCAAAGTCTGGCAGCGTGTACACTATACAGTGAAAGAGTAGGAAAAGTTCTCTTAGTCTCTTTTAAGTAATGTGAGGGTTTTACATTCACTGATCTCTGTTGGCAATGAATTCCAAAGTCTGGCAGCGTGTACACTATACAGTGAAATAGTAGGAAAAGTTCTCTTAGTCTCTTTTAAGTAATGTGAGGGTTTTACATTCACGGATCTCTGTTGTCAATGAATTCCAAAGTCTGGCAGCGTGTACACTATACAGTGAAAGAGTAGGAAAAGTTCTCTTAGTCTCTTTTAAGTAATGTGAGGGTTTTACATTCACGGATCTCTGTTGTCAATGAATTCCAAAGTCTGGCAGCGTGTACACTATACAGTGAAAGAGTAGGAAAAGTTCTCTTAGTCTCTTTTAAAGTAATGTGAGGGTTTTACATTCACGGATCTCTGTTGTCAATGAATTCCAAAGTCTGGCAGCGTGTACACTATACAGTGAAAGAGTAGGAAAAGTTCTCTTAGTCTCTTTTAAGTAATGTGAGGGTTTTACATTCACGGATCTCTGTTGTCAATGAATTCCAAAGTCTGGCAGCGTGTACAGTGAAAGAGTAGGAAAAGAAATCGGTAGTATGGCGAGAGGGGAATTACATATCCATAAAGAGGAATAACCGCGATCTCCGGCTCAAGCGCCGACGCGCCCAGCTAGTGAGCTAACGAGGTCATCAAATGCAAAAGGCTCATAATGTACATGCATAGGTGGGATCTTCATTGTATCAAAAGTAATCTTGTATCATCCTCTGGGTGTGAGTTGGGTAATGTGGAAATTCATGCAATTGAAGCATTTTGGCTCTCTCAACATTCAACACTATATGTAGTAGCGACTCATCTAAACCGGCTAGCGGAACTGCTGTTGGTTTATAATATAATCATTTTATAGACGTTATTAAAATAATATCAAATCACTCAATAATTCAACTCGGTGAATAATTTGGCGAGCAAGCTAAACGTGGGTGTTATATCATCTCACTAGATACAGTAACCTGTGACGCGATATAAGTTAATCGCTAGTTTCGAGTCAACTTAATACAGTGATTTTTGCAAATGAGTCATCCTCAAATGGTTATAATACATCGCATCACACCGGATAATATCGCGCTCAATCTTATCATAAAAATCATAGTTTCATACCTAGTAAATATAAGTTCGAGTTGTTTGCTAGTTGTTAACATATGGTAAACTTTTGTTTCGCAAATGGTTTGTATTGTAAACCAAATCAAAAATAATAAGGAAGTAAGATCCTTTTAAGGAAAAATAAAACTATTACGGTGGCACCTTAATATAAAGCTCCCATCGATGTATGATTCTTAGTCCCGATCTCACCAACGCACGTCAGTGTCAATGGTCCGATAAGTCACCATGTCTTCCCATTCATTGATAGGAATTACAAGAGGAACCACATGATATCCAACGAATAATTAACTTCGACATTTTGGTACTTCGACAGCTTGGTAAAACACGCCCTTAACTTCTTAGAATGTGATTTATGTTGCGACATATTTCGACACGCTTTTGTTCGTATAACAATAATTGTTGTTTGATAAAAAGTTACGTTACGTTACGTTACTTCCGCTCATCACTGTTGTTAAATATTTAAGTTGAAATGTCTCGGAAGTGTGAAATATGTAAAAGCTATAATATTATTTCTACCTATTTATGACGAATTTTAGATTAACCAATCAGTTCAACGAATTACTTGATAAAGGGAATAATATCTTGTTCCCCTCCGATTTGCTATATCAAGACTGCACTGTATTATGCCAGTCCGTCCAATCGCAGGACTGATTGTGTGAAGTACACTTCAATGACTTACATAATAATATAATAGTTACATATTATTATGATTAAATAGCATGTGCAAGCGATATACGACAGATAATTGCCGTTCTATTGATAAAAACCTACTCATTAGTAAGTCATGAAATAGTAGAATATTTAAAAGTATTACAATTATAAAATGTCATTGCTTTACCGCCAGAACAATATATCTACGACATACAGACATACTATTATAATCGCTTTGCATTCGAGAAAAACAAATATTAAAAATTACATAAGTACCATTTTGTTTTCTAGTGCATTGTAATTTTTTTTTTTTTTTTTTTGACCTACATATTTGTAGACATAATAGTGACGCATCGTATATGTACTCTAATGGCGATTATAACCGTTATATTAGGATATTTCAACTTAAAATTATTGCTTGCATATTTTGCTCATTATTAGTTCCTTAATTATTATTATTACGGAATGGGTCGAAAAAAAATCCGTTAGTAGAGAGATTAGAGGTCATGGCGCTTTAGTTATGAAAGTAGTTATCGACACATAACCGATGTTTTAATAATTGATTATCTTACTAAACAAATTATATTTCTATTCACGTATAAACAAATAAAATCTAAGTGGTTCACTGCAGGCGAACCCCTTGGTTCAGTGTGTACACATGGTACACAGCGAACCATTTCCCGAAATAACAGAAAATTTAACTGTCCAATTTGCAGTAGAATTAAAGCTTGAATTTTAATGGACATTCAATGTTTAATAAACAATAGATAAGTAATACACATAAAAAACACGACTATAATCACTCTCAGTAGAGTTATGAGCATTCAAACTTTTTCTGGGCCATCGTTCGACAGCTTACCCTATTGTTTATTATAATTACAATTTTTTTTTTTTTTTTTTTTTTTTTTTACTACTAGTTTTTTTTTTTTATTTATGACGAAATGTTCTGTTAAATGTGACGATGTGTAAGATACGATGTCATATTCATATACTTCAGACATGGCCTACCATCCCATACAATCTACAGATGTCACTACTATAATTAACGTTTGTCTATACTAATATTATAAAGAGGTAATGTTTGATTGTTTGTTTGTTTGTTTGTTTGTTTGTTTGTTTGTTTGAATGGAATAGGCTCTGAAACCACTGAACCAATATGAAAAATTCTTTCACCGTTGGAAAGCTACATTCCTAGCGCTGAACATAGGCTATATTATATGTTTAAAAAAAGTAGGGTTCCTTACTAAAACCCCAAAAGTGTAGCCCAAAGTGTAAAAAAACGACCTCCAAAATTTCTTACGTCGTGTGCGCTTCGACAACGGCTTGACCAATTTCGCAATTTTTTTTACGGTATGTTCGTTATTGTCACGAAAAGGTTATTATGAAAGAAAATGTTGAAAAAAATAAGCAGAAAATTAGAAAAAAGAAGAAAATATGTGAAGGTCACGCGGGGTTTGAACCTGGGCTCAATCGATTCACGTCGTTGCCAGTTTATATGACACGGGTGTCATGGTAACGAAATTGTTTACAAATGGAAAATAAAAATTATGAAATGCTATAAATAACGTATTAACATAAACTTAAACTATTTGGATTCATTAAACTATTTGTCCACCACTAATAAATAGTCGGGTCATTTTAATAGGTAACATTTGGCAGTTTATCAAAAATGAGCGACGTAACGTTGTAACGACGACATAATAAAATAAATATTTTCTTTTTGTCAAAACTGCAGAATTTACTAAACTTTATTTAATAATTATTAGATATTTATTGTCAACATAACCAATATGAGTTTTTTTACGATTTGCTTTCACTGATAAACGATCTTAAATATAATATACAAATTATGATTTAATGAAATAAACGTCGTGATAATGTTACATCAGTTAACACTTTTTCTTATTAAACACTAGAGACTTACTCAAAAAATCGATGAATCTTTTAACAACTATAAATATACCTATTAAAAAAGTACTTAACTTATAAGTTGTAATAATAATAATAATATTATAAATGTTAATTTAAAAATCAGATCGAAGGAGTTAGATCCATGGTCATAATTCACGAACAATTAAAAAAAATAATCGAATACGTCACGTTATGACGCCACTATGTCTTTTGTCGTCATTTTTCTTTGTGCGAAGTTAACGTCTGTCTGTTCTGTCTTTTTTTTTCTTGCTACTGAAAACGAAAATGCAATAAAAAAAATGTCTGTCTGTCTGTTAGCGTGTCTCTTTGCTCCGGCTAATCTCTGGAACGGCTGGACCGATTTTAACGAGACTTTCACTGGTAGATAGCTAAAGTTATAAGGATTAATTTAGGCTTTTCATCATCATCATCATCATCTTCGTTATCTAACTAATGATCACCGAATCGGCTGGACCAACTGTGACGGGAGCATTCACCGGGTGTTATCTTATGTTAGTAGGAGTAATCTATACATCAGCTATTTGTATTAAAGTAAGTCGTGTTACTTAAATTATTTATAACTCAAGAACGGCTTTATCGATATGGCTCAAAATTGGTGAGGAAGTAACTTAGAGCCAGTAGACGGACATAGGATACTATTTATTCCATTTGACAGCGCAGAACCAGCAACGTTCACGGAAGGGTTTGGCGTTGTGGGTTCCCGCGTTGCGGGTTCCGGGTTCCGCGTTGCGGGTTCCGGGTTCTGCGTTGCGGGTTCCGCGTTGCGGGTTTCGGGTTCCCGCGTTGCGGGTCCGGGTTCCCGCGTTGCGGGTTCCGGGTTCCACGTTACGGGTTCCGGGTTCCCGCGTTGCGGGTTCCGGGTTCCCGCGTTGCGGGTTCCGGGTTCCGCGTTGCGGGTTCCGGGTTCCCGCGTTGCGGGTTCCGGGTTCCGCGTTGCGGGTTCCGGGTTCCCGCGTTGCGGGTTCCGCGTTGCGGGTTTCGGGTTCCCGCGTTGCGGGTCCGGGTTCCCGCGTTGCGGGTTCCGGGTTCCCGCGTTGCGGGTCCGGGTTCCCGCGTTGCGGGTCCGGGTTCCCGCGTTGCGGGTTCCGGGTTCCACGTTACGGGTTCCGGGTTCCCGCGTTGCGGGTTCCGGGTTCCCGCGTTGCGGGTTCCGGGTTCCCGCGTTGCGGGTTCCGGGTTCCGCGTTGCGGATTCCGGGTTCCCGCGTTGCGGGTTCCGCGTTGCGGGTTTCGGGTTCCCGCGTTGCGGGTCCGGGTTCCCGCGTTGCGGGTTCCGGGTTCCCGCGTTGCGGGTCCGGGTTCCCGCGTTGCGGGTCCGGGTTCCCGCGTTGCGGGTTCCGGGTTCCACGTTACGGGTTCCGGGTTCCCGCGTTGCGGGTTCCGGGTTCCCGCGTTGCGGGTTCCGGGTTCCCGCGTTGCGGGTTCCGGGTTCCGCGTTGCGGGTTCCGGGTTCCCGCGTTGCGGGTTCCGCGTTGCGGGTTTCGGGTTCCCGCGTTGCGGGTCCGGGTTCCCGCGTTGCGGGTTCCGGGTTCCCGCGTTGCGGGTCCGGGTTCCCGCGTTGCGGGTTCCCGCGTTTCGGGTTTCGGGTTCCCGCGTTGCGGGTCCGGGTTCCCGCGTTGCGGGTTCCGGGTTCCCGCGTTGCGGGTCCGGGTTCCCGCGTTTCGGGTTCCCGCGTTTCGGGTTCCCGCGTTACGGGTTCCACGTTGTTTTTTTTAGTTGAATTTCATCTTAAACTCTTTTTATGCTCAACGAAGTGGGCAAGGGTCAGCTAGTAAATTATAAAATACAAATATTACGAATTGAGTACAAATATTGACGTTAAAAGCATATGTTTTAAGCTTAACATCACATTAAGCTAAATTCAATTCCTTAATACCTACGATACGAAACGAAATTAGTAATTAGTTTTTTTTTTTTTTTTTTTTTTTTATTTTTTTTTTTTTTTATTGGCGCTTATTGGCGGTTTCCGAAATTTCTAAGGACTTCACTCCTTGCCAGTCGCATGTCAGTATTAGGGTCATACCATTTTCTAATACTAGGTCGTGTCTCTGTTATATATGAGAAAACATGATAGGTATAAATGGCTGATGTATTACATGGTATCATCTCCAATTCACGGGATTTTTTTTTTTTTTAGGATTAAGTTTTTGTTCAAATTCAATCATTCTCTACAAATTCTTAAAAATATCACCAAACACCAGTCTATACCTTCACAAAGATATAATTGAAAGCATAGTTGACTCATTTTCCATATGAGCCTGGGAAGCCATTTTTTCCCATCAAGGTTATGATCACATAAAGAAGAACAAGACAACAAAATAATTTATTAGTAGTCATCTGTGCAGGTAGAATTAAAACTTTAAGCACTAGTATCTTTGTTTGAATGTTTTAAGTCGGTGGGCCAAGTTGTAAACACCATAGCTTATTTTAAATTAAAACTTCAAATTACTATTAATACTTAATAATTGTATATCAACAATAGACATGGTGATTACTCAACCGACAAGAGCCTAGCTCTTATGATTTGAATGTATGAATCGACAATAGATATATTTGAAATAAATTTGTGATCATGGATATAAACAAACAAACATTTAACTAGTAAAGATAAAATTGTTGTTACTATGCATCTCCATATTCAATGAATATTGATGTAAAGATTATTATCTATTCCAAATCATTAGATTTTTCAGGAGTGAAAATAAGTTATATTAATGAGTTATGACAACCTGACAGATATTTATCACTTTAAGGTACTTTAACACTGAAGGGACATCCTATATACCTAAATACACTTAGTCACTCTATCATCATAAATTCCAAATAGTTAAGAATCATTTTTCTTCCAAAAAAAACAAATTCCTAATAAGTTAATATTATGACAGTAAGGAACTAATATGTTATATTAATGAAATTGCAAATGGTACTATTAGCATAATGTCAATTCAACAAATGGAACAAGGAAGCAATAGTGTAGCAGGTGATGCATCCCTATTTGAATATCTCAATAATAAGATAGTTCAGAATAGTCATCTGCCATTCGAACTGTCCTTTAATAACAAGCATCTCTCTTCTCAGTGTGTTCACACTCCACATGACATTGTTTTAAGTATTATATTCAATAGATTTTCACTATACACTGCATCAATGATTTTATAATAATAACAATAAAATACCTTTACTTTCAAACGAACATTGATACATATTATACGAGTATGTATATTATGTAGTTCATCAAATGGCACCAAAAGTTTGTCAGTGGGTCCAGTATTCTATTGATAATTTGATAATGCAACATGCATAATATTGCTAGCATTGAGATAGTTAATTTTAGGTTTATATATTGTTGACATAATTTGACAACAACTCTTTTTATGAACAAATTTTAAAGTTTATTTATATCTCATTATTATTTAGTTCAATATTTTAATTGTTATTTATATTATGTTTGTCTTATTACTATATGTATGTCTTGAGTTTATGACTTAGTATACACTATACCAGGACAGCTTTAATAAAGTTAATTTAACTAAACTAACCACCATACTTGACAGTAGGTATACATACTGCTTAATACATAATGCTTAGGTTTTTATCATTAACACAATACAGTATTAGTTTTCACACAGCATTTTCTTTTAAATAATATATTATATATTTTAAAACTATACTAATATTGCTCTTATGATTATCTTATTACTGAAGTATCAGTCAATAATATTTCAAGGCCGCATTAGTTAAATTAATGTCTTATTTTATTACCATGTTTATCAATTAGTGTTTTCAGCCATGAGTATTTACTATAAAGTGTGTGAGTCAAGCGCCCAGTGGTTATTATCCCATAGCCGTTCTTAATCCACCACGGATTAAGAATCACAAGATTACCAAGTCGAACGTTCCTTGTATCATGTGTTTAATCTTAAAAGGATATTATGAAGTTGTTCAAGAATTACCAACCATCGAGCCTTCCCATGAACGTGCGTTACTTTACGTAGTACTAAATATTATGCCGTAGTCATTTTCACTTTCTTTATTCTTGGTTTTTGGATCAATTAAACATAATGCGTATTTGCAATCCCATAACAGGATCCACATACGTTTTAAATGTACGGAATTAGAATTACTTACCGCCATACCGTTGTGGCATTTTTGATGTCAGAATAGCTTAGAGCTTACCTCTCGACTCTGTACGTCACCAAATATACCATATTATGTGGCCGCAGACTCGTAATCGACGCTTCTGAATTGAAAGAAAATAACCAATACCCCAATTGAATCTTCAAAGCGTTTAATAATATTTTTACAATGCCCAACACGTGGTTGATGATATCTTTCTATTTTCAGTATTTAATAATAATAATATCCCAAAACCATACAGGGATCAATTTACTATTGTTAAATTAACAATTAACTATATTTATAGAATTCCTTTTTAAAACTCAACATCTTATCGCCTCCTCTTTTCAAGATCACCCATTGACATTATTATTTTTGACAATTCTGATTTGACATCTTATTCTTCTTTTATTTTCACATATCGAAAAACAAAAGCTATTAGGTACAATTCTAAACAATATAATAATATTATTTAGAATTGCAATTACTCATATTAATATAATAAATGTTGATTTTAACAACAATATAAATGCAATAACTAAAAGAATAAAATGTACGAGTTAAAAAGGTGAATAATCAAATTGCCAACATAATCTTTAGATTTAACCAAAACAATAATCATAATTGAAATCGATTCTGACAACAGTACAAAATAAATACTTAAGTGTAGAATTTTAGATGTAATAACAATAAAATTTCTAACAGTACGGACTATGGAGTGCGGACTTGCGATACAATAGAGTCGTGGCTCGATGTAATCCTGTTGGTTAAAAACCATTTTCAAGTGAGAGGCATTTAAAAAAGTAGTATGAAAAGTAGTATGATTAACTTGAAAGTTTCAATATTGTGTTTATTATGACACATAAAAAAGAGGCTATTTTCTTTTTTTTAATTCTTTACGGTCTCTAACTTTTTGCGACTACCTGACATATTATTTAAAACGCGCACTGTTAATATTAATTAATAAAAGCCATAGGTCTTTTTTCTTTTCAGAGCCAGAGATTTTTCTTCTTTTGATTGTTTTTTTTTTTGGCGTTACTTACGTAACTTAAATTACACTCAAAAAGAGAAGGCAGAGATATTTCTAATTTTAAAACTTTAGATTTAATATTGGATGTAGAGTGTAGAGGGGCCTTCTTGTCGTCGGCAAGTTATACCTGAGCCGAGCGGGACGCTGTATACTCGGAAGGCGCGCGAGCGACAGGGACGGCGAATAGGACAGATGTTCAGTCGAAAGTGTGGGTGTTTTTTTAATAGTAGCCTCGGCTTCCTGGCCGTGCGTGGGAATTCGCCGATTTTACCAAGTGATACAAGAAATAGGGGATGGCGCTTAGGCGGAACCACCGAGCGGCGCACCGGCCGCACGGCCGCGACCTGCGGCTGGCGTGTTCCACTTGACTATGTCACGGGCTTATATTGAGTCGTCACATGAAGATCTGTACTCACTAATTATTTCCTAGTTTTCTTCCAATATATGAAAGTCCCAGCCCTAGTCCAGTTGCAATACGTGTGTCGCACTTTCCTTGCAAAAAACTGACGTATTAATAATATGGACCTAATATGTGATACATAATACGACCAGCAAATTTTATACTTCTATCTAATATGTATGCAGCAGTGTGCACACAAAACATGTCGCGCGATGTGCCACGCGGTCGGTACTCGGTGCTCGCTATGCAGGCGGTGGAAAACAACAATTTGCTAATAAAACGCATCGACTTGTTGTTCAATCACTTACTTTCCGACTGGGATAATAGAGCCCAACTGAATAAAGGTGTAAAGTAATTAAGTACAGAAACAAAAGCCAATTGTGATGAGGGTGTAGTAGTTTGTGAGTCGCCAACGTTCAATGATTGTTCCCGTGGGAGCTGGGACCTGGGTGATGGGTCATAAACGGCATTGTTGCCCAACATGTGGTGTCACTTGTCGCTGCTCCATCGTCCCCTGTTCGTCCTCGGTATACCTGCCCTATTGGTCAGTTATACCATAAGCATCTAATTTGTTAACGTTTATGAACGTTTATTTACCAGATTTCGTACGTTGCAACTTCTTACAGTGCTTCGCTACTCCACGTGGTGTGTTACTGGGAAACTCATTGATCGTGTCCCTACAGATTGAAACTTGTTTTTAAATATCCTCCTAGGCTCCGCGTGTTATTTCGATTGAGTTTTTTATTTTTCTAATTATGTATTCTTAATATCTTAATGACAAACATAAAATTGTTTTTATTATTATTGTAAGGTTACTGAGCTGTCCCGCTGTCGCCGTCCTCTCCTGATTAATGTCCTTCGTGACTTCCTTTCCTGTACCACGAATTGCTTTTATAAAATATTTATTTGTATACATTGTAAAATATCAAACTATTATTTTACATTATTTACTAATAGTAAAGTCTACAATCATAATAAGATAGTACGTTGAAGCGTTAGTCGACTGTGACCCAGGCCTGCTTGTGTGTGACAGGTTAATTTGAAACAGATGGTATGAGCCTGCCCTTACAATATGGAAAACAATGAGCATTCATACATTTGTATGATCTTTTTGTGTCCATGGGTTTTTGTCTGAGGAATTTTTTGTATCGCAATGTATATCGACACTTATACGGGGTAATTGCTACAATTGATATCGCGAACATGGTAATATTGTACAGTAGATATTATGTATGAGGCTACGAGGCAGGGAAAAAAAGACTTAACGCACGCGATGTCGTCTATATGTGCGTAGTTAATGAGTGAATTCACTGGATGTAGAATATAGAATGTAGGTTATGGAATCACCTATTGTTATGTGTTTAATGTTACATCTGTCAGGTGGACGGAAGGGGGAGATCGATGCTCAAACTGAAAATAATAAAATAATAATAAAACATTTCCTACGCAAAGCCGACCGCATGTCTTTGAATCGTTGAGCGGTATTAGCATACGCTTCAATGTAATGTGGAACAAAATCTGATGCTAATGTACGATTCCAATTCGGAAACGGAACACGGCGATGCGTGCGCGCATCCAATCTTTGATTTTTTTGTCGGGAGGGTGCGCAACAATCGGCGGCGTCCCGCTCCCACCCGCGCCGCGGCCGTATACCTGTCTCGCAGGCGGGGGTGCAAGGGGGTGGAGAACGCCAGATGTTCGGGTTTTTTTTCTCTTTCGGCCCGGCCCCGGACAATGGGTACACCTAAGACGGAGCATATGCTGCGTCACAGGTATAAGGATTTTGTGCGAAGAAATGGCGCGGTGCATTGTAGCCGCGACCCGCTACGGTGGAAAATGCGATCGTCGACCTGACTGAGAACAATACGAGATGATAGATGACAGGCTACCCGCTACACCTCGCACCGCCGCGCGCCGCGCCGCCGCGCCGCGAGTCCGTGGTGCGGCGATATCTCCACCAATTTCACATTAAGCGTTCTATACTCGGTTCAGAATTCAGATACAATAAAATCTAAACGTCCACAAATAGATAAAACTCTAATTAATATTTTACGCACGGAACAATAGACATATAAATTGGCAGCAATATAGGCTTCCATTGTCTGTTTGTTTACGGATACATGGAACAGGATCTGAAGAGAATATGTTGGGGTCTAATGCATCTTATTGCGACCATTTCAAATAAGATTCGTTTATTTAACCTATTTTCGAATAAGTTATTACAAATTTTATCAATAGGTATAGCATTAACATAGTTTATAAGTTTTATCTTAGAAGTATTAGTGGTAGAGCTTAGACAATATTTAGCTTTCAGATTTTGCATGTTCTAGGATTTATATAGCTCCTAGCCAGTATTCTCTTTAAATTGCGATTACTCTTTTTATAACTAATATGTATGCTTTCTTGGTGGCAAATGTAATCTATGTAATGAATTAATTTAATCCAAAGCAATACACACTGGGCCCCAGTTCGCAGTGATTAGGCGAACGCCGTGAAATGAGGGGACGATGTTCTGGCGATGGGGTTGTTGTTGCCCGTAGCACCGACTTGTTTTAATAGTACGTTTAAGTACGTATGTTTGAGGACTCCATGGAGCAGTGGTCAACACGCCAGCTTTGTGATTAACTTCTTTATTGTTGATCTCGTGAGATTAACTTTCGTAGGTTCGAATCCCGCCAAGTTAAACAATTCGTTTATTCCTGGGTTCAATATTTCCCTTGCACCTGTAACGCCTTTTGTTGATATTTATGTGGGCTGCTATGTAACGTCTCGTTTGTGTCCACAGGTAAGTGTAGCGAGGTGCCGGTCGTTGTGCATGCGGCAGATATGCGGGCTCCCGCGTCCGGTGAGCGGTGACCGGTGGCGGGTAGCGAGTGTCGGCCAGCAACGTATGTACTCTAGCTTGTAATCTTCCAGGATGGTCTAAGCTGCCAGTAGATAGGTGCTTCAGGAGTTCGAGCCGGGTCAACTATTAAATAACGTGCACTTGCCCACGAGGACGTTATGCGAACTTTTCCATATTGTCGGTGCAATATCTTTTACTGTCCTGCGAAGATCAAATATTTTGGAATTCGGCGTGAATTATTCGCGGTTCGCGGTTGGTACTCGCAGCTTAAATAAATACGTAAGCCGGAGCTCGTAGCTCGGGCCGCGGAGTCGTTCCCCCGGCGGCGGTTCGGTTCCCGGTCGGAAATAGCTCCCGGGGTGCTTGACCCTCGCGAAATTCACGCGTATTATTGTACCTGACACATCGACACTTACTCGATACTTAACGAGCGCCGGGTACGATTAAAACTTTATCGATGCAGTTTATGCAGTTTCCTTTTCGTGTTCCGACTTCTTTTATGATGTACGACGAGTATTGCTCCAACCATAAAGCTCATTGTGCAACGTTTCGCTCCTAATATACTGATTCGATAAACGGATGTAAAAAGTTGATTTTCAACGTACGGGTGATTAATTTGTTATCGGTTATCGTTAAGTTGCGGCGAGGCCCGGAGCCGGTGATATGTGGTCCGTACACAAATATTGACCCGCGGTACGTGCGATAAGCCCGCGTCGACACACAATCGCAGCACGCGCCGCCGATAGCGCCCGCCGCTCCGCTCAGCGGGGCCATATCGCCGCGTGTAGCACGAAACATAAAGGTCAAGTTGGATGCCAGGTTGTTGATAATGACTGAACCTGAGCAAGCCCAACTCGAAACAGCCCAACTCATGAGCACATCTCGATCCCTCGTTCGGCACGACTTCAGCAGTAGGTTCGGCCTTCGATGAATTACCCATCTATCTTGTTCGCCGCTCGCTTACCGCTCATTAATATGTATTTTATGACCCGTAAAAAAATATTGTATTCTATTTGAGCAGGATATTTGAACAATTCAAACGGCTATTTATTACCAAACTTCGCCGTTAAACTTCTTATCTATCACTTGAGGGTGCAAAATAATTGAGATCATGGTGCCTATTTCTTGTTCTCTACTCTCTAGTTCAGACAGTTAAACGACAGCACTAAGATGGCGCCAGTACTGAGAGTAGCGGTCGTGAAGACTATTTTGCTCGATTATGATATTGACGTGAGAAGCGAGTCAGCTAAAGACGCGGTCGTGGTCGCGAACGTCCGACCGGGGCACCGCGAGATTTAAGGCGGCGAAGACGTTACACCACGCTAATGAATTCCTCGTGTCGCAAGCGCTGACAGCGCCGCGGCCAGGTGCGAGCCCGGCGGGGGGGACCGGTCAAGCCCGAGCCGTTGTTTACACATCGAAAGTGTAAGGTCATGGAATTTAGAAATTAGACGACCGCTCTCCGGTCACGTTTGAGGAAATTGAAAGGAAGGATCAAGCTTGACATGAAAGCGTCAAGTTCGTACTTCGTTTAAAAGCTCATCGACGCTCAGCAGTCTCGGGACAATTTGTTGAACGGTATTGTTTGCTTATTTGTGCTGAAGCTCTGCAGAGACGAGATTTAAGGCTCTCGCATTGTCTTCAGACTTGACATCGTTAGCTTGCGAAATGGGTGGGGCCGGATAGACATAGCTGCATGCTCGCGAGATATCATGAGATTAAAGTGGTATCTATTGTTGATATGATCTGTTTTAAAATATATTTTATATAAAAGCAACGACACAAACATGGCATATAGATACGGGTGATGTTTTTGTGGTGCTCGGGGACGGGCGACGGGCGGGAATCGAAGCGTGGACAGGCAGGTGCTGCGGGCCAGTTTGTGCGCTCGGCGCGAGCGACGAGCGGCGGCGGCGAGCGACACGCGTAGCGACGATAGAGCGGAAAAGGATAGAACGAAATTCCTAGCACACCAAGAAAATGTATATTATATTTCCATGCTGTGATAGGAATGAAGAAGTGAAAAGCTCGAATGATAGCAGTCTTATCCAAATCGAACCTATAATGCAGTTTCTATGAAATACTAGTCCACGAGCAAAATTTACCGCAATAATAGATACACATTTCACAGTACACAGCAGGCATGCGACGTTAATTGTAATACAAAGACAGCAATCTGCTCAAAGCTCGCAGTTCAAAATGTGTTGTTATGTTCGCCGTAGCCCATAGGTAAGTCGTGACATTAACTTCACATATTTATTGACACACTTACATAAATATATTTACACAATTATTTATTCATATCCACTAGCACTATTTTGTCTACAACATGCGAAATGTAGATTTACGTAAAAGTTATTTATTGTGACGTAGAGAGTAGAGTCAAGAGTTCATCTTGTTGTATATTTTTGTTTGTGATGTGTTTGAAAGTTCCCTCAAACTTTAAACTCGTTCACATTAACTGATTTCTATAACCCTTTATTGAATCAAAATTTTATCGACACTAAAAGTTTACTACAATTTTTACGACAAAGAAAACTAGCGCGTCCCTAACGCGGGCGAGTAGAGTTTAAATTGCACCAGCTGGATTACAAAACAAATTAAAAGCTAGGATTGTAGATGAAGGGCGATAGGGACGGTAAACTTAATACGTGTTATTAAGTCGTATGGTTTTAAGCTGAAGATATCATTACGTAATAAGGACTGAAGGCATATTGCGTCCGAAGGAGGACTCTAATCACAGGTCTAGGATCTGGTGGTAATGTCGGCTCGTCTGTATACAGCAGACCGGCTTGTGCTGCTGGAGAATGGAGATGGTAAAGAGTTTGTGACTAATCGGATTAAATTGAGAATCTTTTTGTTGTTGAAAACTTTTGAAACAAAGCAGCAATTTATAGTCGACGATTACGATCCGTATCTATCCGTAGCTATCGAGTATCGACCATCCACATATAAGATGATGTTTTGTGACAATGAACTTCAGAACGAGCGGCTTTCACCGCCCTCAGTCCATCCGAAAGCGGTTAATTCAGATCTACGCCGATCACTCGATTAAATATCGCAAATCAAAAAAATAAACAATATACACCAAAAGCGGAGGGAGCGAATAATAGCACTTGATTATCCCGGCCTCGCATCGGGGCCCTAAAATGGGTTTATCCCGTCAAAAAGACAAGTTGAACGACCGGAGTATAAAAAAGGCCGAGCCGGGGGGAACCCTGAATAGCGGAGCTCCGCCGTAATTGTGTGCGGCGAGTGCGCGGACGCACGCGACCCTCAGCTCCGCGCCGGGACTACGCACTACATACTGCGCAGGCGCAACTCCGTGATGCCTTGATCATGAAATGAGTCCATGACTAGCTGAAGAGAGCAACATTAACACGAGCGTTGCGTGGATGCTTGTCAATGTTTTGCCATGCTGTTAAATTTACTATTGGTGATTGGACTTGGCTCGGGAGACTAACCTATCATCGCTATAGTTCTAGTATCCGAACGTTATTTCCTTTGCTCTGGTAAACTTTACTCAGCAACGGTCAACGTTATCTATTTTGATTTTATAGTCCCCCAAGTAAAGCCCTGTATTTACTTTGTCGATAGCGTCTGAATCTAATCTTTTTCGTATTTGGACACATTTTCTTCAGCAGCGCTGTTGGCAACAACTTGTTTGCCGTGCGCCGGCGCACGTGTGTCAATATTATGATTTTTTCAATAGGAGTGTTCATAGGAAGGCTCACCCCGTCCGCTATCGGGGCTGCAGTCGGGAGGCGGTGGTCATCGACTCGGTGGTTATCTACCCCTGCTCCCGCCCGCCCCGCGCCCGCCGCCGCCGCACCACCTGCGCGCTACATACCCACACGTATAAGTGGACCTCGTTTAGCCCCTATTTTTCTCATTACTTTGTGATGCACTCAGATCTCTCAGCATAAGTCGCAAATAATTCAACATGATTTAACTCTAGACGGGCAAATATAGACCAGGGTATCAAAATTGTTCTTATATTTTTATGGTGTTGCGTAGAGGTAGTACATACTCATTGTAAAATGTTATAAATCATTATAATAAACTCTTGCATCTGCAATGACCGTTTTTAGAACCGACCGACCATTACAATGAATATCTTCGATTTTGAGCCCAGTCTTAGAGGATGTTTTATTATCTTCTACTGTCTTTGAGGGGTGATCGCCACGTCGGGGAGCACTTTTGTCTTTTACGTTGACCAAATCGTAGGTTGTAGACTTGTAGTCCTCCAGTATTACGCAATAGCTGATGTGGTCAACACACGACGTGTTAGTTCGGCGGCGCGCGGCGGCGGTCAACAGATTCAGTTTGCACCTGTTGGCTCGGGGAACTGGTTCCGGCCGCTCCGCGAGGCTCCCCCGGCCCGGAGCCGGCCGTATACCGGCCATATACCACCTGCGACCTAATCATCATAATGTATTACGATTAACGATTACGAAATTAATAAACTAATGAAGGCCTCGTTTACCGTCGTATATATTCATGCGCCGCAACGGGACCGCGACGTATATTTTATTAGTCGAAAACTCGACGGAGTGTTCTTCTGGCTCTCTTTGTCGACGGAAGCTAAAAATACGGACGACACGATCCGGCCGTTACGAACTGTACGAAGGGAAACCTCTAGGATGTCCTTTAAAATTTAAAGAAAACACAAAAAAGTGCTAGGCGTCGGGAGCACCTGCGCAAATCCGACGCGGCCGCGCCGGGCAGGTCGCACGCGCCGCGACAGATGTTCCGCCTCGGCCGTCTTCGGGCGCGCTCGGCCGCGCTCGGCGGGGCTCGGCGCGCGCCGGGGCGGGGCCTCGAGCTTGCCGAGCTTAATGTATTGCCGAGGATTATGCGCAGTTTACGTTTTAAGGCGAGGAGTAACCGCAACTAGCGCCACTCTTTTTAAAATAAATTTTACAATGACACAAAGATCTTATTAAAAAAAGTAATCGGTTCAAACTTTAAGTAAATAGTTAAACTAATTTATTGGCATTTAATTACAGCTCTAAATCCTATACTGTATTTGCTCTCGTAAGTAATAACTAAAACGGCCGTTTTAGTTATTACTTACGAGATATATTATATAATATTAGTTTAACTATTATATATTACTATAATAAATTAGTTTAACTATTTACTTAAAGTTTGAACCGATTACTTTTTTTAATAAGATCTTTGTGTCATTGTAAAATTTATTTTAAAAAGAGTGGCGCTAGTTGCGGTTACTCCTCGCCTTAAGTGCTCACCTCGGATGCAACTTTTTAGTATTTTTTGGTCGATTAGGCTCGCCCCGACTGTACTGAACTGTAAAGTTCGAGAGTCGAGGCTCGGCGGTGGGCGGCGAACTTTCAAAATGCAACTGTATATTTAAGCGGTTTGTGCGTTTAGATTTACAAGGAAATGTTGACTCGTATGGTGTATGTCATTTTGATGCGTTCTGCGTACAATGCTACTATAATGTACGATACATATTTTGATGTAATCTGCAACAGTGGTTAAGCATATCGAAGGGGTTAAACTGTAAGCCAAGTGTATTGAGTTAGCTCGCGAGGGGGGTGAGAGTGGGGTAGAGGGAAGCACCTCGTTTCGGGAGTCATTACTATTCTGCCGTTCCGGTGGAAGAGCACCGGCGAGTTGGCCGTGGAATGGTGTACGTTATCGCCGCGCCGGGGGTGACGGCGCGAGGGTGCCGACATTATGCGACGATGTACCATGATCTTACAATTTTTGATGTCATCTTTTGCTAGTAATATGTGTTGTCGACATTTTTTGTGGAAAATCTGGTGTGAAATGGATGGCATTGTAGGGAACCGCTAACTTAGATAGTCGATACTTCTATTAAACACACATTTCTTGTGAGGTGTGTCTTTTTTAACTTATTTTTTTTTTTCATTTAACATCTTTCGGGCATTATTGTCTTTCATTGTGAAATTCTATTCGGTTATCTATTTTTCGGCTTCATCGCATGTTTGGTGCGGTGTATTATAATATAAGCTTTTATATTTTTGGTCGGAGCTTACAGATTGACAAAACATTTTTGACTTTCCTCTGGATCTGGTGACTGAGATTTGAATGACTCATTCGTTTGATGACGGGTCTTACATTTCTGAATTGCACCATCGTCTTGTTTTGATGTGTGGGATATATTTAATCAGTTTATGAATATATTCCACATGGAGCAATATTGTCCGCCGGTGCACTTGAGCTACGTCTTGTGAGGTGCCGTCGGCCGCGGTTCGTGAGTTTCGTGACTCGCTCGTCTAATTAACTCGCTAACAGTATTCGGTCCGTTGATTTCCTAATATCGTGTAGATTACGGCCATTACTCAATGTTTAATTAAATATCATATCGACGGTATATCTTACGGCAGCCACTAGTAGCTGAGGGACTCGTGAGTCGTGACACGGTAGTTTAATGTACAGCGTTTACACACTGTTTAGATCCAATGTGTCTTAACGTAGGTCCCTTTTAAAAGCCTAAACGTAAACAGACCGCACCGAACCGAAATTTTCGCAGTCCCCACTCGAGAACCTTTCTGCGCCAACGTCCATAGACACCTAGACAGTGAGCCTAGTGCGAGTTATTGTCACTGCTCACGGTGAGGAAGTTAACTACAATTTGTTTTGCATCGAATTAGTTACCATAGTTTGGCACTAGGGGCGCTGTTGCGATGCCATACAAACTGTAGTTAAGTTCGTCACCGTGAGCCACTGACAAAAACTCGCACTAGACTCTCTGATATACATGGCACACTACAGTGCTATCAGTTAAAAAGTTATTTATTTACACTGCAGTAAAGTAGACGACAGGTTAATTTCGTCGATTTTAGTGTTGACGTTTAGACTGGATTATATTGTATCGTAATTCTGAACGGGTTAGTGATAGTGCCGGCCCTGAGCCGCGCGGGCCCTGCGGCTATTATATTCCCAGGACATGTTGACGTTGTGGCCTGTGTACAGTTGTACGGCGACGTGTTTACGGAGAGAGCTAGTAAACTAGGTTTGTCATTACCATGAAAATGTATGTAGATATACCTACGTAGCACATATCCCTCAACCTCATTATCACAACAAACTTTTTGAAACGTATGGTAGAGTCAATTAATTTGTTCCGCTGTAATTAGTGTCTTTACACGGACAAGTTGCCCACCATACGTTGCTGCAACACCTGTGTGTCAGGACTGCCAGGATCAGCGGCAACCACTTCTGGGATCTTGAGACTCGCTACGAAATTAATCAGAATATTGTAGGAGTAGGAACTTAGGAAATGTTCCAGTTTCCCTCCTAATTGTAGTTCATTTCTCATCATTTTTGTGAACTAGGGCTTTTCTTGAGGTTAAAAAACTTTAAATCGCTACGCTACTACTTTTTAATCACTTTTTTAAAAAGTATTTTACATAACATCTGTTGAGAAACATATTAATACTTATAAACATGTCGAAAGGGGCTCTCATGATTTAGTATCATTCCTTCGGATACTGTGGGCTTTCGTGGGTAAATCGTGAAAAGAGAACAGAGTAACAATATCACTTGTTTATTCGTAATCACAATTTCTTTATACATTCACTATTCACTACACTTTATAAATTTACTTTACTTTAAATTCACTTTACTTTACTTTACAAGTATTGACACTAACGAAACATAACACGTTTCAAGACATCTCAACTTGGCGACCAAATCACGAATGAATTCAGTCTCGTCAAGAAAGTCCCGAGTCATGTCAAAGCGCGCCATAGACAAGTTGCGCCATTTTGCCACTTGGGGGCGCGCTTCCGTCTCGTTTTGTGTCCATATTCATATCCGGCTCCGACACGGCCATTCTGATAAGTCACACGTCCCGTGTGATGCTTCTGCAAAAGAGAAAACCAGCTGCAATATCACGAGCCTTTCGCTCGGCCAACTCTGACCAATCTCCACAAATCATCAAAAATAAAGTTCAGATCTCAATAAAATTTTGTTTCAAATAATCTTTCAAATAAAATTCTCGATCAGAAAAATTTCGACATGGAATGATACCCTGGGTCATGTTACTTAAATCATGTTAAAACTGTAGGAACTGTAACACAAATAAACTAGTAAAATCTCTAACTCCACTACCATACCCAATTTCATAGACATGGAACTCACAAGGTTCATTGTCCCAGACCCCCAGTCAAACGCCCTCCTGACATAAAACGGACTTAATATAGTCCGAGTTACCGGTTACGAAATAACTGGACGGTCAACCTCATCACTCATAGTACGGTAGGTAGAGATTTTACCCAACAACACAAACTTGTTCATCATTAGCAAAATCTTTATCATCTTTCACCAATACATGACCCGAAGGAATCTTTCTCGTAACGTATGCAGCGTCATAAGTACGTAATACGTACGTAGTAAGTTTGAACTTGCGACTTTTACAGCCTTATTTTCAACTATGAAAAACAACCAATCGAAAATCTATTTACTTACGCCTTATTGCTTTTCATAAGGTGTATTATTTGAACTATCCTTTTATCTCGGTTACTGTATAAAACAGTCAATGTACCTTCTCAACTAAGATTTGTAAAAAGGGTTCATAGAAACAGACTATACACAGTCTTCACACTAAAGTCACGAGATAAACAATTACGCTCACCAAATAAACTCAATATCCAAATCTGATGAAGTACAGAGTGCAGGCCCCTTGACGCCTGATGCCATCATTATAGGCCGATACATTGCAGCATTGCTGCATTGGCAGCAGTACCCAGCACAGCTCGACGCGCGCCGTCTGCGTCACGTCGCGGCGCTCGTTCATTGAATCTCCGTCTGTACACAAAAATAAACAGCACAAAAAAATGTTCAAACTGTCCAATTATGTTCTTTTTAGGGTTTCCTATCCGTGGGGTGTCGAAAAAAAGAGTAGCACCTCCATCAACCATCTTTCCCGTAGATGCGCCCGCCAACCCGCCTGCCAAACGTGGCGAGTATAGGCAACTATCCCCCATGTAATATTTTAAGGGAGGCTTATATCCAGAAGTGAACATCATATCCGAAATGATGATGATCATCCAAGGGTAAATAACAGGAACAGAAAATTTTAATACTTTGCTGTATGTCTGTTTGCCACCAGGCCGCAGCTCAAGAACCAAGCTATCGCAGTTCAAATATCGCGGACAATTATTATGAGATCAAAATGTTAAATTTGACTTTGCAATAAATTTCATTTCATTTCCTTTCAACGATATAACTAATTGACTAAAGAAAAGCTGTTACAGTAACAGTCTCATATTAACAACTGATCAGCAGCTGTCCCAATAACACAACTTGACCACTACATTTTAGTTGCACCATCGCGGGAATTGAACCCACAATTCTTAAGTGGAGAGCCACGCTCTGGTCACGTGTGCGATCACAATACCAGAAGACTCCCAAGTGCGTTTACAACCTTTCACATGATAACCAAGTTCACCGAAGCTGACTGAAGTCCACCGATGAACTTTCTTATCTGCCTCAGCCACAAGCTCACGGCCTCTGCCACTGGACCGATGAGTGTGTGCTGCCGCGTTCACCATCAACACCAGCCATAGGCACCTAGTAGGCTTACATACTGCATCTTCTGGAAACGTGAAATTAAAATGCGTCAATTCAATAAAGTTTATTTAAATCACAACAGATTTTCTTTTCGTCGCAAATTACACTATTATTGCCGTAACTTATAGTAATTCCAATCCGCCTAGTGTGAAAGTAATAGATAGACAAACATGTTTAAATTTTACAGCTTACAACAACAATATCATAAACTGACAGTTTTATTGCGGATCGCGAATGTCCTAGAACTTATTATCAGTTACCTGTTTGTTTAAACACTCTCAGAATAAATAACAAACACGACATTATTTAAAGTTACTTTTGAAACTGATCAATGGCTATTTCTTACTACGTATGCGGTAACGCCAAATAAGAAATAGAACTGTGTACAAACTGTATGTATCTACTGTGATTAACACCCACTTGATGAACTTCGCTATTTAATAGCAGGGATGTTAGGGAGCTCCGTAACCGTAACGGAATCCGAAATAAAACTTTTGCTACAGTAAAAAGGAAACTAATATCCAATATCCGTAACCGAAATTATCCGAAACAAATGGGTAATCCAATATCATTTAATATCCATTTCTTCCCGGTTTAATAGACATGGTAAGTTTACGGAAATTTAATTTAAGTCGTTTCAAACTAGGTAGCATCTTCCAAACAATATTTGTACACGTCAATTGCTTTTGTATATGCAGTGCAGGTGCACCGATACGCATACCGGATGTTGTTTATTTCAGGCACACCTAATAAGAATATAGTACGTCCAATAAAAAGTTTCAGGTGTTGGTAACCAATGAATAACTGCCGCCCAGTAGATACGATATCGACTCTATAGTACTATTCACCTTTCCTACTTTCTTACTTCACGTTAATGTGAATCCGTTAGCAACTTTATCAATTCTGAATTAATAAACACCCAACAAATAATACGAACGCCTAATTGTATTATCAAATACACATGAGAATTGCTTATCATATTATGATTTTGATCACTTTATTACAAACAGTACGATTTCACGAAATGAAATGTCGATAATGATCTTCTGCTGATCAAACTTTCAAGTAATGCTGTATTACAGCGTGATCTACTTCGGTCAATGAAACAGTAATAATGATGAATATCTGTAAGACGTATGTCCTATGTACTAAGTACTTGTTTTTACTTTGCGTTAATAATTGCTTATTCACTTAGTTTTTTTTTTTTTTTAAATAATAATTTGGTTATAAAACCTAACCATTTAGAACTTTATAATGAAATAAGTAACGATCATGATACAACCAGTTCACATCATTGCGAAGCGAGTAGAGACGTCCATAAGATGCACAATGCTTGTCTGCGCTGGTCGGACACCCAGCACGCTGGTCGGTCACCCAACAGCCAGCACGCTGGTCAGTCACCCAGCACGCTGGTCGGTCACCCAGCACTGCTCGTTCTCCCCTTGGCGAGGCTATGCATCATCCGGTCGAACATCATCCCAGTGTTTTGTCCATCTGCACATAAAACAAAACAGCAAAACAAAAGAACACTTTAGTGTAGGTACAATTTATTGTAAATGAAATTTTGTGATAATACTCGTATAAGCAAGATATTTTATGGACACTTGAAACACAAATTAATAACTAGTGTATTGGTCTTTAAAAATTATTTGAGGAATAAAAAGTTGGCTACCACCTTTTACCAAAACCATAATCAAAGCCTGTCGTTAAAGCGCCACTGCTGGTGTCGCCACCGTGTAGACGTCACGTCACTGTCATCATCACGTCACCGCTGTAAGTACTTCTACTCCTTCTTAATCATCGTGGCGGGATTATTGGTACACGTATCCTTGCAGCACTCGGCTCACCGCTGTCCCGTCTTACCACAATTACGCCATGTACATAGCTTGCAAAGCAGCACGGGTTAGTACGTACTGCCCAACTCATGTGGATCGAGTTTGTATTGATTTGCAATGATTACTATTATCACTTTTTGCAGACCACACAAAAGATTACACTTTTTTTTTTACTACCCGCACTTTTAAGAAAAACCTCTCTCTCTTGCACGATTTGATCCCAGATTCTGATGTCGAAAGGGGCTCTCATGATTTAGTATCATTCCTTCGGATACTGTGGGCTTTCGTGGGTAAATCGTGAAAAGAGAACAGAGTAACAATATCACTTGTTTATTCGTAATCACAATTTCTTTATACATTCACTATTCACTACACTTTATAAATTTACTTTACTTTAAATTCACTTTACTTTACTTTACAAGTATTGACACTAACGAAACATAACACGTTTCAAGACATCTCAACTTGGCGACCAAATCACGAATGAATTCAGTCTCGTCAAGAAAGTCCCGAGTCATGTCAAAGCGCGCCATAGACAAGTTGCGCCATTTTGCCACTTGGGGGCGCGCTTCCGTCTCGTTTTGTGTCCATATTCATATCCGGCTCCGACAAACATATAAATTCTTGTGACTTGACCGTTACTTTTTTTAGTTTAGTGTAAAACGTATGTATGACAGACGTAGTAGATGACACATCAGCTAGCTGCTAGCCGGTAATGCGATTTAGATTAAGTCGAGTCCTAAAGTTTCAATTGCGCCCTAATTGTTTATAGTTCGAGTAATGATGGTGCGGATCACCCCGGCGCGGGCTGACCTTGAACGCTTTCAGGTCGGTTATCCCCTACCCCGGGGTCCACTCCCGTGCGCCGTCCCGCTCGCGCCGCCGCCCGTCCCGCTCGCTCGCGCGACTAGAGGGGTCCACAGCGTCTCCGCGCTCGCGCGAGCTTCACTCCGATCGGCGGATAGTTCCAAACTAGATTCAGACAATAGATACTAGTTTGAGTACACGGGGAACTTAATATTATGAACAACACTTTATACACCGATGGAACTTGTCTACGGTAGTGTTGTATAGAGGAAAGATTTGTTTGTAAAATTTGGCACACGAGAGTAGACCACGGGGTGGGGCATGAGATTCTTCTCGTCGAGTTAGGGTTGAACGGGTAGCCTTTTTGTTGACTTTCCGAAAAAGCTTGCCGAGTTTCATTTGGAGATAAAACATTTTAAATGTTTTACTAACTTATTATTTACTTATATGTACTAAGATTTCAATGGTGCCACATAATATACGTAAAAAATAAAAATACCATATAAAAAAATTTTTTTTTAAGAATTTTGATAAATATTCTGAATATTAACTATTATGGCAGAGCCGGAAATAATACGCATTCTGTATTGGGCGTCTCCATTCTCCATGACGCTTCGCCCACTTCGTATTTGGCGACCTTAGCGTTTGGTGTGTAGGAAAAAGTTACAATTGAGGGCGTGTTCCTTTAGGCGCTCTTTTTACACTGAACGCTCAGATCATTCATAACGCACACAGTCGTTTCTTTAGCACAATATTGAAATTTTCGATCTGAACGTTTCTAACAAACTTTACTGCTAGTGGAACGACTGACAGATGTCAAAATTTAACATTTCCTTTTTATCTCTTATATTCTATTTCAAATTAACAATAATAACTACATTATAAAAGAATCTATAATAAATTAGCTCGATCCATAACTTAAAAATAACAACGAGATCAGTGAAATCTAAGTAAACGTCAAAAACAAGATGGGATCATTCTGAGCGTTTTGAACAGTTTTTGACAGCTGACACCTGCTTGTGGAACACGAGTAAGAACAGTTCAAAACGATCATAATGATTCTTTAAAGTGCTAAAGAAACGCGAATCTGAACGAAAAAAACGTTATTTTCGTTTACTATCAGCTACTGGAACACAGGGTGAATGTCAATACACTGGCTTGTACAAGGTGTAAAATAAATAGGTCATAATACTTTAGGGTGTGTATGAACCTCCTACATAGGAGGATTGTAGAGTATACTGTGAATATGTGCCTCCTATGTAGAGTATACTGTGAAAGTACCAGCGCCAAAAGACTTACTTTTGTCTTTCATGTTTGTATGAGAAATGCCCCAATATCATAAATTTTATCATACAATAATTTAAAAAAGTACTCCTTTCAGCCATGGTACTTTTACAGTAAACTCTACTTACGCATACACAACCTTTAAAGTATTATCACTCACCAATATGACAGCCTGTATAGGAGAGTTCTTATACCTTACTAGCTGACCCGCGCCCACTTCGTTGAGCATACAAACCGTTTAAACCTTCCCTGGACTTCCACGAATATTTCAAGACCAAAAATAGCCGGTTCAGCCGTTCTCGAGTTTTAGCGAGACTAACGAACAGCAATTCATTTTTATATATAAGATAAGTTTACTATTATTTTACTGAGTAGGAAACTCTGAGGCACTGATCTAGCTTACGTAGAGGTTGAGACCCGTGGAGCCGTGACCGTGTAGTAGGTGCTGCGAAGCTACAAAATAATAAATATTGTGTACGTCTTACTTGTATTTTTTTTCATTTAAAATAAATAGTGCGCGATTTGCTTCTCGTCGCGTTTTTGAACCGGCGCGACGCCGGCGGTAGAGAATCAAACATCATGTAGGACAATTCTGATAAGTTTCATTAACTTATATGGAAATAAAAGTGTAATTACTCTGATAAATAAGAACATTTAAAAAAATTTCAAAAGAGAACAATCAAGCTCCTTTTTTGTAGCAGTTTTGTGAGTCTTGTGTCAACATCCTGTACAAAAGATTCGAAGCTCTATCAATTAATGTAAAATTATCAAATTAGTATATTGTCATCAGTCTTCGATAAATCTGCAAAGTTTAAACGAAATCTAACCGTTTAAAGTGTGTTAAAATCGCCTTCTAAAGAAGTTTACAAACATACAAGTGAAGCCGCTTATATAAAGCGTGAAAAATAGTCATGTCACTTTAAAGTTAAATATCACTAGGTAAATACATAGGTAAAAATATAATGCATAGTATTTTCGCGGTTATTCGTGTAACTATGGAAGTATATAAAATGGAAATGTATATTTTGGAATTGAACTCAAAAAGCTACTTTCGGAGAGTCACATAAAGCTACCACTACGTACTCTCCAACCTCTGAGGAGGAAGCTCATTTGGACGTAAAACAAATACAAACAGTATCGAGACTATTCAGACATAAGACGTGGCGCGGACAGTGACGAGGATCCCGCGTCACGGCCGGGGGACGGGGCTGTCTGCTGCACGGCGCGGGTTGCGCAATACCTGCCAGTTGGGGCACGATGAGGTCTATCGCCCGGTCTCTGAAACAATATTGAAATGTATCATCAATCTATACTAATATTGTAAAGCGGAAGAGTTGTTTGTTTGTTTGTTTAAACGCGCTAATCTCGGGAACTACTGGTCCGATTTGAAAAATAATTTTTTTGTTGGATAGTCCGTTTATAAGTATAGGAAGGCTTTAGGCTAGCTCTTTTTTAATAAAACATTACGCTACGACCAATAGGAGCGAAAGCGTCAATGAGAAATGTTGCAAAAACGGGGAAAATTATTCACATTTGGGGACTTTCGTTGCGTGCGCTGCGTAAACTATATAAGTCACTCAAAAACCACGCGAACGAAGTCGCGGGCACAGCTATGATATAGGTACTGATTTCATAATGCAAGGCACACCTCCTACAGGAAGGTCACATTTTTGTCTTATTTGTGATGTGTGTAATGACGACCTCAGTAGCGCAGTGGTTGAGCTCGTTTGTGCTCGAGCGAGAGGTCGCGGGTTCGAATCCCGCCGAGGGAACAGAAAGATTTCAATGTTCCTGGGTCATGGCTGTGTATTAAATTTGTGTATAGTATAATAAAAATCTTATTATATTAGTACATATACAAGTATTAAATATATTTCCGTTGTCTGGTACCTGTAACACAAGTTCTTCGGATACTCATTACGGGGCCAGATTGACGTGGTGTGAAGCGTCCATAGATATGATATTATATTATATTTGTAAAGTGGAACAATCTGGGGCATTAGATCGAACTGATTCGAATCTCTATTGTGTCGGGGGTGAGCTTACTGAGCTCCGTCACATGCGATTTAGAGGAACGGAGGTCGCTACCGCTAGCCGCTACGGTCGGTGCCGCTCGTGAGCCTTGTTATATATAATAATAATAGCTCCCCTCACCGATTTCGGTGTCGGTAGCCGATTTCATTGAAACCAGGCCAGCTACGCAGGAGTTATTTTTATAGTGCCCAAGTGTGTGCGCAATACACAGAAGCACTCTCTCTTCCTTTTACTCTCATAACCCAGTGGGACGGTAAACCGACACGACTGGCGAGAGAACAAGCGGAGGACCGACTTTTTACATGCCCAACCGACGCATGGATTATGTTTCTTTTCAGACAATCCGGTGATCAGCCTGCATTGTCCAAACTTGAAAACAACATTTTTTGAGCCTTGTCGCTACAGTAGTAGGGGCGACCAGTAGCTGCCTAGCTGGAGGCGGTGACGTATGGGCGAGCGCGGCCTTCGCTCCACGTGAGCTGGTCTCGGAGCGGTAAACACCCTCGTTGTGCTGTTGTCGCTCCACACTAGGCAGTGCTCACTGCTAAGTATCGAGCTACTTCTGTATTTAACAGACTCAACTCCCCAGGGCCTGAGTATGTCCCATAAGTCACTCGCAGAGAAGAATCGAGATATCTGATATTTAGTTTCTTTCTTTTACTACGATAACACGTTTTATTCATTCAGTTATATTTCGTGGTTCATGTCAAACACGAAATGGACGCTTCTCTCCTCGTTAATCTGGCCCCCGCTAAATATTTGAAGAATTTGCGTTACGGGGACCAGTCACCAGGCACACACAAATATTTTATTATACTACTACTACCTCAGTAGAGTAGATAGTCGCTACCGATTACTCTACATATATATTGAATCGTCACGTAGTCGCGAGCGCGGGATGGTATAGTGTGTAGTTGATTTTATCAATGCCTTACAAATTATAATTTTCGTGTTATTTTATAATATGTATAACATAATACATATTGTCTACTTTTATCGCGTAGGCGTATCAGCTAGAAAACCTATGGGAATTTAAGCGTGACCTACACCATAATATTTTCGTAAAGAATCTTTTGAACAAAAGAATTTCCTCAAATTCTTAGAACATCGAATTTAATTATGACGCATAATTTTATCGAACGCTATCTCTACACAATACGGCATATCGGCGAACACCGTGCAGCCGTGCACCGCACACAGTACAGACTCGCACGTCACACGGCACGAGATAAACTTTAGCCGCGAATCCAACTTATTAGAAGTGCCAGGACAAAGAGTGCGATTACATCGCGTCCGCGCACGAGCACGAGCCGCGCGCTCGCCGCTCCTCGCGGGAAGTCGGCCGGCTAATGACTCCGTATCCCCCCAACTTGGAAAGCTCCGCTGAAAATGAAAAAACTTGACAAACTTTAACCTCATTATTGTTACGCGCGGGAAGTGCGGCAACGTCGCGCCGCGCCGCGCCCGCCGCGCACGCCGCGCCCGCTCGGGGTTGCCAGCGCTGGAAAGCTCCCACACCCCGATGTGCGGCGGAGTAGGGCAGAAGTGGATGCAGTTCTCTCATTAACATTTGCTTTTGTTGCAGCGATTAAATAATGTTTAAAATTAACATTATTGGACCAATTTATAGTAGATGTTTTAAATGTAGCAATTGATTCATACCATAATATATCGTATTATCAATAAAATTGTGTCCGTTCTTGACTTTTTTCCACCGAGATATATTCTAAACACATAAAAATATATTAAGTTATTTGAATTTAGAAGCTGTAAGCATATTTTAACTATAATATTATTAGTTATATATTTATTAAGTTACATATAAAATTAGTGCAACATAATAAACGGTATAAAATTAGTCATAAATATAAATCAACGAAGATAAGGTATTAGGGCTTTATTAGAATAGTAGGTTAATGGATAGATCGTCTACTATTATAATGTTTAATTTGAATATAAGTAGGGCTGCCATCTCTAAAACCTGTCACCCAGGACCGGAAGTGTAATTTCCCCGGATTTTGGAGCTTCCACCCCGGAAATTTCAATATTTTTTTTATTAACTTACATCTTGTTTAAAATCTGGGGGCACGGGAGTGCTTGCCGTCCGGGTTTTACCCGGACTACAACTTAAACCCCGACCGGACACTCCCCGGACGGCCTCCAAACTAGGACAAATCCGGGGAAACCCGGACGGATGGCAGCCCTAAATATAAGTAATAATTTATTACAAATATTCAAAACGAAGTTTTATGAACTTAACTTAATTATGTATTCTGATTGACAATTTAGTTTACTATTATCAACAATTGGGTCAAATTTCTCTATTTTCAATATTATTTTTATGATACGCCCCAACCACGGTCGTCTTTTATTTTCTAAATACAAAAAAAAAACCTGTCTCGTCCTTAATGTCAGCGAAAAAGATAATACGATTTTGAAATGAAACATTTGACAAGTGCTCGAGTTTATCGAGTGTCTGTCGTGTACGCAGCACGGGGTAACAAGGATGCGCGGGGTGGCAACACCGGCGCGAGTGAGCGGCAGTCGGCCGTGGGGACGCAGGAGTCGCGGACGCGAGCACGCACCGTACGCCCCGTACGCCCGTCAGCGCGCGCGTAAAACTTTTATATAACCAGTGCAGTGTGTGTTGATATAAAAACTCATTGTCTCGGCGTGTTTACGTTGCCCGACCCGCCGATTGTTTCCAAACTGTAAGATTGTGCTGTGTTTTATTTTGTAAAGTGTTCGCGGTTTCCGCACAAAGGATTTGCGCTACGTGGGTGACTACGACGGAACTTAGTTTTTCATAATCCGCGGACCTTTCGCGCACTCACGCGCTCTGTCGCGGTTCGGAGGCAAATATATTTTATGTTTACTATTTTGTGGCAGGCTGGGACTTATGTTTCGAACGAAATCGGTGCCCTAGTCTCGTGGAGTAATCAAAACTCACAAGCGATCTTAAACAATTGACATCGCTTCCTGTGTTTAATATTGTAATTTGTTATAAACGAGAGCCAAAAACAACAGTTCTTCTAACATTTAAAGAAAATGGACACAGTGAACACATGTAGAGTAATTGTAAAGTTAAGATTTTCTTTGAATGCTTTATGTTAATGTAACGACCTGAAACTTTACATTTTCTATCGCAAAAGTCTCTAAGACATACCAAGTCAATGATAATTGAAGACATGAATGGATGAAGGTACATATCGTATCCAAATTGTGATTTCGAGAAAGTTGAGTTCAAACCGTCACATAAACATTTTAGAATACGTCGTAAAGTAGGAAGTTTATTAATCTAGAGATCCGTCTCTAGCATCGTGCAGAAATCTATCTAGTATAGATCAGTAATAATATAAAAACTCGATAATCGTATAAAAACTAGTTTCAAAAATTAAGAGACACAATTTTCAAAACTAAAACGATATTGGTCTCACTTAAAATACTAAGTAATTTTAATTTTCACACTCGCGTCACTAATATATAAAGAGGAAAAAGGACGTTAAAAAAGGGTGAACTTTGCATATTTTTTATAAGCTTATGTCAAATCAAAAATATAATGCATTTCTAAAACCATAATCCTCTGGTAAATATAATAAAGATTATTATAAATATTTTTTGAATTTTTGTCAATAAGACTCGTATTGAGAAAAAGGGTTTCAAAGCACTCCAATTTTAGCATACCGTGCGCTTGCAGCTGAATAGCTATTAGCTACAGAAGAACCTATTTAGCTTTGTAACTGTCCCAAAAACATTTCCTGAAACTGAGTGTGGATTTGCTCTAATGTAGAGAGTTTGTTGTTATTTGTACACACGTAACTTGTACACACAACAAATATAGAGCAGTTTACAATAACATTACTGAAAAAGCTCTACATTAAAGTTTCAAAAGTATCTTCTTCATATCAAAACAAATTAAATATTTTTTACATTCATCGCTACTTACTTTGAAATTAAAAACTGCCTTTTTTGAAGTCGGTTAATCGTACTCTACGTGGAGTTTAGCCGATTTCACCGACTTTTCTGCCGTCCCACAAACACGGAGGCCGGGTTTCGCCGCCCCGAGCCGATAATGCGTTGTACGACACGAGATACGTGGAATAGTTTATTGTAATGCCTAGTGCCGTACTGCCCAGGAATTGTTTAATGTATTCCAGACGCCGTGGTCGGTCTGGCGTATGCTGTTACTGTTTGAATTTACAAGTCGGAGATCATCATCAAAGAATACATACTTTATGTAGGACCGATCATATAAATTTTTCGTCTATATTTATTTCTGACCGACTTTGTGTAATGTCGGGCACCGATTAGTGCTCGTAGGCGAGTACCCTCACTCATAACTTCACAACACAAGTTCTAGTTGTTCAAAAAAATATTCATAACTAGTAGAGCGATTTTGGAATAAACTTTTTCTTTTGTTATATTATGGTATACAATTTAGTTTACATCGATTATTATTTTACGTCTAAATTAACTATACGTCTACGTATAAATAGCTGGTGTCATTTACTCGTAACAGATTATATTCAAGTAACCGATTCTTTGTAGTTATACTAGTCGCATCAGAACTCATCATTCAGTCGCCACTCGATCGGCAATTCGGAAACAACCATCCGTGTAATCTCCACCACGGGTCGCCACTCGACACTCGCCACACCACAAATCCGTGCAAAATGGTGATGACGTCAATCGGCAAATCTTAATCTGGCTAATGATATCAATTATTATCGACGACTAGAATTGTGTTGTCACCTCATGTGGATCATTGTTTGGTACGAATTATTAATATATTAATAATAATAGCTCCCGCAACGATTTCGGTGTCGCGAAACCGGTCAGCTTAGCAGTACCTAGTCATCTTTATAGTGCCGAAGTCTGTGCGCAGTATCTAAACAAGGATACTCCCTCTACCTTTTATTCTCATAATTCAATACGATGGATACATCACAAGACTGGCGAGAGAACAGGCGTAGGACCGACTTTTTACATGCCCATTCGATGCAAGAATCATCTCTCTTGTCATCAGGTGATCAGCGTGTATTGTGCTAACCAAACTTGAAAACACAATTTTTTCTTGTTCCAACGCGGAAATCGAACCCACGACCTTCGAGTCGAGATCCAAGCACTAAACCAATGGACCACGGAGGTGTTAGGAATTAATATATTGTGTAATCTTGAGTAATGAGATCCCATTATACTCGGATAAATCTTACGTAGAGTTAGGGAATAGCAGGTAGAGCCCCGCTTGTGAATATTGAAACAATTATTGTACTCACTGGCTTGACTTCTAACGAGCCCAATACTTAGTAAGCCAAGTTTATAGTTGGTGAAGTAACGTCATTAAATATGAAAGTATTACTTCCAAAGTGGGTGAATTAATTGCGTGGGTTTAAATTGGATCGTAATAAAGTTGTGTATAATCGGTATCGACGTATCGACCGGCGTGATGAGGAGCCGCGGTCTGTAATTACTGGTAATGGATTTATATTCGCGACCCGCGGCCGCGGCGTGCGCGTCCCACCGCTGCCACCAACCTGAATAATACAACACAAGAAACTTCCTTCACAGCCGCGTACATAATAGATGGCTGCACATCGGCCCGTTCGCACAGTCGCGCGGAAACTCCTCGCGGGCATCACCAGTCGCGGTAGATGGGCGAGGCGCGGAACAAAGACACGGTATCGCTTAGGTCGCGACTCGCAGTCGGTAGGGCGTCTAAGTCGGGAGTATCTGGTGACGTCACGCCGCTGACCCACTTGCCGCCGATAACTACTCGCAGTGCTCTATACATGTCGTTGAAGCTCGGCGGCGGTTTGTAAACAGCGCGTCCCATATTGTTAAACAAATGCTCCGGGGCGTGTATTAAGGTCAGCAGAAAGTCCAGAAAAGTCGTCAAGAGAACTATAGTTGTTGTCTTTGTCTGATAAGAGGATGCAACTTGACGGACAACTACAGAACTAACTAAAATAAGGAGAATAAGCATAACTGGAATTACTCCAGTGACCTCTAGTAAGCTCTTATCGTGGGCTAACTCGTTAATCGTCGGACGATCGCAGTAGTGTGTGCTGTGTATAGACACATAAGTATAGCGAGTGACGTGTACGCGCGTTGAATATTTATTACACGTATAATTGTATGATTTATTAGCGATAGACATCGGCCGCGATGCCCGCCCGGTTATTAATAAAGGGGCTCACGCTGGGCTCCGTCCTGCCCTGTAGCTGAAGGATCCAGGATCACGTCCTTTAGAGCAACTTTTACCTCAAATTGGACAAAATCCAACAATATCTAAAGAATATGTAAACAGGAGAATAATAATTTGCAAATACTTTTATCCCGCTGAGGTCTTTGTGATAGCTCTTTGTCCCATATCGGTACTCTCTATTGTGACATCTTATAGTTACTATATACCTGCCTCACTTTGCCTCAAAACTTTAACTACTCTTAACGAAAACCTGCCTTCACATTTCAACATAGAACTAGGCAGCACCGGAAGACGAGGTGAAGGGTATCGGTCGTACCCGGAGCGGGGGGGGCGGGGCGCGGGGGTCGGATGCGACAGTTAAGATGTCACTTCCGCTCACCGACATCCGGGGATCGTCTACCGCGTCTAGGAGCTCAACGAACACGCCGCCGCTATTGACAATGTTGTGTCACAATACAACAGTTCAGTGTAGTGTGACAATGTGACAATAGTTGTTGTGTTATCTGGGCTAACTGGCCGGTCGCCCTTCAAAAACAAATAAATGATCGAATATTGATGTGGTATAAAACACATAACGCGCCGCCCACCGCTGACGTGGCGCGCTGCCCTCCCTCCACGCGCGTCCGACACCCGACTAGCGCGACCCGTGTGATAGTAACCTAGTAAGGCCGTGGCGACTGACCGACTAGACAAGAAAAGCTCGCTATTCAAGGTGTAAAAAAAACAAGTGATAATGCTTTAGAGTGTGCATGTGCCTACTATGTAGAGTTTACGCTGAAAGACTTACTTTTAAAAGACTTTCATGTTTCTATAAGAAATGCCCCAACAACTCATCTGCTTGCAGGTTGTGGTTATAATTGTTTCGCGGGATATTGCTAGATATAATATATTTAAATTAAATGCCCCAACATTAAAACAATTTTATTAAATTACTAACATTAAGGGCCGATTTTTCAATCGTCAGATAACTTTTATCTGTTGAAGAAACATGTGACTTTGACATTTGTTTCATACAAAATATGTCGTCAAAGTCACATATTTATTCCTTAGATACAAGTTATCTGACGATTGAAAAATCGGCCCTAAGTCTTAAGTTTTATATTGTTAACTACGACTAACAAAAATTGAGCCTAACTTGTTCAAAATTATTATACATTTTCCCATAAAGTAATTTTAAAAAGTAACTGTTTCAGCGCTTTAATTTCACAGTATACTCTATACAGGCTATATGCGTTTACTTAGGTACTTTTTTTTACTCATTGTATGGGCAAATTTATGATGTTGGGCCATTTTTCATAGAAACATGAAAGTTAGTCTTTCAGCGCTGGTACTTTCACAGTGTACTCTACATAGAAGGCACATACACACCCTTAAGTGTTATCACTCACTTATTTTTATACCTTGTATACGGGACCCATACTGTCCCATACGCACCCTTAGGTATTATCACTCATTAATATTATAGCATGTGTAGGTCGGCTAATGAAAATTAATTATTCGAAAAGTTCCATTTTAAGCTTTTATTGTCTTTATATTACAATTCGAGCATCGTCACGACGATAGGCGTAGATAAATGATATTTACGTCCTACCGAGTAAGGATAAAGTAACTAAGGAGAACCAATATCGATGCGTTTAAGGCAATTGACGGAACAAAGTGTCTAGAATGCTAGCGAGTAGCGGCCGGCGGAGGCCTGTGTTATGTACGGTGTGTGTGCACGAGCTGCATTAATCAGTCAATTATGCCGGAATGTCCCACTGCCAGTGTACACAGTACACGACGCACCGTGAACAGTCCGACATTGTACTTGTTATAGTAATGTGCAGCTCGGTGTATTTTCTTCCGCGGTCGGTCACACTCACTAGACATTAGACGATATTTGTAGCTTCAAAACTTATTCGATATCACGAGCTTTCTACAGTATCTTACGACAATATTTTTCGACGACCGTTCGTTATGTCCAAAAGATTTCTGATTTATGGAAAAATTTAACAACATTTTTATGCAAATACGAGCAAATCAAATGAAAACATCAATATTAATTCTGATACGCATCTGCGAAACGTGTTATCGGGTGGGGTCGTAAATCGTAATTGATGCGCCGGCCGCCGATAGACGAACAGGACCGGGCCGTGAGGTAGCGCTAATGAGATGCGAATAGAGGACCGTACCTGCGGCCCGCCACCGGCGACCGGCCGTCTGCCGCCGCGCGACACCCGCCCACTGGCCGCGGCGACTAGCGTTGTCGTCGTACCATGTAATGGTAGAGACCACTAATCCGCACCGCGGGCCGAGTCCCGCAGGTGTGTGCGGTGTGACACGAAGTGAATCTGTAGCCCCCCGTATAGGTACAAAGAATATAAACTCCAAGAGTAAATCGAATCCATATTTGCGTGTGTGTTAAATTTAAAAACCTGTAAAGATATAATTTTTTTTTAAGTCTCGAATTATCGTTTCTAATAATACATATAAGAAATTGCGTTGTGTCGTACAGTGAGAAATCACCTTTCCGCCGCAGTACAAGACTACAATCTTCGTAGCGGGCTGCGGGCGTGTGTGTGTGTGTGTGATGTGCAGTTTAACACACACACACACACCGACGAGCGGAATAGTCAGCATTCTTCGCGATCTGAGCCGCGCAAATCCAATCATAATATTGTAACTTGTTACTCATCGCTCCCAGCTCAAGCCACAAATCGCATGAACTATGGTTATAAATTATAATATATATTTTTATATTGGTATTACGAAACAATACTCGTTTTTGTGATGGAAGGGGAATCTTTTGCTAAAATTTTTGCGTTGACATTCTGAGAATAACTTGTTAAGTTTTATTTGGATTTACAAATATTTTTTTCATTTATTATCTTGGAAATATTAGTTCAATTGACGCTTGTGGACTTCAGCTAGTCCGCTTATTTCTTCTTAACCCATCACGTTAGGTTCTTAGTTTCTGAACTTCTGATTTTTCTTATTGTGTCGTAATTTCTATTAGCTCGGTTCGGAATTCGGATGCACGTAGTTACATACTACATAGAGCTTCAGTTTTAACGATCTTAACGACCAACATAAATGTTTGTTCTTATTTTATACAATGCTAAACCGTGATATCGATTATGTAACAAGTAACTCGACTACTGAATACTGATCACATTAAATCAGAATATCGCCGGTTTTATCTTCTGACATGACGAAATAACAGTCTCTCAATTAAATCCGATCTACACCTGGATCACACCGATTCCGACTTCCGACCAGTCGTAGCACGTAGGCCTCTCGTCGTGTCGTCGTTCAATAAAAATATCGTAAATATAGAACCCGTCTCGAAAGTGGTCGCGCGGTACTATCGTTCGCGCCCGCTGAAAAATACGAAGATATGCGCGGCTCCGAACACGCGACCTCCGAACAGGTGCAGCGCGTTTTTGTTTTGCCCATAATGGACCCGTCCGACCGGTCGCCGCACGAAATTCGTCAGCTGTTCGCATATTCATAGAGCTTGTATAATATTCAAATTTTAATTATACGAGAACCGCGGGGCGGGCGTCGATGTCTCGCGAGGAATAGATCCGTCGCGCCAGATCGGCCGCAGCCCCGAGCGAGTTTCGGCGGAGCCTCTCGACGAACACTCGATCGTGACTACTTTGCGTATCTACTGCTATTGCATATCGCGGCGTGGAACGTGTCAATCGGGCGGCGTATGGACAGGTGTGTTTAAAGAGTATCGCCTGTCGCGAGACGCTGAGGTCAATTCTCTGCTTAATGTCATTCTTCACCTCAAAGCTCGGACACTAATTAATCCATCATCATCATCATGGCTCTCGGAGACTTTCGTCTCGGACAAACGATCTTCTGTGGCTATTTTGTTTGTATTGTAGAGATTGTCCAACTTTGTCGGCCAAGCGCAATCAGTAGCAGGTTCGGGAAACGATCACGTCAGACGAGATTTGTTTGGAATGCGTGACATAGAGTGGCGGAAGTGGCGGTGTGGACATTTTTTGTGGAGCGGTTCCCACGCGTCGGCGGCGATAGAACACGCGCGGGCAGGTGGCGCCGGGCGGCGCAGCCGGTTCGAGGTCGTCTCCCGTCCGCGATCAGTATTGTAACACCTGAGCAAACATCGCAACCCTCTAATCCTATGACCTTAAACTCGGGATGAGATGGCACGGTCACCGCGTCTGCACGCTTCCTATACCGCTATGGCTTTGTAATTTTACGAACATACGACACAAGTAAGGCGTGGCTCGGTGCCAATGACGTCGAGTGAGTAGTGACGTCACGACTGCCGATGCTCGCTATTTGCTCAGAGAAGTCGGAAGCTGGGGCGGCGCGGTCAGCTCTATGTTATCGTATGCGCTATGTATATGAACCTGCGACCCCCGAGTGCCGAAATCCGGGTCAGAGCGGGTCCGCGCGGGGCCGACCGGTCCGCGGCGGCACCTGGCCGGCAGGTGCCGCGCATGCCGCAACACCCGCGCCCGCGCTCGGGCCTCACTTCTAATACACGACATCAATTGAGTCAAAAAGTAAACAAGTAAACGGTACCGCTCGACAATGCTACTTATTGAAGTATCACTTATTAAAAATGCGATAAATAAATCTAGACACGAGGCACAGTGCCAGCCGAGTTCGAAGGTATAGTGACACATTCATTTGGTCGAAATGCTTTTGTTAAGTTGCGATTTTATTGGATCTCAGCAGATTTTATTAGCAATGTGCCAGACAAGGAATTGTTTTTAACATAATATTTATAATGTTTAACCGTGGCACGAAAGTCATACATTCTTGTGAAAAATGATTGACGTCAATGGACATATAGGGTAGATCTGTTGTTGCACTCGCAGCTAAGAACGACGCGAAACGTGGGGTATTACATGTAAGGCATGATCTTATTTTACAGATTAACTTACTGAAAACTTCCCAGAGCACTTTAAAGATAGCTAATAAATCATTTTAAATTAGATAAGAATGAATAAGAAAAACACTTATAACTTTTATCAAAATTCGTAAGAGATAGGTGTCGATTTGTTCAGGTAGACGAAATTGCAACGTTAGTTCCATTACAATGATCATATTGTGATCATCGCACGTCGAGTCAGCTACGACAATAAGTTTTTTGTCGGCTTCGGTCCGATATCGAGCAGGTAACAGAATCCGCGCTTTTTTCCGTTTTAAAATCGCTCGAACATCTGTAGACCGTACCGTGTAGGAGAGCATCTCGGGGAGTTCGGCGATGATGTGCAAACAATGTTCCCATATGTAAGCGGAGGCCGTGCGAAGTCGCGCTCGGTGTCGGGTGTCGCCGCCGGTGGTCCGCAGACTCCGCACGCCGCGCTGTGCGCTCACCGAAAATCCGACAGTCACAACACCGGCCATTCTCACACGCCTCGCGTGACCGCCCGGCGACCAGAACCAGTGCCCAGTGTGCCCAATCCGAGTAACGGTGCGGGGCACTCTTCCATCCCTCTGAGTCGAGTGCGTTCGCAGTTCATACCGTCGTCAGGTCCAATGCGATCCAACCGTAAACAAAGACAACAATATAGCATATAAAGCTCCCAATCTATTTGTCACTGTTTACCAAAAATGTAATGCAATAAAGAAATTCCTCTTGTTTCACTTCGGTCTGGCAAGTGGAATAACAGCAACGGCAATAATGCAACGGGTTACGAGTGTTACGACACGTTAATTTGGTTGAAGTAAATATGTTTCTGTCTACGTTAAATAATACCGAGTATAATATGAACAATTTTTGAAAACATAAGGTCAAAATATCATATTAATGCCATCTCATTCATTGACAGAAAATACGAGAGGGATAACATGATATTTAACATGGCGTTAACTTTAACATTGCTTGGTGAAACACGCCCTTAATCTGGAAGCCATTAATTGTAGAGTTTTTACAATGCCACCTGGTGACCGGGTCAGTTTTTCTGTCTATGTCGAATACCATACTGCACAGTCGTTAAATGACTCGTCTTGTTAACGATACTATAAACTATAAAAAGAAGACTTGACTCATACTTATATTAAAGTATAGATTATACTAATTATTTTTGCCCTTTCACTACGACGAGAACCCATAACCCTTCCGTCATCCCACACGCAGCGTGGTGGTCGGCCATCGTGTCGGTTCGAATTAAGAACCGTCGGTGCGCGCCTTTAACTCTTTCACTATTCGCGAACCAAAGGCTCCCATTATCCCGAGGGATTCGTAACGAGACATTGTGAAAGTTGAAATGTGTCAGCGGTACAATGCTCAGCCGGCCGGGCTACCTGCGCGCTTTGTGCCGTTCCCGGGCCGTGCACCGCCCCGGCCGGGACGCAAGGTGTTCGGAGTTAACGTTGTAAACTGTATTCAATTTCATATTAATTGAAAATGCCGGATCGATACTTGATACGTTACATTTACTGTGAAGCTTTCTTCGATATCGCACGGCGAGAAGGCTCGTCGACGTAGGGCACACATTTCGTTCGAGTCTACGGTCGGCCGTCGGTATAAAATATATTGCCTTCCAGCGCAAATAGTGATAAAATGTTATTTTACTCCTGTAGATAACGATTAAGCCGAGACAGCAATCGCAAAACTAATTAGCCTTCGGTGTCATGCGGACGTCTTCGTATCGGTGAATCCAAACGGATGGTGTATCAAAGTGGACAGTGTACAAATGTGACAAAACGACGGGCCCGATGAGGAAACACAAGTGACATGGCGCTGCGGCACGACGCGATGGAGGGCGGGTACCTGGCCGCGGAGCCGCCGCCGCCCGCCGACCACTACCAGGCCAAGGACCTGGCCACCGAGTACTTCAACACCTTCAGCCAGGCCTGCGACGGCTACCGGCCCGAGCCCGAGCTCGAGCTGCGTCACACCTCGGACTCGCTGCGCCTCACCTCCGAGATCCTCGAGGGCCGGGAGGAGTTCATCAGCACGGACTTCATTCTGAGCAGGCGGGAGCAGGAGTACGACCGCGCGCCGCCCGCCCGCCCCGGCCAGACCGGGGACGAGCAGATATTCCAGTTCGGCCAGCCCGACGCCGCGGCGCTGCTGCGGCACCGCGCGCGCCGGCGGTACGACGCGCTGCAGCCGCCGCCCGCCACCAGCCAGGAGAGCGGGGTGAGTGCCGCACCACTTGTCGCCCTGTGCATCGTCCGATGTGAGGCACAGACTCTTATATATTTATAATAAATCGTCTCATCACTAAACAATCATAGAAACTAGAAAGACGATTTAGATTTGAGAGCGTTGATTTATGCTAAAAGTTTCATCGTCTATTTACGACTAAACGTGTCTTGTACGCGTACTCGCTACGTACGTAGGTGAAATACGCTCGCGTTGAGTGCTATAAAACGATAGCCGGTACAATAGTCGCGACGCGGCCGCCTACTCGCCGCGGAATTAGTGCTCTAATAATACATCATAACACGACCGAAATATATCATAATCTGCCTCCAATGCCGCGCGCTTCGACACCTCAACGCCGCGAGCTTATGTAACGCGCGCGCCGCGTGATGCTCGCGGACGGCGGGCGTCGCTGCGACTGCAGCGGCTTACAAGCTGCACTGCATTCTGCAGGACCAATAGTAGTATACCATCTGATGTGCAATATGTAAATTAACACGAACATTACTTTTAAATTTACGAACACATACTAGCTAGACTTACTTGCCTTCATTGCTAGTAGCACAAAGAAGATAATTAACTAGTAGTAAAACTGTAGGGTCGGTCAAAGACGCGTTTTAAAAAGTGAAAGGTACTGGACATTAACAAAAGGTAGGTAAATTAACGAGGCTACATCTAAAAACTTGAACCTAGCCCAATGGCGCCTCGAAAATACATTAATCCAAAAATTATAGTGTAATAATAGTGTTTTTCGGCACTTGACAGTTACCTATCGTGGTACCCGAGCGCCGGGATTTCTGTAAGCGAGGACCCCAGCGTGGTGTCGCGTTACACATCCATTAGCGATGCCGGTGCGGTGTCCCGTGTCCGATACGCGGAGCGGGGGGTCGGTAGGAGCTACTGACAAAACGCCACTACGGAGCTTGTCTTTTACACCAACATTGTATGACTCGCTCATGATTGTTCTCGAACTCAATCGTGTTGGAATTCATCTTATAACACAACAGGCTTTTAATTAAATTATATTTAAAGTATTACATATTTTAAATAATTGAAAACTACACTACACGTGTTGACGGCGACATGTGGCGCGCTTCATTACGGAGTCTCCCCCGGAACCTCCGGTAGACCACACCCAGAACTCCTCCGCCTCCAAGGTTGAGAGTAGATTAAATACAATCTGTTCAAATCCAATTCAATCAAAATATGAATTGCTTAAATTGACCTACATGCGACATTTTAGTCCTTTACTGCACGAGAAATAACTATTTGTGCAAAATTTAAGTTGATGGTCGATACCACTATATCGATTGTTCTCCTTGTTTGAGTTTATATTGTTTTGGTTCTGAACTGAGTTTTATAATTGTTTAAGTTTATAACGGGGCGCCTTATCTGCTTATTCAATGAGAGCCATAATATGTCATACTCATAGGCATGTTATATAGATAGCTGCAGTGATCAACGAGTAGTATCGTAAATAATGTTTAACAGATGTCATGTTGCTCGCTCTGGGAACAGCATGCGGCGTGCACGGAGTTGATTCATGCGTGCTCCAGACTGTTGTCACCGCGGCCCTCATCAGTCACTGCATCTTCCCGATGGCAACGTGCTTGGTGACTCCGGTACACGAGAATCGTGAACGACTAGTCGGAAATGATCCACATGTTACGGACACGTATTTTAGGCTGAATTAGGATTGCCTTCGCCTTAGATTGATGATTCATGACAACGGGCAACTCTGTCCAGACGATGTTTCAGTGGCGCTAGCACAAAAATCAGTATTTAAATTATAGGTACTAATTTTTATTTGAGTATACTAAAACGATAGTTAAAATTAGTGATGCAGAAGTCACACGCCGCCCTTATCATTGCCACCAAGAAGAATAGGATCGAAACTTTAATTAAAATTAGAGTTTCAGTTTTCGGCCGTTACTGTTATTCGTTAAATAGAGTCCTCTAACGCAACCGAAGTATGCGGTATTTCTGACACGGGCTCGAAGCGAAGCCGGGGGCGGCAGGGCTCAGCACATCCTGCCGATGCGTCGTGCTGGGGCCGAGCCCCCGCGGCTGACGACCGCCAGACATGCGCAATTCGACGACAGTATACGCCCAGCGAGGCCATCTTTTGGAATGGGCGGAAGAACACCACGCAACAAACTCATAATTGAGGAAAACGGTGAAAATTCCAGTTTTGTTGTCGATAGGGACGCGTAAGAAGCTGCGGTCGGAGTCGAGTGTATCGGCTAACAATAGCGGGTGAGTCACGGAGGAATCCGCGCCGGATCCGTGTTCCGTGTATCTGCCCCGTATATTAACTTCCACTAGCCCAGACTGACGGCGCTCGTAAACGCCGCGCGCGATGTGTCCCCCGCTCCCCGCCGGCTTACGTCATGTTTCCCAAAACTCCACTGCATTTGCACAGCTTATCTGAAGTGGGTGTTCCCAGAAAGAGTTAACTTAAGTACTCCGTTTTAACCTCTAGTGCAGTATTAGAAGGCGTTGAACATGGAATATACCAGCGTAGGCCTCAGTAGAGGAAGCGTATGCGACGGTCCCACTACCTAGTAGATGTAGTTGTCTAATAGGTACTAGGTAAGGAACACCGCAATATTTTCGTCTAGCCCACTCGAAGTACATAATATATTGATACAAGTCGACACAGTTTCGGAAAAGTCAAAGTACTGAATCGACTGGTTTAATGGAAAGCGATGTGATATTACTTGTAAGCTTCAACTCTATCAAGCAATATGATCAATCAACCACTGCGCCTAATGGACAGAGGACCCGTACACCGCCGGCTTGGGAAACTGCAGCCGACTAGCTATTAAGAAACTTAAAACGTATTCAGTGACATAATTTAATTTGAACAGTGAGGTTCTACCAATAATATGTATTTTATAAACACCGATAAAAATATACAACTCTTCTCTATTAATAGTTTTAATAGCGATACACGAGTAAACTCACGTCGCACGCACTCGTTTACGGATCATAAAAAACGTATCGGCCCAGCTAGCTACCGCAGCTATCACTCGCCAGTCGGCAGCCATCTGTAACGTTATCGATAAACCCTTATCTATTGTGCTTATCGTTTTAATTTGGCAATCGTTGTCTTTGCAAAAAATAATTATCGTTATATTAGCAAATTAGGTGTAAAATCATAAAATTATTTATTTTACACGGGTATTTCACGAATGTAAATGAGGGGATATCCCGCGGTGCAATTAGCACGGTAAGTTCTGTTGGAGCGCAGTGAGCAGTCGTTATGAAAGCTCCGCTAGTGATGTCGCAAGCCGTGAGTATGGGCATCGGCTCTCGCTGGCCGGCCGCCGCTGACTAATGCCGCACACCAAATTAGATACGATTATGTACTTAACTGCACCATTATATCCGCGGCCGGGATAACGAACGCCATTCTTTGTTGACTAGTTGTGGCCTGTTCCTACGAGTGGCGTTGGCTGGTCCTCCTTAGCCTGTACATTAGATTGTCGCGGTTGTATTTCCCGTGGCTTCGTAGGCTCCACTCACCATCGCTGCGTCCCGTATCCCCATCCTCCACGGGATGCGGCAAGTAGCATTAATCGGCGAAAAAAGACCCCCTGTACTAGATGGAAATTTTTATGAGGGCCTTCCAAAGGTAGGAAGCCGATAGAAATGGAATTCCTATAACTCGCCACTAGTTCCTATAAGGCCCGAAATGGGGCACTACGTGTCAACTGTTCACTGACCGCCGCATTGTTTGTTTCCAGTACGGCAGCGATGAGTTCGGGCACGACTCGCCCAGCCGGTACGCGTCGCCGAAGGGCGCGGGCGCGTCCGCGGGTTACCAGGAGCCGTACTACGGCGGCGAGTGGGGGGGCGGGTACTACCAGCCGCCGCCGCCGTACCACCACGACCCCTACGCGCCGGCGCTGGCGGGCGACGCGGGCGCGGCCGGCGGCGCCGAGCTGCCGCTGCCGCCCATGTCCTCCTTCCGCGCCGCCGCGCCCGTGCACTCGCCCACCGACCCCATGATCGTCGCCAAGCCGCCCATGCAGCCCGTGAGTACCACCCCGCACTTGTACTACCATACTGCATATATATCACGAGTACGACTCTATATAACGACATTAGAATTTGACTGTTCTCTAATCTTGTACACAATGCTAACGCCTAACTGGGGGCTCACTCTCAAAACTAATTTCAAGGCAATACCAACTCAGATCCAAGACCAAACCGATTCGAAGGCTGTCGAGTCATGTGCTGTTGAAAACAATACCTATTGAAACATTTCCACAAAATCGACACTCAATTTCAAACCCATTTAGCGCTAGTGTCGTGACAACTGTCAAATTAAAAAAGCAAATCCAATGTCAATTTTATTCAAAACTTCCCACTGTGCACTGAAATTCAAATTCAGTGTTTGTTGGTTTCCATCGATAACATTTAGCCCGCTGTATTTTATTTAGTACCATCGTCACTCTATGTCGATCTATTTTCATGTTAGATATTAGTAATCTTTTGAATGAGTGGTACCTAGTGCCACTGCTGGACGGGCAGCGTCAGTAAGTCGGCTCGACGTCACGTTGCAGATGTACGGCGGCAGCGGCGCGGGCGGCGCGAGCACGCCGGGCGGCGGCGGGGGAGGCGGCGGCGCGGGGGAGGCGGGCAGCCTGTCGTCGTACGGCTCGTCGCCCTCCACGCCGGTGCACTCGCCGCCGCCGCTGCACGCGCGCCTCTACCCGCTCAAGCACTCGCCGCACCACCCGCAGCACCATCCGCACCACAATGGACAGGTGAGCTGACGACTACCTTACGGCTTTTTTAGATTTAACAGCTGATTTGTGTGAATATGCGATTTGTCCGTCAGCAAAATGTGTGACTGTAATTCCAAATTACCGTATTTTTCACGGAACTGGATACAAATCAGATTTAAATGTATATGGAGACGATAGTTATTAAGTGGCAAGATAATAATTAAATGGCACTCAAGTTACACGCTGGGCTCGTCATTCCGCCAGGGAATGACTGTGATAGCCTGTGCATACGAGGGCTCCGCACTTTAATTAGCGTTACAGTATAACAATTAATTGATAAATATATTGTATGTGAAATATAACATGAGCGGTCCACTGTTTCCAGGCGCAGGCGAACTGGGTGTCCGGGGGCGTGTCGTCGCCGCCGAGCGCGTCCACGCCGCACGCGCCGCACGCGCCGCTCACCGCCGTGCCCGCGCCGCACCACCACGTCGCCGTCTTCCCGCCGCCCGTCATGGTGAGTGACGCGCCGCACCTCCCGCACCTCCCGCCCCTCCAGCCCTCGCACACGACACTCCGGGCAGATTCTATGTGGTCGATGTAAACGAGCTCAGTGCGCCGGTTCTCCTTCAGAGGACCTAGCCTGTACAATAGGTAGCAGGGGTAAATGGAGCCGATAGGAATACAGTTGTAGAAACCCCTCACCACTCGTATGGGGCTATAATGCTGGCAATTTAAGTGTCACGTACTCTCCGCGAAATAAAGATAAAAATTTTTACAGTATGTTTACATATTGATCACAATGAATCGAAACGGAGGATACACACTATTACCCATGAGTGTACACTCGCCAGCCACCACACACCACACACGACGTACACGAAGTTTAGGAATGAGATCTACTCGGACGGGAATTTAAAGTTTGTAGATTTGTCCAGTTAGCCAGATAATAATTTTATTGACATTCGCTTAACTCCTTGCTACATAATATTATTAAATGTAAAACATAACAGAAGAGCCAATCAAAAGTTTTCACGTAATGCCTAGATTATCAGTGAAGAGATGGAGGCATAAACGTAACACGACTAGTAGTTTTTTTTGACAGGATTTCGTTTTGCTTGCCTGGTATTAAATAAGTTGTAACAACTTTTGGTAGATAAAAGTTTGTATATTTATAAAGAATCACATTAAAGTCGACACTGTTACCTAGACTAGCCTAAAAGTAATAATTACACTTTATCGAATAGCTTAATCCAACGGTAAACAAACGCTTATATGACGCAACCGTACACTGTGACGCAGACTTTCTGAATGGTAGAATTATACTACCCACGTACATAGGATTAGCTGTAGTCGACAGCGTAACGGGGATGTTGTGTCACCGACGAGTCTCGAACGCAGGGAACGGACACCACCTGACGGGTACCTGGATATTATACTTGCGACAGAATCGATACACACCTGCAGCTCAAACATGTACAAGTTCGCGGAAAAGTGAAAATGCCTTTTCGCAAGTTGTTCGTGTTGGGGCTACTGTAGGACATGACACACGACACACACGACACAGGTAGCGAGTGAGTGCAGTAGGAGCCGTAGGATGTTTGCCGTTGTGCGCATGCGCCGCATGGTTGTAACTAACGAGACATTTTGTTCCCTATTGTTTTGTCCGAGCCCACACGCGTCGGTGGAAATGTTTCGTGCTGAAATTATAATGATACTCTTTATCCATTGCTCGATGCTATTTAGCTCCATTTGAGAATTTTTAGAATACATTTGTTTGTGTAACAACAGAGCACTGAAAACATTTTCACCAAACGGTAACTGAAGACGGGCGACGGAGTTGAGTTGCTTTTACATTTTTTGTTTACATTTTCTTACTATTTTTTTAGACGATGTGGCAATATACAATACCAACGTTACCGCGGTCGCGATTGATTAATTAATTATTTATAGACGCCAACGTTCCGTATTGCCGCATCGTCCGTTATTGATGTTGTTTGATTTTTATTTTTAAACCAGCGAGCGGCGCGGAGCTATAGCCCGTATTCCGTAATTTTGTGAATCGACGATAGTAGTCGTAGTCTGTAGATACATTGCCTTCGTATATACGGCCCTCGGGAACTCGTTACCGATAATATTATCACTAAAAGTTGTCGATGTTGTCACGACGTACCGAGGGCCCAGGCATAGAGTAGTCGCTCGTAGAGGTCGCGCGACCGCGGCTAGCGAGTAGCGAGTAGCGACTAGCGGCTAGCTCCCGCCGCGCGCTGACCGCTGACCCGCCGCAGGGCGCGCCGGCCGAGCAGCGGCAGCTCGACGAGGCCATGGTGTTCCTCCGCGACCACAGCGACGTCGGGGTGAGTACCGCCCCCAGCCGGCCCCGCATGCCCCCGTGTGCACGCTGTACTCCGTTTAGATCCGTTCATGTAAACGCAAACGAAGAGAACTAAACAATATAAAATGCCACCAATTCAAATGTCACTTATTTACACCTGCCGAGGCATTATTCATTTGTATGTTGCGTTTAACTTTAATTGGACCTGAACAGAATACAGAGAAACTATACGAACGGTGACGCGTCGGCGACGCGACGGTCAACGTTTTCGAATACTTTCTGCGTTTTTCTTATTTTTTTGATGACCTGCTAATTCTTAAATTTGGAAGTTGCATGACCACAAATGTATAAATATTTGCTGTAATATTTGATTGAACGTAGATATATTACGTATACGAACTGAGTGTTTACTCAAATTATAAATATCGTCTAAGTTAAGTAAAGCATAACTTCATGCGCCGACTTGTAATTTAATTACAAAAATAGAGCTCGGCTCGGCATGTGTATGTGCGGGCGCAGATGCGTGCGTGTGCGTACGTATGTGTATGTGCATACATGCGTACGTATATGAGCGGACGTAGGTGCGTGCAATGTGTGACGTGTGTGCGTGTGCAGGGCGCGCGGCTCGAGGAGCGGCTGGACGACGCCATCAACGTGCTGCGCAACCACGCGGAGGCGCCCGACCTGTACCCGGCGGAGGCCGCCGTGCACCGCGCGCCGCTGCCGCACCTGCACGAGTCCGTCAAGATGGAGCGCCACCTGCAGCTGCCCAACACCAGTGAGTTGCCACGTACGATCATCAACTCATTTATTTCATTACTAGATTATAGTGTATAACAACGATGGTAAATATGAGCGGAGGATTTGTTTGTCTGTTCGCGATGAACTCGAAGGTACTGCACCGAGCTTCGTGCTGTTTTCACCAATATGCATAGAGTGGTCGGTGAGAAAGGTTGTACTGTATTAATTGGATACGGTAGTCAGCGTACGAGGCTCGCCGGGAACTAATTTACAATTACACAAATGTAACTCCTTTCATTCAGCATCGAATTATTTGTTGATGTCTTACTATTTGCCATTGACAAATTATTATAAAAAAGCATGGACCTGTTTTCTTTTCTGGGAGTTTATATTATCCTAATTAAAGTTAAATCTTGCATTCACAGAAAAACGTAAAGAGCCGCCGGATTCAGGCCTAGATTCCAAGCCATCGTCGTCGGGCTCCGCTGACGCCAAGCCCGGGGGCAAGCGCTCTCGTAGATAGTGAGTACAGCGGACAAGACGTACTAGTTTAAAACAAACTTGTACATATTATTTGCTTTTTGAAATATAATTAAAGTTAGCTGCGCCTTAAAGTCCCCAATTGTGTGCTACAAATGTTTACACCCAATTTATTTGTTACATTCATATTATTGCCAATTTCTACTCTATAATAAGATCTTGTAAAAGCTTTAAAACAATAATAGTTTTACCCCATTGTGAAAATAATGTATTCTTGACGACCTCCGTAGCGCAGTTGGTTGAGCGCGTTGGTGCTCGAACGAAAGGTCGCGGGTTCGAATCCCGCCGATGGAACAAAAAGTTATCAATGTTCCTGGGTCATGGATGTGTATTAAATTTGTGTATAATATAATAAAAATCTTAAATATGTGTATAGTATAAAAGTATTAAATATATTTCCGTTGTCTGGTACCTGTAACACAAGTTCTTCGGATACTTAGCACAGGGCCAGATTGACGTGGTGTGAAGCGTCCATAGATATTATTATTATTATTATTCTATAATTTTAAATGTTTTAATCATTTTTACACCATGTGACATCGATGATTTCATTTAGTTACGGTTAGAAGAATCAATTTGTTTACAAGTGTTGTAAATAATAATATTTAAACGAATATTCTTGTAAAAGTAGAGCATTGAAATTGTCGGTGTGCAAGCGAGCGAGTGTGCGGTGTGGTGACGCGTGTGTCTCTGTGTTTAGCGTGAGTAACGTGTCTGTGATGCGTCCCAGCTGCTCGTCGGCGGACGAGGACGACCTGGACCCCGACGCCAAGGCCGCGCGGGAGAGAGAGCGCCGCCAGGCCAATAACGTGCGGGAGAGGTACGGACCCCACCGGAAACTAACACACCCTTCTGTGATCTGTTCAAATCAATCTCAGTCTAAACGTTAACAAAAAAGTGGTATTAGTCCGAATTATTGTGCATTGATAAATCATGGACGTTTAAATTAGTAGCATAACAGTGCGCTATTGTTTCTTTGTTTACGTTTCGATATCGAATCTTCTCGGGGAGTGTGTACAAATCCACGCATCTAATTCTTTCCGTTGTATGCGTCAAGTGTGTCCTTCTCTAGCGGTGTTCGGTGTACAGGTTGCACAGGCTACAGCCACGGTGCCGGTAGATGTCGCTAGCTAATACTCATTGGCTAAATGTGTCTATCTCAGCGGGGTAACAACAGCGATACATAACATTACTAGTAACGACTTTTCGTCGTACGTCGTTGAATCCCGGCCTAAACAAAATACACATATTGACGCATTACTTTATTGCTCGCTAAATAAGTGACCTAATCTGGTAGCATTATAACCACTGCTTTTTTGTTTACGGTTGGATTTAATTGAATTTCCACAGAGTATAGTACTACTAAGTCAAGAGTTGTAAAATTAATGATGTGCGTGCCGCAGGATACGGATACGGGATATCAACGAGGCGCTGAAGGAGCTGGGGCGCATGTGCATGACGCACCTCAAGAGCGACAAGCCGCAGACCAAGCTCGGCATCCTCAACATGGCCGTCGAGGTCATCATGACGCTGGAGCAGCAAGTGCGAGGTCAGTGCACCCGCCGGTCGGTGGCGGCGGAGGGATATTTGTTACATCATAAAACTTTCCTGTCGTTTGATATATTTTGTTCGTTATTACTTAATTTATAACAAAAAAAACCCACTTCAAACAGAATAGTAAGCAATTCACGCTTTTTTGCTAATTTCATTCTTTGTAGCCTTCTCTTTGCAGTTCAGTACAAAAATTTGATCTAAATTTCTTTGGGATGACAAAAAATCCGATCCCGTTTCCCCGTCATGGCACTTCAAGTCTGATTTCTCGGTGTCGTCCTTTCAGAGCGCAACCTGAACCCGAAGGCGGCGTGCCTGAAGCGGCGCGAGGAGGAGAAGGCGGAGGACGCGCCCAAGCTGCTGGCGCCGCACTACCCGCACGCGCCCGGCCTGCCGCCCGCGCCGCAATAGCGCCGCCCGCCGCCGCCGCCGCCCGCGCCCGCCTGACCGCCCCGCCCGCCCCCTAGCCGGCTCTAGGGGGCCGGCCCGCGCGTGCGACTCGCGTGTGACGTGTAAATATGTGTATGTATAGACATCACCGTGCTATATGTACCGCAGCCGACGCGCGAACCGCGAGATGAAATCGCCGCCAAATTTTAAAACTTTAATTTCCGCTCCGTCTGTGCACTCGCCCCTTCGACCTCTCCGTTATCGACATCGCCTCCGCCGTCGCCTCGAGTCCGACGCGGGGAGCGTCAGATCCGATCCGACGTGCCGGAGCGAGGCGAGCTGCGACGAGCCGGCGGCGCGCGCGGCCGCGAGCGAGCGCGGACTCTAGTGTAAGTGTGTATATTGTAGCGTAGGGCCGAGCGCCCCGGCGCCCGGACGATTGTATAGCCTAGCTCGTATAGGGAACCTAGACGATAAAATAAAAGATATTTTAATTACGATTTTAAATTTTGCTGCCATAAGCGTTAGGTGTTAAGGTCCCCGGTCCGGAGTCCATTTTTATGGCGACATCGCTCCGTTTTGTGAACTCACCCCACGTTTTAAGCTTGACAATAATATGGAAAATGGACTTTGGATGTAGAAGCGCCCCCCGCCCCTCGCCCCGCCCGCCTCGACCGACGGAGCCGTGCCTTAGTTACCAAAATCCAAAGAGGTTTGTGTACCGACCGACGTGCCGGCGCCGTGCTGTACCGTATGTGTCATTGTGAACGAGGAAACGTGTGAACTACGCCGCAAACTGAGCGGCATCCCGGACGTCCTTTCGAGCGCAGAATACATTATGTAAGAGATTTATACGATCGCTTCCTATCAGAGAACCGGTTCATGTTCCGCCGCTGCCGCCGTCACCGATCGATTTATTTATTACCAATTTTATAACGGTAGCGGCGACGTGTCGCGGCGACGCCGCTCAGCCTGCGGCGTGGTAGTTCATCTCATGACGTCGTCGCGGCGGCGCGGCGGCGGGGCGGGCGCGGTCGTCTCGCCGACGGCTGCTAACTTACGTCGTGTACTTATATTTTTATTTAACTCCAGTGAAATTATTTTTTACATTTTTACAGCGGCTACGTTTTTTGCGTAGATTATTTTTTACAATTATTATTATTTAATTCGGTAGCTACTCGTTGTTTTGTACTTACTCGGTCCGCGGCGGCGGCCGGCCCCGGGCGCGCGCGCGGCGGGCGTGCACGTCCTGATTCGGCCCGCCCCGGCGTCCCCACGCCGCCGCCCGCCGCCGCGGACCCGCTATTGTATTATTTTTATATGTAATATTTATGAGATGAATTTTAATCACGTATAAATTATCAGTCGGGTCGAATAAATAGCTTTAAGCTAGCCAAAAGATTATCAGTATTTAGTGAGTCAGGAATGTACCGGCCGGGCTGCGACCCGCCGGCGACCTCGGAGACTGTAAATATCAATATTTAACGCTCAATACGTTCATTTGTTTGTAGTTGCATTTCGATTTACGTGTCATGTGCTCGAGGGGGGGGCGGCTCCGGGCAGTACGGCAGTGCCCGCACGAGGTACCGCGCCGGCAGCCGCGGCCCCTCGGCTGTATTATATAGGGAGTGAGGTTGATTTTTGACTGTTTTGTTCGTCGAATGAGATTTTGCGAATGGCGGCCCGCTCGAGCCAGCTCGAATCCGCGCAAGGAGAGAGTTCAAAATATTTTTGTTTAGTATTGTATCGTTAGACGTAAGACACTTATTTCGCTTAGTTTAGTTGACATTTTCTTCCATTTAGCGTTATATTTAAGTTGTTTATTCCCGGCGGGCGCGGCGCGGGGGTGCCGCGGACCCCGCGCGGAGCCGCGGCGCCCCCCCGCGCCGCGCCGGCCCCTCGAGGCTCGTTTCCATTTCGTTCCCGATCACACGCCGACCACTTGTATAGCGTCTGATTTCAACAAATGCATAGAATAAATGATCGATGATTATGAGAAAATTATAATTATAAAAATGAATAATATTAATTAAATATAAATGTGCCATTCATTTTGCTAACGTTGTGTTTTATTTCTTTTACACCGACGACAGTCGGGTGCCGATGTGCACCCCGACCGACTATTATTATTAGATTGAGACTTGTGCCGAAACTACATTCAGCCCGCGATGTAATAAAACAATATATATTATTATATCTATGGGTATTATATTATTATATATACATATATATACGCTTCACACCAGGGCTTGAATAACCGAAAAATATCGGTAAAAACGGTTAACGGTATGACGTCATACCTTAAAATTATGGTAACCTTATATAACGGTACCGCTATTATTTTGGTACCGCAAAATTATGGTATCAAAATTTTTTCAGATACCCAAATTTGTAAAATAACGGTTTTATTAGTAGGTACCCTGCTGCCCGCCAGAGTCACGCCGATGGCTTTGGTCGTAGAATCTTGAGTGTTAAAAATTACTGCCCTGCCTGTAACGCAGCGTACTGCGTAGTTAATAGTAAATTGCTAAATAGTTTTTAGTAAATAGTTAATAGTAAATTACTAAATAGTTTTTATTTAGACAGTTTTAGTTATAAAACTTGGGAAACAGTTAAATTAAGGATACCATTAAATTACCTATATAACTACTTACTTATTTTAAAAAATTCATAGCAATTATGTTTTATAATGTAAAATTATGTTTTATTGGTGCGTTAAGAGCGTGCCATTCAATTTACGACGATGTTTCAGTTTTTCGGTGTTTTTGACTGCCCCTGACATGCATAAAAAACAAAATTAAATAAAACAATTAGAAATATATAAAGATAAACTCTTTATTTTTGGAATAGTTTTATAAAATTAAAGTTTTATGTAGTACATTTGAGTAAATTTAAAGATTTCGGAACGCCGAATCGCAAAAATGCCGATTTTAGCTCACTTTGATAAAGAAAATAACAATTAAATCGTTTAAATATAGTTTAATTTCTATTTTAATAAAAGAGATTATAAAGTCCTTAAATGAAAAGTTGATAAAAAATTAAAAATATATGTATTGTTAACTGCATAAAAAATCTTTTAAAAATGTCATAATTTACGTTTTTCAGTGCAGTATTTCTACTGGAAAAACTAAATTTCTTCGATGATATTATTTTTATAATTAATAATCATACTGTTGGTAACTTGACACTTTTTTTTATTTAATTAAAATCCAAAGTTTATCCCATTATTAAATTTTTTAAAAATTACTTGTATTCAACCAAGCTCAAGCGTCATGTAAATCGCGATCTATTTAGTAGAGATGAAACGGATAGTAGGTTGGCCGGATACCGGATACCGGATGTTCGGCAAGCTACTAGGCCGGAGCGCCGGATATCCGGCTGCCGGATATCCGGCCTTAAGATAATATACAGTGTGTATAAAGAGCTACTATAACTTTGAGACACGATTATACTACCTTTCCTCATTTTTTTGTCAAAAACAAAAAAAAATTAACTTCTCACCATTTCTTATTTTTTTGTCGCAAAAATAACAAGGCAAAAAAATTTTTTTTTTTAAATTTTTGTAAAAAAAAATACATTCTAGAATGAGAAAAGGTAGTATTATCATATCCCAAAGTTATAGTGACTGCTCTTTTTAAAACCGTTATAATAATAAGTTTGATTTGAATATTGGCGCGGTGAAAGAGATCGGAAATATTCAGGCGCATTCGGGTCGCACGTAACCGGAGATCGGGTCGACTCGGGGTCGTTCGAGTGTTATCGCGTAAAATATGGTATTTATTCATCACAATTTGCCACTTGTTTATAAAACCAACCATTTTTGATGTGCGATTATAAAAATAAACGGTGTCCACAACCTATTGGAGTATGATTTGCCTTTATAAAATAATAAGATTTTTTAAAATTTTACTATCCGGTATCCGGCCGGATACTTTACTACTATCCGGTATCCGGCCGGATAGTGAAAACAAGGCCGGATAGGCCGGATACCGGGTAGTTACCGGATATCCGTTACATCTCTACTATTTAGTACCCGCTGAGAATTCGTGAGGGGAGGACGTGTCGCTCTGCGCTGGACCGTCAACGTATAAAGGTTCACCGACCTGGTCCGCTCATAGACATGTAGTGCGACAAAGCAGAACTGACGCTTTGACGAGCATTAATATTTTTATGAGAAATGGGGAAAATTTACAGAGATTATATTATGTCGATTACAAAGTTCATAATATACAGGGTGTAAAAAGACCGGTCACGATAACTTTGGGATAAGATTATAGGACCTTGACTGATTCTAGAAATGCACTTTTTTTAAAACTTTTTTTTTTCAAAAAAAAATTTTTTTTCTTTAATTTATTATTTTTAGTCGCAAGTCTAAACTGTTTGGAACAACATTTTGCATTAAATTCCTATTTTTTATAATTTTTGCCTTAAAACGTAATGAAAAGCGATGCGCGGTCTATTGACCTCCTCAGCTGACTGAGCGCGCGGCGCTCACTCAGAGTACCTACCGACTCCCTACCGTAATTGTAATACATATTGTACCTACAGTCTACACGCGAATACTATAAGCCTTGTACCAAATGTGTTTGTATTAAGTGTTAGGTATTCAACTCGTAAGTTATAAACTAACTCTGGGTTAAAATCTGGTACAACTGGACCTTACACATAGTGTAGTCACCAGCGGACGGATGAATCGTTTTGAACTTGGAACTCCTAGATTGCCTGCATCGTTTATGTATTCGCTCGAATTTGTTATCATGACAAACTAAAACTTTCTCTGTAACAAAACCTGTGTACCTACATACTAACTAACTCTTAATGGCAATAGGCAATCATCGCTTTTTTATGGAAATTACAGAGTCTGTAATTATTAACTGTAATACAGACGATGTATAAAAGCGAAGATTCCTGAAAGATACCTATTTAAAACGTAGCCTACTCAGTCCAAATTCAGATTAATTAAGTAGGTATGTAAAACGACGTCTGTTTACTTACGTGAATGATGTAGCTAGTCGCATCTACAATGTCACGAATCACGTCTCACTTAAACTTTTAAAATTCGTATTTCGATAACAATAGTTCCTAGCAATCCAAGCAGCATAACACAATAATTATCATTAGATGGACACATCACACAACACAACATTACGCTTTCAAACACAATCTACCTATGATGTAAAAAAATACCTAACTAAAAAATAAATCAACCAATATTTTACCTCGAGATATAAACTACAACTGAATTCGAAAATACTTTGTGTCGACGTTTAAAACATACCGACAAACAACTCTTTAGAAAATACTATTTTCTACTTTCTGCTACTTTGTAATAAAGTGCATATTCCCGCGCGGGAAATATGCACACCAAAGGCCTCCCGCGCCGACCGTTGCAAGGGATTGCGGGGCGCGGGGGGCGGCGGGCGAAAGAACCTACTACCTATTAGTGATGTGACCTATGAAAATTAACTTCGACGTAGTCGATATTTTTAAATAATTACTATGTAACTTACTGTTTTACATTCATTCAGCTAAGTTTCTATGAATATCTTTCAGACCACTAATTGAAAATAGATTAATAATGTTTGTAATATTAAGATTTAAAGATGATCTCATTATTACCTAATGCGAGTATACGGTAACTTAATGAAGTATTAAATTTTAAACATTTAATTATGTTACTTAACATTAAAATTATTCACATATGAAAAATAAAATAGGTAGGTAGGTACCTAATAATTATCGATATCCAAATCTATCGATACTTTAAGTGCATTGGGTGCATGCTTAGCATTTTGCGTTTTAGTGCATTGGGTAGGTACATGTTTTGCGTAAATTATTTTTTTCGTAGACAGTTGGCACGTAGTGATTATATTCTCTTTGGACAGTTGGCAGTTGGCACGTGGCAGTAAAGCCGTGTGGTTAGATTATTATTTTTCCGCGATAATTTTATAATCATCGTTTTAAATGTTTAAATTTTTGTGTTTATTATTACGGTTTCGTTTCTTTTAGGTGTTTCTTTTGTGATTACTAATTAGTATTATTTATTTTTCACTGTTTAAATGTGTTTGTGTGTGACTTTCATTTTTAAATACCTACGCCATACATTTAAGTACCGCGTAAGAAGATTTTAGGTATATTGCAGAGGCATTGAGGATTTAAAACACAACAAGGTTGGTTATTCAGGTTTTTAATACGTCTTTATTCTGTAACTGAATGATGTTTGATCGGTGAATTTGGAAATTGTTGACTTGCTGGTCAATTTAATTGTCGGACCATATTTTTCGTTTGTAAACTAAACTAAGAAGCTACCTACTGTGTCACAATCTCAATTAATTTTAAGTTTTAAATTTAATTTATTAAATAATAATGAGCATTGCGAATGTCGCATAAACAAGCGTCCATAGATATTATTATTATAAACGTGTTCTTAAGACGTTATAGTCGCCTCCGCTAACAGGTGGTATAAAGCTTGGCTTGGCGGAGGACGTGGGTTCGATTCCCGCGTTGGAACCTGCGGCGTGTTCTCATGGTGGTCAATCGAGTTAGGTAAACCTCCCACTGGGTTATGGAAGTAAAAGGATAAAGAGTGTTCTTGAGTATCGCGGTATTATTAATATTAAAGTATTATCGCCTCAATCGTATAGTGGTTCAGAGCATAGCTCTCGACCCGGAGGTCGTGGGTTCTATTCCCACGTTAGAACAAAAGAAAGTATTTTCTTAGTTTACTGATTGTCTGATTAGAAAGATAAACCATGCGTACTGCGTAGCAATGGCATGTAAAAAATCGGCCCTGCGCCTGTTATTTTTCCAGTCGTGTCGGTTAATCGTCCCGGGTTATGGGGAGAGTAAAAGGAAGAGAGCGTCCTTGTGTATTGCGCTCACACTTGGGCACTTCTGCGTAGCTGGCCTGGTTTTAACGAAATCGGCCACCTACATCGAAATCGGTGTAAGGAGCATGCAATTTTTAGATTTATTCTATTATGTTTATGTTTATTTGAACACTATCAGCTGTTTTTCTCTATTTGCAATTCGTTTGGATGCACCTGTACGCGCGAAAACCGGCGCGGGGCGTGGTTACCCGCTACTGCCCGTGAGGTTGTGTACGTTTTACATTGCGTATTGCAAAAAATTAAAATTTTAAAACAATGGATTAAAAGCAAATGACTAGTACCAGTGGATATACCTCATGCCTGGTTATAACACCACGCCAGAATAGTGACTGCTCTTTTTACACCCTGTATTATAGAAAAAAAGAACATTAAGAGGTTACCACAAAAAAGGTGTGTAATGTGTTTAGAGTTTATTTATAAAATATAAAATTTATATAATAATCATCATCAGCCCCTGTGTCTCTGTCTCTCATATCGTAGCTCCTAAATGTATTACAGATTTTGATGCGGTTTTCTTTAGCAGAAAGCTGGTGTGGTTTATAATTTATATATTAAAAATTATACTAATCATCATCAGCCCCGTGTGTCTGTCTGTAATATCACAGAACCTAAATTAATCAAAAGATTTTGATGTCAATTTCTTTTGTTGAAAGCTGATGTGGTTTATATATTTAAAAATTATACTAATCATCATCAGCCCTGTGTGTCTGTCTGTAATATCACAGCCCCTAAATTAATCAAAAGATGTTGATGTCAATTTTTTTTGTTGAAAGCTGATGTGGTTTATATATTTAAAAATTATACTAATCATCATCAGCCCCTGTGTGTATGTCTGCTTTAATGTAACTGTCATCAATATAACCGAGTATCTGGGGGCACGGCAGTGCTTCTGTCAACTTGAGCACGGCCGTACCATCAATTTCTCGAAGCAGTTTAGGCCACTTTCAACTCCCTATAACTTTGTTGTGGATTAAAAGAAGCCTGCATTTTTAGTTAATAGGAAAGCATTGTATAAACATAGTATATTTCAAATGTTATTCAATTTGAAACAGAATATAATAATTATAACTTGTCAAACTTCTTAGTTTTGTCACTGACTCAATCACTCACTGACCGATCATCAAAAGTATTAGGCACTTCTAGCAGACATAGAAGCTTCAAATTTGGAATACAAGTAGTGTTTAGTGTATAAATAAAGGAAAAACCTAAAAAAAATATTTCTGTAGAATTATCTAGACTAACTAACTGCATAATTAACTTTGTAATGTTATATAAATGTATAGGATTACAAAGCTATATTTGCCCTTTTCACAAAAACACGCGTTTAGTAAATCTTCTACAAAAAGAACTGAGATCCCATCAAAAACATATCTTGTAAAAATTGACAAGTCTCGCTACTTAGTTCTTCTACAGTAAAAACTTGTGAGATACATGTTATGCCAAGTAGGGGTAGTCGGTCGGTCTAACAACATCTTATAGTGATCACAATCAATATTATTTTGGAAAGGATTGGCACTTTTTACAAGTTTTTTTTATATGGGTTATCCTTTTCATTTCCAATAACAAAATATAGCATGCGCACTGTCTTTCTTGAAATTGTCAGACTTCAAACAGCTGCTATGCTCTGTCCTGTTCTATTGCAGGGGATGGTTGGTTGGGACCTCTCAGTCGCACACAAGTTGCACCAATATTTTATTTTTCAAATTTCGCAGGTAATCCTAAACCACCGTGTTTTTAATAAAATAATCTTTAATTTTATTTAATTTTCATTCAATAATCAGACGGTTGCAAAATGCTAGTATAGCTTACCTGTTTGTGCCTGGCTACCTAATAGTTGTGACAGGAAACAATTTTTCAGTGACAACATTTTTGTCACTGAAAAAAGCATGTCCATCCCGACTACCCACTAAAATTAGTATTTTAGTACATTTTAGTGGGTAGTCGGAAGTGGGTCAGTAAAATATTTAGGGACAAACATTTCTGGACATCAAAGATGAAAAATAAATAACTTGGTATATTTTTATAAAAATTAGGTTGTTGAATTTTTCATTCTCATCACTTACTTATCCTAAATTATAAATGTGAAGGTTAGTTTGTTTGTTCGTGTGTTTGTTTGTAACTTCTTCACGTCTCATCTACTGAACTCTTTTCACACAATCATCGCGCGAAAGTTGTTCCTGACGGTTCGACAGTAACGTGGACTGAGCCGCGGGCGATTACTAGCATGTCGAGTATGTATAATTTGTATTTTATAACTTAAATACCATTTAATTTTGAGAATAGAAGTATTGAAATGGTAAGTAATATTAAAATTCATTAGGATCAAAGTATCAATATTACTTGCACGCTCTACCTACGCTCGACCTAGCGTTAACCCACACATGCGTGTTGTTTTGCGTCTGTTGAGTCGATATCGGCTCTCGCGGCGATGAAATTGATGAAATTTGATTGCGCGCTCTTAAAATACTATCTACTTTAGTTAGTAGACGACTTGTAACATACCTTAACATTTGTTTCACAACCAGGAATTAAACATTTGGAATATTAAGTTTCTTTATCATACGTAAAGTATGCGTAAACTGCGTTCTTACGCTTCCTTCCCATGACTGTGAATTAGTTAATAATACAGGGTGTAAAAAGAGCAGTCACTATAGCTTCGTGGGTTAATAACCAGACAAGAGTTATATCCATTGGTACTAGTCATTTGCTTTCAATTTACTGTTTTAAAAAATTAAAAAATTTCAATAGGCAACGTACAACGTGCACAACACAGCGATCAGCTGATTACGCTGAGAGGTCAATAGCACGCGTAAGACGTTCATTACGTACTAGGGCAAAAATTATAAAATTTAAGAATTTAATGCAGAACGTTGACCCAATCGGTTCAGCCTTGCGACTAAAATAATAAATAACAAAAAAAATTTTTTTTTTCAAAAAATAAATAATGAAAAAAATTCATTTCTAGAAGTGACTGCTCTTTTGACACCCTGTATATTATAAATAAGTTAGCAACGTAACGTGTAAACTGCAACGAAATTAGCGAGCGAATGAAAGCAGAAAGATCAAGGAATAGCAAATTGCAACGAATACCACTAATCCCGTATTGTACAAGTCTTGACATGTAAACTGTAAAGTTTCGAATTGACAACGCCGCGCCGCGTCAGTGCGTGCGACGTTGCCGCGTTGCTCTGAAAATTTTTTCGGTACCGAAATGATTTCGGTTACGGTAGTGATAAAATATAATGATAATGAGGTATAACCATACCGTAAAATAATAAAGGATATACCTTATTTTGCGATACCGCAATGGTGAATTTCAACCGTTTTGACCAAACCTTTAAAATAAAGCGATATCGTAATTTAGTACCGGTATAATACCTTTATATCTGTACCGCTTTCAAGCCCTGCTTCACACAATGTTTGGGAACATGCTAAGCGTTCCAAAAACATGTAATTATATCAGACAACAGAAACTTGATATTTAATAATTTTATACCATACACAATATGTGTTGAGATGTTTAACAGACTGAAAACATATTTAATGCACATCCAGACGCAGAAACTTCTTTCTTACAATGTTTTGTCCTTGTGTCATAGACAAATGAAACACGTAGTAATTGCCAACTCAAGATGGCGCTTACAAATATATATTTATATTATACTAGCTGTGCCCGCGACTCCGTACGCGTGGAAAAGTAATTTAGGGCAGTGTTATAATAAATCTGTTTTAAAAATATTTTTAGTTATAAAAACTGTCGTCGAGGTATTTAAAAAACTACTTTATGTTGACAATTCCTACTACCAGCTTGACAAACGACCGTTTACAATTACTATAATGCGAACGGGACTACTTGATAGTACGCTCACATACACGACGAATATCTAGTAGCGCCGCAGCGACTGCAGACGATGATCGTTTCTACGCCGACGCTGCTGGTGTGGCGACAATGATGACAGCGCGCCGTAAAATTTTGCGGTCTTTTAGCCTTTAAGTCCGACTCGCACTTGCCCGGTTTTTTATTTATTAATAACCAAACACTTACTTCACTGTTAAAGTACTGATTTTATACAGAAAAATAGCAAAATATAGAAAGTCCCAAAAGAAAGAAAACAAACCTAAGTTTTACCTAACATAAAAACCATTCGGTCCATAATAAAAACTAAGAAATAAAAATATCAAGAAAAACATAAATCTATCTTATATTGACATAACTTTTTTAGATTAACTGTAAACACAATACTTATGTTAATCAAAATTCCATGTATTATGCAGTTATCGAATACATAATTTGGACAAAGAAGACTATAAAAATGTACAGTAATAGACAATAGTAGGCTGTAGTATGAATTTTAACGGACGGAATGAGAACTATAATATACAATGCAAAATAATATTATACATTGCTAATGATGCACGCTGAGTATAACTCTCGGATAACGTATTGTATAAATGTAGGTACCTACTCAACTTTGCTATAATTGTATTAAAAGTACGGCATTTGGCGTATAGATGTCGCTATTATTGTCTGCTCTGCATCGCGCTATCGCTTGTAAGATAGATTTGTATATGAGAATACTCTATCAATATTATGATATTTGGCAAAAAACCCATAATAATCTGTTAAAGGCTAGAATTTCAAAAGGTAACTCGATTGGAATCGAGTTGTATCAACAGTTTTCCCCTGTAACACAGTTTAGTAACTATCAAGATGTTTTTTAACGTATATACTATATATTATAAAATAGAAAAAACAAAAAAAAGAGCAATATATTTATGAAAATCTTAAAACTGTTTTTAAAATTCCGTACCTCAAAAGGAAAAATCGAAACACATATTATAAGATCATTTCCATGTCCGTCTGTCTGTCAAGACCCTTTTACTCAGAAACGCGTGTAGGTATCAAGATGAAAATTATATAAAATACTCAGGATACCTACTGTTCCTTGAAGCAGTGAAAAATCAGACTTCTTAGCCAATGCAACCAAAAGCAGTCGCTTAGGTATGTCGCTAAATTTCGTCATTTTGGACACTCGTAAGGGAATCAAAACCTAAAGGTTACTTCCCGTGAACTCAAAATCATAAAATTTGAAACCAAGCAACGTCTAAAACCATACGTTTTTAGTAACATTATATACCTAGATAGTAAAAATATTTAGATTTTTTTAAACTTAGTACCGTTTGTCATGAATGTGTATAATTGAAACTTATAACAAATACTTAGGTCTCTAATATAATCAAGCTGTAACCAAATCAAAATTCTATGTCAATCAGGTTTGTATGGAGCTATAGGTGCGCAAGTCCAACTCGCACTTAGCCGGTTTTTATTTATTTACTTATTACTAACCTACGCTAACAAATATGTATACACTATACAGTACCTACTTATCACAAAGGATTTTACACTAAAAGTACTAACTGATTTTATACAAATAACTTTCGTAATAAACTCAAGAAAAAAAATCTTAGATTGTCCCTACCTAGCAAGCCTAAAACTAACAAATAAAAGTCACCCCCGCGGCCCCGGTGCGTTTGCTGCGAATACAATTTGAAGTGGCGCGGCGCGGCGCGGGCGGCGCGCGGCTCCCGGACCCGGCGCGCGCTTCCTACAAACGTCCAGCAAAAACGACATGATCTTTTAAAATTGTCATAACTTTTTTATTTTTGAACCGATTTACATAAAACAAACACTAAATGTTAAGTGAAGCTTGCCGCAATATATTAGTGAAAAGTACATCTTAATCGGATTAGCCGTTTCTGAGATTAGCGTGCACAAACCCACAGACAAACAGACAAACAGACAAAAATTTCAAAAATCATAGTTTTGGGTACTATTGCGTAAATAAAGGTCCCCTATCATATTTTTTTTCAAATATCTTCAATGTACAGACACGACTCCTCTACAGATTTATTATATGTATAGATATAGATTAAAAGAATATGATCGTTAATCAATGTAGTACATTGCGTAATTTATTTGTATGTAAATTAGTAGCAATTAGCATTAGTATGCAAATTTTAATAAATGGAGCTTTAATAAGTAACTTGCTCCATCTAACGGTGACTGGTTACACACTACATACAATTGCGACTGGTTTTGGTTGATTTATATTTTACAAAAATTTGCTTGCTCCTTTTAGACAAACAGGATACTAATAATTAAAACGAAATACAAATCGTAGCTTTATCTTCACAACCTCGTATATATAAAACTACAACTTTTCAGTAAAGGTAAAAAACTTAATAATTTTAGATTTTATTATGACATGACTTCTTTTCAATGAGGTTCAAATATGTACAGTATACATCCAAAATCCATGACAATAAAATCTAAAATTATTACGTTTGTTTTTTTTTTTTTCCTTTATTTAAAGGCTATTCATCGTATGATTATGTCAGCCTTATTCAATAATTATAATCATTACAATAACAACTTATTTCTATTAGGCTTAAATCTAATTCCCTTAAATATAACGAATGTATTACAAAACTAATAAACCTATCACTAAATTGTACTTTAAAATTTGAATGAACTATGTTATGTACAAAAAAAAACAAATTGGTACATTCAGTATGCTGTACAAATTCTCGTCTTAGATGTTCGTTCCGCACACATTCCATTAGCACGTGATACAGGTCCTCGTATCGGTCACAAACAGTACAGTTGGGATTGTCTCTTTTTCCCATAAGAAATGCAAAATTATTTAATGGAATGTGATTGGAACGAATTCGGAAGCAGAGAGTTAAATCTCTTTTACTGAGATTGCAATCTGCAAACCAAGGACGTTTTGGTGGCTTGTCTATTAAGGTCCTATACCAAATACCCGAATTAACACATTTTTGCTAAAAATTTTGGTCCCACATATTGAAACAATTTCTTCTTATTAAACTGAAATAATCACAGAAATATGGAGTCACATCAATGATTGTACCTGCAGATCGTGCTGCACTTGCCAAAGCGTCGGCAATCTCGTTTCCTAGAATACCTACATGAGAGGGCACCCACTGTAGGCGAACTTTAACCCCATTACGTATTAGATTGGAAATACATTTAATAACGAGGAAAGCTTCTGACCTACCCATGTTGCCCTTGCTACACTGAAAAGTTGTAGTTTTTTAGATACGAGGTTGTGAAGGTAAAGCGACGAAATGTGAAATATTTAGTGCGATAGTATAGGGCGACGGACCTAACATACTCATGTTTGAGCCGTCAGCCTTCACTAGCTGGATATCCGATGCTATTTAATGATTCAAGGCTCAATAAGATATTAATATTATCGTTGACGATTTTTTTGAAAAACATTTCTAGATATAATACACGAAAAATCGTGTACTTCAATTATAGAATTTAAACTCCAAGGTTTATATGTTTTCGGAGCGAGGATTTCGAATATCGTAGGGGACTAGGAAAATGATTAAAAAACAGACAATTGTACAGTAACGCATATAATATATCTGTCTGCAACTCTGCATGTCGTTCGCCGGCGGTCCTTGCCGTATGTGTTGTGTTGTATGTGTTGTGTTGTGTGCTGCGCGATCACCGGCGGTCGGTCTTGCCGACGCCGCGCTTGCCGGCGAACAGATGTTTGGGCATCTTGGTGCCGATAAAGCGATCGGCCTCGCCCTTCAGACCCATCTTCTTCGTCTTCTTCGAGATGGCCACGTGCGCCATCTTCTTCGCTCTCTTTTGCATCTGAAAACGAAAGGAACACTTATCTAATAGAATTTTACAACTCACTATCAAAATATGTTTTAACTCTGGTGATTAAAGAAATTCCACTACACGCTTCAGAAAAATTATAACATAAATGTATACCGGTGTTCTTCCTATACAATTAAATAACAACTAATATTATAAACGCGAATTTTTGTAAGAATGTGTGGATTGTATATTTTTGCTCTTTTATGCAAAAACTTCTGAATAGATTAAGGTGAAATTTGATATGGCAGTAGTTTACACGATGGATGATAATGAATTCACGCGGGATTTCTATTGCGTGAACGAAGTAACGAGAAACGTCTAGTTTCCTATAACAACAGCGTGTACTAACGGCGACGTCCTTGACGCCCTGCGTGTCGCGCGCGGGCCGGGACACGGAGCGGCCGCGGGTCTCGACGTCGAGGCGCGCGCGCTTGGCCGGCGCCGCCGACTGCGAGCGCGAGCGCGAACGGTCCGCGCGCGTGAAGTGGGCCTGCTGCGTCTCCGACATGTCCACGCCTGCACACACACACATGTATTAAGACATCGTGCAGTAGTTAGCACGTCTTGTCGTCAACAAGAATAACATCCGAAATAATGATTTTGACAGCCTTTCTTTAAATTAAGCGTAAACATATAAAGTAAATATAAGGTGCGTTTCAGTTGCAAGGAAATAACGTTTTAAATGAAATTTTCAATCTCATTCTGTTTTTTATGTATGAACTTAGGGCGAAAGAAACAGGATTGTGATTAAAAACTTCGTTTAAAACTTTATTTCCTTGCACCAGGAGCGTCTATAGAATACAAATTATTATACACGGCACAAAATATAAAAGCATGACATCTATTATAATGTAAATAAACATTAAACAGCCCGCTGAATAACGACTTACACTATGTTCGAATCCAAATTCATTAATAAAAAACAATAAGATGAAATAGAATTACATTAATGTGTTTGTGTTTCCATGTTGCATGGTAAACAAGTGATACTTGAGTTAGTCGCATTACGTGTTCGTGCTGACTGCTATGTGTAAGTTTTTGTCACTATTCACTGTGAAGACGTTTCCTACAATTTGTATGGCTTCGAAACGACGCCTCTATACTCGGAATTTTAATTAGATTCCACATTTGACATTAGCTACTGTCATTTTGTAAAATAATGATACCACATTTATTATTGTAGTGATAAACACAAAAATCGATAAACAATCGCGATTTATGTTAATAATCATAATAATAGTGTGCCAATTAAAGACTAAATTATTGATTTTTATTTAAATAAATACATTATTATTCATAATAATTATTTATTAATTGGTAATCACTGCTTTATGTAATGGTCTAAATGCGTATCCCATGTTGTCAAAGAAGAGGAAAAAATGAGTAGGTTAGATAATATGTTAATTGACAACATCAGACACATCTATACAAATAAGGGCCGATTTTTCAATCGTCAGATAACTTTTATGTAAGGAATAAATATGACTTTGTAATAAATGTGACTTTGACAGATTTTGTATGGAACAAATGTCAAAGTCACATGTTTATTCAACAGATAAAAGTTATCTGACGATTGAAAAATCAGCCCTTAATTATATTGAAGTGTCTGTTTGTAACTTTCAATTAGCAATGTTTTACTAAATGCATATGAAGGATACTGAAAACGACAATGCAGTTTAAAAAAAAATTGTGTCTGTCTGTCCGCATGTCTGTTTGTTCCGGCTAATCTCTGAAACGGCTGGAGGGATATTGACGAGACTTTCACTGGTAGATAGCTAAAGTTATGAGGATTAACATAGGCTACTTTTCATCATCATCATCGTCATCAAACTAATGATCTCCGAATCGACTGGACCGACTGTTTTTGACCGGAGCATTCACCGGCTTAGCTTATGTTAGTAGGTGTAATCTATACATCTACATTAATAATATTATAAAAAGGAATGATTTGTATTTTTGTATGTAACGACTTAACTCAAAAAGTACTGGACCGATTTTAATTAAATTCTTTTTTCATTAGAAAGCTACATTATCACTGAGTAACATAGGCTATATAAAAATCAATGTTGCTGTTCATTAGTCTCGCTAAAACTCGAGATCAGCTGACTCGGCTATTTTTGGTCTTCAAATATTCGTTCGTCCGGCGAAGGTTTACACGGTTTCCATGCTCAACGAAGTGGGCACGGGTCAGCTAGACTATAATATATATATAAAAGAAAGTCGTGTTAGGTACCTACACTATATATAACTAAAGAACGCGAACGTTACTTTGTTTTAGTCATAAACTATTTTTATGCTCAACGAAGTGGGCACGGGTCAGCTAGTTTATAACAGACAGAACATGTTACAGAAATTGACAGCGATAGCGATGACGGCGACAATTTATAAAATAAAATATTACCAAAATACATATATTTGTTTTATTTCTCTTTTTTTAGATATACTACTGCTATAAACGAGAGGAATCGATCCCGAAATATTCCATTTCCGTATCGAATAATTTCGCACGTCACTATTTAGTACTTGTCATAACGTTGCAACACTGAATGTGTCAAATCTGGAATCGAATTAAAATTCCGACTATAGTGGCAAACATTGGTAACTTATTAGATGCCATATAAATTGCAGAAACTTCTTCACGGTAAACAGCGACAAAAACTCGCACAGAGTACACCGAACACAAGTGTAGCGACAGGGATCTACTGTATCCGTACCGAGTTTCTCCATCTCGCCGCGCAGCTTGTCGGTGGTGCGGTCGCGGCCGCGCGCGCGGCTGGTGCGCGGCATCACGGGCTTGGTGGACTGCTTGCGCAGCAGCGACTCGTCCTTCAGCACCGCCTTCTTGTTGCTGTAATGTAACGTTATGGAACAGTTTTACGTCAGGTATGGTATAAGGTGATATTGTATAGTTCGTCGCTGATCAATTTAACCTAAACACTTGACACTGCCGACTGTAGAATATAGTATATAGTCTATGGATTCATGTAGCCAACAATAATCATTGCGTTAATATTGGCCAATTGGCATCACCGACTAATCTATGGTTGTGCCATAGACGGCTTTGTTTATGTTTGGTTTAAAATTATCTCGGACGTACTGTAGAACTCCAAGGGTAATTGAATTTCGAAATGATGGACCGGCTCCAACTCCCGGCGGGGCCGCGTGACTCACCGTATTTGGCGCGCGAGCTCGCGGACCTCGCGCATGGTCTCGTCCAGCTCGACCTTGGGCACGGCGTACATGCCGCCGGCCTCACGCAGCGCCTCGTCCTGCTCTAGCTCGGCCAGCTTGTCGAAGATCTCGGGGTCGATGTAGTCGGCCACGTTGTGCCCCTCCCAGAACTCCGGGATGGCGTCGTGCCGCTCCTCCTCCGCGATCTCGCTGTAGTTCTTCTGCAGATCTGTTCCGATAACACTAGTTATTATTATTTTACAGCGTATGATTCACGTAATCATAATTCTGAAGAACGAACCACAGTGTCCCACTAGAGACTCCTAAACTAATGGATATCACACTTTGAAAACAAATAAATGTTGCCAAAAATTTCGACTCTGCGTTGCGGCAATCGTCTGTTCAATTACGTCAAAGCATTATTCTATAATGCCCAAGTGTGTACGCAATTCAATGACACTCTCTCTCTTCCTTTTACTTTCATAATCTGAGCGGTTAACTGTCAAGACTGGCGAAAGAACAGACGCAGAACGGACTTTTTACGCATGGTTCATATTTCTTGACAGACAATCAGGTGATCAGCCTGCATTGTCCTAACTAAACGTAGAAACATCAATTCCTGTTGTTCCAACGCGGGAATCGAACCCAAGACCTATATCACTGGTCCCCAGTGGCGTCACTCATTACGCAGTACACTGACCGAGCACGTAGTCGTCGCCCTGCTCGAGCTCGATCTCGCGCTCCAGCTTGCGCTTGCGCGCCTCGCGGTTCTCCTTCTGTTGGCGCTTGGCCAGCACGGCGGGCGGCAGCACCGGCGGCCGCAGGCGGGCGTCGCGCGGCGCCGGCATCGACACGTGCAGGCGGTTCAGGATGCCGTCCACCTGACACAAAATGTAACACGGTCAACATTTTACTACAAATTATACTACACTAGCGTGGCCAAGGCCATTTCTTTTTCAGAGGAAAGCTCTAGCTCATGGACGTCGAATCTCTATGCATCAACATGCCATTTTTCTAAAGAAATGTTATTGAGATCACACAGACGTGGTCTAATACTGTCGACTGATATTCCATCTATAACGAAGTGTTGACCCACCTTCTTGGTGCGCATCTTCTCGGTGACGCGGTGCCCCAGCAGGCGCTCGCAGGCCTCGATCTTGACCTCCTGCACGCCCTCCTCCGTCACCGTCGACATGCGCAGCACCGGCACCGTGCGCAGCTCCGAGTTGCTGTCCGCGCTGAAATTATACCAAAACTTGTGTTATTTTATTTTGTCTATTTTTGAAAAACAAACAGTAATATTAAATTACATTACAAAACATAATATTTTCACTTATGGATATAACTTAAATTACTAAAGCTTGAAACTTAAGACAAGTGACAAATAAGTTTTACTTTTAGGTTATCAAATGTACTTTATAGGTTCTAGGTGAATATTCAAGTCACAAAGTAATAATATAATTCAGAAACAACTTATTTCCCAAAAAAATTATGTACAATATTTAACATCACTAATCTATACTAATATTATAAAGAGGTAACCTTTGATTGTTTGTTTGTTTGTTTGAATGGAATAGGCTCGGAAACCACTGAATCAATATGAATAATTCTTTCGCCGTTGGAAAGCTACATTCCTAGCGCTGAACATTGGCTATATTATATGTTAAAAAAAAATAGGGTTCCTTACTAAAACCCCAAAAATGTAGCCCAAAGTGTAAAAAAACGACCCTCAAAAATTCTTACATCGTGTGCGCTTCGACAACGGCTTGACCGATTTCGCAAATTTTTTTACGGTATGTTCGTTATTGTCATGAAAGCATTATTATGAAAGAAAATGTTGAAAAAAATAAGCAGAAAATTAGAAAAAAGAAGAAAATATACGTATTGGTCACGCGGGGTTTGAATCTGGACTCGATCGATTCACGTCGTTGCCAGTCTATATGACACGGGTGTCATGGTAACATCATTGTTTACAAATGGAAAATAAAAATTATAAAATGCTATAAATACCGTATTTATATCAGCTTAAACTATTTGGATTAATAAAACTATTTGGATTAAAAAAACTACATATTTTGATTAACAAAAATATGAATCCAAATAGTTTAAGCTGATATAAATACGGTACTTATAGCATTTCATAATTTTTGTTTTCCATTTGTAAACAATGTTGTTACCATGACGACCGGTAGACGTTATAGACGTTAGGCTGCGTTTCCACTGACGCGGAGTGGGGCGGAGATGAGCTTGCGGTACCCGACGGTTGACCAATCACTATGCTCGAAATCTCCGCTTCGCTTCGCTTGGGCACCGCTAAGCTCCCCTCCGCCCCGCTCCGCGTCAGTGGAAACGATGTCCTATAGACGGGCCAAGATCGGGACGATGTTCCAAATCTATACATCTATACAAATAAATAAAATTGAAGTGTCTGTTTGTAACTTTTAATTAGCAACGTTTTTCTAAATGCATATAACATTTTAAAACGATACTGAAAACGAAAATACAATTTCAATTTTTTTTTGTCTGTCTGTCTGTTTGTCGGTATGTGTTTGTTCCGGCTAATCTCTGGAACAGCTGGACCGATTTTAATGAGACTTTCACTGGAAGACAGCTAAAGTTATAAGGATTAATTTAGGCTACTTTTCATCATCATCATCATCGTCATCAAAATAATGTTCTCCGAATGGGCTGGACCGACTGTGACGGGAGCATTCATTGGCCGTTAGCTTATGTTAGTACGAGTAATCTATATTGTATATAAAATAAAATTTATATACATAAAAGAAAGTTAGGTAGTTAGTTACATTATTTATAACTCAAGAACGGCTTTATCGATATGGCTGAAAATTGGTGAGGAGGTATCTTAGAACTAGTAGACGGACAATATAAGATACTATTTATTCTATTCGACAGCTGCGTTCCCGTGTGCGTTGCGGGTTCTGCGTTAGGGTTCCGCGTTGCGGGTTCCGCGTAAGAGTTCCTCGTAAGGGTTCCTCGTAAGGGTTCCGCGTTGCGGGTTCCGGGACGCGGGTTCCGCATTGTAGGTTCCGGGTCGCGGGTTCCCCTTTGCGGGTTCCGCGTTTCGGGTTACAGGTTCCCGGGTTGTGGGTTCCGCGTTGCGGGTTCCGTGTTGCGGGTTCCGCGTTGCGGGTTTCGCGTTGCAGGTTCCGCGTTGCGGGTTCCGCGTTGCGGGTTCCGCGTTGCGTGTTCCGCGTTTCGGGTTCCGCGTACCGGGTTACAGGTTCCCAGGTTGTGGGTTCCGCGTTGCCGGTTCCGTGTTGTTTTTTTTAGTTGAATTTCATTATAAAATGTTTTTATGCTCAACGAAGCGGGCAAGTTTATAAGTACATATTAACACAAGTAGCTGTTGTAGCATACTATAATGTTATTCTTCAGGGATAAAAACACAAGTAGTACAGTAAGTAGTAATACTAACTTGACGAGGTTCTCCTTGGCGCAGGCGGCCTCCAGTTGCTCGATGAGCGCCCGCTTCGGCGGCGGCAGGTCCTCGGGCTTCACCACGTCCACCTTGTTCAGCACCACCACCAGCGGCTTGTTGCTGAACAGCGGCTTGATGGAGTCGAACAGGGAGATCTGGTCCTCGATGCTGTGGCCGCACTGCTCGGACGGGTCGACGAAGTACAGCACGGCGGCGCGCAGATGCGCCAGCGCCGTCACGGCCTGCATCTCGATCACGTTGCGCTCCTCCAGCGGGTGGTCCAGGATGCCCGGGGTGTCGATCACCTGCCGCCGCCATCATTTCACACATTACTTATTATTTGCAGAATGCACTGTTATAATATTATTATGTTTTATACAGGGTCACATTTTAATTTTAATTTTCAGTATTTCAAATAATAATATACTATTCGGGATTAGCCCTATTATTGTAAACATAAATGTCTATTTGTTTGTTTCGCTTTTACGCGAAAACCAATCATCATGAAACTTGTAACATAGGATACTTTTCACTCCACACAGGCGAAGCTGAGGTCAAAAGCTGGTATAATATTAAGCTCTCACAACGATTTCGTTAAAATCAATCAAGAAAGAATAGTTTTTACAGTGTCCAAGTGTGTGTGCAATACACAATCAATATCTTCTCGACATGACTGTCGAGAATGGATTGTCTTTTTTGTCAGACAGAATCGGCCGACTCTCTACTGCAGAAACCAAACCCAAAACCCAATAGAGATCCAAGCTCTAAACCACTGGATCACTGAGACATTTCATTGGAAATAATGTGCTAACTACAAAGTTTATTTTAAAAAATTAGACATTGCAAGCCTTTTAACTTAATTAACTGTTTCTAAGGGCCTTTTTCAGTTTCAGCGATTTGCAACGCGCTACAAAAGCAATTTGCGAGGAAATAAAGGAGAGCTACTAAAATTATTTATTAATTTTAACTCCTACTAATAAATTAATTGCTGATCGTTAGTCTCGCTAAAACTCGAGACGGCTGAACCGATTCGGCTATATTTGGTCTTGAAATATTCGTGGAAGGCCAGGGAGGGTTTAAACGGTACATTAGAAACTGTTTCTATGCTCAACGAAGTGGCCACGGATCAGCCAGTTTAATATAAATTATGAAACAGTTACGCACCTGCCACCTCAAGTACTTGTAGTCTGTGTGGCCGACGTACAGGCTTTTGGTTGTGAATGCATACGGTTGGACCTCAACATCTGCCCGAGTTATCTGAAAGTTAAATGCCAATTACTAAGAAGGAAAAAAACTAAGAACATAACCATACAATAACCTAGAAACAAAAAGTTACCTTGTTGATGAAGCTTGATTTACCGACATTTGGAAAACCACAAATAATTATTGTTCTTGTGTATGGATCTATAGATGGCAGCCTAGCCAAATGTTGCCGGACCTAAGACAGAAAATAAATCATTTTTATTGAATAAAATACCAGTATTGCACAACCTAAAGTAACCTAATATGTTACCACCACGACGAGCATTCCTAATGAAATCCCATTAATATAGAACACGGGGGGTGTGTCAATGTGCCAATGGGGTGGAATTCAAAAGTATATATCTCACTTCACATGGTAACCACTCCTTTTAAATGGCAAACCATTTTGAGATGCCAAAAAATTGTTTATATTTAATATGTAACTACAGAAAGAAAAGTGCCTACATAAAATATTTTGTCTAATTATATTCTTAATTACTAAAGTTAGCAAGAGAGGGTAGATAGACAGATGCACAGATAGATAGACTGACAGAGCAAAAATATTAGGAGCAAATACCTTCTAAACTTTAAAAATATATTAATATTAGTAAAAATAAATAAATACATAAAAAAATGTAAGTATAATGATTTGCATTTTTTTTCTATGGGGATAGAATTGGTGTTAATAACTAAACTAAATAAATTGAATTTATACTTCAGAATAACAATATGAACAGGTATAAGAAACTAATTATATGACAATAAATATATCAATTGAAAAGATAAGGATACTTTCTATACTATTTTTTACATATTTATCTTCAATCAACACTGCCAATTAAATGTCCTTTTTAGAATTTTAAATTGAATTGCAAAAGTATAAATAAAAAAAGAAAATTTTAAATTTAATTTTACTTCTGTTCTGTGTAAAATAAATAAAAGTGTAACTGTCTAGTAGTTAAGAATAGCTTTTCCCTATAAAAATAAATCTACCTGTTCAAGATATGTGAGGTTAGCGGACTGGCGCTTCATAATGGTGGCCATACGACCCAGCGCCGCTCTCTTCAATTGTTTGCAGCGGTACAGGGAGTCTCCAAACTTTAGCAGCCGCACATAATCTTTAGCCACACTGCAAATTGATTTTTATTGCACAATGTTACAACCCAAAGTTCATGTAAATCAGTTTTGTGTTGAAATAATATATTTTGATAAATTATATATTATTATTAGTACTATAGGATTTGTATATAAACTACTTTAATTTTGTGTTCCTCACAATTACATCACTGTTAATGCAGTACACAAATTAACACATTGGTTAAATTTTAAAGCAAATAAGTTACATATATTGTAAAACAAATAAGTAAAATATATTGTAAGACACTAAACATTTCCTACTTGTCTATTAGATGTCTTGCTGTATTTAGCTGTCCGAGACCCAATTTGTAATGGTCCTTATCATAGAGCACATTCATTAGGTCAGCATAGAATGGGTGGACATCATCTAGCTTTGGGAATTCCTGAAAAAATTAATTATTTTATGGATAAAGATTCATTTAATTTTTTTATTAGATAGGTATAATATTGAGTTTATGTGCATATAATATTTATATTATATTTTATTGTGCAACAGCTTTCGATTTTATATTATATTATCATATCATCATACTTACTTATCTTGTTCTTTACATTACCAAAGTGTGTAAAAATGTTTTGGGGTGACAAAATGTATAATAGGTCATATTCACCTGTATTATCCTGGAGAGCCTATCGTGAAAATTTTGCTGCGTGAATTTTACTTTCCTCATATAAAACGCTCGTATACGAGTTATCTTGTAGTGTTTGTGTACAACTGTAGGTGTTTTTCGTTGTGTTTTTGAAAGTATTATATCGATAAAGTCCTAAAATAAACAAAACATAGGTTATAAAAATTATTACGTTGTTCATTTAATTCACTGAAAATCTAAGGTAATTAATAAAAACTTACCTTGGCCGTAGGGACCACGGCTATCTTTTTAAAGTTATATAAACTCATTTTGAGATTTTTAATTACATTAGTATTAAATAAAATCTATTATTATCGTTCCACACGTAAACACGTGTAGAAATCACAATGAAAAGACATATGACATTTGACAGTTTACAATCCATAGATTTTCAAATGACACATTTTTTTAATGACGTTCAATGGTTCCATGACTTAATACTTTCCTTCAACGGAAAATAATAAAAAGATGTAAAATGTAGTGCACGTAGTTTACCTGATAGTTAACTATCAGTTAGCATGTAAAATGTAGTGCCCGTGGTTCACCAGAGTTTTCGTTTACCATGTTCCAATCTGCGTATCTGTTTTAGTTAGTGCGGATTATAAACACATTTTTGTTTTGATTGCAGTTTTATTTAACTCAAAAGCAAGAAAAGAGATTGATATGGATTTACAAGTCATCATCAGCCCCAATGTTGTTCTGTGATAACGCGGCTTCAAAGCGAATGGACAGATTTTGGTGCAGTTTTCTTTGCGCGGTGCATGACATGAATTTCTATAATAGGACTAAAAAATCTTTTTATATAAATTCCCTTCTAAACTTACATACTATCATGGCACTATTTCGCTGACCGTAAGTATCTTTTTCATAATGGTATAGCCCTTTATTTTTTATCATTAAAAAATACTTGTTGTCTATTCTTTTTTGTCGTTCAATTCCATTTAATGTCATGTCAATTGTCATTTACATGTCAAATTGTCAACACGGGTGATTCGTAAAAGCCGAAAATTAATTTAGTATTTCTTTATTAAAAAGCCCGGTTGGAGGATAATTTAGGAAATGTTGTAATAATCAACATCTGAGAATAAGATATAAGAAGCAAATTATTAATATACAATATTATTGCTGCATAATTCAAGTAAGTACGTTTTCATTGCATCATACCCATACCGAGTATTGTTACAAAAATTGCGGCACAAGTTTTTAAAATTTCTTAACACGTATTTTCGATATTACGCAGGGATTTATCAATGTGAGTGACGATTATGTTTTCAGGTAAAGAAAAAACGTAAAAATGTACGCGCGAATCAGTAACAGATGGTCTCTACTGCAAAAGCGAATAAAAGCTTCCGGTTACAGAAACTATGCAGAGAGCACGCTCAAAAAGAAAGAACGGGTGTCAGCAAACTTCTCTCCTGGAAACGTTTACCACGGCTTTTTATGTACTGATGTGGAACTCATAAAAGAGTATAATATGACAGCATATTTTCTTACCCATGAAAAAACGAAAACAGAATACTTGCATTTAGAAAGAGACGACTCCAATAATGTGTTTTCAGTTGGATTTCGAACAACGCCTTTGGACTCCATGGGAACACCACATATTCTGGAACACACTGTGCTTTGTGGATCTGAGAAATATCCAGTGCGCGATCCTTTCTTTAAAATGTTAAATCGCTCGTTGGCCACATTTATGAATGCTTTAACAGGTCCGGACTACACATTCTACCCATTTTCATCACAAAATGAGGTGGACTATAGGAATTTACAAAAAGTTTATCTGGATGCTGTTTTTAAGCCAAATTTGTCACGACTAGATTTTTTGCAGGAGGGATGGAGGTTGGAACACTCAAAATTAGAAGATAAAAATTCAGATTTAGTATTTAAAGGAGTAGTTTACAATGAAATGAAAGGTGCATTTTCTGAAACCAGCTCATTGTTTGGACAAAAGTTCATAAACACAATATTGCCCCAAGGCACATACGGCTATGTTTCTGGTGGTGATCCATTATGCATTCCACAACTTACTCATGAGCATTTAAAAACATTTCATTCCACCTTTTATCACCCCAGTAATGCTAGAATTTACTCTTATGGAAACTTTCCTCTTGAACTCAATTTACAATTTCTTAATGAAACATATTTAAGTAAATATAAGTATTTGGATCCCAAACACAGTGTTGTGAGTCCACAGGAGAGGTGGAAGGCCTCCAGCAAAGCCGGAATCTTGTGCAGGGTGGACCAATATGGAGGTCCAGTGGAGAAACAAAATCAAATAGCGATAGGCTACGTAATGTCTGATATTACACAGATATATGACACATTTATGATGACTGCTCTAGCAGAGTTAATGATACTGGGTCCGAATTCTGCATTTTATAAAAGTTTGATTGAAAAAAATATATCGGGGGGCTACAATTCTTTGACTGGATATGACAATCAAATTAGAGATACATTATTTGTTATTGGCTTGAGGGATGTAGAAAAATCAAATTTTGACAAAATTGAGAATATTGTAAAGCAGACTATTGAAGATATATACACCAATGGCTTTGAAAAAGATCATATTGAAAGTGTGTTGCACGGTTTTGAACTTTCCATCAAACACCAGTCACCTAGGTTTGGTTTGAATTTGCTATTTAACTTGATGCCTCTCTGGAATCATGATGGACCAATCATTGATGCACTTAAAATAAACGGACTGCTTGGTGAATTAAAGAAGAACTTAATGAATCCAAGATATGTAAAAGATGCCATAGAAAAATATTTCATTTTAAATAATCATAAATTAATTATGACAATGCAGCCAGATCCAAAGTTTGACGATATATTTAATGAGGCAGAGGCAAAGCTGCTGAAATCTAAAGTAGAAGCTCTCTCCACAAAAGAAAAGGAAAGTATTTATTCTGAAGGTATTGAACTTTCTGAGGCTCAAAAGAAATTGGAAAATCTTGATGTGTTGCCATGTTTAAAAATTGATGAGGTAACCCTCAGTAAAACTGCCCCTGCACTTCAACACACAATATTTGGAACAATACCTTTACAGCTTTGTGAAGCTAACACTAATGGTGTTACATATTTAAAAGGTTTATTAAGCACTGATACCTTGGATACTACACAGAGGAGTCTGTTGCCCTTCTTTATTTACGTCATAAACAAATTTGATATGAAGAATTACAACTACAGAGATTTTGACAAATTTGTGAGCAAGTCGACGTCAGGATTGAGCTTCATGGCGCACGTCACTGAACACGTCGGCCAGCAGGAGCAATACGAGCAGGGTGTTCTGATCAGCAGTCACTGCCTCGATGAAAACTTGCCCAAAATGTTAGACATTTGGGGTGAAATATTCGAAAAGCCCAACTTTGAGAATAGCGAAAGGATGACTATGTTGCTCAACAACTATTGTTCATCTCTGACGAGTGGAATTATCGACAGCGGACACACGTTCGCGATGCAGGCGGCCCGCTCCCTCGTCTCCTCTGTAGACGAGTGTAAGGAAAATCTTATGGGCATGAAACATGTAATGGACATGCAAGGTATTCAAAGGAAGTTTAAGATCAGTGAAATACAGTCAACGGTGGATTCCATCAGTAATCAGATAATAAAAGGTAGCAATTTGCGGTTAGCCTTCCATTACTCGAATGGGAATGATGTGCTTAAATCCGTTGAAGATTTTTGCAAAGATTTATGTCCTGGTGACACACAAGAAGTCAACAGAATCTCTTGGACGGATTCCCAAACACCAAACAAAATGAACAGAGGGTTACATATTTCTATGAACGTTCCGGTCAATTTCTGCGCTAAAGTAATTCCGACGGTGGCTTACACACACGCCGATTATCCGAAACTGAGGGTTCTGTCCAGATTCATAACTTCGAAGTATTTACATCCAATTGTCAGGGAGAAAAACGGAGCATACGGAGGTGGTGCCATGATCTCGACCGATGGCGCGTTTAATTTCTACTCGTACAGAGATCCAAACTCTCGTGTCACTTTGGACGTTTTCGACGAAACCGCAGATTGGATGACCAAAAATGTCAACCTCGTCGACGATCAAAACTTATTCGAAGCGAAGCTCTCCATCTTGCAGCAAATGGATCAACCCGTAACGGAATACATGAAAGGCATCGACCTGTTCCTGTACGGCTTGTCGTACGACATATGGAAGACCCAGCGGGAGAGGGTGTTGGCGGTGACGAAGGAGGACTTAATAGAAGTATGCAGCAAGTACTTAACGGGCGACAGATGGGCCGGCAAGTGCGTGATCGGCGACGGAGCCGCGCAACAGCTGGGCAAGGGCGCCGAGCAGTGGGAGACCGTCAGCGGGCCCCAGCAGTGATTGTGTTATTACGAACATTGTTACAATTATATCATTACATTATTCGCTTAATTTTCCAAAGTGTTTGTACTACATTAGCTCGATAAATTTTATTAAGTTGATTTAAATTTAGAAAAGCGATCTTCCATTGTAACGAACAGCAGAATTCAAAGGATCAAGAGTATATTCAAAATTGTAAAATAGTATCTAAAAAGTTCGGGAGTATAATTTATAAAATATAGCAACAAATTATGATTTTAAAATAAAATGTTATATGACATGATGAAATAAGTTATGTAAGGACGATGAGGAAGCCTCTCATTGTCGACACTCATCGTATTTCTATGGCAGGGACCGAGTGATGTGAAAACGAGTTCTTGAAAGACTACGAACTTGTAAATTCTTCGTTTGTGAGTCCACAAGTAAAGGCTTACGAATTGTAAAAGCCTGCTATGCCGCTAGGCTAATATTTGCAAAATGGCTCGAAAATGTCGAGCTCTTTGACATTTGCTGGCCCAAGTCTAACATTCAGTACAAATTGACTGATAAATAAAACTGTTAAAGGCTTCAAGCAGTTAGTATTTAGATTTTAGAATTAATAAAAATATATTACACTAATATTTTTTTCTTATTGTTGAAGATACCTTCTGCGTGTTTATGTCGCAGTCACCTAATTGAATCTGCTTATTTAATTGAATGACTAGCGCGGTTATATAATGGCGTCAAATAGCTCGTACAGATAGCAATGTGTTGATAATTTTTTTGATTAATTTACTTTAATGTGCGTTATATTAATACACATTCGGAAATTTTGATGTTGAAAAATATATTAAATGGTTGTCCTAGTCTCGGATTCATTGAATTTGTTGGTAAAAACATAATTCAATGAACGCGCTAGTCATTCAATTAAATAGCGGATTCGATCAGATGACTGCGACATTTATATTGCATATAGTAGTAGGTTTTGCATCGTGAATTCTAGATGAACACAATTTAACTACAGCCAGATCTAGCGCTTGCTAATCCCTGATCCGAAAGTATTACAAAGCTTTTTATGAATAAAAGAGTTATAAATTTGTTTTATTACAGCTACAAAATGACCCTTCCTGCGTCTTACGCTTCCGCCGCTGAATATTTCGAAGAGTCGCTTAATTTTTTATCAGAGTACCAACATTTATACAAATATCCAAACACCGACATTTTAATCGAAAACGTTTTGGACGAGATCCCAGGTAGTTGGGACGATCTGGACGTTTACGATGATCAATTTGATATAAGAAATGTTTCGAACGAATATTTCGATACGATGTTTCCGAGACTAGACAAACTGGCACCAGCTTATGGAGATTTCGTTCCGGACGATAAATTGGATCTCATAGTTGATGTACCTCTGAGTGTCAAAAAGAAACACGAAATAGTTTATTTGGCCAACGAAATAAGTAACATTTGTAAACGAACTCGCTGTAACACTGTCGTAGACTTTGGCTCCGGATTGGTAAGATTTGAATCATTTATTGAATTCGGTTATTATACCTATATTACTGTTACGTTATCTTATTAATTAATATTATATCCATGTCTAGTACCTATCTACATACCTAATCTAATTTCAGGGATACTTGGATCAACAGTTATTCGCCACTACCCACTGTCAGGTTTTGGGGTTGGAGTGCAACGAAGGTCATTACGTCGAGGCTAAGAAGAGGCAAAGAAAGTATCACTCGGAGTCCATCGAGAAGGTCAAATACATTAAACATACAGTCACCGAGCGATCTGTAACTGCTTTGGATGAATTTATAACCCGAAAATTCCCAAACTCTGAAAATGTCTGCATAACCGGGTTACACGCTTGTGCCGATCTGTCCGTCGACGCCATGAACATATTTCTCGACATGCCCGGCGCTCAGTCGCTGGCCATAATGCCGTGTTGCTATCACAGACTGGAAACGAAAGATGGCATTTTTAAGACCTTTCCCCTGAGCGAGTGTCTGAAAGCGGCGCACAGTAGGCGAGGAGGATCCCGGTTTCTACGGGTTCCGTTCCTGAGGCTGGCGACTCAGCCGCAGATCGTAACCAACAATATACAGGACCTAGTGTTTAATCTTTTGGCTCGAGCGGTGTTGCAGTTGTATGGGTTTAAACGTACGTATCGCTCATATTACTATCGTTTTTTATTATTAAGGCTACGTTTGTTTAGGTATTTAATATTTAGGTGTCTCGTTTATGCTAAAGCGTAGAATAAAATAATTTAGCTATAACTTACTTTGCGAGTAAGTAGTACTTACTCACAGTTGGGGCGCTTTCCGGTCACGCGGGATTCGGGGGCATGCAGACTGCCAGCATCCTATCCTTTCACTCATACACAATATGTTTTGTTGACACGCGAGCAAATGTGACCAAGAGCTCTGTGGAAATCCCGCGTGGCAAGAAAATGGTCCTTGTAATGAAAATCTCATAATATTATAACACTATTGTAGATATATCTAAGAAGGAACATTATATATTTATTAAAATAATTCTCTTAATCATTGCAGGAAACTGTACACTAAAAAGGAAGAAGAGAAAAGGCGTCAGAATGAGGTCCGTTGATAATGATTTTGAAATGTACGTGAAGAACGTGGCGGCCGGCTTCTCATTGACTTAATGACAACACGGCCCATACGTCGACAGGCGTGGATAGTTGCACAGAACACGTGTTCTCAAGTGACGAACTCATTTGTATGTGGCGCGACATATCTCATATTTACACCAAACAAGCTGCCGTATTTATTTTGCTCCAAAACATGTTGCAGCCAGTATTTGAAAATATTGTGCTATACGATCGTCTTTGCTACTTAAAGGAGAAGGGAATTGATGACTGTATGTACAAAAGAATATTAAATAACAACATTTCTCCACGGTGTTTGTGTCTTCTAGCGTTTAAGAAAAATAAAGAGCTGCAATAAGTATTTTGAGTATTTTGATTCAACTAGACTACTTATTTCTCGCAGAGAAGTGCGTAGCCAATATATTAATCCGCCTTTTTAGGCCTCCTTAGGAGGGATCTTGTTGAAATACCACCCGAGTTTCCGGTAAACCAACTAAACCCACCTACGAATTGCCATCAGCCGCTATGAAGAGAAGTGTCCCGGGTTTGACTAACACAATACTCCCCCAGGACTGGCCTCTGTACCTCGTAATAACCTTTGGGCCTCTAGTATCCTTTCGTAATCGTAATGTAGTCACTTGGTAAACTCCATTTGTATCGTTGGTAGGTTTGTATGTTGCGAGTCGGCGAAACGCAAGTAACAAATCGCTTATTTCAAAATTTTGATTACCTACATAATTTAATCCATACGTATAAAAATAAATAAATAAAATAAATTGATTATTTTCTCTCCACAATTATTCAAATTACAGTTTTAATAAATATTAAATAGCATACTTAGTACAGTCTTTGTGGGGAGACTGGAGTCTTAAATTAAGCAGTTTCCTGTTTGTATTTTAAGGCACCAGGCCTCCAACCATAAGCGGTCCCTAGACGGTCAAAATTGCTTGACAAGCATTTACGTGCTTGACAAGCATGCTTGACGAGGCCACGACATCAAAAAACATTCTAGTCAAGCATTCGCATCATTTTGTCGGATAGAGTGACCCAGTGTTGAACTTGCGCTAAAACAGAAACATTTGCAAAGTAGTAGAATGTCTCTACATGCAGATATGGCTTTTCTTGCTCTCACAATTGCGTTGTTGAAGAAAACAAAAAAGAAACGAACAAGACGATGGTCTAAGCAGTGGTATTTGTTAAGAGATAGATTTACCCATGAGCATTTGCAAAAGATTCTACAATTGACAGAGCCCAATGATTTCAAAAATTTTTTGAGGATGGATAATGAGGCAACCTGGTCTCTCCATAACGTTCCGTAGTACACTGAATGTGTTGCTTGACAAGCATGTTCTAAACGATCAAGCATGCTTGACAAGCATTGCAAAAATATAATTTTTCATCAAGCTACATCAAGCATCGAGTTTGCTTGTCAAGCACATCAAGCTTCGTTCTAGACGGTCAAAATTGCTTGACAAGCACGTTAATTTAACGTGCTTGTCAAGCAATTTTGATCGTCTAGGGACCTCTATAGAGTTATATAGTTAATATGGAGTAGCCGCAGTCGACATATACAATTTTTAATTAAACAAATATGATGCATTTCAGCGACAGAGCCGAAAAACTATATCGATCTCTTTTTTTCTTGTAAGCATTTGCACTTGACGAAAAAGAACGAAAGAGATAAACATATTTCAATTTTGGCAACAAACGTCACTGCGCTTCGACAATTTGTGGCTCGTGCAACAATCCGCCATCTTTAGCGCTGAGTTTCATGGTAGTTCTGCTGTCAAAAGGTTGTTTACGTTTTTGAAAATTGCAATTTACCAAGTTAATACAAGAAATTAAATTCTCAAATTACGTAGGAGTGTGAAGTATTTACATTACAAGATGCCTGTCTGTTGCATTTTGCAGTGTGATTCGCGGAAAAACAAAAATCAGCCCCAATTGACGCATCACAGGTTTGTATTACGTTTTCAAGTAATAACTCATAAAATTCTTAATATGCTAACGTAAAACTTATCGCAACGATCAATTTGTGTTTGAGGTATATATATTTATTGTTATTTTTGTAAAAAACATATTATTCATGTATATTTTAGTGTTATTTACATATTTTATAGGTGACAACCCTAATCAAAGGCAGCCATGTTTGGTGACAGAATTGGCACGTTTTTTTTGTAGGTATTTCGCGTCCCTTTATTTAGTACGTCCATGCCTCCAACCCTCATTTTGGCAGTATATTATGTCAAAACAAAATTTTTAATTAATTTTCGTTGTTTATAGACCTATATGAATTTTTTTTTAACATTATTGTAAAAAGCGAAAGAAAAAAATCAAAAAAGATTAAATATCAATTTATACGCACATAACATCTTTTGCCAAAATTACACACGAAAGAAAACAAAATGTCATTTCTTTTTGTTCCAGTGTCAATGTCAAAAACCGTATCATACATTTCCTTTTCTAATTTTATTAAAATTATAAATTAAACCAAATAAACAATTTGTGAAACTATACAACTATGAGAAATGTATGAAGACACAAGAATTTTGCCTTGAGTGGAATTGACATAAAATGGATGCAGTCGAAAATGCGTACTGTAGATTGTGTGCAAATCTGAAGTCAAACACTAAACTTGTTAATTTACAATTCGACGAGGACAGAAGAACTAAAATCCTCGACAAGCTGACGCGCTTCAATCTCAATATCGAGCTGAGCGAACAGTCGCTACCTACCACGGTCTGTCTCACGTGCATCAGTTCGTTGGATAAGGCGTTCGATTTCGTCGTCGAGGTTGAAAAGGCGCAAGACGTTTTGCAAGATGCCGTGTTTACCGACATCAAGAGAGAAGCGGTCCCATCGGACAACGATAGCTTCCGATACTCGCCGGTTCCCGACGACTATGTAGATGTTAAAGTCAAGCAGGAGGATGTAACAAGCGCGCCCAATAGCAGCAACAAAAGAAAAGCTAAGTGTGTCAAACGGCAGCGAAGGAAGATAAAATTAAGATCTGAATTAGATGCAATACCCCTGTCGCAATTGAAACTCACTTGGCAGGATTATACCTGGCAGTGCGCTTATTGTGACACTCAGTTTCCCAACATTGAAGAGTTACAGAACCATTCCATTCAGTACCATGAATGTTGCAACGCCTACAGATGCACAGACTGCAATATCCGTAAACTCAAACTGGATAGCTTCCTCTCTCATGTCAAAAGACATAGAAAATATCTTAAATTGTCATGTTACAAATGCTTTCTGCGCTTTCCTAAAGCTCTAAGTTCTAGATTACATAAAAGCATGCACAGGACTACTAATAATATATGTTCGGGATGTAACGGTTGCTTTGAAACATCATCACAACTGGTTCAACACAGCGACACATACAACAGAGACAAAAAAACCAGACAAATACCTAAGATTCAAGATCTAGATAATCTTAAGTGTGTTTTGTGTCAAAAAACTTTTAAATACCGTGGAAGTTTAAACACACACCTTCTCACTCACACTGACAGGAAGAGAGACCACACATGTGAAAAGTGCGGTAAATGTTTCTTTAATAAACAAAACTTAGCCGGTCACATGCTACTCCATGATGATGTTCGTCCATTCCAATGTGAGATTTGTAACTTCCGGTTCCGAACATCAGGGCAACTGCGCTCTCATGTGGGAGTTCATGATGGAGTTAAACCCTTTGCCTGTGACCAGTGCGGCAGGTGCTTCCGTTTGTCTAAGCAGCTGGCCTCACACAAAATTATTCATACTGATATACTTCCATATGTTTGTACTTACTGCAACAAAAGTTTTCGATTTAAAACCATTCTTAACCAACATTTGCGCCAGCACACAGGTGTAAAACCTTACTCTTGTCAATTTTGCTTGAGAGATTTTACAAATTGGCCCAATTATAATAAACACATGAAAAGAAGGCACAGTTTGGATATGGCTAAGAAGAAACATACACCAGATGGTGTTTTCCCCATTAATCCAGCCACAGGAGAAGTCATCATCAACCTAGAAACAGACAAGACTATTGAATGGAAGAAAAAAGTTCTTAGTGGGAGTAGGAAGCCCGGCCGTCCTAAGGTCACTAGTACTGTAGATTCTGATGAAAATTTTGGGCCTTTAGTCATAGCTGAAGACAATGGTAGTCAAGTAGTAACAGAATAACTATTAAACTTTGTATCAGCTTGTTACGCTATTTTGTAAAATGATGATGAAATTTATTTACAGTTTCAGAATCAGATAAGTAAATTTTAATATTTACAACTAAATATTTAAATTGTAATACAACAGTTAACTTCAATATCGGGTGCAGAGGTGATGTGAATCCACTTGTTATTGTATATTCTGTAGAGAATGTTTTGTTACAAGATTAAGAACATAAGAGCCATGGTTGATGGTATTAACAACATTATAATTTAATTGTTTAATTTAACACAGTATTAACAAAGTTAGACTAAGTATTTCTTGTATACTTTTATTTATTACATTGTATATGTAGGTACAATTAGGTAAAAACAATTTAAAATTGAATGATGTTTAAAAATTTTGCTGCCAAGCAATATGATTATTCTGTTTTTTATTTAGTCAAACATTATGTTTGACTGAGCACTCTTGCCAGGATCACTTATCAGACAACTGCTACTTTGTATGTTTATGCAGCATCTTATACTGCATAAACATACATAGTTACAATTAATTAGTCAAGGTTAGTCTTAAACTTCCTTACCCCTAAAAGTGCAATTAGAATTTACAAATAATGTACCTATTTCTGTTTCCTTAATTTGAAATGAAAATTTAATTGAATGTTATGTATGTTATTTTTATGGATATATTGTGCAATTATAATAATATATTATTAGATTTATATTTGTTTGTGTTATTAGAGTTTTGCCCGATGTTTTAACCTATCGACTGTCACTGGACATTTTAGGATCTTTCTAACATGAAAAGCTAATTTGATTGAGATCATTGATACTATTATATATTGAAATAAATAAATTACAAAAATATACTTCATTTAATTAGTATAAATTACACAACACAAGTTAGTGTGATCAAAAATATTTTGACTACATTCCTGTTACGTTTAATACTTTTGCCATTGCACTCTATTAGTATCCTGTTTGGCCGACAATCACCAAACTACTGTAGGTGTCAACTCAGTCGGTGACAGAACTCTCATGTCTCCTCCTTTTTAATGCACTTTTTCTTTCCTCTCTTTGCCGGTATCATAATTTTTGACTTCCATTCTTCAGTACTGGCATCATTGTAGTGCATCAGCTCGCCAGTGTGGGGGTTGATGGGAAACACCCCTTCTGGAGTTATCTTCTTTTTGGATGTGTCGACGTCGTGGCGGCGTTTCATATGCTTGTTGTAGTTTGACCAGTTTGTGAACTCCATGTTACACTTCTGACAGGCGTACGGTTTGGCACCCGTGTGTTGGCGCTCATGATTCTTTAATATCTGCTTAAACCTAAATGCTTTAGAACAATATTGACATACATGCGGCATGGAGTCGGTGTGAATAATCTTGTGAGCGTTCAGCTGATACTGCAGTCTGAAGCACTTGCCGCACTGCTCGCAGGAAAAGGGTTTGACACCGGTATGCATTTCTACATGGCGCCTTAGCATGTTAGGGAATAGAAAAGATTTGTTGCAAATCATACAAATATGAGGTCGGATCTGATCATGTGCCATTATATGTGAAGTCAGAGTACCCTTGTTGAAGAATGTTTTTCCACATCTATCACAGGTGTAGTTCCTTTTTCTGTTGTCGGTGTGTAGTTTCATATGATCCCTCAGGCTGTTTGGATTTTTGTAAACCTTTTGACACAGGGAACAAGTCAAATCAGCTATAGTGAGTGGCGTTCCTCGTTTTCTTCTTGGTTTCCGTTTCTGTTTCATGCTACTGACTTCACCCAGATGCTTTTGTAATGTCTCCTCATCCTTTAGTATCTCCCCACAGAAGTTACATGGCACTTGCTGGTTCTGAAAGTGTCCACTGCAGTGGACGGGCAGCAAAGATTCTCCCACAGATTCATCACAGTACTCACATCTCTTTCTGCCAACAATGAAAATAAAATTATCAGTAAATTAAATTTATATTTAACAAACATAAACCATAACATAACCAACATAAGTAATCGGTACATTTTATTATAGTAAAATAGAAATATATATTTAAATTACAAATTAACTCTATTTTAGTAAGTAAAGCTTAAAATTTTTTGTGAAAGCTAGCTCAAGCTTTCACAAAAAATTTTGTTACCTCAGTTTTCTTCTATGTTTTCTCACATGACCAACAAAGGCATCAAAGTCGCCATCCACAAAATTTTTACAGTCTACACAAGCAAAAGCATTGCACTTTCCGTGCGTGAGTTTAGCGTGTAGTCTTAAAGTCGTAATGTCGAGAAACTCAATATCACATTGGGAGCATATCCAAGGATATTCTTTCCACTTAGTTATAACCCTCTTCCCCAAGTCCGGCGGTTCGTGTATGTAGACGGGCACGCCCTGGTACGAGCACAGCGCGGAGTTTAGCTGCAGCAGGTACTCCACGCTAAGGGCTTCGCTTATCTGCTCCTCGGCTTCGTCGCGCGGCTCATTTTTCACGGGGAGCGAGCTGCCGGCTGCCACGGTCTCCGGCATCTCGAGCTTCGTATTCTCCTCCTTGACTTGTGCAGAGACGGACTCGGAGTCGAAGAAGTTATCGAGAGCTGTTGTGTCGTCGTCTGAGTATACATTTTTTTCATTGTTTCCGCTAGCTAGGATAGTGGTTAAAATTGATTGGGCTTCTTTTACTTTTATAAGAAAATCGTAGGCTTTATTTAACGAGTCATAGCACACGAAACACATAGTCTTGGGCAAGATGTTATCTCTGTTGCCTAGGTCTACGTATTTAGCGTGCAGGAAATTGAGTTTGGACAATATTTCGGTATGTTTTTCTTGGTCCTGTAGGAAATTTATTGTTTTCTCTACAGATTTTGCCTCAGCACAAAACCTACAATAAACATTTAAAAGATTTTCCATCTTCGAGATGCAACAAATCGTAAATTACAAAACAAATCGACTTTTTTTTAAAAACCGGCTGACACTTGACAGGCAAGGTCCATAGACTTAAAAGCACCCATAAACTACGGAAAACACTCGGACATGTCCGATATGTCTGTAATAAAGGACGCATCTGTGAAATATGTGCGGCTTACAAATGCAACTTTGTCGTCGTCGCGAATTTACTGTCTGACGCGATGAAAATGTTGGTAAAGTTGTTCCGCGGAAATTAGTGGAATTTATAATAATTTTATACGTAGACTTTATTAAATATAAAACAAAAGAAGATCCAAGCTGGAAATATTCAATTGAATTGAAGCGCAAAGCAATTATTTGATTTTGGAGTAAAAAATGAAATACCAATAATTATTGATTTTTAATTCCGTTATAAGCTTAGATTATAAACTATGAGTATTTAATCGGCTATATGTAACTAATAAAAATTGAACCTTGAAATTTTAAAATAAATTTCAAGGTTCTTAGTTCATGGGTAGGTAGTAGGTATATTTAATTCATGCTTCTTCAGCTGTATTCATATAGCCACAAAGTAGATATATAACAGAGACACGACCTAGTACTAGAAAATGGTATCATCCTAATACTGGCAATTCGACTGGCTATTTTTGTTTTCTTCGATTTCCAGGTAGGTACACATTCCAGAAACCGCCATCTAGCGCCACTATTGGAAAATACGAATTACTAATTTCGTTTCGTATCTTCTTCATAATTAAGGAGTTGAATTTAGCTTGTGTGGATAAAAAAATATGCTTATCTTTATTTAATGTCAATATTTGTACTTAATTCGGCATATTTACATTTTATAATTTACATACGTTAATACTTAATAGTAGTGCATTTTCAACATCTATTGCATTTTTTTGTATTAAACATAGTTGTATGGTATGGTAATCATGTACCATAGTATAGCTAACATCTTCTCTTATATGTAGAAATAAATAGCTGGTCGTTAGTCTCGCTAAAACTTGAGAACGGCTGAACCGATTCGGCTATTTTAGTCTTGAAATATTCATGGAAGTCCCGGGAAGGTATAAAGGAAGGAAATATGGAAGGAACGGAAGGTATAGGCCACGGGTGGGCTAGTAATATTATAATTTATAAACTTGAGGAGCAACTTGCTGTACCATTGTTTGTAATCTTGAATGAGAATACCCATCACGGAGCACCGTCTGTGTAGACGTCAACTAGCTTTGACTCTATTTCGTTTTTTCAATCAATTGTTTTATATTTTTTTAATGTTTTGAAATTTAGCGTTCAAGACAACAACAATAATTGTTACCGCCGCAAAATACAAGTTTTACCCCTGCTAGGGATACAGGGGGCCTACTCAAGATGCCATCGCTAATTATCGCTTTGTAAGCGATAATTAGCGATGGCATCTTGAGTAGGCGTATGGGATTTGACATAAGGTACGCTAAATGATCGCGATTTGGTATGTCATTTAGCGTACCTTATGTCAAATCCCATACATTTTGTTATCGAACTTTGTAAGCGATAATTAGCGATGGCATCTTGAGTAGGCCCCCTGGTACCCCCAGGTTAGGATATATTAAATAGGCCAGATATAGGTATATTAAATAGGTCATAAACGGACAAATGAAACCACGTATGTAGTCATAGCGTATTATATTTTCACATTGAAGAAAGTACGTACCTAAGACAACAAAAACGGCAGACACGGTAACATAACGCTGATAGCAACAAGACAAGCAAATCACAGAATTAATATAACACCCTTCAATTCAGTTCCAACGATATTTAAATTATTAAATTTAATTAAAATATCAAAGTAAGGTACGGTTACAGACACACAGACAACTCGATAATAGCAAAACGTAAAAGACAATAATTATTGTCTGATAACTATGAGTTATGACTAGAACATGTAGTGAATAGTAGGTAACTATCAGTAGTAGCTAGCGACGGACCAATAATAAATACCAAGGAAAAATACGCTACAAAAAACGTTGGCTTTTGATTTACGAAACTGCATAATATATCATTTATTTTTCTTCAAATTTATACATATTTAATACCTAATTATGAATCGACACCTTTACAGTAATTCGTGTTTTATCGCTAAAGTTTATCTCGGATTAAAAATCAAGGAAACCTACGGCCTATCTGCTACTTCCTACAGCTAAGCTGTGAACATTTTGCTTCGTCTGGTTAAAGCTCGTTCGAGTATAGAAGTTAGAACAGATCGATCTACGTGCACTCACCTATTGGCGTGTACTAAATAGTAAGTATAATAAGTAAATACGGTATTACATATTATTCTACACGGTAAGTATACACCCTAAACGACGGCTAAAATATCGATATTTTGTGGCTTTACCATACTAACAATCGAGATTGTTGTATTAAATATGGGGTACCTACGTAAGGTTTCAAAACAACATTCTACTACCTATTACTGTAACCTAGGGCGAGTATAGGCTATACCTACAAACGTATTAAGTGTCCATTTCTAATGCATTTATTAGTAATATATAATAATATATACAACGAGAGCACACCCAAAAAAGTTAAAAATAATTAAAGTTTTTATATTTTATACATTATATGAGCAGAAACTGAAAGCGAGATAAATGCGACGAATTATTTATTGGTTATAATTAATATAGTGTATGAAAATACTAGAATGTTCTTGACAAGTAGTTTTACGCGAAAGTGTAATTAAACGATAAGGAATATTATTAGTTTTGTAGTTCAGTTCACTTTTTAGCTTTTTTTTGTTTTTAGTATTCAGTAAAAAACTGAGTTACAAATTCAATTTAAAAACCCCTAATAGTGCGTCCTCGTATAATCTGGGAGTAACGCCGCCCGCCGGAAAACTCCAAGAGTCCGCTACGCGCTACGTGGCGGCGGCGGGCGGCGGACATTTTCCTCTGTAGATAATATCAAGCTGCCTATTTCTACTTACTCCTTTAAATTGTGATATATAATGTTGGTAGATCAAGTTTTAAAATACTTATGATACAATACGTAAAATAATAACGAAAATACTCGCACAAGACACATTCATATTATACTTTTGTTATAAATAATTATATTTACATTGGAAGACATTTATTTAAGTATTTTATTTTATATATATACTTAAATTTTATGAATACTTAGTTTAAACTAGATTCCAATTAGACAATATAGTATTGTTATTTGATATGATAGCGATAAACGCACTGTCATGTTATAAATTATTATCTACTGTCAACGAAACCTCATCAAAAATATATAACTACATAAGTAAGTACACTGTTTAAATAATCAACAAAATAAGATAATTTCATAAACACAATATACTTACGAATGTCTAATTAAACAAATACAACAAACAAAAAATATATATTCTTAAGTCTAAATATATAGTAATTCTACAGCTTCAACTTTTGACAACAATATGTTTAAAATAGATATTGAGAGATTGTAGATATTTCTTAGACTAGACAACGTTGTGCGTTAAGTTTTCTTTACAATGTACGTCAAGCGCGCAGTAGACTAGGTGCATTCATTTACAACATTATTATATTATTTTTAATTACCTAACTACCTATATTACACTTACGTATCTAGTGGAAGACTTGCGTGATATTGTTTGTTGTGATATTTCTTGGTTGATCTAAACTAACTTACAACATATCGTTACATCCTACCTACAGTACAGACGTATATTATAATATTACATTAGTAAATAAATGTAGATAAATTTAATAGCAGAAGTAAAAATGGGAGTGGTTGGGGAAACGTATGCGTGAGCGGCTCCTGTTCCGTCGGCCGCCGGGCGTCGCCAGCGGCTCTACCGGAGCGTCGCCGGCGGACCACGGTGAGTGGTGGCTCCAGGGTTATGCCGCTTTTAGTCTGCGTCACTCCCGGCCACCTCCCGGCCACCTCCCGGCCACCTCCCGCCTCTTCCCTCTCGGCTCTACGTCTCTACCTGTCGTGTTGCTTGTAATGGCGACGCGGACGGTAGTGACATAGTAATTTAACAAACAATGCGGTTGTTGCAGGCGCGGAACTAATAGTTGCAGGTAACACCGAGCCCTAACATTTCATCTCTTGCGACTTGTATCATAACATTTTGTACCAAATTCTGGTAAATTAACTATTTTATTTGTTTGCAATATAATATTTAGTTGTATACCTAAATATGAATATCCCGAATACATTAAAAAAAATTCTTATTCAATCCCGGGAAAACAAATTTATTAAAATTAATATAATATAAAAATATTTTTTTGATGTCTAGGTACCTAAAGAATTTACGACGAAACGACAAAGAAATGTTTATTGCTACACTATACACACCGATATGTTATTACGAAATATACACTTTTATATCGATAATAATAATAATATTTACTTTATGTGATAAATTTTAACATTTTAGTATAGGTAGGTACTAGCTTAACACCTACAATATAGAAATAGCTTGAGAAGGTTATGGGGTTTCACATGTTCTGATAATAATATACAAAAGAAAGCTAAAATATCCCATACTCATTTAGAAGTAGGTGCAAATGTACATATTCAATCCATGTCGCTTTATTAATTAAGAAAGAGACAAATTCGACTTCAAAGTAAGATTGAATCAGAATATTGTTTAACAGTCCCGTACACTTATCAGAATATTGTTTAACAGTCCCGTATTCGTATGTAATCAAGGGAAAATACAATTCAGAGAGGATAAAACACATGAGCGGTCGCAAACTGAACGAAATCCAGGTGTGCATTCCACATCAATTAGCGCTTATTGATGATACTCTAGGGCAATAATGTCTGGTGGACGTGTGGTCGACACTTAGGAGAACTCACGGCCAATTAAGTAGCTGCGACAGCTCAGTTGAGTGCGCGGGTCTAAACGGCCATATTCACTATTTATGAGTCTCATTTTCCAGTTCAAAATAGGTATTTTATTGTTTATCGTGTTACCGGTAAAATTGTTTAAAAATTACAAGCTGTGTTCTAGTCATATAAGGTAATGACTGGTGGTGAGCAGGTGGACATCGTGCAGCGTGACCGACCGACGTCTATGAATTCCTCTGGACGCTCGTCTGTGAGTTTATATTGCAGTACTTTACATTTTGTATTCACCACCGTATGAGAACGACATACTAACTCACGTAGGTATTAATTAAAACCATTTAACTTTTTACTCGGTTTGGAACTTAATTGTACTTCGATCTGAATAGTCAACATCCAGTGAGTAAATTGTAATGAAGCAGGATCAAATGCTATGTCACATCTGATCGCATCGTATCAGACTAGTAAGAGAAGAAAGAAAATAAATGCTCCTAAACGGATGCAGTGCCCGTTAGTAGCGCAGCGCCTGCACGTGCTGCCGGACGCACTCGTATGTACATATTTACAGACAAAACGTTCGTTGTAACAATCTATTTCACCTAGGTCCTCTACTGACGTGAACTTTATTTTAAATTGAAAAATTTAGGGAGTCAAATTAACGCCGTCGCTGTCGACGCCCCGCGCCGCCTGCGACCCGCGCTCCCGCCACATTACATCGACAAACCCCCCGACAATGTACACTATACTGACTACTACTAAGGAAGAGCCTCGAGGTTACTGGTCTGAATAATCTATGTCTTGAGGTGTGGCTTTGGAAACGAGCAGTTGAGCGGCGGGGGCGGGCGGCGGGCCAGCGACTTTAATTGACTGGTAGGTTCAACGAAAATAAAAATAAACAAAACAAAAATAAAATATTTTAATAAAAACATAAAATAAAACGACTACGTCTATCGTCTACGTCTTATATATCGATACGGCTACTCGTCATATTGTCGTTTGCACAGAGCTTCTGGTACATTTATACATATTACTTTATATTATTTATAATTATTATATTACTTTTACTCCTAATATACCTAATGTGACTTTCATAATGTCAATAAATAACATAGTAACGACCGAGCGTGATTTTTCCTCTCTAAAAGAAATAAACTTGAAGTATAGATATGTTTAATGTAATAGTACCTACACGAAAATGTATAATATATTCAACGGTACTTGAAAATTCTCACTCGGTACGTCATTATAATTTTAAAAACAGTCATATCAATAACTTGAAATTAATTTAAGATATTTTAAGTAACAGTACAATCTACCTGAAACAAAACAAGAACCCTACACCAAGGAATATATTTTATAATATTTAACTAACATACTTCATCCGTTTGAACGCGAAGTAGTAACTAACTTACATGTAGTGTCGATTAATTGGAATGCCATAACCTTTTAAAACAAAATGCGACTTAGCATATTATATTAACAAAACATTGATGCCTCTGCCGAAATAGTAGCGAACAAGCGACAGTGCAAATGCCTCGCGACTAGCTTGGAAGTTTGTCCACCGTATAGTTATGCTACTGGAAGGGCGCGCGGTCGCAGTTGCAGGCGGCGCCGCCCTGGCCCTGGCGGCACTGTACGTTGCACCAGGACTGCCAGCCCTCCACCGTGCTCAGCAGCCGCGCCTGCAGCAGCTGCACGCTGCGGGCCGTGCTGCTCTCCTCGCACGTGCCGCAACCTGCACGTAATCTGGGTAGAGTTCTCCAGTGTGATAATCCTTAATGCTAATTGCGCACGTATGGCTCAACTCGGACCGGCGCAGAGTCGAAGTGTTGCGACGCGTAATTTTAGGAAGATTCTTTAGGAAAAACAAACGGCGCATAGACGCGTCGCTCGCTCCATACTATATGCATAATCATAATATGTACCTTAACAATTTGGAAACAGAGATGAATACGCTATGGGAATAAACTCAACCTCGTCTCTATGCCACTGTGAGAGGAGTCTAATACTATTGTGGCATGCGGGACGGTTATACTCCGCGAGTTCTACTGTTGATCTTGAATATCTAGACTATTTGTGGGAACGTACTCCTTCGCGCTAAGGAGGATAGCGCGCAGTGAGGTAAGCAGAAATAATTTACGGCTACTTATTCTAAACTTTATCAGAAGACGATTGTTTGAAAATTATGGCGGTCTCCATACAATTGACATTCGATAACGTTAGAAATACGTAGGTGTCAACTGTAGGCTAAGCAGGAACGGAAGGAACAGGACTATCCCGTAAAAGTAACGTTATCGCATTACATATTGGCGCTGTAAAACTTTTCATTTGATAACGATACTTTATGGAGCTATCGATGTTTCTCGTTGGCCTACTGTTCCTGCGTCGCGTACAGAAGATGGTATCTGTATATCGCGACAGTGTTGGTGCACGAGGTCTCACCGCCGAGCTCGTAGTGGTCGGTGTCGCAGAACACGGCGCAGACGCTGGTCCAGTCCACTTCCACCCCGGTCATGGCCGCCGCCTCGCCGCAACTGCACAGCGGCTCACCTGCGCACCACACACTATTATATACCGGCACTAACTCCAACGTATAACAGAAGCTGGGCCCTGATTGAAAATGTCATTGCTATTATCACTTATGAAGTTCGAAAACAATGAATGGTGTTCGGGTCAACACCCGCACAACCCGTGTTACCTAGATTTAGGGTTAATAATGCTACGCTGCAGTTCGGTAAACTTCTTCATTTATTATAATATAATGTAATAAAGTTAGTTCACGACGCGACACCTTACCGAGCGCGTGGCTCAGCATATCTCACCTCATATTTAGTCGTAGTTATCCTAATCTGTGCTGACTCAATATAGTTATCATACCTTAATCTTAGTTTATCTTAACATTCAACCCCAACCCCGAACATTGGTCCTTCGAGCTAAAAATCGTATTTGCGGGACTTTACGCGAGTGTATCCAGGCGAACAAAATATTGTGTGTGTGTACACTTCGTGATTTCGCGTACGAACTCAGTATCCTTGGAGAACAGTAAATTGTGATCCTGTGCAACCCCGGTGTCCTGAAGGCGCCATCACCTCGTATCATCCTCGTGAGCTGGAGCATCCCGGATCCCAACTACACTTCACCAGCTCTCGAAGATCCTTGGAGTCTCTGTGGCGCTAAAGCCACAACCTACATCCTCGCAGTTTGAAGAAACCTACAAGTAAGACCTTTCCTTTTATCTTATAATGGCGAATATCGAAGATATCTTAGCGACGCAGCAGCAAATCATCGAGGCGGTGGATTCGCTATACTCCAACTTCAAAAAAGATGGAGCAGATAGGAAAACCCTCGACTATCTACGTCGGCGGTTAGATAACTTAGAGCAATACTTTACAGAGTTTCATAATAATCATATGAATTTATTATCTTTTGGCGATCAATCTCATGTGTATTTTACGAGTAATCAGTACGATCAGTTAAAATCGAAATATAATAATATTAGAACAATACTTCAAAACTATAACCCTAAAATTGAAAGACCTCAAACCCCGGTGCTGAAACCTCCAACGTTTCAACCCACGGCTTCAACATCTCAAGCTTCAGGCTTCTCGTCTCCAAATCCCCCTCAGAAGGTCAGTTCCGACGCGAACACTATAGAAGACTTGCTGAGGAAACAAGCCACTAATTTCCGAGCTTTTTCTCGTGAAGCTCAAACTATTGATCTAAGCCTCATCTCGGAAAAATGGGAGTTTGAAGACATCCTACAAAATCTTAAAAAGCGTTGGACCGCCATTGACACTCTGCACTGGGAGCTGGACAATGAGCTCAACGGTTCAAACGCCCTTTATGAAGAGCAATTTTCATCTTACGAAAAATATTATAAAAATCTTAAAAGAGATATCAATAAGAAAATGTGGTCAGTGGCACACATTGAAAATTCTACCCCAAAAATGGAAATTGCAACCTTTTCGGGAAGCTATACCGAATGGGTATCCTTCAAAGATCTCTTTACAGAGACTATCCACAATAATCCTTCACTTTCCGGCGCCCAGAAGATGCAGTTTCTGAAGAGCAAGGTAAAAGGCGAGCCTGAAAAGCTGATTCAGCATCTTCAAATTAGTTCCAGCAATTATCTCGTATGCTGGAATATTCTCACGCATCGCTACGACAATAAGCGGCGTATATTTTCATCGTACCTCAAGAATATCCTGAATATCCCAGTGAGTCAGCAAAAAACATCCTATCATCTTAAACGCATTCACGATACAACCTATGAGAGCGTGAACGCCATAAAAAATCTTGGAGTCGATGTTTCTACATGGGATCCTTTCCTTGTGTGTATTTTAGCGGAAAAATTGGATCCTGAAACTAACGACGATTATATAAATTTCATAAAATCACCTAAAGAATTACCGGTACTGGAGGAATTCTTACAATTTTTAGAAAACAAGTTCATGTCCTTAGAAACCTCAAGGAAAAAACAAGAAAGTTCCAGCCAGAAATCCTTATCTCAATCTCATATACAACAATACCCTTCATCTTACAAAGTTCATCAAAATGAACAAAAATATTCTAAATATCTTAATCCTAAAGGCAAACTAAATTATAATAATTATTCTACAAATCAAATTATTATGCAATCTTCAATGTCCAAATTTAGGGGTAATGACCATCGCAAAGAATGTAAAATTTGCTTTTCGTCCGATCATCGCATCCAAAATTGTCCAGAGTTATTGAAAATGCAACCTTATGCTCGCAAAAATGCTATAACTAATTTGAACCTTTGTGTCAATTGCTTACATTACCACGAAGGTAAAAAATGCATTTCCGAAGTAAAATGCAGAGAATGTAATAAGGCTCATAATAGCATTCTTCACGAATGCTATACCTCAGCAAATGTGACGCCGGACGCACGATCTAGGCCAAATGCAGCCACGGTTACGAAATTGCCTACTCAAGACATGAACTCTTCGGTCAATGTACAAAAAGACCCTGTGGAAATTTTACTCGCGACAGCAATTATTAAAATACAGGCAGCAGATGGATCACATCATAAAATGAGAGTTCTTTTAGATCAAGGGTCTCAAACATCTATTATCACAGAAAAGGCTGCTCAACTGTTAAAACTACCTCGACAAAAATGTAATGGCTATATTTCTGGAGTCGGAAAGAACGAAAACAGCTGTAAGGGAAAGATTTCTATTAAGTGCATGTCACTTATAAATGATTTTACATTTGATACCGATGTGTTTATAATGAAACGCTTAGTAAACAATTTGCCGAGCTATACATTCACTAAGCCTGACTGGCCAACCCTTAATCAAATAACCCTAGCTGATCCCGAATTCTACATAAGTCGGTCTGTCGATATATTATTTGGAGCTGATATTTACTCTCTTATCCTATTAGATGGCATTTGTCGATCTGAAGATACATTACCCATCGCTCAGCAAACTCAGCTGGGATGGATCCTAAGTGGTAGCTGTACAACCTTTCAGTGTAATGTAATCCTTAATAATATCTCTGATATTCAGCAGTTTTGGGAAATCGAGGATATTCAAGACCCTTCATCGATATCCGAAGAAGACCAAAAATGCATCGATCTTTTTCAATCTTCAACCTCAAGACGCGAAGATGGCAGTTACGTCGTAAAGTTACCTTTAAAGGAAAATTTTGAAGAAAATTTAGGTGAATCGAAAACAAAAGCAATAGCTCAATTCTTTCAAATTGAAAATAAATTAATTAAGAAACCTGAGTTGGCACGCGACTATAAATTGTTTATGTCTGAGTACATTGAGCTCGGACATATGATACCCGTCGCGCCTAGCACTGACGTAATCCGAGGCTGCCACCTGTCTCACCATTGTGTACTTCGTGATGAATCATTGAGTACTAAACTTAGATTTGTTTTTAATGCATCTGCAGCCACGACATCTGGACACAGCCTCAATGATCTCATGTATAATGGTCCAAATCTTCAACAGGATCTTCTTACTCTTATCTTGAAATGGCGACAATTTAGATATGCACTAACAAGTGATATAGAAAAGATGTTTCGAAACATTTGGTTGCATCCTGACCATCAAAATCTCCAAAAAATTATCTGGAGAAACCATAAATCTCAACCGTTACAAGAATTTCAACTTGCGACTGTCACCTATGGGACTAAGGCGGCTCCTTTTCTCGCCATGATGACCCTTAAGCAGCTTGCCGATGATGAAAGACATAATTATCCCAACAGCTGTGCTCCTCACGTCTTGGAAACCTCTCTGTATATGGATGATCTCATGTACGGAGCTCATTCCGCAGCGTCTGCAAGTAAACTCAAGCTGGAGATGACTAATATTCTCAAGGCTGGTGGTTTAAATTTAAGAAAATGGCGTTCAAACTTACTTGAACTGTCAGATACCCATTCTGATTTGCAAAAGGAAGAATTTTACTTGAAGCAGCCGGAATCTACGCAAACGTTAGGTCTTCGGTGGAACCCCAGAGATGACGTATTCATCTTTCAGCCCATAGAAATAAAAACCGAGGGCATCCCAACTAAACGCCAATTCCTGTCTGAAATCTCAAAAATATTTGATCCTTTAGGTTGGCTATCCCCGGTCACCATAAAGCTCAAAATCTTATTCCAAAAAACATGGGAAACCGAGCTATCCTGGGATCAAGCTGTGCCGCAGGATATTGCCCTGGAATGGAACAACATAAAATCCGACTTACCTCACATATCTCAAATTAAAATACCCCGTTGGATTAAATCTCAGGACAAAGATTTTATTGAACTTCATGGTTTCTGCGACGCAAGCACAAAAGCTTACGCATGTGTGGTGTATTGTAAGATTATGAAAACTAATAATGCGCAAATATCCCTCGTCGCTGGAAAATCGAGAGTTACACCTCTGAAAAAATCGCAATCGATCCCACGATTAGAACTCTGCGGAGCTCTTTTACTCACTAAACTTATAACTAAGATCTTGTACGCTTTATCTAACTACGAAGTTCGAGTGTATGGCTGGGTGGATTCTATGGCAGTGCTTGGATGGATAAAAGGAGAACCCGAGAAATGGAAACCCTTTGTAGCGACTAGAGTGAGAAAAATATGCGAAGTAATTTCAAAGGATAACTGGCGATACGTCAAATCTAAAGAAAATCCTGCTGACTGCGCAAGCCGTAGTTTAACGGCATATCAGCTCGCTGATCATTCTCTATGGTGGGAAGGACCCCATTGGTTGCCTACCTTCAATCCCGAAAATATTCATGTCGATGTATCCTATGACACGACGGAAGATCTCCGAAAAAAGAAGTCAGTGAACTATGCTATTAATATCTCTGACACCTGTATTATAAAACAATTATTAAATAAATATAGCTCACTTAGAAAGGTAATACGAGTCTTAGCCTACGTCAACAAGTTTATCCACATTTATTTACATAAAGAAAAACCGACATATTATCTTACCTTACGCGATCTCAAATGCGCTTTTAATATGTTGATTAAATACGTGCAGCAAGAACACTTTTCTAAGGAAATCATACAGCTTCAAAATGGAAAATCCTTAAACAATAAAAGCGTGATCTTAAATCTCAATCCTATCTTAGATAACAACGGTATACTTCGTGTCGGCGGACGGCTCAAACATTCGCATCTAAATCCGGAAATGAAGCATCCCATCATAATCCCGAATATTTCCAAATTAGCAGATCTTATTGTAGACGAATCTCATAAACTTGTATTTCACGGTGGTGTAAAGATGACTACAGGATTTATTAGGCAAAAATATTGGATTCTCGGCGGCAACAGAGCTACTAAAAAACGCATAAAAATGTGCGTCAAGTGTCGTAAGAATGAACCCATACAGAAAACTCAACTTATGGGAGACCTACCTCCATCTCGGCTAAATCCTAGTCGACCTTTTTATCACACCGGTATAGACTATACTGGACATATTTTTGTCAAAGCTAGTAAGGGTCGTGGCATCAAAACGACAAAGGGATATGTCGCAGTATTTGTCTGTATGGTTACAAAGAACGTACATTTGGAACTCGTGTCGGACCTTACAGCGTCAGCATTTATTACGGCGCTCAGGCGAATGTCGGCTAGAAGAGGAGTTCCTGGTCATCTATATAGTGATCAAGGAACAAATTTTATCGGCGCCAACAAAATCCTAAGAGATGAATACTTTGAAGTCTCTAGAACCTTATCGAGCCAAGAAAATCTTGCCGCTATATCAGAAATGAACATCGAGTGGCATTTCAACGCGCCGTCCTGGCCATCTGCGGGCGGGCTTTGGGAAGCTGCTGTAAAGAGTTTAAAACATCATCTCAAGAGAGTCGTCGGTGAGCAAAAACTGACCTACGAAGAGTACAGTACCTTATTATCCCAACTCGAGGCCTGTTTGAACTCTAGACCACTTTGTCCCTTATCAGAAGATCCTGAAGATATTAACTTTTTAACCCCGGCTCACTTTTTAGCAAGCGGGCCCAACCTGACTATATACGACACAGAAAATGATCTTAGAACCCGGTGGTACTTAGTACAAAAAATCTATAATGATATTTGGACTCAGTGGAAAAATGAATACCTCACGCAATTATCGGCCAGAGCTAAATGGAAAAAATCTCAAAGAGATCTCAATCTCAATGATATTGTCATCATAAAGGATGAAAATCTCTGTCCAGGAAAGTGGGCTCTAGGTCGTGTGGTGAATCTCCATCCTGGAACCGACGGTCTTGTCAGAGTCGTTACCCTGAAAACTAAGAGCGGTTTATTAAAAAGGCCCATTGTGAAGCTTGCCTTATTACCTGTAAACGAAACCGTCAGCCCTCCGACGGAGGAAGTAAACGACAAGACTCCAAGGAGAAAGCCTAGCCGTATCTCATTTTCGAAAATAGCTTTATCTCTTACGCTATTTTTGTTAACATTAATATCCTCAACTCAAGCATCCTATAACTCAATTCCAGTCAACAATAGTGTTTATTTTGACAAAATCTCAAACATGCACATTGTTAGAGACGACTGGCGATTAATTGTCTATTATGACACTCATCCCTATAAAGAAGGCATGTCGGCACTCGCTAAGTATATTAATTACCTAGAAACCATATGTTTAGAAATAGACCATCGAACACCTTGCAACGATATCACGTTACAACTGGGGCACGAGTTTGAAGAAATAAAACATTATAATAATATTATAACGATGAATGAATCATTTGTAACTGGACACGCGCGTAAGCGCCGGCGCCGAGGCTTAATTGACGGAGTAGGCTACGTTGCAAATAGTTTGTTTGGTGTACTTGACCAAAGATTTGCCGACAAATACGAAAAGGATATCGATATTCTGCGAGAAAATGACAAACATTTATTTGCTCTTTGGAAAAATCAAACTTCCGTAGTGGAAGCTGAATTTAATCTTATGAAGAGAATGGAAAGCACAATAAGCAAGCATCATAAATCCATAAACCAGAAGATGAACGACATCAAGGCAGCTTACCGTAATGTACAGCACTACGTGCAAAACATGAGTTTTGTTACAGACTTTTTGACATCCTCAATAACGGCTACTAATCTTATGTATAGCCTTAGGAGAATTCAGGACTCGATTTTGGACACTGTGACAAATATTTATAACGGGAAACTGGACTTCCATTTGATCTCTCCAAGCCAGCTCCGAAATGAACTTAACTCTATCTCCTCACAAATCCCTAAGGATTTAGCGATCCCGGTCGATAACCTCCACCTCAAAGATCTCTATAATTTAGTACAGGTGAGAGCCAAGTACAGTTCAAGGTATCTTATCATAGAAGTTCAAATACCTTTAATAGAAAGAGACGTCTATGAACTATTCAATCTTATTCCAGTTCCAAGATCTCTAAATAATGACATGATAAGCGTGGAAATTATATCCCAGTTTGCTGCAATTAACATCAGAAAGGATTCGTATGTAACCATATCTGAGATCGATCTTCAATCTTGCATACGACGAGACCTTAAAATGATCTTATGTCATATCAGAAATCCTATTTACCATTTAAAGGATGACCACAACCTTTGCAGGACGGTTCCTAAAACTCGGACATGTAGAACGCTGAAGACTCCTTGTGAAAATATTTTGAAGGAATTAAGCTTCGTCAATAAGTACTTTTACTTCTGCTGCAAAGAATGTCATCTTAAATTTCTCTGTGAAGGTCAAAGCTCAGCGACAAAACTTACGAATGCCGGTCTATTGAATGTAGGAGAAGACTGCATGATAAAAACTGATGATTTTCTGATTAATCCTACAAAAATGCTGTCTAGTACAATTAAGACCGGTGCGAGGATTCATGCGCCCGAAATACCTCTTATAAATCATATCTTAAATATTTCATTAACTGATTTTACCGATGAGATTGATGCCAATAATAATTCCGAAATCCTAAGACAGTTTGACTCTGTAAAGAAAAGTATTGATACTCTGAAGAGAAGTGAACCATTGAGTGACAAGGTATCCTATCATGATGTACACCACTATGCCGTTATCTACGCCCTCATAGTAGGACTTTTCCTTGCTGCCGTTGCGTTCTACTGGCGGAGGCGGCGGCGGCAGGCTCAGCGTCAGGAGACTTCAAGACCTTTGGAGGCATCGCCTGCGAAGGCAAGTTCTTCGACACACCGCGGACAAACTGTGCTGAGTGAGTGTTGTGAAGTTAAATCTTTAGATAAAGTGAAAAATGTAAGTGTGAGTGAGTGTGACCTTAGTCGGAAAAGCCAAGATAGGGCTTCGTCTCCTATTTTTCGTGTTTTTTCCCTTAGAGACCTTAATCCTACTAGTGATGTTTAGTTTTTCTTAAATCTTCAACCTTTGTTTAAATCGTTACATAATCAATACTAACCCTAGTTTATAACTAAGCAATAAGTAAAATTGTTTATCACCTTGTAACTTCATCTTCCATTACTTTAGGTCTTTACTAACCCCTATTTTCTCCCCCGGGAGCATGTTCGGGTCAACACCCGCACAACCCGTGTTACCTAGATTTAGGGTTAATAATGCTACGCTGCAGTTCGGTAAACTTCTTCATTTATTATAATATAATGTAATAAAGTTAGTTCACGACGCGACACCTTACCGAGCGCGTGGCTCAGCATATCTCACCTCATATTTAGTCGTAGTTATCCTAATCTGTGCTGACTCAATATAGTTATCATACCTTAATCTTAGTTTATCTTAACATTCAACCCCAACCCCGAACAAATGGGATTTGACATAGCTTCGCTAAGTGACATACGAATTCGCTTGTCATTAAGCCGAATTACTTTTCATTCATCTATCACTAGCTAACACTCTGAAATCATAAAACGAAAGCAATACGTTGGTGTTCTGTACACCATTTTGTTAGAACGGGTGAGGTCAGTTTATTTGATCCCCCATGTGCATGGTCGATAGTAGACCCCGACTGAGATATTTCTGTTCACCCTTTATAGTATCACGGATAGACTACATCCTACCAGACACTCTATCGGTTTCTGAAAGGCGTATCAAATCCTCGATCAGCTAATATTTATGTTAATAAGCAATTCTGAACGTTCATTGGTATACAGCGAGTGAGCAAAGTTGTTGCGAGCGATGTTCGTTCGTTTGAGCGTTCAGAATTGTTTTGTTAACTCAAAAGTTAAATTTTAGCTGATCGACGATTTGTTCAGCCTTTCAGTAAATCTGAGACTGCATAATATAACTGTAACACATCCGTGGTCCAATGAGCTCACGAGTTCGGAGGTCGTAGGATTGATTCCGGCGAAGGTAATAAATTGTTGTATTCAAGTTTGGTTAGGACAACGCAAGCTAATAACTTGATTGTCTGCCGAGAAACATGATCTATATCGACTGATGGGCATGTGAAAAGTCGGTCCTGCGCCCGATCTCCCGCCCGTCCTGTCCGTCGGTTCACGAAAGTGAAGAGGGAGAGAAAGATAGAGTTTCCTTGCTACTAGCACACCTAATCGGCTACCTGCGCCATCTTCAGCCCCACCGGCAGCAGCTTGGGGCACGAGCGCCCGCCCGGACCTGCGGTACTATAAGGTGGGACCCACCCAGGTTGTTCTCGCACAGCACGGGGCAGACGGCGTTGCGCGGCGCGCCCAGCGGCATGGCCGAGCTGTTGTCCGCTGCCAGCGCCATCATCAGCCCCACCGGCAGCAACTCTGGGCACGAGCGCCCGCCCGGACCTGCGGTACTATAAGGTGGGACCCACCCAGGTTGTTCTCGCACAGCACGGGGCAGACGGCGGTGCGCGGCGCGCCCAGCGGCATGGCCGAGCTGTTGTCGGCCGCCAGCGCCATCTTCAGCCCCACCGGCAGCAGCTTGGGGCACGAGCGCCCGCACGCCCGCCCGCCCAGACCTATGGCATTCATTATGTAAGGCTACGCATAATCAATTACAGACACCTGATTTATTGTTATGTAAAGAAGTTGGTTTTAACACGTACGTATACGGTTTAAAAATTAACTAAATCTTAAGTACCTACCTAAAAACTTTCATTGTTAAAATGTCACAACTCACATAGTTTCAGAATGTCTTTGCAAGCCTGATATTCTAGACTGAGCAACGATTATATTCCATTAGAGTTGATATGCTCAGGTAGTAAGACTAGTACCTACTAGACTAGTGCTCGTATGCTTTGCCAGAGCGCTCTCTTAATTTGATGGAAGTCCCGTCCCTATAGAGGTGAACCGGCTGGTCGACAGGTGGGGAGGAGTGGCCTGTGTTTTGACAGATCCAGGGCACTCGACCCAACATAACGGCTGATGGCAATCCGCAAGTGGTTTTAGTGAGTAAACCGGCCGTAGCGAGCCGGGAGTCCCACATACCCCAAGGGGACCCTCCCCGAGGAATGCGTAACGCATTTCCCTTGCGACATAAAAAAAAACAAAAAAGTGCTCGTATGCGGGTAAAGTCGAAGGCTTGTCATGTCGAGTTCTGTAATTTTCTAATCAAAATCGACTCGTGCTGATTTGCTGAGTTCCACAAAAAGTCCCGCTTTTAAAAAAGCCGTGACCACAAACCAATATTACTTTTTATTTATTACACTGTATGAATTTCATAAAGGCGGGCTTAATGCCAAGTGGCATTCGCTACCAGCGAACTTAGGGTGATGCAGAGATAGTGTGAGTAGGCGCAATGTAATGCGTAGTTCGAATTCTGTAATTATTTAAATTACAGAATTCGAACTACGACTGTTCAATTTTCAATTTTTATTTTTATTTCATTAAAGTGGTGATAAACATTAAATTGTTATGTTACAGTACTTTACTTGAATATTCGTTTGAATAGTTTGCCACCTCCAAGTAATGTAATTACGCTTACCTACGTCTAACCTAATCTTTGATCACCAATTGTTTCGTGGTAAAATATTAATTTATACTCATAATGTCGATATCTAAAAACTTTACTACAAAATATGCCCTTTTTATTATATTGTTTTGAAACACTTTAATTTTATTTCATTGACGGGATGATAATGGTAATCAATAGAGCAGTAAACTAGAAAAGGTATTAAAACTTTATCTTTAAGTGCCATTTTCTCGAAACCGCCTTGTCTGACTTACTGCTCTAATAATTACCAGGGCAGAATCATGGTTGTAATTTAAATTATAATACCTACATACGTAGTACTTCAGCGGCGAAGACCGGTTCTCTTTCAGATGAGAGCCCTAGCCTGTCTGTCAGTTTATGATGTGATATTTGGGTGAGGGCCTTTACAGAGTAAGGAGTTCTAGCAACCCCCGACGCCGCCAAACTTACAACAGTTTCTGTTGTTTTTTCAGTTTTAGCCGATTAGCACAGTGAATAAGCTTCTATGCAAATAAAACTTTATTTAGAAATCATTAACAGATCTATATATAGATAAAAAAATATTTATAGGAATAAAAAAAATATTTATACTATAGATATATGATATAGATATAAATATTTTTTTTATTCCTACAAATGTGTTTTTAATCTCAAATCAAATGAAACTATTCTATTTCCAAATAAAATTTAACAAGCTATTTTTGGTAAATCAACAAAAAGGCAACCACACCGGTTCAACCTTAGCCCGCCGAGAAGAATCCGTCCATCTTTTAGCAAAAAGATGGAAAATAGTTATATTTTAACAGAAGTCAGAGTATAGTACAATGAAAGTAGTCTTGTATGTAGCCATCTTATTCCCTAGGTGTGCAGCCGTCAATAAAATAATTGACCTTAAGCTTTCTTTAACTATATTTCTTCATAAGGTTACACCTAGTTCTGAATTATAAAATTTCAATTTGTAATAATAATTCGGAAAACACAATATCTAACGGATATAATAAAGAAATATTAATATATATTAAAAAACTATGACATACCGGTATAATCAGTATCTACTATCTAGTCTACGGAGTTCTGCGGCTTCGGCTCCACACGACCAAACAACAGAACTAATCTAGAACAAGGAATATTTACCTCACATGCGCGCACAACCACACACGACACAACACAACATCGGGCACCTGCGAAGCACAGGTCCGCACAGACGGCGGAGCGCGCGGCGTATGCGGGCGCGGCGGCGGCGGCGGCGGGCGCGCGGTACTGCGTCAGCAGGATGCGGTCCAGCTCCCCGCCGTCGTACTTCAGCTGCAGGACCACCTCGGGGGTGCCCTGCACCCCTTGCCCCTGCCCGCGCCCCTTCGCGCCCTCGTCCCCGGCGCCGCCCTCCGCCCCCGCGCGCCAGGGCGTCGCCGTCAGCCAAGCCACGCCCAGTACTAGCATTAACATTTTCTGGAACAAAGGAACGAGACGTATATTGTAGTTTAGGTATTCTTTTAAAATTTCGTTTCTCTTTTGATTACTTCGTCAAGAAAGAATCATCGAAACATCGAAGAAGATCGAAACGTCCCGCTCCACTCGGGGCGGTCGTTACAGATTGACCGCCCCGAGTGGAGCGGGACGTTTCGATTTCATTGCCAAATTTGTCTTTATTAATGTAACGATATTTTTATACCTTAACATTGCAGACTGAGGAACAGCCCAGACCTTAATTAAAAAATGTTTGCTCCACAACTATGTAGTTTTCTAAATTTATCTTCCAGTAGATGTTGCCCGCAAATTCATGGGCACAAAAAATACAAAATTGGTCTAATTAGTTGGTAAATTAAATAATTTAAGTATAGGTAGTCTTGATATTATTATGTTACCATTTTTAGACAAACTGAGCCCGGATTCCATGCCATCGCTATTTATTGTTTACGAAGTTCGTAAAAAACGTATGGATTACTGTAACGTATTTGACATAAGCTTCGCTAAATGACGAAAAGCGAGATTGTCAAAATCATTACCCTTCTTTTGTCTTCGCCGTCAAGCAATAAAACGGCATACATACACAATAAAACGACATACATATAAAACTAACGCGCAACGTTAACGCGTTTTGGTTCGTCTAACATACAAATTAAGTTTATGATATCAAAGTTAAATTGAGTCTAAGTTAAATACGAGAAGTCGGGTTCTGTGCGTAATATCGACAAAATTGGTCCAGTCGTTTCTGAGTAAAGAAACAAGTAAATCTTTCGTCTGCAATATTAGTTTTCTATAAACAAATAATTGCGTAGTTTACAGGGTCGCAATTTAATTTAACTTTACCAATAAACGATATAATAAAGAGATTTTTATTAACCTGTCATTTAGTCTTCTGTAGCAATAATCTGTTTCTACAGTACGTGTTATAAAACACATTAAGGTCGAGAAAAACATTGCGCCGAATTTTATGCACGTCAAATAAAAATAGGTATGCGCTCGATATAGAACCTCCATTTTGTTTGCCCCAAAAGGCTGTTCGGGTAGAGCGGCGGGAGTGAGACGGGACTAGTGCAAGCGGGACAGACGACGGGTATTGATCGGGCGGTATGTGCAGTACATAGCCGGCCATGTACCGTCCGTCTATGTACATAATATGTTGTATAGTGTAATGTGCACTAAACTATACACAAATGTGTCAGAGGGGCGCGGGGCGCGGGGCGGGGGGCTCACAGTACTCGCGGTGCCTGTTCTTATTACGATAATTAACAGATTATTGCAATAATAACGTCTTTACTTTCGACGATCACCGTAGCGCAGTGGTTGAGCGCGTCGGTGCTCGAGTCGGAGGAATCTGCCCAGGGAACAAAATTATTTCAATATTCGTAGATCATAGATGTGTATTAAATTTGTGTATAATTTATAAAAATCTTATATACGTCTGCAGTATAAAAGTATTAAATTATTTCCGTTGTACTAGTGAATATCCAAAAACATTTTGGGATTTGGATTTATGACTTAGCACGAGGGGGGGGGGGGGGGGTTTATTACCGAGGCTCTACCATCACACACTTTCCACACCATCGTGCGTAAAAAAGCTAAAAAAAACGTCTGCGTAGCAGAAGAGCATTCTTAAAATGATTGCCAGTAGAAAAGACTGCCCTGTCCATGGCGTCGGTCACAGGTGACACTGACATATATTTAATTTAGATAATTAAATTAAAATTACTATCAATTCTAACATAGAGCAATTTATTTCATTACTAACGTATTTTATTATATTGAATTGTTTCGTGCACACTTCTGTGTGTACTAGAATGTCTGTGTGCACTAAATCAAATATAAATGAGGCGTGAGGACTATCTTATATATAAAAATGAATTGCTGTTCGTTACTCTCGCTAAAACTCGAGAACGGCTGAACTGATTTGGCTATTTTTGGTCTTGAAATATTCGTGAAAGTCCAGGGAATGTTTAAACGGTTTTTTATTTGGTTTTTTATTTTTTTATGCTCAACGAAGTGGGCACGGGTCAGCTAGTTTGATTATGAAATTAAAGAAGTGATGAATGGTGGATGAATTTGATGTGTCCCAAAAAATTTTTACCCAGAAAATTGAGTTTAGACGTCACTTAAACATTTGAGGTTATGTAGTAACGAGCATTGATTCTAGAGACGGTTATGATGTACTTAATAATAATACGACGTATTCTAAATTGTTCAAGTGATAGTTTGAACTCAATTTTATTGAAATCAGAATTTTGCTACATATCACCTTCACCCATTCATGTCTTCAACTATTTCATGTGTACATCATGTGGACTGGATGTCGCTATTTGTAACGACGCTAGCAGGGGCGAAAGCTGGCTTTCTTTCAGAGGGATGTCCTAGCTTGTATAGGTGGAGATTTGGATGAGGTCTTCAAAAGGTTAAGTGAAGGCAATAGGACTCCCACGTCACCGGTAGTACGAGTAGTAGGGATAGGGATTCGTGAAGATGTAGTTTACTATTGTTTGGCAAATAAAATGACACTGCTTTTCGAAACAGTTTCTTAACGAATAACGTAAGTAAGGCTTTCCCTTTTTCAACTGTGATTTTTTGTCATTACAATTTTGCTGTCTGTGGAGGGAGGGAAACTGGAACACTTCCTACTAATACTGGCCCGGTTTCAACGAAATCGGTGTGGCTCCCCGTATTCTTATTAAAACGAAAACGAATTCAAGTGTCGTCGTGTGACTAAGACCTAGTATTACTTGCGCCGGAATATACTACAATTTTTTTTATAATTATCATTTCAGCTGTCGGACTTTAGATATTTATTATATTTTAGATTTAATAATTAAACATGATTACCGAACCTTATTTAACCGAAGCTTAACCCGTCGTACATATTTTGACGAAAACACCTAGTAAGGTTCAAATTAAAAAAAAACAATATTATGGGGCAATTTGGATCACAAAAAATTGAGAAAAAGAAATGTACACTTTCTAAACAGCGGGACTCAAACGAACAATGTTTGTTAATTTTTAATTATTTGTAAAGTATATTTTATACTGTAAGGAACAAGTAATATATGCAGCCGTATTAGGAGACTGTTAACACTGTGTACTCACGGCCACTCTCGCGCTGCTGCGGCGTCAGTGCCGGCGGTCGGCCGTCGGTGCGGGCGGCCGGGCGGCCGGGCGGGCGGCCGGGCGGGCTACCGTTTTGCACGCTAAGTGATTACAGACTACTCACTCATAGAGAGAGCAATAACAATATTCTATCTTTATGCTCACAAAAATCGTATATACTATATATTTTCAAATTCAAAATTCAAAATACGGCTTTTTCTACTATACTGCACGAAATAAAGAACTTGTAGTCTCCATATTAATTTTTTTTTATTCAAAGTGTAGAGTTAGTAAAAAGCTTTTTTAAAAACGAGTCTCGCCACAAGGTCAACTTCAATTCCTTCGTGGTGAGAGAACCGATTCATCTTCTTTCCTTCGCGGCGGAGTAGTTCTGGCCGACGGGTGTGATCTGCTGGTGGTTCCGGGGGAGACTTCGGAAACGAACTACACGTCACTGACAACGTGTATTGTATTTTTGAAGTATTTAAAATATTTATGTTAGTCTGTATTTTATTTAATATTATGGGCCTATGCAGCCTGAAATAAAATGCTTGGGAGAAAGCGTTAATATTTTTAAACAATAACCGTTCTCTCCGTCGGGCAGTACTCTGTGCAAGCTTTTAGTGATCAGCGCTGATGTTGACAGAGCTCTAGAGCACTACATAGTATCGGGAGTGCGCGCTATCTGCGCTATCGGGGGCGCCGCAGGTGCGGGCGCGGGAGTGCTGATAGCGCGACCTTCGGCGACCGCTCACCTTGTGATAACGACGCACTAGCACACCCGCCTGGTTTCGCTCGACAGTAAGCAGCAACATGCTGTGTATGATCACCATAGGGCAAAGCAGATTGAAACCAGGCCAGCTAGGCAGGAGTCATACTATATCTCTCTTCCATTCACTGCATTACCCGGTCGGACGGTAAACCAACAAGACTGGCGAGAGAACAGACGCAAGACTGACTTTTCACATGCCCATCCGACGCATAGATCATCTTTCTTGTCAGACAGTCTAGTGATCAGCATGTATTGTCCTAACCGAATTTGAAAAGAATTATTTTAGTTGTTCAAACGCAGGAATCGAATTCATGACCACCGAGTCGAGAGCTAGGCTATAAACCACTGGAATTCTCTAGAAAACTACCAGCTACATCAAAATTCAAAATATTTTATTTCCAAATTGAATTTAACAAGCTTTTTTCGGAAGGTCAACAAAAAAGTCTACCGGTTCCAGACGAGGGGGGGGGGGCTTTCAGCAAACAGATGGAAAATTCATTGACCATATTAAGCTTTAGCATATGTAAACGATCTAGAACTACAATTTGAAATTTATTGATAGCAAGGTTCTGAACGTTATTTGAGATTATATTGTATATGAGTATACATTGACTTTTAAACGATTTGATTTCTTTACTCAGTCTGGTGCCTTACTCTCCAAACTGATTTGATTCTGATTTAGATTCGATGGTGCCGCGTACTCCCGAATACATTGACGTTTGTTTATTTTTAATCTCAGTCGATTGATATGGTCCGGAGTACAAAAAGTTACGATCTAACGATTCTCTTTATCCTGGTTAGTTTCGAAGAAATCCACCAAATAAAATACCAAAAGCCGTTGAGATCGAACTGATTCGATACTTCGATACTCGATAGTGTCGGGAGTAAGCCTGCAGATCACCGGTATATCTAGCTTGTGCTTATTTCTGGTGTTCCTACCAATTATACCAATTTGCTTAAACTTTTCTCGTTGATAATTTTTAAATTTATATTTATCGATTAGCTATCCAGTGGTATAATTTAAATGTGGATGGGCACTATAGATGCGGAGCTGTGACACTAAACAGCGTCCCGACGAACACAATTTTAAGGACGTATTTACTTCAAAACTATGTATGCCGGTTAATAGCAATTTGGTCTTACTGGAGTTTAACGGTATTAAAAAATATACTTTATGTACTCTGACTTTTGTTAAAATATATAGTTTAAGTTATTGTAAACATATTCTCTATACATTTTTAAAACGATCAATTTTTTTTCTTTTTGCTAAAAGATGTCTCCATCCGAGTTTCTTACGCCGGTTGTTCTCGGCGGGCTAGGGCTAAACCGGTGGTTGTCCTTTTGTTGACTTTCCGAAAATAGCTTGTTAAGTTTAATTTGGAAATATTTTTAGGATTTATTTTCATTATAATCCTACTACGTCGTAGCTCGCCGCCGCTACACAGTAGCTCGCACGTAGCAGTGCTACGCCGTCGCCTACGCCGTAATCCGAAAACCATTAATTTTACATAAAAACTATAAGAGATTTATAGATCATTTTATTTTATGAGGAACAATTTTTATATCGACTTCTATTGATCTCCGAGCAATAGGTTGCTAAATATTTGCAAAAAACAGATTTTCGTGATCTTTTGACCTTTGTAACTTTTTTAGCCGGCACGATATCGATGTCGATTCATAATATTACCGAAACAAAGGTGTATACAAAAACTCAGCCCACTAGGAATTTTTCCCCAGATTGGGGTTTAAAATGCCTAAAATGACTGGACTATAATAGTGTCAGTAGACTATAATCATTTTACTCTGTCCGGTAGCCCAAAGCCTACCGGCCCGTCCCTCTGTTGCCGATCTTTGGTAAAATTTTAGAACGCGTGTTATTAAAGTGCGCCACGCAAATGACAAGAGGTCTGTCGGACTGCCAGCATGGATTCACTCGGACAGTATCCGTTCTGAGAACTATTCTCGGAACGGCTCGTGGGAGCTCGTCGAAATATGTGCAGGCGATCTTTTTAGACATCTCTGGGGCCTTCGATAATGCTTGGTGGCCTATGATCATGCTAAAAGCCGCAGAGTTGGCATGTTCGTGGGTCGCATGGTAGTGTTTCGGAAGGCTGCCACTATGGGCTGTCCGCAGGGATCGGTGTTAGGTCCCACTCAAATTCAAATTCATTTATTTTCCAGGGGCAGTCGAAGGTAGGTAACATTCGTGGCCTATGCCGACGACGTGACAATCCTGATCGAGGGGGACTCACGTGCGGCTCTTGAGGCGACTCCCAGTCATCAAATTAGGGACGAACTCCATTAAGAGCGTCGCGTCGACCTCGGTGTTGGGAGTGGTGATCAACTCGAGTCTTTCGTTTGCACGGCATGCAGTGTCTATAGGGGAGAGGGCGGCAAATTGCTTCGGCAAAATGTCGCGAGTCTCGACTAGCTTATGGGGGGCGAGGTACAGGGCTCTTCGGGTTCTGTACCAAGGTACCACTGTACCAAGGTGGCCACTGTTACGTATGCTGCAGCATGTTGGCATGAGAGGGCGACCCTTCACGTTGTGTGGAGTGTGCTTTTGCGCACCCAGAGACCCGCCTTGATCCTTCTGACCAAGGCGTATCGCTCGAAGATCACCGACGCCCTGTCAGTACTGGCAGGCGTACTTCCGCCCGACGTCGAGGTAATTCGTGCTGGCAGACTAGGCGTGATGCGTGAGTCCGGGGCTACCAAAGAGGAGCTTCGGAGTGCGATACTCAGAGAAACTGAGTCCGCTTATGCGTCGACGTCGACAACGGGGCGGGAGTTATATCGATTTTTCCCCGATGTTAAGGCCCGTTGCAAGGCCGTTTGGGTTGTGCCGGATTATGAGACGTCGCAGCTACTTACCGGTCATGGCTATTTCAGAGGGAGGCTTCACAGAATGACTTTGGCTGACGTGGGATCATGCTACTGTGGCGAAGCCGCGGTAGAAGACGTACACCACGCACTCTGGGAGTGCCCTCTGTACGGGGAGGCGCGTAGGAAGCTATTGGATGCGATCGAAGTCTTTGGAAAGGAACCAGCCTACTACTGTGATCACGTTTCCAAGGCGGCTAACTTCGGAAGACTACGGGAATACGCGCGACTATGGCACAGGATTAGAAGTGGACATAGAAGAAAGGTTGAACGGAGGCAACCAAGGACGAAACTGAGATAGTAGAACCAGGACGAACTATCGGAAGACACCGAAGTCGTTTCTGTGTTGTCCGCCCCAGAAAGGGGAGAATGGACTTAGGGACAGATAGAAAGAGAGAATAACTTGTAGGGAATCAAGAATTGCACACCTGAAGGGGAGAGCCCGAGACAGTAGGGCGCATTCCCGTGTTTCGGCCCGTATAACCACGATCGGTTGATGGGGCCATGGGTTGGTGGAGGGATTTGAAAGTTCCGTAAAGTAATCGACTATAAATTGTATCCGCGCTGTCATACTTTTCATACGATTATTATTCGTTGACGTTACTTTATGGAGCTTTCAATTCTTTTTTTATTTGTTTTTATTTTTATCGCATCGCAATACGACAACACATTAATTTGTTCAAATTTAACAATTTTATGTCCAATCACAACATTAAACCCAAAACATCAGTAGGTATCTGAGGTGTCGAGCGGCGGCTTCTACGCGGTACTCGTTCGGTGGATAGTTTGTTAAGTGTTGAAAACGAGTGAATATTATTTATTACTAGCTGTGCCCTGCGACTTCGTTCGCGTGGTTTTTGAGTGACTTAAACCGTTGCAAATTTCTCACTGACGCTTCGCTCCTATTGGTCGCAGCGTAATGTTATATGTATAGCCTAAAGCCTTCCTCTATAAATGGCTTATTCAACAAAAAAATAATTTTTCGAATCGAACCAGTAGTTCCTGAGATTAGCGCGTTTAAACAAACAAGCAAACAAACTCTTCCGCTTTATGATATTAGTATAGATAATTTCATGAACCTACACTCTAAATATTGTTTGTGTGCCTAGTTTTCGTACTGCCACTATTTTCTGACGCGGATGTCAGTGCCGCAGTCTCAGTGCCGAGCGCGTCGGTGCCTGAGCCGAAGGTCGCGAGTGCGAATCCCGCCGAAGGTAAAAGAAAACGTTTTTGGTTTTTGAGTCATGAAAGTGATAAATATGTGTATATAAGTTTGCTTAAATTGATGTATATTATAAAAGTATTAACCCGTAACACAAGTTTTTCGGATGCGGATGCTATGCTGTTATAATTTTGTAACCTTTATATCGCATTAGCTTAAAGTGATTTTAAAGTTTTTAATTTCCAAGAGTCGATATAGCTCATAATGCCCACAGGAGCTGACATTTTAATAAAATCTAATGACGACATAAAACTCAGCCAGGGTGGCGAGGCGGGCGGCGCGGGCGGGGTGAGGTCGTGGGCGGGCGGCCCGCAGGGCGCGGCCCCGCCCGCCCGGTGACGTCACGCAGGGCGGGCGCCGGGGTGGGGGCATCTGCCCGCGACAGAGACATACCGATAAAGTTTAAGTGAGTTTTGCTTCCACTCAGAGATATCGCTGGGAAATCGGCCGGGAAAATACATTACAAAGATTATCAAACTTAACGGAGGTATCGGATAGTATTTTAATATGCATTCGAGATGTACACAATTTCTGTATTTTGGATGAAATAAAAATTAAAGTAGATGATTAGTATTGAATAGTATCCAAAACGGTGTGACTGAACTAGCATACATGATGCTTAGCAAATAATTTGGAAATACAAGACCATAAAAAGTTTAATAAAATATTGTAGTGATGTAGTCGTTTGACATGCCCGATACTGAAAGTCGTTCACTTTACATACTAATATAATCATGACTTATTGGATAGCAATTCATTTTCGTTTGATAAAAAATTGGTTTCATTATTATACAAGAACCTGTGATAAGCCTGTCCATTGAACAATACTACACACATGTATTCAATACCTAACACATTTGTATGTGTGAGTGCAAAACTTGTCGTGGGTATTGTTGTTAATTTTATTTATTGCTAAACATTACAAAAATAGCTTCCTGCACACTTTCCTCCACATCAACATTAAATTTCCCCAAATAAACTCCGTTCGCACAATTCCCATACACAGTCATACACTGTACACAAAGCTATTGTCACGTATTAATGTAATTATCTAATCATAAAGTTTAATACTGTACATATCAAAATGTTTTGATCGCAACAGTATAATGTGTAGACTTGTGCGAAGCTTATTTCAAATTCCATACATTTTGTTTTCAAACTTCGTAAGTGATAAATAGCGAAGGCAGCATAAATAGGGAAGTGTCCAAACTCATGATACCGTGGCGTAACGTAAAGCCTTGTTAGATGATAAAACATTATTTTTTAAAGGAAAAGAAACGAAGAAATTCAGTTTCACAAAACTGCGCTGGTTAATTCTAAAATTTGCCTTAACTAAAAAAACCTCCGGCAGCACCCAACGTAGTAGTTGATGCCCGTGCGAGGTCGGGGTCAGCTTCGAAGCCTGGTGAACTGACCTCTGACATTTGCTGCGAGCGCGCGTTGGCGGACCGCAGGCAGCTCACCACACACTACCGTCCGAAGCACATCACCTGCAAGCTCGACTAGGAATTGAAAATGTTAATCATATTTAATCTTTGAAATTAATAAGTATCATTTAGGCACAACATACCGGCGAACCGATTTGACGCAACCGAATGATGCTGAAGCAAAGATTTTGTTTAAATTCATGGCACAATTACATGGCATAGATGTTGTTTGTCATTAAGTATAAGATTAGGTTACGATGAGACTGACTTACGCTGTGCGTAAAATAAAAAAAAGGAATAAAAAGAAATAACATTTATGTCAAAAAATGAATAGATAATGATTAATTGAAAATCTCTACTAAGTAGATCGTTAAGTCAGCATTCGTAATGACTGTGACAACTTTTATAAAATAATAATTCTAGGACGCTTTACATATTGCGTGATGCGTGAAATGCAGGCACAATGGTACATAATATGTTAATGTCTAGTTTTCGTCTTCGTGTGTAGCTGCCCGATGAGAATTAGTGGCAATTCTTAATGTAGGTATCTGTTACTCCTATTCCGTAAAAAATATATTGTTTTAACAGAAGTAGACGATGTTACTGCTGTACCGAACTGTTACTGCTGTTATAAAGACGGCAGTCTGTGATGTTTGTTATCGTAACGAAAATGATCGCGTCACACCGCGTAGGCGGCGTGGGCGGCGTGGGCGGCGTGGGCGCTGGAAAATGTCAAGGCTGAGTGTGGGCGGCCGCGCTGAGCGTGGGCGGCCGTGCTCTTTGTTCAGCTTGTTTAATTGCAGTTTAATTAACACTCACTCTAACATATTATTTTTAAATATATTTCATCAGCTAGATCTTTTAACTATATTATGCTATAATTATATTATTATAATATGTTACCGGTATATCCTATCATTATCAATACAAAATTGATCTACGCGAAAAGATAGAAACATTATATTGTTTTCGTCATTTTAAGCAAGCAATTATTTATGAGAAGCAGAATGATTACACCACGGTAATGTTGACAAATAACAAATGATCGCGTGCTTAGTTATCGAAGAACTTGTGTTGTATACACATACTGTCTATTTGTACAAGTGGGCACAAAGTAAATAATAATAAATAAATAAAAAATAAAATCCATTTATTTCAGGCTACATGGCCCATATTATAAATACCTTACAGACTAACATACATACAAAATATACTTAAAACTACACTTAAACTACTTAAACTACACGTGTTGTCGGCGACGTGTAGCGCGCTTCATTCCGGAGTCTAGTCTATAATAAACCACGTAGCCTGCGAGTCTCATACATAGTCCCATATTAAAATAATATATAAAACACTAGCTTTTCTCCGCGGCTTCACCCACTATGATCGTTGGAAAAAACTTATTTAGCAAATAACTATTCCTGCCGAGTACTGCAGTCTGCAATAATATATTTCCCGCCGGTTGATTACGTAAAAATAGCGATCATAAAAAATCGCGCGATGCTTCATTTTAGCTGTGTGTGAAAAATGGAAATCATAGGAGCTATCAATCTTTTATGTGTTATTAATAAGATAAATAATCAGTTATTGTGCAGTGAACAGTTTTATTTGTGATAATAGCACTTTGTTGCCGGTGCCTTACGTCAACGGCGATCAGCTGTCAAGGTATTTCAAATTTTCGTATTTAAACGAATACAATTCCTAATAATTCTCTTCTAACATATTAATAATATTCATAATTCTTAGAAGCTGATTTAGGTTGACGATAGGCAATAATAATAAACGTTGAAAGAAAGCATCAGATCAGCTGTTTATATCGATAATACGTCTTATAGGTTAGGCCGGTCAGTGGGATTGACGGACCCTGTTATTCCTTTTTAACCGACTTCAAAAAAAGGAGGAGGTTCTCAATTCGTCTTTAACAACTTATTTACCTCACTCTAGCTTGCGTGACCCCTATACACCGAGCAAATATCTCAACATCTAAAGATATCGAGTGACAGGATCATTTAAGGAGAACTTGGTATTGTTAGTTCCACTGACACTGTAGTTTACTTCGAAATCTAAACCCTAATTCCTATTGAATTTGAAACTTTTAAGATAAAATTTATTGTTAGGTTGGCTTGTAGGTTTGGCATAGACTGATACCTTCTTTTACCATCTTACATACCCCACTCAAGCTTGCGTGACCGCTTTACACCGAGCAAATATCTCACCAACTATAGATATAGAGTGGCTGGGACTACTTGGGAGGTATCAGGAAGTGTTGAATTTGCTAGCTAATTAGGTAATTGGTTCATTGATAGACATATTAGTTTGTTAATTAACTGATTATCTTATAGTTTAGATTACTATGATGACTAGAGGAAACCTGGCCCGTCAGACTGAGGAGCAACTCCGTCTGACCCTTTAGGAACTAAAGGAATGTAAAAAACAAAATGAACTGCTGCTTTCTGAGCGCGAGGATAATGAAAAAGAAATGCTGAACATTATCCAAAAAAATAGTGAGTTAAAATCTGAACTTAACAGGTTAAATGTAAACTGTGATAATATGTATAAAAAAAACATTGAATTACAAGACATTGTAGACAGTTTTGACAAGTGTAGGGATGAATATGAGGAAGCCCTGAGCAACACAAGTTTGTGGAAGCGGAAATTAGAAGAAGCCCACACCCAAATCCAGATGTTGGAAAGCCAAATACAGGAGCTCAATTCATCACAAACTCAAACCTTATTCCAGGAAATGTTTGGAAGGGATCCAAGTATTTCTGTAAAAGATGTCACAAATAACATAAAAAATTTGCCAATTATTGACTTGACAGGTGACGATACTATGCCCTCCCAAACATTTCAAAGTAAAAATAAATTTAAAAAATATGTTAAAATTAATAAGCACATAAAAAAAACAAGAAAACTATTGGTAAAGAATAAGAAAAATATTTTGAAATTGTCCAAGTTAGCAAAGGATAAAATGTATATTAAAAATCAATACTTAGCTAGTACTAAAAAGCTAGAAAACACTAAATGTACCTATGAGGCAGAGGTATGCAGTCTCCAAACCGAAATCACAGACTTACATAACTCTTTGAAATCAATTACTAAAAGATATGAATTATCTCAGTTAGAAATATCTAGTCACATATCTGCGTTAAATACTTTATTAGAAGTGTCTCACTACAATGAAGAAAGAGTTGAGTCTTTATTGAGACTTAACTCAGTATGTCATTGTAAGGTAAGCTGTTCAACGGATAGTTCTTGTGTTGAAGGTGTGGAAACTCCTACTAAACCCTCCATTAAAGAAAACTTTGTTGCATCATCGGCCACAAGTTCAGGCTTAATCCGTATATACAGCGATGAGCTTGGACGGGGAGTTGGGGTGCAATTGAGTAAGTTGTATGATGGACAGTCAGTGTATAATACCTGTATGCCGGGTGCAACATTTCAAGATATAACTAAAAAGGTTTTATGTACAGCTCACTGTCCTAATACAACACTAATAATATTATTAGGGAGGCGAGGAAATGTCAGTAAAATTCAAATGGAAAATTATATTGAGCAACTAAATAAACTTAAAAATATTAGCAAAATTATATTATTTACATTTCCTTATATAAAACAGTTGCCACGGGAGAATATTATAAGATATAAGCTCAACAGCCAATTGTATACTGCTGTTAATAATAATTGCATATTATTATTAAATAAATATGACAATAAAATAAATGTAATTGACATTAATAATATTTTATCGTATAAATTATGTAAATTGACATTAGATAGATATTTTCTATCTTTTTATTATACAAGACTTATAGCTAGTACGCTATACAATTTTTTATATTTAAACTCAGCCAAGAACTTGGCTAGTAAGACAACAACTGCTTCTTTTGAGCAGTCTAGTTATAATAATATGACTTATTATAACAGCTTGGAATATGTTTCAATTAATAATAATTTAAATTAGACTGTAAGACAACAGAGGAAGTCTCTCGCACCATAGTTTTAAGTAATAATAAAAATAATATAATTAAACATAATAACTTATGTACACTTACGCTGGTGCATCAAAATATACAAGGAATGGCTAGTAAAGAACTAGAAATTGATCTGTTTTTAAATAATAACAATATAGATATTTTTTGTATAACTGAACATTGGTTAAAAAAAAATGAAATTATATTCAATTTTAGTATGCACCAGCTGGCTAGTTCTTTCTGCAGAGAAAAAGCCATAAGAGGTGGGTCACTTATATTAATTAACAAGAATTTGAAATATAAAGAACGGAAAGACATTGTGAGCCTCTCTACAGAAAGAACAACTGAAATAGCCTGCGTAGAGGTGGGTGACTTTATTATTGTAAGCGTATACAGGCCTCCATTAGGATTATATGATTCATTTGAAAAAAATATGGAAATATTACTAAACAAGGTATGTGCATCTAACAAACAAATACTATTATGTGGCGATTTTAATATAAATATTTTAGAAAGTAATTCTACTACAGTTAGATTCACATCTTTGTTAAAATCATATAACCTAACAAATCTATTTCGGGAACCTACAAGGATCAGTAGCAACTCTGCAACATGCATTGATAATATATTTAGCAACATAGATCCAATTAATAAAGAAATAATCAACATGCTAAGCTCTGATCACTGTGGACAGCAAGCAATTTTTAATATGAACAATAACTGTAAACAAATAAATAAAGACCGAGATACATGTATACCAATAAATGTTAAACGTATTGAGAAGTTTAGAGGTAAAATAATGGCGAACATAGGAAAGTTAGAATACCATAATAGCCCAGATAGGGCATTTGATAAATTATTTAAATTAATTAAATATCATTTTGACACCATTTTTACCTCTAAGACAGTAAGAATAAACAACAAAAGTAAGTTTAGCGAATGGGCATCAACAGGTATTTTGAAAAGTAGATTCAAGTTGTATGAATTATATAATGAAAGGACATTTAACCAAAGTGAAGACTTTAAAAATTATGTGAGATTATATTCTAAAATATTTAAGCAAGTTTGCTCTGCAGCAAAATGTCTTTACATTAAAAATAAAATTAAAAATTCAAATAATAAAGTTAAAACAACATGGCAAATAATTGCGACTGAAACTGGAAGAGTCACCACTCGCAACTCAGATTTTAAATTAAATGTAGATAATAAAGTAATTAAATCCGACAATGAAGTTGCTACAGTTTTTGAGAAATTCTTTGCTGACATTCCAGTTTCAACAACAAAAAATTTAATTGCCTCTTCTGTTGATGCTGAATTGCTTCTTACAAAAAATGTAAAAAAGTGTGAAGTTGACTTTCGATTTAAAGAAATAGGACCCCAAGACATACTAAAAACTTTCAATTTATTAAATATTAAGAATACTGCAGATTTATGGGGACTATCAACGAAAGTTATTAAATCGATAGTCGATATTATCGCACCTTTCCTGTCAACAATTTTTAATGACTGTATAAAAAGTGGCTCTTTTCCTGATTTAATGAAACATAGTAAAATAATACCTCTTTTTAAGTCTGGTAGTAAGTCGGATCCATCCAATTTCCGGCCTATATCTATTCTACCAACGTTAAGTAAAATATATGAAAAAATTATTCTTAATCAAATGCTAGCACACTTTAATATTAATAATATTTTACATGAGAAACAATTTGGTTTTACAAAGGGACGCTCTACAACAGATGCAGGCGTCGATTTGATAAATTATATTTTTAATGCTTGGGAGGAATCGCGGGATGCTCTTGGAATATTTTGCGATCTCTCCAAGGCATTTGACTGTGTGCAGCATACAACATTAATCAGGAAACTAGACCACTATGGGGTAAAAGGTCCAGCACTTGCCCTCTTGAAATCATACTTATCAAATAGAACTCAGAGGGTTGAGGTAAATGGAAAAAGATCCTTAGGCCTAGAATAGAGATGGGGGTCCCACAAGGGTCTATTTTAGGACCTTTTCTATTTTTAATTTACATAAATGACCTACCATACCTCATAAATGAAAGACATGGGATAGTATTATTTGCTGATGATACGTCTCTTATTTTTAATATGAAACGGCAAAATATATGCCATGACGAAGTAAATAATGCTCTCTCAATGATAGTACATTGGTTTAGTGTCAATAATCTTTTACTTAATAATAAAAAAACAAAATGTGTAAAATTCACATTGCCTAATGTGAGGCAAACTGAAACCAATGTAATATTAAATGATGAACGTATGGAACTAGTGGATACTGCAGTATTCTTAGGTATAACGTTAGACTCTAAACTTCAGTGGGGCCCCCATATTGCTAGACTGGCCGACAAACTCAGTTCAGCAGCATATGCAGTTAGTAAAATTAGACAATATTCAGACGAAAGTACAGCACGCTTAGTTTACTTTCATAGTATAATGTCCTATGGCATTCTGCTATGGGGCAGTGCTGCAGATATAAATAGTATCTTTGTGCTGCAGAAGCGAGCTGTTCGGGCAATCTACAAGCTGGCCCCCAACACTTCTCTTAGAGAAAAGTTTAAGGAAACTGGAATACTAACTGTAGCTTCTCAGTATATCCTCTCTAATGTATTATATGTCAAGAAAAATGTAAACCTGTTTATAAGAAAATGTGATAATCATAATAGAAATACTCGGAATAAGAATAAACTTGTTGTTCCAGTAACAAGACTAAGCAAAGTAAAGAATTCGTTTAAAGGCCAATGTATACGCCTATACAATAGGATCCCAGAAAACGTTCAAAATTTTTCAACCAATAAGTTTAAGAAAGTAGTCAAAGAACGTTTGTGTGCAAAAGCTTACTATAAAGTTAATGATTATATGAATGATAGCACACCTTGGGAATAAAGTAGCCCCCTACTAGGTTACTTATATATAGAATGTACTCATGTTATTTAGTTTTAGTATTGACATATTTAAATATGTAAATTTATACTTTTTTTTTTAAAAAGAGAAATTTTCCATCTTTTTGGTAAAAGATGGCCCCATGCGAGTTTCTTACGCCGGTTCTTCTTGCTGGGCTAGTTCCCGAACCGGTGGTAGGCATCATATAGAAACGACGTTCAGAAAACATTTTTTGTAAAATTTACTCTGAATAAAAATATTTGATTTGATTTGATTTGATTTGATTTGAATTATATGTTACTTCAAAAAAACATTGACAAAATTAATTTTTCGGAATTTTAAAACTTTAAACTGCTAGGATTTTGGCGCTCTATTCCTTTTAACCTTCAATAAAATTCAAGAATAAAAATGTTCGAACTTATTTAGATCTTATAAGGACAACCATAATAATATCTGTCATACGTGGTTTTTACGAAACTTTAACCTTTAAATATAAACTTTGAAAACGGAAACCCCCCGATTTGAACACGTTTTTCATTACTGCTCTGCTTATTGGTCACAGCTTGATGATATATTATAGTCTTCCTGATTTTTTTTTAACAATGAAAGAATTTCTCAAATCAGAACAGTAGTTCCTGATATTAACGCGTTAAATGCGTTCAAGTAAACAATCAAACTCTTTATTTGTATATATTAGTATAGATAAGTTTTGTGTAATATTAACTAGAAAATATATTTATTTTCAATTAAGTTACAGCATGTTTCATTGTTAGGAATAAAGGCTTTTTTATTTTTTATTATACACATAGCAAAACACATAATTGAACACAGAATTTACTTTTGCGGGATTCAAACCTTTGACCTCCGACTTATTACATAAATAAACGCTGTTTTTTTTTTGTTTTCTCTAAATACTAATAACTGGTAAATGTTAACTACAGAAAGCACATTATTAACAATTTTTACATAATTTTTTATCGCAGTCGGATTGCCGCTTCGATATCGAATGCAACAGAAATAAAGGTCGAAATTTTTTATTTGGAGTCGGAAAATGTGCTCCGTTACGACTTTTTTTGTGCCGAGACTTGTTCTATCACAATACAAGACAGATGCGGTAAGTAGGTTAAGGAGAGCGGTCGGCGAGCGACAATATTCCGGGGACCGGTGGAGGGGCGCGGGCAGATATCGTTTTCAAATTATCTAGACCTCAGATCGATGCGGCCTGCGTGGGGGCGGTAGGGGGCGGCACGGGTGACCTGGATGCCGGCGCATGCGCGCGCCGCCGCCGCCAGCCGCCGGGCCCCGGCCTCCAGTCCACCTCCAGCCTCGCAGCCGAGAGCCGAGTCCCCGAGCCGCCCGAACCTCCCACATATATGTGCCACCGGAGCCCGCTGTTCCGCCTCGCCAACGACCCGCGCTGCCACGTGCTCATCTGCTTCTCCACCAAGAACATCTCGTACAAGTAGTGCCGCCCGCCCGCCCCCGAACGGCTGAACTCTCCACGTCGGCAGGTCAGTGCGGCCGCCTGGTGCTCCACCTGTCGCTGGCTCCCCTCACCGTCATCCTCACATCGGACTTCTTTTGCTCCTCTTGTTCTGCTATCGACCTGTCGACCTTTGTATAGATTGTGACCGCGCATGCGCAGTGGACCCTGCGCGGGACACTATCTGATCGACTCGATCGGCAGCTAGTTCTGAAAGAACAAGAACTCCAAATCATAATTCATTCTCGGTTAAAGTCGTCGGGAGCGCATGCGTTCATTGTGTATTGTGTAGGTGTTGCTGTTCAATGTTTTTGCCGTCGAACATAGCCGTTCCTCTGTTTTCTTATTAACGGATATTTTTTTCTTTACAGACTAGATAAAGAAATCGGAGTTAGCGATATGTCAAAGCTAACTCTGGACGGCTTTTTTTCGTACTGCAAGCAAATAGCTGAGCACATCCAGTTGGTTCGTTCACTCTAGCCGCCATTACTCCGCCTCCGCCATGTCGTTGTTCGCTAGCCGCCATCTTGTTTGCACGTCACACGATATGTTGCACTAGCTTCAATAAATAGAAATATTTTAAACCTTGTTTTGCTCAATGCCATTTTAACTTTCATTAGCGACTCAGGCGCTTCGATATAAACACCAAAACTTTGTGATGGCTGCGACACCTATAAGTATATCAATAAATCGATTTCGATACATCTATAGTAAAATGCACTCACTGTAGCCTAAAACCTAATGAAATAAACCAAAGATAAAGTGTTCAAAAGTGCTCACACAGTGCAGACTGTAGACCACCCGTCATCCGTAGATCCTAGCGCTGTCAAAGACCCGCCTCAATATGTCCGCTCGCATTGTGTTCAGATCTTCGATCAACAATACACTAGATCGAGTCAGCACAAGAAATCGGTCTCGGCAAATATCAGCTTGAAAAATGAGCTGATATTTCGTTTATTTTGCTTGGATTACTGCTAATGTGTGCTTGCTTTAAAATAGTCACTTCCATCTTTTTAAATTCTTAATTGAAACGCACATGTTGGTGTTTGAATTTAGATAATTTTTTAAACATTTTAAATAAATTAATCACTAAATCAACTCTCAGTTCATTCCTAAACAAATGTTCTGTATTAAAGAAAAAGCTCTATTGGCATATAATACCACGCGGAAAGACTTTAGCCTTGTTTGTGTATGTGCCACTTTGTCTAGTGTGTTGTTGATCAAATGTTCAGATGAAGCGACCACCACGTTTCAGAAGGTACATGCAGTCGCCTTTTGACTCGTCCTAACACGCGAGGGTCGCTTTGTCTGACTGAGCTTGCACTTCAGTAATCGCTTGCTAATATTAACTTGCTATGTTTTTCAAACTATCAGTATCGATAGTACTCTCAGTATGGATGGTATTCTCAGTAGAACTTGTTGCATTTATGTGTACTGCTTTTGTATTTGAATTATTATTATATCGTGTATCAATTAATTGAACTACGCCTCGATAACCATACACCATACAGCGTATTGTCCAATCGACTGGATCAGTTATAAAGAATCGGGACCCTCATTCAAGATGATATTACTATAATAGTAATAGCATCTTGAATAACTTGCGAAGTTCGAAAACAAAAATGTATGAGATTTGACATAAAGCTCGCTAAACGACAAGCAAATACGTTTGTCACTTGGCGAAGCTTATGTCAAATCCCATATTATATTTTGTTTTTGAGCTTTGTAAGTGATAATAGAATGGCATCATGAATCAGGGCCCATTCCACGTATGGGCACTACAGGTTCAGTATAGACCGTAATGCGGCCCACGCCCGTACACGGTTCCAACTGATCAACAATAAATTGTACAGTGTATGGCTAGCTTTATAAATAATGTCACTATAATAATTTGAAGTTGTCACATATTAATTTACATTATTGTGCTGCAATTAATTCAATTATTTTAATTCTTATACATTTATATAACGTATCTATATTTGATTAAGAAACCTTGAAAAAAACTATTAAGAGCAAAATTTAATTATATAAAACGGTATCTTACAGGATTTGGAAGCAATATTTTTTCCCACCCTGTATGATATCCGAACCCATTGTCATGTATAGAAATACACGAGACAAAATCGCGAACTCTCACGGCTTGTGACGACTCAAATGTAAAAATCACGAGACAGAATAAAAAATGTCAATAATTATCATTTATCAAATTGAAAATAATTAGTAATTTTCATCTACGCTTGGAGGGTACAACTATTTTGATTTATAAAACGTAAAAATTCGCAAACTTCAAAACGAATAATCAATTTCATTCAATAGTATCTTCAAAAACTACATACTATTAATTTCAGAGGAAAATACCTAACGCAATAAACCCAAATCAATGTGTATTTCGAATCTAATCCAAAAAATAATTATTATTGTAATTAGCTGACACGTGAGACGTACGGCGCCACTTCTAGTCATTACAATCTATGACAAATTAAAATATGTATTGTCAATTCGTTCAAAAAGTTTGAGAACTTAAAATGAATTTGTTTCCATTTTTATTCTGTCTCGTGAGCTCTATACGCTGGCTACATCGCACCAATAGTGAGCGGTGGACAACAGCAGTACATGTGTGTGTGTGTGTGTGTGCAGGGCGAAAGGATGGCGTCCCTCTCCGGCCAGAGCACGCCCAAGCTCACCTCCGGGGTGGGCAACCTTTACTACGACTGTGAGTATCCGTAGCGGCCGGCAGGCCCACTCCCGACACAATCGAGAATCGAATCAGTTCGATCTCAACGGCTTTTGGTATTTTGTTTGGTTATATTTGAATCTAACCTGGAAAAACAATGAAACGAACTTCGTTTTACAAATTCAGAATAAGACACTCATGAGCCACAGACAATGTACTTCACAACGTCACATCACAGCTAATAGTTCCAAACAGCCGTATACTACGTTTTTAAAGCAAAAACAATTACACATTAGAGTTCCCAACCCCAAAGGGAAAACACGGGACCCTATTACTAAAACTCCGCTGTCCGTCCGCCTCGCCTGTATAGCTGTCAGACTTTATCCCATGAACCGCGATGGTCCGATAGTTGATTTTAGTAATTTTCACAGATGATGTATTTCTGTAGCCACCATAAAAAATATCAAAAAACATAATAAAATAAATACTTAAGGGGGCATATAAATACTTGTTGTATGGGAATACAACAAACGTGATGTTTTGCTCGTTTTGTACGGAACCCGACGAGCGCGAGTCCGACTCGCCCTTGGCCGTTTTTTTTTATTTGCCCTCTACAGCGGCGCCCCCAGATGTAATCCACAATTAATTAGCGGCTGCTCTGCCAGTTTAAACCGCGAGCTCCAGCCGCCCGCCGCCCGCCGCCCGCCTGCGACTAATGGTTAAAGTTAACTGCACGCCGTCAGTTATTCATCCACGGCGGTAATTGAAAACTCGTGTTCAACCGCTCAGAATAATACCTAAACAGTGACAAACATAATTTAGACCCAATTTCTATTCACCTTATTGAAAAGTACAACTAAAGTGCATAATTTAAAATAACTCTTCTTTGTATACTCTGTTCACGCTCAGTGCGAGTTTTTGACACTGCTCGTATTGTACATCAAACATCGCCTATTGGAAAACAATGGCAACTTATTCGATGCCACACATTAACATTTCAAGGCGAGCACTGACAAAAACTTGCACTGATCAAAACCAATCGTAAATAAAAACGTTAAATACCATATTATAAAAGTTATACAGGGTATAAACAGAAAAGTATTGGAAATGAATTTTTTTTTGTCAAAAACAAAAAAAAATTGTAGCAAGTATAACAAAAAAGAAAAAAAAAACATTTCTCGAATAAGAAAAGGTGACTTCTTTTTACACCCGTTATTTAAATTAATAATAAGAGGTACTATAGCTTTCTATTATATTATTGTTTACATATGGTTTAAATTCGAGATGAATATTTATGAAATGATGAATGTCAATGATATGACACTCGAATGCCATAACATAATTTGGTAAATAAGCTCCAGTCTCGAAGCAGCTATTATGGAGTACAAAGCCATCCGTTACCGTAATACCATAGACAAATCTCCGCGAGTGTGCCATAAACAACGGCAATCTGAGTCTACTGTCTGTGGTCCGGGCCCGCGTCGGCCGGTAATCCCCCCCATATTTATAGCCCTCGTAAAGGTAAAGCCATACTTAAGGAATGCTCAAATTGAATATGACTTGCACACTGCTCGCTTGTACCAACATATTAACAGTAAAAGTAGGTAAACCCGTTTGAATAGGATGACATAATTTTTACCGACTTCCAAAAAGGGAGAAGGTTAATTCGGCCTTTTTTTTAGTGTATTTACATCGATTACTCGGAGGTTAATGATCCGATTTGCAAGATTCTGTTTTTATTCGGCGCAGCATTTGGTCCCTTAAAAATTTTACTTGTAGTTTTTTAAGAACATTTTTCACCGACTTCAAGAAGAACATTATGTAATTGTAATAATATTAAAAAAATATATTATTTTATATTTTTAGGTTTTTGAAGTGAGGTTTTTAGACGTAGCTATTGAAGTCTATATATAATATATGTGTCAGCAAAGGTGAGTTTCTTTTCACTACCCGTTAGGCGTTAACAATAAATAAACATTATGCTCATAGAACATCATCGGATGGTGGACTTGGGATGAGAAATATTATAATAGTGTATATAGGTAGTGATACTCAACGGCTAGGCTTGTGAGATCTGCCGTTCAGCGGGTAGATTCGTTTTAAGGTACAAATTTTTTTAATCGTAGACATTTAAATACTATAAGTACCAACTGCTTAATGAGCATGTAAAAACAGTTAAATATTATAGTTGTACATCCTTATATCAGTGATCGGTGTATTAAAGTTTTTGGCAGCGCAATGCCGCGAACTGATGCGTATTATATATATGTATATCAATAATATATATTAGTTATAGTAGTCTGTTGACTGATCTCCTCTTCTCAGTGGCATTAGCTGACATTAATTAGGAATCGGTAACGAAGATCGGTAGTGAGATCACCGCCCGCCCGCGCCGCCCGCCGCCTCGACACTTATCCTGGGCTAATTCACGAGCAACGCGGGGAACCCCGGGATCAGGCCGGGAGTCGCGAGGGAGCCCGGGACGAGTTGATCCGCCGCCCGCGGTAATGACCCGGCTTACCGGGAATCCCTCATTTGTGACTATCTCCTCCGGGCTACAGGAGCGGTGGAGCGGCTACTGGCTGGAGCCGTCGTGATAACTTATACACCTAATCGTTGGGTCGCGACTCGATGAAAATTGATACGGCTAAATATACCGTATACAAAATAATATACCATACCTATTCTAGTATGGTAGTAATTTGAACTTTTAAAAATGTATTTTTATGATGAAATTTTCAATAGAAGACATTTTTATTTATGTGGTTTTTATAATCTCACTCTGCAAGATCTACATGGAAACTATCACGAATATCTCTATTGGTACATATTTAAAATGTAACACTTAACACATAAGCTAGTTTTCAGTGTAGGCAGTTAGACCAAAATAATACATAGCTACGTACTTACATAATATTAAAATGAATAACAAGTCGATTATTTTCCAAGCCCGGGATTTTTCTTGTTAGTATTTTATCCTCGAATGAAAGACGACCTAAACATGTGTTATTACTGAGAGTAGAACTTACACTCTCAACTCACGAGTGACGTGACACTACGAGTATCAACTAATAGTTACATTCACAGAACAGCGCGCGAGGGACTGAGCTGAAATGTAAATTAGACCGATAACAACACTTAGATAACTTGTAGCTCACATTAAAACTTCGAATGAAAGGTAAACCTGATAATAATGTGTTATTGAATGTACTGTAGGTTCTTGATAGAAATGCATGTCACAAATAATATACAAATCACTTGTACTTTTTCCACTTTATTAGTTGTTAAAGATAAGATTTATTGAAATACACGACCGGTTTCGACTGAGGACACCTGATGATGACTTAGTCGAAACCGGTCGCGTATTTCAATAAATCTTATCATTAACAACTAATAAAGTGGAAAAAGTGCAAGTAACTTGTGTAATGAATTGGTCCAAACATTGCAAAAATATAAGAGCGAACAGCTCCATCGTCCCGTGCGCGGAAATCTATAAAAAGATGTTAGTGAGAATTCATTTCCCGGGCCAAATCCACATGAGCCGCACTCTATCAATCGCGCGCGGCCCTCCGGCCCTCCGCCCTCGCGGCTGCCGGCGGAGGTCTAAGCCTCTATAAAAATGAAGGGCCCTCGGAGGTTTTATTGATGGTTTTAAAACACATCGACTGTCGAGCTTCTCTCACTCAATCTTCTTAAAATCTGTGTATTATCGGCTCTGTTTACTTTTATTTAGAGATTCTAAACTACATTTTTGAACTGCTTCGTATGTATATTATGTGAAAACTACCTATTTCCTGATGTAAAGGTTATTTGAAATCAGCTATAAGGTCAGTTGCTAAAGTTTAAGGTCATATTTTAAAATGAAAAAAACTGCCTAAACTTCTCATAATACGCTGTAAATCCTGTCGCATAATTTTAATGATATAACTAATATACTCGTAGCATAATAATGATTCCCAATCCTATTCGGACTTCGGTGACGTTTGTCGGTTTTATTGAAACCAGGCCGGCTATGCTGGAGTTATTTAGTGTGTACGCAATACACAGAAGTAATCTCTCTTCCCTCACTCCTGCAGTTTGACGGATACCAACAAGAAAGATGCCCATACGACTGGTAGGAGACCAGTCTCCTACCAGTCCTATGGGCATCTTTCTTGTCAGACAATTAGGTGATCAGCCTGATTTGTCACAAAGAAACTTGGAAACACCATTTCTTGTTGTTCCAACCCGGAAATGGAGTCCACGACCTCCAAGTCGAGAGCCGAGCTCTAAACCACTAGACCACGGAAACGTTATAGCATTTATATAACTACAGATTTATATCATGTTCGAATATAATTATAAAATCCACGAGTATCGTAGAAAACGAGAGTATAATCCACGAGATACTACCCAACTTAGAGTAACAAATGTGCTTTTAGACGCACGTTTGGGTCTTCGTGTTGCAATAATCCGTCTTCCCCATAAGTCGCATGTTTTCATTAGAGCTGACTTGTGACGTCACGGCGCGGCGCGGGCGCGCACGTGGTGACGTGGGGTCCGGGGAACAAATAATGAAAATTCCTGCGATTCGGCCCTACATCTGTTGTTTGCTTGTTATTGCACGATGTACTGCGGAATAGATTCATCGAAAACTATTCTATTACAACTAAGCTCCGTAAACTTTTGAGTAAAAGAAAACAGTGTGCCGTGTGACCAGATTTTTAACGATAGTTAATGGACAAAACATAGGAAAGGCATGTAACAATTACTCCTTAGGAATCATTCGCAAATGGGGTCTAAGTGGACTGTGTGACTGTGAAATAGCGGACCAATAAAAATTAAAAAGGTTGTCAGTTCCGAATGTTTTCATAAAACAAGACATTTCGCACCGTGTACATATAACATATTACATTGTATTAACATTATACAGTGCAATATAAAATATAAAGCCTAGATTCGTGACGTATCATCCCAGCTTTTCTGCCTCTATCATAAACGCACTAACCCTGTAAACTCACTTACCCAAACAGCCTACACTAGGGCTTCATCTAGTATTTATGTCACATCGGCACACGGCGGCAGTATTGTGCACGAGGCGGGCGTGTGTAACTAATCGGCCGCGGGGACCGCGCGGGGGGGGGGGGGGGAGAGCGCCGGCGCGGGGTCGCCGGACCCCTGCACAGTAATTACGAGCAATGGAAAAGGATTCGCTTTTTATTTACTTTTACGAAAAATAATAACAACGGGGGATTGTTATTGCCCTCTATGGAAGTCGGAGCATCGGGGGCGGACTGCTGCGAGACAACGAAAGAAACAACTTTTGTCGAACACAACACTAAGTGTAATAAGTAACGATATTTCTTCATTATGGGAAAATAAGTAAAAAATGCCGTAAAAGTATTATTAAATATTATTATTACGGTGAAAATAAAAGGAATACATTTGGTGCCTAAAAAGATTACATAACTTGGGCTGTATAGGTATTGGCTGTATTGGTGCGGCATTACCGTCGTCGCCCCTCGCCCGCGCCGCCGCGGGGATGAAATTGTTTTACCCGCAGACGCTTTTAAAGTGTTACAACTTAAATCGGCTTAGCGTATTGCAGTTCTCACGCGCTCATTACACAACACGCGCCATCATCTCGACCCTATCTCGGGGCCCTAAAGTTTACTTTTGAATAAACAACATTAGCTGCCGAATGAGGGCTCATCGGGTCCGCTCCCGGCGACTCGACAAGTGAACTTTGAGTGGGAATTAATCCCAACGTAGCTCTTAAAATATTGATTGAGTGCCTCTCGTACAGTATTTCAATACAGAAACTTTACAGATATCGACGCTGATAGCAGCTGTAATTATTTATTGTCTCATTTGGCAGTATTATACCTACCCACCATATGATACAAATACCATAAACCGATCGCCGTTTACACCATTACCAAAGAGACAGCACAGGGTCCCCGGAGCGCGGGGCTACCCGGCGCTAATCGTATCCCACGCCTGTCAGCCGCACGGCCCACGCATTACCCTGTACGGTGTACACACTACACTACAGCGCGCGCCCGGCCGTGAACACTCTAGCTGTCGAACTCCAGACACACCGAGCTGAGGGCACAGATGACAGAGCAAATAACATTTTGTGCACTTACAGCTTTAATAGTCATACATCATATCTCGCACCTTAGTTTGTTCGGTGTCAATCCAATGTGATCTAAATTTAAACCAAAATATGTTACTAATAATCGACCAAATAAATATGTAATTGAACTAAGTGTAATTTAAATTTGTAAATTGGTAGCATTATCTGGGAGCACGGCAGTGCCCCCGCCAAGTTGAGCACGGCCATACTATCCTTTTCTCGAAACAGTTACAGAGGGTCGAAAATGGCCTCTGTGACTTCGTTGTGGATATTGAAACTAGAAGCGCCTGCATTTTTAGTAAATAAGTAGGTACTGTATAAACACGGTATATTTAAAATTTCATTCAATTTCAAACAGAAGTTTAAGAATTATAACTTGTCACAGTTTCTTAATTTCGTCACTGACTCACTTACTCACTCACTCACTGATCGATCTTCAAAAGTATAAGTCACTTAAATCATACATTAAGGCCGTGTTTCATCAAGCAATGTTAAAGTTAACGCCATGTTAAAATACCATGCCATCTCATTCATTGATAGGAAATACGAGAGGGATAACATGATATTTAACATGGCGTTAACTTTAACATTGCTCGGTGAAACACGCCCTTAGTACTTAAACGTCCTTAAATTTATGTCTAGTTATTCAGATACGCCTACTACATGTTTAAAAATATGTGTATTTATTATCTAATACAATATGTTTCCGTTGTCTTGTCCCGTAACACAGGGCACAGGGCCTGATGGACGTGATGTGTATAAGAAGTGACTAACAGAAATATTTTCAGCGATCCTGCCGTACCGGGAGGACGCGGCCCCGCAGACGCGCGAGTTCCTGGCGCGCGTCGTGGACGTGCTGCTCGACTACGTGCAGAAGGTCAACGACAGGAATGAGAAGGTAGCCCACGGGAGTCACTCTTCCCACATACTTGTCCACCACGCTAAACATTTACTTTCTAGAATATACCACTGTGAGTTCGGTGTGAAGACTGTAACTATATCGCAGTACTGCTTAAGAATATCAGACCTATTCATTTTCAACAAACAAACATTCTCTTTTACTGGCGAGTGTTCTTTAAATAAAAGGAAAATGAATGCTCTTATTATACATATTATGAACAGCCGATGTTTCTCGTCAGATCCTGGAGTTCAAGATGCCGGAGGAACTGCAGCAGATGCTGGACCTGCGGCTGCCGGACGAGCCGCTGCCGCTCAAGCAGCTGCTGGACGACTGCAAGATCACGCTCAAGCATCAGGTCAAGACAGGTCAGTTGCACCGCTTGTCCGTGCGGACATAAACGTTACGGCAACGAGGGCGCGAGTGGTGCAGCGGCACGTCGGGGATCGTGCATCACCCCCGACAAACTCTCGGCAAACCTTTGTTCTATTAAAGTTATACACGAAGATAACATGAAGATTGACGAATACTTGCAAAACACAAGTGAAGAATCGTTCTAACTTACAACACTTCCAAAAACACTTAAATATAGGTACATTATACTACTACTAGTATTATCTATGTAAGTAGCTATTATATGTGTTTTAAAACTGAGGGCAAACAATTGCCGGGTGGCGGCGGGCTCCGAGGGAATGTAACAATTCAATTAACTGGGCAAATGTGCTGGAATGATTGCAGTATTACTTACACTTGCTTGCGCCCCCGCCGCTCCCCCGCACCGCCCCGCCCCGCCGCGAGTAGATTCACAGATATGATATTGACATTCCCCAGCCTGCTGTGGGATGAATAGTTTCTCAGTTATGCGAAACTTATCGTCGATAAATGGGGTTAATAATTGATTTTATAATGTTCAGTAAATAAGTTATTCTTTTACAAAATATAGTATCTAGTATTGCAATATGTTAAGGAAAGTTGTCTCAAGACAATCCTAACAGCCTCAACGGGCGCGTAAGCTCGTAATAATATATTAATCATTAAAGCATCAGTATATTGCAGATTTAAAATAAAGAACAACTTAAACTTTAGCGTTTCTACACGGATGAACCTCGTCGACTAGATTTTCGCAGCAGCACCGAGACATTGAAAGCATTTTAATCTGTGGACCTCTCATCCCGCATCAGAGCGCTCCGCCGAGCGTGTAACGCGGCGCCCGCTCCCGGCCAGCGGCTGGGGCGCGCCCCTCCGCTGCTGGCGCACTACAGCTGGAGACAAAGAGCAGCATGTCCTACTCGGGATCTAAAGCGATGATTATCCGGGGGTTGGAACAAAGTGCCGGCTCGAGACACGAAACTTTTCACATTCTTTTATAATTTTCTCTCTCGGGATGTTCAATCTAAATTTGCATGCGAAACAGTAAAAGGAGAAAATTCGGATGTACTGATATTTGTATAGAATATTGGATTTACCACATTAGCAATATTCAATGAGAGTGCTGTGATTAGCTTCGTAATCCGGTCGTAAAACAACGCCCGGCCCCTCACGGCGCGCGGCCCTCGCGGCTCGTGTTATGCGAGTTGCAATTCACGGGCCACACGGTGACACAAAAATAAATGATGTACTCGTAGCTGAAAATCTATATTAAGATGTTAAAAGGACATATTTGATATAGGATACTTTTAATCGCTTTAAAATAACTCTCCCTCGACTTTCGCGAGAACGAAGTTTAGTTTAGATTTAAGTGGCGCAGCTATTAGCTATTAGCAGTTTTGTGAGATTGGGTTTTTACAAAACATAAATTTTGTACTACATATTTCATAATACCTATATAATTATCGATACATGATAACAGTAGAGCGAGTGTTCAGCGTGGCAAGTCCGTCAGACATGGATTACGTCCGGATATAGGTATTGATGGATTCGCGCCTTTCTCATGCAGATCCGCTATTGTTGCCCGGATGAGATTTCACACTTATCTCGGGCATTATCCGCGGTTATGGGCAGCGGGAATATTTTATGCGGCCCGAGGGCTCCCTTCGATGAATTAGGTGAACATTAACACCCGAGGTGAATAACGTTATACTGTATCCCAACAAAAACATTAAATTGAAATGAGAGCCAAGTTCAAAAACAAAAAATGGGAAATGGAAATGGGTGCCAAGACCAACAGGTCTGATATTTATTTACAGCAACATAAAATATTTTGAAACAACTTTAACTATAATGCTTACAATAACATTATTAAAAAGCCTTAGTTATTATCACTAATTCACCCTAGCGAAATTATCGCAAGAATTAAATAAGTTACTGGTACATAAAAACTAGCCATCTGTAGGCTTCTACATATTATTTTCAATTATAAAAAAGCATTATAATATAAGTTGTGATAAAATATTTTATGTTGCTATAAATAAATATCAAGACTTAGCACCCATATAGATTTTACTTTTTTGAACTTCGGTCTCATTTACATTTACTACCGTGACCGGACGTGAACATGGCTCTCATTTTACATTTAATTTTGTAACCGTGCCCGATGCAGAGGCGCAGAAACGCGGTCGCCGCGGCCCGTGAATAGCCTGATCAGAGTAAACTAATTACAGACACCGCGGTACGTGCTGCGGCGGCTGCCTCTTCAGGAGATATTGTGTTATAATCACATTGGAGTGTTTATTGTGTATTGATTGCGGTCATGACTAGTATATTGAAACAACGTCGGTACCCTTGCCGTTGCTCGGCGCGCAAATCGCGTTACGCGGCACGCGGCGGCGGCTCGCGGCTCCCGGTCGCGGTGACAGCAATCAGCCGCCATTGTGGTCCACAATCACTCCGTACAATGGGCTCGTGTTCCCTTTGTTTGTCTTTTCTTTGATCAAACTCCAACAGATCAGTTTTTGTGTTTCGTGATTATAATGTCAAAACTAAAATCGCCAGCACCAAAAGAAAATAATGTTTTTCATTTCTATGCCACCTTTAAATCCGGTCACCTATTAATGGATTTACATTACTAACTTGCAAATTAAAAAAGTAAAAAAGAGGAAACTCCCCAGCTCTAGCTCATCGGGCAGAACCAGAAAAGGCTCAAAGAATTTCCAGACAAATAATTTGAGCCCGAGTGAGATAGGGATCCGCTCTGGGGTCTTGCGTGCCTATATCGAGTTAGTAAATAATAATATTATAAATTGCATAAACATTTGCAAACTATACTGCATTAATAAATTAATACATTAATGCAGTATAGTTTGTCATATTCAGTAATCGTTAGTCTGTTGGCGACAAAAATCACAACATAAAAACCACACAGGGTATTAAATAAACACATTGAAGAGGGAGTGCAAACGGGAAGTGGCGAGTTTGATAGTGCTATTGACAGATATTTATGTGAAGAGTCCCCGGGGGCCGCGGGCGGCGCGGGGAGGAGGGGGGGGGGGACAGATAGCGCTGGTTATGACGGGTTTATCGCTGAGCATCCCTCGAGCCGGATGACTTATCTTGTACTTTTTATATTCGCTATCTCTTTTTTTAATCAAGTCGTTACTTTGTGAAAAAAAGGCACGTCAAATTTTCCGACTGAAGAGTTCAATGCGCAAAGATAAATGCACTAGACGAGTAGTGAGCTCGCAGCCGAGAGGAACGTCAACAATACACGTCACACAACGACGGCTCGAAAAGGGGTCAAGAAAAGACTTGAAATATTGCGAAATCACAGCCGAGCCGGGCGCGGCGCGGGGCGGGCGGGGCGGACACAATGCGCCCCTCGCTCGCTCCACCTGACTTCGCCTATTAATTGCGCCCCATCTGGGGCTCGCCTAAATTAAATTCCGACGAATTAATATTATTTTAAGTTGGCAACCCCGACACCATTGTGGGGGATTACCGACAATAATGCATCGCATTTGATTACCTCCCGTCCTGCGCCGGTCCCGCACAGTCCGCACACACTCTGTTCACTTGATTTATTTACTTTAGCGGAGTTTTATTACGGATTTGGTAAATTTTGTAATCATAAAACATTAAACAAACATACAAACGTATATTGCAGCGACGTTAAAAATTTTCTTCAATGTTATAGTTTTTCCAATGTGTTAGACCAATCTAATAATGATGATACAATTGAAAATATTTGTAGTTGTGTTGTCAGAGTCATACTCTTTCTTCCCAAACTGTATATGTAATCAATACGTAATAGCACTATAAATTAGGTAAAATAAATGTCACAAAAATCTAACAAGACAAAAGATCATAAAGTCGAAAATGATTTTAGTTCCCTGCTGCACTTAATTTACATTTTTTTACGTTATACATAAATATATATATACATTTTATTTTATATAGAAATAATATAGAAATATACAGGTGAATTATGATTCGAATATACATATTAATTTGAATATAATCTGAAGAAAATGACGAGTAGAGCATTGTTTGCTTTGGCACCTCATATAAATTACATAATATAACTAAAAAAAATCAAAAGTCTAAAATGTGCACAAGGAGTGAATCTTACTATGCTGGGGCTCGCGGGGCCCTAGTCTATAATACACGAACGCACTGGTTGTTGACCTAAGACCAGGATTGAAACTCATCTGTTTTGTGACTTTTAATCGGGATCGGGAAAATAACTTTAATCGGGATTCGTTGCTGGTAAGTAATTTATATAAAGTGCCAAAACAAAAAATGCTCTACGCGCCATTCTCTTCACACTATGTTTGGCTTAATATATGAACTGTGAATCATTCTGTACAATAGATTTTAGAGACAAGTGCATATGGTAATTAGTAAATTTGGCTTAAAAATTTAATTTAAATTCTACGACAGCAAACTGTAAATATTTGTTCCAAACAGAATCGCTCATGAATGTTATTTAAAATGACGCTGAATGGGATTTAATGTTGTTTACCGAGCGGCTCGCCCGCACCTGCGGCCCGCGATAAGCCCTCCCCGGGGAATCCCGCGCCGGCCGACATCCCGCACCGACCGGGAATCCCGCGCCGGCCGGGGATCCCGCGCCGGATGCGGGGCGAGGCGTGATAAGCCGCCGCCGGCGCGTGCCGCAGCTTTTTATGTTTTAATATCCGGGCGATAGCATCGCGCGGCGACGAGCGATGAACGCGTTCGCATCGGGTTACACGGGGGACTCCTTATCTGTGTGAGCTGGTGGGCTCCAGATGCGATAGAGGAGGAGTCAATATGCTTTATAATTTAATATTTTGATACAAAAAAAATTGTACAAACATATAATGTCTAAAATCTATATTATTTCAATAAAGATAATATTTATTATTCTTTTTACAAGTTTGAATTGTGTATATGTTTACAAACACGTAGGAATCGAAATCAAGGCGTAAAATAGCACTTTAATGAGGAAATCGCTTCGAAATCATATTTTCCCGCAAACTTTTCTCCCCGATGCCGGGGAAATGAGAAATAGTCGATCGCGTCCGGCGCCGCTCGGCCGCGGTATTGCTTCCGGCCGCCGGACGCTCCGCTCACCCCTCCCCCTGCCCGCAGGTCACCCGCACTTCTTCAACCAGCTGTCGTGCGGGCTGGACGTGGTGTCGCTGGCGGGCGAATGGCTGACGGCGGCGGCCAACACCAACATGTTCACGTACGAGATCGCGCCCGTCTTCATCCTGATGGAGAACGTGGTGCTGCAGAAGATGCGCGAGCTGATCGGCTGGAGCACCGGGGACAGCATCCTGGCGCCGGGCGGCTCCGTGTCCAACCTGTACGCCTTCCTCGCCGCCCGCCACCACAAGTTCCCGCAGTACAAGGAGAAGGGGCTCACCAGCATCCCCGGACACCTCGTCATGTTCACCTCCGACCAGGTACGGCGGGCACAGTACAATCATTGGTAATAATAATAATCAATAATGTTAACTTTTTTGTGATTACATTTATATTCAAACAATTTAAGGAGTCGAATAATTGTACAGTAGGTTATTGGCTTCTCACGTACCGTCATGTGCGTGGAGCGGCTGGGTCCTGTAGACCAGGCGGGAACATTTCATAACTCCATAAAAGTCATCAGTGACAATTGTCTGAACAGCATGACAGCGCCAACACAACACACATTCAATAACTTCGCTTTTGCGGAGGAACAAATCGTCGCTTTACCATCACAACCTCGTGTCTATAATACTACAGCTTATCAGTAGAGTCAACAAACTAAATAATTTTAGATATTATTATGACATGGATTTTGTTTGAAATGAGGTTCAGTTACGTACAGTATATTCTAAAATCCATGTCATAATAAAATCTAACATTATTAAGTTTTTTGACTCTACTGAAAAGTTGTAATTTTTTAGATACGAGGTTGAGAAGGTAAAGCGAGGATTTGTTCCTGGTTGGCCTGGGTCGTTCGTACCCGCTGTATTCGTAGCGACATGCTACGCGCGGCGTAGAAGATCGTAGCATGTTGCTACGGATGACGTAGACACACGTAGCAGCGAGCTACGCGCCACGAAGATCAACGTAGCATTTAAATAGCATTGCTACGGTCTAGATAATAGCTAAATTGAAGATTTGAAGATATAAAACGATAAATGAAAAAAAAATACCCAGAAGATTGAGTTTAAACTGTCACCAAAACATTTAAGGATATGTAGTAACGTATTAAGAACATTCATTCTGGAGACGGATCTTTAGATTAATGTACTTAATACTTTACTACATATTTTAAAAACGTTTAAGTGACAGTTTGAACTCAATTGTCTCAAAATCTTGATTTTGCTACATATCACTTTCACCGATTCGTGTCCTCAATTATTATACAGGTTTCAAGGTTTCAAGTATTTATGTATGCGGCCGCTCGGACCGCTCATAAACCGTCAGTTTCTACAATACAATGAAATGTCGGCACTGCCAGCTTTATCTGAGAGCGGTCCGCGGTCCGGGTGGTAACTAACTAAGCGAGTGTTGTCTGTCCCCCGCCCGCAGTGCCACTACTCGGTGAAGTCGTGCGCGTCGGTGGGCGGGCTGGGCACGGACTACTGCGTGTGCGTGCCCAGCGACGAGCGCGGCCGCATGATCCCCGCCGAGCTGGAGCGCCTCGTGCGCGCGCACCGGGACAAGGGCCACGTGAGTACTCCGCGCCAGTCGCCCACTCACCGGGGACCAGGGACCACGCACCAGACACCACCCACCACAAACAGACACCACACACCAGCCACACACACACCAACCACCAAACACCACGCACCAGTCACATCAGTATACTTGACCGCACAGTCAGCCTCATTTAATTAATAACCACAAGAGTTAATATTATGTATAAACCATGATTACTTTCTGTTAAAATGATGTCTAAAGTCAATAAACGCACAGCGATCGAAACTTATGAAAATTATAATAATAACAATAATACAATGTAGCGTCTGATACCTGAATTGTCACTTTGATAAACGTAATATTTAACTATACGAATGATAAGTTATGGACGACGTGACGAAACCTGGATCCACCTGGATGTTTGTTTACATTTACTCCGGCAACCACTTGCGTGTGCCCGCAGTAGTGGTCGCCCTGTACGTCGCGCTCGCTTCCGCAGGTGCCGTTCTTCGTGAACGCGACGTCGGGCACGACGGTGCTGGGCGCGTTCGACCCGCTCGTCGAGATCGCCGACATCTGCCAGAAGTACGACATGTGGATGCACGTGGACGTGAGTACCCCGCACCCCATACCCCACACCTCATACTCCACATCCCACAAACCCATACCCCACTTTTTTGCTAGCTAGTTCTAAGACAGATTTAGTTTGTCCCCGGGCTCCCTGAGATCATATCAAAGGGTTTTTGTGGTCACCACTGTCGATCCTGACAGGAGTTGTGGTGGGAATGTTAGGTGGGCCAGTGCCAGTGTTGAGTACTCCACACCCCGAGCCCCACACCCCATACCCCGAGCCCCACACCCCTTACCCCACCGCACGCACTACAGCCGCGCTTGTTGCAGGCGGCGTGGGGCGGCGGGTTGCTGTTCTCCAAGAAGTACCGCCACCCGAGACTCACCGGCATCGAGCGGTGAGTGAGCTGCTAGCGTATTGTGCCTATATATTTCGGTAGTATATGCAGCTACGCTGAAAAAATACTATTAACTGCATAGCTCGTTATGTGTAATAGTAGTCTCTCGTGTTGTGGTATAAAGTATATGCCGTCATACATGTGTACAATATGTTTCGTTGAGTTCTGTCTGTGACTAAACTAGTGTTATCTATTATTTTATCATACCTTTCCGACGTATCAGAAAATATAGCATTTTGACAGCAAAATTTATTTGAGTATCCGTTGTTGGTTAGCGTTGCAGTTAATTCTCGTCGCGTATTTATTATGAATTCCAATAGCACCGTGTACTACTTCATGAAACGTTATGAGGGAGTTAGGGAAAATAAACAAGAGCATAATAAGTGGGATGAAAGGAAGTGTATTAGTAGTCTCTCTCGGCGGAGGATTAGCCCCGTCGCCCGCCATTAGCCGCCATCAATCAAGCGCGCTAAACGCCGCTCCCTCCCCCCCCCCCCCTCCCCCCTCCCCCCTCTCCGCGCCCGCCCGCGCCAGCAGCGCCGGGTGCAGCAGAGCGTGCGGAGCAGGGCTGTCGGGCAATCTTTAGCAGAAAGATTAGTCGTATATTTCACAAGAATTATATATATGAAAGTTAACTAAGACATCATGTACGAACAAACTAACAGAATGGCCGACCTACTACAGGATTAGGTTCCCTGATAGTTATTATACAATTAAAAAGATATTATGTATCTAATACATTAATGTATATCCTTCTGGAAGTGTATACAACTTGTAAAAAATAAGAAACTAAAAAATAATATTAGTGTATGTACAATATCGCCATTACAATTGACTAACAATATTATGTAAAGTTCGTTTAAAAGATAGAATAGATGCACCAAATATGTCTAAGTCTCCACAAGTATTATTATATGACTAGCTGACCCTTGCCCACTTCGTTGAGCATAAAAACAGTTTATGATGAAATTCAACTAAAAAAAACAACCCCTAACTCGGGAACGCGGAACCCGCAACGCGAGAACCCGGAACCCGCAGCATGGGAACCCGAAACCCGGAACCCGCAACGCGGGAACCCGGAACCCGCAACGCGGGAACGCGGAACCCACAACGCGGAACCCGCAACGTGGAACCCGCAACGTGGAACCCGCAACGCGGAACCCGCAACTTGCAACACGGGAACCCTGAACCCGCGACGCGGAACCCGGAACCCGCAACACGGGAACCCGGAACCCGCAACGCGGAACCCACAACGCCAAACCCTTCCGTGAACGTTGCTGGTTCTGCGCTGTCAAATGGAATAAATAGTATCCTATGTCCGTCTACTGGCTCTAAGTTACTTCCTCACCAATTTTCAACCATATCGATAAAGCCGTTCTCGAGTTATAAATAATTCATTTAACTAACACGATTTACTTTAATACAAAAAGCTGATGTAAAGATGAAACTAACATAAGCTAACGCCCGGTGAATGCTCCCGTCACAGTCGGTCCAGCCGATTCGGTGATCATTAGTTAGATAACGATGATGATGATGAAAAGAAGCCTAAATTAATCCTTATAACTTTAGCTATCTACCAGTGAAAGTCTAGTTAAAATCGGTCCAGCCGTTCCAGAGATTAGCCGGAGCAAAGAGACACGCTTACAGACAGACAGACATTTTTTTTTAATTGCATTTTCGTTTTCAGTAGCAAGAAAAAAAAAAGACAGAACAGACAGACGTTAACTTCGCACAAAGACAAATGACGACATAGTGGCGTCATATTATCATGACGTTTTCGATTTTTTTTTAATTGTTCGTGAAGTATGACCATGGATCTAACTCCTTCGATCTGATTTTTAAATTAACATTTATAATATATTCTTATTACAACTTATAAGTTAAGTACTTTTTTTAAATAATTATATTTATAGTTGTTAAAAGATTAATCGATTTTTTGAGTAAGTCTCTAGTGTTTAATATGAAAAAGTGTTAACTGACGTAACATTATCACGACGTTTATTTCATTAAATCATAATTTGTATATTATATTTAAGATCGTTTATCAGTGAAAGCAAATCGTAAAAAAAACTCATATTGGTTATGTTGACAATAAATAACTAATAATTATTAAATAAAGTTTAGTAAATTCTGCAGTTTTAACAAAAAGAAAATATTTATTTTATTATGTCGTCGTTACAACGTTACGTCGCTCATTTTTGATAAACTGTCAAATGTTACCTATTAAAATGACCCGACTATTTATTAGTGGTGGACAAATAGTTTAATGAATCCAAATAGTTTAAGTTTATGTTAATACGTTATTTATAGCATTTCATAATTTTTATTTTCCATTTGTAAACAATGTCGTTACCATGACACCAGTGTCATATAAACTGGCAACGACGTGAATCGATTGAGCCCAGGTTCAAACCCCGCGTGACACGTATTTTCTTCTTTTTTCTAATTTTCTGCTTATTTTTTTCAACATTTTCTTTCATAATAACCTTTTCGTGACAATAACGAACATACCGTAAAAAAAATTGCGAAATTGGTCAAGCCGTTGTCGAAGCGCACACGACGTAAGAAATTTTGGAGGTCGTTTTTTTACACTTTGGGCTACATTTTTGGGGTTTTAGTAAGGAACCCTACTTTTTTTAAACATATAATATAGCCTATGTTCAGCGCTAGGAATGTAGCTTTCCAACGGTGAAAGAATTTTTCATATTGGTTCAATGGTTTCAGAGCCTATTCCATTCAAACAAACAAACAATCAAACATTACCTCTTTATAATATTAGTATAGATAAACACAAACGGTACAACGGAGAGTTTTGTCCATAATTAGTCCGGCGTATTGGCAAGTCAACGGTTTTTATATTTTGAATACGACTTCCCAGTCGAGGAACTTTTAAACTAATCTTATTCAGTAATAAGGGGTTGTCTATATTTAACCGACTTCCAAAAAAAGGAGGAGGTTCTCAATTCGTCTGTATGTTTTTTTTTTTTTTTTTTTTTTTTTTTTGTTTGTTACCTCAGAACTTTCGCCTGGGTGAACCGATTTGGATGATTTTTTTTTTATTTGAAAGGTGGTGCTTCCCGTTTGGTCCCATTGTCACCAAAGTGGTGACCTGATGATGGGATCCGTGAGGAATCGAGGGAACTCCTCAAAATTTATATGGAAACATATATCGATTTTGATTTTTTCTTAAGTAGCCCAAGCATATGTTACCAAATAGTAAGATTTTGCACCATATCCTGGACCTAAAGTACTGAACAGAACTTCTGAGTCCTTAGAGATACACGTTTGAAAATTGCAGCGTTGTTTAAAGAAATGCAAGCATACGCCACTACGTCAATTACAGTGTTGTACCAGTGTTTACCAAAGTGGTGACCTGATGATGGGATCCATGAGGAATCGAGGGAACTCCTCTAAATTTATATGGAAATATATATCGATTTTGATTTTTTCTGAAGTTGCCCAAGCATATGTTACCGAATAGTAAGATTTTGCACCATATCCTGGACCTAAAGTAGTGAACAGAACTTCTGAGTCCTTAGAGTTACACGTTTGAAGATTTCAGCGTTGTTTAAAGAAATGCAAGCATACGCCACTACGTCAATTACAGTCGAACTTGGTCTCATAGTTATCAAAGTGCATGCCTGATGATGGTGTCATGAGGAATCGAGGGAACTCCTCGAAATTTATAGGAACACTCATAGTAATTTTGTATTTTTTTAGAGTAACATGCTTATGTTACTCGATATGCTTATGTCCGTCTAAAAACAAACATAATTTTGAATCAACTATCAAGGTATACCGCATAGATCAGAAACAGGCATACAGGACTGCTTCGTCTTTGAAGTTATACGTTTGGAAATTACGACATCGCTTAAAGTACTGCAAGCATACTTTAAGCGATGCCACTATATCAATTACAGTACTCAACACCACCTCTGTCTTCACCAGATAGTAGGTATCCATATATACTATCATAACAATATGACAAAATAGGTAAATATTAAAAAGGGAAAAAATTGTTTTAAGCCAAATAAAGAAATGTAAATAGACTAAAAATAATATGGTACCGACTTTGATATTATTAAAATTTGTATATATTTTATAGTCAATCAACTTGATATATAAAATTTTTGCGCTGCTCTGGCGGTAAATATCCCTACTCAGTCTACCCATAACTAAAAATCTTAAAATAAAATAATTTTAAACAAAAAAAAAACCGACTTCAAAAGGTAAACTAAAAAGCAAAAAATAAATTTACTTCGCACAAAGTAATACTTATTTTCACTTAAGCAAATAAATTTATTCTATAATTTTGAAGTCGGTGCCAAGTAAGTACTTCAACAACCTTACTGCAATATCAAATTACTAAATATATGTTGGCAATCACAGAAAAAAGAATCATAAAAAAATATACAACTATCAATGTAACTATTACTATATATTATGTACCTACCAAAGTACTGGCTTACAAACTAATATTAAATGAAAACAAATTATAAAAGAACGCTGGACTTGGCACCGACTTCAAAATTATAGAATAAATTTATTTGCTTAAGTGAAAATAAGTATTACTTTGTGCGAAGTAAATTTATTTTTTGCTTTTTAGTTTACCTTTTGAAGTCGGTTTTTTTTTTGTTTAAAATTATTTTATTTAATTTATAAGTTTATATAGATACACAATATCAGAGACGCGACGTCTATGTTCAAGTGAGACTAACTTAAAATGCGCTAGTCTGGATTCGTAAGTAATCAATTTTCGACATAGGTTGTGAGAGTAACACAAACGATATAAGAAAATTTTTTGGAGTCTTTCTAGTCTAGAATTGCAACGAGGCAGGTAAGTCAGGCCATATCCAAACCAACGATAGACGCAATGTACGCATATATAGTATACGTAGCAATAATAATCGGATACGTCAAGGGCGAGTGAAGTGTGACAACCCTAGCGAAAGGATTAGGCTGTTTGAGGAGATGCGAAAGTTCACACGTCAATGTGAGAGCTCTTAGCGCGCGACGGCGGCGGCGCGGCAGGGATTTGCGGGGAAAATCATTTGTATACACTTACATCTCGTCTCCATTAATCGGGTTTCAAAATGACGAAGAAATAGCTAAGGCCTAGCTGTTTTCTTCAGCCGTTATTTGATGATTTATCACACGAAGCGAACTGTCGCGCGCTACTTTTCTTTCGACGGTTACTTATTTACTATTTATATACAGATGTAGTCCCCGGAATTGTATACAACGATCATCCGTCCAAATTAAACGTTAATTTTAATTAAATATTACGTCACTATTCAGTTTATGGATGAAGTAACGAAATAATTTTTCAATTTTAATCCAAGATTGCAGACCTCTAATTGTATAATAATTAGTCCGTGAATATTTGCAACATGGATCGTCTGTCGCGTCGGATGATCAGCCTGCACGTTCTAAGTAGATTCGTAAACAAGTTTGAGTTGTCACGACGCGGGGATCGAACCTTCGACACTGTGAGTCGAGAACCAAGCTCAACGACGGGACCTACACGATTCCAGTACAGAACTACAGAATACTATTTTAATGTTAAAAGCAAAACAGCTGCTCAACCGATGCCCGCTGTTTATTGTTCAGTTCTGTATAGTTTCGCAATCAGCTTCCACGAGCGCCCTCCGCGGCCCTCCGCCCTCCGCACAATCAATTAAAGCTCCCTCAGGATAAAAAACAATGCGCCGGTCGTTTATCAGCCGCGAGCCGATACACTCCTGACATGATATCTCATGTGTATCACCGTGTAGGGAATCTCGAGACAATAGTTACTACTGCAACTAACACAATAAAAAAGTAACAATATGAAAGTACCATATTTTTGCAGCATAACAAATACTAGAAGCTACCCACTATATTACTTGGTTATAAAAACGTAAACATAAAAAATGGACCTAATTATGGTATCATTGAAACTATTTATTGTTTGCTTTGTTATTTTTGTTAACGTTAAGATTACATAATATCCGAGATTAACTAGGTCTTCTTTTTAACATTAAAATGACGTTTATCAATTCCCCTGGCGGTAGGCGGCGGTGTGAGTGTCGACAGATATAGCGCCGACGCCCGTTTTTTTTATACGAGATTACATAATATTATATCTTCAATCTTCTATTCTTCTATATAAATAAAAAATAATTGCAGTTCGTTAGTCTCGCTAAAACACGAGAACGGCTGAACCGATTCGGCTATTTTTAATCTTGAAATGTGTGTGGAAGTCCCAGGAAGGTTTAAACGGTTCATCACAAACTGTTTCTATGCTCAACACACTTCGTTGAGCATAGAAACAGTTTAACACAGGTCAGCTAGCTAAAATATATAAGTTGATGAAACACAATAAATAACAATGCATATTATGACAAGTTATTAAATATTAGTAAACCCTTTTAATTTATATTTTATATTATTTATTTTCCAACTGCAATATAGTACGACAAGCAATATTTCATGAACTAGGTTTTAAGAATTGAAATTCCTTTTCTCATTTAGGCATTTATATAATTAGGTAATTTATATTGTCAACTGTACTGTAATCAACGTGTGTGTTGTGTCTGCCAGGGCGGACTCGGTGACGTGGAACCCGCACAAGCTGATGGGCACGCTGCTGCAGTGCTCCACCGTGCACTTCAAGATCGAGGTGAGACATGCTGTCGCTGTAGACGCGGCGCGACATATATCTCGCGCTGGTGGCTTTCCCGCCCCGTGCACTGTCGGCGCGAGAACTATTGCGCGTTACGTCTATGGTAGTTGTGGTAAAATTCAAAAATTAAAATTAAAAAAAGTTGTGGTGAACACGATAATATGATAATATTATTATCATAGCGAATATCATACACAATTCGTGTGTCACGGAGGTTGCCTACCCCCAGGCGACCTCCGAGACGGCTAGGGCCTGTACACATTTTTTATAACTTTTATTCTCTACATTCGGTAGGTCGGTGAACAGGTAAACATTTTTTCTAGCTCTTGATCATAATTAACCTAGGGCAGCGTTGCCGATCCGACTCTATATAGTCTAGTAGTTTTTAAATATTGTTTTGTTAGTTATCTTTTTTGCGGTTTATGCGACCCGTCCGCGTCGGTGTCGACTGCGTGGCCCTGCTTTACATCCGAGGGTAATTGTTTTAGATATCTGTGAGCCAATATTAAACCAGGCGCGTCGAACAAACAAACAGACAAACGACTGCGGCGCGCGATAACGCTACCCCGTCTACCCCGTCCATATTACCATACCGCGCGACAACACTAACAAACTTAAAAAAATAACTGCAGTAGGCACGCCGGTATACATAGTTATGACAACATTATGATAATGATTTACTTGAGACAGGCCGCTTTAAAAAGTATTTAAGGGCAATTTCTTCGTGTCCGAACTAAGAACGAAATGCACTTTTAAAAATTTCAAGTTTTCTAATGGTGTATCGTGATGATCATCGTAATAAAAGACGTGAATCGATGAAGGTGATGTGTCGCAAAAAAACCTCGATAATTGAGTTTAAACAGGATGTGTAGTACTATTTAGTAATCTGTGGTGTAGTGACGTATTTAGTACATTGATTCTAGAGACGGATCTTTAGATTAATGTACTTAATACGTTACGACGTAATCTAAAATGTTTAACAGTTTGAACTTAATTTTCTCAATATCATAATTTTGCTACTTATCACCTTCATCCATTCAAGTCTTCAATAATAACGGTATACGGTAGCACTGCACCCGTGACCCGATGTTATACACTACGGTACGGTGCTGTCGCAGACGGTTCCACGGAACCCGCGACCGCGTCCCGCCGTCCGCATCTATATTCCTGTAGCGGACCGTTATTTTCCGCTTGTTTATTTTGTCCCGACAAAAATGTTAATATTTAAATTCCAAAATGCTTTCACATCGACCGCATAATACGAATTACTCCGCATGACTTGCGGCGCACGCGACTCTCGCCCCTGCGGCGCAGGTAACAGGGGCGACGACGGCGCGGCGGGCCGGCGGCGGGGGCGGGCGGGGGCGGCGGCACGTCAGCTCAATATGCTAAGCAATAAATCCTATCAAACCCCGCCCTCGCAGACAAGTAGAGATGCGACACAGTCGATGAAACAAACATACGGTATATATTTGTTATTTTATTAAACGGAAAACATTGATATGAATATATTTAGATAAGCTAAAAATATATATAAATGAGCATTAAATGTCATTAATAAATTACAAAAGTACATTACATTAACTTGAGTTAGAAGCGTCAATATAGATTACATAATATATACCGTTATAATGAAGTAAAAATATAGTTACATTGTGTCATTCTTGAAGACTAGAGTAGAGACGGAGATTTTTTATTTCCGGAAATGGGCAGCAGTGTTTCCGCGGATTGATATTATCCCTTTTTGTTGTAAATTGCGATACCTATCAATAAATAAATAAAAAGAAACCCATCGTAATGTATTGAGTACTGCGTCCCGGCACTAGCGCCCGCACCGGCGGCACGCGCTGCGCCGCTTTTAATTAAATCCCTCTCCTGACACTTGCGGACATATGTTGCCAATTCCCTCCCTCGCCGGCCACGCGACTCCAAATAAACCCTAACAGAGCCGTATAGGGTTGAAAATAGCTAGCGTGCGCGCCAAAAGACGGTTCTTGAAGCCCCCATCTCGACGTCAAGTATAACGTCGTCGAGCTCCGCCGTATTGTAGCGCAATAAGGTCGAAAATGCGGCGGCCGCGTGTCTCCGATGGCATCTTCGGTGTGTATGATTTGAAGTTTATGTCCTGTGTGATGGGGATCTCTGTTTGGGGATGGGATTGTACGTTAAGTGATTTTTAAACTAAACGGAGAGGCAGAATAGATGTACAAGTAAATTTTTTAAATTCCTATAAAGAAAAAGTATGATTTCTCTAGTATTATTATTGGTTTAACTGATTTCTAAAAATAAACTTTACTGTGTATTTATATTGTAAATGTGTATTTATCCGCACTCTAAGGGCATAAACTGAGTTAAGCGGGCACCCGCGCGGCTTCATACAAAAGTGACCCGTCGCGGAAAGCCGCGCGGGAGACCCGTCGCGGGAAGGCGGGCCGCGCGCCCGCGCTACTGAGCCCGTCTCCCCGCGACGGGCACCCGCGCGGGTCACTTTTGTATGTAGCCGCGCGGGTGACAGCTTCATGTTTCAAATAAATAAGTAGATTGACTTGGCAATCGCATGAAAACAACATAATATTTATCTCACAGTGATACGTATATTAAATCAGATCTTTTAGTGCGATTGCCAATCAATCTACTATTTATTTTAAATATGAAAGATTATTAATAATATTGATTTTGATCGCTATAAGATGTTGTTAGACCGACCGACTAACCCCTACTTGTCATAACATGTATCTCACAACTTTTTACGGTAGAAGAACGAAGTAGCGAGACTTGGCACTTTTTACAAGTTATATTTTTGATAGGAACTGATTTCTTTTTGTAGAAAATTTACTAAAACTCGTGTTTTTGTTAAAAAGTGCAAATATAACTTTGTAATCCTATAGGTTTATTATGGATTACAAAGTTAATTGTGCAGTTAGCGTATTTAGATAACTAGACAGAAATTCCAAAATGTTTAGGTTTTTCCGTCATTTATATACTAAACGCTACTTGTATTCCAAATTTGAAGCTTCTAAGTCTGCTAGAAGTGCCTAATACTTTTGATGCTCGGTCAGTGAGTGAGTGAGTTAGTGACAAAATTAAGTTTGACAAGTTATAATTCTTAAACTTCTGTTTCAAATTGAATGAAATTAGACCGTAACTAAAAATGCAGGCTTCTCTGGCTTTAACCCACAACAAAGTTATAAGTTATAGGTTGAAAATGGCCTGAACTGCTTCGAGAAAAGGAGGGTACGACCGTGCTTAACTTGGCAGATTATAGACGTACATCCTCACCCTGTCATTTGGAACCAGGCGAATGAATTATATAAAGACCAAAGCGCGCGGACGGCAGCATGGCTCTAAATTTGCAAAACCTATTTAACCTATTTGAAAATTTCGAAAATTTCAGTGACGCAGAAAAATCATAATATTAAGTTCTCCATCGATACGACTGTTGAACGACGTACATGCAAACTGTTAAAATTAAACTGGAGACACTGCGTAAGTCGGGTCTCCGCGACGGGCCACGCGACGGGCCACGCGACGGGCCCCGCGACGGGCCCCGCGACGGGCGCCCGTTTAACACAGTTTCAGGCCTAAAGCCGTCTATACATATTGGCCGAGCGTTGCCGAGTGCAAACGCCAATGTGTAGACAGTCAATTTGCCTTGCCTTGTCATCGCTCGCCTCGCTGGCCGAGTGAAGGCGAAGGTCAACGTGTGGACGGCTCATTTTCCGACACTCGCTTGTCACCACTCGCGACAGCGTCCACACGTTTGCAGCTCTACAAACGCATTTCCCAAATGTGTGGATGGTGGCACTCGCCTTGCACCTATTTGCCGACGCTCGCGTTGGCCTACGCTCGGCCAATATGTATAGCCGACTTGAGAAGTCCGTCCGCTGTCCGTTACCTAACGTGTGACGTCCGCCAGGGCATCCTGCTGAGCTGCAACGCGATGTCGGCGGAGTACCTGTTCATGACGGACAAGATCTACGACCCGCGCTACGACACCGGCGACAAGGTCATCCAGTGCGGCCGCCACAACGACATCTTCAAGCTGTGGCTGCAGTGGCGCGGCAAGGGCACCGCCGGCTTCGAGCGGCTCATGGACCGCCTCATGGAGCTCACCGAGTACATGGTGCGCCGCCTGCGCGAGCAGAGCGACCGCTTCCACCTCATCCTGGAGCCCGAGCTGGTGAACGTCAGCTTCTGGTACCTGCCGCGGGCGCTGCGCGGGGTGCCGCACGACCGGCACAAGGAGGTGAAGCTGGGGCAGGTGTGCGCGGCGCTGAAGGGGCGCATGATGCGCGCCGGCACCGTCATGGTGGGGTACCAGCCCGACGACCGCCGCCCCAACTTCTTCCGCAACATCATCTCCTCCGCCGCCGTCACCGAGCGCGACGTGGACTTCCTGCTGGCCGAGATGGACCGCCTCGGCCACGACATCGTCCTGGACTAGGCCGCCCGCGCTCGCGCAGTAGTGCCGCTGGTAGCTCCGCGTTATCCGTGTTATACTCGTGTAAAATATTCACTACTCATACTGATTTAATGTTTAGAGCGACGCGCTGCCGTCGAAAGAAACCTATTTATGTAATAATATATTCAGAGTTACTCTATCGAATTGCACTATACTAAATATCACTCTCGCAAAAACTACGCATTTGAGGCATTACGACTATGATCGACCGGCGCGACGGTATACGGTCATCCCCGCACCCCGCGCCCCGCGCCTCACACCCCCCAAATACTAGTGGAAGTTGGAACATGCTTTGAGCGGTGCTACCACAATGCTACAACACCGTAGCCGCCTTACACTAGCCAGTAGCTTCCCACACGACGGCGCGACGGCGCGACGCGTGTGGCGCGGGCGGCGGCGGCACAACAGCCACAAGTCTATAGCCGTCTATTTACAGTTACAAAATATATTCTCCATAGATATAGCTACTTAATATTATATCAAACGAATCTATTTCAGTTACGTCTGTAGTGTGTTGACAGTGAAAATATATTTTGATGACGTGTAGTAGGTAAAAAATATGGAAATTATAATAATATTAATATTTTAGACAATAGATATTCGCTCTAAGATAGATTAGAGTAATTATATAATATTTAAACTAGCGCCGCGGCCCGGAGCCGGCCCGGCGCGGAGAGCACGACAAACGGAGTTATTGCAAGACCAAAATATATATTTTGGTCTTGCAATAATTCCGTCTGTATTTAAATTTACGCGCGTCTATACCACGCCGCATTTACTAAGATATTCGTAGAAGTTTCTTTATAGTTCTTAACTTTTAATAAAGTCCCAACAGTTGGATACAAAATACACGAAATATTATTAAAACTGTTAATTTATTCGACGTTTTACAAAATGAAACTATTCGAAACTGAAGCGAAGTTAGTAAATTATCATAGTACTGGCGTGTAATAATAGGTATAACATATAAGGGCATGGTACTAGGGTCAGACTACCAAGGACCACTAGAAGTCACAGCAGCCACTGCCGAGTACCAACCGTCTTCACCAGGACGACGTCATCAAATTCACACCTTCATAAAACATTTGCACGTCGAAATAATGCCGAAAAAAATGACCGTCACTTAATCTTACTGTCGGTTCTGTGGTGGCGGTAGTGGCCTCAATTACCTTGAGAACGGCGCAAGAGGCTCCACGACATCCGGGGACTTCCACTAGAGGCTCTACAGCTTGGCCCTCGGAGAGGGACGGCTGAGGAGTGACACCGATAGACATTACTATAGTTAGGTATATTATTATATAGGTTAAACGATCGCCCGCCCACCGCCGCGCTGTCCTGACTCTGGATCTGGCGCACACCGGATCATACCAACAGTATAACACCCATGAGGTTTCATAAACAAACGTCTGAGGCAGGTGGCGGGCGGCGCCCGGCAGCACTAGCGGCACTGGGGTGCAGCGGGTGTGGCCGGTGGGTGGACTCGTAGCGGATAACTATTCTCCCGTGTTGCCAATTAAACTGTTGTATCATACTTTAACGTATTGTTTAAGCGGTTTGTTAAGTTTAACGTGTAGTTAGGTGGTGGATATAAAACTCATTGAATTACTCGCGGGATGCGCCCTCGTCAGACGCCTGGCCACATAACCTGATGACATCTGAGTAATTCGAAGAAGAGATGCTTCTATAAAAGTCAATCTCAGTAGGGTTTAATAGAACGTAGGTACCCATAGGTACTTAGAACAGAAATGAGTGAAGAGTCTTAAGTTATTACTTATTATGAATGTTGGGTTGTAAATTTATGTAATATTTACTTTTGTGATATGACTAAATTTTTCTTAATTTTACATAAGTATAGCGATTATTAAGTAGCTGTAATTTTTATTGTAAGATATGTATTTGGCGCTTGCAAAGATCTGCCGGACGCTAGATGGAGGACATCGGTTATTCTCCACGCAGTTTTTTTTTCCACAATTCTGAAACACATTGAATAATGGTAGTAGCCACACTGGCAGTAAAAAATCTGGAATTTAATACAACTTTTCGAAATTCGCGATCGTGAAATATAATCTCCCCGGCGGACCTCCGCACGCGCCAATACTAGTAAGGTCTGTAACATATAAACGATGCGAAAGTGACAATGACAATATTAGGATATAACACTAGCATGTAAGCTTGACGAAACGTTCTGATCAACTGTCGTAAAGATTTATCCGTATGTAGTGTATCCTAGTAGATGCTCATCTCGTAGACTGCTCTTGTAAATAATATTTTTCAAAATACATAGTTAGATATGCTGTAGTAGGTATTCTAAGCGTTTTTAAAGTCGCTAAGAGATTATTGTTAACGTTTGTCCTCCTCATTTTATGGTTGTCTATTAACAGTAGGAGATGTGTAACGCGTGCAACGTGCTGTTTTAGCTCGATGTTATCGAATATTTTTACTACGCTTAGTAGATATTGTATTGACGTTATATTATGATTGTCGGCACAAGAGGGCCGCAGCTTGTTAGTTGTCGACTACAGCGTGTAGCGTGCAGCGTGCAGGGTGAAGCGTGCGGAGTGAAGCGTGTAGCGTGCGGCGTGTAGCGTGCGGCAGCGCGCTGCGTGTAGCGTGCAGCGTTAGTAGTCGGCGCGTGCTGTCGGAGGCGCGCTAGTCCAGAAGAAGGATAGTCGTTCCGACTATCTATCGCTCGAGGTATATATCCTGGTAGATGTGATATGTAGAATGTAGACAAATGTATCGACTTATTTATGCAAGAGGAGAAGTATATTTTCAATGTCAATATATTATAGATCGTTGTCGAGAGTCTTCCGAAAGTCTTCCATATTTCGATATTGTTATATTGTTTTAGGTGTGAAAGTATATTATCTACGAATTTCCCTACTTGATGTTTTCGAGAATTTAATGTTAGCGTGTAGGTAGAAGTGTCGGAGACGGAGGCGCTAGGCAACTCTACATTATTCTTACTGTTACTGAGTGTAAACCTGTATAACCAATAAATGGTATTGTTGTTCATGTTTCTTTCATTTATCCTCCACCGTATTACAAGTTTTACCTCGTCTTAAAAGTGTGTATATTGTACCTAGTCTACCTACCTACCTCTTTACACACAAGGATAATTTTAACATTAAAATAATATAATACATAGTTAAGTAATGAATCTATTTATAAAGATCCATAAATAGTTTATAAATATCCTAAGACAAAATAAAAGAAAAAATAAGTGAAACGGTAGTCACCAGCCCAGGGATGAGTAAAATTATACAAAATTTATAATACTATTCCTGGTCATGTACTGAAAGAAGCGCCATCTTGTGATCAGTTTGTAACATACCAGTTAAATTTTTTGCGGCCACGTAATTATTATTATTGCTGCGTGTCTGTACAGCGATTGTGATACATCTATACGGCTCTGGTAGTATAAATATAAATAATAATATTATTATTAACGTTATCAACATCTAAATTACATAACTACGGAAGAGCGACATCTTACGCTCTATTGACGAAACATATTTTTTTAATTGTAGGTGGAGCCATAATCAGGAACTTAAGCAGAATTAAAAACATAAACAGAGGGAGCTTATATTTTTATTGTAACTACTGAAATGTACTTCTTTTTGTGTACGTGGCTGAAAATACTTATCTAAATTATATAATATTTAAAATGAGATGATTAGTTAATCTAATCGTGTAGATTTTTCATCATTAAAGTAATTTCAGTTTAGAGTTTAGACCTTACTCTTGCCCCGTGTTCCAGATGCAGCTGTCAGCTGTCAAAAACTGTTCAAAACGCTCAGAATGATCACGTCATTTTGCATATTTTTACCCATCTTGTTTTTGACATTTACTTAGATTTCACAGATTTCACTGATCTCTATGTTATTTTTAAATTGTGGATAGAACAAATTTATTCTAGATTCTTTTTTAATGTAGTTATTATTGTTAATTTAAAATATAAATAGAATTTTTGGGATATATAGGAATATATAAAAACCCACTTCCACTTACTAATATTAAATTTTGACATCTGTCAGTCGTTCCACTAGCATTAAGAATGATCTGAGCGTTCAGAGTAAAAAGAGCGCCTAAAGGAACACGCCCTTGAAATGAATTCCAATCGATCGGAATAAAAAATTTGACAGTTAGCTAATCATGAACGCGTCACTAGCGCCACTACTCGTCGACCGCCTCCTCTTGCTGGGCGACACGATGGAGACACACGGCCTGCGAGTTGCCACTCGTCCGGCGCCTCCGACGAACATAACGTAAAAGAGCACACTGGTCGAATAAAACACTCGAGTAATTTCTCATTTTTATTGGAAACAAAATAATAATTATACTATATATTGCACTTGACTGCAAGTCGATAGATTTACACTTTGAGCAAACCCACTTCCACTTACTGGCGCCTGCGGGCGCCGCACCGCAGCGCCGGCACCGCTCGTGTCGCACCTTAGCTCACTGTACTATTTGAAGGCACGAATGGATAAAGGTTGGATATGTCGCAAAAATGTTATATCGAGAAAATTGAGTTTAAACCTGAGTTTGAGTCACCTTCATCCATTCGTGGATTCACTTCGTTTCGAATACAGTAGGCAAGCATCAGTTTGCGCGAACAAGTTCCTGGGGTTATCAGATGAAAATGGCCGATATACAATTTCCATCCATTAACAAAAGGAATTTTTGTTCGCGCGTCGACCACGAGCAGCGCCGGCCCGCGGTCCGCCGCACGCACGCTTACATTCTAATGAGTAGTGACAGAGTCGCACGATGTCATGTGTACGCGAATCAAAATCTTACTAGTAACGGTTCGAGTTTCGACGAAATAATTTACCCGCTAAAACTCGACTACTGGAACGGTCAAGTAAAAAAATTTGTCTAGCAAAATCAATACATATCATCGGTCGCGTATACCGAGCGGAACGCGGCGCGTGGCGGCGCACGGCGCTCGATATACTCAACTAAAACATTTCAAAAACAGTCTCACGAGACTACTTATTACTTATTATATTTCATTTCCAAGTCCAAAACATGATTCGATCAACAAAAAAATGCAAAAATCAAAAAGATAATATATATGAGGTATAAAACATTATAATAACCGACGCGAGCGCGTCCCGCCCGCGCCCCGCGCCAGCCGCGCGCGTGTCGTCACGCGGCGCGGGTCTCCCTCCGACCTAACACTTCCATCGCTGCTAACGATTAGACTGAATGAACAATTAGACTAAATATTACAATACAAACAAAATGACAGACGGAAGGGAGGGCGCGGCGGCGGCGGGGGGCGCGGGACACGCTCGCGCGAGCACCAGGCGTCGTACATACGAGTGTCGTAAACTTAAACATACTTTGAGATTCCAATCGCAAATTAAACTCGAGTGAACCTAAACGACGGTGGCGAGAGAGCTGCCGGACGCCGCGCGGCGGGGACCGGCGGCCGCCGGCGACGAGGTGGGTGAACACTGTGTTCCATGTTCATTTATTTGTTGGTTGAATATTAAATGTACTAAATTGTTTTTTCCATATATTCAATATTATTTGAATATTAAACGTACATTGAAACGCAGTTTCATTTATTTATTCAGTATCGTTCTGCGAACGAAAGTAGTTTTGTCTCCTCGCGGTCACTTATTTAGCTTGGGTGAATTTGATAACAGTCATCTTTAAAAAATTACAGTCGCTACTTTTTATTTATTTATGAGTAGATATTCGTAATGGAACGTGTCTACAGCACGAAGTTTGCTTTAAAAATTGCAGCACGAATACACATCGTGAAACCGAGAAGGAATGAATAGTAATACAGTGGAGAGCCCGAGCCCTACTGAGCGAGTTCACTCGACGACGGCTCATTCAATTACCTACAACGCCACAACCGGAGCGTACCTCGATACATAACTAAGCGGGCGCCGCCGCAATAATACTACGTGATAGTTCGCGGCGCGCACCGCGGCTCGCCCCCGCCGCCGCCGCCGCCGCCCACCGCGCAGCTGCCGAGAAGCGATTTCATTTGTATTGCAAGAAGCCCGCCTCGTTGTTAGATAAATATTCGATGCGAAGCGAGCGGCGGGCCGGCGGCGGCGGCGGCGGGAGGCGAGCGGCGGGCGACAGAGCGGATCACAGATCAATGGGCCAGGATCGACCCCGGCCGACGAACCCGACATATTTTTATTATTATTTATTAGCTTTACATTAAGTTTACTTTTTAACAAAAAGTAATGTTAATCTTCGTATCCGGCCGGGTCCGTCCTCTCGGGGGCGCAGCGGGCGGCCGCGCCTAGCGCCATCTGCAAACGAATAAACGCGCGTGAGTCAAATCAAAAGTCAAATATATTTTATTTTTTTATAAATACAACACGTTCTAAAACAGTCATTACATATTCAAAGAATGTTATCGGTGGTCGATTCTCTTTCCAAAAATAAATAATACAACTATTGTCGATGTATGTACGCGCGGCGATCCAACGCCGCGCGGCAGTGCAATTTGCGATTGCGAATGTCCCTGAGTTGCGAGATTTTTCAGGATATTTATGACGTAAAGGTAATTTATGTATAATTGCGGAGGACGGTAGTCTAAGGCGAAGGAGTCACAAGAAGTTGATCCAGATGGGTCGCAGCAACATCAGGGCGCCGATTACCTAACTATCGTAATTCACTGACTTCTTTCTTGAAATCAATTGTCATTTTAAATTTAAACTTTTTAAAAACACTATTTATAAGTTATGTCAATATTTTAACGTTTTAGCTTTAAATAGTTTTAAAAACTCTAACCGAAGTTACGCAATCAAGAGGCAGAACCTGACAAGGACCAGCCTTCGGAAAAAAATGTATAATTGCGCAACAGGCGTCGCGGTCGGGGGACCATCTCGGGCGTCGGTCGTCGGTACTCACAGTACTTGGTGCGGCTGCAGCGCGGCGAGGTGCGCGGGGGACGGCGGCACGCCGGGCGGCGCGGGCGGCAGCAACGTCTGCGCCAGACCCTCGAACCGTCCGCCGGCTTCGAACCCGTTCTGAAACGTCACGTTATATGTTTAGCGAAATATTGTAACGGATATAAATTTATTCAAATTATAGCATTTTTTTCTATATGCGAGCAGTCTCCGAATGAGCAATAATATATCATTTCCGTAATAATTTTATGAAACTTTATACGGAATGGATCCGCTATAAATGGAGCGAAACCGGATACTCCCGGCACGTACCGGGATCATGATAGTGGGGCGCAGTGGCTGGATGGAGGGCTGCACGGCGGTCGGGTAGTAGGGGTAGTACTGCACCGGGTAGCCGATGTAGCCCGGGTAGCCGGCGGCGGCCGCGTACATGGCCGCGGCGGGGCTGTACATGGGCAGCTGCTGGCTCAGCGCCGGCAGCGCCTGGTGGTGCTGCAGCTGGTCGTACGGCGGCGGCGCGTACATGCCGCCCGCGCCCGCGCCCGCGCCGCCGAACGCCACACCGTACGGCGACCCGCCCGCCACTGCAACACACGAGAAGCGCGTCACAAGAAGCTTCGAGGGTGAGCCCTCAATACAATAACAAAACGATTTTACAAAATAACTCTATAAAAACAAAGTCTCCGAACTTAATACAAAAAAACAATACACAAACTGAAAAAAAAATATTAGCGTTTAGCCCAATCTTGATCTCATTTTATTCCCCAAATAGACACTCAAGGTTCAGAATGTCGATCCATTGAAATCAGATTAGACCCGCCGTCGGCGGTCGGAGCTCGTACTGACCTCCATACTGCGGCGCGGCCTGGTGCGGCGGCGCCGGCAGGAAGGGTCCCTGCGGCGGCTGCGGCTGGGGGTATGCTCCGAGGGGCGGGGTCACTGCAACAACTCATCCCGTCATCACACGGTCTCCCCCTCCGGCGCCCGGCCCGCGCACCGACACTCGGCCTCCGTCCGTGCTCTCCGCCGGCGACGAGTCGGTGTCGGTGCGCGGCGGGCGAGCGGCCACAACCCAAGCCCGAGCATTCACGCGGGCGCCGCGGGGAGGCGCAGGCGGCGCGCGCCGGGGCCCGCGTCGCCTGCGCCCGCGGGCGCCAATGTTAACGACAAGCGATGCCACGGACGTGGCGGCCGCGCGGGCCCCCCACCAGTGAGGGGCCGGCGGCCCGACCTCGGCTCGGCCGGGGACCGAGCCGAGGTCGCTATTTGGTAGGTTATGTACGATTCAACACGGTGCGTGAGTGCCGGAACCTACCAAACGTTATTTACAATGCATTCCTCGGCGCTCGGCCGCCCGCCCGCGCCGCGGGGGCCGGGGCGGGGGCGGGCGGCCGGCCGGTGACATCATACACACGATGGACCTTAGATAATGACATTAGTCGTTACTGAACGTCGCCCCATCTTCGTTCCAAACGGCGTCAGCGTCGCCGGCTGATCTGTTATATTATACAATCGAGAAAACGCCGCCTGCGATCCGGTGCCGACTCTCGAGTGGAAGCGAGATGGGCGCTCGCATTTCAATTGTCCCGCTCCGTCTACAGATCGATACATAAATAATAAGACCGCGGCGTTAGTGGGAGATGGAGTTGAAATGCGACCGCGGCGGCGCGTGGTAGGCGCGCTCGAGCGCGCGCGGCGACTTCGAGCGCGCCTCGCGCCGCACGAGCGCTCCTTAAAATCCGATCAAACTATTCTAACTAAACATTTTACCGAAATTCATTGTACTGCGATATAATATTACATTTCCACGTTTTGCTGTTTCTAGAAGCGAATGCAAGAAGCGGGTCGAGTCAAAGTAAACAAAAATGTATGATGAGTGCGTCGAAGGACATAGAGGCATGCTCATGAGGGAACGAAAACGCTACATCTAAAACACATTCATAACAAACATGCCAACTTAAAACGAAACATGGGGCCGAACTCAAACAAAGGCAAAACATAGAGCGCCGCGGTCTCCACAAAACCCGCGGCGTTTGTGCGACCGCGGCGCCGGCGAACAGCAAAATCGAGTGAAATGCGGCCACAATAAGTTCGGTAACGACGGCCGCGCGAGCTCGGAGCTCCGCGCGCGCCGGGGCCGGCCGCGGGGCGGCCCTGCCGCGCGGCCGGCCCCGGCCGAGTACATTTATATTACACTAAGCAAATCTGGAGTCCTGAAAAAAACCGAAACCTCGTATAGCTAGTACCTACGTACGTAGACAGTGAGTGAGAATTGTGTTCGTCGGTGTAGCCGATAAAAACACTAACAGGCACGCTCCTGCCCCGCATTAGCTCCACGGCTGTATTGAATGTATTGAAATTGTACTTCAGAGCGAATCGAGGTGTGAAAACACGTGCGGTACGTCGGTCCTGTTGATGTTTTTACAATTCTGGACATACAAGTAGTTTATCGCTGAACTTTATGACGAACATTAGTGCCGTCGCCGGTCGTCGGTGCGACGGAGCGGTCATAAAATCGATAAACAGATCGTTTAAATATCACAGTAGTTTTGTATTTTGTGACATATAAACACATAGAAAATCTTAAAATATAATTTATTAGTATAATCACTACCGGCGACGCCGTAGAAGCGCCCCGTGTGCGGAACCACGGTCGTCGTAGTAGAGCTTTGCAGAATCAATGACAAACTGTTGTATTATTAGAACAGAAAAAAATCTGGTATAAGTACGAACGACTCTAGGGCGCTGCGGTCAGATTTCAAACCATAGTAACAAAAAAAATACGCTTTTAAATCAGCTGCGACAGTATGGAGTCGATGACTTTAGAGCGCCGCAGAATCATTGGTACGATATTCCTTTTTTTTTGTTTTTTACATAAGTAGAATGTTGGTATCGTAATTGATTTTGCATAAAGCTTTGCTACCGTGGGATATACTACGTCACGAGACTTTCTACGGAGTCACCTTAACATTATAAGATTGTGATGGGCGAATGAAAATATTTTCTTTAATTTAATCCAATCAATTTGTCACTTACGGGAAAGTTGGAACGCGCGGGCGGCACTATCGGCAAGTACTAAACAACAAACAAAGTAATAAACATTGAAATGTATTTGAATAGCGTATCGCCGCCGCCGCGCGCTTCCCCGCGACGTGCGCTCACATTAGCCCAGCACCCCAGCACCGGGCGTGCCCGCCGCAACACAGTGCGCTCTTGCGGCGGACACCGAGACAGATCGCCACGCGCGCTCGGCGGCGGTCGTGCCGATCTGCTTCACAAACATTGTTAGTGAAACACACAGTCTTAACATACAGGGAGCAATTTTAAAATGTATAAAAAATTGCACCAACATTTAAAGTGAAATCCAAAAGCAGAGTAACTTTTGAATCCCACGGGGGGTAAAAGAGATGCATCCCGGTCCCAATACCGCCGTCGGCCGACCGACCGCCGCCGCGCCGCCGGGGACTCGTCTCATGTACGATGCCTCACTTTCACGCCCGTTCGTTAGTCTAATGTTAGCAACTAGAACTCTAAAATATAAAACAAAACAAAAACATCCTCCTCAATAATTAAACTAAGGATGTGGTCACCCGGGCAACGCGGCGGTTGCCCGGGTGAAGTGCGTTATCCATAGCGAGTAGCAATAACGACAGCTCCCGGTACACGGGAGCGGTCGCTATTAGGAGTTAGTGTATAGAACGGTAAAAATAAGCTGTTAACTTTGTCTGTCGATAGTAAATAATAACAAATATGAAATGAGAGCATGACACCGATTCTTTTTGGCCTCTAATCTTTTTCCAAAGTTAAAGAATTTTAATGCAACTTAAGTGCGGCACAAATTTTTGTGTACTGCTGTGATGTGTTTTTTTTTTTACAAACTTAAGTTCTTTGGTAGTGATTTATTTTTGGGGGTTAATTAATATCAACTTAGTGAACTACTAAGTAAAACCTAAAATAAAGCCACTACATATAATAGAAACATAAAATCTAAAAAGTAGAGTTCAATATAGAGTACCTTATTACATAATCATTATGCTTTATTATGCTTTATTACCATTTATTCTAATGACAGCTTTATTAAAGCTGTCATTAGAATAAATGGTAATAAATCCTATTAATTATTATTATCTAAATATTATAGAATGCTTTCCATAAAATTATGTATTTTAATGTAGATTATATATATTTGAAATAAAAATACAAGTGAAACACATCCTTTAATACAGTAGATTTACGAAAGATATATTACTTTAACATTGGATAAAAAGAGACCAAAAGTGTAATTAAAACAACTCTTTTTACCATAAAATGTTAACTATATATAAACAAGGCCATCAGTCTCACGAGTGATTATGTTTTTGGGTCCATCATACGACTGTGAGGAGGACCCAGCGACCATACACAAGTCAAGCCAGAGACAACTACACAACAGTCAACCATATAGCTTCTAGCCCCTCGGCCCTCCCACTACATACACACTGACATAAACTATTATTCATTTTGTAAATAATAACCACTTATGAGGCCCATCCTTTGATGATTTGATTGCTACAACACTCTTGCTAAATATACAAACAAATAGAATTACAATTCAATTTATTTACTAATATTGATTAAAAAAACTGTAGCGATCAAACCATGAATGTTACATTATAATCAAATAAACATACAATCGTCCACACTCCGATACGCACATATCATATATTGTTCTCTGTTCAACTATGTTTCCAAAAAAAGAAAAAAGAAAGAAAAATTCTATGTGGTGTCATTACATGATATCGTTTAGTCGACAGCCGCGCGGGAGCAGCGCCGGTGCGCCCGCACCACCTGTAGAGCGGGGAGGGTGTCTGGGAGGGGGGCGGGTACGGGGGATACATTATTACACTTGTTATACATCTCATCGCCACCAGCCTCGTGTCACTCCACGAGATCTCTTCTCTATCACATAGTAATGCTATTTGTACTTGTCAGAGAGCATACTATATTATTATATTGTAATGCTTATAGTGCATGAGCACTAATTATTTCATATCAATGTAAAATAGCTGACCTCTGGTGATCGTTTCCGATTGAATCTGTCTAATAATATAATATTATCATAAAGTGTTAAGATTGACTTAGGTAACAATGCAAGGTTCAATTATGATAATGTGATGCCAGCATTGAGTCTAGTTATGACTTTAATCTCTGTATTGTTCCAAACAAACTACTTTTGCATAAAGATTCTCATTATAGAGCCACAATATAAAATAGTTCTTGTTATTTTTCATTCATCAACTCTGATATTTATTTAATAATCTGATAAAAAGAGGAGCCTAGTACTACTATTAGATATTTTTTTACTATAAAGATAATACATTATTGCTAGGTAGAAGTACATTGCTATTGATTTTTACAAGCACTTATTTATACATGAAGATAAAACTTGTTCTGTATCTATATGACAGGACTATCATGTTGTACATAAAGTGGTTTCAAATTAACCTTCTTCTAAATTTTAAAGATAAAGCATAAACCTTAGATTAGAACACTACTTAACAGCTTTATCCCGCCATGAGATGAAGGTATCGTCCATCTTGGATTAACATTATTGATTCTTTAGAAAACTCAACATGGTTCGCGTATGAATATTATGTGGGTCAACTATTGATGATATTTTAATTAATAACATACGGAGTATTATAATTACGAGTTTTGATTGTTTAGATATACTAGCTTAGCAAGACACTATGACGTTACTTATGTCAATCTTTAAATATTGTATGAAAAAGAACAAAGAAATCTAAAAAGAATAATTATAAATACCTTTCTTGTCTGCCATTTTAATATATTTTTATACTGTTCACGATTTAATTACTTAAATAATTGTACTGTCGTTAGATTAAGGGATTTCGATAGAAAATTTAAGATTTCAGTCGCCTCTTTCACAAACTCTCGCTGCGACCAAAGACAATTCTTTTTTCTATTTTTTTAGAAGGAATGAATTCCCAAGTATTGGATTTTGTCAGCTTTACCATAGATATATTCGGACGTGTCCGTAAGTAGTAAGTCCCTATACTTAAATGTTTTCCTATTCGTTAGCCGTATCACATCATAAGTAGGTACCTATAATAAATATAATAAATACTTTCAGTGAAAGAAATGCATTAAAGACCCCGCTTCGATCTCGTGACGGAATGTTAATATTGTTAAATCAATTCATCCTAAGATCCCCAAAAAAAGGCACAATACCTATTTACAGTTTAATTTTTCGTTTATATGGCGTACTGCTTATGTATATTTCGTCCCTGATAAATTTAACCTAAAATAAACAAACCAAAAACATCGAAATTTTTACTTATTCACTTATTGTGCACACATAGCAACATTTTCACAGTCCAAATTAATTATCCAATACATTTTATATCAATTAAAAATAATTAATATGTTTAAACTTTAAACATCAAATGATAATGTTTCACAGAAAAAATACGCCATTTTGACACTGCCGATTTTAGAATATAGTCTGATGGGGTGATTTTTCAATCGTCAGATAACTTTTATCTAAGGTATAAATAAGTGATTTTGACAGATTTTGTATGGAACAAATGTCAAAGTCACATGTTTATTCAACAGATAAAAGTTATCTAACGATTGAAAAATCGGCCTTAGAACAATAATCACTGTGATAATATTGGCCAATAGGCATCACTGAGTAATCTATGGTTGTGTCAAAGACGGATTTGTTTACGTTTGTGTTAAATTTGTCTCGGACGTACTATACATGCAACAATACGGATAAAATCGAAAATTTACTTTTTGAAGATTATAATATAACAAAACATCCTCATCAGCCAATTTTGGTGCGGGTAGGGTTGTGTTACAAATTTGTTCGGTATGTGGGGACGCCACACATCCATACATCACTGTTTTGTAATACATTGTTTTTTTTTTTATCTTATTGGTAACTCTACCATACCAAAGGTGTAAAGCGGAGAAATAAATCTTAGCATAGAGCGGAACGGAGCGGAGAAATAAATATTAGATAAGAAGATCTTACGTTGTGTTAATTATTAGGTCCTTACATATGAAATTGGCGTTTTGTATGGGAGGAACATAAAGGCAATTTTTTCATATTAAAATATTATATTTTATTAATCAAGTATGTACCATTGCTATCTATACACTTTTGCCATCTTATAGGTAGTTCATTCATCCCTTTACTAAAAAAACCATTCGGACGGGAATCAATGAAATCTTTGAAAGCGGTTTGGACTGCCTCATCGGAATTGAATTTTTTTCCTTGCAAGAAGTTATCCAAATTTCGAAAAAATGGTAATTTGTTGGAGCAAGGTCTGGAGAGTACGATGGATGTCTTAGACATTCCAATTGAAGCTCCTCTAATTTGGTAGCCGTCTGTTGGGCCGTGTGTGGTCTAGCCTGTGGGTCTAGCGTTGTCTTGAAGCAGCAGTGGCGTAGAGCGATTGACAAACTCGGTTGTTTAACGGCTTTTCCATCATGGTTTGCAGTTGCTGACAATAGACATTAGCCGTAATCGTCTGACCAGATTTAAGAAAGCTATAGTGTACGACACCGGCACTAGTCCACCAAACGCTTACAAGTAACTTTTTTTGACTCAATTTTCGCTTGGGGCAAGACTTTGCTGGTTCACCAGGGTTCAGCCATTGCGATGAGCGTTTACGATTATCGTACAGGATCCACTTTTCATCATAATATGTAATGATCCGATTTAAAATTCCTTCATTATTGTGCCGGTTGAGCAATGTAACGCAGCAGTCGACGCGCGTTTGTCGGTTTGCTTCACTCAATTCATGAGGTCACCCACCTTTCAAGCTTTTTCACCTTCCCAATTTGCTTCAAGTGGATTAAAAACGGTTTTGTCACTAACACCGCAGCCTGTAGCTAACTCTGATGTGGTTTGCGATGGATCTGCTTCTACAATAGCCTTCAATTCATCATTATCGACCTTGGTCTCCAGCCGTCCACGGGGCTTGTTCTTCAGGTCGAAATTTCGAGAACGAAAGCGTTGAAACTAAAAACGCACCGTGTTTTATTTTGCGACACCACCCCCATACACATCATTAATCCTTCGAGCCGTTTCTGCAGCACTGGTGCCACGGTGGAACTCGTACTCCTAAATAATGCGATATTTTAAGTTTTCCATTTTGTGAAATGACTGACGCAGAAAAAAAAGCAAAAGAGAAAAAAACAAATGAATTACGGTTTTCAAAACACAAATGCATGAGTAAATAGCTGTTTATATTTGAATTTGGAATTCCTAACCAAAGAGGATATATTTAAGATCAAAGTGCAAAACGCCAATTTCATACGTAAGGACCTAATATTATGTTTTACTTTAGCGCCATTGTAGTAAATTTAAGGTTATATGTTTAAGTATTTGTAGTTATTTGAGAAAGATATAAATGAAGATTTCTTTATCGTCTTTTCTAGATAGGTACTACTTCCATGTCTGTTACTACCTCCATCATTTACTTTTCTAATTAGTATTTTTAAGCCCTATTATATTTCGATATAAAAAAATTAAGTTCATCTTTTTATACGCCATTCATTTCCAATTAATCAAAAAAATTATAACGTAAAAGGGATATATTAATAATAACATATTATTTTACATAACAGTATTTATTTACAATAGTCAATACTACCCTCAGCAAATTAGCCAATCAATATTTTTTATTTTCGCTTCGGTCAATCGTTTATGAACGAACCGTTTGTAAATGTTTGTGAAACCATTACTTTTTGTTTCGTTGATTCCATGTGATACGACTTCGAATTCAAATCAACGATCTAGTCACATACACGCCACACGCGGACACACGATACACAAACAATTGACCGAGCCGATAATTGTAATATTATATTATTTGTAATTTGTGTGGGCTGATATCTCATCAGAGAGGGTGTCAACACCCTGTACAGTGTCGGCCGCAGTGAGAGCCACAACTCTCACACGTTAGAGAAAAGAGTCCATTTTCCGCCGCACCTGCAACAGAAAATCGTCATCATTGTCAGATCATAGTGCTACATCTCTTTCTACATTAAAATATTTTTGTCCTCAACAAACATTGCGATCGCTGGCAAACGAGATATTTATAAAATAACATAAAAATGTGCTCGTGCGACTAGTTTTACAGCGTGTATAAAATGAACAGTGACTATAACTGTGGGATATATTTATACTACCTTTACTTATTCTAGAAATGTATTTATTTTATTATTTTTTTGTCAAAACTAACAAACAAAAATATTTGTGAAATTCATTTTTGGCCAGGTTGACGTGGTGTGAAGCGACCATAGACATTATTACGAGGTACGTCACCTGCAGGCGGGCAGGAAGCGGGCGTCGTGCGCGCGCTGCAGCGGGTGGCGCGCGGGGCGGGGCGCGGGGAGCGCGCGCGCGCCGCACCGCCCGCAGCGCCGCCAGCGCGCCGGCGAGCGCCCGCCGCCCAGGTACATGTAGCTGCGCACGCGCACACGTTAGTACACGTACGGGTACACTAACATAAGTCGTCCATAATTGCGCTGTGCACAGCTCAATTATGGACGACAAACCCCTCTTTCTTTTTTATTTCCATCAAAATAGTGCGAGGAACGTATTTTTCAATAACCAATAAAATAGCTTCATTTCGTAGCCCCTCTCAGCACAGTTTTTCTATTGGTACTTGTAAAACACATTCCTCGCGACGTATCCTCGCACGTTACTGGAGGAAAAGCAGCCTTATACTGCGTTCAGACATAATCCTTACATAATATTACGAAACAAAGTCGTCCCCCGCGTCAGTCTGTCGGTTCGCGGTAAAGTCGAAGACTTCAAAGTCAAAAAATTTTATTCAGAATAAATTTTACAAAAATGTTTCGGAGGTATCGATCTTCATGATGATCTCACTACTGGATAGAGTGGTTCTCGAGGAAGGTTTTGTATTAATTAAAGAACTACAAAAACAGCTGGTTTATGCTAAAAGTAAACAAGGGGAAAAATAGAACATATAATGCTATAAATTTAAATACATACTAAAAAAATATAGCGTAATCAAGTAAAAATGAGATCAATTGGATTGTTATTGGATCTGTGGGCCTGATGAACAAATTGCGTTTGAATTTCATAGTTCGTGACGACACTAGCGTCAAATTGGTTTGAAATTGAGTGTCGATTTTATGGAACTGTTCCAATCCAATTTAATCCGTATCGTTTTCGGGAGTAGCACACGACTTGGCAGCATTTAAATCGGATTGGTTTTGAATCGGAGGAGAAATCATCTTCGAGAGTGAGCCCCCGCAGAGCCGGTGTGTATCATCTCCACATACTGACCGGATGGCGTCCATCTCCGGCGTGGGCGTGTCGTCGCTGGCGGCGTGCGGCGGCGGCTCGGGCGCCACGCGCAGGCTCTCCGGCTCCACGCCGTACTCCAGCTGCAACACGCGGCCGCGGGGATAACGAGTGTCAGATGTATACAGATACATGAAGTGTTCGTCAAAATGTATAAATGAAGGTCAACACAAACGTGTTGACGCATCAGGTAATTTTTTAACTTGACATGTTCGGCTAATTTGTACGCGCAAAATGAAATCCCGCGCAGTGAAATGTACGCCTAATGTTATTGCAGTAGCATGGCCCTGTGTTATTGGAGCATGTACACTACTACCGTCAAAATCAGTACGCGAGAGTATAAAACATACAAACATACATACATCCGCACGTACAAACTTTCGCATTTATAATATTAATTTATTTATTTAATTAAAAAGTTACATATTATTGCAACTTTATAACTAGACGAAGCACATTCGTATCATACACCGTTGCGCCTCTAGAGCCATTGTGGTCAGATTGTAAAAGTCGATAAAAAGTCTAAAATATTGAACCACACACGACAGAAACACGCTGCACACACGAGACTACGATACACTTCTCTGAGTCATTCGCATTAAATTTAAGATGTCAATTACGAACCTGTAAGTACCTATATACCTTCGGACATGTTTATGTGGACCACTTCATAATAAAGGTGTTAAAACAATAACAAGAGCGACTCACGTATGAAGATGTTAAAACAATAACGAGAGCGACTCACGTATAGCGGGTGCGGGCGGCCGTGCGGCGCGGCGACGGCGGTGCGCGGCAGCGCGTCCCACACGCGCGCGCCGCCCGCGCACACGCTCGCGCACTCGTCTGCACGCATACACACACGTTAGTTCACCGGACGTATACACATATTTATATAATAGCAGGTTATATAAAAACTTTATATATTCATAACATTGCATGAATAAATTAAATTATAAATAAATACAAGCAACTCTGTACTCGAATAGCACGTGATATTAACGCATACTTTTAGCTGATAGAAATATCTACTTGAAAATTACGCACCGAGGAGGTCGGGCTTAGACGCGGCGGAGGGCGCGGCGGCGAGGCGGGCGAGGGGCCGGGACAGCGCGTCTCCGCCGCGGCCGCACGCGCGCGCCGCCAGCAGCAGCCGCCGCAGCAGCGACACCGCCGCCGGGTCCGCCCACAGCTCGTAGCCGCCCGCCGCGTGCTGGCCGCCCGCCGCGTGCAGTGCCGCCAGCGCTGTGAGCGCGGTGTGCACGGCGCGCTGCAGCGGGCGCCGCAGCCCCTGCAGCGGCTGCAGCGCCTGAAGCAGCGCGGGCTCGCTCGACGTGTCCAGCTTCGCCTCCAGCGCCAGCAGACTCTGCGGAGGGGGTGGGGGATAACTGATACAGAACATCTCGGAGAGTCCAGGAACTCCAGATTCAAATATTTAAAGTACAGAAAGAATTCGATGTCATCCGCTGCGTCAAAAAGAGAATGCGGTGTGCCGTGTAGGCAGTACCGAAATATTGTTTGTATGTAATGTACAAACCTGAAAGTCTCCGAAAAAATTGGTCGATGAACCCCGCACCGTCTGAGGCAATACGCCCCCTGACGTCACAGTTCCTAGCCTATTTATTTATTTTTAGAATATGTACTAGTATATTTGTACATTTATTTTAAAATTTTACATCACGTTGCCTGGAAGAAATTACCTACTAAACGGTAATAGGGCCGCCATTTGTGTTTTACATTGTGTGGGGGTTTGGCTAATAAATGCGAACTTTTCCCGATTAATTAATTTTATTAACTTTCCCACATAATATGTTTGATTGATATAAAGGTGCTGGGGAGCACGCGCGGTGTCTGCTATTTACGAACGCGTACTGAATGTATGAAGTAAAATACTAAGTAAAAATGCTACGGTGTTATAATATGAGACACCGTACATACTCCCGAGCCGAAAAAATACAAAAATTAGGTTGATTTTACTGGAAATTTACATTTGGTAAATATTGGAGAGGTTCCTTTGTCCCCCATCAAATTATCACTACACACTTCACTCGACTGACGGTCAGTCGTACTCTGCTCTCGCGCACTATACACTACACTAGGCTCTGCTTGCGGCGATACACTGCTAAATATTCTTCTATATTTTTTCCACAGTATAAATGATGCTGCTATGACCACGACTGCAAGCAGTCCGTATGAGATGCTATATTGGTGAACGTCATGGGCTGATATCTGACCGTCTGATGTCTTTAGATGCTTAGTGGCAATTTTTAATTCTTCGACCTGCTCTTCTAAATCGCTAATAGAATTGTTTATTTCAATTTCATTGTTGTCAAAGACTTCTAAATATTGATGGTATGATATGTTGACCATATGATTTATGTTAGGTAATTTGGGAGATAAAATGCCTGACTCCAAGTTGATTTTATTATTGGAATTACTCTGAGAGTACATGGTAAAATCTCTGCCCTTTATAATGCAGTTAGGCTCGATATGCAGTATTCCAGCTCCACTCAGCTGATCTGTACTTACACGATCTGAACAGATAATCCTAACTTGATATGTGTTACAGCAAAAGTAAAAATATTTAGATTCATCTCTTAACTGTATCCACTGGTCTCTGCATGCTGCTTTGCTTACAAGACATTGTTTAGTTTTGGCGTCAATCTTACAAAATTGTTCATCTGCTGGAAGATATTTGATCGGTTTGTTAAGCTGACATAGGTAAGTTTGTTCGTTATTGAAACATAATTGTAATTCAAACGTGGAAAGAGTAAAATAAGAGTCCTTCCCTAAATTAATTGCTACGTAGTCGTCTACCGGGAGGACAGTGATCGCATTTCCTGCTATCTGCTTAGGAATCGAAATGATTTTGTAAATATTATATGCTTCTCTGTTTGTTAATGGAAATGATATTTCAAATATAAAATACTCCTTTAACATTCTTGCTTTGATTCTTAGTAAACTGTAGATGCTCCGTAAGTCTGATTGTACGTTGTCAATGGGTAACGTGATATCCTTTGTCAACTGACTCCCTATGAGTAGTAATTCGTTTTTAATTTGCTCAGGTGTTAATAAATGCATGTTGAATTTGCCATGTGAAATGTCGGTAATAGTGTCCAAAATTGTATCTTGAATTCGTTTTAAGTTCTGAAATAAGTTCATTGCCGTTATAGATGACAATATAAAATTTTGTACATCTACAGTGTGGACAGATTCCGACTTAAGAGAATTAGTAAAATTATACAAATCCATAAGATGCTTGTTTATTGATTTATGCTGAAGCTGAATCGATTGTTCCGTACGTTTCAGTAAGTTGTATTGAGCCTCGACGACCGATGTTTGATTTTGTATCAAGTTATTAATATGATGCTCGTTATGCCTGATAAGTTCAATGTCCTTCTTGTACTGTTCCGCGAATCTCTCGTCTAATACTCCGAACAGATAGTTGGCGGCGTAACCGACACCATTGATAAGCGCGCGGCGCCTTCTGGCACGCGCGTCAAAACGCTGATTTAATAACAAACGATTATAATGATCCAGTTCCTCGAACTCGTGCTGTAATTGTAGAGTTATTGTTAAACAATGGTCATTGTCGGGCATACAAGAACATATTTTATCTGTGTAATTTATGAACTTTTTTGCTGCAGTGAATCCTTCCCAATACGGAGACATATTATAATATGCTATAAGAGTCCATTTGTCCCGAATGACCTTTGCACTGCCGATATGATCAAAATATAGAGACATGTTGCTAGGTAGATTTGTAGCCGCGTAAGTTGTTGTCATTATCGACATAAATAATATGAACGCTATCGCCATAGACATAAAACTTTTCTGCTTGATAGATTTTTTCGGACTTTGTTTAGGTTCCTTAGGTTCTTCCTCGCAGCCGCTGCTCACCGTGTTCGAGAGTGGTAAAACTGACAACTTTACCACTGGCCTTTTGATTATACCGTTCTTGGTTTTAAGAGTTACGGCACGAACCAATCCGTCTTTTCCAGGATGCTGCTCCAATACCCTCCCCATAAGCCATTTGCCGGGGGGTAAATTATCCTCTTGAATCGTGACTAAATCACCGATTTGGATATTATCTTTCTCTCGTAACCATTTGGATCTTACTGATAGCTGAGTCATATACTCGATCTTCCACCTTTTCCATAAGTCGTCATACATTTTAGAGATTAAATACCATCTTGATCTAGCGTCCTGCTCGGTTTCTATGATGTTCAAGTCTGCTTTGCCAACTAAAAAATGTGCCGGAGTTAAATAGTCCAGGTCCCCTGGATCCTCCGTGAGAGCGCAGAGTGGCCTAGAGTTTAGGATAGCTTCAATTTTTGCTAGTAGAGTAGCGTATTCCTCATACGTTAGTTTTTGCTCCCCTACTACCCTTTTCAAATGATGTTTCAAACTTCGTATATTTCTCTCCCATAAACCAGATGCTTGGCACCATTTTGCTACATTAAAATGCCAAGTGATATTCATATTGGCTATCTCTCCTAAGGTGTTATGATCAAAAATTCTTTCGAATTGCTCCTGCATCAATCTATTTGCTCCTACAAAATTCGTGCCATTATCACTGAATATGTGATGTGGTGTGCCGCGGCGACTAGCCATTCTACTGAGCGCCGCCAAAAATGCTGAACTCGTGAGGTCTGACACGATCTCTAGGTGTACTGCTTTTGTCACCATGCAAATAAATAATGCTATGTACCCTTTCATGGTTTTAATGCCACGCCCTTTATTTGCTTTTACATCAATGTATCCTGTAAAGTCTACACCGGTGTTGTAAAATGCTGGCTTCGGGTTAACACGCGCCGTTGGTAGGTCACCCATGAGCTGCTGACCTAAGGTAGGATTGTGTTTTCGACAGATCACGCACTTTCTTATATGCTTTTTTGTTGCTCTTATTCCACCAATAATCCAAAATTTCTGTCTTAGATTAGCTAACGTAATTCGAGGACCGCCATGGAAAGTTAGTTTGTGTGCTTGCTGAATAAGTAAAATGGTAAGTTGACTTTCGTATGGAATGATAATAGGATGTTTTATTTCAGTGCTGACACTTGCATTTCTGAGACGGCCACCAACTCGTAAAATTCTGTCTTCATCTAAAATCGGATGTAAATTTAAAATGTTGCTTTTCGATGGCAAGGGCTTATTATTTGAAAGTAATTTTATTTCGTCATTAAAGTGCGCCAGCTGTACATTTCTAACAATAAGCATTTTTGCGTATTGTAATTCTCGTAACGTGAGATATGCTTCGTGACGTTGTTTATATTTTATTAGTCGTAATATCCATGCTATTATACGAATAACTCGTGTTATGTTGCTATGCTTATTTAATAGACTGTCAATGATACTTAATGATTGATAATCAGACTGAATTAGAATATTTGATTGCTTATATGGATTTCTTTGTTCTAATGTAGTCTCGTAAAATGTTGGCTCTTCGACTTTAAATGATGGCAACCATGATGGCCCGTTCCACCATAACTTATCTTCTTTCAGCTGAGTCACGTTTAAGCCGCGACTAGCCGAGTCGGACGGGTTTTCCTTTGTCTTAACGTAGCGCCAACATGATATTGGTATTACTTGCGTTACTGCTCTGACTCGATTGGATATAAATGTTTTCCATCGTACTGGATCGCCCTGTATCCATCCTAGAACTGCTGTAGAGTCTGTCCAGCCAAATACTTCTGCTTTGTACTGATACAAACATTTTTGAACCTTGCTCATTAATTTTGCTAATAGTTCAGCTCCCATTAATTCCAGTCTGGGAATTGTCTGGACTTTGTTCGATGGTGCGAGCCGTGCTTTGGCCGCTAATAATGATACTGATGACTCTCCATTTTTTATAACTTTACAGTAAATTACTGCAGCAAATGCTTTGCTAGAGGCGTCGGAAAATCCATGCAATTCGATCTTATCGTTTTCAGAAGTCCCGATCCACCGATTTATTTCAAAGGTGCTAATGTTTTGTATTTCCGTGCGTATTTGTAACCATTTTGTTTTAATATCCTGAGGAAGCTTATCATCCCACTCAATTTTTGATAACCAAACATTTTGAAATAAAAGTTTTAAAGTCGTGCTCAATGGCGTTAGCCAGCCTAACGGATCGTATAATTTTGAAATATCGGATAATAAAGTTCTTTTTGTAGGTTCTGTCTCCGAAAATTCGATTTTACATTGAAACGTAAATACATCGCGCTGTGGATTCCAGCCTAATCCTAAAGTCTTTGTTGACTCTATATGCTTAAATTCGTACGTCTGCTTGTCACATTGCTTTGTGTCTAAATCTGCTAGAAGTTGGGGGTCATTTGACTTCCATTTCCGTAAATTGAAACCTCCTGATTTTAGAAGCTCAATTAAATCTGCTTGTAACTGCTTGCTCTGCTGTAAATTATGATGACCACCGCAATAATCATCGACGAAAAAGCTTTCTTCTACTTCTCTAGCTGCTTCTGGATACTTCTTCTTTTCTTCTGCTGCTAACTGCTTTAAACAATTCATTGCTAAGAAACTTGCTGCTTTTTCTCCGTAGGTAACTGTTTTCAACTGATACGTTTGTATAGGATGGTTTTTGGACTCACGCCAAAGGATCTTTTGGTATGCTTGATCCTCTGGAAAAACCCAAATTTGACGATACATCTTCTCGATATCTGCTGTGTATGCAAATTTATACTGCCGCCATTTCAGAATCAACTGCTGAAGGTCCTGCTGAAGATTCGGACCTTTGTACATAATATCATTTAAGCTATAACCACTCGAAGACTTTGCTGACGCGTTGAAAACTACGCGCAGCTTGGTTGTAGTAGAACTGTCTCGGATGACACCATGATGAGGTAAGTAGTAACCAAGTTTGCTTTCAGATAATGATCTTTCCATATGATGTAAGTCTATGTACTCCTGCATGAACTTTTTGTAATCATTTTCTAATGTTGAATTACGATACAATTTCCTCTCTAAACTCTGATATTGTGCTAATGCTGTAGTTTTTGATGACCCTAATTTATTTTTGAATTCCTCTATAATAGGTAAACGCACTTCGAATCTACCATCTTTCAATCTCCTCGTCGTTTTGGAGAAGTACTGAAGGCATAAATCATCTTCTGAAGATATCTCCTTTTCTTGGGAAATGTCTTCACATTCCCAGAATCTTTGTAAATCATCATAATTATTCTGTAACATGACGTTGCACTGATATGATTTTACTGAACCGCAGAGGATCCATCCAAGGTATGTCTGCTGTGCTATAGGTTCCTCACTAGTTGGACCTCGTAGAATACCGTCTAACAAAATTTTGGAATAGACGTCTGCTCCTAAAAGTAAGTCGACAGGGCGTTTTACATAATACTTTGGGTCTGCTAAATTAATATTTTCGATGTATGACCATGAAGGTTTTGGTAGGGTTACGTTCGGAAGACTTTTGATAAGGTTGCTCATGATGATTACGTCAATATTAAATGTGAAATTATTGTGCAATGATGCACACTGTATAGTGAGCATTCCTTTACTGCTGCTTTCATGCTCGCCGACGCCGAAAATCGTACCTTTACATTTGCGACGTCTTATACCTAACATCTGTGCTGCTCTTTCCGTAATTACCGAAATTTGAGAACCCGAATCTACCAGTGCTCTAAGGCAATGCTGCTCACCATTTGCTGCTTTTACACTGACCATTGCTGTTGCTAATAAGACCTCACACGTGTTGGGTTGAGACACGTGGTGATTTTTCGACACATGGTTCAAAGAAGTGCTTGGTTTGTGTTTAGTGCATGCGTTGTGCAATAAACTATTGTGAAATCCTGCACATAAACGGCACCTTTTACTGGAAAAACATTCCTTAGTATCATGTTCATATAAACAATTCACACAATAACGCAACCGGGTTACGGTTTTCAATTTCTGATCGCATGACATTTCTTGAAACTTTGTACAATAAAATAAACCATGCTCGCCTTTGCAAAGTCCGCAAATTAACTTGGATGCATGTAAAGCCTTTATGTTTGACTTATGATTTGAATAGTTATTATTGTTGCTATTAGATTTAAAGTTGCTTGAAAAAAGTTTCCGCTGATTTGAAAAATTCTGCTGATTCGTAGATACTGAGGGCTTAAATCCGGTCTGCTCTTGTTTTCGACGTGATGATTCAAGTACAGTAAATTTAGCTTCCAAAAAGTTAACAAACTCTTCTAAAATTGGCAAATCTCTAGGATTTTTAACTGATTCCAAATATTCTGTATACGAATCACTGTCCAATTTTTGCCCTAACAAATGGACCAGTAAGGGGTCCCATGTGCTAATGTCTATTTTTAGGTTTTTTATTGCGTTTAAGCATTCTTTTGTTGTATCGTGTAATTTTTTAAGTTGTGCTGCTGATTGATATTGAATGCTTGGCAGCCCTAGCAGTATGTTGACGTGCGCAGTAAATATGAGCCTTTTATTGTTGTACCTATGGTTAAGAATTTCCCAGGAAATATTATAATTAACTGATGTAATTTGTAAATGTTGAATGAGCCTCTCTGCTTCTCCTGTCAATTTACTCCTCAAAAACTGCATTTTTTGGGCGTGAGATAATGACGGATTGTTATGAATTGCCTCGCTAAACAAATCTTTAAATGACATCCATTGATGATAATTGCCACTAAATGAAGGGATATCTAATTTCGGAGTTGATTTTTCTCTGTGAGACGTCGACCATAATTTTTTGTTGATATTTTCTTTCATAAAAGTAAACTTTTTCTCATGTGCTGTAAACTGCTTCTCGTACTCTATGTTAGAACCATTTAACTCATTATCGAGCTCCCAGTGCTGGGCATCGATTGCTACCCATCTCGACTGCAACTGCTGCAATGTATCTTCAAACTGCCATTTTTCCGTTATTGCCTCTAGGTCTATATTGCTTACTGTTCTAGAAAATGCTTTGAAATTCGTCATCTGCTTACGTAACATCTCTGCTGTTCTGCTGTCGACACCTTGGGAAATCGTCTTTGATACGCGTTCTGCTGATGCTGGTACTGATGGTCCAGGGATGGGTAATGGGCTCGTTCCTCTACTCGGAACTTCAAGTACCTTACCTTCTGGCTGTGCTACCGTTGATGAAGTCGAGATATACTGCTGCAAAGTTGACTTCGTACTCTCGTAGTTTCTGAAAGCCCTATCATATAGACTTCTAATGGGTTCAGAATTTTCGTCTACGAACTCTGCTAATTGCTGTCTGTTTTGCTTAAACTCTTCCCAGTATTCATCAAGGGTTTGTAACTTCCGCTTGACGTAATCTAACGTCCTACGTTCTCGCCCCGTCTTTTTAAAAGACGCGAGCAACTGCTCCATAGCCCCTACTATCTGCTCTTGATTTTCTAAAATATCCTCCATTTTTGTAACTTATTTGCTTAAAGTAAAAAATGGAAAGATCTTACTTGATTGCTCTGGAACTTTTCTACTGATGCTGCCTTACTGCTCGTGCTCCGGAGAGCGTGATGATCTACTGACACGATCCTACTGCTTGCTGCTGGCAGCCACGAACCACGCTGTTTTGCTGCTAGAAACTGCTGCTGCTGATCGCCTCCCACTATCACAACTTAGTCCTACACCACTGCTGCTACACCACTGTTCTGCTACACTGCTGCTACACCACTGTTCTGCTACACCACTGTTCTGCTACACCACTGTTCTGCTACACCACTGTTCTGCTACACTGCTTGATTTACTACTACTGAACTGTCTGCTAATTTTAAACGACTGCTTTTCTGATAGTCACTGATCACTCCTCACACGCGTATGATCCTGCTTTTGACCAAAACGCGGAAGGTCACTAAGCACGAAGGACCAAATTTATGTGGGGGTTTGGCTAATAAATGCGAACTTTTCCCGATTAATTAATTTTATTAACTTTCCCACATAATATGTTTGATTGATATAAAGGTGCTGGGGAGCACGCGCGGTGTCTGCTATTTACGAACGCGTACTGAATGTATGAAGTAAAATACTAAGTAAAAATGCTACGGTGTTATAATATGAGACACCGTACACATTGTTTATTATAGATCGGTGTTATTTCTTAAAAATGTTTAAATAGGTGGCCACGATAGAGAATATTTGATTAATTCATTTATACCTTGTCGTCGGGCGCGTCGTCGAGCAGCGCGGCGAGCGGCGCGGGCGCGTCGGGGTCGGGCCGCGCCGCCGCCGCGCCCGCCGCCCACGCCGCGCCGCACATCTGCAGCGCCGTCAGCGCCGCCGCGCTCGCCGCGCCACCCGCGCTCAAGCTGAAGCGTACAAGTATTGTTATTACGTATTATTAAAACGAACACATAATATGTCCTATACATCCCAAAATACGACCAACCGACTACCAGTGATTGACAAACTTGGAAAGATCAGTTTCTTTTGATTAGATATTTTTTTAAAAAGAGAGGAAGTATCGAACAATTAGTCTTCTCCTTCCTTCAAATTAGCGTGTGTCGTGTAGGTGATAGGGACAGATATAAGTCTCCGGTCCTGCTCGTAGCCCGGTACCTAAGCTATAGTGAGGTGGCATATAGGTGGCGGGTACCTGTAGAGCGCGACTCGCAGTTTGAGCCAGCCGTGGTAGTAGTACTGCTGGAAGGCCGCCGGCTGCCGCTGGAAGTTCTCCGTCAGCCTGCCGAGAGACATCACTTAGGTAACGGTTCCGTGGACAAAGGACTACACACATTTTATTGTTATATACCCACTTCTGGTACCTCAGGTGGTGCCAACCTGTACATATTTACGACAAGAAACACCAACCCGCATTATTTATTAGCGACATTAGTAATATCTTCCAATGTACTGTACGTGTATAAATCGATCAATCAATCAATCAAGTCATTTATTTAGTAATAATACACTAAATACTTGCACTTTTTTCCACTTTATTAGTTTTTTCACAAGTTATTTATTAAAATACACGACCGGTTTCGACATAGTCATCATCAGGTGTAGGTAAAAAGTGCAAGTATTTAGTGTATTATTACTAAATAAAATGTATTTCCATCAAGAACCTATGGTACAATCAATAACATAAGTCATTTATTTGCAAGGAAAATGGTACATCAAGATATGTACGCCGTGTCGTGTGCGGCGTGGCGTACCTCTCGCAGACGGCGTCGACGACGTTGGGCTTGAGCGTGACGAGCACGTCGAGCGGGTCCAGGCCGGCGACGAGCGCGTACTCCAGCGCCGCGGCCGTGACCTGCACCGACAGCGGCGTGGGGATGTCCGCCGCCGGCGCAGCCACGCGCCACACGTGCAGCTGCGCGCGCGAGTCCACGCACGCCACCGCGCCGCCCAGCGCCGACATGTCCGCCGCGCGCACGCTCGCGCCGCCCACCTGCGCACACGTCGCCGTCACTCACCGTGCCCTCCTCGCGTGCTAGTAGTGTATACACGGAAGGAGTGCTAGAAGAAAACTTAAAACAGCGATCTGTCTCACAAAAATCAAAGGCATATAGCTCATAAGAGTAAAAGAGACAGCAAATACATGTCGTTTTACGTGGGTTTGGAACGTATCTGGTTGTGTCTCTTGTGACTTTATAGAGATTAGTGCCAAAACGGTAAAAATACATAATATAAAATATTTACCGTCTGGGGACCGAACCGAAGTTAAGTATCGAACAATAAGACTTTTCTTTCCTTCCCATTAGCATGTGTCGTAGATATATTATATGCCAATGTTAATTTATTTTATTCTTCTCTTTAATAAGTATTAATAACAATATAGTTATTAATGAGGCCCGTCCATTCCGGCGCTCTGCCCCACTCACCGCCTGCACGCCGGATCCATACTTGGGCTTCTTGGGGGGCGTCCCGGCCCCCGCCGCCGCCTCGGGCGCCGCGCCCGGCATGCCGCTCGTCACCACCGGCCGAGACAGCAGCTGAACGCGCACGAGAACGATATAATATTGTAAATAAATAAAATTAACCTCACTACCGTGCCGTGGAGACGTGATAAACGAATGCTAGATTTTTAGTTTAGCGTTTTGTATACCATTTTTATTATAAAAGTATTTGTTTAGTGTTGTAAGATATATTTTTCTCGGCACCGATTCTAGAGCTAGAAGTACTTACGTAGTGGTGAGTGTCGCGCGCCAGCAGGTGCAGGTGGTGCGGCGTGGCGAGCACGGCGTGCGCGGCGCCCAGCGGCGTGCGCGCGGCGCTCACGCACGTCACGCCCGCGCCCGCTGCGCCGCCCTCCGCCTCCAGCGACCACGAGCACGTCTGCTGCCAGCTCTGCGGACGACGAACGGAAGTGAAACCTCTTCCTTAAGTGAAAGTTCTTCTTGCTGGGGTAGTTCCCGAACCATGGTAGGCATCATACAGAAACAACGTTCAGAAAAACGCTTTTGTAAAATTTAATTTGAATAAAAAATATTTGATTATTGATTATTGAATCTGTCGACGTGGGACGACGTCGAAAGGAGACTCACGACGGTGTTGAAACAATCCGCGGTTTTTGGTCCGCCACCGGGCGTGGTGCCGCCCTGGCCCTTGGTCAGCAGCTTGTGCACGGGGTAGGCGCGCTCGGCCAGCTTCCACAGTGCCAGCTGCGTGCCGGCCACCAGCAGCGACTCGCCGTCGTCGCGCAGCCACCACGCCACGGACACCGGCACGCCGGGCGCGTCGTCCGGCAGCTGTAGCGCCGGCAACGGCGACAGGCGTAGCGCCAGCGGGCGCGACAGCGCCACCGCCGCGCAGCGTACGCCGCGCCGCCGCCCGCGCCTCCACGCCGCCGCGACCAGCACGGTGCTGCCCTTGTGCGCGATGGAGGCGGACACGACGTGGTCGCGCGCCGCGCGCATGCAGTCGGTGGCGGTAAGCGCCGCGCCGCCGTCGCCCGGCGTCAGCGCGCCGATGAGCCCCGTGGCCGTGACCACGCACGCGCCTGCGCATGCCACCCCGCTGTCGACACAAACTCAATTATGTCATCGTAAAAATGAGATGAATGAAGTTTTCTATGACAATAAATATTAGTCATTTAATTTATATTAATATATTGTTACAATATTGTGATGTGACGCTCGACCACTGCGCTACAGAGGTTGTCAATAGTGAAGTTTTCCTTGCACCCGAAGCCCCAGAGTATTGCATTTAGTCAGATTAAGAATAACAAGGAGATGTTATTTACAGCAGCTCATTCCCATATTATTGCAAGATACAGAAGCTGCCTCACCCGAATCCTTTTAGTGTTGGTGCAGAGCGGAGCATTTGGATTCTGTCAGGTATGGGGGCGTCGGGTTTCTTCTCTAGATTTACAAAACGGCGACCGTTGTGGAAGAAGGATGCTTTAATAATGCGCTCCCCTGAAAATACAGTACAATTAGAGTTCCAATTGAGAAATGTTTTTAATAATGTACACTATGCAGTATACAGGGTACATACCTGCAAAATTAGCACTGTACAGACAAGTCCAGTCATTGAGCAAATAATCTTTCTGTCCATACACTGATACTTCTCCCACCATTGTGGCCACCAGCAGCTGCTTGCCTTCACTGTCCCACTCCAGAGCTGACACCTAGAGATTTAAATGTAAATAAAATAAATGAAAAGAGGTATACTACAAATAAATAATTCTTAATTATATTATTATACAGTGTAAACTCTATATAACGACACTGAAGGGACTGCGCATTTTATGGCGTTATAGAGAGTTGTCGTTATATGGAAAGAAAAAAAAAAAGCTTTCATGAGCGGCCCCGAGATAGGCATATTATTCTGACGCTGTCAAGTTTATTGCGGGCTAGTATAATAAAGTGACAAAAAAACGTACACAGCTGCGCAGTTTTAAAAAAAATTCGCAACTTAAAAGATACTTTTTATTACTCAATTGCTGTCGTTATTAAGAGTGAGTGTAATGCTATGTAGAGTGTATCATCATATGGAAAACAAGCTAAGCCAACCAAAGCCAATTGATTTTGACGCTTTAGGGAGTTTGTCGTTAAATCGAGGGACGTTATGAGGAGTTTACACTGTATATTAAAATCAGTATTATAGTAAGGACTCACAGGATGCATGGTGCTGGTGACCTTGTGGCTGTCCCACGGTGTGTCCAGGTCGCAGACATACACATATCCGCCCCAAGTTTCGCCATCACTGTCAGAGAGTTCAGTAAGTGATGTAAATGCTATGATGTTGCAACTTGATATTGTGCATAGGGGTCTGATTACTTCAGGGTCTTGTGTGCTGTAACAATGTTTGTATCAGTTATTTTAATCGGTCACTCCAACGTTACCTAAAATAAACATATCAGTATATGTTTATTTTCTACATAATATAACAAACTAGTTTGAACATGTATCAGGTAAGGCTGTCAAACAAACTACAAATGTAATGAATTAACATAAATAATAGGCCTATTATTTTTAATATTATAAATATCCAACTATTATTAAGATTTGTGGACAGTATTTTGTGTACTTAAAACAAAATTGTTTAATACTTAGCCTGTCCTATATCTTGTATGTTAAATTGAAAACCCAAAGTTGATCATTCACATTAAAGCTTCATAAAAGGGTGAAGTCATTTTTATAAAAATCTGGAGATGATAAATAATGTAGAGAAAAACTACCAGAAAACCTTCAAATATTTGTTAGCTAGGCTAATTACCTGTCGAAATGAGGAGGCTCACACTTTAGAGGCTTGCGCCGCATTGAATAAATAAGTTCCATTTTATCCCCTTTACGTAGTTATAACATTAAACATTTTTTAATACGAAAAATTAAGCATTATTTAAAAAAAAAATAGGTAAATGGAAAAAAACCGTAGACATATTATTTTAACACTATTTTTTTTTTTTTTTTTCTTATGTATTGGCAACTTGACACAAATGTTGCGTATTTTGTGCCAAAGACAAAAGGTTAGGAAACGGCAGGAAAGGAATAAAACGGAATTTGGAAAAGTTAATTATACTAGTATATTACAATAAATAAAATTAAAATCTACTTAACTACATACAAAGCAAACAAAAAATGAAATAATAAACATGTTAAAATATACGAGAAAATTAAAACTAGATATTAATGTTATTTAACGTTAAATAATGTGATAAATATTTATATATAAATATATTATTAGAACTAAGTAGTATATTTACAGAAGTAGGAAATGGGATAGGAATTAATGACAAGTTATGATATAAATGGGAATGATCATGGAGGGGACAAGACAGGATAATATGATTTAAGTCACCAATTTCTCCACAGTCGCAGAAAACGTCATTACGAATACCAATTCTCCTAAGATGGGTTGGAATGCACATATGTCCCAGTCTCATTCGAATAATTGATGTTGTTATATTTTTAGAAAGCAAAATTTTAGAAAACCAAGGCTTAATAGGGATGACAGGTTGTATATTTCGGTAGTATAGTGCCTTTGTTTGACTACTCAAGCTCCACAACTCATTCCATGATTTCAGGAGAGAGCTCCGGGCAAGAGCTGCCAAGTCGTGCACGTAATTATTAAAAGGGAACACATCGCCACTGAAAACAGCATCTTTCGCCAACTTGTCAGCCAATTCATTACCAATAATACCACAATGGCTTGGTATCCACACAAATGTTATAGAACATCCTTTCATTTTACATTTGTATAAAATATTTCTGACCTGAATAATAACAGGAAAACATTTTTTTGATTTAAACGGAAATTTACTAAGAGATTGCAGCGCACTTAAAGAATCTGAAAATATTAACGCCTTCTCAAGTTTACCAAGTAGAATATACTCAACAGCCTTGTAAAGGCCATAACACTCTCCCGTATACACAGACGTTTCAGGAGGAAATTTAACTTTTTGCACTATATTATATTGTAAATGGAAAACTCCTACTCCCACACAACTGTCTGTTTTATTCTTAGATGCATCTGTATATATGTGGTGCCACCCCTGCCAATTATTATTTGTTATGTATTTAAATATGTTATTCGCAAAATATTTATCAGTTTTCTTTATGCCAATATCATACCGAATATTAGGTACAATCGTTAGAGCTTCATAGGACGAGTCAAATAATGGAAATGAGGGAGAACGGAAAGTGGGAGCATCGAGTATTAAAAATTTACGGTAACTAGTTACAAGAGAGGGATGAGATCTGTGGAGCCAATATTTATTATTACTAAAACAAAGATGAAATAATGTTTGGAGTTTTGAAATTAACAAATGATCTTGAAATTGATAACAGCGCACAAAAAAATTATCTGCGAGATATTGCCTACGGAGTTGTAGAGGAGGTTCACAACATTCCAGCTGAAGTGCATTTATCGGAGATGATCTCATAGCTCCGCAAATTATTCGCAAAGCTTTGGCTTGTATTTTATCCAACTTTTGTAATCCATTTACGTTACATGGATCCAAAAGAAAAGTTCCATAGTCCATTACACTACGTATAATTGCGTTATAAATTAATTTCATCGTAAATGGATGCGATCCCCACCAAACACCAGATAGACTCCTGATTATATTTAACAGCCGTTCACATTTTGTATAAATATAATCGTTGTGGGCGGCACCATTTAATTTTGAATCCAAATATAATCCTAAAAATTTCACGTTCTCTCTAACAGATATAGGCATTCCTTCGTAATAAACTGTTACCGGAGGCGGCATACGCATCCTGGTAAATAAAACAACGGAACTTTTACTGACGGACAAGTCTAAACCATTTTTGTCCATCCAAGATTTTAACTCTTGTAGAGAATTATTCAGTTCTCTACATCCGTTACTTACAGAACTATTAATGTTATAAAGAACCAGGTCGTCCGCGTATTGCAAGATTTTTACTATATTTAAGTCCAGAGAATTTTCTAAATCAGATGTGTATATATCGTAAAGTAACGGACTTAAGACAGATCCCTGAGGAATGCCTCTTCGAACTACTCTCATTTCCGTAACATTATCTAAAACTAAAACTATAACTCTTTCTAATAATATATTTGTAATAAAATTAACTAAAATTAAAGGTACTCCTATGCGATGTAGCTTTTTCTCTAAAATACTAATAATAACATTATCATAGGCAGAATTTATGTCCAAAAAAGACGCAACAATTGATTTATTCTCTGTGAATGCAATTCTAATATCTGTGGTTAAAATGGCAATGTTGTCTATGGTTCCTCTACCTTTACGAAATCCAAATTGAGTGTTTGACAGGAGGTTATGTTTTTCAACAAACCATTCTAGCCTGTTTTTAACCAAATGTTCAGCAATTTTTAGTAGTACTGAGGACAGTATAATTGGACGATAAGATGTAGACAAAGAAGGGGGTTTGTTAGGCTTTAATATAGGTATAACCCTGTGCATTCTCCATGAACTAGGTACATTACCTGTTATTAAAATTTGATTAACTAAGTTAAGATAATACAGTAAAATGCCATCACTTGCATGTTGAAAAAAGGAATAAGGTATGCCATCTAAACCAGGAGAAGAATCTTTTAAATTTGCTACTACCCCTTTTAATTCATCTATATTGAACAGCGAATTTAGACCTTGGAGGTTCACATTTTGTACAGGTGAAGGAGATTTGTATGATATTGTGGGTGGGGCTAAGTTGTCCAGAAATTTGCAGGCCAAAGAGTCAGAAATGGGATGAAACGGAACGTTAAATGCTGATCTATATCGTCGGATGTTGTTCCACACTACAGTGGGGTGAACATTTGGACTTAATGTTAAGCAAAAGTTTCTCCAACTTAATAACTTTTTTCTCCTAAATAATTTCTTAGTGTCTTTAACACAATCAAGATATAGTTGATAATTGGCAATATCTGGATTTCTATTATATTGTTTTTCAATGTCTTTCCTAGCCCTTATAGCAACTGTGCACTCCTGATCCCACCAAGGTGGAGATGGAGTATAATGAGATGACTTATTTTTTTTGGGAAAAGTTTCATCAGCTGCTTTAGTAAATGCAAAAGCTAAGGCCTCTGCACAAACAGATTCATTTTCAGATGTTATTTTAGGAAGAGATGATAGTTGATTTATGAGTGAATTTTTAAAACTATCCCAATTTGAATTGTTGTTAAGACGATATTTCAATGATGATGACTGATTAGGTAATTTATTTTTAGTTTTCCCTGGAGATGATAAGATGATAGGAAAATGATCACTGCCATAACTTGACTCTAAAACATACCAGTGAAAAACTGATGAAATACTTGGTGAACAGATGGATAAGTCTGGTGCACTACAACCTTCATGAGGAGCAGTCCGTCGAGTTGGATGTCCAGAATTAAGAATGCACAGTTTGTTATAATCTATTAACTCTAACAATTCATAACCCCATTGATTGTCCCTGTGACTCCCCCATGACTGGTGTTGTGCATTCAAATCTCCAAGTATTAAAATTGGTTGGGGTAATTGACTAATGATAACTTTAATTTCAGAGAAAATACTATATGAAGGATGAGGAATATACAGTGAAACATAACATATGTTATTTACAGATGCGGCAATGATTGAGAAATCTGCATGATGTGAAGGAAGAGATATGTGATGAAATGATTGATGATGTTTGATGAGTAAGGCTGTACCACCATACCCATCTAATCTATCTTCCCTAAGACAGGCATACCCCGGAATCCTAAAAAGAGATTCCGGCTTAAGCCATGTCTCTTGTAAGGCAAGTATAGAAGGTTTGAATTTATTAATTAAATATATAATTTCGTGTTTCTTACTAACTACACTGCGGCAATTCCACTGAATTATGTTGTCCATTATTGGATGATGTGTTTATATATGATTCGGAATTGATTGAGGCTACGTTGGACGGTGATAAACAAGTTGATAGCGTTGCTATTAATTTATTTAATGCTAAAATAGTTTCTTGAATAGAATTAACGTCAAGACTAGGTGCTGGATACGCTAACCCATTATTTCCTACTGGAGGACTATAATCTTTTATTAAGTTATTATGAGCTTGCCTGTCATACCCATTCTCCTGTTTCTGAGGAGATTTAGGCTGTTTGAAAACAGTTTTTTTGTATGATCTTTGTACTAGATTGACATTGTTTTTAATATTATTGTTTAAAAAATTTGACTTTGGTATATTTACAGGTGACAATGAAACATTAGAAGCTAACACATCAGAATATAGTTTTGAAATTGTGGGATGAAGTTTAGAAGCCTCTGAATAAGACAAAGACTTGTGAGCCATTGACTCTTTAATAGACTTTTGGCGTTGAAATTCTGGGCACTTTTTGTCGGTTGCAATATGTGAACCTTGGCAGATACAGCAGAAAATTGACTCCTCCTCAACTGAGCAACTATCACCAACATGTCCTTGGCCACACCTATAACACCTAGGAGTAGACCGACATTGATTTTTAACATGCCCATATCTACAGCAGTTATAACATTGTATGGTTGGAAATATGTACAAATCTACAGGAAGTGCGTTGTAACACATATACACTCTCTTAGGAAGTGTTTGTCCGTCGAATGTGACCACTACAGATTCAGTGTTATTAAATTGTGCTGTTCCATTTACAATTGTTTTTTTCTTAAGTCTCCTAATTTTTAAAATCTCTCCACATCCAAGCGGTACAGTTATGTTATTAATTACATCCTCATCAGACCAGTCAGCTGGTACACCTCTAACTAAACCTATCCTACTCACCTGGAAGGATGGAATAAAAGATTTGAATTGATCTGAGTTAAATTGCTGATTATTAATAAAATTGTTAGCTTCACTATATACAGAAAATGCTATGGATAGTCTGTTTCTAGCTATTTTTTTAATGCTACCATTGACAATATTTTGTATATTATTTTTCTTTAAGTAGTGACCAAATACTATCGGATGAAAGTTGATGTTCTCATTGGGTGTTTGTATAACCTTTTGTACGTGGACAATAAATGGAGAAGTATCAGTTTCCTTATACAAGATTCTGCCAACCCGTGAATCTATTAAGTCTTGGTTTTTTACGGTATTGTTAATAATTGGTTGGGTTTCTGCTATAATATCCTGTTTAACGCTAACATTAGATTCATTGTCACTAAGACACATACAATTTATATCGGGTTTAGCCTTTGTTTGGTCTCTTTTTATTTTTTTTTGGCATTTCTTACAACGCCTTCTAGGTATCGCAGGACGTTTTCGGCTATTTATTGAGCATGAGGCATCTGTGTCCATGCTCGAATCATTTGAGATTACTGTAATATAATGACCAACGGGGGGACCAGGTCCCCCCGGGTCCAGCTCCTCCATGGTCTTCTATTAAAATGCAAGAAAATGAAACTTACCCAATAAATATTATATACACACTAATAAAAAAGTAAAATAAGACTAAAACTAAAATATATAACTAACTATTTACATAAAAAATAATAATTGAAATTTTTTTAAGAAAACCCGCGTCCGCCTTTTTTAAGTTCCCGCGCTTTTTTTCTTTAACACTATTTAACAACTATTTACTCCTAGAATTACTTCTTCTTCTTTTGGTGTCGGATGTCATCAATTACCACAGAGATTAAAGTTTATAAAAGAATAGAGAGATTTCCATGTTCCATAATCAGAGTAGACTGACAGCATTGTTAAAAGCTATTTTGTTTTGTGGGACTGTTTCACTTGTTTGAACATCAATCGGGAAAATCTATTTGACAAAAATACCTATTATTTTTTTTAAGCGGACATTGGGGGTGGTTTTAATTGTGGTGGTGGTTTGGTACTGCCTAGTGCCTACTATAAAAAAATTATAAAAAATAATACCCCGGCCCCCGCGCCTTGCCGGGATGGCACCGCGGCTGTCATTTAGTTCAGTCAACAGTGGTTTTCGGTCCAAGTTTTCGGCTGATGAAAATGGCGGCTTGTTTTCTACAATTCTGCGTCCTATGATGTATATGGAGTGGATTTTTGTTATTTTTTTGTGTGAAAATGTGATTACCATGAATTAAAACTTGTTGTGAAGTGTAAATTTTGTATATTGCACAATGTGGCGGACAGAGATGAATCGTTTTGGTGCGGGGAACTGGATTTTCTTGGTCGCTTGTGTGAATTTGTTTACCTTAAGCCAAGGTGAGCTCCTTTTCTATAATAAATATTAACTTTCGTTATCGATTGATGTACTATAAACAATGTATTCGAAAGTTTAGCGTTGTCTTCATATTTGATAAACATATACAGTGTATACATTTATTTTGTGCAGAATTAATTAAACAACTCAACATTCGCTACCTCTGTATTAACGTATACGTCAATAAATTTGTGTGCTAAGATTCGTTAGCGTTTTACTGGTGACAAATGAATCTGTATAGAGAATAGGAATCGAATGAAATAGTATATATTTATATCAATAAATTAATGTAGCGTGTGGTGTATAACTCCCGACAGATCCGTTTAGGAGTTTATATACGAGCCACATTTTATTGAGCGATTGAATTTTAATTATGATCCATACCCAATTATCTAACTATTTATGATACCCAAACACAAGTAATAAACATTGATGGTTCTTTGTTCTTATCAGAATGTGTTAACCTGTCTCCTCTTACTTTTGACTCATCATCAAAACACAAAAAGTAGGTAAAGTCCATTATGTGAAAGAAGTCCCACAACAATTAGTGGATCTAACAACAGCTATGTAGGTACTTGTATTAGAGGTCAGATTTAACTAGTTGTAGGCATAACTAGTAACTAAAAACTCACAATCTCAGTTGATACTAGCAAAAGCTACTAGAAAAACTAGAAGAATAGGGATTTTCTTTCGGGATCTCATAGGATAGGTTAAGACGTTCTGCCAAGCAGTTACAGTGCTGCGTCTAGGGGACTTCTTTTATGAACTGAAATCTAGGAATCTATACATCTATACATATAATAAATCTGTAGAGGAGTCGTGTCTGTACATTGAAGATATTTGAAAAAAAATATGATAGGGGACCTTTATTTACGCAATAGTACCCAAAACTATGATTTTTGAAATTTTTGTCTGTTTGTCTGTTTGTCTGTTTGTCTGTTTGTCTGTGGGTTTGTGCACGCTAATCTCAGAAACGGCTTATCCGATTAAGATGTACTTTTCACTAATATATTGCGGCAAGCTTCACTTAACATTTAGTGTTTGTTTTATGTAAATCGGTTCATAAATAAAAAAGTTATGACAATATTAAAAGATCATGTCGTTTTTGCTGGACGTTTGTAGGAAGCGCGCGCCGGGCCCGGGAGCCGTGCGCCGCCGCGCGCGCGCGCCGCTTCAAATTGTATTAGCAGCAAACGCACCGGGGCCGCGGGGGTGACTTTTATTTGTTACTTTTAGGCTTGCTAGGTAGGAACAATCTAAGATTTTTTTTCTTGAGTTTGTTACGAAAGTTATTTGTATAAAAATAGTTAGTACTTTTACTGTACAGTCCTTTGTGATAAGTAGGTACTGTATACATATTTGTTAGCGTAGGTTAGTAATAAGTAAATAAATAAAAACCGGCCAAGTGCGATTTGGACTTGCGCACCGATAGCTCCATACAAACCCGATTGACATAGAATTTTGATTTGGTTACAGCTTGAATATATTAGAGACTAAGTATTTGTTATAAGTTTCAATTATACACATTCATGACAAACGGTACTAAGTTTAAAAAAATCAAAATATTTTTACTATCTATATAATGTTACTAAAAACGTATGGTTTTAGACGTTGCTTGGTTTAAAATTTTATGATTTTGAGTTCACGGGAAGTAACCTTTAGGTTTTGATTCCCTTACGAGTGTCGAAAATGACGAAATTTAGCGACATAGGTACCTAAGCGACTGCTTTTGGTTGCATTGGCTAATACGTCTGATTTTTTCACTGCTTCAAGGAACAGTAGGTATCCTGAGTATTTTATATAATTTACCTACACGCGTTTCTGAGTAAAAGGGTCTTGACAGACAGACGGACATGGAAATTATCTTATAATATGTGTTTCGTTTTTTCCTTTTGAGGTACGGAATTTTAAAAACAGTTTTAAGATTTTCATAAATATATTGCTCTTTTTTTTGTTTTTTTCTATTTTATAATATAGGGTAAGTTCGCCTGTTCGCGTCCATCGCCCTATTCGCGTCCATTTTGCGGAGCGCCCTATAAAAATCCTCTAAAATAAGTCAACTAACACACTTATCAAACGAAAAGTCATTACCGATTATACCTAAATGTATAAGTGACACGCACGCATATATAAAAGTTCTGTCCGTCAAACCAATCAATTTAAAAAAATATGTCAATCTCGGACGTTCAATTAGGAAGCGCATATGCGCGGATTTTTAGATAAAAAATAGTGTGCAGAGGCGCGTTTGATAGTAAGTTTTTTAATGTTTTATGTGAATTTTTGGATACATAACAGTTTCTACACGTTTATAGTGAAACAAGGAATAATATTACTTATGAATTTGCTTATGTTTTTTATATTTAACTAATAAAATAAGGTGGACGCGAATTACTACATCGAATTTTACAAAACTTCCACTTTGCGTCCGCATTGGACGCAAACTATACCGATATTGGATATAAATAAACCATATTGCGTCCACTATTTTTTAAACAATTGCTTGTGAAAATAATTTGAAAATAAACAATATGTTTATTATAATACCTAATTATATTTTTTTTTACTAAGACGACGGGTTTTTAATTCTATGACGAGTGAAATGTTCTGTTAAATGTGACGACATATTAAATTCAGGTGTAGAAGACGATGATGAGAAAACAGGCTCTGACCTATTAGATAGTGTCAAATAAAATGCACGCAATTTGTTTTGGCCAAAGACAGTCATTTGAATGTGACTAGTGTTATTAATTGAAATTCTAACGCCCGGTTTCTGAAAGGCTGATCAAATTGATCAATTGATCAACGCTGATTGGTGAACATCACTTCGCAGTCACTGTTTTCACCAATGAGCGTTCAGATTAGCTGATTTGATCAATTGATCAATTTGATCAGGCTTTCAGAAACCGGGTGTAAGGCTATAATATATATATTATAAACATATATGCTTAATACTTGCTATGTTTATAATATGATATATTATAATCATACCTATATCATATTATAAACATAGCAAGGTATCAGATACCTTGCTATGTTTATAATATTATGTATTCAATAATTCTTTTAGTTATATAATTAGACAAATATTTTGCAATAATTATAATCATTACCTTGTAATTTTAGTGTAAAGTTTGTATACAGAACTGATTAATGTTCATCTTTGAAGTTGCAATCAATACCTACTTGCCTATAATTACTTAATTTTAAAGCTAAACCAATATTAAGAAGAATTATTTTTTTATAGTAAGTAATTTATTTAATTACTTATAATAATTTTGATTTTTTAATATTAAAATATTCTTATATATAGAAATTGTTAAAATACAATCGTTCTTTACAAATTCTTGAATATATCATCCTTTTTTAAAAATTAAAGGGGTGATATCCTTTTTTAAGCTGCTGGACGCAAACTGGTCCACGGGTGGACGCAAATTGGATTTTGTGGACGCAAACTGGGGAAAACGCCTAATTCCGAAATTTATGTATTTTAAAAGAAAACGCAAGATGTTTCGAACAAAATTGAAAGTTTATCTTAAAATAGACTATATATCGAATACATTACACTAATTTTTCATAGAAATTAGAGCTGGAACTTTTTTATAATCGCCGTCAAACCTGCCAACTGCACTAAATGGACGCGAACTGGCGAAACAACCCTATACATTAAAAAACATCTTGATAGTTACTAAACTGTGTTACAGGGGAAAACTGTTGATACAACTCGATTCCAATCGAGATACCTTTTGAAATTCTAGCCTTTTGCGGCCTGTCCTGGATATGTGTTAACAGATTATTATGGGTTTTTTTGCCAAATATCATAATATTGATAGAGTATTCTCATATACAAATCTATCTTACAAGCGATAGCGCGATGCAGCGCAGACCATAATAGCGACATCTATACGCCAAATGCCGTACTTTTAATACAATTATAGCAAAGTTGAGTAGATACCTACATTTATACAATACTTTATCCGAGAGTTATACTCAGCGTGCATCATTAGCAATGTATAATATTATTTTGCATTGTATATTATAGTTCTCATTCCGTCCGTTAAAATTCATACTACAGCCTACTATTACTGTACATTTTTATAGTCTTCTTTGTCCAAATTATGTATTCGATAACTGCATAATACATACAATTTTGATTAACATAAGTATTGTGTTTACAGTTAATCTAAAAAAGTTATGTCAATATAAGTTAGATTTATGTTTTTCTTGATATTTTTATTTCTTAGTTTTTATTATGGACCGAATGGTTTTTATGTTAGGTACAACTTAGGTTTGTGAAAAGAAAGAAATTTCTTTTGGGACTTTCTATATTTTGCTACTTTTCTGTATAAAATCAGTACTATAACAGTGAAGTGATTTATAATCAGTACCTACATGTTTGGTTATTAATAAATAAAAAACCGGGCAAGTGCGAGTCGGACTTACGCACCTAAAGGCTAAAAGACCGCAAAATTTTGCGGCGCGCTGTCTTAATATCACCAGCATACCTATGTAATACATTCTGTGAATAAATGATTGATTGATTGATTGATTGATTGTCGCCACACCAGCAGCGTCGGCGTGGATACGATCATCGTCTGCAGTCGCTGCGGCGCTACTAGATGTTCGTCGTGTATGTGAGCGTACTATCAAGTAGTCCCGTTCGCATTATAGTAATTGTACACGGTCGTTTGTCAAGCTGGTAGTAGGAATTGTCAACATAAAGTAGTTTTTTAAATACCTCGACGACAGTTTTTATAACTAAAAATATTTTTATAACAGATTTATTATAACACTGCCCTAAATTACTTTTCCACGCGTACGGAGTCGCGGGCACAGCTATCTATACATATAATAAATCTGTAGAGGAGTCGTGTCTGTACATTGAAGATATTTGAAAAAAAATATGATAGGGGACCTTTATTTACGCAATAGTACCCAAAACTATGATTTTTGAAATTTTTGTCTGTTTGTCTGTTTGTCTGTTTGTCTGTTTGTCTGTTTGTCTGTGGGTTTGTGCACGCTAATCTCAGAAACGGCTTATCCGATTAAGATGTACTTTTCACTAATATATTGCGGCAAGCTTCACTTAACATTTAGTGTTTGTTTTATGTAAATCGGTTCATAAATAAAAAAGTTATGACAATATTAAAAGATCATGTCGTTTTTGCTGGACGTTTGTAGGAAGCGCGCGCCGGGCCCGGGAGCCGTGCGCCGCCGCGCGCGCGCGCCGCTTCAAATTGTATTAGCAGCAAACGCACCGGGGCCGCGGGGGTGACTTTTATTTGTTACTTTTAGGCTTGCTAGGTAGGAACAATCTAAGATTTTTTTTCTTGAGTTTGTTACGAAAGTTATTTGTATAAAAATAGTTAGTACTTTTACTGTACAGTCCTTTGTGATAAGTAGGTACTGTATACATATTTGTTAGCGTAGGTTAGTAATAAGTAAATAAATAAAAACCGGCCAAGTGCGATTTGGACTTGCGCACCGATAGCTCCATACAAACCCGATTGACATAGAATTTTGATTTGGTTACAGCTTGAATATATTAGAGACTAAGTATTTGTTATAAGTTTCAATTATACACATTCATGACAAACGGTACTAAGTTTAAAAAAATCAAAATATTTTTACTATCTATATAATGTTACTAAAAACGTATGGTTTTAGACGTTGCTTGGTTTAAAATTTTATGATTTTGAGTTCACGGGAAGTAACCTTTAGGTTTTGATTCCCTTACGAGTGTCGAAAATGACGAAATTTAGCGACATAGGTACCTAAGCGACTGCTTTTGGTTGCATTGGCTAATACGTCTGATTTTTTCACTGCTTCAAGGAACAGTAGGTATCCTGAGTATTTTATATAATTTACCTACACGCGTTTCTGAGTAAAAGGGTCTTGACAGACAGACGGACATGGAAATTATCTTATAATATGTGTTTCGTTTTTTCCTTTTGAGGTACGGAATTTTAAAAACAGTTTTAAGATTTTCATAAATATATTGCTCTTTTTTTTGTTTTTTTCTATTTTATAATATAGGGTAAGTTCGCCTGTTCGCGTCCATCGCCCTATTCGCGTCCATTTTGCGGAGCGCCCTATAAAAATCCTCTAAAATAAGTCAACTAACACACTTATCAAACGAAAAGTCATTACCGATTATACCTAAATGTATAAGTGACACGCACGCATATATAAAAGTTCTGTCCGTCAAACCAATCAATTTAAAAAAATATGTCAATCTCGGACGTTCAATTAGGAAGCGCATATGCGCGGATTTTTAGATAAAAAATAGTGTGCAGAGGCGCGTTTGATAGTAAGTTTTTTAATGTTTTATGTGAATTTTTGGATACATAACAGTTTCTACACGTTTATAGTGAAACAAGGAATAATATTACTTATGAATTTGCTTATGTTTTTTATATTTAACTAATAAAATAAGGTGGACGCGAATTACTACATCGAATTTTACAAAACTTCCACTTTGCGTCCGCATTGGACGCAAACTATACCGATATTGGATATAAATAAACCATATTGCGTCCACTATTTTTTAAACAATTGCTTGTGAAAATAATTTGAAAATAAACAATATGTTTATTATAATACCTAATTATATTTTTTTTTACTAAGACGACGGGTTTTTAATTCTATGACGAGTGAAATGTTCTGTTAAATGTGACGACATATTAAATTCAGGTGTAGAAGACGATGATGAGAAAACAGGCTCTGACCTATTAGATAGTGTCAAATAAAATGCACGCAATTTGTTTTGGCCAAAGACAGTCATTTGAATGTGACTAGTGTTATTAATTGAAATTCTAACGCCCGGTTTCTGAAAGGCTGATCAAATTGATCAATTGATCAACGCTGATTGGTGAACATCACTTCGCAGTCACTGTTTTCACCAATGAGCGTTCAGATTAGCTGATTTGATCAATTGATCAATTTGATCAGGCTTTCAGAAACCGGGTGTAAGGCTATAATATATATATTATAAACATATATGCTTAATACTTGCTATGTTTATAATATGATATATTATAATCATACCTATATCATATTATAAACATAGCAAGGTATCAGATACCTTGCTATGTTTATAATATTATGTATTCAATAATTCTTTTAGTTATATAATTAGACAAATATTTTGCAATAATTATAATCATTACCTTGTAATTTTAGTGTAAAGTTTGTATACAGAACTGATTAATGTTCATCTTTGAAGTTGCAATCAATACCTACTTGCCTATAATTACTTAATTTTAAAGCTAAACCAATATTAAGAAGAATTATTTTTTTATAGTAAGTAATTTATTTAATTACTTATAATAATTTTGATTTTTTAATATTAAAATATTCTTATATATAGAAATTGTTAAAATACAATCGTTCTTTACAAATTCTTGAATATATCATCCTTTTTTAAAAATTAAAGGGGTGATATCCTTTTTTAAGCTGCTGGACGCAAACTGGTCCACGGGTGGACGCAAATTGGATTTTGTGGACGCAAACTGGGGAAAACGCCTAATTCCGAAATTTATGTATTTTAAAAGAAAACGCAAGATGTTTCGAACAAAATTGAAAGTTTATCTTAAAATAGACTATATATCGAATACATTACACTAATTTTTCATAGAAATTAGAGCTGGAACTTTTTTATAATCGCCGTCAAACCTGCCAACTGCACTAAATGGACGCGAACTGGCGAAACAACCCTATACATTAAAAAACATCTTGATAGTTACTAAACTGTGTTACAGGGGAAAACTGTTGATACAACTCGATTCCAATCGAGATACCTTTTGAAATTCTAGCCTTTTGCGGCCTGTCCTGGATATGTGTTAACAGATTATTATGGGTTTTTTTGCCAAATATCATAATATTGATAGAGTATTCTCATATACAAATCTATCTTACAAGCGATAGCGCGATGCAGCGCAGACCATAATAGCGACATCTATACGCCAAATGCCGTACTTTTAATACAATTATAGCAAAGTTGAGTAGATAGGGTAAGTTCGCCTGTTCGCGTCCATCGCCCTATTCGCGTCCATTTTGCGGAGCGCCCTATAAAAATCCTCTAAAATAAGTCAACTAACACACTTATCAAACGAAAAGTCATTACCGATTATACCTAAATGTATAAGTGACACGCACGCATATATAAAAGTTCTGTGCGTCAAACCAACCAATTTAAAAAAATATGTCAATCTCGGACGTTCAATTAGGAAGCGCTAATGCGCGGATTTTTAGATAAAAAATAGTGTGCAGAGGCGCGTTTGATAGTAAGTTTTTTAATGTTTTATGTGAATTTTTGGATACATAACAGTTTCTACACGTTTATAGTGAAACAAGGAATAATATTACTTATGAATTTTCTTATGTTTTTTATATTTTAACTAATAAAATAAGGTGGACGCGAATTACTACATCGAATTTTACAAAACTTCCACTTTGCGTCCGCATTGGACGCAAACTATACCGATATTGGATATAAATAAACCATATTGCGTCCACTATTTTTTAAACAATTGCTTGTAAAAATAATTTGAAAATAAACAATATGTTTATTATAATACCTAATTATACATTTTTTTTACTAAGACGACGGGTTTTTAAATCTATGACGAGTGAAATGTTCTGTTAAATGTGACGACATATTAAATTCAGATGTAGAAGACGATGATAAGAAAACATAGGCTCTGACCTATTAGATAGTGTCAACTAAAATGCACGCAATTTGTTTTGGCCAAAGACAGTCATTTGAATGTGACCAGTGTTATTAATTGAAATTCTAACGCCCGGTTTCGGAAAGGCTGATCAAATTGATCAATTGATCAAATCAGCTAATCTGAACGCTGATTAGTGAACATCACTTCGCAGTCACTGTTTTCACCAATGAGCATTCAGATTAGCTGATTTGATCAATTGATTAATTTGATCAGCCTTTCAGAAACCGGGTGTAAGGCTATAATATATATATTATAAACATATTATATGCTTAATACTTGCTATGTTTATAATATGATATATTATAAACATACCTATATCATATTATAAACATAGCAAGGTATCAGATACCTTGCTATGTTTATAATATGATAATTTATGTATTCAATAATTCTTTTAGTTATATAATTAGACAAATATTTTGCAATAATTATAATCATTACCTTGTAATTTTAGTGTAAAGTTTGTATACAGAACTGATTACTGTTCATCTTTAAAGTTGCAATCAATACCTACTTGCCTATAATTACTTAATTTTAAAGCTAAACCAATATTAAGAAGAATATTTTTTTTTATAGTAAGTAATTTATTTAATTACTTATAATAATTTTGATTTTTTAATATTAAAATATTCTTATATATAGAAATTGTTAAAATACAATCGTTCTTTACAAATTCTTAAATATAATATCATCCTTTTTTAAAAATTAAAGGGGTGATATCCTTTTTTTAAGCTGCAGGGCGGCGATTCTCGCTATTAGAACATTTTCCGCATGACATTTTTTCATGATTTTTTCCATTCTACCGAAACGTTCGAGCGGTTTATAAAACACGTAATGCGCATGGTTCTCAGGCAGTGGAAAAAAGTTCATATTCGAATAAAACATCGAAATTCGGAAATTTTAAGAACGATGAGCACTTGTGTATTCTCAGATCTTCACAGTCGAAGTAAATCGTGTAAAAGTCCCCGATATCCAACGAGTGGTAAGGACCGGTAGATGTCCGCATCCACATGTACAAATAAATAATTTGTCAGTTTATGTATGTAATATGTATGTATGTATGTATGTATGTATGTATGTATCTATGTATGTATCTATGTATGTATGTATGTATGTATGTATGTATGTATGTATGTATGTATGTATGTAAGTATGTATGTATGTATGTATGTATGTATGTATGTATGTATGTAAGTATGTATGTATGTATGTATGTATGTATGTATGTATGTATGTAAGTATGTATGTATGTATGTATGTATGTATGTATGTATGTATGTATGTATGTATGTATGTATGTATGTATGTATGTATGTATGTATGTATGTATGTATGTATGTATGTATGTATGTATGTATGTATGTATGTATGTATGTATGTATTTATGTATGTATGTATGTATTTATGTATGTATGTATAATGTACCTATGTATGTATGTATGTAAAATAAAGTTTATTTCAGAGTAGTGTTAGTAGATATTATGTCTCATATTTTCCGTTTCTATTGCGCGTATCAGTAAAACTTTTTCATCAATACACAGTGATTTTCTTTTACTAGCCACGCTTACCGTTTGAAAGTTTGTGACCAACTAAGAATATGTTAACGTTAGATAATCCATGACTCCTACTTATTAGTAATAGTCAAAAACAGTCAACACGTGCAAGCAATCCCAATTTGTAAACAAAAGAACGAATTTCTTAGAAAGTTCACTATGCATGATGCCGACAGTCAAGTTTATTGCGGGCTATTATCATAAAGCGACAAAAGAATGTACCTACACAGCTGACAGTTTTTACTAATTTTAGCAACTTATTATGTAGTTTTTATTACTCAATTGTTGTCATTATTGAGAGTGGGTGTAATATTTGAAAAACGATTTTAGATTTTCAAAATTAAACTTAAAAAATTATATTCTAAAAATTAAATTAAGATAATGAAATTCATATAGTCTCGGACCTTGCCAAAGATGGCCCCGCGCGAGTTTCTTTATTCTTACGCCGGCGCCGGTTCTTCTCGCCGGGCTAGTTTCCGAACCGGTGGTAGGCATCATGTAGGACAATTCTATATGTGTTATTTATAATAATAATAATATTATATCTATGGACGCTTCACACCACGTCAATCTGGCCCTGTGCTAAGTATCCGAAGAACTTGTGTTACAGGTACCAGACAACGGAAATATATTTAATACTTTTATACTATACACATATTTAAGATTTTTATTATATTATACACAAATTTAATACACATCCATGACCCAGGAACATTGAAAACTTTTTTTTTTTTTTGTTCCCTCGGCGGGATTTGAACCCGCGACCTTTCGTTCGAGCGCCAACACGCTCAACCAACTGCGCTACGGAGGTCGTCATAATCTTTATGGAAATAAAAAGTTTTAAATTTAGATTTTTTTGGATTTTGACCAGTAGTTTAGCTGCTGCGAGGGATGCATACCTACATACATACATAGACTGCCAAAATCATGTACCCTTCCTTTTGACTTCGCCGAAGTCGGGTAAAAATTATTTTAACTATCTATGATTGACGAAATACGTAATTGATACGTTTATAATACCTACATAATATTATACTTACCCATATAAAATATTAATATTTCGGACAATATTTACAAGAAAATCACTTTATGTCTTTGAAGTTTCCCATAGCGTTTTTATAACGCTAAGTTTTTTTAAAGTTAAGTAAGAAAAGTGCACCACCAATTTGATAACCTACCAGCCGCCATAATAGGTATGTATGAAGTTGTCCGTTCTACTACCGAAAAGTTCTAACGATTCATGAAACACGTATTCTGGGGTACCAATAGAACAATTACCAATCGAACTGTCGAAGTGAACCTTACATCAAAGAGAATATAAAAATGGATCGCAAAATATGTTGGTAAGCGCATAACACAAGAACGACTAAACCGATTCGGCGAAACGGTTTGTATGCTCAACGAAGTGGGCACGGGTCAGCTAGTATTTATATAATTTATTAATGTGTATATAATAGTTAATATATTTACGTCTACAATAAAAATAATTAATTATTATTATAATAATCAATAATTATTGACGCTTTAAAAGTACCTAAACGCACCACCAAAACTATTAAAATACGAAACATTTAGTCAAGTAAAATAATAAAAACACGTTACTTCATCGACCTGCAAAACGCAACTAACAAGTTCTAACAAGTACAAAATAAGCCGTTTAAAAAATAACAACTTATAAAAGTAATATGCAATTGTAAAGAATTTTTACTCTTATTACCCTCTAACAAGAACGATTTTTCTTAGCAGCGAAATATGCGTAAGCATATTGTACAAAATGAACTCTTATCACTTAAAAATGTACAAAGAATTTTCACACTTATGCCGGCAGCCTAAGAACGAGTATTCTTTGCTCATTCCACATTTATGATTAAATAAGTAATAAACGGATTTTTTTCAGTGTGTTCTGAGAATACACCAAGTGTGCATCGTTCTTAAAATTTCCGAATGTCGACGTTTTATTCGAGTATGAACGTTTTTCCACTGCCGGAGAATCGCCGCCCTGGACGCAAACTGGTCCACGGGTGGACGCAAATTGGATTTCGTGGACGCAAACTGGGTAAAACGCCTAATTCCGAAATTTATCTATTTTAAAAGAAAACACAAGATGTTTCGAACAAAATTGAAAGTTTATCTTAAAATAGACTATTTATCGAATACATTACACTAATTTTTCATAGAAATTAGTGCTGGAGCTTTTTTATAATCGCCGTCAAACCTGCCAACTGCACTAAATGGACGCGAACTGGCGAAACAACCCTACCTACATTTATACAATACTTTATCCGAGAGTTATACTCAGCGTGCATCATTAGCAATGTATAATATTATTTTGCATTGTATATTATAGTTCTCATTCCGTCCGTTAAAATTCATACTACAGCCTACTATTACTGTACATTTTTATAGTCTTCTTTGTCCAAATTATGTATTCGATAACTGCATAATACATACAATTTTGATTAACATAAGTATTGTGTTTACAGTTAATCTAAAAAAGTTATGTCAATATAAGTTAGATTTATGTTTTTCTTGATATTTTTATTTCTTAGTTTTTATTATGGACCGAATGGTTTTTATGTTAGGTACAACTTAGGTTTGTGAAAAGAAAGAAATTTCTTTTGGGACTTTCTATATTTTGCTACTTTTCTGTATAAAATCAGTACTATAACAGTGAAGTGATTTATAATCAGTACCTACATGTTTGGTTATTAATAAATAAAAAACCGGGCAAGTGCGAGTCGGACTTACGCACCTAAAGGCTAAAAGACCGCAAAATTTTGCGGCGCGCTGTCTTAATATCACCAGCATACCTATGTAATACATTCTGTGAATAAATGATTGATTGATTGATTGATTGATTGTCGCCACACCAGCAGCGTCGGCGTGGATACGATCATCGTCTGCAGTCGCTGCGGCGCTACTAGATGTTCGTCGTGTATGTGAGCGTACTATCAAGTAGTCCCGTTCGCATTATAGTAATTGTACACGGTCGTTTGTCAAGCTGGTAGTAGGAATTGTCAACATAAAGTAGTTTTTTAAATACCTCGACGACAGTTTTTATAACTAAAAATATTTTTATAACAGATTTATTATAACACTGCCCTAAATTACTTTTCCACGCGTACGGAGTCGCGGGCACAGCTAGTACTTAATAAATTCAAATATTTTTATTTTATTCATTGTACATGTAGTTCATAAGATAACTGTCAGGGTTGCAAACCATAAAAAAATATTGCCCATACATACATGCACCAAAATTGTATTATTTTATTTTATAAACTAAAATGAAACACATTGAGCTACATTTTACTCAGTAAATTATTGCAAGTATTCTACTACAGATATCATTCTGATTTGTATTTTAAAAAATCTGAAAGTGGGGATTGAACTCTACGAAATGCAAAATTATCAGTTTTTTTTGCATTTTGTAAAGTTCTTTGTTTTATGGTGGCAACAGAAATACATCATATTTTGACAACATTTCAAGTGTCTCTCTTTTGCAGTTGTTTTTATCCTTTTGGTATAGAACAATTAAAATGATTCATTTCACATGTCAGATTCACGAAAGGCAAAAGGCATCTCCTAGGACACAAAGTAGAACCCAGGGTTAGTAAAACATAAACATGTTATACTTTTAGAAACTAGTATTTATAATATTCAGCACATACCTATTATGTTCAAAAATTGCATGTATATGAAGTATATGATGCAAATTTCATAATATTTTACTAGAAAATCAATTCTTGGTGTGGGCATATAAAGCTAAATTATCGATAAATTTAACTTACACAAAGATTGTCCATACATGACACTAGTTATTACAATTATACAATGGTGAGGCAAAAAGTTTGTACATATTGATTGTAGTATCTAGGTATATCTTGTACATAATTATTGTATGAGGTATCAACCTTAGTGTTGTGTATAGGTACATTGAAAGAATGTTAAGGACATGTCAAGGAAATCTTATATTTGTGTAAGGATCCTCATAGAATTGACAAACTGACCAGATAACAGTTAAAAGAAATAAAATACTTGGAGAACTTGCTAATTTAAATATCACTACAATTGGTAAATTATTATTTAAGAAATGTATCAATAATAATTGTAACTGAACCAAGTGTAGTGAGATCTATTGCAAAGTGTCATTGTCAACAGTCTTTAGAGAGACATTAAATTGTTGTGATGCAATCAGGATCCTTCAAAGCTTTGAAGTAAAATTGTAAAAATTAAATGAACCCTTTGAATGAAATAAACCTCGAACTTATATAGGTAATTCTAATTCTTATGGTCGAATTTCGACCACAGGGCGATAGTCATTTGGAACGAGCATCAACATTAGAAAAAGTATGTGTAATGTGTAAGTTAACACAAACATCATTCATAATCATCCTCTCTTTCTCATTCTTTCATAAACTCATTTTCAGACAAATGGTATTTGATATTGTTGAAAATTTAATATCAAATATCAGTCGTAAGCCTCTCCTATCTCTCCATAATAACAAATGTAATGGGAAAATAGTGGAAACGCTTCAATATGTTATTACATACGCCGTATCCCGCTCACGTCGCGTCGCGCTCACGCCGCCCCGCGCCGCGCTCCTGCCGCGCCCGGCATGTCTAATATTGCCGTCGAAAAATTGTTTTCATGTTGATAAAATTCTGACTATAATTATGACATCGTACAGTTGGCCCTCGTACGCGAAGTCTTGTAACAAAATGTAGGTAGAGCGTTGTGCTTGTACTAATATGTAGCAAATTAAATACTTTAGCATATTGACCATTTCCGTAATTAGTCCACTCAGTATTGTCCCTGTCTCTTGTCTGTGTACTTTAGACTGTACTCACTATGAATATATTATTATATTATATACCCGTGTAGTGTACACATCACTGTTTCACTTGGAACAAGTAAACAATGAGAACCTCGGAATAAGTGAACGTGGCTTTATCTCGAAATGTACTTCAACAAGTTCTCACGAAAGTCGCTCGGCCTAATTACAGCGGAGAGCTGGAATACAGGCCAGCTGGAAACGGCCGCCGCACGGGATCTGGAGCGCGCGGGCTTCATTAGCAGCCCTCGATCCTCGGGGACGATACGCTCACAAAAGACAGACGAGATCTCTATAAGGAATAGGCTAAGGAAGATGCAAAGACTTTATTGTATTAGTTCATTCGGTCATTCAGGACACGAGTAACCTACACGCTTACAGTTCTTCGCACATCACAATGCTAATGCTAATAAGCTTTACGTTGTGTTACCTAAGGGTGAACTTTACAACATGTCAGTACAAAGTGGAGGATGAGTAGACGGCGCGTAATTCTCACCGGAGTATAAAATTTAAATGCGCAATATCATGCGAAAAATGATAATCACAACCTGCAAGCAAATGAGTGAGTGTATAGGCATGCTTTTCATGCACACTTCCTTTCCTTACCACACTCCTTATGTGTACACTTGCAAGCAAAAACGTGAAAACACCCACCACACCACAAGCAATAATGCTAACACGATCATGCAATCGTGGTGAGGAGACACCACCAAGCAGGTTGCAAAACTCGACACGCGTTTCGCTCCGACCCCGGAGCATCTTCAGGATGTAGACAATGTTCGAACATTGTTCGTAGAGTCTTTTTTACCCGCCGAAGCCAAATGGAAGGATAATGATTTTGGCAGTCTATGTATGTATGTATGTTCCCTCGTAGCGGCTAAACCACTGGTCAGATTTTTATAAATGAGGTGTCAATCGATTGGTAATAATGCCGCGAGTAACATAGGCTATATATTAAAAAAATTGTATTTTGAAAACTAAACCTATAAAACTATCTCCGAAAAAAATTAAATTATGATAATTGTCTCGTCTCGTGTTTGGTATCAAAATATAGGTGATGTGCTATCGTGATGTACTGTATTTAAATATTTTATTAATTATTATATTTTATCGTTAAATTCAAAATAAACGTTTAAAATGCGATCGTAAAGTACTATCTCGGTGTTGTTTAGTTACTTTCTATGTAATGGTCAATTTATGAAAAATATAATCATTGTTATTTTTGATGTGGAAACAGAACAATATTAAATAAAAAAAAGATTAAAAATCTAAAATCCGACGTCGCAAAAAATGTGTCGAATAAAAAAAAGTTAAAAACTATAACCCGACTTCGCAAATAAAAAAAATAAAAGTTAAAAAAACTATAACCCAACTTCGCAAAAAAGGGGTCTTAAAAGGCTGAAACAAGAAAATAATTCAATTTGAAATCCAGATATGCATAGGTACAGATATGGTCAAGGTAGAGCCGTGGTCGTACCCGCTAAACAAATCTATAATATTCGTCTGCTGTTGAAATATACAATCCCAATAGCGGGTACGACCACGGCTCTACCTTGACCATATCTGTACCTATGCATATCTGGATTTCAAATTGAATTATTTTCTTGTTTCAGCCTTTTTAGACCCCTTTTTTGCGAAGTTGGGTTATAGTTTTTTTTATTTGAGAAGTCGGGTTATAGTTTTTTAAAACTTTTATTTTTTTAATCTTCTTTTTTATTAAACTTTTATTTTTTAGACTACTTTTTCGCGCGAAGTTTTTTAACTTTTATTTTATTTTACATTTTTCTGTTTCCACATAAATTATAACATTATATTTTCACTAAACTAAGGTTAAATTAAGACATAGAAAGTAACTAAACAACTCCTACATACTATTTGTACGACCGCATTTTAAATGTTTATTTTCAATTTAACAATAGAATATAATAATTAATTAGAAAATTAAATACATATTTGTAATGTGCTTGCCAAGACCTATCTTTTGATACCAAACACGATACAATTATCTTAATAAAAATTTTTTCGGAGATAGTTTTTGAGGTATAATTTTCAAAATCCAAAATTTTTTGAAAAATTATATAGCCTATGTTACTCGCGGGACCACTACGAATCGATTGACACCTTCTTTATTAAAATCGGACCAGTAGTTTAACCGCAACGAGGGAACATACATACATACATACAAACATACATACATACATAGACTGCCAAAATCATTACCCTTCCTTTTGGCTTCGCCGAAGTCGGGTAAAAAAGATTAAAAAACTATAACCCGACTTCGCAAATAAAAAAAAGATTAAAAAACTATAACCCGACTTCGCAAAAAAGGGGTCTAAAAAGGCTGAAACAAGAAAATAATTCAATTTGAAATCCAGATATGCATAGGTACAGATATGGTCAAGGTAGAGCCGTGGTCGTACCCGTTATTGGGATTGTAAATTTCAACAGCAGACGAATATTATAGATTTGTTTAGCTACTATTATTATTACTATTTGTACGACCGCGTTTTAAACGTTTATTTTGAATTTAACAATAAAATATAATAATTAATAAAAAATTTAAATACATATGTGTAATGTGCTTGCCAAGACCTATCTTTTGATACCAAACACGATACAATTATCTTAATTTAAATTTTTTTTGAGATAGTTTTTGAGGTTTAATTTTCAAAATTCAAAATTTTTCGAAATATTATATAGCCTATGTCACTTGCGAGACCACTACGAATCGATTGATACCTCATTTATCAAAATCGGACCAATAGTTTAGCCGCTACGAGGGAACATACATACATACATACATAGACTGCCAAAATCATAACCCTTCCTTTTGGCTTCGCCGAAGTCGGAAAATAATTCAATTTGAAATCCAGCTATGCATAGGTACAGACATGGTCAAGGTAGGTAATTATTTTCTTGTTTCAGCCTTTTTAGACCCCTTTTTACCCGACTTCGGCGAAGCCAAAAGGAAGGGTAATGATTTTGGCAGTCTATGTATGTATGTATGTATGTATGTTTGTATGTATGTATGTATGTTCCCTCGTAGCGGTTAAACTACTGGTCCGATTTCAATAAATAAGGTGTCAATCGATTCGTAGTGGTCCCGCGAGTAACATAGGCTATATAATTTTTCGAAAAATTTTGGATTTTGAAAATTATAGCTCATAAACTATCTCCAAAAAAAATTAAATTAAGATAATTGTATCGTTTTTGGTATCCAAAGATAGGTCTTGGCAAGCACATTACAAATATGTATTTCAAATTTTAATTAGTTATTATATTTTGTTGTTAAATTCAAAATAAGGGTTTAAAATGCGGTCGTACAAATTGTATCTAGGAGTTCTTTAGTTACTTTCTATGTGTTCATTTAACGTTAGTTTAGTGAACATATAATGTTATAGTTCATGTGGAAACAGAAAAAAGTAAAATAAAATAAAAGTTTAAAAAACTATAACCCGACTTCGCAAAAAAGGGGTCTAAAAAGGCTGAAACAAGAAAATAATTCAATTTGAAATCCAGATATGCATAGGTACAGATATGGTCAAGGTAGAGCCGTGGTCGTACCCGCTAAACAAATCTTAAAAAAGTATAATATTCGTCTGCTGTTGTAATATACAATCCCAATAGCGGGTACGACCACGGCTCTACCTTGACCATATCTGTACCTATGCATATCTGGATTTCAAATTGAATTATTTTCTTGTTTCAGCCTTTTTAGACCCCTTTTTTGCGAAGTCGGGTTATAGTTTTTTAAACTTTTATTTTTTGCGAAGTCAGGTTATAGTTTTTTTATATAACAGCAACATAAACAGGTCATCTGTGAAAATTTCCACTACATATTTGACTATTTCTTGTGTTCATGAGATATTACAACCGCGACAGACGGGCGGCAGACAGCGATAGCGGAGACTTCGGTTCCATTTTTAACCCTTTGGGTACGGGACCCTATTAGTAAGACTTCGCTGTCCGTCCGTTCGTCCGTCTGTCATCAGGCTGTATCTCATGTACCTACCGTAATAGTCGGTTGAAATTTGTTACTCACATGGTAAACACGAACCTCTCAAACTTTTAAATCCATCAAGTCGTTCAGAGCGAACGAAATTGCCAAACAATTGTGCATAGGTATTAGGTACGTGTACAAACAGACAACATCTACTCCTACAAGATCGTCACGAGAGAATCGATCGAATAGCTCTCTGAACTGCGAGGGTCACGTTCCGCAGCTCCCGCCCCGAGCGAGCGCCTCCCGAGACCTCCTGGGACCTCGCCCCGCCGCTCGGCCGTAATCAAATGAACCGGCACGCGCGCCGTAAGCCGTTAACGCCGCGTCGTCGCGCGTCGGGGCGACCCCGCACCCCGCCCGCGCGCACACGGCGCGTACCTGCCGACCGCAGTGTCCCGCGGGACCGAATTCTGGTTCACTTTCCTAGATTAAAGACGAGGGCTCGTCGACGAAATGACGGCGAAGAAATAAAATATTCACGTGACTTTGCATATTATTTGATAATTGATTAACTCGTTTGACCCGAATTACGACCGCCCGACGGCGAGCGCACGAAACGTGTCCATTTTAGGGTAGATTAGGAAAACGGGAGCTCATTAATTATATTTTTCCCTCGTCGCTGGAAATGAAATCGCTTTCAATTAAAATAGTACTCTACAGTATGTCGAAGTACATCGGGGCTCGGCGACGGGCGCGCTCTCCCGGCGGCTCGCGGGCGTGCGTGCGGGCGGGCGTGCGGGCGCGGGATGGCCCGAGCCCCCCAATTAAAACTTCTCCGGCACGCGCGCCGCCGCCGGATCCGTTTTATGTTATTCGCCAAATTTGTTTCCGCACAAAAAGGTCGTTAACAGTTCTCTGGCTCGAAAATGTGTCCTCTCCTAATCGTTTTTGTATTTCACTGTTGGGACCGTGACGTAGCGTCAGCTACTCTACAACTGCTGTAGCGTTGCGGTATGCGGTATCGCCAATTGCGCTCATAACGGGCATACAAAATACAGGATTATATAAGTTTATTATATAATCCTGTATTATTTAGTACATTAACTAAATGTCTTGGAAATTAGTAATTACTGAACGCATGCCTCTTGTAAAATTTAAAGATCTTAAAATCATTCAGTTAATACTCAAGTAATTTGGATGGGAATTAAATGATGTTGTGAACACGCGTCACGGCGCACGTCCTGGAGATGAGGCTCAGCTGACGAGCTCCTGCCGCTAGCCTTCAATACGAATGAATAAAACTAGAATAACATAAAGTAGTATGCAGTACGGCCACGAAGCAAACGTACAATAGAGTATCTATGTATACTGTAAGAGGGAGGTTAACGCTCGCAGTTCGCACCCCGAGCGTGATTTGATCGCATTTCAAATAACGATCGACATGTTTTGATCACGTTGTCTATTATTATTATTATTAAATCCCTCGATGATAGATTACCATTAGGATTACCGGACACGATGTGTCAACCGAGAGGTTGCAGAAAGGCAAACCCTCCAGGTGTACCGTTACGGGAATGACCAGCTTAAGGGAAATAACACCAAGCTAGTTATCGTCTACAAAAAGCAATTACGAAGCCTTCGGGTACAGGATCTGATCATGATGAGATTCGGCTCGTCACAGAAATAAACGTGCAAACGTCGTAAATGAATATCTATTTGATCTTACAATACGATATTATGTCAAACCCTGTCTCCTGCACGACGGCAGCCCGGGGACGGTAGTTCGCTACTCTGGAGGCTGTAGGGGCGCTGGTGACGTCGTGGCTCGCGTCGAGACGCCGATGCCAGCTGATTATTGTACTTTGATAATAATTTTAATAATTGCCTTTTTCGTAAAAAGTATCACACCAAAAACATTTTCATGTATTGTCAAGACGAGTCTACATAGCTTATCCCGTGAAAAAGTTATCAGATATTGTATAAAGCCAAGCTCTAAAGACTACACGCTCTAAACCTACAAATTCTACTTACTACACCTTAGTCAAAATCTATGAAAAGTGGTCAGATATTATTAGCCAATATTCATTATCTATGCGCTCTTACTTTACCAGGCCTAACTTCGCATACTCTACATTTCAGTCAAAACGTAATGCTTGGCCGTTTTATTCACTATGAAATCTTAAATATAAAAATTAAAAACGGTAGGAAAATAAAATCTATCTAAAGTATTCTAAAGTATAATAGCTACGACATTCAAACTTTGTTTCATTTTGGTTAATGTGTCATTGTATCTTGAAATATTCAACTATTTAGCATCATCCAAAGAAAAGTTACGAGAGAAATAAAGACGAAAATTTTCGAGAAAGGTCATTGCGCTCCGGTTGATTCCTCTTGGCGGAGGCACTCCCGTGTCCCCAGATTTAAACGAAAGTTTTATACACGCGGGCTAAAAGCTTAACCGTGGCTCAGGCGAGGCGGCGCGGGTTTTAGCACTAATTAGCGCCAGCCGCCGCAGCACTCGAGATGTGTTGTGTACACACTCACACATGTGACCCGGAATACGCGAAGGCCTCATCCGAGAAAAACCCTTTTTGTATTTCACCGTATTGTTTACTGTAAATTTGTTTCGGCTCCGCCGTTTTTCCTTTGACCCTTATTATTGTAACGATGTCGATTTACAGAAAATATTCATGGAACTTGTAAATATTATGTGGTCGACTTGCCGAGTGCCGGGTTACCGAATACATATCGGCTATTGCGTACACGGGGTGGCGAACTGCGATAAACATAATTATATCATCCATGGAGGGGTAATACTTAGACATTAATTAACTCATTATTATAGTCATTACTAAATATTAATAATCGTCTCTTCGCCACTTGGGATCTTCTGAAAGTATTTCGTCACGCTCGGACACACGATGTACACGGATCCTTTAGTCTATACCATCTATACTGATCGTGCATGACTGCCGATGATGATTACTAGTTCCGGGCACTGTTGGACAGCCCTGGTGATTGCTGTACTCCTGTACAAAAGTGCCCGCAGTGGTGTGCCGATACTCCGTAGAGTGTAGACCATATCCAGATCCGCATGCCGCAGCCGCTCCTGCTCTCCCTTCCGCTACTGAACATTCACAGAGTATTGTATACCGAACTCACAATTCGGTCGTGGTTAATTTCGGATGTACACACGTGTTCGGCTGCGAGAGATGCCGTGCAACATGTTGTCACCCGATACGCGCATATTCGGAGGTAGCGTGTGGTGATGTTGACCGGTGACGTCCGCCGCGCGTTTGTGGGTCGCCACCATTCGAGGCTGCGTGCTATCGGTCGATACTCGATGCGCCGATAGTGATTCGTGTTTGAAATCGCCGGTGCCGATAAACTCGCGAGACGAGGGCTCGCGTGCTCGTGGGAACACCTAAACTGGAGTGTAGTCTGCTGAACGCTGAGCCTTTAGATAATATATCAATGAGACATGAAGCACGACGAAGACGGGGTGTTACGAGGTGCTCGTTTGGCAGTTCTGTTGGAATCACATAACTATCCGAGTTCATTGCGCTTATCTATGCGAGCGTTTATCTCCAAAATGTTGTTGTTAAAGGAATTTATTCTTAACCATAATGTTATGTTTGTGCACCGCGTGCGTCGCCGAAGTCGTCGATGTACGGTAATGGAAGATATTTCGGTCCCGCGATAGCGCGGGCGGCGGCGGGGGCGGGGGGAGCGTGTCTCGGGTTAAATTAGCCGACTTGCAGCGAAGGGCGGAGGATGACGCGGGGACGCGGGCGCCGCACAATAAATATAAACGAATAGAGCTCGATCCCATTAAAAGTATTAAAAGTTTCCAGCTAGGTGGGTCGGTGCATCGCCGCAGTGTTTGCACAGATAGATAGGTATCTCACGGGGGCGCGGGCGCGCGGCGACACCGGGTGCACAATGCACGTGTTTGCACGCCAAATTGATTCCTCTACTGCAAAAAAGTTACGAAAGTATTATTTTTTGTGGTATATTTATAGACTCAAATCTCCTCTGCCTATGTACTAGGTCCCAGGTAGTCATCGTTGGGATATTTAAAAGTTCATTTCTATGTTTATAATCTGACCGGCTGATGTTTTGTCAACACACACGACGACCGCGTGCGAGTCACGCTGCACACAATGCCAGACGCGACCCGTCACCCGCATGTCTATTGTCCAGCAGTAGCAGCTGTAGGTACGGCAAAAGAAGATTAATAAAATATTATCGATAAGAGACAAATACAAAAATACGATCGATATAATTTCCGTCGCGGGGCATGCAGGACATTGAATGAAAGTTACACAACTTATTTTGACTAGTCGTTCCCTGTGTGTTCGATCGACCGCGGCGCGCGAAAGCTAGGTCGGAGTTTGGTCCATTTTGTAAATTGTTAAAGTAGTTCGGTTTCCGGGGTCGCGAGCCCGGGGCGGGGCGCGGGGCGGGGCTAACGAGGGGTCGCGTTGAGTATTCAGCGGACGTGATACTCTCACTTTTAAACTATCGGCGAAAACTTACAGCTCCATGTTGGGAAACAAAGCCTCGGGACAGAGCGCATTTTAGTAGCCCAAGTCTTCGCAGTCTACATCTCTCCTACATCATGAGCTTAAATAATAAGTTGCGTAAACCTTTTACTTTTACGGCGGATAATTATGATACATTTTAAAGTGAAGTGAATATCAAAGGCAAAGGCGGGCACTCGCTTGTGCTTCGGCGAGCGGCGCCGCCTGACGTCTCGAGTGGCGCTCGGCCGGCACGACCGGCGTGGTGCCTGGTTCAGTTAGAACGCGAGCATCTCTCGTCTTCCTCCTAGTAGACGAAATAAAAGGTCATGCAACTGCCGATCTGTCTATTTTGTATTCGATCCGATAAAAGATTCATATTAGATTTAGGTTTGTACACGAAGACCGGGGTACTGTCGCTGCGCGTGGGGGCGCGTAAGGGCGCACTGCATCTGCACCGTGTGATTTATGGCTACCAATAAATGTCAATAGTCGCCGGTGACCTCGTTATTAAGGAAAAATGCGCCCCACGCGACCCCCGGTACTGTGTGACGACGCGCCCGCCGCCGCCGCCCCGCTGCGACACAATCGCGTCCCTGGCGGTAAGACGGTCTTAACCGCCGAATTTAATGGTATCGAATAATTATGGGTCGGTCACATTGGAGAATGAGCTCTGCACTGCCGGCACAGGGGCGGGTTCGGCGCGCGGGCGAGCCGGCGGCTGGCGGGGCTGGCTGGCGGTCATTAATGCTTTACGAGTTACGCCGTTAATTATACTCTAATACGGCGCCGCAGCGAAAACTAGTTCATATTGAGTGTACTCCGGGCCCGCCGGCTTGACATTTCGTTATTAAATCGCTAACGTAACTATGAGATACGGAATATCGCTAATCGTTCGCCGGCATATCGAGCCCGCCCGCCGGCTACTCCGAGAGATGAACTAATTAAAATAGTAGAGGCGGAGTTGTTCAAAATGATATTTTTAAGCAAGCGCATAACGTGATAACAATGACTGTATCGAGGATATTCGCGAGCGGCCACTCGGGTATAAATTTATAGCGGTAATGAGCCCTCTCGTATAATCCTACGAGGATATTAGCCACTACAAATAACGTCGTAATGAATGAACCTGATGGGACCTATCCGGATCGATCACTCGTGTTAGTCGTGTTGGGCCAAGGGCCGGTCTCCGCTGGTCGGGTACGAGCGAATCTGCACTCTCCGCCGAACGTTTAGAGATCTCGCTAAATACAAACTTTCTCTCGGCCGATATTTTGGTCGCGCTGTTCAGTATGAACATGTATGAAAGTACACAAGTATTTGGTATCGGCCTTTATATATATATAAAACTCGCTAAAACTCGAGAACGGCTGAACGGATTCGGCTACTTTTACTGTGGACGTCCAGGGAAGGTATAAACGGTTTTTATGCTCAACGAAGTGGACACGGGTCAGCTAGTATTATACTATAAATATTAATAAACATGAAAAAGGTATTAAATTGGCGGCGGATATTAAGTTGCGGTTTGCATTAAAGGGCATTTTTTTGTATTGAAGAGCTTCTTATCCATGAAAAGTGCTAACTTGTTGTGATTTGTGAAGTTATGTGTAGTCCTCCTGTTGTGAAACTGCGGAATTAAGAAAAGATTATGATCAGGGCCCTAATTCTCAGTCCTCGAACTAAGTTTTTACTATCGGTCTGTCCCGCTCATGCAAATGAGATTTACCGCGCGTGCGAGCGGGATATACTAATATTCGAGCTTTTTTCCACTGCCCGAGAATCGTGCTCCAGGGCCCTAATTCTCAGGCCTCGAACTTAGTTTTTACTATCGGTCGGTCCCGCTCATGCAAATGAGATTTAGCGCGCGTGCTAGCGGGATAAACTAATATTCGGAACTAAGTTCGAGGCCTGAGAATCGCCGCCCAGATATAAGTTTGCTTAGAATTTAATAATAATAATAATTAATTTGGTACAGTCGCGCGGGCGCGTTGCGTGCCATCACCCACTTTGCCGAGCTCTGTCGTCACTTCATAACTAAGTCATAACTCAGTAAGTTGTGCGATCGTCAACTCGGCCTCATATTGTGTTTCAAGTGTTTCAACACTTTCAACTGTCGGCTCACGGCTGTCGTCGGCGCGTGTGTGCGTCGCCACCGTCACACACACACACACACGCACACACACACACACACTCACACTCCGTCTTGTTATTGCGGACATGTCTAATATGGAGAACGAACGGTGTAATGTTTACAAACATGCCGTCACCACGCTTCCCTATGTTATGCTTATCAAGTCTTAATAGGTATACTATTATTATTATAGTAGGTGGTGGGAACTCGTGAACGCGCCAAAGTGTAGTTGGCAAAATCGCTATATATGAGACAACGGGACAAATGCAGGGCGGGGTACTTAAGGTTAAGAACTTAATATTTCAAAGACTGATAGTCTCATAATTACTCATAAACATCTGACAATACACGAGGTAAGATCGAGTGCGAGCATCGAACGTTGGACCTAGGGGGTCCAGTGCTCGCAGCTCGCACGACGCACGCACCACGCCGTTCGGGGCAGCGCGGGGCCGCAGCTCGCGTGCCGCGCGCCATCACCGGCGATCTTATCGGCTCTCGCCACTTCATAGCTGCATTAAATAACTAATGAACTATGGCGAGTATTGACGACTTTTGAATGACTCCAATTAGAACATACCTCAGTCGGTGTCGTCGACCGTCGCGACGTATTTTTGGAATCTGACTTTGCGAGTTTTTACCCCCGTGCCATTTTTTCTCGACATTCATAAAACTGGTTTTTTTTGTTAAATTTCATTTGGAAATAAAATATAGGTAGGTAAGTGTCTCCGCGGACATGATGGAGCCTTCAATGAAAACTCTTGTTCGTTTATATTTTACTTTTATTTTCCTTTAGAGATACAATTTTTGTTGCATGATAGCAGGGGCCTGATTACGCAACTCCGTGGGCATCAATTCTCCGTGGATATCTACTTCTTCTTCTTACGTGTCCGGCTGTCATAAAACCGGACAAGTGAACTGAAATATGAACTATTGTTGTAGTCACAGATTAGAATAGTACTAATGTGGTTGTAGTTCAATATGCGTCTCGTAATGGTAACTTAATTCTATGCTATTAACCAATTACGATACATAATAAGTACATATTAACAGCATTTTAGCACTATATATACTATGTACTTTTAAATACAGATACCAGAATATAAATAGCTATTTACAATAAATAATATACAATAAATAAGTTGTAAAGGACATATGAGATTCCATGATTGGAAATTTTTACAATAATTTACAAACAATAGGTATTTATCATTATTAACTTACTGTTTTGTGTAGTTTCCCTAAAAAGTGTGAGTAAATTGTAACTTATAAATGATTGCCAGTAATTGCCAGTAAATAAGAACCCAAAACTCGCAATGCGGAACTTTCAAAGCGGAACCCGAAATGCGGACACTGCAAACGCGAAAATCTTCTCATATTAATCTTCGTCTTCTTAAAACACGATTTAAAAAGTTAAAATATCAAAAAAACCGGACACTTATGTCTAAAAATTGATGTCCATTTTACCACTCAAAGAAGGAACGAAATGCTTGTAAACAGTGCATTTTGACATATGAACACAGCTTTGAACTGTCAAATGAAAGCGGCAGTTATCGAGCTGCCGGCTTGGATCTCGCTTGGATGTTTCATGACTACTTTCTTCTTCTTCTCGGTTGAATTCCAACCACAGACTATTTTTTTTTTACTGATTAAAGTAGTCTATTAAGTTTTTTTAAATTATTTATTCATCTAAAATTACACTTAAATATAATACACTATTATCTCGCCAAACACATGTTTAACGGCAAGTGTTTTGACAGCGGATTGTGTGTGGGGTATTCGAGTAATACTTTTAAATAAATTACTCTAATCTATGGCTTTGGTGAATTTAATTTCCCTAGCTGGGTAAAATTAGCCCCACTTATAACGATTTTTTATTTTATTAGCCATAGCAAGTTGACTGGCAAGACAAGCACATGGTGAATGCAGCCGTAAGGTGATGGTTCGTTTATTGATAGAAAACTAATGACTAGGCAGTATGGTCTATGACCTTAGCCTGTGCATCATGAAGACCTTTTAAAAAAATTTGGATAATTAATAATTATCTAGGAATTTAATAGTTTAAACTACTAAAACTATTTGGATTTACAAAAATATTAATCCAAATAGTTTAAGCTGATTATAATACAGTATTTATAGCATTTCATAATTTTTATTTTTTATTTGTAAACAATATTGTTACCATGACAACTATTAGACGATATAGACGTTAAAGACTGGCCAAGATCGAGCCGAGGCGTTCCAAATCGATAAAAAAATTAAAAAAAAAACGGTATACAGCCAAATGTGATTTGATTTGAAATCCAGAAAAGCCAACAACACGTATAAGAAAACTTACAAAAACTTCGACAGTTACAACAAAAGTAGGAATACGTGTATTACGTATTCCTACTTTTGTTGTAACTGTCAACAAAACAAACATGAACCTTTGAATTATACTCTCCGCCATGGTAATGTTATCGAATGTGAATGAAATAAGCGCTATTACGCTTTTCATGTAATGAGCGGTTTTTATTTTGACAGTTCTACTAGTTTAAGAAAAATGCTGATAGATGGCATTAAACCTAAGTAATATGTCAAATCCTGTGTAAAATGTCAATTTCCGCTTTGTTTTTTGTTTGTTTATCTTACAACTTTCTTTCTTTCACTTGCAATAGTTTATTATTAATTGTGCCCTGAGAACTAAACTAAACATGGCTAGTCCATGCGTAGTACAATTTTGTAAAAATATAGGTAACCACCGCTTTCCCCAAGATGAAACTCGGAGATCAAGATGGATTAAGATTACGCCAGCCTGCAGATTTCATCTCTCCGTCATCACATTTGGCAAGAGGCCCAAGATGGAAAATACATATTTATCTTAGCTTGCAATAAGAAATAATAATAAAGTTTATTGACATTAGACTTAAATTAGTAACATTTTTTTAATTTCTTAACCTAAATATATGTATGTACATATCTTTATGTTTGTTACCTATCTTGGGTATCATAACTTAATGGAAACATAATACAGTAGGTACCTATCTTAGGAGTTTATACCTAAAAACCAAACTTTTGTTTGCAGCTCATCGCCTAAAAATACTTAAAAGAAAAGCTGTTCCTTCTATATTCCCATGGAATGAAGCTTGTCAGCAAGCTAACCAGCTCCAGCAGCAGTCAGAGCCAATGTTTAATCCAACTGCAGTTCAGGCTACATATTCTCAATATACCTATATATACCAACCACTTAAGAGTCAAAAATACTCGGCAGCAGGCTGAAATTTGGCATGTATCTTTCATAGAATGTAAGTATAGGGGAGTACTAAACAAGAACTTCCCGAAATCCCTACGGAAACGGGAGAAAAGTGTAATTAATTATTTGTTTGAAAAATCAAAGATATTGAAGCCAGCTAGCTATAATGTATGTAGGTTTCCTCGGAAGTGTAGGAGATCACTAAGAAAGGAATTTGAAAGGATTATTTTTGTGTATGAAACAGCATACCTACAGCGACTTAACCACTTTATGAATAATTTCTCTACCAGAAAATGGATAATAGCTTTATTCAGGCAACCCTATTAACCACCCAACAAAGATCAAAGATTTTTTTGACATATTACATTATGCAAGCGCCATCTTACGGTAGTCTCTGTACCTAAAAGTGACACTTCGAAAACCCCTCATTGTTATTATCATTCGTCGACATCCTTTTACGTTACTTTACCTTGCTGTCAAATGTTTCCGGTTGGCCTACATTATGAGGAATAACTGTAGTAGGTACTCTAGATGCGAGTTCCGCATACCAGTTTTCGCGTTGCGGGTTCCACGTTTAGAGTTCTACGTTGTAGGCTTCACGTTGCGGGTTCGGGTTTTGTTTTTCTTTAAACTGAATTTCATCACAAACTGTCGTATGCTCAACGAAATGGGCACATGTCAGCTAGTCTTACGTTTTCGTAAAATGCTATGAAGCAATTCAATCATGAAATATAAAAGATCCAAACAACGAAAAGGATCAATTACCTACATATTATAGTTGTAGGGGTGTGCCCTATATGTGGTCGTTAAATAAAAGTTACACTTCAGACTTCATAATATATTATCACGTATACATATTATCTACATAGGTACACATAGGTAATTACATAGGTGCCGACAGGGCAACATACCCTTACGGATACTAAATTATGAACTGAACAATAAAAATATTAGTCTTAAAGACTAAGCGGGGCATCTCATTACGGGCTACATCACACATGCATTATGCGTATGTGCATATCTGCTTACGCGGCACGTAACATGTTACATAGTGAATACTTACTTATTTTCTGAGTTATCAAAATAGGTTTTGGACTTTCCATAGGTCCATTTTTTGCAAGGAAATAACATTATATAACATTAAATAACAATAATATGCCAAATTAATGTCAATTATGCATTTCGTTCGTTCTTTGAGTGGCAAAGTGGGAATCAATTTTTTGACATAGCTGTCCGGTTTTTTTTAATGATTATATGTTATTAAAACGTATTTTAAAAAGATTTAGCATCACAATGACGGTTGATAATGACGTATGACGAAGAAGAAGAAGTAGATATCCACGGAGAATTGATGCCCACGGAGTTGCGTAATCAGGCCCCTGGTTCGTGAAAGATCAAAGAATGGAAGTCACAAATGTCAGATTGAAAGTTTTGTTCTTCTTCTTTTTTTAAATAATATAAACGATGATTTGAGCCCAAACAGTAAGTATTTGATTTTGATTTTGACCTATATATCTCTAGAAAACTTTTCTACGTGGACCAAGCATGACGTCGTCGATAACTAAAGTTAGTGCCGATAAAAACACTTCTGAAATGCCTCCTTCGGATGTCATATTCAATTGCAAGCCGTTATATTATAACAACCGCTATCTCTCACCGTGTACAGACTACGGGTATGTCGAGCTCCGTCTGTCAATGAACTCGTCGGCAAGGGATTGTGCAACTAATTAAAAATGCAAATTCAAAGGACTTTGCCCCGCGACCGGGTCTCCGTGTCCTCCGCTCCTTCCCGCGGCGCACCGGCGCGGCGCGGCGCGCGGGCCGCTCGGCACCGCAGACCGCGGCTTATCAAAGTTCGATCATGGTGTGCTCATCGTTGCCTCTACAGACTCTAAAATATCTTGTGTCGCTGTAGCTACTTTCTGTACAGTTCTTCCCCAATGCTCACAATACGGTCGCGGCTGCGACGGGGCGATGCGTAATCACAAAATTATATTCCCAGCGTCATCACAGTGAATGCCCTCCTAATTAGGGTGTCTGACAAAACTTTTTGACTGCTAGCAATGTGAAACGACTCGTGTAATTAAATTGCGCCGGGTATCACTCTGAACTGTGTTTAGACAGTTTAGGAGGCCGAGATAATGAGAGGGAAACGCGAGTCGCAGAAAATGTGTCAACGGTCCGCTCGGCGCGCGCCCGGCGCCAGTTGTATGCTAATTGTCGGGCGCGGCGCGGAACGTGCTCGGTCACTACTAGGGTATCGAGAACCGGTAAAGTTTTAGGAACCGGGATTTTCGGTACCGGCACTAGTCAGAACCGGGAATTCCCGGGATTTCCCGGGATTTTTGGTATTTTCGTGATTTTTTTCTTACTTGACTAAAAACAAATACAATGGCTTCGAAAACTACTTTTATAAATAAATCACACATTTTGGCATGTCAAGTTAAAGTATGATACATTTATTTTGCTATACAATGATTAAAATATCGTATATTTATATATTTTGAATTTAACGTCTCTAATATTAGGGCTTTTGCCCACGGCTTCGGGCGCGTAAAATAGTATTCGTAACAAAAAGTTAATTATCAAATAACTCTATGGCTACAGTATGATTAAGATAATGTTATACCAATAATCATATTATGACTATCCACTATTCAGTTTCTGGCCAGATCATACGCACTACAATATTTTTTTCCGTGGCGTATATTATGTTTAACGATTTGCCAGCCTATAAGGCACACTTAGCAGATTCCCTCCCACTTTTGCAAAGTTATTACTTTTGAATAGGTAAATAAAATATTGCATATTATATCTACGATCTATCATGAGCCAAAAAACTATTTTACCGGTGTTAATCTATTAAAACTTATAATATTGTAAAATACTGTGTAGTACAAAAAACCCAACCAAAACTGAGGAGTTTTATAAGTTTAAGTATGAGTAATTATATTTTACGTCACGTTATATACGTGACGTTGAATCCTACTTTGCTCGGTAGTTTTGCCTCGGCGTTGATAAGTCCTATTTATTATAAACTTATCGCCGTACCAAAATTAAACCAAATCGGTAAAACGGTTCATGACTCTTAAAGTAACAGACACAGTTAGTTTCACTTTGAAATAATATTAAGTATGGATAAAACATTTTAAAATTATTTTTCTGCTTAGCCAATCGCACGAAATGCGGTATAATGTTTGGACAGAAATTAAAATTTTAAACGCAAATATTGTAAAGTAAGTTTTTACCCTTTGAATGTAATATCGATGTGAGTTTTACTGGCTAAAAAGATGGATCTCCCAAAAATGTTAACAGTTTTATCCAACATATAAATTGATTCATCAAAAATTCAAAGCTTAAAGATATCTTATGAAATTGTTTTTTTGCGATTTTTTATTTGTAAGTAGTAGCAAAAAGATTTTTTATAATTATAATTATGATCCCTTGGGACCTTTTTGTTTCCCAACAAAAAAAATCCTGTTATTAATTTCATGGTCCAATCTACCTTTGTGCTGAGTTTTATTTAAATACGTTTTAGTTTCACCGAAATACCATTAAATAAGTAGCTACTGTTTTTTGAAAATCCAACGGGCACCCTTTCGTTTTTGGGATAATAATATCCTACATTACCCTTTAGGTTTGAAGCTATCGGCCTGCTAAATTTCATTTTATTCCATTCAGTACGGACTCATACGGACCGACAGACAGACAGTACATTTTTTCATAATTATATTTTTAGGTTCTATGGCCTTTATAGACCCCAAATCTTGATTTTGACTTAAATAAATAATTAATGAGCAGACATTTCCCCTAGATTTATTTTAATATGTTGAGATAGTAAAATCAGTTAAGAATATTTTGAATAACATCGTAACTTAAGTTAAAATTTGAAAGCGTTTTTCGCCGTCGGAAAGTTACACCATCAATGGTGAACACAGGCTTTATTATATTAAAAAAAAAAAGGAATCCTCACTAAAACTCCAATAATGTAACCCAAGGTGTCAAAAGTATACAATTTATTAAGTTTTTATATGCATTGGTTAAAATATAATGATACTCATAATTTGTTTATTACTATAACATTATCTAAACCACATTGCAGCTGTAGTGTTATTTGGTAAAGAACTTTTTGCTACGAATACAATAATTCCACACGCCCGAAGCCGCGGGCCAAAGCTAGTAATATAATATTACTCACGTTTATAAAAATTGTTTATATCTATGTAAAACTTTAATGGAAGTGACTGTATAACGATATTTTAATCATTATATAGCAATAAATATATTATTCTTTAACATGACATGCCACAATGTGTAATTAAAATACAAAAGTACTTTTCTAAGCCCGTTGCGTTTATTTTTTGTTAAGGTAAAAAAAATCCCGAAAGTCCCGAAAATCCCGGTTCTTTTGCGTTGAGAACCGGTTCTAAAACAGTAGTCAAAGAACCGGGAAATCCCGGGATTTTCGGTACCGGGAAATCCCGGTTCTGAACCCTAGTCACTACTGAATTACTGATACCGATATCTCGGAATGCAGGCGTAGATGTTGGTTTGTTTAGAATTTTTGCATACACCAATGATAGCACGAACGGGCTTCGATCGAAGATGAATAGGTTTTGTTAGTAAAACGTGAGGCTTTCGGTCCCAGTGCTCCTAGTGGTAGCCGATAGGGAAATGATGGGCGTTATCTATGCACCCAGTGAGGACTAACTGCCGGGGTCGTCTCCGTGCTCGGCGGCGTCCGCGATAGCTCGGCGCTAATCACCCCGCGACCCCGCCCGCCCCGCGCGCCCTATCTGCGGCACGAGAGCGCTATCAGCCCGCCGCTCGCCTCCGTCTACCCTTTGTCTTATTTGTAAATATCTCCGCCTCAAGCTGCAAATGTACGGTCAACGGTAGCTACGATCACGAATTCGATGTCTTTTGTCAATCGTCGTTTTTCATACATATTTCGTCGTTAATTCCATACAATAAAGGTTTTACTATACGACTATACCTACTTAAGTTACAGTAATGTGTATAGACATTAGAAATGTTCACTCTCGGGAAATAGGTTCCAGTGCAAGCGCCGCGGCCGGGTGCGGCGCGGACCGCCGCTCCCCTTCGTCTGCGGTTTGGTTATTATCGCCGCGCGCTACATTGTTTACATTGGACGTGCTCGGCGATCGGAGGGCGCACGTGGATTATACAATTTGTATCGCACTTCTACTAAAGTGATATTTGTATGCGAAGGGATTTCTGGAATTTGCGGAGCAGCTGCCGGACTACCTACACAATGCTAAATAGTAAATGACTTAATACGTTTATATTTTAAAAACTAGACCATGACGGTGGGGTTATCGCTGTTCGCTGTAAAACGTGAAATCGCCTCTACGTGCTAGTCGTACTAGTTCACAAAGGAAAATGTTTTCGATAGTGACGTCGAGCGCGGCGGGGCGCGGCCGTCGTAAGTGGGTGTCAAATTTAATAATTATTAATTACATAATACATAATTGTGCGCGCTCCGGCCGCGGGCGGCGCGGCACGGTGACGCCGGGCACTTAGGCCTCAGCCACGAATTTTGCGGGCAGCGGGGCGGGAGCGGCGGCGGCGTGGGTGCGGTACTCATTACCCGCTCCCGCGCCGCTGTTTTCGAGAACCGGTCCATTTGATTATACGCAAAAGATCCTGCCGCTCCCGCGCCGCCGCCGCTCCCGCGCCGCCGCCGCGCCGCTCCCGCCCCGCTGCCCGCAAAATTCGAGACCGAGACCTTATAGTCACCAAAGCGATGCGCTCGCGGCCGACTGCCCAAAAAATATTTTCGGAATCTTCTTCATCCTACGAGACGGTCGAGAGCCGGTCAGGCAATGTAGAATTACATCTGCTCTCCGTAACGACTTTGACGCTCATCATGTTGTGCTCCGTGCTCCGAGTGCAGCGAGCGGTGCACGTGCGCGGCCGGGCCGAGGGGGCCGACAGATGCCAATGTTTACACACACGACGCCCACCGGCCGGCAGACACCCGCCGCGGGTCAACAATAGAGGAGAGATACGACAGCGACAGTGTCGCGCATGAGGTATCCGCAAACAACATAACGTTAGCGTTATTGATGTATCGCACTGAGCACATGATGCATGGCGTCGGCGCGCGTGTCACTCCGGCCCTCGTGATTGATGTGCCTCCGCCGAGACTTGCCGGAGCCACGTGCGCCGCCCGCGCCAGCTGCGCCGCGCCGGGTATTTATATAACGCGGACGTTTATCCCGGCGCGATGCCCGGAGACTGGAGAGCGATCGACAGCACTTCTCGTCGCAATCGCGGGCCCAAATTAAAATTTCCAATTGTAGGTACTCGAACGAAATGAATCGCAGAATTGCAATCGCAGGACCGAATTACGTAGTCGGAGCGTGTGCCAAAATCGATGGGGTGGGCGGCGGGGCGGGGAGGGGGCGAGCCTCGCAGTCATCGGCACCCCGGAGATGATTCAGTCGGGGGGGAGACTTTCGCCGACATCGTCGATGCCGATAGCCTGAGTGCCGAGAAGTTGAATAGGAGCCGTCAATAAATATTATAACTGCAGCTGATTCGGTTGTCCGCCGACAGTAGAGGCCGCGATCGATGCGAGTAACGTCGATCGCGTCGGGGCCGATGTTACTGTGGGCCGACATACGCGACGATACTCCTCCGAGTCGGGCCTCACTTAAAATACTGAAGTAATTTTCACACTCGCATCACTAGTAGATAAGAGAACAACCCCCGGCTTCCCGAACGCTATTCAAACGAATGATCAACTAACATGGTATTCAAATCAAGGACCCATATTGAACGCTGATTGGTGGAATATTATCATTTATCAGACAGAAAGGAACGGATAGATATTAGTTGATGATTTCTGAATCGTTTTCTATTTCTAATTTTCTAATTGGTCTGTTGCTGCTGCCGGTGTCCCTCAGGGCGGTGTCCTGTCTCCACTTCTGTTTGTCCTTTTCATAAACTCCTTAACTGCATATATATATATATATCTTCCTCCTTTCATTTATATGCAGATGATCTGCAAATTTTTACACAGTCGACTATCAATGGGGATTTATCGGTGATCTGTAACTGGACTAAGGAACATGGACTTCTCATCAATCCTGTTAAATCTCAATTGATAATACTTGGAAGCCCGGGGCTGATCTCCAGAATTGACTGGGATACTTGACCAGACGTATTTTTAAACATCAAATCAAACAAATAGCAATCCCTTATAGTAGGGTGGTTAAGACTTAAGAGTCTCGGTGAGTTTAATAATATTGATGACCATCTTTTCTTGGTCTCAACAACTGAAAGAAATCAGGAGGAAGATATACTCCTCGTGGCATTCCCTAAAACGACTACGCTATATTTTGCCAATACCTACTAAGGTAGCTTTAGCTGACATTTAATTACAGCTCTAAATCCTATACTGTATTTACTCTCATAAGTAATACTAATAACTAAAACCGTTTTAGTTATTACTTATGAGAGTAAATACAGTATAGGATTTAGAGCTGTAATTAAATGCCAATAAATTAGTTTAACTATTTACTTAAAGTTTGAACCGATTACTTTTTTTTAACAAGATCTTTGTGTCGTAAAATTGATTTTAAAAGAGTGGCGCTAGTTGCGGTTATTCCTCGCCTTAACACATATAGCAATCTGTACGAGGTGTTTGACGCCATTAAATAACCGCGCTAGTCATTCAATTAAATAAGCAGATTCAATCAGATGATTGCGACATATAGGTACATCCCGGTGGGACTCGACGACAGTGCACCGTCCGCAACCCGCTCCCGGAGGCGCCCGAAGCCCTGAACAACTCTCTGTTCAGCTGCTGTCTATCTCTCTTCTCCTCCGACCTCGTCAAACACTCAGACTGTGGACTAGGTACATCGTTCATAAATTATGCTTTTGCATACAAAACAAATTGGATTTTTGTGTTTTCTTACATGTGATGATGTTTGATGATTAAATACCTACCACGTAAACTACTTTACGATTCTGTTAACAATGGTATTCTTTTCAAAAAAAAATTACTATTTAGATGCTTTATGTACAAAACAAAATCCATCCATCTCAGAATGTACAATATTTTTATCCTGCTCTACGTCATCGTGCAAACGGCTATACAAACCGAGATAGATAGCAAAAATTGTATCTTTTCATTCCTCTGGTAAATAAAATGCAGATTATTTTTATTTTTTTTGGATGAGAACCAGACCTTTATTGAGAAAAAAGGTTTCAAGGTACTCTAATTTTCAGCTAATCGCGAGCGCGCAGCCTTAAGATTATTAATTTTATGTCAGCATTATTATTTTTTACACATTGCTTTTTGCACAACTTCTTTATACTCTTTCGCACAGTTTCGTAAACTGTACTCAAACCTTTTACTTAAAATGTTTTGATACTATAGCGATGACGATTGACGAAAAGGTCGTGTTATTAAAGAACACAGGGGCCTTACTCTCCAAACTGATTTGATTTTGATTTAGATACGATCATGCCGCGTACTTCCTAATAAATTAACATTTGTTTATTTTGATTCTCAGTCGATCGATATGGTCGGGAGTACAAAAAGTTACGATCTAACAATTTTCTTTATCCTGATAAGTTTCAAAGTAATTCACCAAAAAAAAATACGAAAAATCACTGATATCGAACGGATTCGGTACTCGATTGTGTCGGGAGTAGGCCCGCTGCACTGTACAGTTCACGATGCGAAGTAAAATCGTTCAACATTTATTACTACTTACGGTTTGCCGAACATGCTATTAATTAATAGGGAGTTAATTTATTTTTGCGTTTAAAAGCGAAAATTGGTGTTTTAAAGTAGGCGGCAGTCGCGGTCGGCACTCGGCACACAGTAATTGACCGCAGGCAGACTCCTCGGACGTCTCGCGAGTTGAACGTTAATGAAGTCATCAAGTTGCGCCCCCAGCGCACGAATCGCCGACAAGAGCCGCTATCGCGGAATTGCTCGTCAAATATTTAATAAAAAACGTCGTAATTCCGAGTCGGCGCCGAGTGGGAGTCTGGACAGTGATCGGAAAACCTATTCATAAACATTAACCGTTTGAATCGGTTAACCTCTATTTCTGTTACTAATTGAACCGGTTAACCGAAATCCTGGTTAACCCATTTGTATCGGTATTGCTTTATTCAGTTTGATCTGTAATCTATTAAGGTTAACAGAAATCGTTTTGGTATAACTCAAGTGAATGGGTTACTAGTTGAAACTGTTAACAGAAATAAAACATATTTGGTTGACAGCAAAAAGGGATAGCGATAGTGTTTAGATACAAGTGCGCGCGCATGCCGCCGCGCATCTTCCGCAGTCCGCTCCGGTCTTGCTTGACGCGTCGTAGTGCCTACAATTAGTATAGTGTTGCGTTTCTTCGTACGAACTACCTTCACTGTGCGCCTGACCTTTTATTTATTATCTAACCTCCTTACTAATAAACGCTGTATAAGCCAGGGCTTGAATAACCGAAAAATATCGGTAAAAACGGTTAACGGTATGACGTCATACCTTAAAATTATGGTAACCTTATATAACGGTACCGCTATTATTTCGGTACCGCAAAATTATGGTATCAAAATATTTTCAGATACCCAAATTTGTAAAATAACGGTTTTATTAGTAGGTACCCTGCTGCCCGCCAGAGTCACGGCGATTGCTTTGATCGTAGAATCTTGAGTGTTAAAAATTACTGACAGTCGTGCCCTGCCTGTAACGCAGCGTACTGCGTAGGTACTTAGCTAATAGTAAATTGCTAAATAGTTTTTAGTAAATAGTTAATAGTAAATTACTAAATAGTTTTTATTTAGACAGTTTTAGTTATAAAAATTGGGAAACAGTTAAGTTAAGGATACCATTAAATTACCTATATAACTACCTACTTATTTTAAAAAATTCATAGTGCATAGCAATTATGTTTTATAATGTTTAATTATGTTTTATTGGTGCGTTAAGAGCGTGCATTCAATTTACGACGATGTTTCAGTTTTTCGGTGTTTTTGACTGCCCCTGACATGCATAAAATAACAAAATTAAATAAAAAAATTAGAAATATATAAAGATAAACTCTTTGTTTTTGGAATAGTTTTATAAAATTAAAGTTTTACCACATAAAACTTTAATTTTATAAAACTATTTATATATAAACATTTGAGTAAATTTAAAGATTTCGGAACGCCGAATCGCAAAAATGCCGATTTTAGCTCACTTTGATAAAGAAAATAACAATTAAATCGTTTTAATATAGTTTAATTTCTATTTTCATAAAAGAGATTATAAAGTCCTTAAATGAAAAGTTGATAAAAAATAAAAAATATATATATTGTTGACTGCATAAAAAATCTTTTAAAAATGTCATAATTTACGTTTTTAAGTGCAGTATTTCTACTGGAAAAACTAAATTTCTTCGATGATATTATTTTTATAATTAATAATCATACTGTTGGTAACTTGACACTATTTATTTAATTTTATTTAATTAAAATCCGATGTTTATCCCATTATTCAATTTTTTTAAAATTACTTGCTTTCAACCAAGCGCACGCGTCATGTAAATCGTGATCTATTTAGTACCCGCTGAGAATTCGTGAGGGAAGGACGTGTCGCTCTGCGCTGGACCGTCAACGTATAAAGGTTCACCGACCTGGTCCGCTCATAGACATGTAGTGCGACTAAGCAGAATTGACGCTTTGACGAGCATTAATATTTTATGAGAAATGGGGAAAATTTACAGAGATTATATTATGTCGATTACAAAGTTTATAATATATATAAAAAAAAAACATTAAAGAGGTTACCACAAAAAAGGTGTGTAATATTGTGTTCAGAATTTATTTATAAAATATAGAATTTATATAATAATCATCATCAGCCCCTGCGTGTCTGTCTCTCATATCGTAGCTCCTAAATGCATTACAGATTTTGATGCGGTTTTCTTTAGCAGAAAGCTGGTGTGGTTTATATACTTAAAAATTATACTAATCATCATCAGCCCCTGTGTGTCTGTCTGTAATATTACAGCCCCTAAATTAATCAAAAGATTTTGATGTCAATTTCTTTAGTTGAAAGCTGATGTGGTTTATATATTTAAAAATAATACTAATCATCATCAGCCCCTGTGTGTCTGTCTGTAATATCACAGCCCCTAAATTAATCAAAAGATTTTGATGTAAATTTCTTTTGTTGAAAGCTGATGTGGTTTATATATTTAAAAATAATACTAATCATCATCAGCCCCTGTGTGTCTGTCTGCTTTAATGTAACTGTCATCAATATAACCGAGTATCTGGGGGCATGGCAGTGCTTCTGTCAACTTGAGCATGGCCGTACCATCAATTTCTCGAAGCAGTTTAGGCCACTTTCAACTCCCTATAACTTTGTTGTGGATTAAAAGAAGCCTGCATTTTTAGTTACTAGGAAAGCATTGTATAAACACAGTATATTTCAAATGTTATTCAATTTGAAACAGAAGTTAAATAATTATAACTTGTCAAACTTCTTAGTTTTGTCACTGACTCAATCACTCACTGACCGATTATCAAAAGTATTAGGCACTTCTAGCAGACATAGAAGCTTCAAATTTGGAATACAAGTAGTGTTTAGTGTATAAATAAAGGAAAAACCTAAAAAAAATATTTCTGTAGAATTATCTAGACTAACTAACTGCATAATTAACTTTGTAATGTCATATAAATGTATAGGATTACAAAGCTATATTTGCCCTTTTCACAAAAACACGCGTTTAGTAAATCTTCTACAAAAAGAACTGAGATCCCATCAAAAACATATCTTGTAAAAATTGCCAAGTCTCGCTACTTAGTTCTTCTACAGTAAAAACTTGTGAGATACATGTTATGCCAAGTAGGGGTTAGTCGGTCGGTCTAACAACATCTTATAGTGATCACAATCAATATTATTTTGGAAAGGATTGGCACTTTTTAGAAGTTTTTTTTATATGGGTTATCCTTTTCATTTCCAATAACAAAATATAGCATGCGCACTGTCTTTCTTGAAATGGTCAGACTTCAAACAGCTGCTATGCTCTGTCCTGTTCTATTGCAGGGGATGGTTGGTTGGGACCTCTCAGTCGCACACAAGTTGCACCAATATTTTATTTTTCAAATTTCGCAGGTAATCCTAAACCACCGTGTTTTTAATAAAATAATCTTTAATTTTATTTAATTTTCATTCAATAATCAGACGGTTGCAAAATGCTAGTATAGCTTACCTGTTTGTGCCTGGCTACCTAATAGTTGTGACAGGAAACAATTTTTCAGTGACAACATTTTTGTCACTGAAAAAAGCATGTCCATCCCGACTACCCACTAAAATTAGTATTTTAGTACATTTTAGTGGGTAGTCGGAAGTGGGTCAGTAAAATATTTAGGGACAAACATTTCTGGACATCAAAGATGAAAAATAAATAACTTGGTATATTTTTATAAAAATTAGGTTGTTGAATTTTTCATTCTCATTACTTACTTATCCTAAATTATAAATGTGAAAGTTGGTTTGTTTGTTCGTGTGTTTGTTTGTTACTTCTTCACGTCTCATCTACTGAACCAACCACCATGAAACTCTTTTCACACAATCATCGCGCGAAAGTTGTTCCCGACGGTTCGACAGTAACGCGGACTGAGCCGCGGGCGATTACTAGCATGTCGAGTATGTATCATTTGTATTTTATAACTTAAATACCATTTAATTTTATAGAAGTATTGAAATGGTAGGTAATATTAAATATAATTAATTATAGGTAATTCATTAGGATTAAAGTATCAATATTACTTGCACGCTCTACCTACGCTCGACCTAGCGTTAACCCACACATGCGTGTTGTTTTGCGTCTGTGTGAGTCGATATCGGCTCTCGCGGCGATTTCGAGTTGATGAAATTTGATTGCGCGCTCTTAAAATACTATCTACGTTAGTTAGTAGACGACTTGTAACATACCTTAACATTTGTTTCACAACCAGGAATTAAACATTTGGAATATTTAGTTTCTTTATCATACGTAAAGTATGCGTAAACTGCGTTCTTACGCTTCCTTCCCATGACTGTGAATTAGTTTTTTTTTTTTTTTTTTTTAATCTATGGACGCTCCACACCACGTCAATCGGGCCCTGTGCTAAGTATCCGAAGAACTTGTGTTACAGGTACCAGACAACGGAAATATATTTAATACTTTTGTAATATACGCATATTTAAGATTTTTATTATATTATACACAAATCTAATACACATCCATGACCCAGAAACATTGAAAACTTTTTGTTCCCTCGGCTGGATTCGAACCCGCGACCTCTCGCTCAAAGACCAAGACGCTCTACCACTGCGCTACGGAGGTCGCCGAAATAATAGTTAATAATATATTATAAATAAGTTAAAGTTAATAATATATTATAAATAAGTTAGCAACGTAACACGACGTGTAAACTGCAACGAAATTAGCGAGCGAATCACAGATTAAGTATTAGTTACTACGTAACGTGGAGCGAATGAAAGATCAAGGAATAGCAAATTGCAACGAATACCACTAATCCCGTATTGTGCAAGTCTTGACAAACTGTAAAGTTTCGAATTGACAACGCCGCGCCGCGTCAGTGCGTGCGACGTTGCCGTGTTGCTCTGAAAATTTTTTCGGTACCGAAATGATTTCGGTTACGGTAGTGATAAAATATAATGATAATGAGGTATAACCATACCGTAAAATAATAAAGGTATATATCGTTATTTTGCGATACCGCAATGGTGAATTTCAACCGTTTTGACCAAACCTTTAAATTATAGCGATATCGTAATTTAGTACCGGTATAATACCTTTATATCTGTACCGCTTTCAAGCCCTGTTTTGGACCTTATGCACAGATACCCTTATTTTTAGGATTAGGGTATACCGAAACGTTTCGATTAACCGAAATTTTTCTGTTGACCTGTATCGTTTCGGTTTAACCTAATCCTAAAAATAAAGGTATCTGTGGATTCTGTTAACCGAAATAATTGCTTAACAGATAGTTTCGGTTATCCGATATATGAATAGGTTAATAACAGATATATCGAAACTGTTAACCCTAACCGTCCGTTCCCTGGTCTGGACGGACTTTACGGGGCCGTAAAGTGCAGCGCCCGAATATGTATCAATACTTTAGCGAGTGCGAGCGCGCCTGAACGGCCCGGCGGCGGGCCGCCGCCGGGCCGCCGCCGGGCCGCCGCCGGGCCGCCGCCGGGCCGCCGCCGGGCCGCCGCCGGGCCGCCGCCGGGCCGCCGCCGGGCCGCCCGCTGCCGGGCCGCCGCCGGGCCGCCGCGCGCCGGCGGGCAACTGTTTTTACCACGCTGCGCCAGAAGGAAGGTTATGTTTGTCGAGAGTATGAGGTATGTTTGCGGGATTGTATGTATGTATGTATAATTGTTTGGAAGGCCCTGCAGACGATGTCGTGGATGTCTATGGATTTTGCTGGTTTATTTCGATTATAAGTATATTTTTTGATTATAAGATTAGAAATAAAAATAAAAAATAAAATAAAACATTGTTTTCATTATGTAATCATCAAACGATGACAAGAGGTAAACTTGATCCTTATTATTTAGGGGTTATTCTGACACGAGGAGTCGGTCGTGGAGGTCGAATTTCGGGATATAATATATCCTGGTTGGAGGGCAGAGAGACCGGTAGAGAGTAGAGAAGTGCAGCGGAGTAGAGTCGGTCGTCACGCTGCCCTACTACTTTAAGTTGAGCATTAAGTATAGTATAACGCCAATGACCTCGAACGGCTATTTGTATTATAATACTTATTTATGTATACTCGAAAGACGCAGTTTTATATTATCAGCCCAGATTTGTACATCTCAAACAATAATAATCAAACTCAGTAAGTATATAGTGCGTACGTAAATAGGTAGAGTGATAGGACGGGATCATAATATGTACTTAGTTAAAGAGGTATCGGCATCATCTACCACCCACATCCAGGCTAGAGCTTCCCTCTGAAGCCTTACAGAGCATACGTGTTACTGTAGTACACCACATTCAACCACGGGAGCCGGGGCTGCCGCCGCCCGCCGAGCTGCGTCAGCGTCGTGTTCACGAGTCTCCGCTCTCTACTGTCTACTACACCGTTACACCGTGTACTGTGTAGATGTTACATTTCTATACTCTCGACGAGTTTCATTTGATGGTTAAATATATTAATTAATGTTCAATTCTTATAAAATGTATCCTTTAATATTCCGGTGAAGGTGTTGATAAGTGCGCACGATAGTTAAGTATTTGAAAATTTTGGTGTTCGGTGTTCGTACAGTAATATATAATATTCATTTAAACGTAAACAAATTACGTTTAAATGAATTTTAGAAGGGACGCGCAATAAGCTGTGCTCGTGTTTTCGTCGGTGTGAAATAATATTGCCGATATCGAAACATTTGGAAAAGAAAAATAAGGCGTTCTGCTTCTTTTTGTTCGTACCGTGACGATATACAGCCTATAATATCTTTGCTGCATGAAAAGGGTATCAAACATTTCACCGAAATTTTTTTCTAATAGGAGTAGTTTTCGAGATTAGCGCGTTCAAGCAAACAATCAAACTCTTTATAATATTGAGTATAGATACGTGTTACAGCCTTACAGGTTTCCCTTCAACTCGGTCGTGCTGCTGCGGTTCAGTGGCCACCGCGGGAATGTCACAGGTTATTTTTGTTTTTCTCGTGAAGGGGTTTTTCTCGATAATAACCGGTACTAGTTAGTGGCTCCCGAGTAGCGCCGCTTCGTTATGTTTTTTGTGAGCTGTGGGCTGTGGCCCGCGTGTGCGGGCGTGCCGTGTGCGCTGCGAACAAAACGCCAAGTGGACTTGTATATTCACCTCAATACATAATATACTAACTGCTTTGTTTTTGCCACAAATATAATTGACGCGGGTCATGCCGCGGGTAAAAGCTGGAAGAGAATATAGCTACGAGCTATATTCTCTACTAGCTGTGCCCACGACTTCGTTCGCGTTTATGCAGCGCACGCAATGAAAGTCCCCAAATGTAAATAATTTTCCCCGTTTTTGCAACACTTCTCACTGACGCTTCGCTCCTATTGGTAACGTAATGTTATATAGCCGAAAGCCTTCCTCTATAAATAGACTATACAACAAAAAAATATTTTTTTGTTGGATAGTCAATCAAATCAGACCAGTAGTTCCTGAGATTAGCGCGTTTAAACAAACAAACAAATAAACTCTTCCGCTTTATAATATTAGTATAGATTGGTCGCACGTCGATATTATTCTGTACTATATTTGAGGCGCGACGCGCGAATCGAGCCATCGTGCGACAGTCTACAACTTGTATGAGGTTTGAATAAACCACACGAGATAATTGAGTAGCGCGGCCGCCGCGCTCGTTACCCGCGCCGGGGCCGCTCCGCTCACTTATGCATGGTGGCCGGGGTGGGGCGCCGCCCGAAACTTTAGCATCGGAGGAGGACACGACCACGACACGACACGAGGCGAACGAGCACAGCTACTATTGAACACACTACTGTCGCACTCGCCGCATTGTAATGTGTGAATTCAATGTAAATGTTCACCCATTGCAGGTGGTGGCGAGCCGGGCGCGCTGGCGCTGGTCGCGGAGCCGGCGGACGCCGTGGCGGCGGCGGGCGAGCGGGCGCTGCTGGCGTGCGCGGCGCCGGCGCCCGCGCGCCTCGCGTGGCGGTTCAGCGCCGCCGCCGCGCCCACGCGCGACCACGCGCTGCCGGCCGCCGACCCCGCGCGCCGTCTGCTGCCCAACGGCTCACTGGCCATCGACAGCATGTCGGCGTCGCTGGCCGGCCACTACCAGTGTGTCGCCACCCTCGACGGCGTGGGGACTCTGCTGTCGCGCGTCGCCACGCTCTTCCTAGCAGGTACCGTATGCGTCACACACGTAAACAAACGGTCAGTTCACACCGAGACTACGATTGAAAGTGCTATAATATTATGGATTTTTCGTTTAGTGCCTCAGCATATGTGTTATTGTTATTAGGTTCAAATTACACGTCCAATAATACACTTCTAGTTAATCGTATTTTACTTTATTCTACTACGTAGATAATACAATAAACAGTATCTTATAAATAACTATGTAGGTACACTGACCTCACTGACCTATCCGGGCCTCTCAAGGAGACTAACTTAAAACTATCTTAGGCATCAACGTCAATGTCATCTTTGACATCTAGTTGTTTTAAATACATGCATAGCATTATGTAACATCTCCCTTTTTCGAGAAACGCATACAATTTAATAATGCTTAAAATATACATGATTACAAAATATAACTTACTAATTAAATTTCTCATGTATGTACAATTTAGGTTGTTTTACAGTTCTACCAGATCTGGTAACATAATCTGTACCTATTTGCCTTTCCACAGGAACACAGTTATCATTATGCCTACTAATATCCTGAGAATTTTCACTCGTGAAACAACTAGGATTTATGGGAAGTATATTGCACGTATCATGACCATTATAAGAAGGATCTATTTTTTTAAATTCATCTTTACTGTCACCCGCAAAAGAGGAAGGAGGATTTATCTTTTTTAAATTATTTTTCCTATGTCTAATATGCGCTCTATTTCTCCTATATATAACACCATTCATATCGGTAATATAATGAGACCTACCACAATCTAGATTTCTATGTATTACACCAGGAGTCCAAAAATCTTTGGGATTTTTTTTTAAATAAATGTCATCTCCAGGCTTAAAGACTTCATTCCTTTGCCTTGCACATCTGTCAAAGTAATATGTCATTTTGTTTTTATTTTTGACATAAGATTTTTTGTAAACAGAAAATTTTACTAAATTCGGTTTTAGTTTTTTACACAGGACAGGTATATTCATACGTAAACTCCTAGACATTAATAATGATGCTGGGCTGGGAAAATCGCCTTTAGCTGTGTTCCGGTAGTGTAGCAATGCTAAATACACATCAGATCCATCCTGAGCGCATTTACGTAGTATATTTTTGGATATTTTTACAGCGCTCTCCGAAAAACCATTACTTCTTGGATAATATGGACTCGTGGTTATATGCTCCACGTCCCATTCAACCAGAAAAGATTTGAACTTACATGAGTTGAAAGGTGGACCATTATCCGACACTAATGATCGTGGGATGCCATGGCGTGCGAAAAATGATTTCAAGTGTTTCACCACGTTATCAACGTTGTAATTCTTATGTAAAGAAGCTAGCTCAAAATATTTAGAATAGTAATCTACACAGACAAGGTAATTCTCCCCATCAAAATAAAATAAATCAACCCCTACTCGTTCCCAAGGGAGTTGTGTAATATCATAACACTTCAAAGGTTCCTTATTTGTGTTAGGTTTAAATTTAGCACATACCAGACACTGTTCAATTAAATTTTTAATGTCTGCATCTATATTGGGCCAATAAACTGTTTCCCTAGCAATGTTAAGTGTTTTATTTATACCTAAATGACCACAGTGAATTTTATCTAATATTTGCTTTTGTAAAACCTTTGGGACTATGAGCCTATTGCCCTTAAAGAGTAAATCATTCATTATATGTATTTCACTTTGAATATTCCAATATGGTTTTACCAAACAGTTAATTTTGTTTTTGCTTGTTGGCCAACCATTTTTTATATAAGATTTATACTTCTAAGTCATATACTTGCAACGCAAGTATCATTCTCTGCAACCTAGCTGTCACTTCATGAAGAGGTTTTTTAAAGAGATAAATTAAAGGTTTGTGATCTGTATGAACGGTAACAAGACCTCCATAAATATATTGATGAAATTTATTACAACCAAACTGTATAGCAAACAATTCCTTTTCAATCTGAGCGTAGTTTTGTTGAGAGCTTGTCAATGTTCTTGAGCTATATGCAATTGGTCGCTTATTTTGCATGATTACAGCGCCCACTGCATTCTTGGATGAATCTACTGACAAAATTAAAGGTACATTGCAATTATAGTTAGCTAATACAGGTGCTTTAGTAATAATATCTTTTAGTGATTCAAAACACTTTTGATAATTATCATCCCATAGGAATGGTATATCCTTTTTTAACAAGTTTCTTAAGACATTAGTTTTGTCTGCTAAGTTTTCAATGAAAGGGGCTAAAAAATTTAACATGCCTAAAAATCTTTGTAAATCCTTAATATTTTTAGGTGTAGACATATTTTTTACAGCTTTAATTTTATCTGGATCAATTTTAACACCATCTTTGCTAAAAATATAACCCAAATATGTTATTTCTTCTAAAAGAAACTTACACTTGAGCTTGTTTAACTTCAGATTTACCTGCCTAGCCCGTTCTAAAAATAATTCTAATCTCTTATTATGTATCTCAATTGTCTCCCCATATATTAATATGTCATCACACCAAATAATTATGCCTTCAATGTCCCCAAATAAATCAATCATAGTTTTATAAAATATTTCTGTTGCAGTATTAATCCCGAAAGGCAACCGTAGAAATTTATATCGACCAAATGGGGTCTGAAATGTGCACAAATCACTACTTTCTTTTGTTAATTTTATATTATAAAAACCAGAGAACGCATCCAAGTGGGAAAAATATTTAGCTTTAGACAATTTTGACCTGACTTCATCAATATTTTTAATAGGATAATGACTTCTCAATAGATTTTTATTTAAATATCTAGGATCTAAACATACCCTTAATCCTCCTGCCTTTTTCATGGTAATGACTAAACTACTTACCCATAATGTGGGTTTGTTAACCTTTTGTATAATTCCCAGTTGTTCCATGATTTCTAATTCTTTCCTTAACGGCTCGATGAGAGCAAACGGTACCTTCCTCGGGGGATCTACTCTTGGTATGGCATCCTTCTTTAATACAATACTGTGTTCATATGGAAGACATCCTAGGCCCTGAAAAACATCATTATATTTGATTACAATATTGTCACATGTTTTTTCATATAGGTTATGTATATTTTTCACAATTTTATTGTCATTTTGACAATTTACAGAGAAGTTTTTTGTTATTAAATTTAACTTTATACAAGTTGGTAAGCCAATTACAGTTGGACAATTCAAACTTGTTATTACAAAAGTAATTGTTTCAGGCTCAACTTTATTATCTAATAAACAGGATACATTAGATACTGCCACTATGGGAATTTTATGACCATTGTAAGCAAAAATATTATAATTTTTACACTGTTGTTTGTCTTTATTTTTAATATACAACTTTGAGCTTTTACATGTGTCTAAAGACATCATATTTATATCTGCTCCAGTATCAATTATGCAATCTACTCTTTTATTGTTTATATTAAGAAAATAATGCCAAGAATTATCATTTTTACTTAAAATTGTGCTATTTCTATTACTTTGTGATTCAATGTTGAACAATGTCCCTATAGTAAATCTCTCAGCACTTTTTTTTGTTACTTCATCATCGAGATTTGAGTTGTCTACTTCAGAAACAACATTCCTGACATTATTTTTCTTATAACATAAATTAGTAAAGTGTCCATATTTAAAACATGACCTGCATTTATGCTTCCATGCTGGGCAGTTGCGATGAGCATGTGTTGTGTTGCATCTCCCGCACGTTGTTCTGGACCCGGGTGTGGCTGACCTTCTTTGTTGATAATGCGGCACTGGAGATCTGGTTTTTCTCCTATGCTGGTGCGATGAAAACGATGATGACGGAGAACTGTTCGGACGGTTTCTGTGTATCTTGTATACGGTGGCATCTTCTCTTCTTTCACCCCCATTGATTGAATCTTCACTCTTCTGTGCCATAGTGAGTGTTCTACACAGCAGCTTGGCTCTTTCCAGGGAGAGATCTTGTTCTTGTAGCAGCTTTTGTCGAATTTGTGAGAAGTTTGTGGCCATGTTAGCAATGAGAATATCTTTCACCAGGGATTCACGAAGCGTACCAAACTCACATGAATGACTTGCATTTTCTAGCTCCATCAGAAAATTGTCCAATGATTCGTTCACACGTTGTTTTAATGTGAAGAACCTGTGTCTTGCAACTGTTAAATTCTTCTTTGGTTCAAAGTATTCAACAAATTTCTCCTTTACTTGTTTGAATGTAGAATTGCTTAGGTCCAAATTGAAGGAGTTGAAGATATTTAGACCTTTTTCACCCATAGAGTGTAGCATAATAGCAATCTTCCTTTTGTCTTCAGTTTTCTCCATTCCCGACGCCAGCAAATATATCTCGAACGACTGAGTCCATTTTCTGAAGTTTTCAGCATTATTGTTGATGATTTCCGTCGAAATTTCCAGCTTTTGTACTCCGTTTGCAGCCATTGTCGTCATTGTTGTTGAACCACACCCAGCCGGTCTCGAAATTTCTTTTTTCGCCGTTCTCGACGTACCCTCTCTTTGGTTAATATTTTCTTTTTCTTCTTCTGACACCATGTTTAGTGCCTCAGCATATGTGTTATTGTTATTAGGTTCAAATTACACGTCCAATAATACACTTCTAGTTAATCGTATTTTACTTTATTCTACTACGTAGATAATACAATAAACAGTATCTTATAAATAACTATGTAGGTACACTGACCTCACTGACCTATCCGGGCCTCTCAAGGAGACTAACTTAAAACTATCTTAGGCATCAACGTCAATGTCATCTTTGACATCTAGTTGTTTTAAATACATGCATAGCATTATGTAACACTAGTAGTGCAGTTTTAGTACCTAAATCGAGGCAACTCCCTCCGGCAATTTTTATTAGCTATGCGCCTATGCCCTTTTAAAAAATCACCCCATAGGTATATTTTTTACGTATATAGGCAGTTAGGCACTATTATATTTCGCGAAATCTGCCGAAAAGATGGTACGTCGTGTTGCAGTGTGAAGTGACCTTCGATGACTAAATAGAAAGAAGTAATTTTTTTTTAATTTGTTTTATTATTATTTTAATAACTCCCACCAAAAGAGATCGAGGCGCAGTTGTATTAATATCATATGTCGTTCTCGCAGAGGTGCCGGAGGTGGCGGACGTGGCGGAGGGCGCGCGCGTGGTAATGGGCGTGGAGGGCGCGGCGGCGCTGTTGCCGTGCCGCCTGCGCGCGCCGCCGCGCCTGGCCGTGCGGGTGCTGCCCGCGCCGCACCGCGACACGCGCGCGTACGGCTCCGCGCGCCCGCCCGTGCCGCCGCCGGTGCTGCGCCTTAACGTCACGTGGCTGAAGAACGGCTCGCCGGTGGCCGTGGACGGCGGCCGCGTGGCGTTGCTCCCGTCGGGTGCGCTGGAGCTGGAGCCGCTGCGCGCGCACGACGCCGCCGCCTACCGCTGCCGCGTGGCGCTGCCGGCCGACCCGGCGCGCGCGCGCCTCGGGCCCGAGCTGCACCTGCGCGTGGACGCCGCGCCCGCGCAGGAGGCACCGCCGCGCTTCGTCGCCACGCCGCAGCCCGCCACCGTCGTCGAGGGCGCGTCCGTCACCTTCGACTGCGCCGCCGTCGGCAACCCCAAGCCGGAGATGGTCTGGCTGAACAATGGAGTCGCTATCGACCTCAAGTATATTTTATTACTTCTTTTATTGCTATGATAAATTTATTCATACTTAAATTGGCCCGTATTAAGGGACCTTTTATAAATTGACACGATGAGTGACGACGTATATACGTTCGCAGCGACTTGGATTCGCGGTTTTACCTGGTGGGATCGGGGTCGCTGCGCGTGCAGTCGGCGCGCGCGCTGGACGCCGGCGCCTACACGTGTCGCGCCACCAACCGCCTCGACTCCGCCGACCACTCCACACACCTGGCCGTCATGGTACGTGTCCCGCCCCGCCCCGCCCCGCTGTACCCTCGCAGCACACCACTAATGTCAGTCTCCCAACAGACGGCACCGCGCGTGTACGTGCGCGACGGCGAGGTGCGCGCGCGGGCCCGCGGCGACGTGACGCTGCGCTGCGACGCACGCGGCCGTCCCCCCCCGCACATCACTTGGCTGAAGGACGGCGAGCCGCTCACGCCCAATAGCCACGACATCACGCTGGTGGACGGGACGTCGCTGCGCATCCAGGGCGTGCTGGAGGTGGACGCAGGCGTGTTCCAGTGCGCCGCCAGCTCGCCCGCCGGCAGCGCCGCCGCCGCGCTGCGCCTGCTCGTCGCGCCGCCCGCGCCCGCCGGTAACCCCTCTTCCCCGAGCACTACACTACACTATACAGGACTAGTTCGCGCTTATTATTATTGTATATTAATAGCGAACGAACATTTGTATCAACACTACAACTAAATGCTATATTACCATGTAGCTTTCCTACACGAAAGTATCAGAAACGTGAACTGTAACAGCCTCGAAGGTCTACTTTACTTGTAACCCTGTACAAATCTTTAGTTCCTTTTTCATCGTCCTATAGAGACTGTCGCTAGCGTAGTACCGGGCGAGCCGGCCGGCGGAGACTCGTGGCTGGGCGAGACGTCGTCGGCGTACACGCCCGCTCCGGCGGCCCCGCCCGCGCCCGCGCCGCCCGACGACTACGACGACGCACTAACCGATAATGACGATAATGACGACTATTCCTTTCACGCTGCCGAAGACTGGGAGGGACTACCGGAGAACGCGACCGTGGTCGGTCCGCCCCGGAACTTCAGGGCGGTCATCGTCAAACACAGGCGAGTAGCGCGGCGCACGCGTCCCTACCGGCGAACGTTTTGGAATGCGACGTCTGAGAGTTTGTGTGTGGACAGGTTCGTGACGCTGAGCTGGGAGGAGCCGGAGCGCGGGCCGGAGGAGGTGACGGGCTACGTCGTGCTGTACCGGGTCAAGGGCAGCGAGCGGTGAGCGACTACTCCCCTAGAGATAACAGTTGAACAATTAAAACGATGTTGTGAAATGGCCATATCCTGTGTGTGGCAGTGTTTTTATTTTGTTTTTAAGGAATCATAACCCAGTATACTGGCTAATTCTCGTGACGTCAACAATCCACGCTAAATCTGTTGATCCGTTCTGAAATGTACTGACCGGTGCATTGGCGTGATAATATAATTATATTGTCAAAAAGTTTATTTTTATTTCTGTTCAGCCAGTATAGTTGGGGTTGGGGAAAAGTCTTTCCGCATTATTATAGTGTGCATGAACTTGTCACAAAATCTCTTGGGTTATATCATTGTATCTGGCTGATTTTAGCATTATTAAAAAGTTTTAGGGCGTGTTTCACCAAGCCATGTTAAAGTTAATCCTTCGTTAAATATCATGTTATCCCTCTCGTATTTCCTGTCAATGAATGAGATGGCATGGTATTTTAACATGGCGTTAACTTTAACATCGATTGGTGAAACACGCCCTTAATGTTACAGAACACAATTCCAAATTCAAATTTGGTAAATGTGAGATTTTCATTTGTTTTTCTTATTGTTATTAAAATGAGTGATTCTAATGAAGAAATTCGATACATTTTAAATTTTTATTACAAAAAATGTAAAAATGCATAACAAGCCGCAAAAAAAAAATTGTGATGTTTATGGACCTAATGCAGTATCTGTGAGAGTAGCACAAATTTGGTTTAAGCGTTTTCAATCCGGAAATTTTGATGTCAAAGATGCACGTCGCTCTGGTCGCCCTGTTACGGACAAAACTGATGGCATTTTTTAGAAAGTGGAGCAAGCTCGGCATATTTAGTAGTTACGATGTAACTGAAGAACCAGTTCTTGACCACAAAATGGTCTTGGCGCATTTGAAAAAAGCTCGATATTTCGGTGCCTCATGAGCCCACTGAAAGAAACTAAGGATTCGTGTACTCATTTGTGATTATTTATTACGACGTAATGAAACCGAACCATATTCGAAGAAGCTTATAATTGGTGATGAAAACTCAAAGTTCAAAGGGCGGGTATGTGGTGGGATTGGAAGGGGCATTATTCATAATGAGCTGTTACCGCCAGGCAGGACCATCGATTCTGAACTGTACTGCGAACAACTGATGAGATTAAAACAAGAAGTTGAGAGAAAGCGGCCGGAATTAATCAACAGAAGGGGTGTGGTTTTTCACCATGATAACTCTAGACCACACACAACTTTAGCCACTCAGCAAAAATTACGGGAGTTTGGCTGGCAGGTGTTAATGCATCCGCCGTATAGTCCTGATCTTGCACCTTCAGATTTCCACCTGGTTTGGTCGCTGCAGAATTCTTTAGGCAATGTCAGGTCGACATTACAAGAGGACTGCCAAAACCACTGTCGCAGTTTTTTCATCAGAAGCCCCAAATTTTTTACAGCAATGGGATCATGTCCCTACCAAAAAGATGGCAAAAACTTATCGAACAAAATTGCACCTATATACTGTAGTCAATTGTAAATAAACTTTATAAAAAAACCTTTTGAATTTTTATACGAAATGCGAAGAAACTTTTTCCCCGACCTAATATACAAAGTTACAGCAGACAATTATAGACCAATACACTTTTGAATTTCGAAATACTACTAATACGTCCCATTTGTCTCACCAGTACAATATGGTGAGGGATTCTCGATACCACGAGAACTGGCCAGTATACTGGGTATATTTCGGGCATGCTCCTAATGTTGTGCGTGTTGCGGCAGCGAGCGGGTGGCGCGCGGCGGGCTGCGGCACGAGCTGAACGTGGGCTCGCTGCAGCCCAACACCACGTACGAGCTCAGCGCGCGCGCGCTCTCGCGCTCAGCCGCCTCCGCGCCCACGCACGTACGTATACGCCAGCACAGCAGCGGTAATAGATAAAATCTAATGTATATTTCTTTTTTTTTCAAATGCTCCTGGGTCATGGATGTGTATTAAATTTGTATATACATAATATAATAAATATGTAATATAATAAAATCTTAATTATATGTATACTATAAAAAGTATTATTTCCGTTGTCTCGCACTTGTGACACAAGTTCTTCGGATACTTAGCACGGGGCCAGAATGACGTGGTGTGAAGCGTTCATAGATATTATTATTTTCTAGAATGGTCTAGGTAACTTAAGCGTAATTTAAATAAACTTATTTTACGTTTTTGACATAATTAAAGACATTTTTTGAATGAAATAGGTAATATAATCATATTCCAAAGTTAGGTACATATTGTACATAATGTATTGATGTAACCATTAAATATGTAAATATCTACATAAACAAATAATATATACATTTTACCTTCCAATAAAATGTGTATTATCTTCCTTAACGTCCAAAGTCCTTTATGAGAGTACATCGCTTGCTACCGATTACAGCCTATAGATGTCGTACCGTACCGTTACCGCTCCCAGCGCCACCTTCCGTTAAATCTGTGAACTAAGTGAAAGCCACAAGCCGCCATCTTTGATATATCAGATCATTGTAAGTGTCTCATAATGATGAGGATGGACACCAGGAAGCCCTTATTAGGACTTTGGATGTTAAGGAACATAATACACATTTTATTGGAAGGTAAAATGTATATATTATGGTTCCGTTTGACGTCCAAAGTCCTTTATGAGAGACGTGTTTGTTATCTTCTGGTGGCTTGTGAATAATGCAACAATGTGATAAAGTTTTAAAGTAATAAAAGAATCACAATAACACCTATCAAGTATTACTGTGTGTCAAGAGACTGGTCGAGTATTTAATTCTTTATTTAAGAATATATTTTTGTTCACGTAATCCGACATCACAATAATTACTGCTGATGTAAGTTTCCAGGCGTAGCGTAAAAAAAATATATATATAGCTTTATGACATAATACGTATTTTGAGAGGAAAACTGTAAAAGTACCTGAGGCGTTCACCAAGATAGAAATATGGCACCACCAGTGTGGATTAGTTTACATTCCAAGCAACTGGGGTATCACAAAATTTTAGCACCATCGACTCCGCTACTAGTAAGGGTTGAATGCAATTAAAAACGTCTTGCAAAGTAAAAAGTTAGTTACTATTCGATGCCATCGTGTGACACTTTTGGTTCTATGAATAAAATATATTACCTGGATGGTACAAGTACTATACGCTATGTAATAGTGTAATAGAACATCTCTGCAAATCTAGACTTATTCCTGAGAATTAAAGATAAATAAGTTATAATATTACCGACTATGTCGCCTTTGATCCTTTCCAGGACTGTGGAAATCGTCGCAAAGATCTTGCTAGGTGACCGACCGGCAATTAGGGAACAGATGTCCATAAGCTGCATCACGTCTTCAGTGTCTTACATTTGACAGGAACTTCGTAGTTGCGATTAGTGTTCCATACACTTTTACTGAAGCTGTAGCGTGCCAGCGTTAGGCAAGCAACCTTCCCGATTGGGGTGATGAAGGTTGCAAAGTTGATAAACCCTATGAGGCGAGACCTGCATGAGGGACCAACCGCCAGCTGCACAGGAAACTCCATAAACTCTAGCACATATACAGTATCTATTTTTTCAATAAAACTTTATTAAAGTGTCATGGTGAGTGTCCCGAGCTTTATGTAGCCTTTGAAGCTGTAATGTGCGAGCTTTCGACCCTTAAGTCTAGGACTGATTTTGACCCAAAGTCGACTACAGACAAGAGACCATGAGTTCTAGTACGTCTGCAATATATTGGTTTTCAATAAATACAACATATTTGGATGTGCGTCTGTATCTGCGTTATAAAACTTTTGTCTTCGTATCATCGACAGGAACCTCGTCTTAGAATGTATGCCATTCATCATTTATTCACAGAATGTATTACATTTGCAGGTGGTAGCGCTTAAAACAGATCCATACATTTTACCATGGTAGCATGGTGTGTGAAAATTAAATAATATATTACAATTCCATCGTCAATTTACAAATGTTACGATTAAACAATAAAAAAAAATTGAGTTTTAACTACAAATAAAAACTAACATAGAAAATAACGAATTAGTAGAATGTCAAATATATTATTACATTAAAATTTGTGGACTCTTGTTAAACTTTATGTATATAACAGTAGCCATTAGCCATTATGTTAACGAAAAGTCAATAATCACATACTATTAAAATTAAGCATAATAAAATACCCGCTAGTCATCATAGTAATTATAAAACATATAAATTGTCAAAATACAAATCACCTTACAAATAAATAACTATTGGAATTACATTACAATGTCAAATGGTTTAATTCTGAATAAAAATAATATGTAAATAATTAATGTCAAATTTAAATTTATTTATCAATAATGTTGCAATATGTAGGTATGTGAAGAATGAAATTGGTTTAAGAATTTGTACAATATTCATGCTAATTATTGATATAGGTCATTTCTTATTATCTTAATATATATATTTCTTGTGTGCGTGTGTATGTGACTGAACTCCTCCTAAACGACTGGACCAATTTTGATGAAATTTTTTGTGTGTGTTCGTGGAGATTCGAGAATGGTTTAGATTTACAATTGGAACCGATAGGTGGCGCTGCAGTCAGTATGTCAAGCAATTAATTAATAAGGCAATACGAAGTTTGCCGGGACAGCTAGTATAGTATAAATTCATTAATGTCATAAAAACAGTTTTCCATAAGCCAAGATGTCAGGTTTCTTTTTAATTTATAAATTGTAGGCAATACTTTGAATTGGTCAGGCAAGTGATTGTATACGTGTATAGCCTGTATGTATGCATTGTCCCTGTATATATTCAAGTTACACCAGGGACGATAAAGTTTAAATTTATATCTTTCATTTTTTCGACCCATATCTGAATTCTGTTTAAATAAGTCTGGATGCAACCTAACAAAGAGACAGAGCTCTCGAATGTACATACAGGCTAGCGGTAGTAGTCGTAATTTCTTAAACAATGGTCTACAGCTATCCAGATGCCAGGATGCCAGGCTCTCACACATTTTTTTTGAACACGAAAAGCTTTTTCGACCTCTACCGAATTACCCCACAACAACAGACCGTATGAGTGAACCGATGATACGTAGCCGTGGTACGCGGTTAGTGCCGCTTCAGCACCTACCGTCTGGCGTAATCTACGTAAAGCGTAAACGAACCGATCTACTTTATTGCACACATAATCTATATGGACTTTCCAGTTACAGTTCTTGTCAAGCATAAGTCCTAGGAATTTCACTGAGTCAACTTCTAAAACATTTGTATTGTTGTATTGTATATTTAAATTAATTTTTTTGATTTTGTAATTTTGAAATTGTATAAGTTGTGTTTTTTTAATATTTATTTTTAAATTATTGTTATCAAGCCATTTAATTATTTTTCCTAGGGTTAGATTTAGTTCAGTTTCAAATGTGTCCTTTTCATTACATTTCACAATAAGAGTTGTGTCATCTGCGAATAGTATGGTTGGGTGATGTGTAATTTTAGGTAGGTCATTTATGTACACTAGAAATAGAAAAGGGCTGAGAAGACTTCCTTGAGGAACACCGAATGCGTTTATTTTGAAATGTGATCGTGCGGAAACTTTTAGTTTATTTATTATTCTGTTTATTTCGACGCATTGGTACCGATTTGTTAGGTAGGATTTTATCCAATTGTTGGCAGTTCCTCTTATACCATATTTGTCTAATTTATGCAATAGAAGCGCGTGATCGACATTATCGAACGCTTTGCTCATGTCGAGAAATATCGCAGACACCGGTATTCTGTTATTTAATGCTTCTGTGATTGTTTTAATCAGGTTGAAACTGGCTAAGGTTGTGTTGCTGTTTTTTCGGAAACCGTACTGATTTTGCGTAAAAATATTATAGCGGGATGTAAAATTCTCGAGACGATATGATTATAAAGCTCATGAATGTATACCATCAATAGAAACCTTATATTAGGATGTGTGCCATCATATTAACATCTTGTTTGCGTATCATCAATCCCTGTATTAGTATTAGAACGTGTGCTATTATAAACATATTGTTTGTGTATCATCAATCCTTGTATTTAAATATGTGCTATTATAAACATCTCCACATTATATCATCAACAGGATATTTGTATTAGAATGTACCTATGCCATTATAAACCTCTTGAATTTATATAATTGATAGGAAATTTGTATTAGGATGAAATGCCTGCTCTTGACTTTATATCATCGTTAAGAAATCTGTATTATGATGTGTGCCATTATAAAACTTTAGACTTTGTATATTGGACATAGGTAAAGCACGCGTCGACAATGACTCGAAGGCCAAAGTGGATATAATATTAATATTATACTCTGTAAAGCTGAATCCGTTTGTGCGACAAACAGACCACTGCCCCGATTTTCATAGGACCTGGTATACGTAAAGTAAATAGGCGCAAATGTTTGGCGTTTCAGCCAACAACAATCCTGCTATACCCGGAGGTAAATAGTTTCGACACTGATGTTATAGTCCCAAGAGGAGTAAGACCTGCTTGAACAATCAGCTATTAGTCAATGTATTGTAATGAACTTGTACTGTCCTTATTGACTTTCGACAGGGAATTTGCATAGGTTTGCTGTCCCTTAAATATTACTCTTGCAGTGTAAGTGCGCGGCTATACGACCTGTCCCAGCGGGATGAAGGTTAGGAAGCTAATTTTTTAGTTCCGAAGCTGATATTATAGCCCCAAAATCCCAAGAGGTAGAAGACCTGCTTGAACTGTCAGCTGTTAGTCAATATATTGTAATGAATATGTACTGTACTTATTGACTTTTGACAGGGAATTTGTATAGGTTTTGTGTCCCTTAAATATTACTCTTGCAGTGAGAGTGCGCGACTATACGACCTGTCCCCGCGGGAGATGAAGGTTAGGAGGCAAATTTTTCAGTTTCGAAGGTGATATTATAGTCCTAACTTCCAAGAGGTAGAAGACCAGCTTAAACTGTCAGCTGTTAGTTAATGTATTGTAATAACCCTTCTGTACTTACTGACTTTTTGAACAGGGAATTTGTATAGCGTATTGTATACCATAAATATTGACTTTGCAGTTTGACTGCGAGGTGATACGACCTTTCCCCGCGCGGGAGATTTAGGTTAAGATGCTAATTTATAGCCTTAACTACTGCAGTTGGTATTATGTAATAGCCAACAATTATTTATAAATTTTAATGTCCCCGGTAAGCTGACATTTATAGTTCAAAACCAGCCAAAGTTTAGAATTGTTGAAGCCTGATTCTTGGTTCGATGTACTGTACTAGAAGGCCATGTATTTCATCATCTCGGTCGATATTTATATAGCAAGCATACCAACAGTCTGTGTTATATATTTAATGGTAATAGTATTTTAGCCACAACTAGAAAATGAACGAGATTTGCAAATCTAATGACTTTGATTAATATCGTGAGGGCGTCGACTGTACAATGGATTTCTACCACTTTATTGATAATATTTGTGATGGCGTCAACTGTACATAGTTTAAATTCATAACAACACCTCTTTTTAAAAAATGATAATTTATGTGAGGTTACCGACTGTACATTTTATTCGATCACTTGTCTCAGTTTCAAATAATTATATTAAAGTCATATTAAAATCAGTAAAGTTTTGATCTCTTATATATTATGTGGTCATATTATATAATATGTTATATCCCCCCCCCCCTTCTTTTTTAAGGAGTAAGGATAGCTCGCAAAGTCTTGGATCGCCAGTTGAATTTTTGTTCGAATACCCACGATTTATTTATTAATGATGGTTCCAGAGAACTTGTGTGTTCGTAACCTGAATGTATGTTATCCAGTCCGCCTACTTTTTATCTTAGCTTGTCAAGCATTAGATATCTGCGTCTGCATAAACATGAATTTTCTAAGCTATATTATATAGGCTTAGGGTATGTTTATTAAAAATATTTTCAGGCGTCTACTGTTAGAACCGAACAGTCAAGACGTTTAACGTACCTATAGAAGGTCAGGAATAGTTGTAGGTACTTCCAGTGCAAACATCGATCTATTTCGTTAAGAAATGCTATGAGTGAAAACATCGATCTATTTGGATCGGAAATGTTATGAGTGTAAACATCGATCTATTTGGATCAGAAATGTTATGAGTGTAAACATCGATCTATTTTGATCACAAATGTTACAAGTGTAAACATCGATCTATTTCGTTCAGAAATGTTATGAGTGAAAACATCGATCTATTTGAATCGGAAATGTTATGAGTGTAAACATCGATCTATTTGGATCAGAAATGTTATCAGTGTAAACATCGATCTATTTTGATCAGAAATGTTATGAATGTAAACATCGATCTATTTTGATCACAAATGTTACAAGTGTAAAAATCGATATATTTCGATCAGAAATGTTATAAGTATAATGTATTTTAAACTAAATATCTGCAGAACTGTACGTACTGGCTCAATTAGCAATAGAAAAGAGCTGAACAACTTCGCAAAAAATATTTTACTACCCTCCGCGAAGTAAACGTAAATGATGTAACGGATGGAAAATTCGATTTTGTAATGAAATATTTGTATTAATACATTTACATAGCCATTTGAAATGTAAAAGACAGCGGTTTATTGCATGAATACGTTTATATTTTAGGTAATACGTCTCCGTTCCAAAAATGGCGGTAGTTGTAAAAGTTTAAAAATAGCATTTTTTGTTAATTAAAATTACTTTTATACTATTCGGATATCACGCTATGATAAACAGGTCACCGAATTAGGCACGATCTCAAGAAATAGATCATTAGTACCCGCCGCATAATCGTGAAAAATTATCATGTCACTCACCAAATGCGGCTGCAAACCTTTGCTTCGATCCTAATTTCAAACGGCGAAGAGATTTTCTGCTCCATCTTCTACAGTAACCGCCAATAACGAGTTCAAAACGACGAACTTTTCACCGCGATATCCCGATCGCGTGATTTACGTCTACCCGATACGCGGTAAAAAACTGTATAATGAACTCTATTGACGATCAGTAACGGTTAAATAAAACTCAAAAATTTGTTTTAAATCGATTTTAAAATTAAAAGTTAAGTTAAAGGAGAAAGCCCACTCTCCATAGTGTCTCAGGCCCAATGTGGACATCAAAAAATCGCATTAAAAATTAGTGTTCTAAAATCTTAATAGTATTAGATATCTGAGAAAAAAACTTAAAATGGCGCCATTATTGTAGAAATATTTTTTTTTTTTACTTTTTGTCTATTTTATTTTCAAGGTATTTTCCGAATTTTCAATAATTTTATTAGTAAGATATAATAAGATAGCCCTTGTTGTAGTGCAAGACTTGCAGTTATTGCTACCCAGCAATTGTGGCAAACAAGATTATCGCCTGACACCTAAAACGTATTAACATTAATGATAAATATTTTCAACAGTAAAAGATTTAACGATTAAACTATGATGACGAAATAATAGAAACATTTTATTATAATATTATGATTACCTGTTGCGGTGCAACCCACTGCTGTATGACACTTAATTCTTCGGGCTCTAAAATACGGTTCTTCGGTAACATTATTACCACAATATATACAATGTTCTTCAGACATTTTTGTATGCACAATCAAATAGCGTAATCCTTTAATCCAGGGCTAAGTAATCGTAGAAGGAGAGAACAAAACCAGTAAAACAATGCCAAAGTCGTACGTGAAAAGCCGAAACAAGTTCATGCGAGAATGCCAGATTGCGGTGAAAAAAATCGAAAACAAAACAAAACGCATCCACATTGAGCATTGCACAAAAATGACATTTCAGTCATCAGTGTTGCCGCTTGTCGCAAAAAAATGGAATCGATAAATCGGTTACGTAAAAAACAATCGATATAATATGACTTTTTATTCATCTTTATCGTATAAAGTAACAAACGTAAACATTGGTTTACGTTTAAAAAAAGATAAATGTTTTCTTTTGATTAATTCTTTACAGAATTACCAACAGTGGCCCGTTATTTGTATTTTACATGAGTTTATTTTATTTCTTTATAAATCGATATTCGGATTGATTGATTAGACTTTTATCATCGGGTAACATTTCACCTCAACGTTTTATTTAGGTTCCAAATAATTCAATAAAATTCCTTTTTTTATTGAAACATTACTGATTATAGTGGCGGTTATTTGAATGTTATCAAAAATCATGTCTCTTTATAGTACGTTTCTGGAGAAATTAAGGCTTCTTAAGACGGCTGTCCGCTCTGGGCCTGAAATGGGCTTTCTCCTTTATAACTTAAATAAGTAAGTTTTTAGCGACTGCATGGTTGCAAAAACGACGCAACAATGATCTGATATATCAAAGATGGCGGCTTGTGGCTTTCACTAAGTTCACAGATTTAACGGAAGGTGGCGCTGGGAGCGGTAACGGTACGGTACGACATCTATGGGCTGTAATCGGTAGCAAGCGATGTACTCTCATAAAGGACTTTGGACGTCAAACGGAACCATAATAAATAAAAAGTAATACGTGTGCGCAGACGGTGGAGGTGCACACGCCAGAGGAGGAGGCGGCCTGGGGCCCGCCCGCGGACGTGCGCGTCGAGCCCGCTGGCCCGCACGAGCTGCGCGTGTCGTGGTCGCCGCCCGCGCCGCCCGCGTCGCCCGCCACCCCCGCCGCCGCCTCCGCGCCCACGAAGTACGCCGTCTACTACACGGAGGTTGTTTTTTAATTTCATACGTTGCTTGCATCTAAAAGACTCGCAATTCGCTCGATCGCGTTGACAATTTCCGCTCTCCTTTGTTTCTCGATCGCAGGTGGAGAGCAACAGGGAGCAGAGTATATTCGTCGAGGAGTCTCCCGCGACGATCGCCGGGCTCCGCGCCGCCGCGCAGTACGTCGTGCGGGTGGCGGCCGTCGGGGGCGTGCCGTCCGCCGAGCGCGGCGCGCGCACGCAGTCCGACGCGCCCGCCGCGCCGCCCGGCAACGTCACCGCCACGCCCACCGGTGACACGGTGAGTGCCGCCCCGCGCCCCGCGTCCGCCCGCGCCGCGCTGTAGCGACACTGACCTCGTTGTGTGCAGACGCTGCTGGTCCGCTGGGAGGCGCCGCCCGCGAAGTCGCTGCGCGGCGCGCTTACCGGGTACAAGGTGCGGTACCGCGCCGCGCCGCCCTCCCGCCGCCGCGCCGGCTCGCTCACCACGCCGGCCGACGTGCGCCGCGCCGAGATCCGAGACCTGGAGCCCGCCGCCACTTACCAGGTGAGCGACGTCCGCCCCCTCCCGCCTCGCCTCGCCCGCACCCGCTAAAATCAGTACCTTTTGTAGATCCGCGTGTGCGCCATCAACGCCAACGGCTCCGGACCGTTCAGCGAGTGGGTGTCGGCCGCGACGCAGGCGCGCCACCGCGCCGAGGCCGCAGTGCCGGACGCGCCGCCGCCGCTCACCAGTGAGTCACGAAATTACATATTGTATTGTTCATAAACCCCCAGGACGGGAGACCCGACGCATGAAGAAATATTGAAATAATGTTTTAAGTTCGACGCTGTCGTGTGTCTGTCGTTTAATTTATTTTAATGATAACGCCGAGTCGACTATCCGCCGGAAGTCATAATTATCAGCTCGGTTCGGCAAAAACTTGTCTTCGTACCTCTATTTGATATTTTTTTAAATTAAAATGAAATATAACGTAAAGTCTGCTTCACGCTTGCAGCGCGCGCGGGACGCGACTGGATCTCGGTGTGGTGGGGCGAAGGCGGCGGCGGCGCTCTTGTGCGGGGCTACGCGCTGGGCTGGGGGCTGGGCGTGCCGGACGAGCACGCGCGTGACCTGCCCGCGCACGCGCACTCATACGTCATACGCGGCCTCGCCTCCAACGCCGAGTACGTGATCTCCCTGCGCGCCAGCAACGCGCTCGGACTGGGCCCGGCCGTGTACGCCACGGTGCGCACGCGCGCGCCGCCCGACGACGCCGAGCCCGACGACGACGGCCCGGACGAGCCCGAGGACGCCGACGACGCCGACGACGAGCCGGACGACGACACGCCGCCGCTCATCCCGCCCGTCGGGCTCAAGGTCGGGGCTCAGAAGAGCAAACTAGAGCTAATTGCAAGTGAAACATAATATGTATAAAGTAGACGTAAGAATAGAAAGAATCCCACTCACATAAAGAAAGTAACATGATAGAATATAATAATAATTGTAGCGCGCTACCCTTGATGTTGATGATAAGTGCAGCTGCTACTTGTTGATAATGTTGTTGCTGATGCTGATGCTAATGCTGATGCTGACGATGATGCTGATCTGATAGGTTGATACTGATAAATGATAGGGTTAGGGTATAAATGATGAAACCCTTTGGTGCTTAATAACGACCCGTGATCAACTGTTTATTGTTAAATCTGTCTTAATTTATATATGTTACAAATATGCTTAGCTAAGATGCTCACGCGGCTATACGTGAGGCGCGTGTTTATTGACATACTGACATACTGGAATACTGGCCTGTACATCTTGCCAGTCTAAAAAGAACAAAATAAGGAATAAATATTATAAATACAATATAAAATGTAAATTAAATTAAATGTAAATCTATTTTGTGTGGTTCAAATCCATGTCTCCGGCGACGGTGGCGGCCAGACCAGCTTCTCGTGTATGGAAGTCCGCATCGTGGTTTGCTATGGCTGCCTCTTGCGACTGCTCTTCGATGCTCTCTTATGGTCGTGATGTCTCCTTCATATGTGAAAGTATGACGTCAAACTGGCTGGAACGTGACGCGCTCGTGACGTTGTCCACAGCTGATGTCTAGCCACGCTGCGCTAGAGTGTAATTTGATCCACCTGTTCGAGCCTTGCTTTGTTATGATTATTCAGCGGAATGTTTCTTTCAGCTGACTGATAGGTGCGAGTCGTGCGCGTACAATGACACACTGACCCTTGCATTCTGATCTAGATTTTGTGTTTTTCTTCAACCGGTAATATTATTAATTTGCTGACCGGTCGTTTGATGATATAATGTTGTGTTCTTACGGTGACGACCCGGGTATGTCCGTTCTTTCCGGGATGAAGTTCACACACACGTGCTATGGCCCACTTCCCCGGCGGCATATTGTCTTCTTTAATAATAACGATATCGTTCAGTTCGATGTCCTTGATAGGTGTGGTCCACTTTGTTCTTGTTTGAAGGTTTTGTAAATATTCCCGAGACCAGCCCTTCCATATTTGCTTGTTCATAGTCTGTACTAGTTGCCATCTCGATGATAAATTGGTGATTTCCGGATCCGTCTGGGGTCTGGATAGAAGGGGACCACCGACAAGAAAGTGTCCTGGAGTGAGGCAGTTGTCGTCAGGATCTTCTGTGAGAGCGCATAGCGGACGGGAGTTCATACATGCTTCGACCTGGTGAAGTAAGGTGGTCAATTCCTCATAAGTGAGTTTTTGTTCCCCCATCACTCGTTTCAGGTGTTGTTTAAGGCTCTTGACAGCGGCTTCCCATAAACCACCTGCAGAAGGCCATGATGGCGCATTGAAGTGCCATGTTATGCCTATCTCACTGATCTTATCGATGACGTCGCGATTAATATTGCTGATGATTTCCTTGTATTCCCTTTTCAGGAAATTTGAAGCGCCAACGAAGTTTGTCCCGTTATCGCTATATATATTTTTTGGAGTGCCGCGTCGTGAGCATAGACGCCGGAGCGCTGCCAGGAATGCTTCAGTGCTCAAATCGGATACCAGTTCTAAGTGCACCGCTTTGGTTGCCATGCACACGAACACAGCGATGTATCCCTTGCTTGTACGGACGCCCTTTCCCTTGTTTAGTTTCACATCTACATGTCCTGTGAAATCTACGCCTAAATTGATAAATGGACGTGCGGGTGTTACTCGAGAAGGGGGAAGGTCCGCCATGATCTGATGCTTGGTCGTCTGACTGAAGCGTCGGCACTTAATGCAATTACGTAATTGCTTTTTTACAGCGCGTACACCGCTAACGACCCAGTAAGTATCCCTGATATATGATAATGTAAGTTTTGGGCCCCCGTGCAGGGTCGTTCGGTGCGCTTGATCTATGATGAGCTCGGTGAGTCTGCTTGTGGTAGGTAGGATGACCGGATGTTTTGCAGCGTAGCGCAGGATAGTGTTCTCTAATCGTCCTCCTACTCTCATAATACCATCGTTATCCAAATATGGATTTAAATTCAAAAGTTTACTGTTCGATTTTAATATTCCGTTTTTATTTAAAGATGATATTTCTTCACAAAATTCAAAACTCTGTACTGTTTTGATAATTAAATTAAATGAGCTTTCTATGTCACTTGTCGTTAAATTATTTTCTTGACAAGCGTTTTTGCGTGCTCGATAAATGAAACGTGATATCCACGCAATAGTTTTTGCGATTCGAGTGATAGAACTCATTTCATTTAGCAATTTATAAATGATCGAATCAGCGCTTGACTGTAAGGCTGTGTGCACACTGTAGCTCTTTCTTTTTTCAAGTGTGGGTTCTTGATATGTCTCAATGTTTTCCTTTTGATTATTTTCTAAAATGAATTTAGGCCCTTCCCACCATAGAGAGTGAGTAGAAAGGTAAGTGATGTTCACGCCTCTTGTTGCACAGTCTGCTGCGTTTTCTTCTGATTTAACATGCTGCCAACACTTAGCGGGAATGATCGGTGTGATAAGTCGTATTCTGTTTGCGACGAATTGCTTTCATTTTGATATTTCTCCATGAAGCCATCCTAGGACGATCATGGAGTCAGTCCAAGCATGTATGCGAATTTCCTTTGATGAGAACATAGTGTCTAAAACCTTCTTCATGAGTTGGGATAGTAATAATGCTCCTAGTAACTCCAGTCTAGGTAATGATACTTGATGCTTCGTTGGAACAACCTTTGTTTTCGCAGTGATGAGCCTCGAAGTGTATGCGCCCTTATGATTTGGCTATAATAGCTCCTCTCACCGATTTCGGTGTGGGTAGCCGATTTCATTGAAACCAGGCCAGCTACGCAGGAGTTATTTTATAGTGCCCAAGTGTGAGCGCAATACACAGAAGCACTACAATTACAATTCTGAATTAACTTGCTATTTTAGAAAGAGCTGTTGCAGCTCACTTTAAATATATCTTGTAACAGATCGTAACTCATACAAACGAGGTCTTGTATTTCGCAGGTGATAATGCTGAGCGGGAGCACGGCCGTGGTGTACTGGACGGACCCGACGCTACCCAAGGGCCAGGTGAGTGCGGGGCGCGGCGCGGGGCGGGGGGCGCTGGGCGGGGGCGACCCGGAGCGGGCTCACTGACGCCAGTTGCGTGTGCAGGCGGCGACGGACGGGCGGCGCTACGTGGTGCGGTGGGCGGCGGCGGGCGGGCGGCCGCGCGTGTACAACGCCACGGACCTCAACTGCATGCTGGACGACCTGCGCCCGCACACCACCTACGAGTTTGCCGTCAAACTCATCAAGGGTATGGAACTGTTTTACGTGTTATAGTTTAATTCAAGAAAATATTTTTCCTTTTATACGACGGCAATTTTTCTTTCTTCCGGCTGTAACAAAATTTTGATGGTCTTGCAATACGACTCGTGCGCTGTGCAGGCGGGCGCGAGTCGGCGTGGTCGATGCTGGCGTCGAACACGACGCTGGAGGCGGCGCCGGCGTCCGCCCCGCGCGAGCTCCGCGCCGCGCCCGCGCAGCCCGCCGCGCGCGCAGTCGACCTGACCTGGACACCGCCCGCCCGCCCCAACGGCGTCGTCACCGGCTACGTGCTAATGTATGCCGTGCAGCGCGGCGGCGGCGGCGGGGGCGCGGGCGGGGCGGAGGAGTGGGTGGCGGTGGGCGTGGCCGGCGAGCGCGGCCGCGCGCGGCTCGACCGCCTGCGCCCGCGCACCACCTACGCCTTCAAGATCCAAGCTCGAAACTCCAAGGGCCTCGGGCCTTTCAGCCCCTCGCTGCTCTACACGACGGGACCGGGTCAGTCCATTTTTAAACATAACTGATCCTAATCTGTATAACCTAGAATATAATATTTTAACTCATTGGATCGGTCTGAACATAATAAAGTCAAATATATAATATCATACGATCCGCGGTCCTGTGTCAGAAAGGTCTGCTCCAACTGTTTCCATATGGGGTATATTCACGTGAGTTGTAAATAAAGTGGTATGTTTGTGTTACAGGGGGCGAGGGCGGCGGGTTGGCGGGCGCGACGTCGGCGTGGCTGTGGGCGAGCGCGGGCGGCGCGTGCGCGGTGCTGGCGCTGGCGGCCGCGCTCGCGCTGTCGCTGTGCTGCCGCCGGCCGCGCGCCACGCTCGACCCCGACACCAGGTACACTATAACGCAGAAGTTATTTTATAGTGCTCGAGTGTGTGCGCAATACACAAAAGCACACTTCAACGAGTTCAACGAAAAGTGAAAGAACGTCTGGTGTTGCAGCACGTACCAGAAGGCGTCGGCGTCGGCGGGCATCAAGCCGCCGGACCTGTGGATCCACCACGACCAGATGGAGCTCAAGCACATGGACAAGAGCCTGCACAGCTCCGCCAGTAAGAGTACGGCCACTCCGCCACTCCCCGCGCGCCTCGTGCGCCTCACTACTATATTAACATAAACTATTTATTTTTATTTTATTTTATTCGGAAAACTTACAGCTTTAAGTAAATAATAACAGTAGCAATTTAACTTAAAAGTAAAAAAAGCCAATAACAAGTTTTCACTTATAAATAGCAAATTTTATAATATAGAAAGTGATGATAAGTCTTGGATTAATTCTCAAATACAGAAAAAACTTTAAAACAAAACTCAAAACTTAAAAATGTATTACATATAAAATTTAAGTTGTAACTTGTGCTACACATGTGCAGTATACACCTATATGCAGAACCACTGAAAAACATAATTATGTAGGTGTATCATCTATACTAGGCGGAGTGATCCGATCCATTCCTGATTTATAAATATTGCCTACTAACTAAGACTATTATTAGCTGAGTTAAAATATCCATCAGACAATAGTATTCCTATTTTTATGGATTTTAAGGAATTAATATCCTTAAGTTGATTGTCGCTTACAAAATTATTAATTTGACACATAAATGAATTGCGACGATAGAACGTATTGTAGGGTGGGACATAAAACGGTGCACTTTCACGCAAATATCTAGCTCTGAGACATCCACGCTGTTATGTATCTTATGTGAGTACACAAGGCCAGAAATATATCTACGGTAGTATAGCGGGAGAAAATTGAACTTTTTGCATCTCGCTTCATAGTTTGAAAGGCTTAGACGACATTTATTACGATTTAAACTACCTCAAAAAACGTGTTTGTATAGATTCGATTCTAACCTCGATCAAAACACGGAGTGCAGAAAATAATCTTAAAGTCAGTCAGCACGAAATAACGCGCCGCTAGGGCAAACGAGTAATATCACTCGGTCGAATTATAATCGAGCGTCTCACTCGTGGAAAATAAACATTTCACTCGTCTCCGGGCGCTATTTCTCCGTTTGCTTCACAGTTCAGAACGAAGTGATTTCTTTTTCTACTCGATCCGAAGGTTGCGAACATCGAACGATTGTTTACGAATAGTATTGTACTGCAGTGTCGGGGGGCAGCGTGGAGGGCGGCGGGCTGGTGTCGTCGACGCTGACGCTGGCGCGCGCGCCGCCCGCCGAGTACGAGCCCGCGCGCCACGCGCCGCTCGCGCCGCAGCTCGCGTCGCTCGACCGCCGCTACGTGCCCACCTACGTCGGTGCGTATACATGCACATGCTACAATCGTTTTTCGTTTTCGTTTGCATTTTTCATTTGTAACCATAAAATATTATATATTACTTGTTGCAAATAAAACAACTTTTTATGTGTACACGTACGTTGCGGTACTATGGAGTATCTACAGTCATTATCCTGAGTGGATACCATTTCGGCAATCGGTGCATTGCACTGCCTACCACCATTACCCGGACCTCATGATTTTTATTATATTTTTCAACGTATTCCCGTTTTTTGTTGTTATTGTTTAATCATTTTTGTGTCTTGGTGTATGTAATGTTAATATGTAATATGTTTTTTTTTTCATTGTGTAGTGTAATGTCCGTATTGTTGAATAAACGTTTATTTATTTATTTATTTATTTATTTAACGGTAACGAGGCAAGAGTGTACACACGCAGGGCCGGAGTTCCTTTGACATGTATGCGATACTAGTACATCGATGTAAGAATATAAGTCGTTTGGATTGGCACGGAATGTGCCAACGCTACATGTTGGAGAAACTCGGGCGCGTGCGGTCCGCGCTCACGATGGTGGTGGATGTTGTGCGCGCGCAGGGCGGCGCTCGAGCACCGGCAGCGACGAGACGGCGCCGCTGGCCCCCGCCGCCGCCGCCGCCGCCGCCCGCGCCGCGCGCCGTCATCACTGCGCCGAATTCTCGTGTGACTCTTTGCTAGGTTATCTTTTGTTTCTTTTATTTATTTGTTTTAGTTACATTGTCTTATTTGCTTTTCGTTTCACGTTAATTTGCTTGTTACTTTTTGGTTGGGATTATCGGTGTCTACTCTCATCCTGTTATCGAGGAAGCCGAATGAAATATATATCGAATACTGTATTGCAGCGATGACCGGCATGGGCATGGGCGTGGGCGTGGGTGTGGGCTGCACGTCGACGTGCGACCGCCGGCGGCACGCGCCCGACCAGGTAACCCGCGCTCCCGGCGGCATGCACGCGCCATTTATTTTACGCCTTGTATAAAAACGGTCTGAGAGTATCAGTATTGTAAAAACCCCGCATAAGCGGTGAGTATGACGTTGCAACAGTTTGTATAAAATTAAGATTAAATTAAATAAAACTGTAAATTTTTTATCCTTACTTACGTACCAGCTAATATTTACTAGGTTCTTTATTTTCTTAATAATTTTACACATAAATTAATTTTTACATGATCTTAACCTAGAACAACAGATAATTTAAAAAATACATGTATTGAATTAATTAACGTGGGACAAACGAATATAAACATTTAGTTTCTCTGTTTGTCTATCTTAAATATTAGCAGACTAAACATGAAACTATTGATATTCTATCCGATTATTACCATAACGGGAGGCGGTATTCGCAGGAGCGTGATAATACTTTAGGCCGTGTATGTACAGTATACTATGAAAGTACCACCGCTGAAAGACTCACTTTTGACTTTCATGTTTGTATGGGAGCCCCAATATCATAAAATTTCCCAAACAATAATAAAAAAAAATACCTCGCTAGTTTAGCGCTGGTACTTTCTCAATAAACTATAGAGAATTAAATACTTGAAGTATTATTATTCATTAATATTATAGCCTGTATAGAACATTATATATAATACTATGCTCGTATGTATATTTTCCGTTTCCGGTTGTCAAAACGAAAACACATACTCACGATAGCTCCGCGATTTAATTCGTAAATAGCGAAAAAAAGTGATTTGGTAGTGCTTTGTCTAGTAAAAAACTACACTCTTATGGTCAAAGTGTGAAGTGAAACTATAATCAGTGTTAGAAACTGCATCCATAGTGTAAAATCAAGAAAGTGATTACGGAAATTAACAAACCCAACTTCAAAAACTATAAAATTGACATACACATATTATCACCTACCCACAATTTTTTTTTAATAGCTGTCATTACTATCGAAAAATTTTGGCTGTATTCCGAAAGCTCTGCCAGTTTAAATGAATAAAGTGTAAAACATGCAGTCATTATGGTCTAAACTTGAAGCAAAATTGAATGAACAAACAATAACTTTAACCAATGCAGTTACGAAAAATGTCATGGAAGTTTTAGCCGAGAAGCTGAAAGACATAATTCAAGAAAATTATAATCTCAAAGAAAAAGTTAACATACTAGAAAAAAAATTTATCTCCCTTGAAAAAGAAAAACGAAAGAACAATTTGATATTCTTTGGTATTGCAAATGATAAGAAAACAGAATATGAGCTGGTGGAGCATATCATACAAATCATAGAAAAATCTGGAACACACCTAGCACCTCATGAAATAAACGCCATATACAGGATAGGTAAATCATCAAGTGAGAGCCGCCCTATTGTAGTATCTCTCACTACATTATGGAAAAAACACCTTGTTTGGAAAAATAAAGTGAATCTCCCGTCTGGCATCTACATAAAAGAAGATTATCCAAAAGAAGTATTAGAAACTCGAAAGCATCTGCGTGTAAAACTAGATGAAGAAAAGGAAAAAGGAAATATTGCCTTTATCAAATATGACAAGCTAATAGTTAAGAACCAAATTGACAATAAAACCAGAGACAAAAGAAAGAGGACTGAATCAGGCTCACCCAACTCATCGACCCAGAAAAAAATAAACACAAATTATATATCAAAACCCTCAACATCTAGAAGCCAAGTAACTGACACTACAAAGGCAAATTTGCTTCATTATGTGGAACGAGTCTGCCAAACTCCTGCAACAGGCAACCAAAAAAACTAATAACGACCACCGGCAATAAAAACCAACTTGAAACAAAAACCACAACTTTAATTATACCAACTTCAAAAACAAACACCCCAACCCGAGTATTAAAACAATAAATTTATAACAAAAATAACATCCCAAGCTATGAAACACCAACAAGATCACTTAGAAATTTATTAAATAGAAAAAACCTCAAAAAACAAGAAACACTACATATATGCACCTTAAACACGAGGACACTAAGGACAGAAGACAGTCTGAGAGAACTGGAATATGCTTTAACTAACGTAAAGTGGGACATTCTGGGCATAAGTGAGATGAGGAGGGAAGGAGAGGGAATTGAAGAACGATCAGAATACATATTGTACCATAATGGCAACTCTAGCTTTAGCGGTGTGGGATTTCTAATAAAGTCTAAACACAAAAACAATATCCTAAATTTCATAGGAATCACGGACCGCTTGGCAGTACGTCGCATGAAAATCCCTAACAACAAAAAGGAACTAACAATCATACAAATATATGCCCCCACTCAACAAGCTAGAGCAAGCGAAATAGACGACTTCTACCACACTCTGTCAGAAGAAACAAAAAAATATGCAGACAGTAACTTAATTATCATGGGCGACTTTAACGCACAGATTGGCCCAAGACAGATAGGCGAAGATCACATCATAGGTAGATTTGGACATGGCAAGAGAAGCATAAATGGGCACAAACTTAATGATTTTCTATTGGAACATAATATGACAGTACTAAACTCTGTCTTTAAGAAAAAATTCAAAAACAAATGGACATGGATTTCACCAGATGAAAAAACAAAAAACGAGATTTATTTTATACTAACAAACAATGTAAAACAATTCAAAGACACAGATGTAGTCCAAAACCTAAATTTCAATACTAACCATCGCATGGTACGTAGTCATATGAACTCATATACTCCCAAGAATAGTAGAAAAAATTATACCAACAGGAAAACATCCTCCAGCCTAGAAAAACAAACACCTAAAGAATCCACAAATATTAAACAACTACAGGAAATAGCTGAATCGAACCAACCACTTACAAAAAATACAATGAAATAGAGACAAAACTGAAACGACTACCAAACAAAAACAATAATAGTGGAAAATCTAACAAACTAAGCAACAAAACAATTCTTCTTATAGAAGAAAGAAAAAAACTTATTTTAGAAAAGAATAATATGAAACGACCTAAAATAGCTTGCCTTAGTAAAGAAATAAGAGAAAGCATAAGACATGACAGAAAAACACATAGACTCAAAACCCTAGAAGAACACATAATAAAATCAGGAGGTACTACAAAAGCCCTGAAAACACTACGCGAGAAAGGCAAGGAATGGATCCCTAGACTTAGAAAAGAACACATCAATGTGACAAACCGCAAACATATCCAAAAAATAGCAACTGAATACTACAAAAACCTATACTCATAAAGCATGTCTCAAGAAAATATCAGTACAGAAGAAGTCAATCTACCATCCAATAGCGACTCTATTCCACCAATACTCCCAACAGAAGTGAGAAGAGCCATAAATTCCCAAAAACTTGACACGTCACCAGGCCCAGACCAAATTTCAAATCAAGTACTCAGAGGAATGGTGGAAGAACTAACACCAATTCTTACAACTATCTTTAATGAAATCCTAAACACAGGACTAATACCAAAACAATGGGGAGAATCACATGTAACATTAATACATAAAAAAGGTCCAAAAGAGGACATTGGGAATTATAGGCCAATAGGCTTGTCATCAAACATATACAAAATATTTACAAAAGTGTTGCTAGAACGAATAACAAAAATATTAGAAGAAAAACAACCAATAGATCAGGCTGGCTTTAGAAAGAATTTTAACACAATCGACCATATACATACAGTGAAACAAGTAATACAAAAATATAATGAGTTTCAAAAGCCTTTATACATATGTTTCATAGACTACTCTAAAGCTTTTGACAGTCTCAATCACAACAGCATTTGGCTAACCTTGAAACAACAGGGAATAGCTGAAGCCTATATTAATATCATGAAACATATATACAGCATCAGCACAAGCAAAATTAAGTTAGAATCAACCGGCAACAAATTTTCTATCCAAAGAGGTGTAAGACAGGGTGACCCGCTTTCTCCTAAACTATTTTCAGCAGTTTTAGAAGGAGCATTTGAAAACCTAGATTGGGACCATTTTGGCCTGAATATTAATGGCTCCCGCCTAAATCACCTGAGATTTGCTGATGATATTGTGTTATTCGAAGAAGACCCTAACAGACTACAACACATGCTGAGAGATCTGACAGCTACCAGCAGGAAGGTAGGGTTAGAACTAAATCCAAACAAGACCAAAGTGATGACAAACTCAACAAAACAAGACATAACAGTAAATGGCTACAAACTAGACTATGTCAAAAACTACAATTATCTTGGCCAAATAATCTCCTTCGACGACCAAATGAGTCAAGAAATTGAAAAAAGGATTGCATACAGTTGGAATAAATTTTGGTCACTAAAGGAGATTCTAAAAAGCAATACATTAAGCTTACACATTAAAAGCAAAACATTCAATACATGTGTCCTCCCATGCCTTACCTACGGTTGTGAAACATGGTCCCTCACCAAAACCCACAGAGAAAAATTGGCAATATGCCAGAGAGCTATGGAGCGCAGCATGATGGGTTATAAGCTACAAGACCGACACCTAAGCTCGAAAATTAGAACTAAAACCAAGGTTGTAGACATACTCAGGCGCAAAGATATGAATAAATGGAGATGGGCGGGACACGCTGTACGATGCAAGGAAGAAAAATGGAGTCAGAGAGTGACTATGTGGTACCCAAGGGATGGCAAAAGAACAAGAGGTCGGCCAACCATGAGATGGGAAGATGAGATAAACTCACTGCTGGCCCCTTCTGGACAAGAGTAGCGAGGGACAGAAATTACTGGAAAGAACTGGAGGAGGCCTTTGCCGACAGGCACACCGAACTAAGAGACTTCATAAAATAATATTTAAATATAAATATGAAAATTTCGGAACAAAAGGCTTAATAATAATAATAAGGTATATAGTACGAGCCTTTTGGTTTTTTAAATCAAAGTAGCATTTGCTTTCTAAGCACACGGACTGACTTGACTAGAAAATATGAAAATATGGCGGATATGTTAATATGTGCAGTATAAAGTAAAGTCATTCGTGTCAACTCGTTAAGACAGAGACGCGCACGCGTCCCCTCGATCGGGTGCCATCGTCCGAATGTGCTCGGATCACCTGTTTACATATTACGAGTAGCGCCCGAGTGCGTCCGCCATCTGAACGCACTCGGTCCTAGTGTACTCGCATTGTGAAAACCCGGCTCTACCAAGAGTGCACTGAATCGAGCGGTGATTATTGCGCGCATTGTTCGCCGCGTGATATTACAACTAAGTATAATTTGATTGGTCACAATAGAAAGTAATATTAATTATTTAAAATACCATATCGCCCTATTTATTTAGAACTAATTAAATGCTAATTTTACAATAACACCAAGTTTGTACGACGTCGCATCCGCAGAGCACGCCGCTTCTGGCCGCCATGGCGCCACCGGGCTCGCCGCAGTCGTCGCTGGCGTCGCTGCACGCGCCGCCGCCCGCGCCCTGTGAGTACGCCCACGCGCACTCGCGCAGCTCGCTGGCGCGCACGCACTCACCGCGCTCGTGTGTCGCAGGCGGCGCGGGCGCGTGCCCGCTGGGCGCAGCGTGCACGGCGGCCGGCGGCTCCGAGCTCTACGCCACGGCGTCCACGGCGCGCGAGCGCGGCCACTACGTCGCCTACGAGCCTCTCGGACATTACACGCAGTGAGTACCTAGTGAATTGCGTGTGTCACAAACGTACGCTACACATTTTTAAACGCCAACTGCACGCACAAGAACGTAAGACTCACTGTCCCGTTACGCTCATTGCATTAAGTTCCATCAAATCAAGAGCGAACGAGCGAATTATATCTTTCTTCTTTTTCTGTATCAATCGAAGTCTAATTTGAAGTAAAAAAAAATCATCGTTACTCGTTTCCTTAAAAATTCCCGGACGGATGGATAACGAATAACGATGTAAATTCATAATTTTGTAATATACTTTAGTAAGTATATTACAAAATTATAAATAAATTCTATCGCTTTTTTGTGGTTGTGTTGTTGTCTCAAAAAAAGAGTCTGTACACTTTTAATCCGACGTTTCAGCCGCGATTCGCTGAGCAGCGACGCGGGGGCCGGCGCGGCGAGCGGCGCGGGCGCCGTCGGTTCGCTCCAGCGGCGCGGCGCGTGCGGCCCGCCCATGCACAGCTTCGCGCTGCCCGACGACGAACACTCCACCCCCTCGCACTCCAAACGTAAGTGTGTCTGTTGCAGAACTCCTCTCCACTGATTATATTATCATATCTATGGCGCTTTCACACCACGTCTATTTGATCACGTGCTAAGTTTTCTTTAAACACAATTACTGCGTTGCGATTACCGGCCGTCGGAAATATATTTAGATAACAAACTTTACATTTGGCAATAGCTCGGTTGAATATAAAACAAAGTCACATAATCTGTTGATAATAATTGAGTGACTGTAATAGGTCATGACCGGGTATTTGAAGCACTATGTCGTACTGCTATAATTATTTGTGAAATTCGGACCGGATTCGGAAAAATATAATCGAACTCGTCGTGTGTCCTTTTAGCGAGCAGCGTGCGCGACACGTCGCCGTACAAGAAGAGCGCGTCATCGTCGCCGGGGCGGCTGCTGGGCGGCGCGGGAGCGGGGTGCGGCGCGGGCTGCGGCGCGGCGGGCGCGGGGTGCGGCGCGGCGGGGGCGGGGTGCGCCGGGGAGCTGGAGCCGCTCACGCCGTCGCGCTCCACCGAGCGCCTACACCGCGAGATGCAGAACCTCGAGGGCCTCATGAAGGACTTGTCCGCCATCACGCAGCAGCAGTTCCATTGCTAGCGCCCCCGGCCGGACACGCGCCAGATAAACGCCTAAACATTAACTAACGAATTATTTTGATATTTTTAATCGCTCGGATCGCGGCGTGGCGCTGCGGGCGAGCGCGGTGTAAGATATTTTGTGCCATTAGTTTAAATTATACAATACGGAGACGGCGACGCGCGACGTGCTCGGTCGCCGTCGTTGTATACATGTAAGTATTTAATTAATATTAGGTGAGACTCCGCGACGCGGTGTAGAGACCATTGTAAATATTATATTAGTAATTTGCTACTCCTATATAACGTTACTATTATTATGAACTTTAATATGGAACACGTTTTGATATCGTCGTTTATGTACTTTGTACGAGGGCCGGCTACCCTTTTAGACTTCTCGATTTTTTAGGTACGTTTAAAATCAAATTATAACATAAAGTGAAAAAAGATCTACAACGTGCGACCAGCCGCGGGCCTGCGCGCCGCCCGGCCAGCCGAATATTAATCTTTCTAACCGTTATACCGAACAATAAATATCACTTTTTATCGTACCTAAGTTAGATACCTACCTACTTACGAGAAGGATATTTGTTTTGTAAATCACAGTCCCTCCCTGTACATAGGCCCCGTTTACTATTTTTCTATAACATTTGTAATGTAATATTTATCTAGTAGCGACACAAGAATTGCGCACCAATTTGTAATTCCTAAGTATTGTGAGTGGGAGATGATTTGTACAAAATCAAAAATTATTTATGTTTTATTTACTATGTTGGAAATGCTAGCGGGCTATTTCGTTCGTTCGTCGCAAATAATGTAATGTAACAAATAATGTACATTTATACAGCACGTGTCTCAAGTTGACGTACTTCGGCCGAGGACGTAATCAATGTAGTGGCATAATGGTTAAAGACAAAATGTGTCGAGACGTTCGACCTACGTATCATCGTGCGTCGGAGCGGGCGGCTCGCGATCGGTTCGCTCGAGGGACACACTCGAGCATTCGGTTTATGATTCTACTATTTACTCCCAAGAATACTATAAAACTTCTTGTTCAATACAATACGTCTATTAAAGTTACACGAGCCACTGGCGAAACCGCTGACATGCTGCCGTCTGCCGCGACTTTAACAAGTACATATTACATAATTTTTATTCCCATAAAATTTTTGGGTACTTATATTTAAAGGAACCTCCCGTAATATGGCATACGTTACAATAATTTTTCAATAATTTACGAAAGTTATGATTTTGAGGTTGAGTTTGAGCCCGCTCTGGTACGCACGCACTCGTTGCAACGCAGGAATCGAGCGAGGCGGTCCACTGTCGAGGAGGTAGCGACAGTGTAGCGGATACGAACGCCGTTAGTGTTACCTCGGACTAGGCCTTAATGGGGAACGTGCAAAAACTGTAGGTGGCAGCACCCACTCATAAAATTATGTTTATTTACTCGTATTGTAAATGTCAAAATTTACTGTCCGATAGGGCAAAACATTCGAATGGCATGGCACCAGTTGGCAGCACCGTCGATGTGCACGTTCCCTATACCCGAAACTACTCTACATTTTATTACCGTCTTATCTAGATTCTAGACTAGTGCTCGAAGTCATGTTGAATTGTTTGTTTAAATATTATGTTCCTTCTGAGACCTCGTAACTCTCTAACGCTACACTTAAATAGTTTAAAAGTCATAATTTCACATTGCTCTTGCTACACTAGTGCTACTTTGTTGGATCATTGAACTACTTAATTTGTTGCTCACTGCGGATTATTTTTAATCATATTCCCTATACAAGATGGTTCTTAGTTCTTAAACAAAATTCCACCCTTCATAAGTGTAAATGATATGTAAACTAAATTACAAAGAACTGTTCTAGTATTGCAGAGATCCAAGTTTTAATAGAACGAGCATGCCTTCTAAACTGTCGTATACAAATATTGTATATGTTGCGAGTATCGGTCTCTTCCGGCGCAGCGCGCAGCTCGCGCTCGCACGAACCCTCACCCTTTGGACCTGAAAGCTGTTCAACTAGTATTTATAAATTTATTTTAAATAGCAATGGTCAGTATTTATAACTATTATGTAGCGGCGAGTGCACGCCGTATACCCCAAAATCGAATTAATTGTATTATATTTTTAATTTTAAGGTTACAACAGACTGATTCGGATATGCTTTATACTATATTATGTTACGGTTAATTATTATTACTATTGTTAGTGTGAGTGCGCCGCGCCGCCGCCGCCGCCGGGGTGCAGCGGGCGGGAGCGCGGGCGGCGCCGTCTCCCCACCAAAATGAGACTGGATATCTAACTGTGAAACTGTTTTGTGTCCTAAAAGTAGTTCTCGGCGTAATTGAGTCTTATGTGTGATGTATTGACAACTGTCGCGTCGACCACTCGCGGTGCCATATTGTCTTTGTTTAATAAACTTGTATTATTTATTGTATCTGGTCGTTATTGCTTCCCCGGTATCTGGTCGTTATTGCTTCCCCGTCCACCCGTCGCTTCCGTCTAAGTGGGACCTCTTCCGTCTAAGTGGGACCTCGAGGCGGCCGTCCGGTGGACCATACACATCGAGCGCCTTGAGGTTGGGTTTTCATTCATTCCATTAAACAATATTAGAGAGAAAAATATTAAATAAATAAAGATTGAGTAACGATTGTTGCAGCCTTGGTTGCCAAAAAAAAAGCAAATTTTAAAAATAACTTTATTAATTAAAATTTAAACATACAAAAATTAAAATTACGAATTACAAATTAAGAGTGATTCCGTACTGAAGTGTAAGAATGAGTTCCGCGGTCCGGGCTCCCACGGTGGTGGCCGCTTATGCTGACTTGGACATTTCCCTCGAATTGATGTTGAAATCTTGCACCGTGTGCGGTACAGCGGAGTTAAGCTGTGGACACACTTGGGTTTATAATATTGAATTAAATGTCTTTTATTAATCTTCATACAATATAAAGGTAGTGATACACTAGTTCATAGGTTAGGATAGTGTAACAATAGTCAAAACAGACCACAGAATAAACAAAAATCTGTTTTGACAATCCATATATTTTATACACACATCTGACACATCCAATTGTATACTTTAAACCAGTGGTAGGTATAAGGTTCTTACAAAAATTTCTTACTTGTTTCTTTTAATATGAACGTAAATAGTGTAAGTTATGATTGTGTGCAAAAATTAGTTTGTGTTCTAAGTTTGCGTTTGTAATGGCACAACCCTGCACCAAATTTGACAGAATGTTTTGTTAGAAAATTTTTGTGCGTCGTTTCCTCTGAATAAGGAAGCTAAGCTTAGTTTCCTTATTCAGAGGTCGTTTCAGTTATGACCACAGATTAAGTATTAGTTACTACGTAACAGATACGACCACAGATTAAGAATTAGTTACTACGTAACAGATACGACAGTGATATTTTACCGAGTTTCCAGTTGTTACGTTTTGGCAGCACTGTCGCATCTGTCATTTTGACCGCACACCACAGACCATAGCACATCACAGACTACAAACACACATTGTATAAGTGGTTGAATAATCGAGTCCAGCTATCGATACTTTAGTAAGGTATCGATTTTTTTGTAGGTAGGTTTTTGTAGTTCAGGTAATTTATTTTTATTAAGTAATACAAAATAAAAACAGGTAACATTTATCATTTATTTATTGATTTTTTTTCTAAATTTCTAATAAGCCCTGATTGATATAGCAAGAATATTAATATTTAACAGAATATTTTTTTTAATAATATTTTAATAATTATCCTAATAAAACTCTCTAATGTCGTAATCCAACCATCTAGTGATGGTAACACACAAGTCCAGGTTTTCCTGTTTCTAAGGCCACTTGCCTTACTTGAAGTGTGCTCTTATTTCAATTGTTTTCATTTCTTTGACGACACAAAAGATGATCAGTCACTTCTGTAAATAAATAACACAATATTTAAGATGAAAAAACAGTACATAAGTTGGCCGGTCACTTAGTCCGGCCAACAACAACAACAAAACAAGGAGGGTTTCTAGTAAAAACTTTAGTTAAATGGCAAAAATAGATTAACTAGTTTTGTTCTTCAGCACTATAAGTTGATACCCTAAATAAAACTGCATTATTATTCTGCTATCAAATATGCTTAAACTGCCATAACACTTCTTTAACATTTATGAAAAGACCATCTTTTCATAAATGTCAAACAAGTGTTACATAAATTTTTTGTTGTTTCAATGAAGTTATCGAAACCACAACCTCCAATTCCTGAGCCAAGTTCCAAACCACTAAACCTTGGTATTTCACAAAAATAAAACAATTTCAGTATCTTTTGATATGTTAAAATATCATATAGAATGAGTGTCAATATGCCATAGTACTTAATACATACCCACTCTTCAAATGACCAACATTTCATCAGAAGCATTTACATCCTCATTGGAGTATACCTAGGGGTATTTCTGTCTGAAACAAATGAGTACATTTAAGATTAATATTGTTATACAAAAGCAAAAAACATTGGCAAACTTAATGAGTCAAAGATTAAGTATAATTATATTATACTGTTCATACTTTATATTACACTAGCTCTAACTATAACGTGTTAAAAGTAAAACTCACCTGATTCACAGGACGATAGAGGCATGCCGTGCTCTGTATTGTATTTCATCATCCGTAAGGAGAAATGGATTAGTATGTTTAAATATCTTGGCCTTCTTCGTCAAATTGATATTTATGTTTAATAAAACTTCAATCTTCAGAATATATATATATTAATCAATAGTTTATTAACTTTGTACACTTGAGTAATTAGGGCAGCAATATCTTATCGAGCAGATTACAAGACCAGTACTTTCGTCTTTAGCGCCTCCACCAGAATGACCGCGCCCGACTGCCCACCACTACCTCACCGCTCCTCTCCCTCCACACTCATCAAGAGATGAGGGTGGGAGCGTAGGAGCGGTGTTGCCAGATAAATAAAATAAAATCATGACATTCGGCCATCCTGTAACGTGCAGCCTCCTGGCGCACGTAGATGTGGGCAGTCAGTAAGACTTAATAGTTAAATAAAAATATAATATCTCAAACAGTTATCTAACTCATCTATCTATATAATACATCAAACAGTTTGAAAGTAGGTAGTGCATATTTAGTATAAAAATGGTATATTACATCAGTCTTAAATCTAAAAACAATTTAATTAAATATTCACAATCTCCATAGCTCAAATTTGCTTTAACAGCTTCAACATTAATTAAATAAAGTTATGAATTTAATACATAACACTAGTTGTAATAAGTGCATAATTTAATACATAACACTAGTTGTAATAAGTGCATAATTTAATACATAACACTAGTTGTAATAAATAATGTAAATTTATAAAGAGTATTCTAAAATGTACATAATATACTTACACAATATTTGTTCACAAAATACAACTCTAACACAAATACAAGCTTAACAATGACAATTAGAATTCTTACAATAAAATCATGACATTCATATACCCTTCATAATCACAAAATTTTTAAGGTTTACAATTATTGTTCTTACTTAAAACAAGAAACGACTGGCAACAAAGCTAACTAGCTTGTATTTCAATTTCACTGTCTGTACCTGAGCTACTATGATCACTGTTATGTACTTCTAAAGCCTTTACATTAACCCAAGGTCTCATCCTATCTGCCGCAATAACAGACTCATAAGCTTTACCCCTTTTTGGAAAACCCGGGACATCCGCGATTCGATAGCGGTCATTGACGAGGACCTCCGCTACTCTATAGGGTCCAATAAATTTTGAGAGAAGCTTTGAACTCTTACCATCATTACAATAATTGTTTCTGGACACCTTTACTAGATCGCCTACGCTATATTTTACTGCCGGAATTCTACTTTTATCGTGCCTATTTTTCTGTTTTATTTGATCCTTTTCTATATTAGAACTAACTTTCTCTCTAATATCTTCTAAGCTTTCACTTATTTCATTCTGCTCTATTTGTAACTTGTTGGTAAGTACATCGCGCATCCTAACACCAAACAACACTTCAGTAGGAGATTTCTGAGTGGTTGCACTAACGGTATTGTTGATTCCCCATTGAATTTTTCCTAGTTGCTGGTCCCAGTCGCGTTCATGGCTATTATGATTTTGTGCTGCTAAGGAGTTCAAAATAGTTTGGTTATACCTTTCGGCTTGGCCATTCGCCCTAGGACAAGCAACTGCGTTTAAAATATGTTTAATACCATACTCTATGGAAAAGCGTTTAAAATCCCCAGAGGTAAAAGAAGTTCCTCGATCAGAGACGATTCTGGCTGGAGTTCCGAAATCATGAAAAATACTTTTAAGAATTTTTACAGTGGTTTTAGTTTTCGTATTTTTGACAGCCCGAACAAAAACATATTTTGTAAATCCGTCCACAACAGTTAATATGTGAGTATTACCGCTTTTGCTCTTTACAAACGGACCTAAATGGTCAACATGGACAGTATGGAATGGAATATTTACTTTTTCGATAGGAAATAAGTGGCCAGTTTTTGCTCGTGATGCACTATCTTTATTATATGCACACTCTATACATGCGGCTACATATTTTTTTACAAAACGCCTAAGTTTCGGGAACCAGTATTCATTTTTGACTCGTTCTAATGTCTTTGAATAACCAAGGTGACCTAAATCATCGTGATTTGCCTTACATATTTGCCATCTAGCATTTCGCGGTACGACCAGTCGAATTCCATGGTCAACCTTCCTATATACTGTACGGTTTTTAATGACATAATTTTTTTTTATATCCTTACACTCCTCATCTTCGTCTGGCTTTAGGATTTTTATTATACGTGAAATATCTGGGTCAGCTAATTGCAAGGTAAGAAGCCAACTATCTGACTCTATATTAAAAATACTAACACATGGATTATCTTCCGCGTCCTCCGACAGTGTGGTATTTCTGCTCAAAGCGTCGACGTGCAACATTTGTACCCCAGGGCGATATTCGATATCAAATGAGAACTCAGAAATTTGTAACCACCACCTAGCTATTCGTGGTAACAAATCTCGCTTAGTTAAGGTAGTCCTAAGAGCCGCACAGTCTGTATATATTTTAAAATGCAAGCCCAGTAAATACACCCTAAACTTTTTTTGTGAACAAACGACAGCCAACGTCTCCAACTCATAAGAGTGAAGATGTCTTTCTTCAGGTGTCGTTTGTCTACTAAAAAAGGCAACAGGTTTTAATACCCTCACTTCGCGCTGCCACTGCATCAATATTCCCCCAATACCAAGAGAGCTAGCATCAGTGTGCAGCTCGGTCTCAAGTGTTGGATCATAAAGTGCTAAAATCGGCCTACTGACTAACTTTTCTTTTAATACCGAAAATGCCTTGTCTTGTTCCTTCGACCATTGCCATGTAGAATCTTTTTTTAATAAACCTGTGATAGGTCTAGCGATTTCCCCATAATTCTTTATAAATTTACGATAATACCCCGTCAAACCCAAGAACTGGCGCACTTCGTGAACGTTACTAGGCTTAGGGAATGATTCGACGGCTCGTATTTTCGATTTGCCAGGTTGTATTCCTTCAGCAGAAACCTCATACCCGAGATACTCTACATTGGTAGTAAAAAACCTACATTTAGATAATTTTAAAGTGAGTCCATATTGCCTAAATAACTTTAAAATTTCTTCTAACCGATAGAACATTCCGTCAATATCTTTTGAAGGAATCAAAACATCGTCAAGGTATGCTAAAGCATATTCAAATCTCTTGTTACCTAAAATTTTATTAATCATCCGTTGGAAAACGGCAGGGGCGTTAGCCAGCCCAAAGGGCATACGCTTAAATTCGTAATGCCCATCGGGAGTCACGAATCCGGTAAGGTGTTGACTATTTTTAGCTAACGGAACTTGGTAGTAGCCAGAGGCTAGGTCTAAAGTTGTAAAGAAAGAATTGCCGCTTAAATTTGTAATCTGATCATCGATCACCGGGAGAGGAAAACGATCCTTACAAGTTTTATTATTAAGTGCTCTAAAATCTACACAAAGCCGAAACTCGCCAGTTTTCTTCTTTACCATGAGTATAGGACTAGAATAGTTTGAAGTAGACTCTTGAATAATATCACAGTTCAAAAGTTCGTCTATGGTTTTCCTTACTTGTTCTCGTTCCGAATGTGAAAGCCGATATGGACGATATACAACAGGTCTATTATCCAAAAGTTCTATGTCCATTTTTGCATCCTTGACGCAACCGATCTCACTCAAATTAGTAGCAAAACAATCCCTATAGCTCTGTAACAAAGTGTATAGTCTATCGACGACTTCTGCGCTCAAGTTTTCATCTACAACAATTTCGCTTTTGTTTAAGGGCTCCAAACTAGTTGTGTCATCAGTAATTACCTTATTAACGTGCCGTATTTCACTTTCTATGAACGGCGATGCTCGTGCTACTAACATTTTAGGTTTTAAAGTAACAGTAGTAGGAGTTAAATTGGAAACAATTAATACGCCTTTGCCATTGGTAAGTTTATAAGCCCCCTGAAGCAGGCTAAATTCACATCCGGTTCCTAACGCATGGTAACCCTCAACAAAAACGTCGCCAGAATATTTAATATCTTCAGCATGAACAGGTAAAATAGCTGTATGAGTAACTAGGGTTGTTTCAGTAACGAATAACTTGATTGGGGCAAAACTAACTTCTAAATCATAAGTATCACAAGACGGACTTTTATAAAAAAATAATTGACTACTATCTTTTAGAACCGTTACGAATGGAAGTTCCGTAAAATTTTGTCCTATAATTAGTGGAGTTGGCATAAACTCATCAGCAATTATTAGCACCTCTATGGAAGCGTCAACTTCATCAATTTTTATTGACACGTATGATTTATATAACGGTTGAATACAAGAATTACCAAAGCTTGAATACAAGAAATTACTACAGGTATACCATCGTAACGTTTAGATAGCTTTAAGACCTCGGCTTCTGTTTGACGCATAAGACTGCACTCACTACCGAAATCTATATATGCTTCATATTCTCTATCATTAATTAATGATCGTTTAATAAATTTATTGCTAGATCTATCGGAAATAGTTATTTTTAATGTCTTCTTTTCGGAGGAAAAATTATTATTATTTTTATTTTGCAAAAACGAACGCTGTAGTGGAGTTAACTTACAATCAATATTATCATGACCAATCCTAAAGCATTGCTTGCATTTAATTATCTGATTTGGGCATTTGTAATACGGGTGTCCCTCAGAACGACAATTATAACAAGTTACGCTACTATTCCTATTTAAACTATTATTTGACAAGCTTGTAGTATTCCTATGCATAGGTCTTTGATTACCCCTATCCTGACTACGATAATTGGATTGTTGTGGATATGACCGCTGACAGCATAGGAAATTTAATAATCCTTCAGGTTCTTGACAGTCGAGAGTCTGAGCACCACTCTTAATTGAACCCTCACTTAACCCATGCACTATACAGTCTACCGCCTTTTTGCCAGTTATTTCGCACCTATTTAATAAACTTAGCTTATCATAAAAATATTCACGCAAGCTTTCGTCACGTCGCGAGGTCCGACTTAACATCTCCTCCAGAAGACGTCCATAGTTTTCCTCACTAGGGAACGCCTTCAGAAGTTTTGTTTGAATAAACAACAGTTGGGAGAGATTCAAACCACTTTTTGGCTAGTCCACCGAATTTTTGCAAAGAGAAGTGAACGATTTGAGTTTCATTCCATCCGTAGATTCGGGCACATTCATTCACTTTCTTAAGCCACATTTCAATAGATTGGGCTCTGTTCGATGGGTTGAATTCAGGTATTACGTTGTTAAGGTTATTAAAATGTAATCCAGTACCTTGCTCGCCTTTGAAATTAGCTAAAAGTTTCAGCACATCGGTTGTCGAAAGCCTGCTAGATTTCCTGCGTGATCTAGAGGACGTATTTTCCTGGTTAGATGAAGATGAAGATGTTGAACGACATCTCTTCCTCATGTGTCTACTCCTTGGAGGTGTTGTTGGAGGAGTTCCTCCTTCATTTAATTCTTGCGGCATCACTGAAATTGAAAATAAAAACCATACGAGTAGACAGCCACATAAGTTATTTCATAATACATAATGGAGAGATATAATAACTAAAATAAATTGATCAATTGATAATTGAAAAGAATCTCTTTCTTTCGTAGCTAGCAGTAGATAATAAACCCATTAAAATAGGAATAAAGTTAAATTAATAATTAGATTAAAGATAAATCTATTAAAAATCCAGTGAACAACCCTAGTTCACTCAAGTTAATCCAGTGAACAACCCTAGTTCACTCAAGTTAATCCAGTGAACAACCCTAGTTCACTCAAGTTAATCCAGTGAACAATCCTAGTTCACTCAAGTTAATCCAGTGAACAACCCTAGTTCACAAGTTAATCCAGCGAACAATCCTAGTTCACTCAAGTTAATCCAGTGAACAACCCTAGTTCACTCAAGTTAATCCAGCGAACAACCCTAGTTCACAAGTTAATCCAGCGAACAATCCTAGTTCACTCAAGTTAATCCAGCGAACAATCCTAGTTCACTCCATAAGAAAATATTAAAATGTAATTCCATTCTATAGGTACTTGCATTAATAAACCAGTAGACACTTATAGCATAATAATAGTATAGTTTTGTTTCAATTTCATTTATTAACTTACTCCTTTACAAGTAATAACCTTTATCTATGTAGGCATTAGACCAATATCTTTTTCTATCATCTATTTACATTATATTTACATTTCATACTATGATCTTAATATCCTAAACAAAAGTCGATACGGGAACCCACAAACATGGTGCATAAAACATTTGCAAATATAGTAAAATGTCAATGGTTTTATGCATATTGCATAAGATTTATTATTTTATCATCATTTGTGTCCACCATCCATATTACATAATCAATTCTAATTTAAACAGTAGTAAAGTGTTTTTATTATTAAAATATTAACGAGTAAAGATATTTTTAGGTATGATGTCAACAAACATGGTGTGGGAATCTTAATTGTTATTTATCAAAATCAGATTTTATAGAAATATGTTGATTGTCACTTATTTCATCAATTATAACAACGTTATCTAGGACGCAAACATGCCGTACGAAAATACTTTCAAAATTATATTAGGTATATTACAAAATGCATAATATAATGATTATCACGTGGATCATTATTATTGATAATAACCTAAATGTAAGGAACCTTGCATCTTTACCGTCTTGAAATATTGCATTTTATTGAGGTTATATATATTTTTATCTACCCTCATTGAAGTTAACGCTAATATCATATTTTATTGTTAAAACTTTTTCGTGACAATATTCTTATGTAAATGTATAAGTAGTTATAACAAAGATTTTAAAGTGAATCATTAAAACTAAAAATAAAACTGCACTGTTGAAGTGTAGCCTCGGCCACGTGCAATAAATTGTCATGTATGTGATGTGCACTGTCGAAGAGTAGCCTCGACCAAGTGCAATAATTTGTCCTGTGTGTGATCAGCACTGTCGAAGGGTAGCCTCGACCAAGTGCAATAATTTGTCATGTGTGTGCTGTGCACTGTCGAAGAGTAGCCTCGACCAAGTGCTATAATTTGTCCTGTGTGTGATCAGCACTGTCGAAGAGTAGCCTCGACCAAGTGCAATAATTTGTCATGTGTGTGATGTGCACTGTCAAAGAGTAGCCTCGACCAAGTGCAATAATTTGTCCTGTGTGTGATCAGCACTGTCGAAGAGTAGCCTCGACCAAGTGCAATAATTTGTCCTGTGTGTGATCAGCACTGTCGAAGAGTAGCCTCGACCACGTGCAATGATTTGTCATGTGTGTGATGTGCACTGTCGAAGAGTAGCCTCGACCAAGTGCAATAATTTGTCCTGTGTGTGATCAGCACTGTCGAAGAGTAGCCTCGACCAAGTGCAATAATTTGTCATGTGTGTGATGTGCACTGTCAAAGAGTAGCCTCGACCAAGTGCAATAATTTGTCCTGTGTGTGATCAGCACTGTCGAAGAGTAGCCTCGACCACGTGCAATGATTTGTCATGTGTGTGATGTGCACTGTCGAAGAGTAGCCTCGACCATGTGCAATGTATTGTGATGTGTTTTATATGCACTGTCGAAGAGTAGCCTCGACCGAGTGCGATAATTGTCATGTGTGTGATGTGCACTGTCGAAGAGTAGGCTCGACCACGTGCAATGATTTGTCATGTGTGTGATGTGCACTGTCGAAGAGTAGCCTCGACCATGTGCAATGTATTGTGATGTGTTTTATATGCACTGTCGAAGAGTAGCCTCGACCGAGTGCGATAATTGTCATGTGTGTAAGTATAATTACATCATAATTGAACTAGAATTTATTTAGATACCTACATAACGTTTTTTCGACATACCCACTAATAAAACTAAAAGTGTAGTGGTAATATATCAATTTAAGTAAAAGTTATTCAAATATTATACTTGATTGTTATATTATATAAGTGAGCGTACATACCTTGGGTGTTTTATCCCTCTTCTGAAGTTTAATAAAACTTCAATCTTCAGAATATATATATATATATTAATCAATAGTTTATTAACTTTGTACACTTGAGTAATTAGGGCAGCAATATCTTATCGAGCAGATTACAAGACCAGTACTTTCGTCTTTAGCGCCTCCACCAGAATGACCGCGCCCGACTGCCCACCACTACCTCACCGCTCCTCTCCCTCCACACTCATCAAGAGATGAGGGTGGGAGCGTAGGAGCGGTGTTGCCAGATAAATAAAATAAAATCATGACATATGAAAGTGTTTTTCAGTAACAAGTTTTCGTAGTTGCTCTTTAGAGAGACCGATGGATAGTTGGCACCAGGAAGGATAGCCACAGGTTTCTAAAATTAATGTTCTTTGGGAAAGAAAAATGCCGTTTCATGAACTAATAGTTGCGTTGCAACCGCCGACACAAGACTTAAATAGTCCCTTAAAACGAAAAACTAACAACATTTACACTAAATTAATCAACACACTATAAAATATTGATATAATGTATCAATAATATGCGGAGTAATTGAATATTTTGTATCAAATCAAGCAAGAAACGAGGATAAACAAAACACCATAGATGAAGAATACATAGATTTGCTACAATACGTCAATAAAGTGTGTGAACGAGATCACAACATACAAAAACTTTAAGGAAGGAAAAGGAAGGCGACAATATTGCCTGTCTTTGTCAGAGTTCCTGTTTTTGTTTGTTGGGCACAACTGCTATGTGCCCAACAAATCAGTTGACAGTTCGGTCACAGCTCGTATCTTCCAGGATTTTTAGTGAATAATAGTGATCTAAGTGGTGAAAATAAAAAGAAATTTAAGTGATACATAATACTAACCCTGCTTTACATGGATATATGTTAAATAATCGGCTGTAAAAGCCGTACTGAGCAAAAAACACGAAATATTTCCTTTTATGCGTAAGTACAATTTTTAGTAACAAATACACCTTGCTTTGATAAAATATCGACAGCTTGTGTTCCGTAGCACACTAATAAGCTATTAATAGGTTATTGTGAATAGAAATAATGAATTAAAATGTTATTTAAAATAACAATAATAAATGTATTATCCAACCAATGTATGTGACAAGGTTAAATTGTCATCCTCGAAACAAATGTCAGGCAGTCCGCCATTTTAAACTACTTTTTGACTTAGTAATGTTAAAGATTTTATGGGGATACCAGCTAAGGTACTCATAATTTACCCTAAAAGTGGGGTCTTTTTTAACCGACTTTCAAAAATAGAGGAGGTTTCTCGATTCGACCGTATATATATTATATTTTTAATTTTATTATTAAATCTTAAGCTGTGCAATAGTGAAACTGTTGTTACAGATTTCCAAAGGACTCTTCAACCCGCCAATTATGGATTCGTGCCACAGGCCGACAACAGACCAACCAAATATACTCGAGTATGCTCTAGACATTTTGAACAAAGTTGTTTTAGAAAAACAGCAAATATGACATATTTAAACCCGTTATCTATTCCTACGCGTCATGTCATCGAGCAGGTTAGTTACTTTTATGGTATTTATTTACGTACTATAAAAGTGATTATTATAATGTTATAAACATATTATATTCAGAGTCTTGTGTAGAGCCTACTGAAATTTACTTACATAAGTTCACTAAAAGTACTATTTTTTTACTGTAAAATAACGATGGAAATGGAAATCTTGACTACATTTAACGAACGCCTCTACTACTCCTATTTTATATATTATTGCTTTGTTTTAGGAAAGCCGAAGAAATATTTATTGGAAGACGTATAGTGAATATAAGTCGTAAAAGTCACTCCAAAAATTTCCATTCATGAACTCTTGAACTGCGGTGAATAGTCGAATGAGATTATATCTATAAATTGTAGTTGGTATAAGAAATAAATTAAAAATTTAAATGTCCCCGGAAATGCTGGTAAGGGATCCACACTATATACAGGCATGAAAAGGAAAATACCAAATGCTTAAACGAGGAGGAAGAAATTCGTGCATCTACTTCCAATAGCAAACGGTATGAATACAGTTACGGAAATAATCATTTTGAATAACGACCCATAAATGTTGTAATATACCAATAATTAAAAAAAATGCAAATAATAAAATCATTTAAATAATGACTATATGCACAGATTACCTTTAAACACCTTATTTTTTATTTTATATATATACTTTATTAGTGATTTTACATAAATTTAAATATTTTTATATTTGTTAAAATACACGACCGGTTTCGATGAAGTCATCGTCGGTGTAGGTATATATTATAATAAAGTGAAAAAAAGTGCAAGTACATAGTTTGTGTTTTATTACTACATAAAAAGAATGTCCGCCAAGAAATTATAGTACATTCGATAACATAAATAGAGTACCGACATACATAAATTATTATTACGTCCGCGTTTGTGATGAAAATAATTATGATTTATGATGTAAAGATGTTTTTTTAAAACCTTGGGTTTTGTTGTATGATATGTTTTGGGCATATAAAGTAGCAGCCAGTGCTACTTTTTATGCGCAAATGGGAACCGTTGGTACATTTACACGTCATAAACGTAACATATTATTTCCTGCTTTATCCGTTCCAAATTTCATAATTTAATGGAAACAAATATATAGATGAACAAACTTTCTCTCTTTAATAAATTTGTATTTTACTGTTCTGTACTAATCTTGGTTAGTCCCGAGTAGTAAGATTCCTGAATAAATTGGGTATATTTAAATGGGGTTGGCAACACAGATAGTGTATATACTTTTCGTTTGTCCCTGTCGGCTGTGGCAATGTGTCAAATCTATAGGATTCTTTATCTAAGCAAAACACTAACAAACTACACGCCACAGATTAAGAATTAGTTACTACGTAACAGATACGACAGTGATATTTTACCGAGTTTCCAGTTGTTACGTTTTGGCAGCACTGTAGCATCTGTCATTTTGACCGCACACCACAGACCATAGCACATCACAGACTACAAACACACATTGTATAGGTGGTTGAATAATCGAGTCCAGCTATCGATACTTTAGTAAGGTATCGATTTTTTTTGTAGGTAGGTTTTTGTAGTTCAGGTAATTTATTTTTATTAAGTAATACAAAATAAAAACAGGTTACATTTATCATTTATTTATTGATTTTTTTTTCTAAATTTCTAATAAGCCCTGATTGATATAGCAAGAATATTAATATTTAACAGAATATTTTTTTTAATATTATTTTAATAATTATCCTAATAAAACTCTCTAATGTCGTAATCCAACCATCTAGTGATGGTAACACACAAGTCCAGGTTTTCCTGTTTCTAAGGCCACTTGCCTTACTTGAAGTGTGCTCTTATTTCAATTGTTTTCATATCTTTGACGACACAAAAGATGATCAGTCACTTCTTTAAATAAATAACACAATATTTAAGATGAAAAAACAGTACATAAGTTGGCCGGTCACTTAGTCCGGCCAACAACAACAACAAAACAAGGAGGGTTTCTAGTAAAAACTTTAGTTAATTGGCAAAAATAGATTAACTAGTTTTGTTCTTCAGCACTATAAGTTGATACCCTAAATAAAACTGCATTATTATTCTGCTATCAAATATGCTTAAACTGCCATAACACTTCTTTAACATTTATGAAAAGACCATCTTTTCATAAATGTCAAACAAGTGTTACATAAATTTTTTGTTGTTTCAATGAAGTTATTGAAACCACAACCTCCAATTCCTGAGCCAAGTTCCAAACCACTAAACCTTGGTATTTCACAAAAATAAAACAATTTCAGTATCTTTTGATATGTTAAAATATCATATAGAATGAGTGTCAATATGCCATAGTACTTAATAATAATAATAATAATAATAATAATAATAATAATAACCTTTATTTCGGGCTGCATAGGCCCATATTATAAATACCTTACAGACTAACATACATATTATTACATAATTAATTATAACTAAACTTCCATCACGTGTCACGGCGACGTGATGTGCGCCTCGCTCCGGAGTCTCCCCCGGAATCTTCGGTAGACTACACCCATCGGCCAGAACTCCTCCACCTCGAAGGTCGACAAGCGATGTGTCGGTACTCTCACCACAAAAGAACTAAAGCTAACTTTATGGCGAGACTCCAGACGCTCGACCCTCAAGTTGAAGGATGTCTTCTTCAAGATGTAGCCCACGACATCCTCGACCTTCGTGGACCAGTGCAGGCGGGACACGTACAGCGGCGTGGTGGGTATTTCACACCGCAGACGCTGCTCGGGTCCGCAGGGTGCGGTGCCGCGGTGGTTGCGGACAGCGGGCTTCCTCTTCTTTCTTCTCTCCACCAGTGTGAAGCCCTCCTCATCGCACCTCCTGCTGTCACCCTCGTTAGATCGAGGAGGTTCTGCCTTACGGCTATCCTTAGCCTTGCGGCTCTCTATCACCCTTTTTGTCTTCACCCGCTGGGGAGGCGCGGGGGAGCGGGCAGTGACACCCGCAAAACTTTTCTGCTGAGTCGCTGGTTGACTCAGCTTCGGCTCGACCTCGAGGGGAAAGCGGGCGGGAGCGGCGGCGGTCGGTGACACGTCGGATTCCACTGACGCGCAAAAGGTGTCAGCTTGCGCGCCGCGGCGACGCTTAATACATACCCACTCTTCAAATGACCAACATTTCATCAGAAGCATTTTACATCCTCATTGGAGTATACCTAGGGGTATTTCTGTCTGAAACAAATGAGTACATTTAAGATTAATATTGTTATACAAAAGCAAAAATATATATATTATACTGTTCATACTTTATATTACACTAGCTCTAACTATAACGTGTTAAAAGTAAAACTCACCTGATTCACAGGACGATAGAGGCATGCCGTGCTCTGTATTTTATCATCCGTAAGGAGAAATGGATTAGAATGTTTAAATATCTTGGCCTTCTTCGTCAAATTGATATTTATGAAAGTGTTTTTCAGTAACAAGTTTTCGAAGTTGCTCTTTAGAGAGACCGATGGATAGTTGGCACCAGGAAGGACAGCCACAGGTTTCTAAAATTAATGTTCTTTGGGAAAGAAAAATGCCGTTTCATGAACTAATAGTTGCGTTGCAACCGCCGACACAAGACTTAAATAGTCCCTTAAAACGAAAAACTAACAACATTTACACTAAATTAATTAACACACTATAAAATATTGATATTATGGTTCCGTTTGACGTCCAAAGTCCTTTATGAGAGTACATCGCTTGCTACCGATTACAGCCCATATATGTCGTACCGTACCGTTACCGCTCCCAGCGCCACCTTCCGTTAAATCTGTGAACTAAGTGAAAGCCACAAGCCGCCATCTTTGATATATCAGATCATTGTTGCGTCGTTTTTGCAACCATGCAGTCGCTAAAAACTTACTTATTTAAGTTATAAATTTAACTTAACTTTTAATTTTAAAATCTATTTAAAACAAATTTTTGAGTTTTATAAAGTCGTAAAACCGTTACTGATCGTCAATAGAGTTCATTATACAGTTTTTTACCGCGTATCGGGTAGACGTAAATTACGCGATCGGGATATCGCGGTGAAAAGTTCGTCGTTTTGAACTCGTCATTGGCGGTTACTGTAGAAGATGGAGCAGAAAATCTCTTCGCCGTTTGAAATTAGGATCGAAGCAAAGGTTTGCAGCCGCATTTGGTGAGTGACATGATAATTTTTCACGATTATGCGGCGGGTACTAATGATCTACTTCTTGAGATCGTGCCTAATTCGGTGACCTGTTTATCATAGCGTGATATCCGAATAGTATAAAAGTAATTAATTAACAAAAATGCTATTTTTAAACTTTTACGACTACCGCCATTTTTGGAACGGAGACGTATTACCTAAAATGTAAACGTATTCATACAATAAACCGCTGTCTTTTACATTTCAAATGGCTATGTAGATGTATTAATACAAATATTTCATTACTAAATCGAATTTTCCATCCGTTACATCATTTACGTTTACTTCGCGGAGGGTAGTAAAATATTTTTTGCGAAGTTGTTCAGCTCTTTTCTATTGCTAATTGAGCCAGTTCGTACAGTTCTGCAGATATTTAGTTTAAAATACATTATACTTATAACATTTCTGATCGAAATATATCGATGTTTACACTTGTAAAATTTGTGATCAAAATAGATCGATGTTTACTTTCATAACATTTCTGATCAAAATAGATCGATGTTTACACTTATAACATTTCTGATCCAAATAGATCGATGTTTACACTCATAACATTTCCGATTCAAATAGATCGATGTTTTAACTCATAACATTTCTGAAACGAAATAGATTGATGTACTTATAGATTGATATTTTATTTTGATAGATTGATGTATTGATGCACTTGTAACATTTGTGATCAAAATAGATCGATGTTTACACTCATAACATTTCCGATCCAAATAGATCGATGTTTGCACTGGAAGTACCTACAACTTTTCCAGACCTTCTATAGGTACGTTAAACGTCTTGACTGTTCGGTTCTAACAGTAGACGCCTGAAAATATTTTTAATAAACATACCCTAAGCCTATATAATAGAGCTTAGAAAATTCATATTTATGCAGACGCAGATATCTAATGCTTGACAAGCCAAGATAAAAAGTAGGCGGACTGGATAACATACATTCAGGTTACGAACACACAAGTTCTCTGGAACCATCATTAATAAATAAATCGTGGGTATTCGAACAAAAATTATACTGGCGATCCAAGACTTTGCGAGCCATCCTCACTCCTTAAAAAAGAAGGGAGGGGGGGGGGATTTAATATATTATATAATATGACCACATAATATATAAGGAGATCAAAACTTTACTGATTTTAATATGACTTTAATAGAATTATTTCAAACTGAGACAAGTGATCGAATAAAATGTACAGTCGGTAACCTCACATAAATTATCATGTTTTAAAAAGAGGTATTGTTATGAATTTAAACTATGTACAGTTGACGCCATCACAAATATTATCAATAAAGTGGTAGAAATCCATTGTACAGTCGACGCCCTCACGATATTAATCAAAGTCATTACATTTGCAAATCTCGTTCATTTTGTAGTTGTGGCTAAAATACTATTACCATTAAATACATAACACAGACTGTTGGTATGCTTGCTATATAAATATCGATCGAGATGATGAAATACATGGCCTTCTAGTACAGTACATCGAACCAAGAATCAGGCTTCAACAATTCTAAAGGTTCTAGTTCTTTGGCTGGTTTTGAACTATAAATGTTAAAATTTATAGATAATTGTTGGCTATTACATAATACCAACTGCAGTAGTTCAGGCTATAAATTAGCATCTTAACCTAAATCGGGAAAGGTCGTATCACCTCGCAGTCAAACTACAAAGTCAATATTTATGGTATACAATACGCTATACAAATTCCCTGTTCAAAAAGTCAGTACAGAAGGGTTATTACAATACATTAACTAACAGCTGACAGTTTAAGCTGGTCTTCTACCTCTTGGAAGTTAGGACTATAATATCACCTTCGAAACTGAAAAATTTGCCTCCTAACCTTCATCTCCCGCTGGGACAGGTCGTATAGTCGCGCACTCTCACTGCAAGAGTAATATTTAAGGGACACAAAACCTATACAAATTCCCTGTCGAAAGTCAATAAGTACAGTACATATTCATTACAATATATTGACTAACAGCTGACAGTTCAAGCAGGTCTTCTACCTCTTGGGATTTTGGGGCTATAATATCAGCTTCGGAACTAAAAAATTAGCTTCCTAACCTTCATCCCGCTGGGACAGGTCGTATAGCCGCGCACTTACACTGCAAGAGTAATATTTAATGGACACAAAACCTATACAAATTCCCTGTCGAAAGTCAATAAGGACAGTACAAGTTCATTACAATACATTGACTAATAGCTGATTGTTCAAGCAGGTCTTACTCCTCTTGGGACTATAATATCAGTGTCGAAAATATTTACCTCCGGGTATAGCAGGATTGCTGTTGGCTGAAACGCCAAACATTTGCGCCTATTTACTTTACGTATACCAGGTCCTATGAAAATCGGGGCAGTGGTCTGTTTGTCGCACAAACGGATTCAGCTTTAAAGAGTATAATATTAATATTATATCCACTTTGGCCTTCGAGTCATTGTCGACGCGTGATTTACCTATGTCCAATATACAAATTCTAAAGTTTTATAATGGCACACATCATAATACAGATTTCTTAACGATGATATAAAGTCAAGAGCAGGCATACATCCTAATACAAATTTCCTATCAATTACATAAATTCAAGAGGTTTATAATGGCATAGGTACATTCTAATACAAATATCCTGTTGATGATATAAAGTGGAGATGTTTATAATAGCACATATTCAAATACAAGGATTGATGATACGCAAACAAGATGTTTATATGATGGCACACATCCTAATATAAGGTTTCTATTGATGGTATACATTCATGAGCTTTATAATGGCATACATTCTAAGACGAGGTTCCTGTCGATGATACGAAGACAAAAGTGTTATAACGCAGATACAGACGCACATCCAAATATGTTGTATTTATTGAAAACCAAGATATTGCAGACGTACTAGAACTCATGGTCTCTTGTCTGTAGTCGACTTTGGGTCAAAATCAGTCCTAGACTTAAGGGTCGAAAGCTCGCACATTACAGTTTCAAAGGCTACATAAAGCTCGGGACACTCACCATGACACTTTAATAAAGTTTTATTGAAAAAATAGATACTGTATATGTGCTAGAGTTTATGGAGTTTCCTGGCAGCTGGCGGTTGGTCCCTCATGCAGGTCTCGCCTCATAGGGTTTATCAACTTTGTAACCTTCATCACCCCAATCGGGAAGGTTGCTTGCCTAACGCTGGCACGCTACAGCTTCAGTAAAAGTGTATGGAACACTAATCGCAACTACGAAGTTCCTGTCAAATGTAAGACACTGAAGACGTGATGCAGCTTATGGACATCTGTTCCCTAATTGCCGGTCGGTCACCTAGCAAGATCTTTGCGACGATTTCCACAGTCCTGGAAAGGATCAAAGGCGACATAGTCGGTAATATTTATCTTTAATTCTCAGGAATAAGTCTAGATTTGCAGAGATGTTCTATTACACTAGTACATAGCGTATAGTACTTCTACCATCCAGGTAATATATTTTATTCATAGAACCAAAAGTGTCACATGATGGCATCAAATAGTAACTAACTTTTTAACTTTGCAAGACGTTTTTAATTGCATTCAACCCTTACTAGTAGCGGAGTCGATGGTGCTAAAATTTTGTGATACCCCAGTTGCTTGGAATGTAAACTAATCCCCACTGGCGGTGCAATATTTCTATCTTGGTGAACGCCTCAGGTACTTTTACAGTTTTCCTCTCAAAATACGTATTATGTCATAAAGCTATATATATTTTTTTTACGCTACGCCTGGAAACTTACATCAGCAGTAATTATTGTGATGTCGGATTACGTGAACAAAAATATATTCTTAAATAAAGAATTAAATACTCGACCAGTCTCTTGACACACAGTAATACTTGATAGGTGTTATTGTGATTCTTTTATTACTTTAAAACTTTATCACATTGTTGCATTATTCACAAGCCACCAGAAGATAACAAACACGTCTCTCATAAAGGACTTTGGACGTCAAACGGAACCATAATATATACATTTTACCTTCCAATAAAATGTGTATTATGTTCCTTAACGTCCAAAGTCCTAATAAGGGCTTCCTGGTGTCCATCCTCATCATTATGAGACACTTACAATGATCTGATATATCAAAGATGGCGGCTTGTGGCTTTCACTTAGTTCACAGATTTAACGGAAGGTGGCGCTGGGAGCGGTAACGGTACGGTACGACATCTATGGGCTGTAATCGGTAGCAAGCGATGTACTCTCATAAAGGACTTTGGACGTTAAGGAACATAATACACATTTTATTGGAAGGTAAAATGTATATATAATGTATCAATAATATGCGGAGTAATTGAATATTTTGTATCAAATCAAGCAAGAAACGAGGATAAACAAAACACTAACAAACTACACGCGGCCATATTTGAGTTTTGACAACATAGATCATTAGCATAGATCATTAGACACATAAACAAATAGACCATAGACGTGTGTGACGTCACAAAACGACGCCATTTTCCTTTCGACCGCAGCGCCAAAACGTAACAAATGGAACTACACTGTCAGCCCCCTGCTACACGCGGCCATATTTGAGTTTTGACAACATAGATCATTAGCATAGATCATTAGACACATAAACAAATAGACCATAGACGTGTGTGACGTCACAAAACGACGCCATTTTGCTTTCGACCGCAGCGCCAAAACGTAACAAATGGAACTACACTGTCAGCCCCCTGATGACGTCAAAATGTCAGTTGATTTCCAAATATCCCCGTGTTCCAGATGCAGCTGTCAGCTGTCAAAAACTGTTCAAAACCTCAGAACAAAGATCATAATATGGAACTGTACTAATAGTTCAATTTCACACGGCAATAATAGTAGACTACCTGTCTCTTTCTTACAACAAGAGTTTTAAGTAAGAAAAAAGTATCTACACTGTTTTTATCAACGCCCCCTTTATTGGCTGTGATATACTTCTGCTGCCACCGACGCCATTTTACATGTCACTTTGTTTACATGTCAAACGTTGTTATTGTGAGATTTTTAGGGTTTTTGAGTGATTTTCGATTTAATTACTGCGCAAAACTGTAAAATAATTCTGAATTCATTATATTCGGTAACACGAAGTCCTCTGTAGTAAGTTGTGGCCTATGCAAAATCACCGGTAAGTAGCTAACATTTATTTAAATTGTAGTATATTGTTTAGTTTATTAGATATAAAGTGTTTAAAAATCAATTTCTTTGAGTTAGCTCAGTTGTGGGGTATAAAATCCGCAATATTCTTAAAAAAAAGAAAGTGGGCAACCCTAATCCGCCATGTTTGTATTCAGTTTTGTTTATTTAGGTATGCAGGCAAAGTACATGCTTATTGCTTATGCCAGTTCCATATGATTCTTTATTCTGAGTTCAAAACGCTCAGAATGATCACGTCAATTTGCATATTTTTACCTATCTTGTTTTTGACGTTTACATAGATTTCACAGATTTCACTGATCTGAATTATGGATCGAGCAAATTTATTCTAGATTCTTTTTTAATGTAGTTATTATTGTTAATTTAAAATATAAATAGAATTTATGGGTTAAAAAGGAAATATTAAATTTTGACATTTGTCAGTCGTTCCACTAGCTTATGAATGATCTGAGCGTTCAGAGTAAAAAGAGCGCTTAAAGAAACACGCCCTATAATGGAAAGCCACCAAAGTTACGTAATAGACAATACCATTCGGTTGCAAAATAATTATATAAGCTGGAATGCTGGAAACGAAAAAGTGAGCAAAGCAACATCTAAGGAAGAAAACTGAAATGTGTCTGACTTCGTGAATTTCTTTTATATCTATGGCCCTATGGGCTCTAATTACGTAACTTCTGTGGCTTTCCCGACCGTCGACATCAACTGTCATTGTGACGTTAAAACTTTTTAAAACACGATTTAATATGATTTTTTCAATGATTTTATCAAATTAAAAGTGTTTTAAAAAAATTTTACGTCACTATGTACCGAAACACGGAATAGAATAAACTAATTAATAACTAGGCAGTATGGTCTACGACCATGGCCTGTTCATCATGACGAACATAAAAAAAATATCTGACCAATACGTCATTGTCAAAATATGTTAAATTTCGTTTCAAATCAAAAACATGGGATAAAATTAATTAATAAAATAAATTTAAGACTTATGTAGGTACTTTAAGGGTTGAGCTAAATTATAGTATTATTATCTTCTTTTAATGAATATTTAGTTGTGTACCAAAAAACGATTCAAATGTAGTTGGAGGTTATAACTTATAATTATGTGGTGTAACAATATCACCTAGCTTTGTTTTGAAGAACACCTAAATGAGACGATAAATAGGTTGTAGTAAACAGTGAGTAGGTATCCGTTAGCATGCACAATATAGGCACGTGTCTGCTGTGTCTGGCGGTGGACCGGCGAACGCTGGACATCGCGCGGTCGCAGCTGCTGCCCGTCTACGAGAAGATAACTGACTTCAAGGTGCGTGCCTTTCTGTGTTCAGTGTCGGTTTAGTTTATACCTAGATATGCATAGTACAAGTTTACTACTATCTAGTGCAAACAATCGATCTACGGTAATTTGATAATAAACATAAAAATAGTTATTTACTTAATTATTATAAATAAAACTGTATATGGTCGAATAGATTTTCTCTGATATTGGTTCTGGCCATATTCATCATATTATTGTGACAATAAATAGATACATTTATTTTTCACTGCCTTTTTGATAAAAGCAAGTGTTGTGTCGTCTGTTTTTGGAGGAGTTTGCAATGCAAAGTCAAATTATATTAGAACGCCGATTATCCGAACGCCGATTAACCGAATCGCCAATTATCCGTATCGGTCCTAAGCTTAATATAAAAAATTAAAACCAAGTAATATTTGTTTTGTATTGTTGTAACAAGTTGAAACATGCTCGAGTCCAGATATATTTCAACTGTCAAGTGAGCGTTATTGTAGAACTGTGTTTGTTAACTTAATAAAGTTTATTCTATGTGTGACAGTTCTTTTTTTTTATTACCAGTCTATGTCCGATTATCCGAATCGACCCCGGTCCCAATCAATTCGCATAATCGGCGTTCTACTGTAATTTTGTTTCTATAATATGATGCTTTTGTCGCAGTTATCTGGTTGTATCAGCTATTTAATTGAATGACAAGTGCGTTTATTGAATTACACACACAGGACAACTTGTCTAGTTACTTAATGTAACTTCCAACGTCTTGCCTGAGCATTCTTTAGGATAGTAACACATGAGTGACACTTGTGCAATCAATGTGCGACACCTACATCACGTTACACAACACACACTTACATGATACGAGGACGAGTCCAGTCAGAAGAAGCGGTGTCAGAAACTAGCATGCAGCAACCTTTTACCAAAAAGATGGAAAATTTTCTCTTTTAAAAAATATATTATGTGTACATATCAAATGGTCAATACTAAAACTAAATAACAAGTACTTTCTTTAGAATTAAGGTAATCAGCCTGTCACTTAATTCTCTAGGTGTGCTATCATTCATATTATAATCACTAACTTTGTATTATGCTTTAGCTTAAAGCACTACATACCCTAGCAGGCAATATATTCTATTTCTGAAAAATTCTGTGCTTCTAGAGTTTCAGGGTTTGTGTCATCTGATGATCAGGTGAGGTCCACTGTTTGTTTCCAGATCAAGAGTGACAGTCACCGGCTGTGCTTCATCTGCCATACTCGGCTGCGGCAGTGCCACAAGCTGTGGCAGCTAGCCAAGCGGACGCAACATCTGCTTATCAATTTTAATTCTCACAAGGTACAAGTTGCAGATTTCTGTCCTTATTTGTTTTTTTTTATATTTTAGTTAAAACAACAATTTTCTCAAAAACAAATGATTTTTAATTACTTTTCAGGTCTACTAAACAATACCAGCTCCTTTAATATTAAAACTACCTTAGTAACATAAAGTCAACCTTATCCTCTTGATCAACACTTAATTGAAAAACTTGCAAACTGTTATGTTCTTCTATTGCAGTTTGAGAAAAGTATAGAAACTCACAAGTCGCTGGTGGAATTGACCCTATGTCGCCTAGCAGACGTGGGCGTCGAGCCGGCGAGGGACTCGGAGGGCGGGGGGGATGCGGAGGGCGGGGGGGACGCGCCCATCAAGGAGGAGCCGTCTGAAGGTACAGACGTCCAGCACGTATTGTACTACCATACACTTGAACAGAATATGTTATTGAATGTACTGTAGGTTCTTAGTGGAAATTCATGTTATATGTATAGTAAAACTCATGTGATATGTATAGTAAAACTCATGTTATATAGTAAAACTCAAACTACTTGCACTTTTTTCCACTTTATTTGTTACTAGCTGTCCCCGCGACTTCATTCGCGTGGTTTATGAGCGACTTAAACTGTTTATGCAGCGCATGTAACGAAAGTCTCCCCGTTTTTGCAACATTTCTCACTGACGCTTCGCTCCTATTGGTCGTAGCGTAATGTTATAAAGCCTTCCTCTATAAATGGACTATCCAACAAAAAAATAATTTTTCAAATCGGACCAGTAGTTCCTGAGATTAGCGCGTTTAAACATTGTTTGTTTGTTTGTTCACAAAATCTTTCGCTTTATAATATTATTATTTGTTATTTTACATTGATTATTACTTAAAATACACCTGATGATGACTAGGCCGAAACCGGTCAAAATAGACAAAGTGGCAGATATAATAAAATGAAAATTTATCATTTCCTTTGTTACAGATGTGGAAGCGCGAGGGTATAATGCGGGCAAGGCGCGACGGTCCGCTCGGCGCGCCGGCGCCGGCCTCACTGTACCGACACAAGTGCACAAGCCAAATACGAGAGCAACGCGAATGAGGCAGCAGACAGAGAAAACATTACAATCAGTGACAGAAAAAAATATTTCTAAATCAGTAACGAGCGAAAGTGTCGTGCTGAATGTGAGCGTCGCGCCGAGTGACTTTACGACAGACGGTCGATGCGCGCCGAGCGCGGGGGTCGAGGCCGACACGGACGCGGCCATCGCGGAACACCCAGTAACCGCGGCGCATATACAGAGCGCCTGGGATGTAGGAAGCACCAGAGACGTAGCGAGCGCCGGAAACATTGTAAGAGCGGCGGACGTCGCGAGCAACGGGGACGGAGCAATAGCTGGGGACGTAGAGAGCGCGGCAAACTTAGCGAGGGCCGGGGACCCAGCGAGCGCCGGCGCCGGGGAAGTAGCGAGTACCGGGTACATGGCGAGCGTGACGGATTCAGCAAGCGCGACGGTTGAAGATAGCGCGTCGGACGAAGCGAGCATAGAAACCGCAGCAAACGCGAGAGACATAAGAGCGGATGATGCAGCGACCGCGGCGGCAGCGGCGAGCGCGGACGACGGGACGGTATTGGCGAGCGCGGCCGACGAGACGTTCCCGTGCCGCTTCTGTCCGTTCCGCAGCGCGACCGGCGAGACCCTGCGGCGGCACGAGCGGGGCCACGCGGGGCCGCGCAGCTTCAGCTGCGCGCACTGCGGCCGCCACTTCCCGCACAAGGGCAACTACGTGCGGCACCTGCGCACGCACACCGGCGACAAGCCCTTCGCCTGCGAGTCCTGCCCCGCCACGTTCGCGCAGCTGAGCACGCTCAACGCGCACCGACTCGTGCACACGGGCGAGCGGCCTTTCGCGTGCGGTCAGTGCGGTGCGCGCTTCGGCCGGCGCGGCGTGATGCAGCGGCACGAGGCCACGCACACGGGCGTCAAGCCGCACCGCTGCGCCGAGTGCGGCAGTCGCTTCGCGCGCAAGTCGTGCCTGGTGGACCACGAGCGGACGCACGTGGGCGTCAGGCCGTACGCCTGCGCCGACTGCCCGCGCCGCTTCTACCGTAAGACGGACCTCAACCAGCACCGGCGCTCGCACACCGGCGAGAAGCCCTACGTCTGCGACCACTGCGAGCGCCGCTTCACCCACAAGACCAGCCTCGTGATCCACCGCCGCACGCACACCGGCGACCGGCCCTACCGCTGCTCCGTCTGCCGCCGCAGCTTCAACCAGCGCAGCAACCTGCAGCGGCACGAGCGCCTGCACGAGCCCTGACCGCCGCCGCCGCCGCCCGGGTCGACCTCCACCGCCTGTGTTCACCAGATATTATGTGATATTATGTATAAGACTAAAGTATTAAACAATGTAGAATGTACGGTTTATTTATACCTATAATTTCCTCATACGGCATAACATATTCGGTCGGTATCTATCTATATCTATATATCTATATACTTATAATAAAACTTTAGAGAGGTCAATTCTGTACATTTAATATTTTTTCAAAATTCTTATTGGAGGATGATTGGTGATCGACACTGATGCCAAAAATGCAATCAAAAAATTTTTTGTCTGTCTGTCTGTCTGTATGTGCACGCATGGAACAAAAACTACTGAAGGAATTTTAACCAAACTTAGTACGATTGTAGTCCATACTCCTGAGCAGGTTATAGGCTATAAAACATAACGCTGAGACACATAGGAGCCCAGTAGTGACGATAAATTTGAAGTAAGTCGGACGAATTTCGACGCGTGTGGACTGCGGGACGCACGGGGCGATCGCTTATCTACCTACACAGCGACGCGAAGCAATAGAAAACAGTATTTTTAACCGACTTTCAAAAAAGGAGGAGGTTTCTCAATTCAACCGTATATTTTTTATGTTTGTTCGCGGATATCTTCGTCGTTTATGAACCGATTTTAAATATTGTTTTTGTGTTGTGTGGGGTATAATTCAAATTTGGTCTCATTGTCACCAAAATGGTGACAATGAGACCAAATTTGAATTATACCTGATGATGGGATCCGTGAGGAATCGAGGGAACTCCTCAAAATTTATATGGAAATATATGGATTTTGATATTTTCTGAAGAAGTCTAAGCATATGTAACAAAACAGTAAGGTTTTGCACCATATCCTGGACCTAAAAGTACTGAACAGAACTTCTGAGTCCTTAGAGATACATGTTTGAAGATTTCAGCGTTGTTTAAAGGCACAGAACAGATAAAGAGGTTAGAATGGAAATAGTTTCGAATTTGTATCAGAACGCGCGTCGCCCCTTGTCTCCCACTCATTCCACTACAAGGAAGTAACCCAATACGTACCCGTTACGCACACAAATAAACCTCACGCACTTAGATTGCTAATTTGTAATTGGTTGTCACACTAACGTAAACAATGCATTAGATGTACACTTACACACGCGCATTCTCATACACGTTAGGGCGACCGAAGGTCGATAATTAATATCGATAAAATTATTGTCACATTTTTTGCAATAGGTCGGTTAAATTTTTGAGGGGTGACAGGGTACCGTACGAGTTACGACTAATGTAATGTTCTTAATAATCTATTTATTTATTTACTAGGCAAAAAAACATACATTAATCACAGATATAACAATATGATTACAATAATGTCCGTATGAAATTTTCTTTTATTTCTTAATAGAAAGCTAAATTAAATAAACAATAATTGATGGTAATTATCAATAAAGAGAGTTGCTTAAATTATAATATCATTTTCTTATATCGACATTGTTTACATCTTGGTACAACAGTATCGATACGCACGAAGTACCTAGAATTGAAGCTATGATTCGGCGTGCGCATTGTTCGCTGTGAATGCTATACATTGCGCACTCGCAAACACATTATACAAAATGGTACCCACGTATTGCAAGCAATGGATAATTTTGCGCCTAAATACGAATGTATCGTTTTCGATCACGAAGTACATAATGCTATGGAAATAATTACTAATATCACATAAAATTAAAAGTTTTTGGACTAACCGAAGGAAAGAAATTCCTTCTCGGGCTACACTACACACTTGGCTTCTTTTCCGACACGTTAAATCAGCGCAGCACGGCATTTTTAACGACTTTTTATGGAGCTCCGTACGCTGTCACAGTAAGAGTGTGACTGTTGACCGATGAAACTGGTTTCGGCTGACATATGATCATTTGATCATATTATGTACATTTGATAATATGTGTAGGCTATAGATTAAGTTACATTGTAAAAAATATATACTGTTAAAAAAGATCAATTTTCCATCTTTTTGCTAAAAGTTGGCCCCGTCCGAGTTTCTTACGCCGGTTCTTCTCGGCGGGTTAGGGTTGAACCGGTGGTAGCTTGTTTTTCTTGTTGACTTTCCGAAAATAACTTTGTAAGTTTCATTTGGAAATAAAACGTTTTTTATTTTTTATTTTTATTTATTTATTTGTTTATATGATCATTTGATCATATGTACGGCGCGTCTGCCCTGCCTACAATGCCATTCTAACCTCTTTTACTCTTCTGTGTTCAAAGGAATGCAAGCATAATATGCCACTACGTCAATTACAGTCGAACTTGGTCTCATAGTTATCAAAGTGCTTGCCTGATGGTGGCGTCGTGAGGAATCGAGGGAACTCCTCGAAATTTATAGGGACATAAATTACTACAAATACAAAATTACTATACTCAAGTAATTTTGTATTTGTTTCGAGTAACATAAGCATATCCGACTAAAACATAATTTTAAAGCAACTATCAAGATAATACCACTACACCTTAGTCTTTGAAGATAATATACGTTTGAAAATTTCGACATCGCTTAAATATGTCACTATATCAATAATTACAAAGTCATCACCACCCCTGTCTTCACCAGATAGTAGGCAGGTATCCATATATACCATCATAACAATATGATAAAATAGGCAAGTATTAAAAAAGGGGAAAAAATAGTTTTTAAAGAGTTATTTTATAGAATACTAGCTGTGCCCGCGACTTCGTTCGCGTGGTGTTTGTTTGACTTAAACCGTTTATGCAGCGCATGCAAAGAAAGTCCCCAAATGTAAATTGTTTGTTTGTTTAAACGCGCTCATGTCCCGTATATGACGCCCAACGCCGCGACGACCGACGCCGCGACGCCCGCCGCCGCGACGCCCGACGTCGCGGTGCCCGCTGCCGCGACGCCCGACGCCGCGGTGCCCGCCGCCGTGACCCCTGACGCCGCGACGCCCGACGCCCGACGCCGCGACACCCGACGCCCAACGTCGTGACTCTGACGGACGCCGCGACGTCCAACGTCGTGACGCCGACGCCCGATGCCCGACGCCGACTTTCAATCCGACGCTGCGCTGCTTGCGCCGACCTCCAAATTTTTCGGCGTTGACGGTCTACTCTCGGTGCGCAATTCCAACTCGCACTTGCCCGGTTTTTTATTTATTAATTACCATATGCTTGCAGTACACCGCGACGCCCGACGCCGCGACGCCCGACGCCGCGATGCCCGACGCCGCGGTGCCCGCCGCCGCGACGCCCGACGTCGCGGTGCCCGCTGCCGCGACGCCCGACGCCGCGGTGCCCGCCGCCGTGACCCCTGACGCCGCGACGCCTGACGCTGCGACGCCCAACGTCGCGACGACTACGCCCGACGGCGCGACGCCCGACGCCGCGACGCCGCGACGCCCAACGTCGTCACGCCCGACGCCGCGACGCCTGACGCCGCGACGCTTACGCCCGACGCCGCGACGCCCGACGCCGCGACGCCTGACGCCGCGACGCTTACGCCCGACGCCGTGACGCCCGCCGTCGCGACGCCGACGCACGATGCCGCGGCGTCGCGACGTTGGCGTCGCGATGTTGGGCGTCGCGACGACGACGCCCGACGGCGTGACTCCCGACGGCGCAACGCCCGACGCCGCGACGCCCGACGCCGCGACGCCCGACGCCGCGACGCCCAACGTCACGACGCCGACGCCCAACGCCGCGACGCCCAACGCCGCGACGCCGACGCCCGATGCCCGACGCCGCGACTCCCAACGTCGCGACGCCCGACACCGCGACGCCAGACGCCCTACGGCGCGATAGGCGTCGCGTCGTAGGGCGTCGGGCGTCGCGGTCGGATTGAAAGTCGGCGTCGGGCGTTGCGACGCCGACGCCCGACGCCGACTTTCAATCCGACGCTGCGCTGCTTGCGCCGACCTCCAAATTTTTCGGCGTTGGCGGTCTACTCTCGGTGCGCAATTCCAACTCGCACTTGCATGGTTTTTTATTTATTAATTACCATATGCTTGCAGTATAAACGATGTCGAAATTTCCAAACGTATATCTTCAAAGACTAAGTAGTAGTGGTATTACATTAACTAATATTTAAAATCGGTTCATAAACGAGGAAGATATCCACGAAAAAACATAAAAAAAAACATATATTTACGAATTGAGAAACCACCTATTTTGGAAGTCGGTTAAAAATATTATGTTGATTATTTCATGTTACAATCTACCTTTGTGCCAAGTTTCATTTAAGTACGTTGAGTTTACAATTTTTTGAAGATCCCACAGGAACCCTTTCGTTTTTCGGGATAATAATTTCCAATAATGATCTTCAGGTCATAAGCTACCTGCCTGCCAAATTTAATTTAAATATGTTGAGTAGTTTGGCTGAAATACCTTCAAATAGGTAGCTACAATTTTTTGAAGATCCCACGGGAACTCTTTCGTTTTTCCGGATAATAATTTCCAATAATGCTCTTCAGGTCATAAGCTACCTGCCTGCCAAATTGCATTTAAATACGTTGAGTAGTTTGGCTGAAATACCGTCAAATAGGTAGCTAAAATTTTTTGAAGATCCCACGGGAACCCTTTCGTTTTTCGGGATAACAATTTCCAATAATGCTCTTCAGATTATAAGCTACCTGCTTGCCAAGTGGCATTTAAATACGTTGAGTAGTATGGCTGAAATACCGTCAAATAGGTAGCTAAAATTTTTTGAAGATCCTACGGGAACCCTTTCGTTTTTCGGGATAACAATTTCCAATAATGCTCATCAGATCATAAGCTACCAGCCTGCCAAATTTCATTTAAATACGTTGAGTAGTTTGGCTGAAATACCGTCAAATAGGTAGCTACAATTTTTTGAAGATCCCACGGGAACCCTTTCGTTTTTCGGGATAACAATTTCCAATAATGCTCTTCAGATCATAAGCTACCTGCCTGCCAAATTTCATTTAAATACGTTGAGTAGTTTGGCTGAAATACCGTCAAATAGGTAGCTACAATTTTTTGAAGATCCCACGGGAACCCTTTCGTTTTTCGGGATAATAATTTCCAATAATGCTCTTCAGGTCGTAAGCTACCTGCCTGCCAAATTTCATTTCATTCCATACAGTGGTTTTAGCGTGATGCGACGACAAACATTCCCATATGGACAGACAGACAGACAGACAGACAGACATTTTTTTCAAAAATGTTATTTTTAGGTTCTGTGGCTTATATAGACCCCCTTTTTTAATTTTCACTTAAATATTCTTAATGTACAGACATGACCCCTCTACAGATTTATTATATGTATAGATACAGATATATAGATATAGATATTGAGTTTGGATTTTGATCATTTATTATGAAAATTTTTATCTCATTTTATAGTCAATCAACTTTATATAATATATAATACTTATTATATATTGTCGGCTATGAGAGCTTATATAATATACTATTGAAAGTCTATGGTATACAGGGTGTAAAAAGAGCAGTCACTATAACTTTGGGATATGATTAAAGGACCTTTTCTCATTCTAGAAAAGAATTTTTTTCATTACTTATTTTTCGAAATTTTTTTTTTGCTCTTTCTTATTTTTAGTCGCAAGGCTGAACTGATTGGAACAACGTTCTGCATTAAATTCTTAAATTTTATAATTTTTGTCCAAGTACGTAATGAACGTCTTACGCGTCCTATTGACCTCTCAGTTAATCAGCTGATCGCTGTGTTGGGCACGTTGTACATTGCCTATTGAAAATTTTTAATTTTTTAAAACAGTGGATTAAAAGCAAATGACTAGTACCAATGGATATATCTCTTGCCTGGTTTTTACCCCCTGAAGTTATAGTACTGCTCTTTTTACACCCTGTATATTATAATTTTTTTCCGCTCCTCTGGCCGTAAGTAAACTTTTCTTCTTATATCTATACTAATATTAGATATAAAGCGGAAGAGTTTGTTTGTTTAAACGCGCTAATCTCAGGAACTACTGTTCCGATTTGAAAAATATTTATAAGACTAGCGACCCGCCCCGGCTTCGTACGGGTAATGCTGATACTAAATACTGTCGGAATACGGCGTCGGCGTCGCGGCGTCGGAGTCGCGACGTCCGGCGTCGGCATCGAGCGTCGGCGTCGCGACGTCTGGCGTCGGCGTCGCGTCGTCTGGCGTCATGCATCGGCGTCGCGACGTCTGGTGTCGGCGTCGCGACGTCTGGCGTAGGCGTCGCGGCGTATAACGTCGTGACGTCGGGCTTCGGCGTCGAGCGTCGGCGTCGGCGTCGCGACGTCTGGCGTCGGGCATCGCGGCGTCGGCGTCGCGACGTCGGGCGTCGGCGTCGCGGCGTCGAGCGTCGGCGTCGCGACGTCCGGCGATTAGCTGAGATTAGCGCGTTTAAAGCAGACCGGTTTCGCGCGTCATCATGTGCGCACGTCAATTGGTGTCGTGTTCGGTGATCATGTGAGATTGTAAAAACGATGGCTACCACAAAGCTTTTAAAATGCGCAAATTGTAATGTTGTAATCTCGGAACTATTGACTTTTATGCAAAATAAAGTAGAAGTAATGGATGAAGTGAGCATACAACGTATTTGCATGGATTCATTTACGGCGGACGAAATTTCAGTGGCTAAAACTTTGTTGTTTGAGTCTATCCCAACAACTGCTAGAAAAATAAATAGAAAAGGCGGCGGGAAGACCCAACGTGACATTGAAGATATTATTTGGGTTGTTGAAAGTATAAGCGATCCAGATGTTATACCGGTGTTTGTAGCAAGAAATTTAAATAAGCTGCCCCCGGTCACATTTGATTATCTTGACGCATCAAAGTTGTTAAAAGATATGCTTTTAATGCAAGAAGAGATTGCCAAACTTCGTAATTCCTGTGTTACGATCGAACAAATGACGCAAACTAAAAATGATATTGAAAATTTGAAATCGGCAGCTGTAGCAAATAACTTTAGTTATGTGAATAAGAAGAGAGAGGCGCATATCGACTAAACGATTCCTTATGTAATAGTGGTCCTATGGGGATTACATTTAATTGCAATTCCTTACATTACGAAAATGATTTTAGTGAGGCAAATAACGAAAAATCGGAGAGTCCGTTGCGTATGCTACCCACTTAGGGGTTGTCCATTAATCACGTGAGACTTGAAAGGGGGGGGGGGGGGTTTGATAAAAATCACGAAAATAACACAAGGGGGGAGGGGGGGTGTAGTAAGATATCTCGTGTATTTATTTTTTCGTCAAACGCGCGATTTTTAAACAAATATTAAGCGGCAAGGCGCGGCGTGTAGTGACCTACCTGTATTTAAATTAAGATAATATTCAGAAAATTTTAAGATTCTTTGTAGGTACTAAAAATACACGTGATGTTGAGAAGGGGGTGGGGGGTGGTCTTAAACCTCACTACATATCACCAATGGGGGAGGGGGGGTTAAAAAATGCTAAAAAAAGATCACGTGATTAATGGACAACCCCTTATGCGCAAATAAGTAATAGCGCACCGCAGTTTGATTTAACGACAGCTCGTTCGGACGGCAGCGAATGCAGCGATAAGCCCGAGCCAGCATGCACAACCGGTTTGACTATAGGCATACGCGATCAGCTGACCGACACTATGCGCTGCGGTTCGTTATCTACTACGGGCTCTGCGAGTGCTCAGGGTTTTGTCACATTGAATGGAAGCAATGGCGCGGTTTTAATTTCTAATGAAATTTCTGAGAATATTTATACTCAAACTAATACAGAAAATTAGTGGAAGACTGTCAAAAAGAAGAGAAAAAATCTAAGATACGTTAGTAAATCCGGTTCTGCTAAAAATGTGTGAGATCGCCCACGTTCCTGGACTAGTTCGGTATGAAACTTTTTTGGTCGTCCGCGGTGTCGTTTCGGTATCACAGGCACATGACTAGGCTGAAAGTCTCCCTCACTAGTGTTTTCTATAAAAGGGGTTAAGTCATGGGTATGATACTTTCCTAGAGAATCTTCGGGATTTTCTACAGGGGAAATAAAATAAGTTGTAGGACTACATTTCTTAGTTATGACATATGGCCCATCCCTTTTGGGTACAAATTTTGAAGTGATTCCTTTTCTCGCTTTACTGAGAACGTGAGTACGCACCAAAACTCTATCCCCTACTTTATAAATTGGGCTAGGTCGGCGTGCACGATCAGCCACACGTTTAGCCTGATCTTGCTGGGATTCGACTCGTTCTCTGACAGAAATCAGAGACCTTATAAAAGACCGCAGGTATGGAGTAATTTGGGGAACAAAATTTTCTTTATCGAGAATAGCTCTTAAGTCGTGTCGAGCATCAGTAGGTGATCTCATCTCTCTGGCAAACATTAGAAAAGAAGGAGTAGCCCCAGTGGTTCTACATAGAGCGCTATTCAAAGCATAACGTATCACTGGTAACTTTTCAGGCCATAAGCTATGATCATTTTCTACCAGCTGAGAAAGTTGAGCCTTGAGATCGCGATTTTTGCGTTCTGCAGGATTTGCTTCGGGATGATAAAGTGGGACAAAGCTTTGTTTAATGCCTAAACTAGCTGTAAAACGAAAAGAAAACTTAGATATACTTATTATAAAAATAAAACTTACAAAAATAAATCTAAATACCAAACATTTTCAAAAATACTACGGAAAAGCCTCGACATCTCACAAAAAATATTTAACAATGATTTACTAGCAACCGCGAAAAACAAATGTAAAGCAGCGTGGAGAATCATTAATAATCAAATTAACGACAAAATAAATAACTTTGACCTTATTAAACAAATCATAAATGAAAATAATGACATTATCCGTAATCCTACTGACATTGCTAATGAATTTAATAATTATTTAATAAACTTAACAAATAAACCAATTAAGACTAACCTACCTAATACTAACAACACCTTTATTAAACATACCATCTTTCTGACTCCATGTAGTTACTCCGAAATTAATTGTATAATTGGCTCACTTAATGATACTAAATCCGAAGGATATGACGGTGTATCTACTAAGGTTATAAAGTATTGCAAAAATGAATTAATACCTATAATTACTCATCTGATAAATCTTTCTCTGGAAACAGGAACATTTCCAGAACGTCTCAAAATATCGGTTGTAAAACCATTATATAAGAAAGGGGATAAATCGGTATTACAAAATTATCGACCTATAACTATTATACCCGTTTTGTCAAAAATTTTCGAAAAAGTAATGTATAAACGACTTGTAAAATTCATAGATAAACATAACATAATTAAACAACAACAGTTCGGATTCCAAAGTAATAAAAGTACGACCGCAGCAGCATCTACATTAGTAGGGAATATTGTAAAACATTTAAATAATGTAAAGTCAACAACATGCGTTTTTTTTGATATGTCAAGGGCTTTTGACTATGTATCCCACAACGTACTATTGAGGAAATTAGGCAATCTAGGTATCAGAGGTCCTGCTTTGAACTGGATAGAATCTTATTTATCGAATAGAGAACAATATACGGAAGTTTTGACTATTACCAAACAAAGTATTTTAAAAGCCATGAAATCTAAATGTAGAGTCAATAGGGTAGGAGTGCCCCAAGGCAGTGTTTTGGGTCCACTCCTATTCCTATTCTATATTAACGATTTTCCAGATATTACAAATTATAATTGCACCCTTTTTGCAGATGACATATCCATACTTATAAAAAATTATAAAAATCTTAATACTGACATTGAAATACATAATTTAATAAAAAAGGTAACTATCTGGATGACTAATAATAACCTAAAACTAAATTTGGCTAAGACTAGCTTTATTGAATTTAAAAATTATAGGACAAAACCCGGCACCTGTGATAAAATTACGTACGAAAATGAGAGTATCGGAAAAGTAACACACACGAAGTTCCTTGGATTGTACATTGATGAGAACTTGAACTGGAAGACCCACTTAGAATTTGTCTGTAGAAAAATAAATAGATTTGTGTTTGCACTTGGAAAACTTAAACAAGTTTCATCGATGCAAACAGTCCTTTCGGCCTATCATGGATATGTGGCTTCAGTGCTTAAGTATGGGCTCTTGTTATGGGGTAATTCCACAGATATAAACAAAGTATTCATTGCACAGAAGAAATGTATAAGAGCAATTTGTGGTAAACCGCCGCATGAGTCCTGTAAACCACTTTTCCAAAAACTAAATATAATGACTTTGCCGAGCATGTATATCTACGAATTGGCAAATTATGTAAAATTAAATTACTACATGTTTAAAAAGGCACGTGACATATACCCTAGGAATAAGAGAAACCCTGATAGGCTAGTGCTTGACGTCATCCCGAAAAATGCATTGTACCAGGGACAATACTATGGCATGTGCATAAAAGTATATAATGCTATTCCATCTCATATAAAATCACTACCGTATAATAAATTTAAAAATGAAATAATTAAATGGTTAAAAATTAAAAATTTCTACTCGATAAATGAATTATATAATCTAAATCAAAATAATCAATAATATTAAATAATATGAGAAGGTACCTGTTATCTGTTTTAAAATTATATTGACTTTAATCATTATGTAATTGATTCCATTAGAATAAGTAATTATTGTTATTTAACTAAATGATGAAATGTTATGCTATTATAATCCATGTTATTAAAATTAGACTTCTTAAAGTTAAAATAAGAATATTTTGCATGCTAATGTTTAGCTAAAAGTGCTAGCTCTTAATGTAATCTATGTATTGAACATCTTTTGTACCACTTTTAAAGCAAATAAATAATTGATTGATTGATTGATTGATTAAAATAAACATGCACTGTTGCATGACAGCTCCGACAAACTGAACGCCATTGTCAGATATGACTCTGCGTGGGAAACCGTATCTAAGAAAATATTCCTCAGTAAGAATACGGGCACATGCTTCAGCAGTTGCCTCCTGAAGTGAGAAGAGTTCAACCCACCTAGTGGCGGTGTCTTCAATAAGAAGAATCCATCTTTCTCCTTTTCCACCTTCAGGTAAGGGTCCAAAAAGGTCTATCGCAAGTACTTCATTGCGTTGTTGCAGAACTGGCGTTTGTAACAGACCAGGTGGTTTGTCATTTACTGCTTTGTATCGCTGACAGTCCACACAAGTCTTTACGTAATCGGCAATCACCCTTCGCATTCCGGGAAAATAATATGATTGAGCAATTTTAAAATAAGTACGATCAATTCCAGGATGTCCAGCTAAAGAAGAATTATGATATTCCTTGAGTATCTCCGCTTGCATGGAAATTGGTATGACAAGTTGGGGATTCTCGCTTTCCGAATCGGGATTATACCGGTATAATACTCCTTGTGTTAATAAGTATCCCCGTTCCGACCATCGTCGGGCTGACAGTTCGTCTGGACTCTCCATATCTTTTATAATCTTGTTAACTTCTGGATCATTGATTTGCTCCTGTCTCAATTCAGCAGGGTTCTTGGTGGGTAAATCGATTATCACCGTGCAAACACCACAACTATCTTCCGTACCTTCGGAACATACTGGCCTGCTCAATGTATCAGCCACTACATTTGCCTTTCCAGGCATGTACTGATAACGGATATCAAATGTTTGTAATTTTAGAGCCCACCTTACTAAACGCCCTGTTGGAGATTTTAACGTCATCAACCATCGGAGGGGTTGATGATCGCTGCCTACTAAAACTGGATGTCCGTCCAAATAACATCTAAAACGCTCCACTGCCCACACTACAGCTAAAGCTTCGCGCTCTGTCGTTGAGTAGTTGCGTTCAGCGGCGTTTAAGAGACGGCTTGCGTATTCGATTGGCCTTTCATTTTTGTCCTCCCCCTGGAGTAGAACTGCTCCAACGGCATAGTTACTGGCGTCGGTTCGGAGAATGAATGGCTGACTGAAATCTGCCTGGATCAAGATTGGTGCTGAGGTAAGTAAGTGTTTTAGCTCATTGAAAGCCTTAGCCTGAGCTGAACCCCAGGTCCAGGTCTGCAGTTTTCTCGTTAACCTAGTTAACGGCTCAGCTACGGACGAGAAATTTGGAATAAATTTCCTAAACCAAGAACAGGTTTGTAGAAAGGTCCGCAGATGTTTCAAATTATTTGGCTCGTTCATATCTAAGACGGCTTGTACCTTCTCAGGGTCCGGAGACACCCCTTGTTCATTAATAATGTGCCCTAGATATTTAACCCGTTCCCTGGCAAAAACACACTTCTCTCGATTAACTCGTAATTTAAAATCTCGCAAGCGATTAAATACCACTTGGAGGTCTTGAAGGTGCTGCTGAAATCCCTCAGATATTACCAAAATATCATCTAAGTAAGCAAGGAGGGTAACATTTGCCAGAGCTGAGCAAGAACGTAGCCGATCAATCAAACGTTGAAATGTTGATGGCGCATTCTTCAAGCCAAAAGGCATGCGTTTAAATCGGAAAGTTCCTAGAGGACTTATGAACGCAGTCTTATCTCTATCCTGCTCATTAACGCTCACCTGCCAATATCCCGATCGCAAATCCAGTGTACTCATGTAACAATCTCTTTTCGTTGACTGTAACAACTCATCAATCAATGGCATAGGATAATGATCTGTTTTGGTGATATTGTTTAATCGTCTGTAATCGACGCAGAAACGAGTGGTACCATTTGCTTTCGGAATAAGCAGAGCTGGTGAACACCACGCTGACTCACATTCCTCTATGATGTTGTCGTTTAGCATTTTGTCAATTTCTTGACGCATGATTTCCTTCTTTGCAGGCGTAAGACGATAAGGGGGTACAAAAATAGGAGGGTGCTCACCCGTGTCAATGCGATGCTCAGCGAAAGGAGTTGGCTCTCCCCCTAGCTGGAAGATGTCCGCATTCACAACCAAGGACTGCGCCAGCAGGTCCCGGTCAGGTGGATCTAGTTTTGTCCCTTCATCTTCCCTAAGCACGTCCGTATAAGAACAGCCAGTAGCTGGTGATGAAGAAGGCTCATAACACATTTGAAATTGAATAGAGCTATTAATGGAAAAATACCAACACTCGCGATGAAAATCCAAAACGACACCGCTTTGAAATAAAAAATCCATACCAAGTAAAGTTTCATTATTACGCGCGTCTGGAAGTATAAGAAAGGAAGTCCGTATTACTTTGTCTTTTAGTCTGACATCTAATTCTGTACTAAAAACGTCTAAATCTCTAACGACTCCATCGGCTAATTTTATACTTTTACGCGTTGGAAAAATAGGATGATCCCTACTGCGAAGAAGAAGAAGAAGCGTATGACCTCCGATACAGTGCTTTGCCCCGGTGTCAATCAGCGCGGTTCCCCGCGAACCTAAAATCTCGATATTGAATATCGGCCTCAAAATATTTCGGTTAAAATCGACACCGGCGCAGGCTTGCTCCGCACACTCTGTTTTGTTAGTACAAAATACATTATTATTATCTAAAACAGAGGTAGAAAAAGTAATATTGGAGTTGGAGTTACATCTTTCATCTTTTAGAACATCACCCGAAACAAAAATATTTTGTAAAGTACTTTGCTGATGTTGAGCTCTTGGACTATAATTTAAATCAAAATTATTATCTACATTATAAAAATCGTTATCATAACTAGGCCTCCGACTGTACATTGAGTCACAAATCTTATGGCCTCTACTGTACAGTCATCCATTAGGACAGTCGCACACTAAAGACATTTTACAATTATGTACAGAGTTTGACTTACACAATTTACATAACTTACAAATTTTACAATTATTATTATTTATATTTACAGAATCAAAACTATTTACATTATTGTTTAGACCATTATTAGTATTTACACTATAAAATGTTTGTTCACTATTATTGCATTTAATGCATTTGTCTCTCGTCGTATTTACTGTACCACATTTGTAACACGAAACAGGTTGACTTGGAATGTCTGTGCACTCACCTTTACTTATTAACTTACGGCACTGATCACGTTGGTGTCCGTAGTTTTTGCAATACACGCAGTATGGTCGATTCTGTTTCGTTGGTAGTGTGCGCTGCTCTTTAGACTGCGCGAAGGCGGGAACGACGGGACTTTGCGCGCGAACGGCTTGAAGAGGCCCCGGAGTGGCGCGGTCGCCGTCACCATGACGACCGCCTGCGCCTGCACTTTGCATAGTACGCGATAAATGATGTGGACCATTTTGTTGAGAAATCGTTACATATGAATGTTTCTTGTTTTGAGGTTTTATAGACTCTTTCACTGAATCTTCGACTAAACGAGCTTTGTTTAGCAATTCATAAAAATTAGATATATCTTCTCGGCGTAATCGTTTTCTAATTTTATGATTTAATAGACCATAAACCATGTCAATCTGCACTTTTATCGTGAGATCATTTGGCGGTAATCTTGCTATAAGAGCTCTACATTTTGATACATACAAATCTGTTCGCTCATTATCGCCTTGCTCAAATTTAAATAACTCACGATATATCTTGTACTCTGGGCGACGGTCTCCATAAGCATCTCGCAAATTTTCAAGGACTTGTTTCCAAGTTGTAATTTCAGCACGAATACTTTGCCACCAAATCGCGGCTTCATTAGTAAGGAGCATTGACATACCTCTTATAGCAATAACGTCAGTCATGCTAGTACATTCTTTATAGGCTTCTAAAGCATCTATAAAAGTTTCTACATTTTCTGAACCGGAGAATCTCGCTGTACATTGGAGAAAATTTCCTGTCGACTCAGCCGCACTCGACGTTGGAGCCGGAGAAGGAGCGGGAAGAGGAGAGGGAACAGAGAAACGCTCCAATACACGTTCACACATATCGGAACTAGATTTATGTATTGTTTCTAAAAGCGCGGCAAAATTTTCGCGGGACATGGTGATATTAGCATCAACCTGTGAAGCATCGAGCGATTGCCTTCCGCGTGTTTTCGGCATTTTGCTTGAATCACTTTACACTTTAGTTAATTAAATACAGTTTATACACTGAGACTGTGGCATTGGGGAATCGGGCCTACAGTTGGGACGCCATTTATTGTAGTGCTTATTTGTTCTACGAGGACTATATTATAAATAAATCACACTCGCGAATGGTAAACTCTATATTTACAAATATATATAACAAATAAATGAACACTAACAATAAAAAAATAAACAAATATAAAACATCACAAGTTTTATATTATTAAAAATTAATTATCAAATTGGGAAAACTTAAATAAAACGCGCGAAGCCTTCTAATCTCTCAAATCTCTCTCTTTTAAATATTAGCGGCAACAACTTTCTACAATCTAAAATTCCTCCTTCCTCTTCTCCACAACGTAATCGTTGTACCTCACTGGCATTACGGCGGTACGCCGTTGCCGCGTTGACGTATTATTATTATTATTGACGATAGCTCAACTTTAAAGCAGCGGATAGTAAAGTTCCAATATTTATTACTAATGCACCGTGAAACAAAGGAGCAAGACATTATTGATTATATAAAGGAAAGGACTGGAAAGCATGTTACTTTGGTAAAGTTATCACAAAGAGTAGAGAGAAGATACAATGCTTTTAACCTTTTGTGTCAATTTTGAAGCTAAATTTATTTTTGGAAGAAAATTTGTGGCCAAAGGGTATATTTTTTAGACGTTTTATTCATAAGAACGTTAAAAAAGGACAAGAGGCTGTAATTACAAATAGCAATGGATAATACAAGTACCTACACATATAAATAATAATACGTCTTTGTTCAATTGCAAATCTATTAAAAGATCAATTGAAAATATTAGACAGCTATGTCAAGTGGCTGATATATTGGCGTTGCAGGAAAAATGGCTGTTACCACACGATTTGCCTTTTCTTTCGTCTGTACACACAGAATTCGGGAGTACGGGAACATCTGCAGTTGATACATCGGAGGGTATGCTGACTGGCAGACCATATGGAGGTGTAGCGCTGTTATGGAGAAAAAGTGTTTTCCAATCTGTTTCAGTTATACCAATCGATAACCCTCGTATATGTGCTATTAAATTGTTGGTCGGGCGTTTATTATCTGTAGTGTGTACATGCCCTACAATAAGCCGGAGCACCTCTCTGAGTTTACAGATTGTCTCGGTGCATTATGTGCTATTGTGGAGGAAAGTGCTGTAGAGTCGGTCTTTATGTTGGGAGACTTTAACGCCCACCCGGGTGAGTTATTTTATAATGAACTAAGTGACTACTGTTATGAACAAAAGTGGATTTGAAGTGATACAAGATACTTAGGTTTAAACTCGGACACTTATAGCTACATTAGTGAGTCTCATGGGAGTAGGAGATGGTTAGACCACTGTGTGGTCACTGAAGCAGCATGGGATTTAATTGTTGAAACAAAGGTGCTGCATGACACATACTGGTCTGACCACTTTCCACTTATAACTAATTGTAACTTGAATCTCAATAGACCGAAATTATTGCACAAAAGTAAAAAGGTGAATAATGTAAAATGGGGAATTAGATCACATAAGCAAATAAATAGGTGAAAATGAAAAAATGAAAATGAAAATTCTTTTATTTCCAAATAGGTTAGTTACTAACACTTTTAGAATTGTCCTACATGATGACCTACCACCGGTTCGGGGACTAACCCGGCGAGAAGAACCGGCGTAAGAAACTCGCTCGGGGCCACCTTTTGGCAAAAAGATGGGAAAATTGTTCTTTTTAAAAAAAAAATATATAACAATGTTATAACTTAAATAAATTACAATTTACAAACTTATATATACTATATAATATAGAAGTAGCCTCGAAAGTGGCCACCTTATTCCCAGGGTGTGCTATCATTAACAAAATCATTAATCTTATAATAAGCTTTAGCACACAAACGTTCTTTAACTACTTTTTTGAATTTATTGATGGAAAAATTTTGAACGTTTTCTGGGATCTTATTGTATAGGCGTATACATTGACCTTTAAAAGATTTGCTTACTTTGCTAAGCCTGATCATAGGTATATCTAACTTGTGTTTATTTCTTGTATTTCTACAGTGATTGTCGCTTTTCGTTTTAAAATTATTTAAGTTCTTTCTGACATACATTATATTGTCCAAAATGTATTGAGAGGCGACGGTCAATATTCCTATTTCCTTAAACTTTTCTCTCAGAGATTCAAAGGACGACATCTTGTAAATGGAACGTATAGCTCGCTTCTGCAGCACGAATATTGTATTGATGTCGGCTGCATTTCCCCATAAAAGGATGCCGTAAGACATTCGACTGTGAAAATAACTAAAATATACTAGTCGCGCCGTGTCTTCATCAGAAATTTCTCTAATTTTTCTGACTGCATATGCTGCAGAACTGAGCTTATCTGCTAGTTTGGCAATGTGTGGACCCCACTGTAATTTGCAATCTAATGTTATACCTAGAAACACAGTGGTGTCCACTAAGTTCATTTTCTCATCATTTAATAGTATATTGGTTTGTACTTGCCTGACATTGGGCAAGCTAAACTTCAAACATTTTGTTTTATTAGAATTTAAAAGTAAGTTATTAACATTAAACCAATGTACTATTTTTGAGAGAGCACTATTTACCTCGTCGTAATTTGATTGCTGTCGCTTCACATTAAAAATTAGTGAAGTGTCATCGGCAAAAAGTACTATCTCATGTTTTTCCTTAACTAAGTAAGGTAAGTCATTTATATAGATGAGAAAAAGAAAGGGGCCTAATATGGATCCCTGGGGAACCCCTAATTCTATTTTGGTCCCTGTGGACCTTTTTCCATTTACCTCCACCTTTTGAATCCTATTTTTAAGGTAAGAATTCAAAAGGCTGAGTGACGAGTCTCTTATGCCATAGTGTTGTAATTTCCTGATCAATGTAGCATGCTCCACACAATCAAAGGCCTTGGAGAGGTCGCAAAATACACCTAATGCATCCTGCGATCCCTCCCAAGCGTCAAAAACACTACAAAGAAGACCTATACCAGCATCCGTCGTTGATCGACCCTTAGTAAAACCGTATTGATTACTATGTAATAAATTGTTTAAATTAAAGTGTAATAACAACTGCTTTAAGATAATTTTTTCAAATATTTTACTAAAAGTCGGTAGAATCGATATAGGTCTGTAATTAGATGGATCCGATTTATTTCCTGCTTTAAACAGGGGTATAACTTTGCTGTGCTTCATTAAATCAGGAAAAACACCACTTTTTATACATTCATTGAAAATTATGGCTAGATAAGGAGCTACGATGTCAATTATTGACTTCATAATTCTTGTAGACATGCCCCAGAGATCAGCAGTGTTTTTAATATTCAACATCTTAAACGTGGTTATAATGTCTCTGGAATCTATTTCTTTAAATTTAAAATTGACATCACATTCCTTTACATTATCTCTGAGTAGTTTTTCAGCTTCTATAGGTGAGGAATTTAAATGTTTTGTAGTTGAAACCGGAATGTCAGCAAAAAACTTTTCGAAAACCGTCGCAACTTCTAGTTCATTCGTAATCTTTTTATTTTCATGAAAAAGTTCAAAATCTGAGTTGCGACAGGTGACGTTTCCAGTCTCACCAGCAATTACCTTCCATGTAGTTTTAATTTTATTTTTGGAATTTTTAATTTTATTCTTTACATAAATAGCTTTAGCAACTTTGCATACTTTTTTAAAAGTTTTTGAATAATTTTTTACATATGTTTTAAATGTTGCACTATTATTAATATGTTTTTCATCATACAATTCATATAATCGTTGCCTACTTATTTTAATTCCTTCTGTTGCCCATTCAATAAAGTTCCTTTTCTTATTATTAGTTTTAACCGTTTTAGAAGTAAATACTGAGTTAAATTGGGTCTTTATTATCTTAAATAATTTATTAAATGCTTCATCTGAGCTATTTGACCCATCCCATTGAATACTTGAGCTTAATTTACTTCTAAATTTCTCAATACGTTTTGTATTCACAGGAATAAACACAAGTTTTTCCATGGTGTTACTATCAGATTTAATATTAAAAGAAGCTAACTGTCCATAGTGATCAGAGCTTAGCTTATTAATAATTTCCTTTTTATATGGAGTAACATTAGTAAAAATATTATCAATACAAGTTGCCGTGGTGTCACACACTCTTGTCGGCTCATGAAACAGATTAAAAAGACTATAAGATTTTAACAAAGATGTGAATCTAATTGTGGTGGAGGAGTTTATGTCTAATAAATTAATGTTAAAATCACCACATACAATAACTTTTTTATTAGATCCACATATTCTTGTTAAAACTTGTTCCATGATTTGTTCAAAGGAATCATATAACCCTAATGGAGGCCTGTATACACATACAACAATAAGTTGACTCAACTCTATGCAGGCTACTTCAATTACTCGTTCAGTTGAGAGACTCGTAATGTCTTTACGTTCCTTAAATTTTAGGTTTTTTCTAATTAATATTAAACGGTACTCAGAACTATGTAACCAGCGATTGAAATTGATAGATTTTCCTGAAAATTTTACTACATGTTGTTTTAATTATTGTAGTGATGTATCCCATAAACTTATGATTGATAATTTTTATAACAAAATTGTTTCAACTCTGACATCTACTGCCAGTGAGACTTACCCAGTTTATAATAATAGCAAGCGTAAAAATACTGTAACAGGGTGGAAAAAATATGTTAAAGACGCACACAGGGAGGCCAAGTCTAAATTTCTTATATGGACATGGTTCGGTCGACCTAAAAATGGAAATGAGTATGAGGAGATGATAAAAAGTCGGAAGATTTTTAAGGGACGGCTGAAGTGGTGTCAGAATAACCAAGAAGACCAGATCAGAATGAATACGCTGGCTTCATATTTTTCAAAGGGTGATTTTAGTCGTTTTTGGAAAGCTACAAATACAAGGAATGCTAGATCTGGGCTCCCTGTGGGCGTTGATGGCATTAACGACGCCAAAGCCATAGCAAATCATTTTAAAAATAAGTTTAGTATAAGATCTCCTTTGGGCCCGTCAACAGGGTCACTCGATGAAGGGATATTGCGTCAAGGCCATCTGACTAAGCTTTTTAAGGTGAAAACTATTGAGTTCATAATAAAATCAATGAGCAAAGGTAAGTCGCCTGGACACGATGATCTTAGCACCGAGCACCTGAGACACGCTGGCTTTCATCTATCTCGAGTGTTGGCATTGTTATTCAATATGTGTTTAGTTCATACTTACCTGCCCTCCGAGATGCTGAAAACAATAGTGGTTCCAATAGTTAAAAATAAGACGGGGGACATATCGGATCCCTAGCTTCTGTAATAGCAAAAGTGTTTGACAGTGCTCTTAATTCTGAGTTAGCACTGGACGAGTCACATTGGACGAGTTTGTGTAAAGTGCGCTCAGAAAACTTCTCCAAATCTGCGAATCATATGCCGGTGTTCATGGACTCGTATACAATGTAGCTAAGAGTGAGTACATAGTGCTCAAAGCTGGTAACAAGTGTCCAAATGTCGTACCTTCGATAAATCTTTACGATAAGCCTCTGAAAAGGGTAAAACAATTGAAATATTTGGGCACTTTGTGACGGAAGATCTGAAGGATGATGTTGATATGGAGAGGGAACGCAGGGCGCTGTCGGTAAGGGCAAACATGTTGGCACGCAGGTTCGCTCGCTGCTCAATCGCAGTTAAAGTGACACTTTTTAAAGCATACTGCACATCGCTTTACTCGAGTAGTCTATGGGTCAACTACACTAAGAAATCGTACAGCGCCTAGCAGGTCCAATATAATAATGCCTTCAGAGCACTGTTAAGGCTGCCACGTTTTTGCAGCGCCTCGGCTATTTATATATTTATATATATTTGCTCACGCTGACGTGGATAGCTTTAGCGCCGTGTTGCGCAAAAAAGCGGCCTCATTTTTACGTCGGATTCGAGGCAGCAATAACAGAGTTCTGAAGGAAATAGCTGACAACGGGGACTGTCCGCTCGTTAGCAATTTAAGAAAAATAACAAGTTCGCTAGTTAAATATAAGTACTAACAAAATAAGATATAGTTAAGTATTTACTAACAAACTATGGACCCTTAAGTTGTCCGATAATAAAGATTTTTATTTTATTTTATTTTTTATTTATTTTAAACAAATAAACAATTCACATTTGGTTAAACAATTCAAATTTCGTTGCATGCGCTGCATAAACGGTTGAAGTCAATCAAACACCACGCGAACGAAGTCGCGGGCACGGGCACAGCTAGTGATTGAATAAACTTAAGACTAAAAAAATAATATCTAAAAATAAAAATCGTTTCTAATAAGACACAAAATCTGCAAAAACTAAAACGAGAGACTCCCGAGTTTTGGCTCACTCAAAATACTGAAGTAGGTAATTTTCACACGCATCGCGTAACAAGAATAACCTATGAAGTTGCCGTTCTGTAATACCGGCCATTTCAAATATTTGTTTGGCTAATCATTTTAATTTTCGGCCTCCGTGGTCTAGTGGTTCAGAGCTTCGCTCTCGACCCGGAGGTCGTGGGTTCGATTCCCGCGTCGGATAAACAAAGAATTTTGTTTTCAAGTTTGGTTAGGATAATGCAAGCTGATCACCTGATTGTCTGAAAAAAAACAAAGATGATCCATGCGTCGGATGGGCATGTAAAAAGTCGGTCCTACGCCTGTTCTCTCGCCAGTCGTGTCGGTTTACCGTCCCACTGGGTTATGAGAGTAAAAGGAAGAGAGAGTGTGGTGCGCAAACACTTGGGCACTCTAAAATAACTCCTGCGTAGCTGGCCTGGTTTCAACGAAATCGGCTACCGACACCGAAATCGGTGAGGGGTGCAATTATTATTAATTTTAATTTCAAATTAGTTTTATCTTAAAAACATGGAATATTTTTCCCAAAGTAGTCATTTGTTTATTAATTGGTGCAACAAATTCATCGCATTTCATTCACTTGACCCTCCTTTGGCGAAGCCAATTATGGAGAAGCTGGCACATGATCACATCTCCAACCAGCATTTGTCAATTGCTCGTCTCCGCTGCTCCTGCATGACAACGCGCGACCTCATACTGCACAGCAGACGGTTTCAAAGATGCAAGAACCGGGGTTGGGAACCTTTACGTCATCCGCCCTACTACTACAGGCTACAGACAACTACTTATTTTCCCATAATTTGGATAATTTCTTGGCGGGGAAATAAGTCAACACCTGAGAGGCAGTACGTATAAAAAAAATAGAAGTGCCTTTTCACATGTATCCGGTCACAGCGCGGTCGCCGTGCCGTGCAACCGTGATAGCTCTTTCACATGTAAAAGGCTTACACACGGTCGCCGGCGGGATGTTGCAGTATTATCGACAATTTTGGGGAACAACGACCTCTTCTATCATGGAACAAAAAAAGATAGCCTTACTCCTATTTGTATCGACGTTGTCAACGTCGACTTCGTTACATACGTCAGAGAATATATTGGATACATAGATGAAGAATTGGATACGTCCGTACAATACTTGAATGAGAAAGGAAAAGGGATATTTTACACAAAGTTTATGGATCTTAGAGAAAATGAGGATAAATTTTCAACATCGATTTCGACAGACATTCTGCAATATTCATCCGTCCGTTCCCCTATGACTTTAGCTGTCGAATGGTAATTGCGCTCGCCGTGCCGTACCGCGCCCGTGATCATGTGAACGCGTCTAGACAACTCCATACAAAACTATAAAGACGGTTGCCGCGTCAAAACCGTGCTTATGGTGGATAAGGACGGCTGACACGCGGTCGCGGCACGGTCGCCGTGCCATGTGAAAGTTCTTATTGTTGCTCATACATTACTATTTTCACGGCAACCGTGCCGCGGCCGTGTACATGTAAAAAGGCACAATACTTTTGATGATCGGTCAGTGAGTGAGTAGTCTCGAAATTAATAATAGTGACGAAATTAAGAAGTTTGACAAGTTATAACTTCTGTTTCAAATTGAATGAAAATTGAAACATACCGTTTTTATATAATGCCTAATTAGTAATTAGTATGTAAAACACAGGGTTATACTTTTATCGACAACGAAGTTATAAGGGGTCGAAAATGCCCAGGGGGCCTACTCAAGATGCCAGCGCGAATTATCGCTTACAAAGTTCGATAACAAAATGTATGGGATTTGACATAAGGTACTCTAAATGACATACCAAATCGCGATTTAGCGTAGCTTATGTCAAATCCCATACATTTTGTTACCGAACTTTATAAGCGATAATTAGCGATGGCATCTTGAGTAGGCTCCCTGAATTGTTTCGAGAAAAGGATGGTACCTACGGCTGTGCTCAACTTGGCGGGGGCAGTAGGTACCGTGCCCCCATATATTCTACAAACTTCAATAAAACTCACAATACTATAACTTTAATCAAAATCTTAATAATTGCAAATTGTAAATACATAAATACTTACTTTTCCGTCAAAAAACACAATAGGCCTCCTACGAGTATCTATAACCATGGACGGTGCCCGACTGGCGATACTCAAATTCGTGTTTTAACTTTTAGTCCACTTCGTGCAGCCCTCAACTCATCCCGCCTGTTCACGAGATATTCGCTTTGTTTCAACCGTACCCAGTCTCCCTACCATCTTCAACCTTAATCTGACTGCTAACTTAACTGAGCGTTTCATATTTAAACAGCGTTAGCAGAGAAGGCTGCCCCGTGTCAGTGACCGGCGCGCGGACCGTCGGGTCGGCGGCGGCCGGCGCGAGCCGTCCCTCGTCACGCGTCCACGTTACGCCCGCGAGTTACCTCCATTAACTTTTAATTAGTAGGTACACGGGCACCGCAAGCCGCGACGCGCTAAGTCCCGACCGAGGAGATTAAAAGTTGCGCGACCGCGGAGTTGCAGGTGGGCGAGGGAGCGCAGTCCTTTCCTATTTAGTTGGCGGCGGTCCTGTCGGGTACAATCATAGATAAGACTAATACCTTAATACAGGGGTACAATCGTTTAGTATGGATTGACAAACGGTAACGGTAGATGACAACAACGTACAGTTGTAAGTTACGTTATCGAAATAGAATTGTATTAAAATTTAAAATGATGACAGCGCCTACACAAGTTTCATACAAATACGTTGTTCATTGTTGGTGCTATGTGACATGTCAACGAGAGCTAGGAAGCCCAGGAGGAGATTTTGGGGTAATATTGTAAGGGTGAAGTTACATTATATTGTTATCAGTAGCGGCATGCTAAGTAGCAAGTATGATAGTTTACAAATTTGACATAAAATTACTGTTCGCGATCGATTTTCCGACCAAATAAAATCGAGCCCCACAATAAAGCGTGTAAGATGCAAAAATATTATTTTCATGATAAATTGACAACAATTTCCCGGAGCTTCTTGACCCAAAAGCCGGCACAGTGATTCGTTCCGTAGTCGCCTATTTATATTATGATGATTTTTTAACTAGCTTTTGCCCGCGGCTTTTTTCTAAGGAAAAATATCCTGTTAGTTATTTCATGTTCCAATCTACCTGTGCCAAGATTCATTTAAATGCGTCTAGTAGTTTGCCCGAAGTACCGTCACATACATTGAAGAATGAAGACCCACGGAAATCCTTTCGTTTTCCGTGTTGATCATTTCCTATTTTACCCTTCAGGTCCTAAGCTATCGGCCAGCCAAATTTTATTTTATTCCATGCAGTAGTTTCAGCGTGAAGTGTTATTAAAATCACACATACGGTACAGACAGACATACAGACATTTTTTAAAAGTTATTTTAAGGTACTTAATAGACCCCCATTTTAATTTTAACCTAGATATCTTTATGTACAGACAGACATGACCCCTCTAGTGCCCTCTACAGATTTAATTATTTTAACTAGGTAGCTAGGGAGAGGGCCGAGGGGACGGTGCGTGTTTCTACTTATTATTTCGTAATTTTTACACGAAGTTTTCCAAGTAAGCGCATTCACACGGCCTCTAGAAGTCCCGAGACTCGACGAGACAAAGTCAGCTGAGCCGATGTAATTTTCCTTCCCTTTAGTTAGAGTGAGATGAAGTAGACTGAGGCAGTAGCACGGATCACTAAACAGTAGTACGCGCAGTAGTAGGATAAGGTGGGTAGTCCCTTCGAGACTCATTTTACTCGGAGGGAGAGCGAACTTCGTGTCGTCGACGTGGAGCACGGCGGTCTCGTCAGGGTCTGGGGTAAATAAACTTCGAACGGTTTAAAGTCTAAACGGAGCTTGACCCCCGCAGGACGGAGGACATTTCGGACGGTCGGGGCCCTTCCGCGACATTACCCCTCGACGGCCGCTCCCGCCCGCCCTCGCAGCAGTTACTTGCACTGCGCGCACACACGCGCACACACAACGTTTGCGGCAGGGAGCGGCGACTCCGGTGTTTGCTAATTTCAATTAGCTATATTAGCCAATTGTCTGCAGGTGTATCTGGGGCGGGCGGGGGCGGTGGGCGTCGCGCAGGGCGGGCGGCAGCTCGCGCGCGGCCGCTCGCGCCGCAGTCGGCTCCCGGCACCACCGCTCTTCGGTCTCCACCAGCAGGTGAGTCCCCGCGGCCGCTGCGCTTGGTTGCTCGTACAAGTTACGGGTAATGGTGAGACTGCCTCTCCGACTGTGCCAGTACTTAAATAATTTCGCGTAGGTTTAGATTATATTATAATTATATTTTTTTTATAAAAAAAAAAGTTCAATTCATAAGTTACTAGCCGACCCGTGCCCGCTTCGTTGAGCATAGAAACTGTTTGTGATGAATCGTTTAAACCTTTCCGGGAATAGCCGAATCGGTTCAGCCGTTCTCGAGTTTTAGCGAAACTAACGAACGGCAATTCATTTTTATATAATACTAGCTGTACCCGCGACTTCGTACGCGTGGAAAGTGATTTGTGGCACTTTAGTATTTTTAAATATATTTTTAGTTTATTGGCACAACCGCTGAGAACTTTCGCTAATAGGTACTTCCCAGTGTATCCCAGTGTTGATCCCAATCCAGCAAGTGACGTACCCGGCAAGTCTCTTGGTATGCAGGGTATAATAATAATATAGTACCATCCTTTCGGAGCTCGGCAAAAGAAGTAGGCCTTCGAACAATATGTAGAAGTCAGCAAAGGTATTCGAAGTTAGGATAATATTATTCGAATGCAACGTATAGATCCAGCCAATTTTCAGATTAATTTAGTAAAGTATTTGACTTCGATGTCCGTCTGTCTGTCTGTCTGGGTGTCAAACTTTGACACGTGTAGGTATCAAGGTAAAAATCATATTAAATACTCAGGATCTACTGTCCCTTCTGGCTGTGAAAAAAACAGACTTCTTAGCCACATCTACCCAAAGATTCAGCCGTTTATGTCGCTAATTTTCGTAATTTTCGACACTCCAAAGGGAACCAAAACCTAAAGGGTACTTCCCGGGAACTCAGAATCTTTAAATTTGATATGAAGCAACGTCTTAATAGCGCCGACATTGGAAAATTGCGAAACCATGAAAATATTTTCAATTTTTTTGAACTTGTAGCGTTTTTGTCATTAATGTTTTGAGGTAATTAGGATAAAGGAAACCGTTAGAACGTAACTTTTTTTACACCCGACAATATATTATATCAATCGACAGAGAATAAAAATAAACAAACGTCAATTTATTCGGATGCGGCACAATCGTATCTGAATCAAAATCGAATCAGTTTATAGAGTTAGGCCCCAGCTCGGCGCGCCGATCGGTTTTAGTAGCGTTTTTTTATTAACCTACCCTAAGTATAATGATAATAATATAAATAATTGAAATTTAGTTTTAAACAAAATATAAAATAAAAAAAGATTAAATTTTAATGGTTGAAGCAGCGCGCTTCATACAACCGTCCAGCAATTTTTTTTAATTGTCATAAGTAACTTTTTTTATTTATGAGACGATTGAGATGAAATAAATGTTAAGTCAAGATTACTACAATATATTATGATTGAACCACATCTAAATCGGATAAGCCGTTTCTGAGATTAGCGTGCACAAATGCACCGAAAAACAGAAAAAAATTCAAAAAATTATTGTTTTGGGTACTATTGCATAAATAAAAGTCCTATAATAATTTTTCTCAAATATCTTCAATCCAAAGCGACATCTGTACGTCATACGCCGCACTTTTAACACAATTATTACTGGGGGCACAGTTAGCGGCTGTGCGTGGTTAAATTCAAACTACCGGTACTGCCTGTTAGCACATTTTAATAGAATTTTTTACCCAGTAATAAGTTCCATTATTGGAAATTATTATCCCGAAAAACGAAAGGGTTCCCGGGGGATCTTCAAAAAATTGTAGCTACCTATTTGACGGTATTTCAACCAAACTACACAACGTATTTAAATGAAATTTGGCAGGCAGGTAGCTTATGATCTGAAGAGCATTATTGGAAATTGTTATCCCGAAAAACGAAAGGGTTCCCGTAGGATCTTCAAAAAATTGTAGCTACCTATTTGACGGTATTGCAGCCATACTACTCAACGTATTTAAATGCAATTTGGCAGGCAGGTAGCTTATAATCTGAAGAGCATTATTGGATATTGTTATCCCGAAAAACGTAAGGCTTCCCGTAAGATCTTCAAAAAATTGTAGCTACCTATTTGACGGTATTTCAGCCAAACTACTCAAAGTATTTAAATGAAATTCGGCAGGCAGGTAGCTTATGACCTGAAGAGCATTATTCGAAATTGTTATCCCGAAAAACGTAAGGGTTCCCGTGGGATCTTCAAAAAATTGTAGCTACCTATTTGACGGTATTTCAGCCAAACTACTCAACGTATTTAAATGAAACTTGGCACAAAGGTAGATTGTAACATGAAATAACCAACATAATATTTTTAACCGACTTACAAAAAAGGAGGAGGTTTCTCAATTCGTAAATATATGTTTGTATTTTATGTTTCTTCGCGGATATCTTCATCGTTTCTGAAACGATTTTAATTTTTTTAATGTTGTGTAGGGTATAATTTAAATTTGGTCCCATTGTCACCAAAATGGTGACCTGATGATGGGATCCGTGAGGAATCGAAGGAAATCCTCAAAATTTATGTGGAATAATATATTGATTTTGATTTTTTCTGAAGTATTCTGAGCATATGTTACCAAACAGTAAGGTTTTGCACCATATCCTGGATCTATAATATCAAAAAATTTCGCGTTTCAGTAAACTATATATATATTAAAAATTTCGCGCTGCTCTGGCTAACGCCAGGCTAGGCTTGGTCGACTTTTTCTCTTTCTACTATTTTTTTTTATCTAATCGTTTTTGTTTTTCATTTTCCGTCCTCAAATAATCGTCGTCTGATCATTCGAGAATTATCCCTACTCAGTCTATACCCATCACTAAAAATCTGAAAATTAAATAATTTTAAACAAAAAAAAAAAAACGAGTTTAAAAGGTAAACTAAAAGGAACAATTAAATTTACTTCGCACAAAGTAATACTTTTTTTCCAGTACAAGTAAAAATAATTATTACTTAGTGCGAAGTAATTTATTATTATACTTAGGTTTTGCAAATACGATTAATAAAGTATCTATAGGCGTAGGATAGTTTGTTTTCAAGATATGAATGAGATGTCATAGGTACATTTAAATTATAAAAGTTATGTAAATATAAGTAAGATTTATGTTTTTCATGATATTTTTATTTATTAGTTTTTATGCTAGGTACGGCTTGGGTTTTTTCTTTCTTTTGGACTTTTGTTATTTTGTCGTCTAAAGGAAGTTAGTACTTTAACCGTAAAGTCCCTAAGTAGGCTACATGTTTGTTAGCGTAGGTAATTAATAAATAAAAAACCGGGCAAGTCCGAGTTGGAATTGCGCAGCATCCGAGAGTAGACTTTTAAAAAATTTGGCGCTCGGCGCCAGCAGCGCAGCGTCGGTGTGAAAACGATCATCGTCTGCAGTCGCTGCGGCGTAAAGTCCATACAAATCTCAGTACAGAGATCTTCGTCGCGTATATGAGCGTACTATCAAGTAGTCCCGTTCGCATAAAAGAAAAAAATATATTATACATACATACGAATTGAGAACCTCCTCCTTTTTTTGAAGTCGGTTAATAATACACGGTCATTTTTCGAGCTGGTAGTAGGAATTGTTAGCATTTTCATAGAAAAAATACCTCAAAACATTTAAGACAAAAACGGCCATTATTTGACAGTAAACTATTATTAATATTATTATTACTCCATCGGCCTACATCTTTTGCCTAAGCACGTCTAATACCGTGTATAAAGAAGCATTACTATAAATTAGTGATTTTAAATATCCAAACAACAGTGTTCATAAACTAAAAATGTATTTGAACTGATGCCCTAAATCAATTTTCCACGCGTACGAAGTCGCGGGCACAGCTAGTTATAAGTATAGATATAGATTAAACTTAAAGAATATTAATTTGCCGCTCTGTGCAGCACCATTAATTTTTTTTTTATTTTCGACTTTTTTGTTTTTGTCATCATAAACAATCCATGCGCATAGTCCGTATGTAACCAAAATATATTTTTTAAACTTTTGATATTATTTAAATGTACCTAAGTATTATGTAATCGTAATAAAGATTAGCCGCCAACGGCTTAAGAGGATGACTGGTTCCGTCGCGTCGTACTCGTAGGTTGGTTAAAATTAATACGACCAGACGAATATAATACAATTGTTTAGTTGTCACATCTACTCACAAGTAAACCCAAAACGAGGGGAAGAGCCGTATGAACTACGTAGCAGGCAGCAGGCAGCAGCGCACCGCCCAGCTCCGGTTGGCTCCGGTCGGAGGCTGAGCACCCGCAGCGGCCGGGTGCGACAGTGGTCAAGGTGGAGCCGTGGCCATTGGTCGGGTACCCAAAAAAAAAAAATTTAAGCGTCAGCCCACACCGAAATACGGTGGAAAAAATAGAACTTGAAAAAGCATAATATTCGTCTGCTATTGCAATATTCGATGCCAATAGCGGGTGCGACCACGGCTCTCTTCTCTTGATCTTGATCATTTTTGTACCTATACATTTCTGGATTACAAATTGAAAAGAGTGTCATTCGATCCCACAGGCCTATGACATACAATATGATCTAAGCATACAAGGTGTGATTCATTGATTTTTTCCATATATCGCTTTACCTTCACAACCTCGTATCTATAAAATTACAACTTTTCAGAGAGTACAGTCAAAAAACTTATTTTTTTTATTGAGTTTCGTTTTTGTTAACTAAGCGTATATTATATTAGTAATGAAGGCCACTCATGGACTCCACAAAACAGGCCCGACCAAATGAGGAGTCCCCTAGTAATACATTTAATATGTATTTAATTAATTATATTATTATTTAATTAATTTAATATTTAATGTAAGTATGTAATGCTCTAATTTTATTTTATGGAATAAACATTTTTTTTTTAATTTTGCAACAGCAGACAAATATTATGCTTTTTCAAGTTCTACCGTATTTCGGCGAATTAGTGGAAGCTCCTGACGCTTAGATTTTATTAGCGGGTCCGATCACGGCTCTACCTTGACCTTGCTGTTTATTATTTATTATATTATATTGAAACTTATTTCTAGTTTATAACGCTTGATTCGTGGTTACACTGCTGGATATTGTACTCCGTCTATACTCCTGTAGCTAACTAACTAGTGGTTACGAACTCACGAGTCACCCGCTCACGGGAATCGCGTCGGCAACTATCTAATGTTCCGTTTTAAACGATTGGGCCGTAAATCGGCTTCTGATATCGGCCCCTTCGGTCGCCGAAATAGCGTCATGAATCTCCTATAAAACCTTAAGTACGTAGTTTGGAGCCGAAGCACCGAAGCACCGAAGCACCGCAGTCTTTGCGGGACTAGAGTTTAAGTTTAAGGTATGATTATGCTAAATACCTTTTCTCTCCCTCAATAATCATGGGGACGAAACCTAGGCTTACAATAGAAGACGACGAAATTTAAAAGTAACTAAACCACAACACTGTCTCATAGACTGCGCAAATCTCGTGCAAACTGCAAACATTATCCCGTGTAGCTTGTAATTGGCTGAGCAGAATTGAAGTAAAAATTAAATTTTAAACTAAAAAAATTGTGTATGTGCAAAACCGTATTTTTTGTGAAGTTAACCTCAATTTACATGGATTATAATGAAACAGTGTTTGTAATAAAATATATCGATATTATAACGCGTAAACCGAGGTTAATTAAGCTTAATTGCATTGGTGAAATCGCCCCTAAATCTACATTTAAGTACACTAATATTATAAAGAGGAAAGATTTGTATTTTTGTATGTAATGACTTAACTCAAAAAGTACTGGACCGATTTTAATAATTCTTTTTTCATTAGAAAGCTACATTATCACTGAGTAACATAGGCCATATAAAAATCAATTGCTGTTCGTTAGTCTCGCTGTTGCTGAACTGATTCGCCTTTTTTTGGTCTTGAAATATTCGTGGAAGTCCCGGGAAGGTTTACACGGTTTCCATGCTCAACGAAGTGGGCACGGGTCAGTTAGTCATATACTAATATTATAAAGAGGTAACATTTGATTGTTTGTTTGTTTGTTTGAATGGAATAGGCTCTGAAACCACTGAACCAATATGAAAAATTCTTTCACCGTTGGAAAGCTACATTCCTAGCGCTGAACATAGGCTATATTATATGTTTAAAGTGTAAAAAAACGACCTCCAAAATTTCTTACATCGTGTGCGCTTCGACAACGGCTTGACCAATTTCGCAAATTTTTTTACGGTATGTTCGTTATTGTCACGAAAAGGTTATTATGAAAGAAAATGTTGAAAAAAATAAGCAGAAAATTAGAAAAAAGAAGAAAATAGGTGATGGTCACGCGGGGTTTGAACCTGGGCTCGATCGATTCACGTCGTTGCCAGTTTATATGACACGGGTGTCATGGTAACAATATTGTTTACAAATGGAAAATAAAAATTATGAAATGCTATAAATACCGTTTTTATATCAGCTTAAACTATTTGGATTAATAAAATTATTAGGATTAACAAAAACATGAATCCAAATAGTTTAAGCTGATATAAATACGGTATGTATAGCATTTCATAATTTTTGTTTTCCATTTGTAAACAACGTCGTTACCATGACGACCGTTAGACGTTATAGACGTTTGGCTGCGTTTCCATTGACGCGGGGCGAGGCGGACAGGAGCTTGCGGTACCCGAATTGACCAATCACTATGCTCGAAATCTCCGCTCCACTCCGCTTGGGAAACACTAAGTTCCTATGCGCCCCGCTCCGCGTCAGTGGAAACGCCAAGATTGGGGAGGTTTTCCAAATCTATACATCTATACAAATATATAAAATTGAAGTGTCAGTTTGTAACTTTCAATTAGCAACGTTTTTCTAAATGCATATGACATTTTAAACGATATCTTCTGCTATTTTTTTGCATTGGCATCTGTTCAGCCGAATCAGTACAACCTTGTAATGATACCTATTAAGAAGAAAGCTAGAATGACAATGTGTCAGATTTGAGGTAGAATTATGGAAGTCTCGTAGAGGTGTATGAATAAACACAATATATTTAAAATGGTTCGTATTATTAATGGGAGGACCCTTTAGAAAGAAAATCATGGTCCTTCGAGCTAGAATACATTAGTAGACGATCGCTATCGCTACAATTGAGGTGAGTGAAAAATACAAAATACATTTATAAAGTCATTGTAGAAAAATCCAAGAAAGTCGAGAAAGACGTCAAATCTGTCAGAGGAAAAAATATTACAGGAACATAGAAAATTATTAAAACATTAAAATGGATAATCTTATAAATACTCAATTGCAATTATTAGAACAGATTTCGAGAATGTATACAAATTTTACACTATTGCCCAAAGAAAGTCAAAGTCCGAATTACGTAAATATAAAGATGAAGTTATTAGAACAGGCATGGAGCAGAATAGAGGAGAATCACAATACGCTTTTCAAGTCATATAACGGAGAAGAATTAAGGGCAAGTACATACGTAACTGAGGACATACATTACAAATGTGAAGAAGAATATACTAGAACAAGTCTTGCGATGTTAGAGAGTTTACAACAATTTCAGTCAAATAATATAGGCACGGTAGATACTTTTCCTACTTCTGCAAATAAAATAGTTCCGGTGGAAGTAAAAATACCAGCAATTAAAATCCCTACTTTTAGCGGATCATACACAGAATGGAACTCCTTTCGTGACCAGTTTGTGTCATTGATTGACAGTAATGACGCATTAGTGGACGTCCAGAAGCTTCACTACCTGAAAATGCACGTTGATGGGGAAGCCGCCAGTTTACTTCGCCATATTGCCGTTATTGGAAAAAATTACGAACATGCATGGGAGAAGTTGAAGAGGCGCTATAGTAATAAAAGAATAATTGTCAACGCATATTTACAAAAACTGATGACTATTAGAAATTGTAATTACGAATCTGCAAGCGCGATAAAATATTTGCTTGACACAATGACAGATTGCTTGAGTGGCCTTAATAGTACAGGAGTTGACACTAGTAACTGGGATGCTATAGTTGTCTACATATGTGTAAATAAACTAGATATAGAATCACTTAAACAGTGGGAAGAAAGTATAAATAGAGATAGAGAGAACAATGAAAACATTCCTACAATAAATATGTTAGCCGACTTTTTAGAATATAGATTTAGATCGTTAGAAGGTGCCCAGACAAATAAAGTTATACGCACTAAACAACCGATTGTAAATAGTATAGATAGAAAAGAAGTAACAGATAGAAGAGTTCATCACGTAGAAACTAGAAGAATAATAAAATGTACATATTGCGATAGCGACCATTACCTTAATAAGTGCCAGCAATTTTCTAACCTAAGTTACGAAGAGAAGATGCGATTTGTTGAGACTAAGCAGCTTTGTTTCAACTGCTTGGTGCCATACCACGGAGTAAAAACATGTAAGGTTAAAGTCCGGTGTCACGTGTGTGGTAAAAAACATCATTCTCTAATTCATCCGCCTCCCAGAAATTACGAACGAGGTAAAGATGCGATGACTAGAAGACAAAGAGAAGTGGAGACTTCCAGCTTAGATCAAAACAATATTATACAGTCCACAAGTATCGAAGATGTAGTAACACATTTTTCTCAGATTAATAATACAAATGTGTTGCTTGCGACCGCACAGGTTAAAGTCCGAGCAAAGGACGGAAGATCTATAATGCTAAGAGCGTTACTGGATCAAGGATCTGAAGGCAACTTCATTACAGAAGAAGCTGCACAAGCTCTTGGTTTGAGGAGGAAAGATAAATATGTAAATATTAGTGGCATTGGAGACTCAACAAATGTATATACAAAGCATGTGGTTACGCTTGGTTTAAAATCAAACATGAATGATACGTTTATTATGTCCACAGATGCTTATGTACTTAAAGAGCTAACCAAACGTCTTCCATCCACACCAATTGAAAGTGGGCATAAGAAATGGCCACATATACGAGGCTTACTTTTAGCAGATACTACCTACAATACTCCAGGCAAAATAGATTTGCTTTTGGGTGCAGCAGTTTATAGTAAAGTAATACAAGATGGTGTTATATACGGGCCAACTAGTACACCTATAGCGCAAAACACTGTACTAGGCTGGATCCTGTCAGGAGAGGTCAAGTCAAGTGAAAAAAAGAAACATTATGAAATAATGAACATGCACAATACTAATAGAGAAAAAACTATGACAGTAAATAACAGTTGGGAAGAAGCATATATGTATAGCTGCTTACAAATATAAAAAAGAGATGTTACAGAAATGTTTGAATAGTGAGAATTCTAAAGATATGATAACAAATACACGAGATGTAAATAAATATAGAATATATAAACCTCATGTATATAATAATATAGCTGCTGAAGACTCTAGACAGAAAAATTGGAAATATAAATATAATAAGATGAGTTTACATAAGAAAGAAATAGAAAATAACAAACATAAAGAAGTTAACTACAATTGGAGGGAAAGGGAGTTCAGTAATATAAAAATAGATGGCTTTGATTGGCCACGCGTCACATTAAGAAGAGGAAATAACTATGTACAAAGAAAATATACAAATATGTATAACGCTAAGAGTTTTAGAGATAATAAAGGATTGAATGTAAATAAAAGGATAGACAGAATATATACAGATATGCCAAAGGATGTGTCCTTGTGTGATTACCAAAACAGTTGAAGAATTTATACTTAGTTCGTTATCTATTTAGTTTATGTTAGATATATTTGAAACTTGGACAGAATTTAATGTGCGTAGAAATAATATTTTAAAAATACTAATTGTCAGATTATGCTGCCCTCCAAAAATATAATAATAATAATTATTACTAGTTATCCTAAGTTACTTTACTCATGTGAGTACTTTATTTGTGTTGCAATATTGTTTAATTTAATCTTGAGATGTGAATACTTATTTAGGACATCACTGGATGTCCATGGTGGGCGGTATGTTCAGCCGAATCAGTACAACCTTGTAATGATACCTATTAAGAAGAAAGCTAGAATGACAATGTGTCAGATTTGAGGTAGAATTATGGAAGTCTCGTAGAGGTGTATGAATAAACACAATATATTTAAAATGGTTCGTATTATTAATGGGAGGACCCTTTAGAAAGAAAATCAGCATCGATATTTACTGAAAACGAAAATGTAATTTAAAAAAAAAATGTCTGTCTGTCAGCGTGTCACTTTGCTCCGGCTAATCTCTGGAACGGCTGGACCGATTTTAACGAGACTTTCACTGGTAGATAGCTAAAGTTATAAGGATTAATTTAGGCTACTTTTCATCACCATCATCATCGTCATCTAACTAATGATCACCGAATTAGCTGGACCGACGGTGACGGGAGCATTCACCGGGCTTAGCTTATGTTAGTAGGAGTAATCTATACATCTATATGTATAAAAGTAAGTCGTGTTAGTTAAATTATTTATAACTCAAGAACGGCTTTATCGATATGGCTGAAAATTGGTGAGGAAGTAGCGCAAGTAGACGGACATAGGATACTATTTATTCCATTTGACAGCGTTTCCGTGAACGTTGCGGGTTCTGCGTTAGTGTTTCGCGTTGTGGGTTCCGCGTTGCGGGTTCCGTGTTTCCGTGTTGCGGGTTCCGGGTTCCGCGTTGCGGGTTTCGGGTTCCCATGCTGCTGGTTCCACGTTGCGGGTTTCGGGTTCCCATGCTGCGGGTTCCGCGTTGCGAGTTCCGGGTTCCCGGGTTCCGGGTTCCGGGTTCCCGCGTTGCGGGTTCCGGGTTCCCGCGTTGCGGGTTCCGGGTTCCCGCGTTGCGGGTTCCGGGTTCCGCGTTGCGGGTTCCGGGTTCCCGCGTTGCGGGTTCCGGGTACCCGCGTTGCGGGTTCCGGGTTCCGGGTTCCGCGTTGCGGGTTCCGGGTTCCGGGTTCCGCGTTGCGGGTTCCGGGTTCCCACGTTGCGGGTTCCGGGTTTCCGCGTTGCGGGTTCCGGGTTCCCGCGTTGCGGGTTCCGGGTTCCCGCGTTGCGGGTTCCGGGTTCCCGCGTTGCGGGTTCCGGGTTCCGCGTTGCGGGTTCCGGGTTCCCACGTTGCGGGTTCCGCGTTGCGGGTTTCGGGTTCCCGCGTTGCGGGTTCTGGGTTCCCGCGTTGCGGGTTCCGGGTTCCCGCGTTGCGGGTTCTGCGTTGCGGGTTTCGGGTTCCCATGCTGCGGGTTCGGCGTTGCGGGTTCCGGGTTCCCGCGTTGCGGGTTCCGGATTCCGCGTTGCGGGTTCCGGGTTTCCGCGTTGCGGGTTCCGCGTTGCGGGTTTCGGGTTCCCGCGTTGCGGGTTCCGGGTTCCACGTTGCGGGTTCCGGGTTCCCGCGTTGCGGGTTCCGGGTTCCACGTTGCGGGTTCCGGGTTCCCGCGTTGCGGGTTCCGGGTTCCCGCGTTGCGGGTTCCGCGTTGCGGGTTTCGGGTTTCCGCGTTGCGGGTTCAGGGTTCCCGCGTTGCGGGTTCTGGGTTCCCCCGTTGCGGGTCCGGGTTCCCGCGTTGCGGGTTCCGGGTTCCCGCGTTGCGGGTTCCGGGTTCCGCTTTGCGGGTTCCGGGTTCCCGCGTTGCGGGTTCCAGGTTCCCGCGTTGCGGGTTCCGGGTTCCCGCGTTGCGGGTTCCGCGTTGCGGGTTTCGGGATCCCGCGTTGCGGGTTCAGGGTTCCCGCGTTGCGGGTTCTGGGTTCCCCCGTTGCGGGTCCGGGTTCCCGCGTTGCGGGTTCCGGGTTCCCGCGTTGCGGGTTCCCGCGTTTCGGGTTTCGGGTTCCCGCGTTATCCCACGTTGTTTTTTTTAGTTGAATTTCATCATAAACTCTTTTTATGCTCAACGAAGTGGGCAAGGGTCAGCTAGTAGTTTATAATTTCATTAGCTCCGGAGCCGGACACTTCAAAGTGCAATTACAATATTATCGTTGTTTTGTAAAGCATTCCATAAAATACAAATATAAATGTTTTCCGGGTACAATTATTCTTTTATTACAAATAAATTAAAACTTGATGGTTGTAGTTAACCTTAAAAGTGCAAATTTGGGTACGAGTACCTAGGTAATATGAACCAATATTATGGTATATCACAAAACTATGAAAAATACTAAATCTTAAAAATATTTTTCAGTATCGGCTAGTATACATTTTACATAGGTAGGTATTTAGTATTTACATTGGGAGTTATGGGGAGGTCAATAGATTTGTCGTCAGTCGTCACTCGTCACCAGCTCGCCACCAGAGCCGCTAGAACAAAGAGAACACTGTTCTACCAACAGTGTTCTTGTGCAAACCTTTTCATAATATCATAGAGTATAGACCAATATTTATTATAACGTTGCTGCTCATTAGATTGAGCCTGAAGACTGAAGTGAGCCCCGCTGACATTACACGGCGTCGCCCGGGCTGCGGCTGTTCGCGTGTGTGACAACTGACACGGTCGGGACGCGATGTGGCGGCAGGCGTGTGCTGCGCTACTGCTGTGCTGCTGCTGCGGCGTGCTGGCGGCGCGGGAACTGCGCGCGGCGGACGGTAAGCGACCGCCCGACTGTTTACTCATTTGTTTCAATCAATCAATCATTTGTTTATTAATGAAGATCGATAATTAAATTTTAATATATCAATTAGTTATAATTGATATATTAAAATTTAATTCCGTTCCGCATGTTCCGTTAGGAAACATCGCTTTATTTTTGACTAAACATTCTTTCGTATGCCATTATTTTCTTTGCTACATTTCGACATGCGTGGCTTGCCAGGCGGCGGCGGCAGCGGCGGCAGCAGCAGCGGCGGGCTGGCGGCGGTGGCTGCGGGCGAGGCGCGGGAGGCGCGGGAGGCGCGGTTCGTGCTCGGCTCGCGCTACGGCCGCTCGGCGCCGGCGCCGCGTTTTATGTCTCCGCGAAACGACCGGTCAGTATACTGTATACCGCTAGATTTGCACGCTTAAGAGGAAACCACACGGACGAGAGAAATAAAAAATAGGTATTTCAAAAGTTTGTTGCCGTCTCCAATGCGCCTTGATCACGTGGTTCACGCCCGCTGTCGATGTGTGAGTGTGATCGTCTATGTGTGCGTGACACCCCGCGCGGCGCCGGGCCTCTCGGTACTTAAAATGCTTAAAGTAAATCGCACTATATTTTATGATTATGACAAGAAATGGAATCTTCGTTAGACACTTTTTAGTTTTTACCTCGACTAGGTACCTACCTAGTACCAGAATAGGTCGATGCTGTATATATGCCAATAACTAGTGAAGTCCATAGTTTCATAATATTATGGTGTTAATTCTACATACTATGATTAAAGTATGTGGCTCATTCAATCCGAAATTGTATAGATAGAATAATAAATATGAAAAAAGCTATAGACTTCACGAAAAAGATGTAAGAAACCTAAAATGTCGATATCTGAACAACACTAGTTTATCGATATCATTATCGACTACGTGTCACATCACGCGTGTGTGTACGTATTTGCCTGCGTCCCCCTACCTTAAGCCTCGCCCCGCATAGCGCGATAGGGACAACTGCAGCTAGAACTGAAATTACCTATTAAAAGTACCAGAAATCGACGTTTAGGGGATTTCTGTTTCCTCCTCCAAAAATTAACCGATTTAGATAATTTTTTCTTTATTAGCTAAAAAAAGAAATTAACTAGGTTCCTATTTTTTGATTTTCTTGCATAATGTTGTCAAATCTGTTTCCTGGATGTTTAAAGATAGCGGAGAGTCTGGCGATTTTTTTTAGGTTTTTGAACGTCCATATCCTCTAAAGCGGATGCCACTATAAATATAATGCGTAGCCAGTAGTACCTGAGCGGGTTTTAGTAGTAGTCCGTAATTTCTTCCATAAAGACGCCACTCATAAATTTTCATATCATAAAATTATTATCAATGACAAGTACCTACATTGTTGATTTGAATTCCCTTGACAGTGCGGATTTTACTTACAAAAACATGTAGAAACTAGAAACTAGAAATTTCATTTCAACTTCGAACTCAAAAAAGTGTGCCATGTAGCCATATAGGGTAGCTACAATATGTATTATGTAGTACCTACATAATACATATTGTAGCTACCCTGTTGGTCCCGAAAAGAAGAAAAAAACATCCAGTGTAATATGATAAAACACACTGCATCGCTGTTTGTGAAGGTTCTTCATGAGCAGCAGATACGGCAAACGAGCCGGAGCGGGCGGCGCGCGGGGGGAGCGGGGCGCGCGGGCGTGTCGCTGCGGGGGCCCGTACCGCGCGCCGCCGGAGCTGTCGCCGGCGCGCCACGCCGCCTACACCAGGTCAGCAATCAGCACCAAAGTCAAATATTTTTATTAAGAATAGGTATATTTTACAAAAAAATGTTTTCTGAACGTAGTTCCTATTATGATGATTAACACCGGGAACTAGCTCAGCGAGAAGAACCGGCGTAAGGAACACGCGTAGGGCCATCTTTTAACAAATAGATAGGTATTAATAATACGTCAATGCTAAAACTAAATAATATGAGTAAGTACATTTTATAATATACATATAAATAGCCTTGTAGGGGGCTACTATAATATTCCCAAGGTGTGCACACAAACATTCTTTTGACTACTTTCTTAAACTTATTGTTTGAAAAATTTAAACGTTTTCAACGTATATTCGTATTTAAGTAAGCCTTTATAGCTTAAACGATTTTTTTACTTTATTGAGTCTAGTCACTGGGACATCAAGCGAATACCTAATAGCTAATAATGATCTCCGGAAGCTTCCGTTAGATGATGTTGGATGTCGGCAGGCGGCCCGAGGCCGGCACCATGTTCCGCGCCGGGTGAGCGACAGCGGCCACCGCCCGTCCCCGCTCGCCGCCACCTGCCACCACCTGCCACCACCTGCGACCTCGGCGCGCTCCGGACTCCGATACCTCCTGGCGGCTGGCCCTCGCAACTACACGGCAGCGGATATTATAATATCTATAACGTTATCCCAATCTCACTTATTGTACATAATATAAGGCTATGTTTGAATTTTTGGTACGGTAGTGGTACTGTTCTGTGACAAAAAGTAGGGAAAATCGTACTTTTTGTCACGTTCTGGCAACGCTGACTGTGCACTGAGCACTGGCTACTACCACAGAGCAATAATAATTAAATACAATAATAATAATTGGTCTATGCTACTCGTATAATATGTAGGTATATCTGCTGTCGAACTTACAAATACTTACAATAACTTTTTTAATAACGGTAACATAAAATAAAATAAAACGTATCTAAGTACATATTCCAAAAAATGATACTTTTTATCTTAGGTAGGTAGAATTACTTAATTTGTGTTTGCGTCGGAACTCGGATCCCAACAACAGTTGTCAAATTTGGGACTTAAAAACCAGTTTAATTTAATTACTGAGTCCCTGCTCACTAGTTACATCATTAATCACGTATGATATACCTAATAAGCGATGTAGCTCTGTAATACCTAAATATTGCGTTAGTGATAGTAATAGTCTGTACCGAAAATACCTAAAGTACGTATGTTTTCTGATACTAAAATGTTAAGCAGGTACTTACGATTAAATGTTAATATCTATGAAATGTTTCAAATTTAGATTTCGGAATTCAGTAGGTATCTAATCTAATATTAATGTTTATTATATCTAATAACTAATGCCACGTTTCAATGGCAGCGCAATCAGTTATTTATTGATGAACGTGCCCTAGGAGTGGTGACTAGTGGTGCCCGCTAGCGGTGGACCGGTAGAGTGCGAGCGACGACGCGCCATGACGCCTTGACGACGCGCGCGCGGGGCTGGACGCGGGCGCGGGCCGTACTCAATTTGTTATGTTATACCATAGGTCAGTGGTCGCCAAATGGCGGACCGCGGTCCGCATCCGGACCGCCGACCCATTTTGTGCGGACCCGCATGAACACAGTAACTGATACTAAAGATTACTTCCGATATAAATAATTTCCGAGGCCTCAAAAAGCTACGTGCTGTACGCGAGCTGTGCGTAATTTACTAAAAATGTATCCCCCAAATTATCTTTAAAACAAAAACAATCGGAAGTTTCCAGTGAAGAGTTCTAGATAAAATTTGTGTGTGGTAATAAATATCCAGAATTACAAAAATTTGCTTTGAAACTTGTTACTTTGTTTGGTTCGACATATATTTGTGAAGCAGCATTTTTGAATAGAAGTTCATTAAGAATAAATTTCGATCTCGACTTACTACTGAACATCTCCAGGATTTAATGTCAATAGCTTGCACCAATTTTACTCCGAACTTCAGACAGATAATTCGTAACAAAAAATGCCATTTTTCGCATTGATACCTATGTAACAAAATACCTTTGTTATTTTCTTAATTACATTTGTTTAATAAATATTTTTTCTTCTAAATAAAATGTGCGGACCTCGATGGTCATTTAATTTCTTAAAACGGACCTCGAGCGAAACTAATTGGAGACCACTGCCATAGGTTATCTCTTAAATATAAAAATGAATTGCTGTTCGTTAGTCTCGCTAAAACTCGAGAGCAGCTGAACCGAATCGGCTATTTTTAGTCTTGAAATATTCGTAGAAGTCCAGGGAAGATTTAAACGGTGAGAAAAAATGCTGTTTTGTATGTTCAACGAAGTGGGCACGGGTCAGCTAGTACTAGTATAATATAATCTAAGGTTATATTCAACACATAATATTATAGTACACGTTATCAAATAATAAATGATTTATTTCAAATATTTGTGTATTATTTGTATTCCCCGCTACATTGCTACTAATACATTGATTAACTTTCATTGTCATTTATCTCAAAATTAAGTAAATGTTATACTTACTCTCACCACAAACTCTCACGCATGATATCATACCTAGGGATTGCAATCCACTATCCAGCGGCATTTTCAATACAGCTGGATTCTTTCTGGATTGATGGATCTAGCGCGGATCCAGCAAAATGTGGAACGAAAATAAAAAAAACTAAATTTTTAAGACTCTTTTTATTAATTTGTATCTACTTCTTATACTTCTTATAGTCAGGGTTCCCACATATTTTTATCCTTGCTTACTTCGTTACCACAATCGAAAGTTCCGTCCTAGAAATTATTGGACGTCTCATCAAAATGAAGCTATTCAAGAATAATTAGCTTGACACTAATCAAGTGAAAACAATGTATGGGAGAACCCTGACAATTAAGTAATCTATGTACCTAATCCTTTACTCGTTTGTTGGTATCTTATATCAATAATTTGAAAAAATTTGAAAAAAAAAAAAATTGCTTTGGTTTCTTAATCATTTGAGATCAAAAGAATCAACATAAAATTAAATAACATATTAGATAATTATTAATTATACAGGCTGTAATATTAATGAGTAAATAGTAAATATTATTGACTGTTTGTTAACTCTAATAAACAAAAAAAGAGTGATAATACTTTAGGGTGTGTATGAGTCTGTGTAGAGTTTACTGTGAAAGTATCAGCGCAGAAACAGAAACTTTTTTTTAAAGATAAGTAATAATTTGAGCTGTTATTTAAATATTCTAAATGTTATTTTTTAATTCTAACTATGATCAGTTTAAAAACATATCAGTTAAGTCCTTAATTTAGTAGCGGTTGATTAATTATTGCGACAGTAAAACATGGAGAGAAATAAAAATAAATCGGTCGCTTCGGGTTATTTTATCATACAATGTCAATTCTAAAAATAATTGAGCAGTCCAATAATAAAATTAGCGGTAAGCGTTATGGAATAAGCGGTTCGAAAAATAATAAAAAATTACACTCAAAAATAAAACGTGTGTAGATCACTGTAGACTGTAGGGTTAAAAATGCCTAGTTAGGTTATGTTTGACAAAGATTGCGCACGTTCCGCGCGAGCGAAGCGAGCGTGCTGCGGCAGCGGCCGGCGAGTGCCAGAAGCGAATTCTGCTCTTTGCTCTTCTCACTCTAGATAGGCAAAATGAGTAATTGAAGTACATAACTACAAAAACCTCATCTATACTTATAATAAAACTGTAGAGAGGTCAATTCTGTACATTGAATATTTTTTCAAAATACATATTGGAGGATGATTGGCGATCGATACTGATGCCAAAAATGCAATTAGTAAAATTTTTGTCTGTCTGTCTGTCTGTCTGTCTGTCTGTCTGTCTGTATGTGCGCGATGGGAACAAAAACTACTGAAGGGATTTTAACCAAACTTGGTACGATTGTAGCCCATATTCCTGGGCAGGTTATAGGCTATATAACATAACGCTACGATACCTAGGAGCCGAGCAGTGACGATAAATTTGAAGCAAGTCGGATGAATTTCGCGCGCGCGGCCTGCGGTCGAACGGTTCGTGCGGGGGGCGCGGGGGGATCGCTTACACAGCTGTTTTCTGGGAAGACAAGTGTCAGTGTCATAATAATATAAAAATTGTATTTTTGAACTTACTTCACAAATTAAATTGAAATAAATTATCATTTATTGTATAAAATCAACTTAATTACCTAACTGTATTATTAAAAGAATGCCTTTCGCGATGAACTAAAAAAACGGGCAATTAAGCGGTTTTTGGAAAGCTATTTATACCATCACTGTATTAATCCTTATCATTTTAATACGTTAGTTGGCTTAAGCATTCCATGAAGACTATATTTGCCCTTTATACCATGCAAATATAATGAATAGTTTAGGAAATAGGTAAAGCAAAATTAAAATCGTTTCGCCGTGATTCGACCGGGCGCCGCCGGCTGCTACGTCGTACGTCCGAGCCGGGCTGGTTTAGTGTAGGTATCAGATGCTGGTAGGAACTTTGGCGAAGGTCAACCAAAGGAGCTCCACCCCACTGCTGGGTAAAAAATACTATTAAAATATGCTAACAAGCAGTACCGGTGTTTGAATTTAACCACGCACAGCCGCTAACTGTTCTATCTGTGCCTGTGTTATAGGAGACTTTTATTTAAGTATGCAATAGTACCCAAAACAATAATTTTTTGAATTTTTGTCTGTTTGTCGGTGCATTTGTGCACGCTAATCTCAGAAACGGCTTATCCGATTTAGATGTGGTTCAATCATATTATAATGTAGTAATCTTGACTTAATATTTATTAATTCATCTCAATCGGTTCATAAATAACAAACAATTTATGACAATTAAAAAAAATTGCTGGACGTTTGTATGAAGCGCGGCGGGAACCGCGCTGCATCAACCATTCAAATTTAATGTTTTTTTATTTTATATTTTCTTTAAAACTAAATTTCATTTATTTATATTATTATTATTATACTTACGGTAGGTTAATAAAAAAATGCTACTAAAACCGATCGGCCTAACTCTCTAAACTGATTCGATTTTGATTCAGATTCGATCGTGCCGCATACTCCCGAATAAATTTACGTTTGTTTATTTCTAACGGTTTTCTTTATCCTAATTAGTTCCAAAGTAATCTAACAAATAAAACACCAAAAACCGTTGAGATCGAATTGATTCGATTCTCGGATGTGTCGAGAGTAAGCCTGCTGGATCCTCGGCGGGGCGTGCCACTGCGCCCATGTCTAACCGAGAGTTTCGTTTTAAATACGTCCTTAGTATGTAATTGCAATATAAGTTTCAATTTAATATCTCAAAACATTAATGACAAAAACGGTAGTAAGTTCAAAAAAATTAAAGATATTTTTATGGTTTCGCAATTTATCCTATGTCGGCACTATTAAGACGTTGCTTCATATCAAATTTAAAAATTCTGAGTTCCCGGGATGTAACCTTTAGGTTTTAGTTCCCTTTGGAGTGTTGAAAATTACGAAAATTAGCGACATAATCGGCTGAATCTTTAGGTAGAGCCAGAAGGGACAGAAGATCCTGAGTATTTAATATGATTTTTAGCTTGATACCTACACGTATTAAAGTTTTGACACCCAGACAGACAGACAGACGGACATCGAAGTTTTTTACTAAATTAACGTGAAAAATTGGCTAGGTCTATACGTTGCATTCGAATCCTGACTTCGAATACCTTTGTTGACTTCTACATATTGTTCGAAGACCTACTTTACCGAGCCCCGAAAGGATGGTACTATATTATTATTATACCCTGCATACCAAGAGGCTTGCCGGGTACGTGACTCGCTGGATAGGGATCAACACTGGGATTCACTGGGAAGTAACTATTAAATTAGCGAAAGTTGTCAGCGGTTGCGCAAATAAACTAAAAATATATTTAAAAATACTAAAGTGCCCTTAATCACTTTTCCACGCGTACGAAGTCGCGGGCACAGCTAGTTGTTTATAGAATGGCTTAGAATGAGATTTCTTACCGACAAATTTCGATTTAATAATGCCCACACGTAACCGCTCGTTCAATAATTTTTACCGCTCATTTAATTATTTTCCTGCTCTATTATACAATATTCACTGATCCGTTTTATTATTTTTAAAGCTCATTTTTGTTTACTTTACTGCTTATTTTTAACTGCTGAACTAGTTATTAAACGTGCCATTAATAATTTTTAACATTCCAAAAATGCTATTTACAACTGCCTCTTTAAATCAGTGCCTTTTTAAATTATTGTATGGGCAAATTTATGATGTTGGGGCATTTCTCATAGAAACGTGAAGCATAGTAAACATCATATAGTATTATCACAAATTTATTTTACACCTTGTATACTAATAACATTAATTAAAATTGACACGGAGGCTGGGCTGTTGCGAGGTAGACCATACGGCGGAACAGCACTGCTGTGGAATAACAGTGTGTTTTCTAGTGTATCAGAAATAAATTGTAATAATCCGCGAGTGTGTGCGATTCGTGTGGTGTCGGCGTCGAGACCCTTTATCGTCGTGTGTGTGTACATGCCGGTAAATAAGACGGATAACTTACCAGTATTTACTGACTGCATGGGAACTGTAAGTGCTATTGATAATGAATATTGTAACGAACCTATTTATATATTAGGGGATTTTAATGCTCATCCGGGTACATTATTTTTTAACGAAATGACAAATATTTGCAATGACTCTGGATGGTTAACTATTGACACAAAAATTTTAAACATTAAAAATAATAACAATACGGAAAATAATTATACATACATAGATATAGTCAGCGGGTCAAAGCGTTGGCTTGATCATTGTATTGTATCTTTAAATGCTGAGATGTCTGTGTGTAATGTGTATGTAAAGTATGACGTACAGTGGTCCGATCATTTTCCCATAATTTGTGAATGTAATATATCATGCCTAACATCGGTCAAAAGTCTTGCAAAAAAATATTGTAGTAATGTAGTGTGGGGAGAAATATCTGATGATCAAATTAGGTTGTATCGTTGTGAATGTCAAAACCGTTTACGACACATAGACTTTCCAGGGGGCCTACTCAAGATGCCATCGCTAATGTGAAAGTGAATTGTGTTGACATCTATTGCAATAATCCCTGCCATTTGTATGTAATTGACAAGCTGTATTCTGACATCGTGCGAGCCTTATTTCACGCCTCTGTAAGGGGGAGGGGGGGCAGGCATAGACGGAGTAATCGTCAGACTAAGCAGCATTATGGGATGGAATAAATATGTAAGTGAAAGTCACTAGGTCGGCGTTTCAGGAATGGTTATTATGTGGCCGTCCTAACAATGGACACATGTTTGCTAAAATGTGTGAATCTAGGAAAATATTTAAGTCGCGTTTAAAATGGTGTCAAAACCACCAAGAACAAATAAAATTAGATATTTTAGCCACTAAGCATTGTCAGAAGGACTTCAAAAATTTCTGGAAATGTACTAATCGCCTCAAAGGTCACCGTGGCCTCCCTGTGTCTGTAGACGGCACAAGTAACTCAAAAGATATAGCTGATAGGTTTAAAAACATGTTTGTGGTACAATCGCCTCTGGGGCCTTCTGCGTCAAAAGTGTCAAGTCCTCAATGCAGAGAGGAAATGAGCATTAGGGTCATGGCTTCTGATGTCGTGAGGGCGTTGAAGTCAATGTCGAGGGGCAAATCTCCAGGACATGACGGTTTAAGCATAGAACACTTGCAGAATGCTTGTCCTCGCGTGTGTTGAGTGTTGGCCTTGTTGTTTAATTTCTGTATATCGCATTCTTATCTACCTGGTGACATGATGAAAACAATAATTGTAGTACCGGTCGTGAAAAATAAAACAGGAAATCTGTCAGATATCTCTAACTACAGGCCTATCTCACTAGCATCAATTATTGCAAAAGTATTTGACAGCATTCTTAATACCCATTTGAACCGGTTTGTTAGGTTTCATGATGGTCAGTTCGGCTTTCGAGCCGGATTGTCCACTGAGTCAACGATATTGTGATTTGTGTCTTAAGAGTGCTGTTAGGTATTATTTATACAGCGAGAAAAACTCCTGTCTATGCTTGTTTCCTTGACCTCTCGAAGACGTTTGGCCTTGTGTCTTACGATATCCTGTGGAAAAGGATGACAAAATTGCAAATACCACAAGAAATTATCCGTACTTTTAAATATTGGTATGACAATCAATCAAACATTGTGAGATGGGCTGGCACGATGTCGGACGCCTACAAACTAGAATGTGGTGTAAGACAGGGCGGGTTGAGCTCTCCTGCTTTGTTCAACCTTTATATAAATGGACTGATTGAGGAGCTCAGCAATCAGCATGTCGGTTGTCACATAGATGGCGTATGTTTTAACAATATTAATTACGCGGACGACATGGTGCTGCTGAGCGCCTCAGTCTGTGGTCTGAGAAAGCTGCTCAGTATTTGTGAACGCTACGCCGATGAACACGGGCTAGTATATATGTCGCAGTCATCTAATTGAAACCGCTATTTCATTGAGTGACTAGCGTTTTTATCGAATGACGGCATTAAATTGAAAGACTAGGCCGAACATTGATTAACAATCGTCAGTCAACGTCCAATTAGTTAGCGGATTGTATTGTTGTATTGTCAGTCAGGTGATTGAAATTTTTTCTCACTGCGGCGCTAGTAGTCACCAAAACAAATATGGCGTCAAACAGCTGGCACTGATAGCACTGTGTTGACATTTCTTTCATTAAATCTACATTAAAGTGCGATACTCGTTATAAAATAGTGTGACAGCATGGATTTATCTATTATTACGTCGCCGCCGGCTACTCTTGAAGAATATTTTGAGGTGAAACTGACTGAGTACGAACGACATAATGAAGGTAAGTTTTAAACATGCTGTACGTCACCGTATTACTTGTGGTATTACTAATTTAGCCGATAAAACATACAAAACTACACTAAATTGATGTATTTATGTTATATTATTTATACTAGAATTTGAAAAGTTATATATTTATCGATAAAATATCGGTAGTATGAGCGCAAATTAGAAAAAAATGTCACCTAACTAGATATTCCATAAGTAGGTAATTTGTCGACTACGCTAAATGACTAAATAACGTTCAGTCAAGACGTTGGACGTTACAATAAACAACATGACGTGTTGTCCTTTAGTCTTTCAATATAAAGTCGTCATTCGATAAAAACGCTAGTCACTCAATGAAATGACGATTTCAATTAGATGACTGCGACATATACAATTGTAAAAAGAGTCAGTGTATGGTTTTTCACGGTGGAACAAGAAAGGTGGACTCGATGCCTACTCTTCGGCTTAAGGGGGTTCCCTTAGCTAGAGTTGAAGAGTTTAAATACCTCGGACATATTGTGACGTCCACCCTGAAAGACGACACCGATATCGAAAGGGAGAGAAGGGCGTTGTCGGTCAGGGCAAATATGGTTGTACGGAGGTTTGCGCGATGTTCATTAGAAGTCAAATTGACACTGTTTAGAGCTTACTGTACATCGTTCTACTCGTGCAGCTTATGGGCAGCCTATACGCAGAGGGCCTACAATGCTCTTCGTGTCCAATATAATAACGCGTTCAGGATGCTGGTGGGGCTCCCCCGCTGGTGCAGTGCGTCGACGATGTTCGCGTGCGCCCGGGTTGACTGTTTCTATGCCACGATGCGCAAGCGAACGTCGTCCCTGCTGCGGCGCACGCGGGGGAGCCCCAACGTCATGCTGTCCGCGCTCGCTGAACGCCCTGATAACCCGCAGCGCACTTTAGTCACTGCTTTCGCATGCATAAAGTAAGCGGGAATTATATTTATTATAGTTAATAGTTAATTTTTAATTTAGTGTTAGTCATAATACATATATAAATTAATTATTTTTCGTAATTGTAGTTGTGCTAAATGTGACATGAAAATTTAATTTTGTATTCATAATATGAGTGTTTGGTTACTCGAAATAAATGACTATTTATTATTTATTTATTTACTAGCGACCCGCCCCGGCTTCGCACGGGTCCAATGCTGATACTAAATTAAATACACTACAGAAAAACTATGAACGTTGTATATAAAAACATAGCGGCTCGCTCCGACTTTGCACGGGCATAAAATATATATTATGCCTATGTCACTCAATGAAAACATGATTAAAATCGATCCAGTATTTTTGATTCATTCATTACTGCCCTTGGCCTGCACGCATTAAATTTGGAGTAAAACAATTCCTCTTAACTGATACGTTGTCGCGCTGAAACCGGAAGGTACCGCCCGCCGCAAACGCAAATTTTAAATTTGTAATATCTCCGAAAATATTTGTTTAATTTACATGCTGTAAGGAACCATATTGATCTATATTAATTGCACACTGTATTTAAGGTACTTAATTCGATAAGGATTAATGTCGTATTGCTTAAAATAGCTTCGTAAATAAGCCATTTTTTCACGTAAAAAGTAAACAATAAAAATGGTTAATGTGGGTTATCCTTAAAAGATAAACATATACCATCGCGGACTTTTTTGTAGACCTTTTTATGGTGTACAATACTGTAGTACATTAATTTGATCTAACTCGTAGGGTTTAGGCAGCGTTTTTGCTAAAAATAGGTTAATTTACGACATCACGTTAGAAACCTCTAAAATTAGCAATGTTGCCGTAGTATATTATGCATGTATTATACATATAAACCTTCCTCTTGAATCACTCTATCTATTTGAAAAAACCGCATCAAAATCCGTTGCGTAGTTTTAAAGATTTAAGCGCACATAGGGATATAGGGACAGAAAAGGCGACTTTGTTTTATACTATGTAGTGATTAACTAATAATAAAATTTTAGATAAAGTTTCTAAGTAAGCAATATCTTATAACGTTTATTTTTAATGATAAGACGTCTAAGCAGTAGAAAAACAAAAATTTATACATTTGCGAATCCGCATCATATATGATCCACATGCTTAAAAAAGCGCTGGATCCAGCTGGATTGTTGAATGCTGGATCCAGCAATTGCAATCCCTAATCATACCATATCGATGTAGGTAGGTATGTCTAGTTCATATATCATAATTTAGTACCAAACATATTTATTTGTGTCTTGGTCAGCCACGAAATCATAAGTTTTTTTTAAATTTGTAAACTAATAACTAGTTGATCTACTTATATTGTTGATGAGATTTCGTATTTTTGTTTAGGTTAGCCATACTCCATACACCAGTACCAAAATTACCAAAACTTCGCAAATAGGACCTTTACTAAGAAAATAATTAGGGGTAAAAACAAAAGGATTCCTAATATCTTCCATATCTAGTATCTAGTGCAGCCATATAATCTCTAATGATTTTGATAACGATATCGTTAAGTCTATCTTAATTACATTGTACCATATTGAACACAAAAGTGCAATGTTGTTTGCATATTATGTGATTGTTATCAGCGGTAGGGAGTGGAGTGGGTCACAATCTCGGCGGCCACTCGAGCGGCGCGGGCGGCGCGCGCGGCGTGACGCGGGGCGGCGCGGGGCCGTCACGCCGCCGTGCTCGTGTGCGTCACGATTGCTCTGCCAAGTTATCGAAATTATAAAAAACGTTCGGCAAAAAAGAATTCGAAATAATATGTCAAAATCGAAAGAAACAAATCAAAATTTGCCAAAGTAGAAACACAATGATTTTAAGAGTTGGCCGCGCGATCGTAACAATATTACTATAGACTAGCAGACCTGTGCCCACTTCGTTGAACATAGAAACCGTTCAAAACCTTCCCTAGACTTCCACGAACATTTCAAGACCAAAAATTACCGAATCGGTCCAGCCGTTTCGAGTTTAGCGAGAATACCGAACAGCAATTCATTTTTATATAAAATACTATTTTTATTTCAATTTCATGATATCTTTTGAATGGAATGTCCGATTTCAATAATTCAAAAAGTAATCATCAGGTATTGAGACAGTCTTGAATATTCAATTATTTATTTGGATAAAAATTTATAAATGGTAAGTATGGACAACACGGTCTGATTTTGGCATTTCTATCAATTTGTTAAATGTAAAAAAGTAGTTATAGTTACGTAACTACGATACTTAGACATGGTCTCGCGAAGTTTTTTGTAGATATTGATATATTCTATAATATTTTGTAGATATTGATATATTCTATAATATTTTGTAGATATTGATATATTCTATAATATTTTCGAACATTTTTTTGTCCTATCATTAATAGGTACTCTTCGCAGCGTATGCGATGAAAGACATTTTATTTTTATTTTTACACCTTCGGTTGTTTTTAATACGAATTTCTAAAGATTTCTATAGTAATCTAGTACTAAATATAGCCTATATTACTCAGTGATAATGTAGCTTTCTAATAAAAAAGAATTATTAAAATCGGTCCAGTACTTGTTGAGTTTATTCGTTACATACAAAAATACAAATCTTTCCTCTATAATAATAGTTTGTTACAATTTTGCCAATGTACCTGTTTATTAAAAAAATACAATTTATCTCATAAAACTACCTAGCAACTAGCAAGAGAAATCACAGCAAATATTTGACATGCAACATCCGCCCATCAGACGTTGGGCCAGCGGCCGCCGCTCACACCATACATAAGAGTAAGATAATGCTCACACCATCAGGCGACCGACCCGTTGCCATTCGGCTGAAGACATTAAAGAGACGGAGCCAGATGCAGACAATCTGTTAGTCTGTTACGTCGTACAAGTAAAATATTCTAATGTTGCCATATGCATTTAAGAAAACAACCGGTTTCTTTATGTTTCAGCGCATATTATATAAAAAGTAAAAACATTGAAATATTTTACTTCACTCTCCAAAGTGACTCCATTCTGATTCAGATTCGATCGTGTCGTGTCGTGTGATCGAGTGTACTTTCTAATACATTTTGGCTTTATAAAAAAATCGTAAAGCAAATAATATATAATATAGTTAAAATTTGCATGCACGGTGCGGCGGCGCGTCGGCGCGTCGACGTCGGTGTGAGGGGCGGCGCGTCGACGTCGGTGTGAGGGGCGGCGCGTCGACGTCGGTGTGAGGGGCGGCCGCGGCCGCGGGCCGTTTGTTTACTCTCCGGACAATGTTCTGTCCGATTTTGCGATACAAATATTATTCGAAATGGCTATCGACCTAAGCTTTCGGCATTATTTGAATAGACAATGTTATGTCGTTGTTCATCTCCAAACTCAATAAAAATACAAGTTTTTAATCAGAGTCCGACCGCGTCTGTGGTGCTGGAGTACCAATAGCACCTCCCGTGCATTAGCCACGTCTTCCGTGGGTGTCGTGAGAGGCGACAGAGAGAATATACAGGATGTAAAAAGAGCAGTCACTATAAGTTTGGGATAGGATAATAGGACCTTGACTGATTCTACAAATTAATTTTTTTCATTATTTATTTTTTGGAAAAAAAAAAGTTTTTTTTGCAATTTATTATTTTAGTCGCAAGGCTAAACTGTTTGGAACAACGTTCTGCATTAAATTCTTTTTTTTTTTATCTTTTATTTTATTAAGGCCATACATCATTAAGATTAAGCCGGCCTGCATTAAATTCTTAAATTTTATAATTTTTGTCCTAGTACGTAATGAACGTCTTACGCGTGCCATTGACCTCTCAGCGTAATCAGCTGATCGCTGTGTTGTGCACGTTGTACATTGCCTATTGAAAAATTTTAAAACAGTGGATTAAAAGCAAATGACTAGTACCAATTGATATATCTCTTATAGTGACTGCTCTTTTTACACTCTGTATATCCGGAAATGGGCAGCAGCGTTTCCGCGAACATTGTTATTATTTTTAAACAGAGCCCACCTGCCGCCAACCTGCCCGTCGAGCGTGGCGAGTGTAGGCAACGTCGTGGACGCGATAGCCGGACCTCCAAGGGTTGGGTGGGACGCATTACACCTCTCCAGTGTCCACTCCAGAGTGCCCAGGCAGACTCGAACGACGCTCCGGCGCGCAGCGGAACTTCGGGGTGAGCCGCGCGGGTGCGGGGTGAGCCGCGCGGGTGACGGATGCGGCCGCCGATCGCATTAGCGGGCCACTCCGTCATCCTTCAATATTCATACACCGGCCCCAGCCGGCGCCCGCGAGCTGTCGTAATGTATGATGACGAATGGAGTCGGACTCCACACGGCAGGTTCCATACAAATTATGAACATCGATAACTGTTCCAGCGAAAGCATAATATATTTTATATACGGTCGAATTGAGAAACCTCCACCATTTTGGAAGTCGGTTAAAGAGTCCCCTCGTTAGTCCGGTCAAATTATAACATTTTTCATTTAATTACGTATTTTTAAATAGGAAAAAAACAAAAATCATTGTATGAATATTGGCCTATTGGCATCACTGACTAGTCTTTGGTTGTGTCATGGATGGGTTTGTTTACGTTTAGGTTAAATTTATCTCGGACGTACTATAGTTAACTTCCTCGCGGTGACATAAGCTCGACGCACTTCACCCTCCCCCCGCGACCTCCGTACGGTTTACATCGTCTGACGTGCGCTCCGGGAATAAAAATTGTTTTCAGTGGTTTAAACCCAATAAGTGCGTGCTGAGTGTGTGTAATTAGCTAGGTAACGGTGTAATCGACGTTTACTGTAAGTTTTTGAAACACATTTGTCCGTAATTTGTTGGATTTAACTCGGTAAGTCTCCTTTGTTTCACTTTTTATTTGTAGGCAATAGGAAGGTAGGTGAAAAATTGTTGCTATCGGTTGCGCCTGCGCGGCGCGCGCGCCGGCCGCCTTGTACGAACAGCTGATCGACTATTAATATATTTTGTTAGCATTCTTTTTTTGCTCTTGTACTTAAAGTTAAATATTTACTGGTAAATTTTTTTACGGATAACTTTAAATAACTTGTCACAATGTCGAGTCATAATATACCTCCCGATAAAAATGTAAATCCGTTTACTAAGGGCGTGTTTCACCAAGCAATGTTAAAGTTAACGCCATGTTAAATATCATGTTATCCCTGTCGTATTTCCTGTCAATGAATGAGATGGCATGGTATTTTAACATGGCGTTAACTTTAACATTGCTTGGTGAAACACGGCCTTAAAATGACAAAATTCCGCGTTCGCCGCCAACTTCAACCGGGAAACGCTTGTTGTCCGAGTTATCGCCATCTTCCTTGTCTCCCGATGGGAAGCGCTATCAGCCTACTAGGGACGCCGTGCCGTCCCCCGTGACTTGCACTCTAGATACCAGTCGTTCTTCCGACGACGAGTGCAATAATTACGAACTAGTCCGCGAAGCATCAACGTATCTCACTAAAATCAATGAATTCGTGAACGATACCGTGTCGCGCCGCAACAACTCGTCAAATAAAGCTAATATAATGAGCATGACACAAAAATTAACGGCTATTGTTTCATTACTTGCCATAAAAAACTCCTCACTAGAGACCAAGGTAGCTAGTATGGAGCGGGATTTGCTTGCGTCTAAAATCACGTGTATCGTACCGCAACCGGTTACCGCGGCGCCGGCGTCATCATATTCCGCTGCACTTAAACTTAAACTCGCGAAGTCAGTGCCGCCCGTCGAGACACGAAAACCACTCCCATGCGTTATTGCGTACCCCACGGAAGAAAAATCGGCGGAATTAAAATCCTCATCGGAGACTAAACAGGCCCTGATGAAAGTAATTAACCCGGCCGACGGGTTTCAAATTCACGGCGTTAAAAAAACTGCGAACTCGGGCGTAATCTTACGTTTAACAAATGAATCGCAAGTAAATAAATTAAAATCGGTCGAAGCGCTAAAATCGGCCGGGTTGCGTCTCGAGTCACCTAGAGGGCGTAACCACGAATTCTAATTAAAGATATTCCACAACATATTTCAGACGAAAACTTCCTACTGTCTCTTTACAATCAAAACATAAACGGCGAAATTAATGTGTCACAAGATCAATTTATGAGCACAACAAAAATAATTAGGCGTCGTATTTTGAACAATGAATATAATAGGAAATGGATCGGCGTAGAATTAGACCCTAAGGTGCGTAAACATCTCATAGAAACAAAAGAAAAACTTTTTATCGATTGGGCGATGTGCCGCTTCGTAGATGACGTCGAACTCGTGCGCTGTATGAACTGCCAACAATACGGCCACATCGCTAAGTTCTGCCGGGATACAAATCCGTGCTGCTGTCATTGCGCCGAGAAACATAGCTCAAATGCGTGTCCGAAAAAAGATAAAAATGATTTTAAGCCCGTATGCGGTAGTTGTATTCGGTATAAAAAACCCAACGATCACCCGACCGGTTCCCCGGATTGTCCAACGTATAAAGCAAAAATGGAACAACTAATTTTAACAACTCGATATGGATAAGCTAAATATAGGACAGTTAAACCTTCACAATAACAAGCACGCGACGTTAGAATTAGAAAAGTTGGTTTCGGATTATAATTTAGACATAGTACTGATTCAAGAACAATATCAATGTGCCTCGTTACGCTCAAAAATTGTTCAAAGTAGTAACCAAGCTCGTGCGGGTATAATATATGTCGCAGTCATCTTATTGAATCTGGTTATTTAATTAAATCACTAGGCGGTTATATAATGGCGTCAAACAGCTCGTACAGATAGCAATGTGTTGATATATTTTTTGAATAATTTACTTTAATGTTCGTTTTATTAGTACTCATTCGGAAATTTCGAAGTTTAAAACTAAAATATTAAATGGCTGTCCTAGTCTCGGATTCTAATATTTGTTGGTAAAAACAGGATTCAATGAAAGCGCTAGTCATTCAATTAAATAGCGGATTCAATCAGATGACTGCGACATATACACACCTCAGTCTAAATTTTCAATCACGGCCCTAACAAACCTCTCGACGTCTCACTGCGCAGTAGCGGAGGTATCGTGTCCTCAGTTTAGGTTATACGTCGTTAGCTGCTATTTTCAGTACGCGGACCCCGTAGGCCCCCACTTACACCAACTTCGCCGCGTTTTACAGTCTCTCGCGGGAAACAAAATAATTATAGGCGCCGACGTTAATGCCTCCTCGCCCCTATGGCACGGCAAGCTTAGGTACACTGATCGTGACCGCCGTAGCGCAGTGGAAGATTTTATCGCTGAGTTCAACCTTCAAATTCACAACTCCCCCGACGCACCACCTACGTTTAGTAGCCCATCAGGCGAATCTTCAATTGACGTCACGCTATCCAGCGCGTACGTCCGAGTTAATAATTGGAGCGTCCTGCCAGATGCCTCCTGTAGCGACCATCGTTTGTTAGTGTACGAGTTCTCTAGCGCCCCCACGAGTGATACCGTTCTTAATTCAAACGACTTTAAATATAATGTAAAAACCGGTGATTGGAAATTATTTCGTTCTCTAATTACCGCACATTCCAGAGATTTCACTCGCTCACAACTAAACGTCATTGAGTGCGCTGAACTTATGACAGATACCTTCATTTACTGCGCCGATGTTGCCTTGGGCCGAAAACAACTTAAAAGAGATGATAATTGTAAATGGTGGAATAATAACATAAATAATCTTCGTCGCGAATTTAGACGGGCTAGGCGTAAAATTAATAACTTACGTAGATCCGGCCTCGGACCCTCTGATTCCGAATATGTATCGAAACTAATTGACCTACGCACTTCAAGGTCACGTTATCGCGCCGCCGTTATCCTAGCAAAAAATAATATGCTGAAAAATGCCGCGAATAGATTGGATAGAGAGGGTCCCTGGTCCTCGTTATACCACGAACTAAAACCTAATAGTAGTAAAGCGCCAAACTTTCTTTCTAATATAAAAATAAACGATACTTACACGTACAACTTAGAAGACACGGCTAAGGCTTACCTCGACGTATTAATACCAGACGATAATCATGATGCAGACGATGATCATCACCGCGAAATAAGAAGTAAAATGTTAGACTCTGTCAATAGCCCGGTTTCAGACTTCGTGCGGCTGCCCACAGGGTTCTGTAATTTCTCCTTATTTATGGAACATAGGCTTCGATGATCTACTGAGCCTTCCCCTTCCACCATTGTGTACATTAATAGGCTACGCTGACGACGGGCTTCTAGTAATTCAAGCCAATTCGCGCTCCGAAATCGAAATAAAAGCCAATAAATGCTTCAATTTAATATCAAGCTGGGGCCATAGAAATCGTTTAGAGTTTGCCGCGCATAAAACTTATCAAATACTTCTAAAAGGAACCCTACAGTCGACTCCGTGCATTAAACTAAACAATATTAATATTAAACGTAAACAGTCACTGTGTTATCTCGGATTCTTTTTAGAAAATAAATTTACCTTCTTAGACCACATTATTCAGACAGGTGAAAAAGCAAAGCGAAATTTCTATTCCTTTACAAGAATATCGACGTCGTCATGGGGACTTTCATATAAAACCCTAAAATTAATTTATTCTGCTACATATCTAGGTAGTATATGCTACGGTGCCCCCGTGTGGGCCGACAGGGCAACAATCGGTGCTGCCAGACGCAAGCTATTACAAAGCCAACGTCTCGCATTAATATTCCTATGCAAGGCTTACCGTACCGTCAGTACGGAAGCTCTGCCAGTACTCGCTGGGGTCTTACCCGTCGACCTTGAAATACAGCGTCGGGCAGCCATGTATTATCGTAATAAAAGTTTAATGGGCCCGTATTTCTTAAACGCACGCGACAGAAACAAAATATTAAGATTATTCGAACCAATAGATATTTCAATACAACACCTAATCTCCGAATGGCAGACGCGATGGGAAAACTCCACAAAAGGGCGCCACCTGTACAACTTTTTCCCATGTGTACGCGAACGGCTGTCCATGCACTGGCTAAATATTGATCACTGCGTCTCACAATTCCTGACCGGTCATGGTAATTTTAAAGCGAAACTATACGGATTCAAATTGGTGGAATCTCCTCTATGCGAGTGTTCGACCGAAGGCAACATTTCCGAACAAACGGCGCATCACATTCTATGGGAGTGTGATCTCTGGCGAGATGAAAGAACTACAATGCTTAACAGCCTAATTTGTAAATCTGGAGTCGTATATTACGGTGACCTCGTGGACAGCGCTAGGAATTTCCGTGCTTTCAAGCGTTTCTGCCATAATTATTATTGGAAACATTTATCAACATCATAATAAATCCCCAATAAGGGCATATTAAACTCGTATATAGATTACAATGACATAATAATATAATAATATATATTCCCGTGGTGCTTTCCCTTAATTTTTGGCCTTTTGTGTCATTACAATTTTGTACTGTCTCCCACTTTGCTTGGGGAGGGAAACTGGAATACTTCCTACTCCTCCTTTTTTCTTCTGATTAATTTCGTTGTGGGTCCCAAGACAGATTTAGCTTGTCCCTCGGGCTCCCTGAGATCATATCAAATTGTTTGTCGTGGTTGGTTACCGCTGTCGATCCTGGCTCACAGGAGTTGCAGTGGTGGGAATGTGAGGTGGGCCAATGCCCGTTTAAAAAAAAAAAAAAGCTCGACGCACTTCGCACGCCGGTTCTAACGTCTAATGTATCGTCCACCACTTCCGAGCTCAGTACCTAAGTATTTAGGGTCCAACCGATAACCGAGCCGGTAGCCACACTTCAGCTCGGTAATAAACCTGAAACGTGGTGCAAAACGCACATTCATATGGAACGTCATTTTTCCAAAATCAATTTGAGAAAGCTGCGCGAAGATAAACAACGCGAGTTGGTACCTATTTGCCTTTCGGTCCTCAGTTTTAGGTGCTCAGTCAGCCGGTCGTTAGTGAGTAGCTGCATTAATAAATACGGCTGTGTCGAGGCTGCAAGTGCCAGCGTGATGGAGCCTTTGCCCCAACCCGACATAAACATTATACTGGATGTCTCGTGGTTCATAAATCAAGCGGAATAAGTGTGAAGAGAAGGACGCGTAGAGCATTTTTTGCTTTGGCAAAGCATAAAATAATAACCTATTTAAGTTTTACCTTTAAGTAAAAAGATTGCGGCGTCCGCCCTCCGCCACGTTACCTGTACGATGTAGGTACAATGTGCATAATGTAACGAGCTGCGACTCATGCGAGTCGGGCTCGTGTCGCGAATTTACTAAATTGATATTGCGTTCGGAGAGCACGCGAGTCGCGAGACGACGCGCGGCGTCTAACTTTAAGAATTTAAATTTTAAACGCCTTTGTAGCTTCAAAAATAAAATATTCTTAGAAGTAGTGTTATACGTGCATTTAAAGTGGGAGCAGGGACCGACTGTAAATGAGCATACTTAATCTAATATCAAAATATACTAGTTTTTGAAAAATTATATGTTACTTGCGGCATTGTTATAAATCGATTGACACCTCGTTTATGAAAATCGGACCAGTAGTGTAGCTGCTGTGAGGGTACATACGTAAATAGATACATAGACTGCCAAAATCATTACCATTCCTTTTAGCTTCGCCGATGTCGGGTAAAAAGTGATATCTAAATATCTATTTTATTTCCTGAAGAAACTAAACAATTTTTTTTCGGAAAGTCAACAAAATATGGCTGCCACCGGTTCAACCCGAGCCCGCCGAGAAGAACCGGCGTAAGATTCTTACATATAATATGTTGTCCAAATTGTATTTGATTTCCTTTTTTTACTTTTCTCTCAAAGATTCAAATGAGGGCATCTTGTAAATACCTATAGAATGTAGGTATATTTTATTATTCAGAACGCTCTGCAGAACAAATATTATGGTAAATGGTAATGTCAGCTGCATTTCCCCATAAAAGTCGGGTAAATAGTCTAGTCGTGCGGCGTGCCGTATCTTCATCAGAAACTTCTTAATTTTAACTGAGCTCATTTGCCAAGTTGGCAATATGAGTAATTTACTGTTTACTTATATATTACGTTGTATCGGAACGGAGTTTTTTTTAAAAGTTACATTTTAAATCATGCAGCCCACCACCGCGCAGCAGTTTGTCGGTGGGTTTAGCGCTCTGTTCACAAAACTATAATGGTTTACAATAATTAACAACAACAGCTTTTGTATCAATAAATTTTAAAGTAAGTTTTTAATTTACGACTAAGTACTTAATTTAGATTATTTAAATTGTTGTGTAGTAGTGTTAATACTACATTAATAAAAATAATAAAATTATTATTTATATTTTATTTATTTACAATTTACAAAATGATGTGTGATGAATGATGAATGAACGAAACCGTCGTTGGAATACTATTTTGCTAGTAAAATTTCATCTGAACAGCCAACCGCGGCCACTCACATAACGACATTGTTTCAATCTCCGTCAAATACTCATTCGGGACGTCTTGATTTACTTCGTTTTAAATTCCAACAATTTATTTACAGAACAGTTGAACACGGCGGTCGCGACGGGCGCTGCGGGGGCGGCGGCGGCGGGGTCGCTGAGCACGCGCTGCAGCTCGGCGAACAGGCGCGGCGGCGCGGGCGCGAGCGTGCGGAACGGCGAGCAGGAGAGCGGGCGGCCCGCCTGCGCCAGCCGCCGCGCCGCCGCCGCACTGTTCACCGCCGTCAGCACCGGCACCCACAGCTCGCCCACCAGCCGCCGCTGCAGCGCCTTGTTCACCACGCGCAGGTCGCCGACGCCGCCGCGCGACAGCTCGCTCTGGTACGTGAGCGGCGCGGCGCACGTGCGATAAAACGTCCCGCCGCCGCCGCGGATGAGGGGCGGCGCGTCGTCCTCGCTCGCCATCTTGGCGAAGTCCTTGACCTTGATCTTGGCGGCGACGGGGGCGGCGGCGGCCGGCGGCGGGCCGCCCAGCACGGCCACGCACGTGCACAGGTCGCACTTGGGCGCGGCGGGGGCGCACTCGCACATCAGCAGCTCGGGGGGCGGCCCGGGCGGCTCCGGCGGCAGCAGGAGGCGCGCGCAGGACGCCAGGCGCGTGCCGCCGGCGCCCGCCCAGTAGGTGGGCGCGGCCACGGGCAGGTGGTCGCTGGTGACGATGACGTAGTCGCCCAGCAGCGTCCACAGCGGCTCGGCGGCGTCGAGGCGGTACACGGGGCCGCGGAGGGAGAGCGTCTGCTCGAGGTAGTCGGCCACGCTGAGGCTCCGGTGCAAGCTGAGCGCGATGCCGGCCGGCCGCGGCGGCTTGCAGTCCGATGCCCCTATAGTTTGTACACGGGGTCATTGGCGAGGTCATTGGACGTATACCCGTCGGGAGGTGAGAACACAATTTGCAGATAATTTTATCGCCGATGAGTCTCATCTTTTTCGTAGTAGAAATGAACCGTTGACGCGTAAGTTTTTCACGTCTCCAAGGGACAGTAGATCAGACCAGAGGGACGACGAATACTACGAGGGTTCCTTTTTATTTTTTAAGTACATAACCAGCGTTAAATAGACGCAAAAATCGGGACCAAAACGTGCTATATCGGCGCTTGCCGGGTATGCTATACCGATACCTTTTGTTATTTATAATGTTTGGCGATGGCTCGATAGACATTTTAATAATCGTCGGATATGACGAGGAGACCCGCGCCACGGCTGCGAGAAGTTCGGACTTAACAGTTAATTATTCCCATCGTATACGGTACCTGCGTCGCCGCGAGGCGCTTCGGCCACCACGCACAGGGCGGCGCCGTCCGAGCGGCCCGCCGTCACGCTCGCGACCGCCGCGTCCGCCCCGCGTCCGACCGCGCCGCCCTCCGCGCCGGCAGAGGGCGCTAGCGACATGACGCTCGCGATGACGGGCATCGGCAGCTCGGGGTCGAACGTGTCGCCCGCGCCCGTCTCCGTCTTGAGGTCGTCCACGTCGAGAGCGCACGAATCCTTCGGCGAGCCCTTCACGAGCAGTCGAAGGCCGTCATCGGAGTGCGGCGCAGGGGGCGACGCGGGGCGCGGCGTAGCGGGCGACGCGGGGGGCGGCGTAGCGGGCGACGCAGGGGGCGGCGTAGCGGGCGACGCAGGGGGCGGCGTAGCGGGCGACGCAGGGGGCGGCGCAGCGGGCGGCGCAGCGGGCGGCGGCGGCGGCTCGTCGTCGTCGCTAATGGTGATGGATGGGCCGGCCTCGTCTCTCATGCTGCGGTAGATGTCGCTGACGGCACGCATGGGGCGCGGGGCGGGCGGCGGGCGCGCGGCGGGCGGCGGGCGCAGGGCGGGCAGGGAGAAGTACTGGGCCATGATGTTCTTCTGGCGCTCCCACTCCTGGTGCGGAGACAGCTGCGGCCTCGGCCACTTCCACTCCGGCAACGGCTTGCGACGATATCCGCGCTTTAGAGATGACGACTTCTGTTTGCCGCCGCCGCTATTTGATTCGTTCCTCTTCTTTTTGTGTACCTAAAATACATATTCGTCTTTAATTATTTTTAAAAGTATATTTTATACTAATAAAATTTAAAAATAAAATTGCCGTGTGGTGACGGCATTAGAATACAATTGTCACCACCCCCGATACTATCCTAGGGGAGTCGTAAGAGGCGACTAAAAGGAAGCACACACACATAACAACAACTAGTGTGAGAGAAGGAAAACTCGATACAAAACCCTGTACCAACCCGTCTAGCCAGCGTGGTATCAGTAGGCTTTTAAAAACCTCCTATGTTTACGCACCAGAAGACCAGGCCCCTAGTCCCCGGCGGCCCCGCTATTCCTGGCTACGGTAGCGGCCACGGTAACGGCGGGGCGGGGGGTGCTAAGAATCCCCGGAAGAGATCCGGCTACCACCCCCCTTATAAACGACAACTGGCCCTGGTAACACACAACGTGCGCACTTTGAGGTTGGACGAGAAGCTCGTAGAGCTGGAAGAGGAGATGAACAAGTTGTACTGGGACGTTATTGGTTTATCGGAGATCCGAAGAGAGGGCGAGGATACGATAACCTTACAGTCCGGCCACTTGTTCTACTACCGGGAGGGAGAACAGAAGTCCCAAGGTGGTGTTGGGTTTATCGTCCACAAATCTCTCATCAACAACATTGTGTCCATCGATAGTGTGTCAAATAGGGTTGCATACCTTGTACTGAGAATCTCAAAACGATATTCGTTGAAGATTGTACAGGTATACGCCCCATCGTCAACACATCCAGACGATGAAGTAGAAGCTACGTATGAGGACGTCAGTAGGGCCATACGTAGCCCTAAAACACACTTCACAGTTGTTATGGGAGATTTCAATGCGAGGCTGGGCTGCAGAAGCGATGATGAGCTGAAAGTGGGGCCATTTGGATTTGGGCAGAGGAATCCCAGAGGACAGATGCTGGCGGACTTTATGGAGAAGGAAGGACTCTTCATGATGAATTCTTTCTTCCAAAAGCCGCCGCAGAGGAAATGGACCTGGTTGAGTCCCGACGGTGTAACTAGAAACGAGATTGACTTCATTATGAGCACCAAGCCGCAGATATTCAACGATGTCTCTGTGATCAACATGGTTAAGACCGGTAGTGATCACCGAATCGTCAGAGGCATGTTGAATATCAACGTCAAACTTGAGAGATCGCGTCTGATGAAGTCTACGCTCCGACCGTCGAATGCCCATATCCAAAACCCCGAGAGCTTTCAACTTGAACTGTCAAATCGCTTCCAATGGCTAGACAGCTGCGCATCAGTGGACGATATAAATAGCAGGCTGGTAGAAACTGTCCATACGGTGGGGTCCAAATTTCTCAAGACCCACCGTACAAATAGACCTCAGAAACTATCCGACCAAACCCGGAACCTCATGGCTAGTCGACGTTCAATGACGCTCCAAACTTCGAGTGACGCTGAGTCATATAGGCAGCTCAATAGACAGATTACGAAGTCCTTGCGACACGATATCCGTTCTTTTAATACCCAGCGTATTAAAGAGACGATAGAGCGGAACCAAGGCTCCAAAGTGTTTGCAAGAGACGTTTCTATTGGGCAAAGCCAGCTGACAAAGCTGAAGACCGAAGATGGACGCGTAACGTCAAATAAGTCCGAGGTACTACGGGAGATAGAAAGGTTCTATGGACAGCTGTATACCTCGGTCTCAGCTGAACCTGCTAGTTTAGCTGCAGACCCAAGAGCCAGGCTAACCCGACACTATACCGAAGACATCCCGGACATCAGCCTGTACGAGATTAGGGTAGCTCTCAAACAGCTTAAGAACAACAAGGCTCCGGGTGAGGATGGAATCACTACAGAGCTTCTGAAAGCGGGCGGCACGCCGGTACTAAAAGTCCTTCAGAAGCTCTTCAATTCCTCCTTACTCGATGGGAAAACGCCAGAGGCATGGAACAGGGGTGTTGTGGTCCTGTTCTTCAAAAAAGGCGACAAAACCTTACTGAAGAACTATAGACCCATAACACTGCTGAGCCATGTCTACAAGCTGTTTTCGAGAGTTATTACGATGCGTCTCGAACGCAGGCTAGATGACTTTCAGCCTACCGAACAAGCCGGTTTCCGAAAAGGCTATAGTACTATAGACCACATACATACGCTGCGGCAGATTATACAGAAGACCGAAGAGTATAATCGGCCATTATGCTTGGCGTTTGTGGACTATGAGAAAGCCTTTGATTCCGTCGAAATATGGGCGGTCCTTAGATCTCTCCAGCGTTGCCGTATTGACTATCGGTATATCGAAGTGTTGAAGTGTTTGTATAATAACGCCACCATGTCAGTCCGAGTACAGGAGCACTGCACGAAGGATATCCCTTTAAAGAGAGGAGTAAGACAGGGGGATATCATATCCCCGAAACTGTTTACCGCTGCTCTGGAGGATTCCTTCAAGCTACTGGAATGGCAAGGACTTGGCATCAACATCAATGGCGAATACATCACTCACCTTCGATTTGCCGACGACATAGTAGTCATGGCAGAATCGCTGGAAGATTTGGGGCGCATGCTCGGTGGCCTCAATAGAGTTTCTCAACAAGTGGGTCTTAAAATGAACATGGACAAAACAAAGATCATGCACAATGTCCATGTTGCACCCACCGCACTAACTGTTGGGAGCTCTACTCTTGAAGTTGTTGACGAATACATATACCTAGGGCAGGCTGTCCGATTAGGTAGGTCCAACTTTAAGAGAGAGGTCAGTAGACGGATCCAGCTCGGCTGGGCAGCGTTCGGTAAATTACGTAACGTCTTCTCGTCTAAAATACCTCAGTGCCTAAAGACAAAGGTATACAACCAATGTGTGTTACCAGTGATGACTTACGGTTCTGAGACGTGGTGCTTCACGAAGGATCTTTTCAAAAGGCTTAATGTCGCTCAGCGTGCTATGGAGAGGGCAATGCTCGGTATTTCTCTACGTGATCGAATCAGAAATGAGGAGATCCGTAGAAGAACTAAGGTTGCTGACATTGCCCGTAGGATCAGTCAGCTGAAGTGGCAATGGGCCGGCCACATAGCACGAAGATTGGACGGTCGATGGGGCAAAAAGATCCTAGAGTGGAGGCCACGTACTGGCAAGCGCAGTGTGGGACGGCCACCTACCAGATGGACCGACGACCTGGTGAAAACTGCCGGGTCACGTTGGATGCAGGTGGCAATGGACCGAACACACTGGAAATGTGTTGGAGAGGCCTATGTTCAGCAGTGGACTCTAAAAGGCTGAAACGACGACGACGACGATACTAATAAAATACTATTTTGATGTATGAGTATTATTTTGATGCGAGCGTTCGTGAAAATAAGTAAATGAATCTGTACCGCTCCGCCGATAGGGTCGGGTGCCCGCGGCGGCGGCGGCGGCGGCGGCAGCGGCGTCGTCGGCGGCGACGGCGACGATGGCGGCGGCGAGTCGGAGTCCGAGATGTCTATGAGCAGGACGCCCGACGGCGGCGACGCGGGCGGCGACGCGGGCGGCGACGCGGGCGCCGGCGCGGGGGAGGGCGGCCGGACGACCGGCTCCTCCTGTAAGCAACTGTACTATATACCCGAACCGGAGCTTTCCTTACTAGTGTGGGAGTACGTGTGGAAGCCCCAATGGGAGATCTGCGACCGAGCGAGGTGGTATGCTCGGTCAGGCCGAAGTACTGTACTTGTTTTCAGATGTCTTATATATAGCGCCGGACTTAGAAAACTTCGATAGCGCGATGCAGGATGTGGCGCTAGTAGTACCGCTACATCAGTAACAAAATTTACCCAGTTGAGTAACTTACTAACTAATAAAACGGGGGTCGACGCGGACGAAGTCGCGCGCAAATCCTAGTTAATAATAATACTAACCTTGCGGTGAATCGTCGCCGCTCGCGGTATTAAGAGATTCGGAATCATCGGCGCCGGCGAGCGGGGCGGGGCGCGGGCCGGAGTCCGGGGTGGGCTGCGCGGCGGGGCGCAGTGTATGGGGCGCAGAGGTGCGGGCGGCGGGGAGCGGGGTGGGGCGCAGGCCGGAGACCGGGGTGGGGTGGGCGGCGGAGCGGGTAGGGCCAGGCGCTCCAGCATCACGTGGACCGGTTTTAGCGTGTATAGAAGCCTCAAATTATTTTTGATCCTCCAAAACCCCGCGGGCAGCGCCGATCTGTGGCCCAGCCTCTTGAGCAGGGCGGAGCGGACGGGACGGTCGGGCTGCGCGCGCGCGGGCGGCGGGCTGCGGGCGCGGGCGTGTTCGAGCCTCGTCACGACCACGACGACATCCATCGCAAGTTTTTCATCTAAAACATGAGTACAATTATTGAATACTCGGGTATTGAAGGTATTTTTTATGTTTGGAAAAATTGTACAGAATACCATATTCCGTACAATTATTAGAATACGAAACACTCACCGTAGGCTAAGTTTTTAATTTCTTTTGGTTTGGTTTGTTGCCGTAGCGCCTTTTCCTGGGGCGGGGCGGGGGGCGGCGCGGGCGCCTGGGGCGCCGCGGGGGGCGCGGCGACCACGACCAGTGAAACGTGGTCGCCCTGCGTCTTGAGCTCGATGCGGCTTCGTGAGTCTGCGGGCGCGGGAGCGGGCGCGGCGCTCGGGTAAACCAGAGGCTCGCAGTCGATCGTACCCAAAATCTCTCTCACGTAGGACAAATCTGGAAAAAAATATATACTTCTATTCATATGTACCTCGTTGGCACTCGATTACTTTCAGCATTTTTAGCTATCTTCAATAGTTTCGGATTTCATCTACCGTGGCCTTTTTGAAACTTCACTCGGTACACCGTATACCTCTAGCGTAGCTAATACCGTACGGACTACGCTCGTCGGCAGGAGCGGAAGAAGAATATAAGAACTAAAATGATCAAAATTAAATTAAAAATTAAAAAAACCCCGCTTAGCGTGTAACATCATCGTCGCACCTAACAAACGACCCGATGACCTCGAAGACCCGAAGGACGCACGACACCGTACGGAGTCGATCATCTCTGCTCTTCTACCGACACGTATTCCGTCTCCCTCCCCCACGACACGACCGCGCGCGCTCGCTGTTGTAGGAGCCGGGTCCGCGGATCGCTCCCCGACAAAAGCGGCCGCCGAAGCCCCGACCGCTACATATGGAAACGACGCCTCCGCCGCGCCGGCGCCGGTCTGTGGGCAGCGACCGGGAGAAATAGCTCGAGCTGATTTCGACGACGAGAAATGAGGGGTTTTCGAAGTGTCATTTTTAGGTACAGAGACTACCGTAAGATGGCGCTTGCATAATGTAATATGTCAAAAAAATCTGAGATCTTTGTTGGGTGGTTAATAGGGTTGCCAGATTATAGCTATTATCCATTTTCAGGTAGTGAAATTATTCATAAAGTGGTTAAGTCGCTGTAGGTATGCTGTTTCATACACAAAAATAATCCTTTCAAATTCATTTCTTAGTGATCTCCTACACTTCCGAGGAAACCTACATACATTAAAGCTCGCTGGCTTCAATATCTTTGATTTTTCAAAGTAATAATTAATCACACTTTTCTCCCGTTTCCGTAGGGATTTCGGGAAGTTCTTGTTTAGTACTCTCCTATACTTACATTCTAAGAAATATACATGACAAATTTTAGCCTGCTGCCGAGTATTTTCGACTCTTAAGTGGTTGGTATATATATATATTGAGAATATGTAGCCTGAACTGCAGTTGGATTAAACATTGGCTCTGACTGCTGCTGGAGCTGGTTAGCTTGCTGACAAGCTTCATTCCATGGGAATATAGAAGGAATAGCTTTTCTTTTAAGTATTTTTAGGCGATGAGCTGCAAACAAAAGTTTGGTTTTTAGGTATGAACTCCTAAGGTACCTGGTACGTGGTGGGTATCTATTGTAGTATGTTTCCATTAAGTTATGATACTCAAGATAGGTAACAAACATAAAGATATACTTATATTTAGGTTAAGAAATTAAAAAAATTTAGGTAACTAATTTAAGTCTAATGTCAATAAACTTTATTATTATTTCTTATTGCACACTAAGATAAATATTTTACCCCTTGGGGCTCTTGCCAAATGTGATGACGGAGAGATGAAATCTGCTGGCGTAAAGTGAGTTGAACATATGAAGGAATTTTTTCTTATAGTTAATCCTGTTTCTATATGTTTGATAGCCTCTATCCATCTTGATATCCGAGTTTTATCTTGGGGAAAGCGGTGGTTACCTATATTTTATACAAACAAAAAACAAAGCGGAAATTGACATTTTACACAGGACTTGACATATTACTTAGGTTGAATGCCATCTATTAGCATTTTTCATAAACTAGTAGAACTGTCAAAATAAAAACCGCTCATTACGAAAAAATTGTCAAAACATTATTAAATGTTAAAATATTGAGCTTCGAAGCCAGCGACGAGAGGAGTCCAGTCGGTCAAACATTTTCCTACAAAAAGTTGAATACTAACAACGCTGCTACAATTTATACAAAAAAATGCAGCAGCGGTGTTAGCCATATTCTATTTTGTGTTCCAAATAAATAAAATAAAAATACTAGAATTTGCAAAGTTATATTTATCGATAAAATATCGGTAGTCAACCTACAAATTAGAAAAAAATGTCACCTAACTAGATATTCCATAAGTAGGTTAATTCGTCGACTACGCTAAATGACTAAATGACGTTCAGTCAACGTCTTGCGTTGGACGTTACAATAAACAGCATAGACTAAAGGACAACTCGTCAGTTGTCCTTTAGTCTTTCAATTTAATGTCGTCATTCGATGAAAACGCTAGTCACCAATGAAATGACGATTTCAATTAGATGACATAATATCAGGGCTTGAAAGCGGTACAGATATAAAGGTATTATACCGGTACTAAATTACGATATCGCTATAATTTAAAGGTTTGGTCAAAACGGTTGAAATTCACCATTGCGGTATCGCAAAATAACGATATATACCTTTATTATTTTACGGTATGGTTATACCTCATTATCATTATATTTTATCACTACCGTAACCGAAATCATTTCGGTACCGAAAAAATTTTCAGAGCAACACGGCAACGTCGCACGCACTGACGCGGCGCGGCGTTGTCAATTCGAAACTTTACAGTTTTCATGTCAAGACTTGCACAATACGGGATTAGTGGTATTCATTGCAATTTGCTATTCCTTGATCTTTCATTCGCTCCACGTTACGTAGTAACTAATACTTAATCTGTGATTCGCTCGCTAATTTCGTTGCAGTTTACACGTCGTGTTGCTAACTTATTTATAATATATTATTAACTTTAACTTATTTATAATATATTATTAACTATTATTTCGGCGACCTCCGTAGCGCAGTGGTTGAGCGTCTTGGTCTTTGAGCGAGAGGTCGCGGGTTCGAATCCAGCCGAGGGAACAAAAAGTTTTCAATGTTTCTGGGTCATGGATGTGTATTAGATTTGTGTATAATATAATAAAAATCTTAAATATGCGTATATTACAAAAGTATTAAATATATTTCCGTTGTCTGGTACCTGTAACACAAGTTCTTCGGATACTTAGCACAGGGCCCGATTGACGTGGTGTGGAGCGTCCATAGATAAAAAAAAAAAAAAAAAAAAAAAAAAAACTAATTCACAGTCATGGGAAGGAAGCGTAAGAACGCAGTTTACGCATACTTTACGTATGATAAAGAAACTAAATATTCCAAATGTTTAATTCCTGGTTGTGAAACAAATATTAAGGTATGTTACAAGTCGTCTACTAACTAACGTAGATTAAGAGCGCGCAATCAAATTTCATCAACTCGAAATCGCCGCGAGAGCCGATATCGACTCACACAGACGCAAAACAACACGCATGTGTGGGTTAACGCTAGGTCGAGCGTAGGTAGAGCGTGCAAGTAATATTGATACTTTAATCCTAATGAATTACCTATAATTAATTATATTTAATATTACCTACCATTTCAATACTTCTATAAAATTAAATGGTATTTAAGTTATAAAATACAAATTATACATACTCGACATGCTAGTTATCGCCCGCGGCTCAGTCCGCGTTACTGTCGAACCGTCGGGAACAACTTTCGCGCGATGATTGTGTGAAAAGAGTTTCATGGTGGTTGGTTCAGTAGATGAGACGTGAAGAAGTAACAAACAAACCAACTTTCACATTTATAATTTAGGATAAGTAAGTAATGAGAATGAAAAAAACAACCTAATTTTTATAAAAATATACCAAGTTATTTATTTTTCATCTTTGATGTCCAGAAATGTTTGTCCCTAAATATTTTACTGACCCACTTCCGACTACCCACTAAAATGTACTAAAATACTAATTTTAGTGGGTAGTCGGGATGGACATGCTTTTTTCAGTGACAAAAATGTTGTCACTGAAAAATTGTTTCCTGTCACAACTATTAGGTAGCCAGGCACAAACAGGTCAGCTATACTAGCATTTTGCAACCGTCTGATTATTGAATGAAAATTAAATAAAATTAAAGATTATTTTATTAAAAACACGGTGGTTTAGGATTACCTGCGAAATTTGAAAAATAAAATATTGATGCAACTTGTGTGCGACTGAGAGGTCCCAACCAACCATCCCCTGCAATAGAACAGGACAGAGCATAGCAGCTGTTTGAAGTCTGACCATTTCAAGAAAGACAGTGCGCATGCTATATTGGAAATGAAAAGGATAACCCATATAAAAAAAAACTTGTAAAAAGTGCCAATCCTTTCCAAAATAATATTGATTGTGATCACTATAAGATGTTGTTAGACCGACCGACTAACCCCTTGGCATAACATGTATCTCACAAGTTTTTACTGTAGATGAACTAAGTAGCGAGACTTGGCAATTTTTATAAGATGTATTTTTGATGGGATCTCAGTTCTTTTTGTAGAAGATTTACTAAACGCGTGTTTTTGTGAAAAGGGCAAATATAGCTTTGTAATCCTATACATTTATATAACATTACAAATACAAAGTTAATTATGCAGTTAGTTAGTCTAAATAATTCTACAGAAATATTTTTTTTAGGTTTTTCCTTTATTTATACACTAAACACTACTTGTATTCCAAATTTGAAGCTTCTATGTCTGCTAGAAGTGCCTAATACTTTTGACGGTCAGTGAGTGATTGAGTCAGTGACAAAACTAAGAAGTTTGATAAGTTATAATTATTTAACTTCTGTTTCAAATTGAATAACATTTGAAATATATTATGTTTATACAATGCTTTCCTAGTAACTAAAAATGCAGGCTTCTTTTAATCCACAACAAAGTTATAGGGAGTTGAAAGTGGCCTAAACTGCTTCGAGAAATTGATGGTACGGCCATGCTCAAGTTGACAGAAGCACTGCCATGCCCCCAGATACTCGGTTATATTGATGACAGTTACATTAAAGCAGACAGACACACAGGGGCTGATGATGATTAGTATTATTTTTAAATATATAAACCACATCAGCTTTCAACAAAAGAAATTTACATCAAAATCTTTTGATTAATTTAGGGGCTGTGATATTACAGACAGACACACAGGGGCTGATGATGATTAGTATTATTTTTAAATATATAAACCACATCAGCTTTCAACTAAAGAAATTGACATCAAAATCTTTTGATTAATTTAGGGGCTGTAATATTACAGACAGACACACAGGGGCTGATGATGATTAGTATAATTTTTAAATATATAAACCACACCAGCTTTCTGCTAAAGAAAACCGCATCAAAATCTGTAATGCATTTAGGAGCTACGATATGAGAGACAGACACGCAGGGGCTGATGATGATTATTATATAAATTCTATATTTTATAAATAAACTCTGAACACAATATTACACACCTTTTTTGTGGTAACCTCTTTAATGTTTTTTTTTTATATATGTCGGAGCCGGATATGAATATGGACACAAAACGAGACGGAAGCGCGCCCCCAAGTGGCAAAATGGCGCAACTTGTCTATGGCACGCTTTGACATGACTCGGGACTTTCTCGACGAGACTGAATTCATTCGTGATTTGGTCGCCAAGTTGAGATGTCTTGAAACGTGTTATGTTTCGTTAGTGTCAATACTTGTAAAGTAAAGTAAAGTGAATTTAAAGTAAAGTAAATTCATAAAGTGTAGTGAATAGTGAATTTATAAAGAAATTGTGATTACGAATAAACAAGTGATATTGTTACTCTGTTCTCTTTTCACGATTTACCCACGAAAGCCCACAGTATCCGAAGGAATGTTATTAAATCATGAGAGCCCTTTCGACATCAGAATCTGGGATCAAATCGTGCAAGAGAGAGAGGTTTTTCTTAAAAGTGCGGGTAGTAAAAAAAAAAAGTGTAATCTTTTGTGTGGTCTGCAAAAAGTGATAATAGTAATCATTGCAAATCAATACAAACTCGATCCACATGAGTTGGGCAGTACGTACTAACCCGTGCTGCTTTGCAAGCTATGTACATGGCGTAATTGTGGTAAGACGGGACAGCGGTGAGCCGAGTGCTGCAAGGATACGTGTACCAATAATCCCGCCACGATGATTAAGAAGGAGTAGAAGTACTTACAGCGGTGACGTGATGATGACAGTGACGTGACGTCTACACGGTGGCGACACCAGCAGTGGTGCTTTAACGACAGGCTTTGATTATGGTTTTGGTAGAAGGTGGTAGCCAACTTTTTATTACTCAAATAATTTTTAAAGCCCAATACACTAGTTATTAATTTGTGTTTCAAGTGTCCATAAAGTATCTTGCTTATATTATCGCAAAATTTCATTTACAATAAATTATTGTACCTACACTAAAGTGTTCTTTTGTTTTGCTGTTTTGTTTTATGTGCAGATGGACAATACACTGGGATGATGTTCGACTGGATGATGCATAGCCTCGCCAAGGGGAGAAGGAGCTGTGCTGGGTGACCGACCATCGTGCTGACTGCTGGGTGACCGACCAGCGTGCTGGGTGTCCGACCAGCGCAGACAAGCATTGTGCCTCTTATGGACTTCTCTACTCGCTTCGCAATGATGTGAACTGGTTGTATCATGATCGTTACTTATTTCATTATAAAGTTCTAAATGGTTCTGGTTTTATAACCAAATTATTATTTAAAAAAAATAATCTAAGTGAATAAGCAATTATTAACGCAAAGTAAAAACAAGTACTTAGTACATAGGACATACGTCTTACAGATATTCATCATTATTACTGTTTCATTGACCGAAGTAGATCACGCTGTAATACAGCAGCACTTGAAAGTTTGATCAGCAGAAGATCATTATCGACATTTCATTTCGTGAAATCGTACTGTTTGTAATAAAGTGATCAAAATCATAATATGATAAGCAATTCTCATGTGTATTTGATAATACAATTAGGCGTTCGTATTATTTGTTGGGTGTTTATTAATTCAGAATTGATAAAGTTGCTAACGGATTCACATTAACGTGAAGTAAGAAAGTAGGAAAGGTGAATAGTACTATAGAGTCGATATCGTATCTACTGGGCGGCAGTTATTCATTGGTTACCAATACCTGAAACTTTTTATTGGACGTACTATATTCTTATTAGGTGTGCCTGAAATAAACAACATCCGGTATGCGTATCGGTGCACCTGCACTGCATATACAAAAGCAATTGACGTGTACAAATATTGTTTGGAAGATGCTACCTAGTTTGAAACGACTTAAATTAAATTTCCGTAAACTTACCATGTCTATTAAACCGGGAAGAAATGGATATTAAATGATATTGGATTACCCATTTGTTTCGGATAATTTCGGTTACGGATATTGGATATTGGTTTCCTTTTTACAGTAGCAAAAGTTTTATTTCGGATTCGGTTACGGTTACGGAGCTCCCTAACATCCCTGCTATTAAATAGTGAAGTTCATCAAGTGGGTGTTAATCACAGAAGATACATACAGTTTGTACACAGTTCTATTTCTTATTTGGCGTTACCGCATACGTAGTAAGAAATAGCCATTGATCAGTTTCAAAAGTAACTTTAAATAATGTCGTGTTTGTTATTTATTCTGAGAGTGTTTAAACAAACAGATAATTACTGATAATAAGTGCTAGGACATCCGCAATAAAACTGTCAGTTTATGATATTGTTATTGTAAGCTGTAAAATTGAAACATGTTTGTCTATCTATGACTTTCACACTAGGCGGATTTGAATTACTATAAGTTACGACAATAATAGTGTAATTTACGTCGAAAAGAAAATAGGTTGTGATTTAAATAAACTTTATTGAATTGACGCATTTTAATTTCACGTTTCCAGAAGCTGCAGTATGTAAGCCTACTAGGTGCCTGTGGCTGGTGTTGATGGTGAACGCGGCAGCACACACTCAACGGTCCAGTGGCAGAGGCCGTGAGCTTGTGGCTGAGGTGGATAAGAAAGTTCATCGGTGGACTTCAGTCAGCTTCGGTGAACTTGGTTATCATGTGCAAGGTTGTAAACGCACTTGGGAGTCTTCTGGTATTGTGATCGCACACGTGACCAGAGCATGGCTCTCCACTTAAGAATTGTGGGTTCAATTCCCGCGATGGTGCAACTAAAATGTAGTGGTCAAGTTGTGTTACTGGGACAGCTGCTGATCAGTTGTTAATATGAAACTGTTACTGTAACAGCTTTTCTTTAGTCAATTAGTTAGATCGTTAAAAGGAAATGAAATGAAATTTATTGCAAAGTCAAATTTAACATTTTGATCTCATAATAATTGTCCGCAATATTTGAACTGCGTTGGTTCTTGGTTGGAGCTTGGTTCTTGAGCTGCGGCCTGGTGGCAAACAGAGATACAGCAAAGTTATAAAATTTTCTGTTTCTGTTATTTACCCTTGGATGATCATCATCATTTCGGCTATGATGTTCACTCCTGGATATAGCCTCCCTTAAAATATTACATGGGGGATAGTTGCCTATACTCGCCACGCTTGGCAGGCGAGTTGGCGGGCGCATCCACGGGAAAGATGGTTGATAGGATGTGCTACTCTTTCTTCGACACCCCACGGATAGAGAACCCTAAAAATAACATAATTAGACAGTTTGAACATTTTTTTGTGCTGCTTAATTTTGTGTACAGACGGAGATTCAATGAACGAGCGCCGCGACGCGACGCAGACTGCGCGCGTCGAGCTGTGCTGGGTACTGCTGCCCATGCAGCAATGCTGCAATGTATCGGCCTATGATGATGGCGTCAGGCGCCAAGGGGCCTGCACTCTGTACTTCATTGAAGTATCAGATTAGGATATTGAGTTTTTTTTTGGTGAGCGTAATTGTTTATCTCGTGACTTTAGTGTGAAGACTCTGTATAGTCTTTTTCTATGAACCCTTTTTACAAATCTTAGTTGAGAAGGTACATTGACTGTTTTATACAGTAACCGAGATAAAAAGATAGTTCAAATAATACACCTTATGAAAGCAATAAGGCGTAAGTAAATAGATTTTCGATTGGTTGTTTTTCATAGTTGAAAAAAAAGGCTGTAAAAGTTGCAATTTCAAAGCGTACTTATGACTGTGCATACGTTAGAGAAAGATTCCTTCGGGTCATGTATTGGTGAAAGTTGATAATGATAAAGATTTTGCTAATGAGGAACAAATTTGAGTTGTTGGGTAAAGTCTCTACCTACCGTACTATGAGCGAATATGAAGTTGACCGTCCAGTTATTACGTAACCAGTAACTCGGACTGTATCAAGTCCGTTTTATGTTCGGTGGGCGTTTGACTGGCGATATGGGACTGGGTCTATGAGTAATGAGGTTGACCGTCCAGTTATTTCGTAACCGGTAACTCGGACTATATTAGGTCCGTTTTATGTCAGGAGGGCGTTTGACTGGCGGTCTGGGACAATGAACCTTGTGAGTTCTATGTCTATGAAATTGGGTATGGTAGTGGAGTTAGAGATTTTACTAGTTTATTTGTGTTCAGTTGTGTTACAGTTCCTACAGTTTTAACATGATTTAAGTAACATGACCCAGGGTATCATTCCATGTCGAAATTTTTTTGATCGAGAATTTTATTTGAAAGATTATTTGAAACAAAATTTCATTGAGATCTGAACTTTATTTTTTGATGATTTGTGGAGATTGGTCAGAGTTGGCCGAGCGAAAGGCTCGTGATATATTGCAGCTGGTTTTCTCTTTTGCAGAAGCATCACACGGGACGTGTGGCTTATCAGAATGGCCGTGTCGGAGCCGGATATGAATATGGACACAAAACGAGACGGAAGCGCGCCCCCAAGTGGCAAAATGGCGCAACTTGTCTATGGCACGCTTTGACATGACTCGGGACTTTCTCGACGAGACTGAATTCATTCGTGATTTGGTCGCCAAGTTGAGATGTCTTGAAACGTGTTATGTTTCGTTAGTGTCAATACTTGTAAAGTAAAGTAAAGTGAATTTAAAGTAAAGTAAATTCATAAAGTGTAGTGAATAGTGAATTTATAAAGAAATTGTGATTACGAATAAACAAGTGATATTGTTACTCTGTTCTCTTTTCACGATTTACCCACGAAAGCCCACAGTATCCGAAGGAATGTTATTAAATCATGAGAGCCCTTTCGACATATATATTATAAACTTTGTAATCGACATAATATAATCTCTGTAAATTTTCCCCATTTCTCATAAAATATTAATGCTCGTCAAAGCGTCAATTCTGCTTAGTCGCACTACATGTCTATGAGCGGACCAGGTCGGTGAACCTTTATACGTTGACGGTCCAGCGCAGAGCGACACGTCCTTCCCTCACGAATTCTCAGCGGGTACTAAATAGATCACGATTTACATGACGCGTGCGCTTGGTTGAAAGCAAGTAATTTTAAAAAAATTGAATAATGGGATAAACATCGGATTTTAATTAAATAAAAAATAGTGTCAAGTTACCAACAGTATGATTATTAATTATAAAAATAATATCATCGAAGAAATTTAGTTTTTCCAGTAGAAATACTGCACTTAAAAACGTAAATTATGACATTTTTAAAAGATTTTTTATGCAGTCAACAATACATATATTTTTTATTTTTTATCAACTTTTCATTTAAGGACTTTATAATCTCTTTTATGAAAATAGAAATTAAACTATATTAAAACGATTTAATTGTTATTTTCTTTATCAAAGTGAGCTAAAATCGGCATTTTTGCGATTCGGCGTTCCGAAATCTTTAAATTTACTCAAATGTTTATATATAAATAGTTTTATAAAATTAAAGTTTTATGTGGTAAAACTTTAATTTTATAAAACTATTCCAAAAACAAAGAGTTTATCTTTATATATTTCTAATTGTTTTATTTAATTTTGTTATTTTATATATGTCAGGGGCAGTCAAAAACACCGAAAAACTGAAACATCGTCGTAAATTGAATGCACGCTCTTAACGCACCAATAAAACATAATTAAACATTATAAAACATAATTGCTATGCACTATGAATTTTTTAAAATAAGTAGGTAGTTATATAGGTAATTTAATGGTATCCTTAACTTAACTGTTTCCCAAGTTTTATAACTAAAACTGTCTAAATAAAAACTATTTAGTAATTTACTATTAACTATTTACTAAAAACTATTTAGCAATTTACTATTAACTAAGTACCTACGCAGTACGCTGCGTTACAGGCAGGGCACTCCGCACGACTGTCAGTAATTTTTAACACTCAAGATTCTACGATCAAAGCAATCGCCGTGACTCTGGCGGGCAGCAGGGTACCTACTAATAAAACCGTTATTTTACAAATTTGGGTATCTGAAAAAATTTTGATACCATAATTTTGCGGTACCGAAATAATAGCGGTACCGTTATATAAGGTTACCATAATTTTAAGGTATGACGTCATACCGTTAACCGTTTTTACCGATATTTTTCGGTTATTCAAGCCCTGCATAATATTATATTCCAACTCACGTACATACTACCTAGTAGGTACCTATATTATATACTCTAGAAATTCTGAATATACCTCGCAAAGACGAGAAGTTCAACTCGATCTACTATCATTATATGTCTCCGATATGTGCTACAGGGCGGTCGAACTGGGGAGTGGGAACGAACTGGGATAAAATGCTTCGTCATATGTACAATGAATTTCCCCCGCGTTCCCAGCTTCCGGGTGTTACTATTCTACGTAATATTTATACGCTAATCGAAGAAGGTACGAGTCACTAGTGATTCATATTTTTAAGTTTAAAAATGTAAACCGATTTCCAATGTCAAAACAATAATATTCGTAATTGTTTCTTCAACTCGACGACAACTTGAAGTCGGTCCCGGCCAAATCGAAATAGTTAAGGCCAGTCAGAGTTAGGGCTTGTTCTTCCTGAGTGTGAGTGACCCCCCCCCCCCCCCCCCGCTACTCACCCGCGTTCATCTCCTGCTCGCTGGGCCGCCCGCCGTCCGCCTGTGAATACGGTCAGCGCTCGGTTAGTACGTCACGAGTCACGACAATTACGTGCATCGGGGGGCTGATTCAAGATGCCATCGCTAATTATATAATTATCGCGAATTGGTATGTCATTTAGCGTACCTTATGTCAAATCCCATACATTTTGTTATCGAACTTTGTAAGCGATAATTAGCGATGGCATCTTGAATCAGCCCCCAGCACGTATTAACACTACATATTATAAAAACACAGTCCTCTCCCGCGTCTGTCCGTCCGTTCGCGATGATCTCAAAAACTACTGGACCTATTTTCATGATGAAACATATTATGTATACACTTTTTAAAAATAACAATTTTCCATCTTTTTGCTAAAAGATGGCCCCGTCCAAGTTTCTTACGCCGGTTCTTCTCGGCGGGCTAGGGTTGAACCGGTGGTAGCCTTTTTGTTGACTTTCCGAAAATAGCTTATTAAGTTTAACTTGGAAATAAAATATTTTGAATTTGAATTGATGTTTTCGCCGAAGGATGTAGTAGTTCTCAGGAAGGTTTTAGTGCATCGTTTGTTGAGTTTTCGTATGCGTTGGCCAAATATGACGATATACAGGATTATTGGAAGATGGGTGCAAAGCTTGGAGGCGAAGGCAGTATTGACCATTTAGATCCATTTGAGCCATGGTTGTCGTAGACAAAGTTTTAGAATTTTTTTTAAAATACTTATTATGTTAAAAAAAAAAACATCTTGATCACATGGACGCTTAGAACATGTTTTGTCACAAAAATTAGTCGTTAAATTGCCCATTAATTGCAATTAATTGAAAAATTTTGGGTTTTTTGTAAAAAAAACATAATAAGTATTTAAAAAAATATATGAAACTTCGTCTAAAACAACCATGGTTCAAATAGATCTAAATGATCTATACTACCTTCGCCTCCAAGCTGTGCAGCAATCTTCAAATTACCCTGTATGTTGAAGTTGTCGGAAAAGGTACTGTTTTATTATACACTGAACACGCGTACCGCGTACGATACAACTACGACAGTTCAATTTAAGCATTATGGTTAACTAATATACTGAGCGTCACGACGGTGTATTCTCAGACTCTCTAGACTCGCGGCGCCCACTCGCAGAGATAATGCGAAAGAAAGAAATAACCCATTCCACAGACATAATTCTCTTTTCATTTTTCTATAATTCCCTAGAAGTTTTCGATCGAAACCCTTTGATCGTCTATACTCTATAGGATATTCTAAGCCTACGATTAGACAGTAATATGTGCGCGGCGGACCGGCCTGTAGGTGCGGGGTACCTGTAGGTGCGGCAGGCAGTGCAGGTGATCGAGGAGCCGCAGCTGGCGCCAGCACAGCGGCGGCGGCCGCCGGGCCCACGGGAACCTGCGCAGGCGCACCGTCACGCACCGTCACGCGGTGGCCCGGGCGGGAATGTTCAAAAGCTCCGTGAAGTTATCGATTGTCGATTGCGTCCGCGCTGTCGTGCTTTTCGTACAATTATTATTGGGCGACGTCACTTTACGGAGCTTTCGAATGTTTCCGCTCGGCCTACGGGTGATATCGGAGAATTGCAGACGTGTAATGAATATTTAATATGAGTTCATACTTCTTTTGTAGTGCTACTTATTTCTACTTATTTTGTAGTGCTTATTGCAAATAGTATACAACAGGAAGATTTTTTTTTTTAATCGGTCAAAGTGCTATATTTTCCGAAAGGCGACTAAAATATGAATCGAAAAATGCATCCTTACAGTAATCAGTTGTTAGATCAAAACTTGCATGACGAAATAACCAAGCATCTAGTTTTTTGTCACAAAAAAAAAAAAGGATTTTAACGTTCTCTATATTACTAGTAACAAATCTTCAGAACATTCAATAACATTTGCAACAGTGTGGTACAACTACTTTTTTCATGCAGTTTTTGTAAAACACTTGAAACTTCGTCACAGTAAAGCTTGTATGTGTACAAATACACGAGTTTTTGTTTTATTTAACGCCACTGAACGTCAGCCACACACGCACGCACGCACAAGGCGGGGGTCACTGACCGCAGCAGCACGGCGTACAGCAGCGGGTGCGGCGGCGCGGCGCAGGCGGCCAGGCGCGCCGCGAGCTGCCACAGCCCCAGCCACCGCCACTGCAGCGTCAGCCACACACGCGCACACACACACACACACACACACGAGGTGGGGGTTACTGACCGCAGCAGCACGGCGTACAGCAGCGGGTGCGGCGGCGCGGCGCAGGCGGCCAGGCGCGCCGCGAGCTGCCACAGCCCCAGCCACCGCCACTGCAGCGTCAGCTACACACGCACACACACACACACACACACACACACACACACACGAGGTGGGGGTTACTGACCGCAGCAGCACGGCGTACAGCAGCGGGTGCGGCGGCGCGGCGCCGGCGGCCTGGCGCGCCGCGAGCTGCCACAGCCCCAGCCACCGCCACTGCAGCGTCAGCCACACACGCACACACACACACACACACGAGGTGGGGGTTACTGACCGCAGCAGCACGGCGTACAGCAGCGGGTGCGGCGGCGCGGCGCCGGCGGCCAGGCGCGCCGCGAGCTGCCACAGCCCCAGCCACCGCCACTGCAGCGTCAGCCACACACGCACACACACACACACGAGGTGGGGGTTACTGACCGCAGCAGCACGGCGTACAGCAGCGGGTGCGGCGGCGTGGCGCCGGCGGCCAGGCGCGCCGCGAGCTGCCACAGCCCCAGCCACCGCCACTGCAGCGTCAGCCACACACGCACACACACACACACACGAGGTGGGGGTTACTGACCGCAGCAGCACGGCGTACAGCAGCGGGTGCGGCGGCGTGGCGCCGGCGGCCAGGCGCGCCGCGAGCTGCCACAGCCCCAGCCACCGCCATTGCAGCGTCAGTGCCGACGCGCGCCGCCCGCTGCCGAGTCGACACCTCATTTTAGCCTCACACGCGTAATACTTTAGGTTTATTGTGTAGTTTATTGTGTAATGATTACATAAAAAAAATTGCTCTGGTCAATAGTGTCGAAGAGGATTTTTCCATTGGTATTCCATTTCTCCAGGTATTCAATTCAATTTTTTCTTTTCTTTACTGGACGTATATAAATAAAAAAATTAAATTTAAATCAAACTCGGCTCGGTCACAACGAAAAGCGTGATATGGAAATAAACTGCCGGTAGAGTGGGCGTCGTACCTGTCGGTGTAGGCGGCGTGCACGTGCGCCCACAGCGCGCGCTCCTGCGCCGCGCCCAGCCGCAGCAGCCCCGCCCCGCGCCCCGCCCCGCCCGCCCCGCGCGCGCCACTCGGCTCGATGGTGAGGCTGTACCGTCCGGGCTGCTTGGAGATGTTGATGGCGCGCTCGTCGTCGTAGCAGCGAGGGTCGGTCGTGCCGTGCGGCTCCCGCGCCTCCCGCCCCTCCCACCCCCCGCCGTCCCTCTGCCTGTACGCCCTCGACACGAGATCGAGCAGGACCTTCAGCGCCTCCGCTTTCTCCTCCTCCGCTAGAGTCTCCTGAAACGGAACCGGCGACATTTCTCTTGGCGTCCGACGACTGCGGGAATGTTTTTTAAGCTGTCGTGTTTCGGTTATCCCATTATTTGTTGTTACTATTATAGTTGTTTTTCGCGTACTGAGTATAAATGAAAAAAACCTGCGTGACGTGTTCGGGCTCGGCGCCGTAGTAAAGCGAGAGGTCGACGACCCTCCAGTGCGTCGCGGTGAGTCGCCCCGCCCCCCGCCGCCCGCGCCGGTCCGCGCGCGCGTCCCCCGCGCACCAGAGCGCGCGCGCGCGCGACGTCGCCTCGCCGTAGAGCCGGCGCCTGCCGGAACAAGATGGCGCGGTCACTTCTGGACTGCATTACGATTCTTACTCGTGTCACAAATGAGACATTAGCTCGCGCTTTCACGCAGCGAGTGCCGAAACCCTAGTAAAAGTTCATGGTGCACCCTCACCAGGCGGCTTGGACGCGTCGCTCGGGCAAATCCGCCGCGCGCGACAGTCGCCTCGCGACCCGAAGGTGGCGCAGCATGCTCCCGGCGTCCCGGCCGCCGTCGAAGGCGACGGCGGCGGCCTCGGCGATGGCGGCGTCCGCCATCTCGCTCAGCAGCCGCTCCAGCGGGTCGACCGCCGCTCCCGGCGCGCAAGTCGGCGGCTCGACCTGCACACGAAGTACGGATTGGTGGGTGAGTCCTAGTTTGAAGCCGTCCGGGGAGCGTCCGGGCGGGGTTTAAGTCGTAGTCCGGGTAAAACCCGAACTAAAACTTGCCCGTGTCCCCAAAGTTTTAATCAAGTTAATGAATAAATGTCAGGGGTGAAAGCTCCAAATCCGGGGAAATTACGCTTCCGATCCTAGGAGGCAGGTTTTAGAGATGATGAGATGGCAGCCCTAGTCGCGGCCGATCTCGGCGAGACGGTGCGGGGCCGGCGCCGGTGTACCTGCAGCGCTCGCTCCACGATCCCGAAGCTGGGCTCGAGGTGGAGCATCCACGCCGGAGCTCCCCAGTAGTTTCGCCACGACGCTCCGGCGCTGACCCGCTTCGCCATCTGGGGAGTGGCGATCTCAGTTTTGATACGACTAACGGTAATAATTTTAAATACGGTTGTAAATAATATTAAAACACATGTTTTTTAACTTTTCAAAGATACAAACTAGTTGAATATTTTAGTACAATATCTGTAACGTGCTTTTGGCGAGTGTAAAAAGTAATTAACCTTCGGCGTACGACGTGGGGTTATTTTAACCCCAACATTTTTAAAATACATTTATTCAATATAAAACTGCAACAAAATGTTTCGATTTTCTCAGTAGCTGGAGCTTAAGACCTCCCGCGTCGATTCACAGCGCTAGATTTATACTCCGCGCACCATGGTCGTGTGTGCACGCACATCAAGCGGCTTCTGGGCATTTTTAACCCCACGTTGTACGGGACGTCGCTAAATAGTAAGTATACCTTGTTTCAGTTTTAAATTATTTTTAGATGGAATATGTGTTTTATTTGTAAAACATTGTGTTTATAGTAGTTACAGATATTCAATCACCATAATAAAATGAATGGAGATCTAATTTCGGCGGCGTTATTCCTCCAATGTGAGTCGGATAGTGACATATTCCACCCTAGTAGCAAGGACGAAACTAACCACATCAGCGAAGGTTCTGAAGTTGATAGTGACTTGGAAGATATTGAGTTGAACAATGAAGCTACAGCAGAAGATACACCATCGACATCAGAATATTTTTTTCTGGGTAAATATGGCAGAACAAATTGGTATAAACCTCTAAAATTGAGTTATTTTAGGTAACAAATAATCTCAATCTTTTAACCTATTGTGATTCTTATAATTACATATAATGTTATGTTTATTTAATTGAATAACAAAAATAATTACGTTTTTGTTACAGTTTTTTTATTTTATGGACTTATTGGAAGCTAGTTAGAAACATGTTAATTTTAAGACAATGATTTCCAACTATGTGTTTTTTTTTAAAATAAATGTATATTTTTGTATGTTTTTCTATATTATTTATTAGCATCATATAATAAATACTCTTAAAAACTTAAATTAGCTTAATGCATTTCATTAAAACACTAAAATAAAAGAAAATCATGGTGGGGTTATTTTAACCCCACGTTGTACAGGTGAGGAGTATTTTTCACCTTGTACGCCGAGGGTTAATAATAAACAAAAGTGTGTAAACGTTATAATTTATTGGAGACAAAGAACAAAAGTGTTTTACTATATAATTTACTAGCTGACCTGTGCCCACTTCGTTGAGCATGGAAACTGTGTAAACCTTCCCGGGACTTCCATGAATATTTCAATACCAAATATAGCCGAATCAGTTCAGCTGAAATCGAGTTTTAGCGAGACTAACGAACAGCAATTGATTTTTATATAGCCTATGTTACTCAGTGATAATGCAGCTTTCTAATGAAAAAAGAATTATTAAAATTGGTCCAGTACTTTTTTAGTTAAGTCGTTACAAACAAAAATACAAATCTTTCCTCTTTATAATATTAGTGTAGATCAAAAACTGCAGACATATTTTTTAATATGCATACACAATGACTTTAAACATATATACCGTTTTCTATAAATGGGATTTATGTGAATAAATTACAAGTTACTTTACCTCAAGAAAAGATTTTAAAAATTAAAACGAAAATACAAACATTTTATTATAATTATATTGGATTATTTAAATGAAAAATCTAATTAAGTTACAAAAATTTTAATTGAATTTTATTGAAATGATCTATTTAACTGTACTACTATATCTTATGTTATGTGATTTAATATTAAGTTTATTATCAATTTATCTTAATTATATTTTGTGTTATGATCATTGCAATGAATTCAGTAATATACAACAAGATATTGTACAATTTGCATGCCTAATCTGTAGAAAGACCTGAACCCTGTATAGTAATTGTAATACCTATTGTAACAGTGCTTACTGCAAAGTGTTTTGGTTTGTGTATGTGTAATGAATCCTAATTGCAAAAGAGTAAACACTATAATATACACTGCAAAATACATTAAGAACCAAATGTGATCGCAGTGTGTGATTGTCCCGAAACAGGATGGCCCCACAGACAAGGAAAAAATGTGAGCATCCCAAAATTGGATACTTCACAGACAAGAGGATATAAAAGTAGTGATGGGAACCAAAACCCTAGCAACCAACTTGCAATGATCATTTGTTCAATTAACTGCTTCTAATTTTGCATGCATTTTTCATACATATAAAATTGTAGCTGAACTTTAGGTACCGCCTTAGAATTTAGTTGAGCATTGACAAGAGTCCTACCTGCCTGATCCAAATGTGAATCTAAACTATCTTGAATCTATTGAACACACACAACAAAGAAAATTCAATTTAGTTCCACCCTCTAGGACTTCATTGTCAACACTTATACAGAATAACAATTATCTATTAAAAAGGTATAGCATTATAAATATTAGGCAATTCTTCCATTTAATATACAGCCACTAAATATCACCCAATTACATACCATTTTTATTGCAGAGCACTGAAAAAGAAGACAGTCCCTACGCAAGTTCTCAATTGGCATCTTCATGTCTAGAGATTCGCAAAGCTTCCACAGCTCCTCATTAGTAGATTTCTGCAATTTCAAATATTATTTAGCTAAAGTGTGGCTTTTTTTATGTTGCTCTTAATATTTTAATTGTTTAATAAGTCACCGGAGTACGAACAACAATAACATTAATATTATGATAGGATGGGTGAATACGTACGAACTTGACCCGCGCCAGATGAACTTCAATCAGAGCTTTATATAACTTTATTGAAAATTCCTTGATTTCATCTTCGGTCCAATCCATTGAATCCATGCTTTTGTATTGAATATCTAGGTACTAATTAAATGTCTACTATAAATCATCTACGAAAATGTTTTTCCTGGTTTTTCGTTGCAAGGTTACATGCAAGAATTGACAGTAAATTAAACTGAAAAATTAAAGTACACAAATAAAGAAAACAATTTTTAAACAATATTAATCTAAACACTAACCCTGTGTTCCAGGGGACGCTCTGAACGTTCAGATCATTCATAACGCTGACCATAAAGTATAATAATATAAATAGACGCTGACATTGACAGCTGACTGTGCCTGTGAAAACAGTTCAAGGGCGTGTTCCTTTAGGCGCTCTTTTTACTCTGAACGCTCAGATCATTCATAAGCTAGTGGAACGACTGACAGATGTCAAAATTTAAGATTTCCTATAAATCCCATAAATTCTATTTATATTTTAAATTAACAATAATATCTACATTAAAAAAGAATCTAGAATAAATTTGCTCGATCCATAATTTAAAAATAACATCGAGATCAGTGAAGTCTCTGAAATCTAAGTAAACGTCAAAAACAAGATGGGTAAAAATATGCAAAATGGCGTGATCATTCTGTGCGTTTTGAACAGTTTTTGACAGCTGACAGCTGCATCTGGAACACGGGGCAAAACGATCCTAAACAGTGCTAAAGAAAATAGTAAACGAAAATAACGTTTTTTTCGTTCAGATTTGCGTTTCTTTAGCACTGTTTAGGATCGTTTTGAACTGTTTTCACAGGCACTGTCAGCTGTCAATGTCAGCGTTATGAATGATCTGAACGTTAAGAGCGTCTCCTGGGCCCTGATTACGTAACTCCGGTCGCTTTCCCGTCTCTCGAGATCAGCTGTCATTGCGACGTTTAAACTTTTTAAAACACGATTTAAAAAATGAATATGTCATAATTTTGACGTTTTAACTTTTTAAATCGTGTTTTAAAAAGATGTAACGTCACAATGGCAGTTGATCTCGAGAGACGGGAAAGCGACCGGAGTTACGTAATCAGGGCCCTGCGTTACATCTTTTTAAAACACGATTTAAAAAGTTAAAACGTCAAAATTATGACATATTCATTTTTTAAATCGTGTTTTAAAAAGTTTAAACGTCTCAATGACAGCTGATCTCGAGAGACGGGAAAGCGACCGGAGTTACGTAATCAGGGCCCAGGGCCCTGATTACCTAACTCCGGTCGCTTTCCCGTTTCTCGAGATCGGGAGAGAGAGAGAGACGGGAAAGCGACCGGAGTTAGGTAATCAGGGGCCAGGGCCCTGGCCCATAGATTTTTTTAAAAGTTTCTTCACAGTGTGTTCCTTTATGCACTCAGATCATTCTTATCAAAGAGAATATAATCACTACCTACGGCTATTAGGCCCACTACATATATTTTTTTTTTTATGTTTAATAGTTTGTTCGTCGTTTCTTCGATACTAAAAATCATTAGTTCTTATTTTGTTTATTTATATTTAATTAAACAAACACTCCTAAGTTGGCCAAATTTATAGATAATATCTTTATTTTATCGCTCAGAATAATTAATTTTGGGCGTGTTCCTTTAAGCGCTGTTTTTACTCTGAACGCTCAGATCATTCATAAGCTAGTGGAACGACTGTCAGATGTCAAAATTTAACATTTCCTTTTTATCCATAGATGAAGAATATACATAGGATTCTTTATCTAAGTTTTTATCCCATAAATTTTATTTATATTTTAAATTAACAATAATAACTACATTAAAAAAGAATCCAGAATAAATTTGCTTGATCCATAATTTAAAAATAACATCAAGATCAGTGAAATTTGTGAAATCTAAGTAAACGTCAAAAACAAGATGGGTAAAAATATGCAAAATGACGTGATCATTCTGAGCGTTTTGAACTATGTTTTGAACAGTTTTTGAAAGCTGACAGCAGCATCTGGAACACGGGGTTTGATTGATTATCACATAGAATAAGTATATTCGGTTTTCGAACATTATAGAAAGTGTTAGTGAGGCCCAGAGTGGCGGAGACTCTGATCAGCTCTCGAACATTGACATACTGTGCAGAAACGGACCACCATGTATATGTTACGGTAAATCTGATTAATTGAAAATTATTAATATTTTTACAAAATTATTAATAATAACCACATGTTTTGGTAAATGTGAATAAACGATCGAAATTTATTACTTTTAGTAGTAATTATTAATAATTCACGACACTTATTGGTGAAAGTTATTCTGTATATTTGAAATTCGTATTTTTGTATGAAGATTCGACTACTTTTGAGGTAATTTTGACAGCTTTTTTTTACTATAGGCCTTTAAAGTCATGCCATAACTACTAGTCAAATAATATACGATTTTGAGAAGCTTCTATTTTAGTTCACTTACTTATTTTCTCTGAAAAAGAGTTAAACGGGCAGAATTCGCTTCTGGCAATGAATAAAATAGAATATTTTTGCATTTCAGCAACAACAAATAACGTGCGCGTGCTTTTACGTAGTAACTAATACTTAATCTGTGGTGCTTTTAAAACAATAACACCGACCCCCCCCCCCCCCCCCCCCCGCCTTTCGGCTCGACTCGACTTTCGGTAATTATTAATAATAATAGATAATTATTAATAATCTTCAATTATTCACTCTTACCGTAACATATATACATAGAAGGGGTGCTCAAAGTAGAACTAAAAACAGCGATCTGTCTCACAAACTTTAACAAACTTAGGAGAGTAAAAGAGACAGCAACTTTTTTTCGTGTCGTCACATTGCTGAAGGATGATTTTGGTTGTCTTTCCAATTTTATTCTGGTTGTCTTTCAAACCAACTAAATAAAAACGTCTTTTTATACCCCTTTAGAAATAAGCGTGAACTTTAATTGGTCGCATTAACGGAAGTATTAAGTACCAGCTGTAAGTTGTACATGGTACATAATACTACCATGGTATAGGAATCTCCTACATATTTTTTTAGTTTTAAAATTATAATATTATAAAAAGAGCAGTCACTATAACTTTGAGATACGATTATACTACCTTTTCTCATTTTGAAAATGTATTTTTTTCATAGATGAAGAATACATAGATTTGCTACAATACGTCAATAAAGTGTGTGAACGAGATCACAACATACAAAAACTTTAAGGAAGGAAAAGAAAGGCGATAATATTGCCTGTCTTTGTCAGAGTTCCTGTTTTTGTTTGTTGGGCACAACTGCTATGTGCCCAACAAATCAGTTGACAGTTCGGTCACAGCTCGTATCTTCCAGGATTTTTAGTGAATAATAGTGATCTAAGTGGTGAAAATAAAAAGAAATTTAAGTGATACATAATACTAACCCTGCTTTACATGGATATATGTTAATAATCGGCTGTAAAAGCCGTACTGAGCAAAAAACACGAAATATTTCCTTTCATGCGTAAGTACAATTTTTAGTAACAAATACACCTTGCTTTGATAAAATATCGACAGGTTGTGTTCCGTAGCACACTAATAAGCTATTAATAGGTTATTGTGAATAGAAATAATGAATTAAAATATTATTTAAAATTACAAAAATAAATGTATTATCCAACCAATGTATGTGACAAGGTTAAATTGTCATCCTCGAAACAAATGTCAGGCAGTCCGCCATTTTAAACTACTTTTTGACTTAGTAATGTTAAAGATTTTATGGGGATACCAGCTAAGGTACTCATAATTTACCCTAAAAGTGGGGTCTTTTTTAACCGACTTTCAAAAAATAGAGGAGGTTTCTCGATTCGACCGTATATATATTATATTTTTAATTTTATTATTAAATCTTAAGCTGTGCAATAGTGAAACTGTTGTTACAGATTTCCAAAGGACTCTTCAACCCGCCAATTATGGATTCGTGCCACAGGCCGACAAAACTAGCAACCAACCAAATATACTCGAGTATGCTCTAGACATTTTGAACAAAGTTGTTTTAGAAAAACAGCAAATATGACATATTTAAACCCGTTATCTATTCCTACGCGTCATGTCATCGAGCAGGTTAGTTACTTTTATATGGTATTTATTTACGTACTATAAAAGTGATTATTATAATGTTATAAACATATTATATTCAGAGTCTTGTGTAGAGCCTACTGAAATTTACTTACATAAGTTCACTAAAAGTACTATTTTTTTACTGTAAAATAACGATGGAAATAGAAATCTTAACTACATTTAACGAACGCCTCTACTACTCTTATTTTATATATTATTGCTTTGTTTTAGGAAAGCCGAAGAAATATTTATTGGAAGACGTATAGTGAATATAAGTCGTAAAAGTCACTCCAAAAATTTCCATTCATGAACTCTTGAACTGCGGTGAATAGTCGAATGAGATTATATCTATAAATTGTAGTTGGTATAAGAAATAAATTAAAAATTTAAATGTCCCCGGAAATGCTGGTAAGGGATCCACACTATATTATAAATACATTGGTTTAGCGTTTTACTTTGAATTTTGATTTTAGTAAATCTACATTTTAATATATTTTTACAGTTAACTTTTGGCCATTCTACTTTATCATATTTTAGCTTTCTTTAATTTTATTATATTTTCTTTACGTCTGTTAAGCTAGAAAGGTCAAGTCAGCAGAATCACTCGTTTTATATCTTAACATTTAGTGCTCATTTAGTGCTAATTAAATGCTGATAACAGACATTTAGTGCTCTGTTAGGTAGGCCAAAAAATAGAACACTGCTAACTTTTCATTAAGCTAGCAGAATACCATTCGTCACCGCGCTATAATACAGTTGCAGCGAAAGGCACATGAGCTAATCATTTAGTGCTCATTTAGTGCTGCTTAAGCGCTGATAACAGATATTTGGTGCTGTGATAGTTGCACCAGAAATGAGCATTCTGCTAGCTTTATATTAAGCTAGCAGTGTACGATTCGTGACCGCGCTATAATACAGCGAGCAGCGTGAGGCAAATGAGCTAATAATTTAGTGCTCATTTAGTGCTACCTAAGTGATTATAATACACATTTAGTGGTGAGAAATTTGGACCAAAAAATGAGAACACTGCTAACTTTTCATTAAGCTAGCAGAATACCATTCGTCACCGCGCTATAATACAGTTGCAGCGAAAAGCACATGAGCTAATCATTTAGTGCTCATTTAGTGCTGCTTAAGCGCTGATAACAGATATTTGGTGCTGTGATAGTTGCACCAGAAATGAGCATTCTGCTAGCTTTATATTAAGCTAGCAGTGTACGATTCGTCACCGCGCTATAATACAGTTGCAGCGAAAGGCACATTAGCTAATCATTTAGTGCTCATTTAGTGCTACCTAAGTGATTATAATACACATTTAGTGGTGAGAAATTTGGACCAAAGAATGAGAACACTGCTAACTTTTCATTAAGCTAGCAGAATACCATTCGTCACCGCGCTATAATACAGTTACGCGCTATACTGCGTTTTTCTTCCTGAAACCACCGGGACCGGTAAGAACAACAGGTGCTATGTCCACCATTTTCATAATACTGGCGGCACGCCGGCAGGGACTTAAACCCTTTTTAAAAACAATGCGCTATGCGTCCCACTCCCACCCGGCCACTCCCACCCGGTTCCTTTAGTTGTAAGAACCGAGCAAATAACTACCACAGTCACTTAATGCTTATATTTTAGGTTATTGGCGATGGCACATAGAATACATTTCTGCAATAAAATACGTTTCGAGTTTTCTGGCACTTAGACCCTTTTTTATTTCCGGTATTCAATTGAGAACCAAATAATATATTACTAAAAACTGAACGACGTGACGTCATTTGTTTCCCTTTTTTACCGAATCGCATCTTTTATGAATGCTCGTATCGTTATGTCAGCAGTTATCTATATTCAAAGACCGATTTTTTTTTTGATAAATCTGTTTGCCCTTACCACTATGTAGATATATAGCATATTGTACAGGCAGCACTAATTGAGCACTAAATTATTAGGTAATTTGCATTTCGCTGCAACTGTATTATAGCGCGGTTTAATCGCCTACGTGGTCAAGCGGTTCAGAACTTCGCTCTCGACCCGGAGGTCGTGGGTTCGATTCCCGCGTTGGATCAACAAAAAATGTTGTTTTCAAGTTTGGTTAGGACAATGCAGGCTGATCACCTGATTCTCTGAAATTATAAAAATAACGCCACCTATCATATAATAGTATTAGAATTGTTGAAGTCGTTCCACGATAATCTAATAGATGGCACTTTCAATTTGAAATAAGCAATTGACCTTGACTTATTTTGAAGAATTGATACTCTCAACGCCATCAAGCGGTCAGTGATATAACTAACAATTGAGGAACGCTCATATAAAATGGGCCTTGCAAGTCTCATGTAATGGTCCATGGTATTACGTACCTATTCCTTGTTTTGTTGTAACTGTGAAGTTATTGTAAGTTTTTCATATAGGCATTGTAGGCTTTTCTGGATATGACAGAATTTCGTTAAAATTAATTTTTAAGCTATTGCATAGCTTCTATCGCGGACCTTGAGCGTGGAGACCGAATCCAAAAATTCCGTAACGGAAATAAAGCGGTGATACTGTTTATTGCCATCTATCGTTGAATAGCAGAACTTTTAATGACTTAAATATCACGCTTGTCTCTATACTTCTGCAACTCGTCTCTAGGTGGCATTAGTTGTATCAGATAAGTTAATAAAAAATACTATGCAATATATTAGGTAAAGCTATGCAATATATTAAGTAAAGCTATTTAGCTTTACCGCGGCAGTTCTCGAGTGCCGCACGTCTTTTTTCTTTATCGATTTGGAACACAAAATATTAATCCAAATGGCTTATATAAATACGATATTTATAGCAGTTCATAATTTTTATATTCCATTTGTAAGCAACGGGAAAGATCGAGTCCAGGTTCAAACCCCGCGTGACAAATACGTATATTTTCTTCTTTTTTTATTTTTTTGCTTATTTTTTCAACATTTTCTTTCATAATCACCTTTTCATGGCCATAACGAATATACCGTAAAAAAATTGCCGAAGCGCACACGATGTAAGAAATTTTTTAGGTAATTTTTTTACACTTTGGGCTACATTTTTGGTGTTTTAGTAAGGAACCCTATTTTAAAAAATAAAGCCTATATTCAGCGCTAGTAGTGTAGCTTTCCAACGGTGAAAGAATTTTTCATATTGGTTTTAGTAGAATCAGAGACTATTTCATTCAAACAAACAAACAATCAAATGTTTCCTCTTTATAATATTAGTATTAGTATAGATAAATCTGTTTACATAAACCACTAAGTACATATATAGTAGCACTAATTGAGCACTAAAGTATTAGCTCATTTATTTGCCTCACGCAGCACGCTCACTGTATTATAGCGCGGTCACGAATCGTACACTGCTAGCTTAATATAAAGCTAGCATAATGCTCATTTCTGATTCAACTATTATATCACTAAATATCTGTTATCAGCGCTTAAGCAGCACTAATTGAGCACTAAATGATTAGCTCATGTGCCTTTCGCTGCAACTGTATTATAGCGCGGTGACGAATGGTATTCTGCTAGCTTAATATAAAGCTAGCAGAATGCTCATTTCTGGTGCAACTATCACAGCACCAAATATCTGTTATCAGCGCTTAAGCAGCACTAAATGAGCACTAAATGATTAGCTCATGTGCCTTTCGCTGCAACTGTATTATAGCGCGGTGACGAATCGTACACTGCTAGCTTAATATAAAGCTAGCAGAATGCTCATTTCTGGTGCAACTATCACAGCACCAAATATCTGTTATCAGCGCTTAAGCAGCACTAAATGAGCACTAAATGATTAGCTCATGTGCCTTTCGCTGCAACTGTATTATAGCGCGGTGACGAATGGTATTCTGCTAGCTTAATGAAAAGTTAGCAGTGTTCTCATTCTTTGGTCCAAATTTCTCACCACTAAATGTGTATTATAATCACTTAGGTAGCACTAAATGAGCACTAAATTATTAGCTCATTTGCCTCACGCTGCTCGCTGTATTATAGCGCGGTGACGAATCGTACACTGCTAGCTTAATATAAAGCTAGCAGAATGCTCATTTCTGGTGCAACTATCACAGCACCAAATATCTGTTATCAGCGCTTAAGCAGCACTAAATGAGCACTAAATGATTAGCTCATGTGCCTTTCGCTGCAACTGTATTATAGCGCGGTGACGAATCGTACACTGCTAGCTTAATATAAAGCTAGCAGAATGCTCATTTCTGGTGCAACTATCACAGCACCAAATATCTGTTATCAGCGCTTAAGCAGTACTAAATGAGCACTAAATGATTAGCTCATGTGCTTTTCGCTGCAACTGTATTATAGCGCGGTGACGATTGGTATTCTGCTAGCTTAATGAAAAGTTAGCAGTGTTCTCATTCATTGGTCCAAATTTCTCACCACTAAATGTGTATTATAATCACTTAGGTAGCACTAAATGAGCACTAAATTATTAGCTCATTTGCCTCACGCTGCTCGCTGTATTATAGCGCGGTGACGAATCGTACACTGCTAGCTTAATATAAAGCTAGCAGAATGCTCATTTCTGGTGCAACTATCACAGCACCAAATATCTGTTATCAGCGCTTAAGCAGCACTAAATGAGCACTAAATGATTAGCTCATGTGCTTTTCGCTGCAACTATATTATAGCGCGGTGACGAATGGTATTCTGCTAGCTTAATGAAAAATTTAGCAGTGTTCTCATTTTTTGGTCCAAATTTCTCACCACTAAATGTGTATTATAATCACTTAGGTAGCACTAAATGAGCACTAAATGATTAGCTCATGTGCCTTTCGCTGCAACTGTATTATAGCGCGGTGACGAATCGTACACTGCTAGCTTAATATAAAGCTAGCAGAATGCTCATTTCTGGTGCAACTATCACAGCACCAAATATCTGTTATCAGCGCTTAAGCAGCACTAAATGAGCACTAAAGGATTAGCTCATGTGCCTTTTTTGACAGCTGTCAACTGTACAGTAAACACTGGTCTGATGAAAAAGTTTATTTTAAATTATCAAAAGTACAAAAAACTAAATAACTACAAGTGAAATTACTTAGTTACCAACCAATTAGTGACATATATTGTTTGCTGCACTCAGAAACATATAGAAGACTAAATAAACTCAAGTGAGTAAATACACTCATAAGCCTACCATTTGTTCACCATAAAAATAGGAAATTCATAATAACTGTGTGAAAAGTACTTACTAAAATTCATAATTTCACATAGTATATAGATACCTACAAGTAATAGTGGAATTGAACATACTTAAACTTGTGAAATTACACATATTCCATATTTGGTGACACATAGATATTTGATACCACCGTTGGACATTCAAAAATTCAAATATTTTCAAAAATATAGTCTAGAAATAACTATATTTATAAAACAACTTGACATTTAATTGCTACAAGTACAAAAATCAAAACATATGGTTATGACATTGACAAATGACATATAAGGAATAAATGACAGCCAACCATAGACATTTTGTTATTTCTTATATTATTATGTAGATGAAGCAAAGAACATTAAGAAGAGGAAATATTGGAATTATAAAAAGTATACTATAATTAGAAAAATATAATATATTATTAGTGGACAGAGACTTTTAAACTAATTATAATTGTGCTTTGAAATACTTGAATATCTGAAGAATATCCTTTAATACAACTGACACATGAATGAATTAATCATATTATTAAGACTGAATATTTTATTTTACTGAATTGACATTGAATTGAATTTATAATTAATTTAAAAAATGGAATCAAATAATATAACTCTAAGGACTAAGAAACAAAACAGAATGTACAACTCATTTTGCCTTGAAAATGATGAATCTCTAGATTCCTTAGATTCTGAAATAAGTGCAAAAAGTCTACCAGACATATCTACTATAGGACACACGGATCACGTGCATGAATTAAAAGATGAGGTTGCTAGACTAAAACTAGAACTAGAAAGTGCACATTCTGAAATTATTAATTTATCGGACGAAATAGGTACATTAAAAAAGCAATTGTCTGAACAAAAAAACCAAATAGAAATACTTAAAAATGTTTGTACAAGCCCTAGAAATAATACGCCCAAAAATAACTTACAGAAAAGGAAGGGAAATCTACAGATTGTGAGCCTACCAAAAAGAAAACTTGATTTGAATTACACAGAATCTACCCCTTCTCAAAATACTAAAAGGAATAGGACTCCTCAACCAAATAATATTACGCCCAGTACAAGTAACTTAGAAAATAATAAATGTTATAAACCACCATCGACATCCGATATAATATTAAAGCAAAACGAAGAAAATAAAAGCTTAAGTGAAAATAAAGAAATAACATCAAATAAAAAAAGGAGAATAATGATACTTGGAGGTCAACAATGTGTCAACATAGCGTCATCATTGATCAAATCACGTTTAAACAGCAACTACGAAAAATATGAAGTATTTTCATTTGTAAAACCAAATGCCAGTAGTGACGAATTAGTAAAAACATTTAATAATATAAAATTAAACTCAAAAGATAAAATAATATTGTGTATAGGTGAACATGACAAAAATCCTTATAAAGTTATAATGGATCTAGGTTACTTCCTAAAATACCATAGTGATACTACAGTTATTGTCACTAGCGTAGTTCACAATATTTACTTAAATAGCTATAAACTAAATAAATTACTCCAACTGACATGTAAAAATTATAAAAATTCATTATTCTTAAATCTAAGCAATTTATTTGTTAACAGACAACATTTCATTAATTACTTATGCTATAAAATAAATATTCTTATTGACTCAATATATTACGAACAAACATTTCTGGCACCCGGTAACAAAAAAATATTATTCCATGACCAAACCAGCATAACAAAAAATAAGAAACAGAGAAATATATTATTCTACTTTAAACCTATACCTAAAATAATAAAAAATAAACAAACTACTAATAACAATTATGACAACTATGAAAGCACAATTAATGATAAAATAGCAGCTGATACATTTTTTCGAGTCCAATGATAATATTTGTTTGATGCATCAAAATATAGCTGGGGTCTTAAATAAAAGTGATATATTAAATGTAGCATTACATGAACTTTCAGTAAAAGGTAGAAATGTTGATGTTTTATGTCTATCTGAAACATTTCTGTATACTGAAGACATCCATAACATTAATATAGTAGGTTATAAGACAGTAACGGCTTATTGCAGATCGAAACAAAAGCGTGGCGGTGTTTGTATTCTGGTTAAAAAACATATAGAGAGTATAACATTCGATATTGCTAATGAGTTATGCACAGAAAATGTATTTGAGTGTTGCGCGTTGAAAATACAGGCATACAGATTGATTATAATATGCATTTACAGAACACCAAAATCGAATTTTACGCAATTTTTAAATAAATTTGACATGCTTTTATATAAATTAAGAAATAGGGACATGCAAAATATTGTAATCGTAGGTGACTTTAATATTGACATTTTGAAAAACACTAAACATAAAAATAAATTTATTGACTTATTAAATAACTATAATATTATTAACCACATAAATTCCGCAACTAGACAAAAATTTTGTATAGACTTATGTCTAAGCAATATGGTAAGTGCTATAGGTGAAATAAGACCTTTGGGATTGTCTGATCATGATACTGCTCAATTTTTATCGATACCTATAAAAAACATTTTGCCGATGCATAGCTTTATTTTTCGAAGGGATTTAGGTATACAAAATATAAATAGTTTTAAAAAGCATATAAAAAATTTGACATGGTCAAATGTGTATCAGAATTCGAAATTGGAAGAAGCATTTAATGAATTTTACGATATTATTATAACTGTCTATAACTTATGTTTTCCTACAATAAAGCGTAAAATAAAAGCATCCGATATACAAGTAAAGTGGCTTACTAAGGGTATTAAAATATCATGTATGAGGAAAAGAAAGCTTCGATTCCAATATTATAAAAATAAGACTACGGATAGTAAAATTAAATTCAAAAAATATTCACAAATTTTTAAAAGGTGTATATATATTGCTCAAAAAAATTGTAATAAAAGATATGTTCTTAATGCAAATAATAAATGTAAAGCATCATGGAAAATAATTAATAGAAATAAATATAATACGAAAAATACAAATACTATAGATGAAATAAATTACAAAAATGAAATCATAAAAAATCCAAGAAAAATATCAAATATAATAATATATTTTTAAATACAACTAAAGAAGAAACAATTAAAGTAAAAACTAATAAAAACATATACACACTTACACAAAATAAAAATACAATTTTCTTAGAACCAGCTACCGAAAATGAGATTATATCAATAATCAAATCGTTAAAAAATTCATACTCCACAGGGTATGATGAAATTTCTACAAAGGTACTAAAAAACTGTGCATCTGAACTAGCTGAAGTTCTGACATACCTGATTAATTTATCACTTGAAGAGGGTAATTTTCCGACCAAACTCAAAACATCAATTATAACTCCTTTATATAAAGGTGGAAATAAGAAAGATATAAATAATTATAGACCCATCACCTTGATCCCAATAATATCGAAAATTTTTGAAAAAGCTATGCACAAGCGACTTATGTCTTTTATAGTGAAAAATAAAATTCTAAGTAAGGAACAGTATGGATTTCAGAAAGGGAAATCAACTATGCTGGCATGTTTTTCATTGATAAAAAAATTAGCAGAGTGTATTGACAATAAAATCGCGGTATCGGCAGTGTTTTTTGATATGACTAAGGCCTTTGACCATGTAAACCATAAACTACTATTGGACAAATGTGAACATTACGGTATACGAGGACTAGCAAATAAATGGTTAGAAAGCTATATATCTAACAGGACACAGTATGTAAAAATTACTAAGACTAATAATAAACAAGAAATAGTGTCATTTAATTCAGATAGCCGAGTAAAGACTAAAGGAGTCCCACAGGGAAGTGTTCTGGGTCCTCTTCTCTTTATTTTATACATATATGACATACCTAGTATTATTTCGCATGACTGTACACTTTTCGTAGATGATATTTCCATAATAGTTAAGAATATAAACGATTTGACATATAACATAGAAATTAATAAAGCTGTTAATGACATTATTGAATGGATGGACTATAATGATTTAAAATTTAATGCTAAAAAAACCACATATATGCAATTCTATAACAAAGGTAATAAAGGTAAAGATCTATGTATAACATACAATAAACATGAAATAAAGGAGTCGCATATTGTGAAATTTCTAGGCGTCAGTATTGATAATAACCTATCGTGGAAACCACACATTGAAATGACGTGCAAGAAAATTAACCAATTTGTTTATCTGCTTAATCGCCTACAAAACACAACCTGCACACAGACTGCATTAACTGCTTATCATGCATTTGTGGTGTCTGCTCTTAGGTATGGGCTGATAGTATGGGGCAACTCAGTGGACATATCAAGATTATTTATTGGACAAAAAAAGTGTATCAGAGCTATATGTGGAGTTAAACCCATTGAATCATGTAGACCCCTATTCAAAAAATTAAAATTACTTACCTTAGCATGTTTATATATTTTCGAAATTAGTTTGTTTGTTCGAAGGAATATGGGTGAATTTTACACAAAAAAATCAGAAGTTCTAAATATAAATACAAGATATCCGAACAAGTTGGTACTACCAATTACAAAAACAACATTTTTTAGTAAAACCAGCTACTGTATGTCTATAAAAATATATAATAAATTGCCTGAGAACTTAAAAGAACTAACCTCTAACTTATTTAGAAAAAAACTATACAACTGGCTTACTGAAAAATGTTTTTACACAATAAATGAGTTTTTAGAACATAAATAATAATAAGAAAAAGGTTAATCATTGCAATAGTAATTAAAATGTATTGGTATTATTTGTAGGTATACTTAAATGCCAATTTTAAAATTTAATCACTAAGTACTGTACAGCTTGGCAAAAAAGAGTGTGGAATAAATGAGGTCGCTTTTCCTTTTTTAGTGGCAACCCTCAATAACACCTCTATAAACAATTTTAATACTTGTAATTTTTAGTTTTGACCTATTTAAACGATTATAGGGACCTTACTTAACATAATAATATTATAATAAAATATCTTTTATTTTATTTTAATAATAAAAATTTAAACAATTTTATACTTGTAATTTTTAGTATTGACCTATTTAAACGAGTATATGTTACCTTACTCAAAATAATCATACTTAATGATAAAATATCTTTTATTTGAAATATGATATCGTTATTAAAGACTAACGATGTCTAAGACGCGCTAGTTATTCAATTAAATAAGCAGATTCAATCAGATGAATGCGACATATAAACACACACATAGTTTTATTCTATTAATAAAATGTATTTTAAATTTGACACTTAAGTTTACAGTATGTAAAATCTAGAGGGAAAGGGTATGTTAACCCTTAATATAGGTTTACCAGCATATCAAGGATAACAAGGCTTCACTCATGATGCAACTCTAATGTGTATTTTAAAATTGTATGTACCTTTTTATAAGAAACATTATTAGTATCTACTTCTTTATACAATCAACTTTGGCAACAATAAACTTTTTTTATTTTTATATAAATATTACTAGTAGTTCCTGAGATTAGCGCGTTTAATCAAACTAACAAACAAACTCTTCTGCTTTATAATACAAATATAGATTTCATTCTACTTATATTATTCACGGCATTATTATAATAATATGACTTATAACACAAGTTTTTCTTAAAGTGGGTATACAATAAAACTAATTATTACGTATTTCTATAATACTTTAACCAGAGTTTAACAAAGTTTCGTCTAAATATTCTACGCCTGAAAACATTGTCATATCGCTGGAGCTTCCTGCAACTTCAGAATCATATTCTGATTCTGATGATTCACAGCTGCTACTGTCGTCTCTGAGGTTAATTACCAGCTGTTCAATATCTTCATAAATTGTTTTAACTACCTAAAACAAAAAAAACATAATATGTAAATAATTTAATTTTAATAATGTAATAAATAACTTCAAGTATCATTGTTATTCGTGTTGAAGTATACATTAATTGTCAGTCGGAAAAACATAACCTCAAAATCAGATGTTTGTAAACAAGACTAAAAATCACTGAAATAAAGTTTAAACAAAACTATAAATTCATATGCAATATAAAAACATATGTAGGAACCTTATTATGCTGATAAATAGGGATAAATACCTGTCATATCGGCAGTTCTTTGATAAACATTACCTATTTGTGATAAAATTTGTCCTGCTTCAGATTGAGCCAAACATCGCAATAAAACTTTATAAATCACTGCTCTACCACCACTACGAATAGTTTTGTTCATTCTGAACAATTCAGAAGAGCTAATTTGAGCTACAATTATAATTAATCAATGTAAACAGCTTGCGTGAACGGACTTTTGACATAGAATGTACTAGTAGTTGACATGTTCAGTAGTGTTGCCTCATGTGTAAAATTTTAGTTTCCGCTGTCACCGCGTCAGACTCTTTTTTGCCAAGCTGTAATTGACATTTTGTATTAAGATGATATTTTATTAATTTATTTTAATACTGACATTTAATTATTATTGTAGGACATCTAACATTCAATTCAATTATTTAATAAATCCAACTGACATTCAATTTATACTTGTGATGATATTGTTTTGACAGTTAGACACTATAATTAACATTTTATTGTAACAAAATGTATAATATCAAGTTAATATAACAGTATGGTAGTTATGAAATTGTATGTGACTATGAGTATTAGATTATGTGACATAAGAATTATTAAACTATGGTATGTAGGTATTAAAATTAAAATTGTGATTGGTAGATCCTCTTTGGTTTTCAGTAACGTTAGAAAAAAAAAAAAATTCAGCCTACTTTGGTTTGCTGAAATTGATTAATTAAATATTATATTACAATGAAATAATAAAATAAAAATAAACTATAAGCTTGTTAAAGTAATGTACTTACCATTTTAAATAAAATATTATGTATTTAAAAGATTAGTCCTGCACAAAATGAATTTGTAATATTTTTAAGTGATTATGAAATATGCATGTACCTAACATTAATTGATAATTTAGCATGCACAATTTTCTAACAATATTTCCACGCCCAAGAGGCAGAAATTTAGAGCTCAACTAAATAATTGTAAGACCTGATTGTACAAATTTCTTGGAAATAAATGAATTCTATTCTATTCTATTTCGCTGCAACTGTATTATTGCGCGGTGACGAATGGTATTCTGCTAGCTTAATGAAAAGTTAGCAGTGTTCTATTTTTTGGCCTACCTAACAGAGCACTAAATGTCTGTTATTAGCATTTAATTAGCACTAAATGAGCACTAAATGTTGAGATATAAAACGAGTGATTCTGCTGACTTGACCTTTCTAGCTTAACAGACGTATTTTCTTTCCCCTTTTTAAAAACTCAAGTAACCGAAATGGACAGTTTTCACTAATGAATTTACGCTAAAATACTCTGATTTGTCTTCAGCAATGTGTATCTATAGCAAAAAGCATTGATATTTGCTGGAAATCCGATTTTGTCATAACTCCGATTTCAAATTTTGTTACTTTTTTAAATTTCAAGTAACCGAAATGGACAGTTTCCACTATTGAATTTACGCTAAAATGATCCAATTTATCTTGAGCAATGTGTATCTAATGCAAAAAGCATTGTTATGTGCCTTAAATCCAATTTTTGCCAAAAATCCGATTTCAAATTTTGTTACTTTTTAAAAACTCAAGTAACTGAAAAAGACAGTTTTCACTATTGAATTTACGCTAAAATACTCTGATTCGTCTTAAGCAATGTGTATCTAAAGCAAAAAGCATTGTAATGTGCTAGAAATACGATTTTGGAAAAAATTCGATTTCAAATTTTGTTACTTTTTAAAAACTCAAGTAATCGAAATGGACAGTTTTCACTATTGAATTTACGCTAAAATACTCTGATTCGCCTAAAGCAATGTGTATCTAATGCAAAAAGCATTGTTATGTGCCGTACATCCGATTTTTGGCAAAAATCCGATTAAAAATTTTGTTACTTTTTAAAAACTCAAGTAACCGAAATGGACAGTTTTCACTATTGAATTTACGCTAAAATACTCTGATTTGTCTGGAGCAATGTGTATCTAATGCAAAAGCATTGTTATGTGCCATAAATCTGATTTCAAATTTTGTTACTTTTTAAAAACTCAAGTAACCGAAATTTACAGTTTTCACTATTGAATTTACGCTAAAATACTCCAATTTGTCTTGAGCAATGTGTATCTAATGCAAAAAGCATTGTTATGTGCCATAAATCCAATTTATGCCAAAAATCCGATTTCAAATTTTGTTACTTTTTAAAAACTCAAGTAACTGAAAAAGACAGTTTTCACTATTGAATTTACGCTACAATACTCTGATTCGTCTTAAGCAATGTGTATCTAATGCAAAAAGCATTGTTATGTGCCATAAATCCAATTTTTGCCAAAAATCCGATTTCAAATTTTGTTACTTTTTAAAAACTCAAGTAACTGAAAAAGACAGTTTTCACTATTGAATTTACGCTAAAATACTCCAATTTGTCTTGAGCAATGTGTATCTAATGCAAAAAGCATTGTTATGTGCCATAAATCCAATTTTTGCCAAAAATCCGATTTCAAATTTTGTTACTTTTTAAAAACTCAAGTAACTGAAAAAGACAGTTTTCACTATTGAATTTACGCTACAATACTCTGATTCGTCTTAAGCAATGTGTGTCTAAACCAAAAAGCATTGTTATGTGCTAGAAATCCGATTTTGGCAAAAATTCGATTTCAAATTTTGTTACTTTTTAAAAACTCAAGTAATCGAAATGGACAGTTTTCACTATTGAATTTACGCTAAAATACTCCAATTTGTCTTGAGCAATGTGTATCTAATGCAAAAAGCATTGTTATGTGCCATAAATCCAATTTTTGCCAAAAATCCGATTTCAAATTTTGTTACTTTTTAAAAACTCAAGTAACTGAAAAAGACAGTTTTCACTATTGAATTTAAGCTAAAATACTCTGATTCGTCTTAAGCAATGTGTATCTTAAGCAAAAAGCATTGTTATGTGCTAGAAATCCGATTTTGGCAAAAATCCGATTTCAAATTTTGTTACTTTTTAAAAACTCAAGTAACCGAAATGGACAGTTTTCACTAATGAAATTACGCTAAAATACTCTGATTTGTCTGGAGCAATGTGTATCTAATGCAAAAAGCATTGTTATGTGCCATAAATCTGATTTCAAATTTTGTTACTTTTTAAAAACTCAAGTAACCGAAATGGACAGTTTTCACTATAGAATTTACGCTAAAATATCCTGATTTGTCTTAAGCAATGTGTATCTAATGCAAAAAGCATTTTTATGTGCCATAAATCCGATTTCAAATTTTGTTACTTTTTAAAAACTCAAGTAACCGAAATGGACAGTTTTCACTATTGAATTTACACTAAAATTCTCTGATTTGTCTGGAGCAATGTGTATCTAATGCAAAAAGCATTGTGATGTGCCATAAATCTGATTTCAAATTTTGTTACTTTTTAAAAACTCAAGTAACCGAAATGGACAGTTTTCACTATAGAATTCACGCTAAAATATCCTGATTTGTCTTAAGCAATGTGTATCTAATGCAAAAAGCATTGTTATGTGCCATAAATCCAATTTTTGGCAAAAATCCGATTTAAAATTTTGTTACTTTTTAAAAACTCAAGTAACCGAAATGGACAGTTTTCACTAATGAATTTACGCTAAAATACTCTGATTCGTCTTAAGCAATGTGTATCTTAAGCAAAAAGCATTGTTATGTGCTAGAAATCCGATTTTGGCAAAAATCCGATTTCAAATTTTGTTACTTTTTAAAAACTCAAGTAACCGAAATGGACAGTTTTCACTAATGAATTTACGCTAAAATACTCTGATTTGTCTGGAGCAATGTGTATCTAATGCAAAAAGCATTGTTATGTGCCATAAATCTGATTTCAACCACCTTTGACCCTTCTAAAAAGTGTGATACGCTCAATCACCTGTCGAGATTACCAATTCCTGATTTCCCACCATTCGTACTTAGCCATGTGACTGAGGATGATGTCAGAAGAAATGTCACGTCCATCTCCTCGAATGCCGTGGGTGATGATGCAGTAAGTCGCAGGATGATTATTCCTATTCTTGACACCATTACACCTGTCCTTGTACATATATTTAATTATTGTATCGATGCCTGTATTTTCCCTAGTGCATGGAAGGATGCTATAGTTATTCCATTACCTAAGACCTCGCGGCCTAAGTTGGTGACGGACTTCCGTCCTATCTCAGTTTTACCTTTTCTCTCTAAAATTTTAGAACGGTTGATCAGTCACCAGCTTACCGACTACGTGACACACAATAACTTACTCAGCTCCTTTCAGTCTGGATTCCGTCGCGGTCACAGTACCACGACCGCTTTAGTTAAGGTCACTGATGACATTCGTCTTGGTATGGATAATAAGCTAGTTACCATACTAGCCCTACTAGACTTTAGCAATGCGTTTAACACGGTTGATCATGATGTTCTCCTGAGTCTGCTAAGGTCTATTAACCTGTCTCCACCAGTAATTAACTTATTTCGCAGTTACCTTGTGGGTCGTCGTCAGAGAGTTAAAGTGGCTGATAATTTTTCGAACTGGACCTCTGTCACTGCTGGCGTCCCTCAGGGTGGTGTCTTGTCCCCACTTCTATTCGCAATTTTCATAAATTTCATTACCAAATCTATCTCCTCATCGTTTCACCTATATGCGGATGACTTCCAAATCTATACTCAATCTTCCCTTATTAATCTATGTAATGGTATTAACAATCTCAACAGGGATTTGGAAGTAGTGTGTGACTGGAGCAAGCGTTACGGTCGCTTGCCCTGCAAAAACGCAACTGATTGCTATCGGAAGCCCTTGGATTGTGTCTAGGATTGATTGGAACTCCTTGCCACCCGTTGTTTTAAACAACGTACACATTCCCTTCAGTAAATCTGTAAAAAACCTAGGTGTTTATTTTGATGACACGTTATCGTGGTCTCAGCATATTAATGAGATTAGCAAGAGGATATTTGCAACTTGGTTCTCTGTCTGTCGCCTTCGTTACCTTCTTCCCATTCCCACCAAGATAAAAATAGCTGAGTCCTTGTTTCTGTCAATTCTCGATTATGCAGATGCCTGTCTTACAAATCTCACTGAAGATCAACTAAATAAGCTCGAGCGTCTGCAAAATCTTTCGATAAGATTTATCTTTGGCCTAAGAAAATTTGACCATGTGTCAGAGTTTCGATCCAGACTGAAGTGGTTGCCAATTCGTTATCGCCGGAATGCTCGTATCCTTTCCCTTGTATATTCCATTATTCATGACCCTAGCTTACCCTCTTATCTAAAAGAAAGTCTTATATTTCATGAAACCACAGTTAAAGAGTTACAATCTGCTTCCAATTTTCGGCTTGAGTTACCAATGCATCAAACAAAATATTATGGCTCCTCCTTCGTCGTTACCGGTGTAAAGTTGTGGAATTTGTTGCCAAAACATATTAAACTGGCTAAGACATTGGAAGGCTTTAAAAGTATGGTCAAGCTGCACTATTTGACTGTTTGTAGTCAGATAAATAAGTAACTATTTATTATTTGTTTATTTTTATATCTAAGTTCCATGTGTATTTATATAATATAACTATCAAATATATAATAAGTTTTTTAGGTATGTATGTATTTTGTATTTATTGATAGAATGCTAATTTATAATATTGTTTTATGTTATCGTTTTTGTACATTTCATACAAACCTCCTTTTTATCTGCACATGCAAGCCAAATTTCGTTTTTAACAATTCCTCTACCTGTGGTTGCCTGGAAGAGATTGCTACCTAGTAATAAGGCCGCCATTGTGTTACCTGTGTATATTGTTATGTTTCTCATATATTATGTTTATGTTGTGTGCACAATAAAGAATTCATTCATTCATTCAAATTTTGTTACTTTTTAAAAACTAAAGTAACCGAAATGGACAGTTTTCACTAATGAATTTACGCTAAAATACTCTGATTTGTCTGGAGCAATGTGTATCTAATGCAAAAAGCATTGTTATGTGCCATAAATCTGATTTCAAATTTTGTTACTTTTTAAAAACTCAAGTAACCGAAATGGACAGTTTTCACTATAGAATTTACGCTAAAATATCCTGATTTGTCTTAAGCAATGTGTATCTAATGCAAAAAGCATTTTTATGTGCCATAAATCCGATTTCAAATTTTGTTACTTTTTAAAAACTCAAGTAACCGAAATGGACAGTTTCCACTATTGAATTTACGCTAAAATACTCCAATTTGTCTTGAGCAATTTGTATCTAATACAAAAAGCATTGTTATGTGCCATAAATCCAATTTTTGCCAAAAATCCGATTTCAAATTTTGTTACTTTTTAAAAACTCAAGTAACTGAAAAAGACAGTTTTCACTATTGAATTTACGCTAAAATACTCTGATTTGTCTGGAGCAATGTGTATCTAGTGCAAAAGCATTGTTATGTGCCATAAATCTGATTTCAAATTTTGTTACTTTTTAAAAACTCAAGTAACCGAAATTTACAGTTTTCACTATAGAATTTACGCTAAAATACTCCAATTTGTCTTGAGCAATGTGTATCTAATGCAAAAAGCATTGTTATGTGCCATAAATCCAATTTTTGCCATAAATCCGATTTCAAATTTTGTTACTTTTTTAAATTTCAAGTAACCGAAATGGACAGTTTCCACTTTTGAATTTACGCTAAAATACTCCAATTTGTCTTGAGAAATTTGTTTCTAATACAAAAAGCATTGTTATGTGCCATAAATCCAATTTTTGCCAAAAATCCGATTTCAAATTTTGTTACTTTTTAAAAACTCAAGTAACTGAAAAAGACAGTTTTCACTATTGAATTTACGCTAAAATACTCTGATTCGTCTTAAGCAATGTGTATCTAAAGCAAAAAGCATTGTTATGTGCTAGAAATCCGATTTTGGCAAAAATTCGATTTCAAATTTTGTTACTTTTTAAAAACTCAAGTAATCGAAATGGACAGTTTTCACTATTGAATTTACGCTAAAATACTCCAATTTGTCTTGAGCAATGTGTATCTAATGCAAAAAGCATTGTTATGTGCCATAAATCCAATTTTTGCCAAAAATCCGATTTCAAATTTTGTTACTTTTTAAAAACTCAAGTAACTGAAAAAGACAGTTTTCACTATTGAATTTAAGCTAAAATACTCTGATTCGTCTTAAGCAATGTGTATCTTAAGCAAAAAGCATTGTTATGTGCTAGAAATCCGATTTTGGCAAAAATCCGATTTCAAATTTTGTTACTTTTTAAAAACTCAAGTAATCGAAATGGACTGTTTTCAATATTGAATTTACGCTAAAATACTCCAATTTGTCTTGAGCAATGTGTATCTAATGCAAAAAGCATTGTTATGTGCCATAAATCCAATTTTTGCCAAAAATCCGATTTCAAATTTTGTTACTTATTAAAAACTCAAGTAACTGAAAAAGACAGTTTTCACTATTGAATTTACGCTGAAATACTCTGATTCGTCTTAAGCAATGTGTATCTTAAGCAAAAAGCATTGTTATGTGCTAGAAATCCGATTTTGGCAAAAATCCGATTTCAAATTTTGTTACTTTTTAAAAACTCAAGTAATCGAAATGGACTGTTTTCACTATTGAATTTACGCTAAAATACTCCAATTTGTCTTGAGCAATGTGTATCTAATGCAGAAAGCATTGTTATGTGCCATAAATCCAATTTTTGCCAAAAATCCGATTTCAAATTTTGTTACTTTTTAAAAACTCAAGTAACTGAAAAAGACAGTTTTCACTATTGAATTTACGCTAAAATACTCCAATTTATCTTGAGCAATGTGTATCTAATGCAAAAAGCATTGTTATGTGCCATAAATTTTACCCTACTTGTAGAACTAAAAATAAAACGGATCTAGATAAAGCTCTTCTTGATTTAAAACAAAAAAATACTAGCTTATCGGATTTAGTGAATAGCGATGATCCAAATTATATTACAAATTTCTTAATTGATGAACTTACTGAGGTCCTAAAGAATAATACTAAAATTATAAAAATTCCTAAATCTAAACTAACACTAAAGCCATGGATTACTCCGGGAATTTTACGATGTATAAAACACCGTAATAAATTACAACTGGTATTACGCAAAGAGAGTCATAATGAAGTATTAAGAGTAACATACATACGTTACAGAAACCATTGTAATAATCTAATTAAAAAACTCAAGCGCAACTATGAGGAGGAATTGCTGAGTAAATCTCTTAAAAACAACAAATTACTTTGGAAAAACATAAAAAATATAACTTACAGCAGCAAATCACACAAAAATCATAATGAACTTTTGACTATCAAGCAAAACCCTCAGGAGTCAGTTAATTATATAAATTCATACTTTTCTAATGTAGGTGGAGATCTTGCTAATAAAATGTTATCAAATTCTTCTCCGTGTTATGACACTACAACGAAAAATAGTTTCACCCCTCTTAATTCCTTCGCTATGCTGAAGACCGATGCTGACGAAATAAAGCGTATACTTACAAACTTGAGATCAAATAGTGCACCTGGTTGGGACGAAGTTCCTACAAGCTTCTTAAAACTTGCCGCAGATGAACTAGTACCATTACTTGTTCGTGTCTCAAATCTCTGTTTTGAAAAAGGAGTATTTCCGGAGCGTTTAAAGAAATCAATAATTACACCAGTTTACAAGAGTGGCGATAGAGACGGTGTATGTAATTATAGACCAATATCTGTTCTTCCAGCAATCTCTAAAATTTTGGAAAAACTACTGAATAACAGACTTATTAATTATTTAGACAAATATCAATTGTTATCTGCATCTCAATTTGGCTTCAGACGCGGTAAATCCACGGAAGATGCAGTTTTAGCCCTTAGTAAAATCTTGACTGAACAAATCGATAGAGGACAAAAATGTGTAACAGTGTTTTTAGACTTAAAAAAAGCTTTTGACACCGTCTCTATACCCATTCTTGTGGAAAAACTAAAAAATATAGGAATCAGAGGTACGGAACTATCCCTTTTTGAGAGCTATCTTTCCGAAAGACAACAGAGGGTAAAGATTAACCAGTATATCAGTCAAGATACTATAGTGACATATGGCGTACCTCAGGGAAGCGTATTGGGACCTACACTCTTTCTTATATACATTAATGACCTCTGCAATCTCAATGTCATAAATGCTAAAATTGTTTCATATGCGGACGACACGGCAATTGTGTTTACGGGAAAGAATTGGCACGAACTTAAACATATAGTAGAAAATGGTATGAGACAGGTTGCACAATGGTTAAAAAATAATCTGCTGTCTTTAAACACGGCTAAAACGCATTATATGTGTTTTAGCATCCTCAACCGTAGCCAACCTGGACCAGAATATTCTATAAAAATACATAACTGCCAACACAATATATATTTATCCCATTGTAACTGTCCTCAGATAGAAAAAGTTGACAAGACTAAATATTTGGGAGTGATTGTTGACCAGAGGCTATGTTGGCATCCGCATCTGGAACAAGTTGCATCTAGAATAAGAAAATTGAACTGGCTCTTCAAAAATTTACGATATGTAGTTCCCAAACCATATACCCAGGCAAATGATCGCCAGCCCACTCGGAATATTATGAAAGAAAATCTGCGCAATTTCAAAACATAGCAAGGGACAAATTTCGAAAAAAACGTGTTTTTACTAGACGCTAATGACAAGGGCATAACGCACAAGTTCGCAGTGTCAAATCTGTCAAAATAATCGTTTTAATGGAAATACAAATCTAGCAAGTCCACATCGGTTACGAAAACTTGCCGCCAAAACAAATTCAAAACCTAGTATGGCACAATGGCAATATTAAAACCTAGCAAGGGACTGTTCCTTGCTAGGTTTTGATCTTGTCGTTGTGCCTTACTAGGTTTTGAAAACTGTCGATTCGAGATAAATTATCGGGCTATATTTTAGTATGTCGCAAAGTGTACTTGGCGTATGCGGATCGTTCGAGTTTGTTCTTGTAAATATTTATTGTTTACGATGGCTCAGACAGTTTTGTCGTTCGTCATTGATGTTGAAAGCCCTGAGGGACAAAAAGGAAAGGTAAGTACAAGAATTTTAGTATACCTACAGTAGAACCTCGATAACTTAAAGTCCAAGGGAAACACAAAATATTGAAAGTTATTATAACTTAAAACCTTTTTATAAGTTATCAGGGGTCTATGTTAGGGATAGTTTAATATAGAGGTGGGTATGTACATAATATGTATGTATGTACCCTTGTTCTTATTTTTACTCGAATGCGTCAGAAGGATTGTTCAATAAAATACAGAAATTAAATAATCATTTTTAATTAATCACACGTCTTTAATTTATCAGTGTATGTGAGTGTTGATAGTTTTCTTTTTAAACCTCTATATTAAACTATCCCTAACATAGACCCCTGATAACATAAAACCTGTATAACTTTAAATATTTTGTGTTTCCGTTGGATTTTAACTTATCGAGGTTCTACTGTATATACAAATTGCTAAATGTCTATTTAATGCATTTTTTATGTTTGTAATGAATTTTACATTAATGTTACTCAGACAAATCTTACACTTTCTATAATAACCTCTTTTGTGAGGGTTGTTTGCTTTATAGAATATTGTATTTTTTATTTTCAGCCAAAATTCTAACGTAGTCAGCATAACTGAAAACGTCAACACTGCCTCCTGCAGCCTTGATCAACAATTTGTAACTGTATCCAATGATCCAATACCAGGTCCGTCAAAAACATCTGAGATTGATAGCAATAATGTGTCTGAGATATCAGATTTGTATGACAGCGACGACTCTGTGGCAGAAACTGACTTTTCAGTAAGTGATTTATTTAGACAATCAAATCAGACAACGATTTAATAGATCTCGTAAATTTTACAGAAACTCGAAAACCTACTATTCGCTCAATACTTCCAAAATCAGATTCAGAAATAAAACCTATTTTTATTGCAACCTACCCTGATTCGATTATCTTCAAGGACCAACAACATGCTAACAGTTTCATTTGACTAATAAGATTGATTTCATAGCAAAATATCCAGGACCTATAACAATTAATGATGAATATTCTGAAGAAACTAATTGTCACATATTAAGTCGAACTGAAAAAAATATAATACAGAGAAATAAACTAAAACATCCATTTATTGAAGACATATTATGTGGTGATGGCTGTAAACTTAAATGTAAATTATTTACAATAGAGGAGCGAAAACATATTATGTGGGTTTGGAATTTGTCATATTATGTACAACGGCGGCATTTTTTGAATAAATGATTATATTTTATCGTTAATATTTTGAGTTTTACTTTAGATCATTAATTTACTAAATATCCCACGAGATCAAGAAACTAATGCGGGAAAAATCGCAGCAACAGGACGTTCCAGTAAAACCAGAAATCAAAACTTAGATTACTTACTAGGTTATGAACATGACAATTTGTGACAACGTAGCTTATCAAAACCAGATATAAACCTAGTAAAGGCCTTTACTAGATTTGAAAATGGTTTTTATGTCATCGTTTAAATACCTAGAACAAGTTTTTTGTTAGTAAGTGCTTTCTAACGTGCAGTATTATAAATACATGATAAATAATATCTTAACATCAAAGCCAAGGATATTCCGCAACTTTTCAGCCAATTCCCATCATCATACCTTATATAACTCAGCTGCGGCACGCGCTCAAAGTGGAGAACTAGTTTTTCGGCTCTCCTGTAAAATTTGTTATAAGTCCCTTACTAGGTTTTGATTTTGGACAGCCGATTATTTAATATATACGGCTTTGGCTGAGTCTATCATGGTCTACTGCATACCGGTGTGGGGAGGAGCCGGCAAATCTAAAATACTGGAAGTAGAAAGAGCCCAACGCTCGTTACTAAAAATTATCCATTTCAAGAAAAAAAGAACGTCAACAGATGAATTATATAATACAAGCAAGGTAATGTCAATTAGAAAACTATATATTTTAATGACAATATTAAAAAAACATAAAAATAAAGATATCGATATTACTAAAAATAAACGTAGCAAAAAAAACAGAATAGAAATACCTAAAATAAAAACTGAATTTGCACTAAAACAATTCGTAAATAAATCAATTTTCTTGTATAATAAGATAAACAAAATTCTAGACATAAGTAACAAATCCAATTACGAGGTCAAAAAATTAATCCGCGACTATTTATCTAAATTAAACTATGAAGAAACTGAAAAACTAGTGGAAAATAATAAAATATAGCTATTATTTGGCACGTAATAACTACTTATAAATTTAAACATCAAATATACACACTGGCATGCATTCACATTACTCTCACACACACACACACACACACACGCACACACACACACGCACACACACACACACGCACACACACACACACATACACATACACACACACTCACACTCACTCACACAGTTAAGCTAAATTAGATAAGATAAAGAGAATTTATTATAAAGGCATTAAATTTATTTCTTTTAAAATATTCAAAAATGTTATGCACTCTACTTAACTTTTATCACTGTTATTTTTAATTGTTTTAAATATTTATATTATATTCTATTGTATTTGTGTATTGTTTTAGTCAGTATTTTTATGTTAGCTGTGGAATGATCCTGGTCACCTGATACAGGCGTAAGCTTACTAGGTGACTATGATTTCTACTCAATTACTGTAAACTGTTTTTTGGAAATAAACATTTTAATTTTTTTTTTAATTTTTTAATAAATACAATTTTTGCCTAAAATCTGATTTCAAATTTTGTTACTTTTTAAAAACTCAAGTAACCGAAATGGACAGTTTTCACTAATGAATTTACGCTAAAATACTCTGATTTGTCTGGAGCAATGTGTATCTAATGCAAAAAGCATTATGTGCCATAAATCTGATTTCAAATTTTGTTACTTTTTAAAAACTCAAGTAACCGAAATGGACAGTTTTCACTATTGAATTTACACTAAAATACTCTGATCTGTCTGGAGCAATGTGTATCTAATGCAAAAAGCATTGTGATGTGCCATAAATCTGATTTCAAATTTTGTTACTTTTTAAAAACTCAAGTAACCGAAATGGACAGTTTTCACTATAGAATTTACGCTAAAATATCCTGATTCGTCTTAAGCAATGTGTGTCTTAAGCAAAAAACAATGTTATGTGCTAGAAATCCGATTTTGGCAAAAATCCGATTTCAAATTATATTACTTTTTAAAAACTCAAGTAACCGAAATGGACAGTTTTCACTATTGAATTTACACTAAAATACTCCAATTTATCTTGAGCAATGTGTATCTAATGCAAAAAGCATTGTTATGTGCCATAAATACAATTTTTGCCTAAAATCTGATTTAAAATTTTGTTACTTTTTAAAAACTCAAGTAACCGAAATGGACAGTTTTCACTAATGAATTTACGCTAAAATACTCTGATTCGTCTTAAGCAATGTGTATCTTAAGCAAAAAGCATTGTTATGTGCTAGAAATCAGATTTTGGCAAAAATCCGATTTCAAATTATATTACTTTTTAAAAACTCATGTAACCGAAATGGACAGTTTTCACTATTGAATTTACGCTAAAATACTCCAATTTGTCTTGAGCAATGTGTATCTAATGCAAAAAGCATTGTTATGTGCCATAAATCCAATTTTTGCCATAAATCCGATTTCAAATTTTGTTACTTTTTTAAATTTCAAGTAACCGAAATGGACAGTTTCCACTATTGAATTTACGCTAAAATACTCCAATTTGTCTTGAGAAATTTGTTTCTAATACAAAAAGCATTGTTATGTGCCATAAATCCAATTTTTGCCAAAAATCCGATTTCAAATTTTGTTACTTTTTAAAAACTCAAGTAACTGAAAAAGACAGTTTTCACTATTGAATTTACGCTAAAATACTCTGATTCGTCTTAAGCAATGTGTATCTAAAGCAAAAAGCATTGTTATGTGCTAGAAATCCGATTTTGGCAAAAATTCGATTTCAAATTTTGTTACTTTTTAAAAACTCAAGTAATCGAAATGGACAGTTTTCACTATTGAATTTACGCTAAAATACTCCAATTTGTCTTGAGCAATGTGTATCTAATGCAAAAAGCATTGTTATGTGCCATAAATCCAATTTTTGCCAAAAATCCGATTTCAAATTTTGTTACTTTTTAAAAACTCAAGTAACTGAAAAAGACAGTTTTCACTATTGAATTTAAGCTAAAATACTCTGATTCGTCTTAAGCAATGTGTATCTTAAGCAAAAAGCATTGTTATGTGCTAGAAATCCGATTTTGGCAAAAATCCGATTTCAAATTTTGTTACTTTTTGTGCACGATGAACGAATAAATGGTAAAAAATGAATATAACTTGTAAATTATGTTAATGTAAAATGATAGTGATTAACTTAGTTTGTGGAATCACCTGCGGCACTAACAGGCCGAAACCGACCAATCCCGCTCGAGGTATCGGACGCACTCTTCTGTCTGTCTCGGTAGTCCTTGTCGCCGACAAGGATCACCGGCAGATAGAGAGGGAATGAGGCGACCGTTATATCGGGGGAGGGAGAGGAAATATAAATAGAACCGAAACAGGTTTTTGTCGATTATTCAGCCTTAGGCGACGCCACAAACTTATTGTTATGTAATAATGATGTAAATTATGTATAGGGATAAGAATGAAAAAACTGTATATGTAAAAATTGTATATTTTGAGAATAATAAACGAAAGTTTGTTTGAGGGGGTGAGGAATGGAAAGTTCTAGAAGGTTTCGGTCGCGACCGGTATAAATAAAGGACCGGCCGCCAGTACAATTCATTCGCTCCTCAACCGTCGACCGGAAAGAACTTGAAGATTCCTCACCCTGAACAACGGTAAGAAGAAAAATAGTGTTTCCATTACCCCTCACCCTGCACCTTTCACCTTTCACCCTTTACCTTTCACCCTTTACCTTTCACCCTTCACCTTTCACACCTTAATATCACCATCCCGGCTTCACCCTTGATTCACAAACCTGTCCTTGGCAATCTAGGCTCGTCTGCTATCCAGCGGACGGTGCCCCACATTGTCTGGTCCACTTCGAGCCGGATTCCTGCTTGAATCCATCTCTCCTGAAGAAAGAAGAATCAGCGCGGACAGAAGTAAAAGAAGAGAAAATGTCAAGATCGAAGCCATCGAGCATCGCAGACGGAACAGAGCGAGCGAATCCTCCTGCAGTCATAACGCGGAGCGCTGCACAAGCACTCGCCGCGGCTCCACCTGCAGAAGAAGAAGAAAACACAAGCTCTACCACCGCAACGTCCGAAACCGCGACGGAACGAACCTCCACGGAAGAAACCTCTGCCAGCGAAGAGACAATAAGGAATGAAGAGGACACGCAGAGAAAAAAGCGTGCGCTTCAGAAGAAAAAAGGAAGAAAAAGTATACTAGAAGCAGAAGAAAAGCTGGCAGAATTGAAACTACAAGAGGTACGTGCATCCCTCGCACTCGCCGAGGCCAGACTCGCCAGAGAACGCGTAATGGTCTCGGAGGAAGAAGAAAAAGAAAATGAAACGGACAAGGTGGAAGAGTGGCTGCACGAACAGAACACAATCTCGTCAGCCGAAGAAGAAAAGAAAAAAGAAGAAAGTAAAAAGAAGAAAGAAAATGAAGAAAAGAAAAAGGATAAGGAAGAAAATTTAAGGAAAATAGAAGAGGAACCGGAACACAGAAAAGAAAGAAAAACGAGCGAAATAGCGTCACTGGCGGCAGCACTCACCCAAGCTGTCCGCATGACAAGAGACGCGCCCAAGTTCCTCCAAGAGCTACCCCCGTTCGCTGGACACTCAACGGGATGGCTCGGGTACAGAGCAGCATATCACGAAACAGAAGGTATGTTCTCAGACACAGAAAATATTTCAAGAATAAGAAGAAGCATCAGGGGAGCGGCATTGGAAGCAGTCAACAGCCTCCTGATAAGTCAGCCAGAACCACGGTTGATAATGGAAGCCCTAGAAAGAAGATTCGGCCGCCCCGACACACTCGCTGCAAACGAGATACAGAAAATCAAAACACTAGGCAAGCTGAGCGACAGCCCTCGTGAACTATGCATATTCGCCAACAAGGTAGCGAACGTGATCGCTACTCTGGAAGCTCTGAAAAAGGTACATTACATGTTTAACCCAGAACTGGTGAAACACATGGTGGAAAAACTGTCGCCCATATTAAGGAACAAATGGTACGACTACGCAGCAAAGAACAACAAAGAAGATGCATCAGACCTGAAGAAAATATCAGCGTTCCTGAACGAAGAAGCAGATAAGTGCGGCGCATACGCACTACCTGAAGAAATAGACAACTATCACGAGAGGCCACAAAAGAGAAGAATAGAACGAACCTACTCCACTGCTGCCGACGTAAGTACCAAACGACAATGCCCTAGCTGTCGCCAAGAGCACTACGTGACCGAGTGCAGACGGTTCATGCACGCCTCGGTCAACGAAAGGTGGGAGATCGCCAAGAGAAACCGCCTCTGCTACCAGTGCCTGAAAAGTACACATCGTCGAGGAGGCTGCGGCGCCAGAAGATGCGGCATAAGCGGATGCAACTTAGCACACCATCGCTTACTACATCACAACAAGCCGCCAGCAACACAACAGCCACCGCCGCAGCAGCAAGAAGCAGAAGAAAGTCCGGCTTCGGTTGAAGTAGTGAGCTTCGCGAGAGATAGGCAAGCATACCTGAAGATTGCTCCAGTCACTATCATCGGTAAGAACAGCACCCGAATCGACACCTACGCCCTCATGGACGACGGTAGCACAGTGACCCTCATGGACGAAGGCCTAGCTGATCTCCTGGAACTGGACGGACCACAGCAGAACATTTGGATACAAGGCCTCAACGAGACAATGAAGTACGAAAATTGCAAAAAGGTAGAATTCAGAATACGAGGAAAAAACAGCAAACAAGAATACGCCGTTGGCAGCGCAAGAACAGTACCAAAACTACTGTCTACCAAGCAGAAAATACAGAAAGAAGATTTAAGAGACTGCGCACATTTAGAAGACATCAAAGACCAACTGACGTACGACAGCGCGCGACCCAGAATTCTAATAGGACAGGACAACTGGGAACTGTTAATAGCACTCGAGGTACGTACAGGAAGAAAAGACCAACCAGTCGCATCGCACACGCGACTAGGCTGGGTGCTACACGGCTATCGATCATCTCAGATGAAGACGATAGCTTTCTGCGGCCACACGACAACCGCAACAGAAGAAAAAGAACAAGTGAACATGGAAAACATGATGAAGAAGTTCTTCGAGTTAGAAGCCCTCGGAATCGAAGCCAAGAAGCCGAAGAACGATCCTGAAGAACGTGCGATGGAAACATTGAAGAAAGAAACTAGGAAAACGCTAGATGGCAGGTACGAAACGGCACTACTCTGGAAGGACGAAACAGAAACGATCCCGTGTAACTATCAAGACGCCATGAAACGCTTGAAGTCGTTAGAGAAAAAACTAGATCGAGACGAAGAACTAAAAAGAAAATATGAGGAAAGAATAACGAACTTACTGGAATCCAAGTATGCTACACCAGCTGTAACCCCGCCCACACCAGGTCGTACTTGGTATCTACCACACTTCGGCGTATGCAATCCAGCGAAGCCCAAGATCCGCCTAGTGCACGATGCAGCAGCCAGATCACACGGACGCAGCCTCAACGACATGTTGCTCTCCGGTCCTGACCTACTGCAGTCCCTGCCGGGAATAATTATGCGATTCCGAGAACATCCGGTTGCGGTCACTGCAGACATCAAAGAAATGTTTATGCGCATACACATAAGAGAGAAGGACAGAGACGCACTACGTTTCCTATGGAGAGGAAGAGAGAGAGAGAAAAAACCTCAAGAATATCAAATGACTTCACTTATATTCGGAGCGACGTCGTCACCATGTACAGCACTGTACGTAAAAAATAAGAACGCAGAAAAGTTTACAGAAAAGTACCCGCAAGCAGTAGAAGAGATCATTAAGAACCATTACATGGACGACTTCATAACGAGCTTCGCGAACGAAGAAGAAGCACTCACTGTATCGAGGCAAGTAGACCTGATACACCGACACGCCGGCTTCGAGCTACGCGGCTGGGCGTCGAACACAGAAACCCTACGACAACACTTTAAGAACCACCAAGAACCTTCTGGTATACCTATGGGAGAAGAATGCGCCGACAAAACGCTGGGAATGTGGTGGGAAGCAAGAGAAGATCTGCTGCGATTCAACCTCAACCAGCATAAGATGCCGCCCGCCATCATGAACGAATCCAGAGTCCCGACGAAGAGAGAAGCCCTTAGCGTGGTAATGTCGCTGTTCGACCCATTGGGACTTCTGTCGCCCCTCACGATGCCTGCAAAGAGATTTATGCAAGAAACGTGGCGATATGGAACAGGATGGGATGAACCCATACCCTCACAACTCATACCGAAGTGGTCATCGTGGACAGAAGAGCTGAAAAAAGTAGAAAATTTGAGGATCCCCCGCTGTTACGATGATCGGCGGGGCAAGAAAGAAAAACAACTTCACACGTTCGTCGATGCGAGTGAAGAAGCATACGCAGCAGCAGTGTACCTCCGCATGAAGCTCCAGGACGGCACGGTACACGCAGCATTAGTGGCAGCGAAGAGCAGAGTAGCGCCATTGAAGCCTACATCTGTACCCAGGCTCGAACTCCAGGCGGCGCTGCTAGGCACCCGCCTGGCGGAAACAGTGAAAAAAGAACTAAAACTTGACGGCGTAAAGAAGACGTACTGGAGTGATTCGCGCACATTACTGGCCTGGATACGGTCGGAGCCACGAACATTTAAAACATTCGTCGCTCACCGACTGGCCGAGATCGAGGAAACGACGAAAGTCAACGAGTGGCGCTGGGTACCGACGAAAGAAAACGTAGCCGACGACGCCACCAGGTCAACACCAACAGAATTTGGTGCCGCGCACCGGTGGTTCCACGGACCCGATTTCCTCATCAAGGAAGAGGATTGCTGGCCTCGAGAGGAGAAACACGATGAAAAGATAACTACTGGGGAAGAAAAGTGTCTCGCAGCCCGAGTCGTCACGGTCGAGGAAAGCCTTCCGGACATCAATCGCATAGAAAAATGGAATATGCTCATACGCGCCACAGGACGAGCTCTACAGTTCATCGACCTGTGTCGCAGAAGAAAGGACACAGTAGCAGTTACTAAGAAGAGAACAAGAAAAAACCAAGAAGCCGATGTAAGGTGGAACACACACCGGCAACGTGAAAGCGTTGTGCCTAGAACCAACAGCACAGCACGAAAATACATAATCCTTGAAGCATCCTATATAGCTCGTGCCGAAGAGTTATGGGTACGAAAAGTACAAAATGACTGCTACGCTAACGAGAAGAAGCGAATAAGAGAAAACAAAACGCCAGCGGCGGGAGATCGACTAGCGACGCTGAGTGTGCACATGGAAAACGAGATAATAAAACTCAAAGGAAGAATCGGAGCCGCAGAGGGAGTAAGTAGGGAAACAAACAACCCGATTATACTGGATGGCGGTCACCGATACACGAAAATGTACATACAACACGTACACGAACAAATGCATCACGGAGGAGTAGAGACAACAGTGAACAAGCTCCGCCAAAGGATGTGGGTGACGCGCATACGCCCAACAGTGAAAGGTGTCATCAGAAGCTGCTTAACCTGTAAAATAAGAAGAGCAAAACCGATGGTGCCAGCTACAGGTGACCTGCCGGCGGCGCGACTCACACATCACACACGTCCGTTCTCCTTCACTGGTCTAGACTACTTCGGACCAATAGAAGTAACGGTGGGAAGACATCGAGAAAAAAGGTGGGTAGCTCTATTTACTTGCCTCACCATGAGAGCAGTCCACTTGGAAGTGGTGACGTCACTGAGCGCCGACTCCGCCGTAGCCGCTCTAAGAAGATTCATAGCAAGAAGGGGGCAACCGACCGAGCTCTGGACGGACAACGCTACCTGCTTTAAAGCCGCGGAAAAGGAGCTGAAAGAAGCATGGAAGAGCATAGAACATGAGGCGAGTGCACGTCGTATCGCCTGGCGCTACATCCCCCCGTCCGCTCCCTTCATGGGCGGGGCATGGGAGCGCCTAGTACGAAGCGTGAAGGAATCATTGAAAATAACGCTGCACGAGAAGCATCCCAGCGACGAGACACTCTACACGCTGCTGGTAGAAGCAGAAAACATCGTCAATTCGAGACCGCTTACCCACGTGACAGTCGACCCGGAAGAACAAGAAGCGCTGACACCCAACCACATACTGCTGGGAGCCAACAGCCACGTTCCAGCCCCGGGCACCTTCGAGGAACAGAAGACCCCTGTGCGCCAGCTGTGGAAGCGCGCACAACACCTCGCAGATACCTTTTGGAGAAGGTGGGTGAAGGAATACCTCCCCCTCCTCCATCACCGGCGGGAGCCTCACACTCGAGGCTCCGCCCCCGCAGTCGGCGACATCGTGATCATCGGTGATTCAAACTTGCCCCGGAACGTCTGGCCACGAGGAAGAATAACCAAGACCTACCCAGGGAAGGACGGCGTGGTACGAGTGGTGGACGTAGCCATGAAGAATGGTCATGTTCTGCGCCGCCCGTGTAAGAAGATCATCGTGCTACCAAGGGAGTCGCCTACGCGACCGGCGGGAGAAATGTGCACGATGAACGAATAAATGGTAAAAAATGAATATAACTTGTAAATTATGTTAATGTAAAATGATAGTGATTAACTTAGTTTGTGGAATCACCTGCGGCACTAACAGGCCGAAACCGACCAATCCCGCTCGAGGTATCGGACGCACTCTTCTGTCTGTCTCGGTAGTCCTTGTCGCCGACAAGGATCACCGGCAGATAGAGAGGGAATGAGGCGACCGTTATATCGGGGGAGGGAGAGGAAATATAAATAGAACCGAAACAGGTTTTTGTCGATTATTCAGCCTTAGGCGACGCCACAAACTTATTGTTATGTAATAATGATGTAAATTATGTATAGGGATAAGAATGAAAAAACTGTATATGTAAAAATTGTATATTTTGAGAATAATAAACGAAAGTTTGTTTGAGGGGGTGAGGAATGGAAAGTTCTAGAAGGTTTCGGTCGCGACCGGTATAAATAAAGGACCGGCCGCCAGTACAATTCATTCGCTCCTCAACCGTCGACCGGAAAGAACTTGAAGATTCCTCACCCTGAACAACGGTAAGAAGAAAAATAGTGTTTCCATTACCCCTCACCCTGCACCTTTCACCTTTCACCCTTTACCTTTCACCCTTTACCTTTCACCCTTCACCTTTCACACCTTAATATCACCATCCCGGCTTCACCCTTGATTCACAAACCTGTCCTTGGCAATCTAGGCTCGTCTGCTATCCAGCGGACGGTGCCCCACACTTTTTAAAAACTCAAGTAATCGAAATGGACTGTTTTCACTATTGAATTTACGCTAAAATACTCCAATTTGTCTTGAGCAATGTGTATCTAATGCAAAAAGCATTGTTATGTGCCATAAATCCAATTTTTGCCAAAAATCCGATTTCAAATTTTGTTACTTATTAAAAACTCAAGTAACTGAAAAAGACAGTTTTCACTATTGAATTTACGCTAAAATACTCTGATTCGTCTTAGGCAATGTGTATCTTAAGCAAAAAGCATTGTTATGTGCTAGAAATCCGATTTTGGCAAAAATCCGATTTCAAATTTTGTTACTTTTTAAAAACTCAAGTAATCGAAATGGACTGTTTTCACTATTGAATTTACGCTAAAATACTTCAATTTGTCTTGAGCAATGTGTATCTAATGCAAAAAGCATTGTTATGTGCCATAAATCCAATTTTTGCCAAAAATCCGATTTCAAATTTTGTTACTTTTTAAAAACTCAAGTAACTGAAAAAGACAGTTTTCACTATTGAATTTACGCTAAAATACTCCAATTTATCTTGAGCAATGTGTATCTAATGCAAAAAGCATTGTTATGTGCCATAAATACAATTTTTGCCTAAAATCTGATTTCAAATTTTGTTACTTTTTAAAAACTCAAGTAACCGAAATGGACAGTTTTCACTAATGAATTTACGCTAAAATACTCTGATTCGTCTTAAGCAATGTGTATCTTAAGCAAAAAGCATTGTTATGTGCTAGAAATCAGATTTTGGCAAAAATCCGATTTCAAATTATATTACTTTTTAAAAACTCATGTAACCGAAATGGACAGTTTTCACTAATGAATTTACGCTAAAATACTCTGATTCGTCTTAAGCAATGTGTATCTTAAGCAAAAAGCATTGTTATGTGCTAGAAATCCGATTTTGGCAAAAATCCGATTTCAAATTATATTACTTTTTAAAAACTCAAGTAACCGAAATGGACGGTTTCCACTATTGAATTAACGCTAAAATACTCTGATTCGTCTTAAGCAATGTATATCTAAAGCAAAAAGCATTGTTATGTGCTAGAAATCCGATTTTGGCAAAAATCCGATTTCAAATTTTGTTACTTTTTAAAAACTCAAGTAACCGAAATGGACAGTTTTCACTAATGAATTTACGCTAAAATACTCTGATTTGTCTGGAGCAATGTGTATCTAATGCAAAAAGCATTATGTGCCATAAATCTGATTTCAAATTTTGTTACTTTTTAAAAACTCAAGTAACCGAAATGGACAGTTTTCACTATTGAATTTACACTAAAATACTCTGATCTGTCTGGAGCAATGTGTATCTAATGCAAAAAGCATTGTGATGTGCCATAAATCTGATTTCAAATTTTGTTACTTTTTAAAAACTCAAGTAACCGAAATGGACAGTTTTCACTATAGAATTTACGCTAAAATATCCTGATTCGTCTTAAGCAATGTGTGTCTTAAGCAAAAAGCATTGTTATGTGCTAGAAATCCGATTTTGGCAAAAATCCGATTTCAAATTATATTACTTTTTAAAAACTCAAGTAACCGAAATGGACAGTTTTCACTATTGAATTTACACTAAAATACTCCAATTTATCTTGAGCAATGTGTATCTAATGCAAAAAGCATTGTAATGTGCCATAAATACAATTTTTGCCTAAAATCTGATTTCAAATTTTGTTACTTTTTAAAAACTCAAGTAACCGAAATGGACAGTTTTCACTAATGAATTTACGCTAAAATACTCTGATTCGTCTTAAGCAATGTGTATCTAATGCAAAAAGCATTGTTATGTGCCATAAATCCAATTTTTGGCAAAAATCCGATTTCAAATTTTGTTACTTTTTAAAAACTCAAGTAACCGAAATGGACAGTTTTCACTAATGAATTTACGCTAAAATACTCTGATTCGTCTTAAGCAATGTGTATCTTAAGCAAAAAGCATTGTTATGTGCTAGAAATCCGATTTTGGCAAAAATCCGATTTCAAATTTTGTTACTTTTTAAAAACTCAAGTAACCGAAATGGACGGTTTCCACTATTGAATTAACGCTAAAATACTCTGATTCGTCTTAAGCAATGTATATCTAAAGCAAAAAGCATTGTTATGTGCTAGAAATCCGATTTTGGCAAAAATCCGATTTCAAATTTTGTTACTTTTTAAAAACTCAAGTAACCGAAATGGACAGTTTTCACTAATGAATTTACGCTAAAATACTCTGATTTGTCTGGAGCAATGTGTATCTAATGCAAAAAGCATTATGTGCCATAAATCTGATTTCAAATTTTGTTACTTTTTAAAAACTCAAGTAACCGAAATGGACAGTTTTCACTATAGAATTTACGCTAAAATATCCTGATTTGTCTTAAGCAATGTGTATCTAATGCAAAAAGCATTTTTATGTGCCATAAATCCGATTTCAAATTTTGTTACTTTTTAAAAACTCAAGTAACCGAAATGGACAGTTTTCACTATTGAATTTACACTAAAATACTCTGATCTGTCTGGAGCAATGTGTATCTAATGCAAAAAGCATTGTGATGTGCCATAAATCTGATTTCAAATTTTGTTACTTTTTAAAAACTCAAGTAACCGAAATGGACAGTTTTCACTATTGAATTTACACTAAAATACTCTGATTTGTCTGGAGAAATGTATATCTAAAGCAAAAAGCATTGTTATGTGCTAGAAATCCGATTTTGGCAAAAATCCGATTTCAAATTTTGTTACTTTTTAAAAACTCAAGTAACCGAAATGGACAGTTTTCACTAATGAATTTACGCTAAAATACTCTGATTTGTCTGGAGCAATGTGTATCTAATGCAAAAAGCATTGTTATGTGCCATAAATCTGATTTCAATTTTTGTTACTTTTTAAAAACTCAAGTAACCGAAATGGACAGTTTTCACTATAGAATTTACGCTAAAATATCCTGATTTGTCTTAAGCAATGTGTACCTAATGCAAAAAGCATTTTTATGTGCCATAAATCCGATTTCAAATTTTGTTACTTTTTAAAAACTCAAGTAACCGAAATGGACAGTTTTCACTATTGAATTTACACTAAAATTCTCTGATTTGTCTGGAGCAATGTGTATCTAATGCAAAAAGCATTGTGATGTGCCATAAATCTGATTTCAAATTTTGTTACTTTTTAAAAACTCAAGTAACCGAAATGGACAGTTTTCACTATAGAGTTCACGCTAAAATATCCTGATTTGTCTTAAGCAATGTGTATCTAATGCAAAAAGCATTGTTATGTGCCATAAATCCAATTTTTGGCAAAAATCCGATTTCAAATTTTGTTACTTTTTAAAAACTCAAGTAACCGAAATGGACAGTTTTCACTATTGAATTTACACTAAAATACTCTGATTTGTCTGGAGCAATGTGTATCTAATGCAAAAAGCATTGTTATGTGCCATAAATCCAATTTTTGCCAAAAATCCGATTTAAAATTTTGTTACTTTTTAAAAACTCAAGTAACCGAAATGGACAGTTTTCACTAATGAATTTACGCTAAAATACTCTGATTCGTCTTAAGCAATGTGTATCTTAAGCAAAAAGCATTGTTATGTGCTAGAAATCCGATTTTGGCAAAAATCCGATTTCAAATTATATTACTTTTTAAAAACTCAAGTAACCGAAATGGACGGTTTCCACTATTGAATTAACGCTAAAATACTCTGATTCGTCTTAAGCAATGTATATCTAAAGCAAAAAGCATTGTTATGTGCTAGAAATCCGATTTTGGCAAAAATCCGATTTCAAATTTTGTTACTTTTTAAAAACTCAAGTAACCGAAATGGACAGTTTTCACTAATGAATTTACGCTAAAATACTCTGATTTGTCTGGAGCAATGTGTATCTAATGCAAAAAGCATTATGTGCCATAAATCTGATTTCAAATTTTGTTACTTTTTAAAAACTCAAGTAACCGAAATGGACAGTTTTCACTATTGAATTTACACTAAAATACTCTGATTTGTCTGGAGCAATGTGTATCTAATGCAAAAAGCATTGTAATGTGCCATAAATCCAATTTTTGCCAAAAATCCGATTTCAAATTTTGTTACTTTTTAAAAACTCAAGTAACTGAAAAAGACAGTTTTCACTATTGAATTTACGCTAAAAATACTCTGATTCGTCTTAAGCAATGTATATCTAAAGCAAAAAGCATTGTTATGTGCTAGAAATCCGATTTTGGCAAAAATCCGATTTCAAATTTTGTTACTTTTTAAAAACTCATGTAACCGAAATGGACAGTTTTCACTAATGAATTTACGCTAAAATACTCTGATTTGTCTGGAGCAATGTGTATCTAATGCAAAAAGCATTATGTGCCATAAATCTGATTTCAAATTTTGTTACTTTTTAAAAACTCAAGTAACCGAAATGGACAGTTTTCACTATTGAATTTACGCTAAAATACTCCAATTTGTCTTGAGCAATGTGTATCTAATGCAAAAAGCATTGTTATGTGCCATAAATCCAATTTTTGCCAAAAATCCGATTTCAAATTTTGTTACTTATTAAAAACTCAAGTAACTGAAAAAGACAGTTTTCACTATTGAATTTACGCTAAAATACTCTGATTCGTCTTAGGCAATGTGTATCTTAAGCAAAAAGCATTGTTATGTGCTAGAAATCCGATTTTGGCAAAAATCCGATTTCAAATTTTGTTACTTTTTAAAAACTCAAGTAATCGAAATGGACTGTTTTCACTATTGAATTTACGCTAAAATACTCCAATTTGTCTTGAGCAATGTGTATCTAATGCAAAAAGCATTGTTATGTGCCATAAATCCAATTTTTGCCAAAAATCCGATTTCAAATTTTGTTACTTTTTAAAAACTCAAGTAACTGAAAAAGACAGTTTTCACTATTGAATTTACGCTAAAATACTCCAATTTATCTTGAGCAATGTGTATCTAATGCAAAAAGCATTGTTATGTGCCATAAATACAATTTTTGCCTAAAATCTGATTTCAAATTTTGTTACTTTTTAAAACTCAAGTAACCGAAATGGACAGTTTTCACTAATGAATTTACGCTAAAATACTCTGATTCGTCTTAAGCAATGTGTATCTTAAGCAAAAAGCATTGTTATGTGCTAGAAATCAGATTTTGGCAAAAATCCGATTTCAAATTTTGTTACTTTTTAAAAACTCAAGTAATCGAAATGGACTGTTTTCACTATTGAATTTACGCTAAAATACTCCAATTTGTCTTGAGCAATGTGTATCTAATGCAAAAAGCATTGTTATGTGCCATAAATCCAATTTTTGCCAAAAATCCGATTTCAAATTTTGTTACTTTTAAAAACTCAAGTAACTGAAAAAGACAGTTTTCACTATTGAATTTACGCTAAAATACTCCAATTTATCTTGAGCAATGTGTATCTAATGCAAAAAGCATTGTTATGTGCCATAAATACAATTTTTGCCTAAAATCTGATTTCAAATTTTGTTACTTTTTAAAAACTCAAGTAACCGAAATGGACAGTTTTCACTAATGAATTTACGCTAAAATACTCTGATTCGTCTTAAGCAATGTGTATCTTAAGCAAAAAGCATTGTTATGTGCTAGAAATCAGATTTTGCAAAAATCCGATTTCAAATTTTGTTACTTTTTAAAAACTCAAGTAATCGAAATGGACTGTTTTCACTATTGAATTTACGCTAAAATACTCCAATTTGTCTTGAGCAATGTGTATCTAATGCAAAAAGCATTGTTATGTGCCATAAATCCAATTTTTGCCAAAAATCCGATTTCAAATTTTGTTACTTATTAAAAACTCAAGTAACTGAAAAAGACAGTTTTCACTATTGAATTTACGCTAAAATACTCTGATTCGTCTTAGGCAATGTGTATCTTAAGCAAAAAGCATTGTTATGTGCTAGAAATCCGATTTTGGCAAAAATCCGATTTCAAATTTTGTTACTTTTTAAAAACTCAAGTAATCGAAATGGACTGTTTTCACTATTGAATTTACGCTAAAATACTCCAATTTGTCTTGAGCAATGTGTATCTAATGCAAAAAGCATTGTTATGTGCCATAAATCCAATTTTTGCCAAAAATCCGATTTCAAATTTTGTTACTTTTTAAAAACTCAAGTAACTGAAAAAGACAGTTTTCACTATTGAATTTACGCTAAAATACTCCAATTTATCTTGAGCAATGTGTATCTAATGCAAAAAGCATTGTTATGTGCCATAAATACAATTTTTGCCTAAAATCTGATTTCAAATTTTGTTACTTTTTAAAAACTCATGTAACCGAAATGGACAGTTTTCACTAATGAATTTACGCTAAAATACTCTGATTTGTCTGGAGCAATGTGTATCTAATGCAAAAAGCATTATGTGCCATAAATCTGATTTCAAATTTTGTTACTTTTTTAAAAACTCAAGTAACCGAAATGGACAGTTTTCACTATTGAATTTACGCTAAAATACTCCAATTTGTCTTGAGCAATGTGTATCTAATGCAAAAAGCATTGTTATGTGCCATAAATCCAATTTTTGCCAAAAATCCGATTTCAAATTTTGTTACTTATTAAAAACTCAAGTAACTGAAAAAGACAGTTTTCACTATTGAATTTACGCTAAATACTCTGATTCGTCTTAGGCAATGTGTATCTTAAGCAAAAAGCATTGTTATGTGCTAGAAATCCGATTTTGGCAAAAATCCGATTTCAAATTTTGTTACTTTTTAAAAACTCAAGTAATCGAAATGGACTGTTTTCACTATTGAATTTACGCTAAAATACTCCAATTTGTCTTGAGCAATGTGTATCTAATGCAAAAAGCATTGTTATGTGCCATAAATCCAATTTTTGCCAAAAATCCGATTTCAAATTTTGTTACTTTTTAAAAACTCAAGTAACTGAAAAAGACAGTTTTCACTATTGAATTTACGCTAAAATACTCCAATTTATCTTGAGCAATGTGTATCTAATGCAAAAAGCATTGTTATGTGCCATAAATACAATTTTTGCCTAAAATCCGATTTCAAATTTTGTTACTTTTTAAAAACTCAAGTAACCGAAATGGACAGTTTTCACTAATGAATTTACGCTAAAATACTCTGATTTGTCTGGAGCAATGTGTATCTAATGCAAAAAGCATTATGTGCCATAAATCTGATTTCAAATTTTGTACTTTTTAAAAACTCAAGTAACCGAAATGGACAGTTTTCACTATAGAATTTACGCTAAAATATCCTGATTTGTCTTAAGCAATGTGTATCTAATGCAAAAAGCATTTTTATGTGCCATAAATCCGATTTCAAATTTTGTTACTTTTTAAAAACTCAAGTAACCGAAATGGACAGTTTTCACTATTGAATTTACACTAAAATACTCTGATCTGTCTGGAGCAATGTGTATCTAATGCAAAAAGCATTGTGATGTGCCATAAATCTGATTTCAAATTTTGTTACTTTTTAAAAACTCAAGTAACCGAAATGGACAGTTTTCACTATTGAATTTACACTAAAATACTCTGATTTGTCTGGAGAAATGTATATCTAAAGCAAAAAGCATTGTTATGTGCTAGAAATCCGATTTTGGCAAAAATCCGATTTCAAATTTTTGTTACTTTTTAAAAACTCAAGTAACCGAAATGGACAGTTTTCACTAATGAATTTACGCTAAAATACTCTGATTTGTCTGGAGCAATGTGTATCTAATGCAAAAAGCATTGTTATGTGCCATAAATCTGATTTCAATTTTTGTTACTTTTTAAAAACTCAAGTAACCGAAATGGACAGTTTTCACTATAGAATTTACGCTAAAATATCCTGATTTGTCTTAAGCAATGTGTACCTAATGCAAAAAGCATTTTTATGTGCCATAAATCCGATTTCAAATTTTGTTACTTTTTAAAAACTCAAGTAACCGAAATGGACAGTTTTCACTATTGAATTTACACTAAAATTCTCTGATTTGTCTGGAGCAATGTGTATCTAATGCAAAAAGCATTGTGATGTGCCATAAATCTGATTCAAATTTTGTTACTTTTTAAAAACTCAAGTAACCGAAATGGACAGTTTTCACTATAGAGTTCACGCTAAAATATCCTGATTTGTCTTAAGCAATGTGTATCTAATGCAAAAAGCATTGTTATGTGCCATAAATCCAATTTTTGGCAAAAATCCGATTTCAAATTTTGTTACTTTTTAAAAACTCAAGTAACCGAAATGGACAGTTTTCACTATTGAATTTACACTAAAATACTCTGATTTGTCTGGAGCAATGTGTATCTAATGCAAAAAGCATTGTTATGTGCCATAAATCCAATTTTTGCCAAAAATCCGATTTAAAATTTTGTTACTTTTTAAAAACTCAAGTAACCGAAATGGACAGTTTTCACTAATGAATTTACGCTAAAATACTCTGATTCGTCTTAAGCAATGTGTATCTTAAGCAAAAAGCATTGTTATGTGCTAGAAATCCGATTTTGGCAAAAATCCGATTTCAAATTATATTACTTTTTAAAACTCAAGTAACCGAAATGGACGGTTTCCACTATTGAATTAACGCTAAAATACTCTGATTCGTCTTAAGCAATGTATATCTAAAGCAAAAAGCATTGTTATGTGCTAGAAATCCGATTTTGGCAAAAATCCGATTTCAAATTTTGTTACTTTTTAAAAACTCAAGTAACCGAAATGGACAGTTTTCACTAATGAATTTACGCTAAAATACTCTGATTTGTCTGGAGCAATGTGTATCTAATGCAAAAAGCATTATGTGCCATAAATCTGATTTCAAATTTTGTTACTTTTTAAAACTCAAGTAACCGAATGGACAGTTTTCACTATTGACTTTACACTAAAATACTCTGATTTGTCTGGAGCAATGTGTATCTAATGCAAAAAGCATTGTAATGTGCCATAAATCCAATTTTTGCCAAAAATCCGATTTCAAATTTTGTTACTTTTAAAAACTCAAGTAACTGAAAAAGACAGTTTTCACTATTGAATTTACGCTAAAATACTCTGATTCGTCTTAAGCAATGTATATCTAAAGCAAAAAGCATTGTTATGTGCTAGAAATCCGATTTGGCAAAAATCCGATTTCAAATTTTGTTACTTTTTAAAAACTCATGTAACCGAAATGGACAGTTTTCACTAATGAATTTACGCTAAAATACTCTGATTTGTCTGGAGCAATGTGTATCTAATGCAAAAAGCATTATGTGCCATAAATCTGATTTCAAATTTTGTTACTTTTTAAAAACTCAAGTAACCGAAATGGACAGTTTTCACTATTGAATTTACGCTAAAATACTCCAATTTGTCTTGAGCAATGTGTATCTAATGCAAAAAGCATTGTTATGTGCCATAAATCCAATTTTTGCCAAAAATCCGATTTCAAATTTTGTTACTTATTAAAAACTCAAGTAACTGAAAAAGACAGTTTTCACTATTGAATTTACGCTAAAATACTCTGATTCGTCTTAGGCAATGTGTATCTTAAGCAAAAAGCATTGTTATGTGCTAGAAATCCGATTTGGCAAAAATCCGATTTCAAATTTTGTTACTTTTTAAAAACTCAAGTAATCGAAATGGACTGTTTTCACTATTGAATTTACGCTAAAATACTCCAATTTGTCTTGAGCAATGTGTATCTAATGCAAAAAGCATTGTTATGTGCCATAAATCCAATTTTTGCCAAAAATCCGATTTCAATTTTGTTACTTTTTAAAAACTCAAGTAACTGAAAAAGACAGTTTTCACTATTGAATTTTACGCTAAAATACTCCAATTTATCTTGAGCAATGTGTATCTAATGCAAAAAGCATTGTTATGTGCCATAGAATACAATTTTTGCCTAAAATCTGATTTCAAATTTTGTTACTTTTTAAAAACTCAAGTAACCGAAATGGACAGTTTTCACTAATGAATTTACGCTAAAATACTCTGATTCGTCTTAAGCAATGTGTATCTTAAGCAAAAAGCATTGTTATGTGCTAGAAATCAGATTTTGGCAAAAATCCGATTTCAAATTATATTACTTTTTAAAAACTCATGTAACCGAAATGGACAGTTTTCACTAATGAATTTACGCTAAAATACTCTGATTCGTCTTAAGCAATGTGTATCTTAAGCAAAAAGCATTGTTATGTGCTAGAAATCCGATTTTGGCAAAAATCCGATTTCAAATTATATTACTTTTTAAAAACTCAAGTAACCGAAATGGACGGTTTCCACTATTGAATTAACGCTAAAATACTCTGATTCGTCTTAAGCAATGTATATCTAAAGCAAAAAGCATTGTTATGTGCTAGAAATCCGATTTTGGCAAAAATCCGATTTCAAATTTTGTTACTTTTTAAAAACTCAAGTAACCGAAATGGACAGTTTTCACTAATGAATTTACGCTAAAATACTCTGATTTGTCTGGAGCAATGTGTATCTAATGCAAAAAGCATTATGTGCCATAAATCTGATTTCAAATTTTGTTACTTTTTAAAAACTCAAGTAACCGAAATGGACAGTTTTCACTATTGAATTTACACTAAAATACTCTGATCTGTCTGGGAGCAATGTGTATCTAATGCAAAAAGCATTGTGATGTGCCATAAATCTGATTTCAAATTTTGTTACTTTTTAAAAACTCAAGTAACCGAAATGGACAGTTTTCACTATAGAATTTACGCTAAAATATCCTGATTCGTCTTAAGCAATGTGTGTCTTAAGCAAAAAGCATTGTTATGTGCTAGAAATCCGATTTTGGCAAAAATCCGATTTCAAATTATATTACTTTTAAAAAACTCAAGTAACCGAAATGGACAGTTTTCACTATTGAATTTACACTAAAATACTCCAATTTATCTTGAGCAATGTGTATCTAATGCAAAAAGCATTGTAATGTGCCATAAATACAATTTTTGCCTAAAATCTGATTTCAAATTTTGTTACTTTTTAAAAACTCAAGTAACCGAAATGGACAGTTTTCACTAATGAATTTACGCTAAAATACTCTGATTCGTCTTAAGCAATGTGTATCTAATGCAAAAAGCATTGTTATGTGCCATAAATCCAATTTTTGGCAAAAATCCGATTTCAAATTTGTTACTTTTTAAAAACTCAAGTAACCGAAATGGACAGTTTTCACTAATGAATTTACGCTAAAATACTCTGATTCGTCTTAAGCAATGTGTATCTTAAGCAAAAAGCATTGTTATGTGCTAGAAATCCGATTTTGGCAAAAATCCGATTTCAAATTATATTACTTTTTAAAAACTCAAGTAACCGAAATGGACGGTTTCCACTATTGAATTAACGCTAAAATACTCTGATTCGTCTTAAGCAATGTATATCTAAAGCAAAAAGCATTGTTATGTGCTAGAAATCCGATTTTGGCAAAATCCGATTTAAAATTTTGTTACTTTTTAAAAACTCAAGTAACCGAAATGGACAGTTTTCACTAATGAATTTACGCTAAAATACTCTGATTTGTCTGGAGCAATGTGTATCTAATGCAAAAAGCATTATGTGCCATAAATCTGATTTCAAATTTTGTTACTTTTTAAAAACTCAGTAACCGAAATGGACAGTTTTCACTATAGAATTTACGCTAAAATATCCTGATTTGTCTTAAGCAATGTGTATCTAATGCAAAAAGCATTTTTATGTGCCATAAATCCGATTTCAAATTTTGTTACTTTTTAAAAACTCAAGTAACCGAAATGGACAGTTTTCACTATTGAATTTACACTAAAATACTCTGATCTGTCTGGAGCAATGTGTATCTAATGCAAAAAGCATTGTGATGTGCCATAAATCTGATTTCAAATTTTGTTACTTTTTAAAAACTCAAGTAACCGAAATGGACAGTTTTCACTATTGAATTTACACTAAAATACTCTGATTTGTCTGGAGAAATGTATATCTAAAGCAAAAAGCATTGTTGTGTGCTAGAAATCCGATTTTGGCAAAAATCCGATTTCAAATTTTGTTACTTTTTAAAAACTCAAGTAACCGAAATGGACAGTTTTCACTAATGAATTTACGCTAAAATACTCTGATTTGTCTGGAGCAATGTGTATCTAATGCAAAAAGCATTGTTATGTGCCATAAATCTGATTTCAATTTTTGTTACTTTTTAAAAACTCAAGTAACCGAAATGGACAGTTTTCACTATAGAATTTACGCTAAAATATCCTGATTTGTCTTAAGCAATGTGTACCTAATGCAAAAAGCATTTTTATGTGCCATAAATCCGATTTCAAATTTTGTTACTTTTTAAAAACTCAAGTAACCGAAATGGACAGTTTTCACTATTGAATTTACACTAAAATTCTCTGATTTGTCTGGAGCAATGTGTATCTAATGCAAAAAGCATTGTGATGTGCCATAAATCTGATTTCAAATTTTGTTCCTTTTTAAATCTCAAGTAACCGAAATGGACAGTTTTCACTATAGAATTCACGCTAAAATATCCTGATTTGTCTTAAGCAATGTGTATCTAATGCAAAAAGCATTGTTATGTGCCATTAATCCAATTTTTGGCAAAAATCCGATTTCAAATTTTGTTACTTTTTTAAAAACTCAAGTAACCGAAATGGACAGTTTTCACTAATGAATTTACGCTAAAATACTCTGATTCGTCTTAAGCAATGTGTATCTAATGCAAAAAGCATTGTTATGTGCCATAAATCCAATTTTTGGCAAAAATCCGATTTCAAATTTTGTTACTTTTTAAAAACTCAAGTAACCGAAATGGACAGTTTTCACTAATGAATTTACGCTAAAATACTCTGATTCGTCTTAAGCAATGTGTATCTTAAGCAAAAAGCATTGTTATGTGCTAGAAATCCGATTTTGGCAAAAATCCGATTTCAAATTATATTACTTTTTAAAAACTCAAGTAACCGAAATGGACGGTTTCCACTATTGAATTAACGCTAAAATACTCTGATTCGTCTTAAGCAATGTATATCTAAAGCAAAAAGCATTGTTATGTGCTAGAAATCCGATTTTGGCAAAAATCCGATTTCAAATTTTGTTACTTTTTAAAAACTCAAGTAACCGAAATGGACAGTTTTCACTAATGAATTTACGCTAAAATACTCTGATTTGTCTGGAGCAATGTGTATCTAATGCAAAAAGCATTATGTGCCATAAATCTGATTTCAAATTTTGTTACTTTTTAAAAACTCAAGTAACCGAAATGGACAGTTTTCACTATAGAATTTACGCTAAAATATCCTGATTTGTCTTAAGCAATGTGTATCTAATGCAAAAAGCATTTTTATGTGCCATAAATCCGATTTCAAATTTTGTTACTTTTTAAAAACTCAAGTAACCGAAATGGACAGTTTTCACTATTGAATTTACACTAAAATACTCTGATCTGTCTGGAGCAATGTGTATCTAATGCAAAAAGCATTGTGATGTGCCATAAATCTGATTTCAAATTTTGTTACTTTTTAAAAACTCAAGTAACCGAAATGGACAGTTTTCACTATTGAATTTACACTAAAATACTCTGATTTGTCTGGAGAAATGTATATCTAAAGCAAAAAGCATTGTTGTGTGCTAGAAATCCGATTTTGGCAAAAATCCGATTTCAAATTTTGTTACTTTTTAAAAACTCAAGTAACCGAAATGGACAGTTTTCACTAATGAATTTACGCTAAAATACTCTGATTTGTCTGGAGCAATGTGTATCTAATGCAAAAAGCATTGTTATGTGCCATAAATCTGATTTCAATTTTTGTTACTTTTTAAAAACTCAAGTAACCGAAATGGACAGTTTTCACTATAGAATTTACGCTAAAATATCCTGATTTGTCTTAAGCAATGTGTACCTAATGCAAAAAGCATTTTTATGTGCCATAAATCCGATTTCAAATTTTGTTACTTTTTAAAAACTCAAGTAACCGAAATGGACAGTTTTCACTATTGAATTTACACTAAAATTCTCTGATTTGTCTGGAGCAATGTGTATCTAATGCAAAAAGCATTGTGATGTGCCACAAATCTGATTTCAAATTTTGTTCCTTTTTAAATCTCAAGTAACCGAAATGGACAGTTTTCACTATAGAATTCACGCTAAAATATCCTGATTTGTCTTAAGCAATGTGTATCTAATGCAAAAAGCATTGTAATGTGCCATAAATACAATTTTTGCCTAAAATCTGATTTCAAATTTTGTTACTTTTTAAAAACTCAAGTAACCGAAATGGACAGTTTTCACTAATGAATTTACGCTAAAATACTCTGATTCGTCTTAAGCAATGTGTATCTAATGCAAAAAGCATTGTTATGTGCCATAAATCCAATTTTTGGCAAAAATCCGATTTCAAATTTTGTTACTTTTTAAAAACTCAAGTAACCGAAATGGACAGTTTTCACTAATGAATTTACGCTAAAATACTCTGATTCGTCTTAAGCAATGTGTATCTTAAGCAAAAAGCATTGTTATGTGCTAGAAATCCGATTTTGGCAAAAATCCGATTTCAAATTATATTACTTTTTAAAAACTCAAGTAACCGAAATGGACGGTTTCCACTATTGAATTAACGCTAAAATACTCTGATTCGTCTTAAGCAATGTATATCTAAAGCAAAAAGCATTGTTATGTGCTAGAAATCCGATTTTGGCAAAAATCCGATTTCAAATTTTGTTACTTTTTAAAAACTCAAGTAACCGAAATGGACAGTTTTCACTAATGAATTTACGCTAAAATACTCTGATTTGTCTGGAGCAATGTGTATCTAATGCAAAAAGCATTATGTGCCATAAATCTGATTTCAAATTTTGTTACTTTTTAAAAACTCAAGTAACCGAAATGGACAGTTTTCACTATAGAATTTACGCTAAAATATCCTGATTTGTCTTAAGCAATGTGTATCTAATGCAAAAAGCATTTTTATGTGCCATAAATCCGATTTCAAATTTTGTTACTTTTTAAAAACTCAAGTAACCGAAATGGACAGTTTTCACTATTGAATTTACACTAAAATACTCTGATCTGTCTGGAGCAATGTGTATCTAATGCAAAAAGCATTGTGATGTGCCATAAATCTGATTTCAAATTTTGTTACTTTTTAAAAACTCAAGTAACCGAAATGGACAGTTTTCACTATTGAATTTACACTAAAATACTCTGATTTGTCTGGAGAAATGTATATCTAAAGCAAAAAGCATTGTTATGTGCTAGAAATCCGATTTTGGCAAAAATCCGATTTCAAATTTTGTTACTTTTTAAAAACTCAAGTAACCGAAATGGACAGTTTTCACTAATGAATTTACGCTAAAATACTCTGATTTGTCTGGAGCAATGTGTATCTAATGCAAAAAGCATTGTTATGTGCCATAAATCTGATTTCAATTTTTGTTACTTTTTAAAAACTCAAGTAACCGAAATGGACAGTTTTCACTATTGAATTTACACTAAAATACTCTGATTTGTCTGGAGAAATGTATATCTAAAGCAAAAAGCATTGTTATGTGCTAGAAATCCGATTTTGGCAAAAATCCGATTTCAAATTTTGTTACTTTTTAAAAACTCAAGTAACCGAAATGGACAGTTTTCACTAATGAATTTACGCTAAAATACTCTGATTTGTCTGGAGCAATGTGTATCTAATGCAAAAAGCATTGTTATGTGCCATAAATCTGATTTCAATTTTTGTTACTTTTTAAAAACTCAAGTAACCGAAATGGACAGTTTTCACTATAGAATTTACGCTAAAATATCCTGATTTGTCTTAAGCAATGTGTACCTAATGCAAAAAGCATTTTTATGTGCCATAAATCCGATTTCAAATTTTGTTACTTTTTAAAAACTCAAGTAACCGAAATGGACAGTTTTCACTATTGAATTTACACTAAAATTCTCTGATTTGTCTGGAGCAATGTGTATCTAATGCAAAAAGCATTGTGATGTGCCATAAATCTGATTTCAAATTTTGTTACTTTTTAAAAACTCAAGTAACCGAAATGGACAGTTTTCACTATAGAATTCACGCTAAAATATCCTGATTTGTCTTAAGCAATGTGTATCTAATGCAAAAAGCATTGTTATGTGCCATAAATCCAATTTTTGGCAAAAATCCGATTTCAAATTTTGTTACTTTTTAAAAACTCAAGTAACCGAAATGGACAGTTTTCACTATTGAATTTACACTAAAATACTCTGATTTGTCTGGAGCAATGTGTATCTAATGCAAAAAGCATTGTAATGTGCCATAAATCCAATTTTTGCCAAAAATCCGATTTCAAATTTTGTTACTTTTTAAAAACTCAAGTAACTGAAAAAGACAGTTTTCACTATTGAATTTACGCTAAAATACTCTGATTCGTCTTAAGCAATGTATATCTAAAGCAAAAAGCATTGTTATGTGCTAGAAATCCGATTTTGGCAAAAATCCGATTTCAAATTT